>CAWUFW010001559.1:0-1373418 GCA_963921515.1 Calotriton arnoldi
CTAGCTTGTGTAGCGATATATCTGTAAGAGACAGTAGTTAGTGATAGATTCCTTACCTTAGAATATCCCCAGGCGTCAGGCTGGATCCGGAAAGTTTTGCGTGAGCAGTACCCTTGCGCGTCGGTAGGCGGCGGTCGTGCGGCTCCGCGTCCGTCGTCGGCGTCGTGATCGCCGGGATGACGTCGCGGGCAGTACTTAGGCGCCGCCCTGCGCGCTGACGTCAGTTCTGTACACGACTTTCCGCGCCAGGAACGCAGAGCCATGCAAGAAGCTGACACAGGTGTCTGAAAAATACTAGGGCCCTGAAAGGGATGTCCTTAACCCTAGAAATCAGTTCCGCAGAACGGGGAGGATGGGTGGGGCGGTAAGGAATCTATCACTAACTACTGTCTCTTACAGATATATCGTTACACAAGTTAGTAACTTGTGCATCTGAAAGAGACACGTTAGTGATAGATTCCTTACCTTAGAATAGATACCCCAGCAATACCAACCCCGGTGGTGGGTCTGCGAACAAAGATCAGACAAGGAAGTCCTGGAGGACAGAACGGCCAAAGAAGCCGTCCCTCCGGACCTGACTGTCAAGGCAGTAATGCTTTGTAAACGTGTGCAGCGAGGCCCACGTAGCTGCCTGACAGATAACCGGCAGCGGAACACCGCGGCCCAAGGCCGTGGTAGCAGCCGTTGCCCTGGTGGAATGGGCACGCAGCCCAACAGGAGGCTCCTTCTTAGCCAAAGAATAGCAGGTCTTGATGCACAAGGTAACCCAGCGGGAGATGGTCCTCTTGTGCACCGCCCGACCTTTTGGCGCCCACGTAGCCAACAAAGAGCTGGTCATCCACCCGGAAGTGGTTTGTGCGGTCAATATAGAAAGAGAGCGCACGTTTTGGGTCCAGACGGTGGAGCCTCTCTTCCTCTCTGGAAGGATGCGGAGGCGGAAAGAAGGTGGGCAAAGTGATGGTCTGCCCAATGTGGAAAGCAGTAACCACCTTTGGCAAGAAGGACGGACGCGTCCGAAGAACAACCTTGTCTGGATGAACAGACAGAAAGGGAGGTTTGCAAGATAGAGCCTGGAGCTCACTCACCCGCCGAGCGGAGGTGATGGCCACCAGAAAGGCTGTCTTCAGAGTCAGAAGACGAAGAGGACAGTTATGCAGAGAGCTCAAAGGGAGCGCACATTAAAAGGTAAGAACCAAGTTCAAGTCCCACTGAGGCATTACAAACGGAACAGGAGGGAAGAGGTGAGTAATGCCTTTTAAGAACCTGTTAACAACAGGGGACTTGAAAAGGGAGGGCTGATCAGGGAGCCTGAGGAAGGCCGAGATAGCACAAAGATAACCCTTGATGGTACCCAGGGCAGAACCCTGTTGGGCCAGAGAGAGAAGGAACAGAAGGACCTCAGAAAGAGGGGCAGAAAGGGGATCCACAGCCTTTGCTGTGCACCATGCCACAAATTTGTTCCACCTGCAGGCGTATACCACCTTAGTGGAGGGACGCCTGGCTGCCAGAATCACATCACAAACTTCGGGAGGCAAGTCGAAAGGAATCAACTGCCGCCGCTCAATCTCCACGCAAGCAGGTGTAGACTGGACAGGTTCGGGTGGAGGACCGTCCCCTGCTGCTGCGACAGAAGATCCTCCCGAAGAGGCAGACGGATCGGGGGATCTATGCTCATATTGAGTAGCTCGGGATACCAAACTCTTCGAGCCCAGTCCGGAGCCACAAGAATGACTTGGGCCCGGTCGTGCCGAACCTTCTTCAACACTCTGGGTAGAAGTGGTATAGGCGGAAAGGCGTACAACAGACCGCAACTCCACTCGCTGACGAAAAGCGCCGCCGAGCGAGTGCCGCCTTGGAAATTCCAACGCGCAGAACTGATGACATTGCGCGTTCTCTTCGGTGGCGAATAGATCTAACCAAGGCTCTCCCCACTGTAGAAAGAGTCCTTGCGCCACTTCCGAGTGAAGACGCCATTCGTGATCCATCATGCACCTGCGGCTGGAGTTCGTCCGCCCTGGCGTTCAGAGAACCTGCCAGGTGTTGAACCATCAGGAACATGCCCTGATGTTCCAGCCATGTCCAGAGGCGCAGAGCCTCCTGACAAAGGGTCCAAGACCCCACCCCGCCCTGTTTGTTGCAGTACCACATGGCGGTGGTGTTGTCTGTGAACACCTGCACTACCTTCCCTTTGACAGAGGGAAGGAATGCGCTTGAGTGCAAGCCGGATCGCCCGGAGCTCCAGAAGGTTGATATGGAGCCGGGACTCCGCCGGAGACCAGAGGCCTCTGATCTCCGCCTCTCCCATGTGACCGCCCCATCCCAGAAGGGACGCGTCCGTCACAACTGTATGCTCTGGCTGGGGAAGGGAGAGGGATCAGCCCATGACCCATTGCCGGTTCGAGAGCCACCACTGCAACTGTTTTGCAGTCCCCTCCGAGATCTGGACGTGATCGGACAGGTTGCCCTGGTGCTGCGCCCACTGGAACTTCAGGTCCCACTGCAGAGCCCGCATATGCCATCTGGCATGATTGACCAGCAGGATGCAGGAGGCCATGAGGCCCAGCAGCCTCAGGGTCATCCGTACCGAAACCCAGGATAAAGGCCGAAAGATCGGAATCATAGCCTGAATATCCCGGACTCGCCGTTCGGGAGGATAGGCCCGAAACTGCGTCGTGTCCAGAACTGCTCCGATGAAAAGGAGCTGTGGAGAAGGAATTAGATGCGACTCGGCACATTGATGGAGAACCCCAGCGAGTGCAGGAGTTCGGCCGTAGTCTGGAGGTGGGAGACGACTGCCTGGGACGAGCCCGCCTTCAGCAGCCAGTCGTCGAGGTAGGGGAAGACTGAAACCCCTGCCCGGCGCAGATGAGCTGCGACCACCGCCATCACTTTCGTGAACACCCGAGGGGCACTGGTAAGGCCAAAGGGGAGCACGGTGAACTGAAAATGCTCGGGGCCTACCGTGAACCGAAGGTAACGCCGGTGGGCCGGCAGGACGGGGATGTGGAAATACGCGTCCTGCAAGTCCAACGCTACCAACCAGTCTCCAGGGTCGAGGGCAGTCAAGACCTGAGCTAGGGTGAGCATCTTGAACTTCTCCTTCCGGAGGAAGCGATTGACGTTCCGGAGGTCCAAGATAGGACGCATGTCCTCCTTGTCCTTTTGGGCACCAGAAAGTAGTGGGAGTAGCAACCACACCCTACTTCTGGGGTCGGAACATGCTCGATGGCCCTCTTGGTCAAGAGGGCCGTGACTTCCTTCTGTAGAAGCACCAAGTGATCCCCTGACATGCGGTGGAATTGAGGTGGCATGGCTGGGGGGTGGTCTCGAAGGGGAGGGAGTAGCCCCTTCGGACAATGTCCAAGACCCACCTGTCCGAGGTGATGGTGCGCCAGTGGGGAAGGTGATGGCGGACCCTGCCCCCTACTGGCGTGCCGTGCACCTGAAAGGAGGGACTAGGAGGGCTTGGAGGCCGCGGACGGGTTGGAGGTGGTGGCCTGACCCGCACGCTGGTTGCCCGATCCGCCACGGCGGAATCCACGTCCTCGGCCACGCGAAGACGCCTGCTGCGCGGGCCGGTGGCTGGGCTGCTGACGTGAAGGGCGCCCCTACCGTGGCCACGATAGGGGCGAAAAGCAGAAGGCAGCGGAGGGCGTGTAGCAGAAAGGCCCAGGGACTTTGCAGTAGCCCGTGAGTCCTTAAAGCGCTCCAACGCATGGTCTGCTTTGGACCCAAAAAGACCGACTCCATCAAAGGGCATGTCCATGAGAGTATTCTGGACATCCCCTGAAAAACCAGTGGTTCTCAGCCAGGCGTGGCGCCGGAGCGCCACCGTCGTTGCAATCGACCTGCCCAGCGAGTCGGCGGTGTCAAGGCCACAACGGATAGTGTATTTGGCCGCATCCCTTCCTTCCGCAATGGCGCGGGAAAGCAGTGCCTGGACCTCCTCAGGGCACTGGGGCAAAACATCCGCCACCGAATCCCACAGGGAGTGGGTATATCGGCCCAAAAGACAAGCGGTGTTAACGGACCGCAAGCCAGCACTGGAGGAAGAAAAACCTTTCTTCCCAAACTGATCCAGGCGTTTGGATTCCCTATCCGGAGGAGCGGTAGGGAAGGCGGTTTGGGAAGCGGAGGCTTGGACAACCAAGCTCTCAGGAGTGGGGTGGACAGAAAGAAACAGGGGGTCGCCCGGAGCGGGGCGATGGCGTCGTGACACGTTCCGATCCACAGGAGCCCCTGTGTTGGGCTTGGACCAGGCGCCCAAAAGAACGTCAGTGAGGCGTCGTTAAACGGCAGCACAGTCTCCGCAGAGGAGGCTGCCGGCTGAAGCACCTCTGTCAAGATGTTAGTCTTGACCGTCAAAGTAGGGAGCTGGAGACGTAAGGCCCCAGCAGCCCTACGCAACACCGTACCAAAATTGGCCCCCTCCTCCGTAGCCACGGGAGGAGACAGCATGCCAGTGTCAGGAGAAGTATCCAGACCACTGGCCTCCCCTAGACTCTCTGTCCAGTCCTCATCATACTGACAGTTGCGAGTCAGAGGGTCATCAGACCCCTCCCAGTCCTCCTGGTCCTCCTCTGGTTCAAAATAAGGAGGAGGAGGGACATTTGGGACCCAAGGTCCCATCGGCGCCGAGCCGGCGTCGAGCGACGTCGCTCCGGGTCCATGTCCGGAGCCGGAAGGAACTGGGGGACGACGCCGCCCGGAGCCCAGGGCGGCGTCGAGAACGGCACCGGAACATCGGCGCCGGCGGAGGTGTCGTGAGGTCGACCGGCGTCGATGGGGGTTGTGGAGCCGGGATCGAGGCCGGGGCCGAAGCCGGAGCCGGGATCGAGGCTGGAGGCTCGGGCGGGGCCGGAGCCGCCGGCGACGCCGGAGCAACCCCATCAGGGCCCGCGGGGCCCGAAGGCGCACCGGAGGGGCCTGAAGGCCCGAAGAGGCGGGCCATGGCCGACAGGAACTCCTGTACCTTGGCCGGATCCGCCCCCGAACCCGGGAAGGGCGGGTATGACGGGGGCGACTCCACAGGCAAGTCCGGGGCCGCGGGGCGGGGACGGTGCCGGGAGGGGCCTCAGCCGAGTCGCGAGACCGGCGAGGCGAAGTCCGAGAGCGACGATGCTTCTTGGACTTCTTGTGCTTAGACTTACCGGACGAAGAAGTCGACGGACCGGTGTGCACTCCGCGAGCGACCCCTGGACCTCTCACGCGACCGGGGCTTCGCGGAGCCGAATGCCGGGCCTCGAGGAGCTTTCGAGACCGCTCTCGCAAAGCTTTCGGGTTGAGGGCCTGGCATTCGGGACAAGACTCGGTGACGTGGCCTCGGCCGAGGCAGAAGAGACACTCCCAATGCGGGTCGGTGACGGACATCATCCGCGCACAGGCGCCGCATCGCTTGAAGCCGGGCATCCCTACGACACCGTAAAGTTGGAAAAAACCAGTGAAAAAATCACCAAAAAGTATGGTCAAAAATTGACCAGGGCACTGCTCTTCCCGGATCTGCGCTTGCTGGCGCGGAAAAAGAAGAACTGACGTCAGCGCGCAGGGGCGGCGCCTAAGTACTGCCCGCGACGTCATCCCGGCGATCACGACGCCGGCGACGGACGCGGAGCCGCACGGCGCCGCCTACCGACAGCGCAAGGGTACTGCTACGCAAAACTTTCCCGGATCCAGCCTGACGCCTGGGGATATTCTAAGGTAAGGAATCTATCACTAACGTGTCTCTTTCAGATACAAGCTTTTGGAGGTAAGCAGAGGCCGTGTGCTTATTTTTCTGCGCCAGAGCCCTCCCGAGTTGTTTAAGAGCCGCCACGGCTGCTGCGGTCTCTATACGACAGTCGGCAGGGCTCGTCCTCAATCATGACCTCACAGTAATGGTACCTCATGCTGTGGATGTACTTTTAAACAAGACAAAGACGCAGCACCTCACCAGTGCTCGTCTTACTGGTTATGAGCTGACTTTATTTGCACCCCATATTACTGTCAAAAGATGTGCCATTCTGAACCCAGCCACGTTACTACCCCTCCTTTCGGAAGAAAAGGACCAAGATGTCCATGATTGTTTGTTTCGCACAGAGGAAGAGACAAAGAGACGGGTAGACTTGACTGATGTTCCCTTATCTGACACGCAAGGGGAACTATATGTCAATGGTTCTTGTTTCAAATTGTCAGATGGCACCACTACAGCGGCGTATGCTATTACTACGCTGTGCACTGTAGTTGAGACCTTACGCATTCCCTACCAATCTGCTCAAGCTGCGGAGTTGATAGCTCTTTTGCGAGCATGAGAATTAAGTGAAGGACTGACTGTCAATATCTACACTGACAGTCAGTATGCCTTCAGGGCGGCCCATAATTTTGGACGCCTCTGGGCAGAGAGAGGATTCTTGACTTCACATGGAACCAGAATCCAGAATGGTCCGCTGATAGAAAGACTTTTGACAGCTTTGACCCTTCCCAAACGATTGGCGATAGTGAAGTGTAGTGCCCATAAAGCAATCACTGATGATATAGGGAAAGGAAATGCCTTTGCAGATCAAACAGCAAAAGAGAAAACCAGATCGAAAATGATGAAAATGTTTGTGGCAGGACCTGCTAGATGGGTACCAGATGTTAGCATGTTTGAAAAAACACTGGACAGTGTCAAGGGAATACAGTCTGAGGCGATAGTTGAGGAGTTGGCAGTGTGGCAGGAAAGTACAGGGCGTTTAGATGAGGATGGGTGCTGGACTGATAAAAGCGAGAAGCAGAGATGGATGCTACCCGATGCATATGTTTTCCCTGTAGTTACAATGGCACATGGTCCGGCCCATATTAGTGTGAAGGGAATTTGTAAGTTACTGGATCCTGTGTGGCAAAATGACAATATCTCGAAAGTTGCTGTGCATTTAGTGAAACATTGCATGATTTGCATGAAGCACAACTCTGGAAAAGGTACCCCTACACCTTCTGGTAATTTTGCACCACCTTCTCTCCCTTTTGAGGTACTCCAGATGGATTACATTGAGATGCAGCGAGTTAATAATCTAAAATATGTGTTAGTGGTGGTTTGTGCATTTAGTAAATGGATTGAGGCTTACCCAACAAAGAGAATACAGCCATGGCGACGGCGAAAGCTCTTATAAAGGAGTTTTTCCGCGCTACGGTTTGCACCGTTTGATTTGGAGTGACAATGGAAGTCACTTCAACGCCAAATTGATTCAATTGGTGTGCGAAGGTCTGCACATCAAGCAAAAATTCTATGCAGCAAACCATCCTCAGTCAGCAGGTTTAGTTGAGAAGTACAATGGTACTCTCAAGCTACAGATGGCTAAGATCAAGGAAAGTACTGGGCTACAATGGCCAGATGCATTACCCTTGCCCTATTGTCCACCAGAATGACAGCCCATTCTAGAACAGGATTATCGCCATATGAAGTGATCTTCGGCCGCCCTGCAAATGTGTTGGGCGTCCCTAGGCCGAAAAAATATTCTGAAATAGATTATCCTCTGTTAGTCGATTATTTATATGATCTCACTAAAAGTTTGCGTTCTATTTATCAACAGATACATGAAGTGTTACCTCCAGTACCAGAGGGGCCCGGGCATACCATACAGCCTGGGGATTTTGTGCTTGTGAAGAGCTTTCAAAGAAGAGACAGTTTGGAGCCCCGGTGGAAAGGACCATATCTGGTCCTCATCGCGACAAGGACAGTGGTGAGAATGGATGGCCGGAAGCACTGGATCCATATTTCACATTGCCGGCGAGTGCCGCTCCCCCTCCCATATGATGAATGGGTCCAGCAGGAGATAGGGGACCACAAGACTGAGAGAGTCCGCGTTTTGTGCCCTTTTCCGATGCCCGGCTGACTTGGGCGCAAACGGAAGAAGAGAGTGAGGCGATTCTGAACGAGGCAGTTCCCCCAGAAATTAGGGCTGCTCAGGCTTCTGCCTCATCTGACCAACAGGAACCTGAGCTTCGCTCTCCGACACCCCCTGAATTTCAGATTCTTCTCCGAGATGAGACAGTGCCTGGAGTAGAAAGGTACCATTTGCGTCCTCGACGGAAAGGTAGTGCAACAAAGGAGAAGTGAGTGTAGCAGGGACGGACTTTGTGGATAAGATTAGTAGAATGCTCCTTTGTTTCTATTTTTCCTGTTAGGTTAGGGATCGGACAATTGGTGCACTGACTGTGGCGCAGGACAGGATAAGTTGAGGGTGTTTTCCCTGGAGGGAGAGTGCCCTTATCCTGAGGATCGTGAATATTTGCTGTTGAGCTGCAACAGTGTGGCTCCACCGTACAGTGCTCAATAGCACCATCGAGGATTGAACAATAGAAGCCTGCCAGGAGGCTTGTAACGGACCCTGATCTTTTCACCGTTTTTATTTTTCCTTCTTTTGTGTGTCCTTTCCACCGTTGGTTCCAATATATGAGGTCTCTTTCTATGGACATTTGTAGCTCTATAAGTAAACATGTATCTTTTGGTCGACCTCGTGTAGAAGATGAACAGTTTTTTGTTGCCCTGCGACCAGGGCAGATCAGTTTTGAATGGTTTCTCAAAAGGAAAAAGTTTTGGGATATAGTTATATTGTTGTTTTTCTTGGTGGGAGGGGGATGTTCTGGATATTGGAGTGTTTTACTGGAGTCACCTTGTCATGTGTTTTATATCCTACAGTTTCCTCTGATCGTAGTAAAAGAACAATGCATAGCAATGTCTTTTTAGATACACACAGGAAATTCTTTGGAGATAGCACAGCTTGTTACCCCACTGATTCTGTTACAAGTTTATGGACCGCTTATCCATTATCTTTGGTAAATTATACATATGTTCGTCCTCCCCATTTTGTAGAAGCAAAAGGTGAATTCGGCCTAGGATATCCTGGACCTTGCTTATATTATAGAAAGCCAAGGGGGACAGGGAACCCTGGGTGCATGCCCGACATGTATTGTGGTGATCTGTACCTAGCTAAGAGAAATATCACCTTGACAGGTTGGCACTACCAAGATCTGACTGTATTTATCCTGTGTGTTGCCCTGTAATAAATAGTACTGATGCTTATTTGTATCTCAATTGTTCTGGAGAAATAGTGTACAAAAATGTGATGCGTTTAGGGAAAAGGATGATCCTAGCATGAAGGGCATGAATACTAGATATGCTCCATTAGATTATCAAGGTCCACTCTATGCACATCCAGGTTTTTATTTTCTATTGAATGGTACATATTCTAACGCACAAGTTACTAACTTGTGTAACGATATATCTGTAAGAGACAGTAGTTAGTGACAGATTCCTTACCTTAGAATATCCCCAGGCGTCAGGCTGGATCCGGAAAGTTTTTGCGTAGCAGTACCCTTAGCGCGTCGGTAGGCGGCGTCGTGTACACGACTTTCCGCGCCAGGAACGCAGAGCCATGCAAGAAGCTGACATAGGTGTCTGAAAAATACTAGGGCCCTGAAAGGGATGTCCTTAACCCTAGAAATCAGTTCGCAGAACGGGGAGGATGGTTGGGCGGTAAGGAATCTGTCACTAACTACTGTCTCTTACAGATATATCGTTACACAAGTTAGTAACTTGTGCATCTGAAAGAGACACGTTAGTGATAGATTCCTTACCTTAGAATAGATACCCCAGCAATACCAACCCCGGTGGTGGGTCTGCGAACAAAGATCAGACAAGGAAGTCCCTGAGGACAGAACGGCCAAAGAAGCCGTCCCTCCAGACCTTACTGTCAAGGCAGTAATGTTTGGTAAACGTGAGCAGCGAGGCCCACGTAGCTGCCTGACAGATATCCTGCAGCGGAACACCGCGGCCTAAGGCCGTGGTAGCAGCCGTTGCCCTGGTGGAATGGGCACGCAGCCCAACAGGAGGCTCCTTCTTAGCCAAAGAATAGCAGGCTTTGATACACAAGGTTACCCAGCGGGAGATGGTTCTCTTGTTCACCGCCCGACCTTTTTGGCGCCCACGTAGCCAACAAAGAGCTGGTCATCCACCCGGAAGTGTTGTGTGCGGTTGATATAAAAGGAAAGCGCACGTTTTGGGTCCAGACGGTTGGGCCCTCTTCCTCTCTGGAAGGATGCGGAGGCAGAAAGAAGGTGGGCAAAGTGATGGTCTGCCCAATGTGGAAGGCAGTAACCACCTTTGGCAAGAAGGACGGACGCGTCCTAAGAACAACCTTGTCTGGATGGACAGACAGAAAGGGAGGTTTGCATGATAGAGCCTGGAGCTCACTCACCCGCCGAGCGGAGGTGATGGCCACCAGAAAGGCTGTATTCGGAGTCAGAAGACGAAGAGGACAGTTATGTAGAGGCTCAAAGGGAGCGCACATAAGAAAGGTAAGAACCAAGTTCAAGTCCCACTGAGGCATCACAAACGGAACAGGAGGGAAGAGGTGTGTAATGCCTTTTAGAAACCTGTTAACAACAGGGGACTTGAAAAGTGAGGGCTGATCAGGAAGCCTGAGGAAGGCCGAGATGGCACAAAGATAGCCCTTGATGGTACCCAGGGCAGAACCCTGTTGGGCCAGAGAAAGAAGGAACAGAAGAACCTCAGAAAGAGGGGCAGAAAGGGATTCACAGCCTTTGCTGTGCACCATGCCACAAACTTGTTCCACCTGCAGGCGTATACCACCTTAGTGGAGGGACGCCTGGCTGCCAGAATCACATCACAAACTTCGGGAGGCAAGTCGAAAGGAATCAACTGCCGCCGCTCAATCTCCACGCAAGCAGGTGGAGGCTGGACAGGTTCGGGTGGAGGACCGTCCCCTGCTGCTGCGGGGGATCGACGCTCATACTGAGTAGCTCGGGATACCAAACTCTTCGAGCCCAGTCCAGAGCCACAAGGATGACTTGGGCCCGGTCGCGCCGAATCTTCTTCAACACTCTGGGTAGAAGTGGTATAGGCGGAAAGGCGTACAACAGACCGCAACTCCACTCGCGACGAAAAGCGTTGCCGAGGCGAGTGCCGCCTTGGAAATTCCAACGCGCAGAACTGATGACATTGCGCGTTCTCTTCGGTGGCGAATAGATCTAACCAAGGCTCTCCCCACTGTAGAAAGAGTCCTTGCGCCACTTCCGAGTGAAGACGCCATTCGTGATCCATCATGCACCTGCGGCTGAGTTCGTCCGCCCTGGCGTTCAGGGAACCTGCCAGGTGTTGAACCATCAGGAACATGCCCTGATGTTCCAGCCATGTCCAGAGGCGCAGAGCCTCCTGACAGAGGGTCCACGACCCCACCCCGCCTTGTTTGTTGCAGTACCACATGGCGGTGGTGTTGTCCGTGAACACCTGCACTACCTTCCCTTTGACAGAGGGAAGGAATGCCTTGAGTGCAAGTCGGATCGCCCGGCGCTCCAGAAAGTTGATATGGAGCCGGGACTCCGCCGGAGACCAGAGGCCTCTGATCTCCGCCTCTCCCATGTGACCGCCCCATCCCAGAAGGGACGCGTCCGTCACAACTGTGTGCTCTGGCTGGGGAAGGGAGAGGGATCTGCCCATGACCCATTGCCGGTTCGAGAGCCACCACTGCAACTGTTTTGCAGTCCCCTCCGAGATCTGGACGTGATCGGACAGGTTGCCCTGGTGCTGCGCCCACTGGAACTTCAGGTCCCACTGCAGAGCCCGCATATGCCATCTGGCATGATCGACCAGCAGGATGCAGGAGGCCCAGCAGCCTCAGGGTCATCCGTGCCGAAACCCGGATAAAGGCTGAAAGATCGGAATCATAGCCTGAATATCCCGGACTCGCATTCGGGAGGATAGGCCCGAAACTGCGTCGTGTCCAGAACTGCTCCGATGAAAAGGAGCTGTGGAGAAGGAATCAGATGCGACTTCGGCACATTGTTGGAGAACCCCAGCGAGTGCAGGAGTTCGGCCGTAGTCTGGAGGTGGGAGATGACTGCCTGGGACGAGCCCGCCTTCAGCAGCCAGTCGTCGAGGTAGGGGAAGACTGGAACCCCTGCCCGGCGCAGATGAGCTGCGACCCCGCCATCACTTTCGTGAACACCCGAGGGGCACTTGTAAGGCCAAAGGTGAGCACGGTGAACTGAAAATGCTCGAGGCCTACCGTGAACCGCAGGTAACGCCGGTGGGCCGGCAGGACGGGGATGTGAAAAAGCGTCCTGCAAGTCCAACGCTACCAACCAGTCTCCAGGGTCGAGGGCAGTCAAGACCTGAGCTAGGGTGAGCATCTTGAACTTCTCCTTCCGGAGGAAGCGATTGACGTTCCGGAGGTCCAAGATAGGACGCATGTCCTCCTTGTCCTTTTGGGCACCAGAAAGTAGTGGGAGTAGCAACCACGTCCTACTTCTGGGGTCGGAACATGCTCGATGGCCCTCTTGGCCAAGAGGGCCGTGACTTCCTTCTGCAGAAGCACCAAGTGATCCCCTGACATGCGGTGGAATTGAGGTGGCATGGCTGGGGGGTGGTCTCGAAGGGGAGGGAGTAGCCCATTCGGACAATGTCCAAGACCCACCTGTCCGAGGTGATGGGACGCCAGTGGTGAAGGTGATGGCGGACCCTGCCCCCTACTGGCGTGCTGTGCACCTGAAAGGAAGGACTAGGAGGGCTTGGAGGCCGCGGACGGGGCGGGGTTGGTGGCCTGACCCGCACGCTGGTTGCCCGAACCGCCACGGCGGTATCCACGTCCTCGGCCACGCGAAGACGCTTGCTGCGCGGGCCGGTGGCTGGGCAGTGGACGTGACTGGGCGCCCCTTCCGTGGCCACGAAAGGGCGAAAAGCAGAGGTCAGCGGAGGGCGCACAACAGAAAGGCCCAGGGACTTGGCAGTAGCCCGTGAGTCCTTAAACGCTCCAGCGCATGGTCTGCTTTGGAACCAAAAGACCGACTCCATCAAAGGGCATGTCCATGAGTGTATTCTGGACATCACCCGAGAAACCAGTGGTTCTCAGCCAGGCGTGGCGACGCAGCGCCACCGTCGTTGCAAGCGATCTGCCCAGCGAGTCGGCGGTATCAAGGCCACAACGTATGGTGTATTTAGCCGCATCTCTACCTTCCGCAATGGTGCGGGTAAGCAGTGTCTGGACCTCCTCAGAACACTGGGGCAGAACAGACGCCACCGAATCCCACAGGGAGTGGGTATATCGGCCCAAAAGGCAAGCGGTGTTGACGGACCGCAAGCCAGCACTGGAGGAAGAAAAAGCCTTCTTCCCAAACTGGTCCAGGCGTTTGGATTCCCTATCCGGAGGGGCGGTAGGGAAGGCGGTTTGGGAGGCAGAGGCTTGGACAACCAAGCTCTCGGGGGTGGGATGTTGAGAGAGAAACAAGGGGTCGCCCGGAGCCGGGCGTTGGCGTCGGGCCACGTTCCTATCCACAGGAGCCCCTGTGGTGGGCTTGGACCAGGTGCCCAAAAGAACGTCAGATAGTGCATCATTAAACGGCAGCACAGTCTCAGATGAGGAAGCTGCCGGCTGAAGCACTTCCGTCAGGAGATTAGTCCTGACAGCCACAGTAGGCAACTGGAGGTGTAAGGCTCCAGCTGCTCTACGCAACACCGTTGCGAATTTGCACCCTCCTCCGTAGCCACGGGAGGAGACAGCATGCCAGTGTCAGGGGAAGTGTCTAGACCACTGGCATCCCCAAGTTCCTCTGCCCAGTCCTGATCATACTCACACTGCTGTGTGAGAGGGTCTTCCGACCCCTCCCAGCTCTCCTGGTCCTCCTCTGGTTCAAAATATGGAGGAGGAGGGACATTTGGGACCCAAGGTCTCATCGGCGCCGGAGCCGGCGTCGAGCGACGTCGGTCCGGCTCCATGTCCGGAACCGGAGAGAACCGGGGAACGACTCCGCCCGGAGCCTCGGGCGGCGTCGGAAACGGCGCCGGCGGAGGCGTGGTTAGGTCAACCGGCGTCGATCGGGGTTGCGGTACCACCGGAGCCGGGATCGAGGCCGGGGCCGGAGCCGAGGCCGGGATCCGGGCTGGCGGGACAGGCGACGCCGGCGCAACCCCATCAGGGCCCGCGGGGCCCGAAGGCGCACCGGAGGGACCTTGAGGCCCGAAGAGGCAGGCCATGGCCGAGAGGAATTCCTGTATTTCGGCCGGAGTCGCCCCCGAAACCCGGAAAGGACGGGTAATGCGGGGCGGCGCCACAGGCACGTCCGGGGCCGCGGGGACGGTGCCGACAGGGGCCTCAGCCGAGTCGCGAGACCGGCGAGGCGAAGTCTTAGAGCGATGATGCTTCTTAGACTTTTGTGCTTCGACTTACCCGAGGAGCGCGAAGACTTGGACTCCGACGACCGGTGGGGGCTCCGCGACCTGCCCCTCGACCACTCACGGGACCGGGGCTTGGTGCGGCGCGGAGCCGACTGCCGGACCTCGAGGAGCTTTCGAGATTGCTCTCGCAAAGCCTTCGGGTGGAGTTTCCGGCAGTCAGGGCACGACTTCGTGTTGTGGTCTCGGCCGAGACAGTAGAGACACTCTAAGTGCGGGTCTGTGATCGACATCATTCGACCACAGACGTTGCATGGCTTGAAGCCGGGCATCCCTACTGACACCTTAGAGTCGTTAGAAGACTCGAAAAGAAACAGTGAAAAATTCACCAAAAATGTAGTCAAAAATTGACTAGGGCACTTGCTCTTCCCGGATCTGCGCTTAACGGCGCGGAAAAAGAAGAACTGACGTCAGCGCGCAGGGGCGGCGTCTAAGTACTGCCCGCGACGTCATCCCGGCGATCACAACGCCGACGACGGACGCGGAGCCGCACGACGCCGCCTACCGACGCGCAAGGGTACTGCTAAGCAAAAACTTTCCGGATCCAGCCTGACGCCTGGGGATATTCTAAGGTAAGGAATCTGTCACTAACGTGTCTCTTTCAGATATGTATAACGGTACAGAGGATGTGGCCTTGGGGATGGTGTTACCTCTTGGGGTACCTTGCAAGTACAGTAAACCAAATATAAGATGGGTAAAAAGAACATTGACCAAGGAATTTTGTGAGGGCGTTACCGATTTGGAAGTTAATAATTATAGTAATGGTATTACTTTTCGATATATCCTCTCTTCTATTATTACCTTTGGTGGTACTGCCATGGCCAGGGGTGAACGGGCTGGAGAGTATTTTGGGTGTAAATTGCAAATTTTATCTAATTCTACAGTGGCAGCTTTACGGGACATCACTACTCAGTTGGAAAGCATGCGCATATACTCCGAACAAACGAGATATGCAGTTGACCTTATTTTAGCTAAGAATGGTGGTGCATGCGCAGTCATAGGAGAGCAGTGTGTATTCGGTATCACAAATATGGAGAAAAATATCACTAAACATATTTTAGACATTTTGGAAAATGTTTGAGGAATGGAGAGCGGCAATAGGAGCTGGTCCTTATTTGGTGGTTGGGGTTGGATTCTAGAAAAGGTGGTATATTTCATAGTCCTGTTAATATGTTGCTGTGTCTTGATTCAGTGTATTCCCTTATGCTGCTCATACTGTACTACTTACCTGTCTCTCAAAAGAATTTCGATTCATGACACAAATGCGAAGATCATGCTCCAACAGGAGCTCGATACCATGATGCAATTAGATGAGGGAGTTTTTGGTTAACAACATCTCTTGCAGGTTCTGTCCCTGAAGCTCCCTGTGTTGATAATAAATAGTGTTCTTTTCTTCGCTATGTTTGCCTATGCATATATACCAGTATACATTTGTATTTGACATATCATTACTTGTTATTTTTTCTATATTTTCTCTATTTTTAGAATTGTAAAGACCCTTACCTGATAGCACAAATTAAGATGTCTGTATTAGCATAATAAATGATAAAAGGAGGGTCTGTTAGAATTGAAATGCATTAGTACTATATTATTCGCATTTTATTTGATGCTGTGTTAGCATTTATATAGCTAATTCATTACTATTCTCCATGTGTGCAAACGTAATTAGAAAACGCAGACGTTATGCTAGTTATGTTACCATCTGTGCCACCATTTTAGCTCTCGAGGACGCCATTTTGTATTATAATCGAAACTGTTACTTGATCATTTACGAGAAATGGCTCTTGCTGAGTTTCGTTTCTTCAATGTTGAATCTTGCTCATTAACGCATGGCTTTTCTATTACATGAAGGCCTTCTCCCACCTGTCTAGTAGGGAGGATAAGCCAGACGACCTTGGGCAGTAGATAACTAGTGCCAGGCTGCGGAATCGAAACTTGTGCTCTGTACCCCCATTGTATTACGACAGGTACCAGTATTTTTCCATAGTAGGCGGGTCTTTGTGGGCTCCGCAACCTACATAATGTAACTGTATGTTTTCTAGAGTCAGTCCATCGTCAGCCATCATAGGAGGCTGGTCAGACTGGACTCCACTGCAGTGTACTCTGTGAATAAACTAGTCTGCTTGTGTTTTCTACTGCGTCATCGACACTTCTTTGAATGGAAGGCTAGAGGAGGTCAAGAGTGACCCGGTGGCCCTAGTTGGGTAACTTCCTTCAGTATTTGATTCTGACAATTATTACTGATGTGCTCCCTCATCAACAAATTGTACAATCCCTCATAGTCCTGTACTTTGCTTCCATGAAGCCAGCCTTAATAGCACTGTCTATGAAATCAGCCGAGTCTTGAGTGGGTGCCTTCTGAGTATCCCTGAACATAACTCTGTATTGCTCAGTGATTAAGCCAAACGCACAAGTTACTAACTTGTGTAACGATATATCTGTAAGAGACAGTAGTTAGTGACAGATTCCTTACCTTAGAATATCCCCAGGCGTCAGGCTGGATCCGGAAAGTTTTTGCGTAGCAGTACCCTTGCGCGTCGGTAGGCGGCGTCGTGCGGCTCCGCGTCCGTCGTCGGGATCGCCGGGATGACGTCGCGGGCAGTACTTAGATGCCGCCCCTGCGCGCTGACGTCAGTTCTGTACACAACTTTGCGCGCCAGGACCGCAGAGCCATGCAAGAAACTGACATTGGTGTCTGAAAAAATACTAGGGCCCTGAAAGGGATGTCCTTAACCCTAGAAATCAGTTCGCAGAACGGGGAGGATGGGTGGGGCGGTAAGGAATCTGTCACTAACTACTGTCTCTTACAGATATATCGTTACACAAGTTAGTAACTTGTGCATCTGAAAGAGACACGTTAGTGACAGATTCCTTACCTTAGAATAGATACCCCAGCAATACCAACCCCGGAGGTGGGTCTGCGAACAGATTCAGACAAGGAAGTCCCGGAGGACAGAACGGCCAAAGAAGCCGTCCCTCCGGACCTGGCTGTCAAGGCAGTAATGTTTGGTAAACGTGTGCAGCGAGGCCCACGTAGCTGCCTGACATATATCCTGTAACAGAACACCGCGGCCTAAAGCCGTGGTAGCAGCCGTTGCCCTGGTGGAATGGGCACGCAGCCCAACAGGAGGCTCCTTCTTAGCCAAAGAATAGCAGGCCTTGATACACAAGATGACCCAGCAGGAGATGGTCCTTTTGTGTACCGCCCGACCTTTTTTGGCGCCCACGTAGCCAACAAAGAGCTGGTCATCCACCCGGAACTGTTGTGTGCGGTTGATGTAAAAGGAAAGCGCACGTTTTGGGTCCAGACGGTGGAGCCTCTCTTCCTCTCTGGAAGGATGCGGAGGCGGAAAGAAGGTGGGCAAAGTGATGGTCTGCCCAATGTGGAAGGCAATAACCACCTTTGGCAAGAAGGACGGACGCGTCCGAAGAACAACCTTGTCTGGATGAACAGACAGAAAGGGGGGTGTGCATGAAAGAGCCTGGAGCTCACTCACCCGCCGAGCGGAGGTGATGGCTACCAGAAAGGCTGTCTTCAAAGTAAGAAGACGAAGAGGACAGTTATGCAGAGGCTCAAAGGGAGCGCACATTAAGAAAGTAAGAACCAAGTTTAAGTCCCACTGAGGCATTATAAACGGAACAGGAGGAAAGAGGTGTGTAATGCCTTTAAGAAACCTGTTAACAACAGGGGACTTAAAAAGAGAGGGCTGATCAGGGAGCCTGAGGAAGGCCGAGATTGCACAAAGATAGCCCTTGATGGTACCCAGGGCAGAACCCGGTTGGGCCAGAGAAATAAGGAACAGAAGAACCTCAGAAAGAGGGGCAGAAAGGGGATTCACAGCCTTTGCTGTGCACCATGCCACAAACTTGTTCCACCTGCAGGCGTATACCACCTTAGTGGAGGGACGCCTGGCTGCCAGAATCACATCACAAACTTCGGGAGGCAAGTCGAAAGGAATCAACTGCCGCCGCTCAATCTCCACGCAAGCAGGTGTAGACTGGACAGGTTCGGGTGGAGGACCGTCCCCTGCTGCTGCGACAGAAGATCCTCCCGAAGAGTCAGACGGATCGGGGGATCGACGCTCATACTGAGTAGCTCGGGATACCAAACTCTTCGAGCCCAGTCCGGAGCCACAAGAATGACTCGGGCCCGGTCGCGCCGAATCTTCTTCAACACTCTGGGTAGAAGTGGAATAGTCAGAAAAGCGTACAACAGAACGCAACTCCACTTGCGACGAAAAGCGTCGCCGAGCGAGTGCCGCCTTGGAAATTCCAACGCACAGAACTGCTGACATTGCGCGTTCTCTTCGGTGGCGAACAGATCTAACCAAGGCTCTCCCCACTGCTGAAAGAGACCTTGCGCCACCTCCGAGTGAAGACGCCATTCGTGATCCATCATGCACCTGCGGCTGAGTTCGTCCGCCCTGGCGTTCAGGGAACCTGCCAGGTGTTGAACCATCAGGAGGATGCCCTGATGTTCCAGCCATGTCCAGAGGCGCAGAGCCTCCTGTCAGAGGGTCCACGACCCCACCCCACCCTGTTTGTTGCAGTACCACATGGCGGTGGTGTTGTCTGTGAACACCTGCACTACCTTCCCTTTGACAGAGGGAAGGAATGCCTTGAGTGCAAGTCGGATCGCCCGGAGCTCCAGAAGGTTGATATGGAGCCGGGACTCCGCCGGAGACCAGAGGCCTCTGATCTCCGCCTCTCCCATGTGACCGCCCCATCCCAGAAGGGACGCGTCCGTTACAACTGTGTGCTCTGGCTGGGGAAGGGAGAGGGATCTGCCCATGACCCATTGCCGGTTCGAGAGCCACCACTGCAACTGTTTTGCAGTCCCCTCCGAGATCTGGACGTGATCGGACAGGTTGCCCTGGTGCTGCGCCCACTGGAACTTCAGGTCCCACTGCAGAGCCCGCATATGCCATCTGGCATGATCGACCAGCAGGATGCAGGAGGCCATGAGGCCTAGCAGCCTCAGGGTCATCCGTACCGAAACCCAGGATAAAGGCTGAAAGATCGGGATCATAGCCTGAATATCCCGGACTCGCCGTTCGGGAGGATAGGCCCGAAACTGCGTCGTGTCCAGAACTGCTCCGATGAAAAGGAGCTGTGGAGAAGGAATCAGATGCGACTTCGGCACATTGATGGAGAACCCCAGCGAGTGCAGGAGTTCGGCCGTAGTCTGGAGGTGGGAGACGACTGCCTGGGACGAGCCCGCCTTCAGCAGCCAGTCGTCGAGGTAGGGAAGACTGGAACCCCTGCCCGGCGCAGATGAGCTGCGACCACCGCCATCACTTTCGTGAACACCCGAGGGGCATTTGTAAGGCCAAAGGGGAGCACGGTGAGCTGAAAATGCTCGCGGCCTACTGTGAACCGCAGGTAACGCCGGTGGGCCGGCAGGACGGGGATGTGAAAATAAGCGTCCTGCAAGTCCAACGCTACCAACCAGTCTCCAGGGTCGAGGGCAGTCAAGACCTGAGCTAGGGTGAGCATCTTGAACTTCTCCTTCCGGAGGAAGCGATTGACGTTCCGGATGTCCAAGATAGGACGCATGTCCTCCTTGTCCTTTTTGGGCACCAGAAAGTAGTGGGAGTAGCAACCACGTCCTACTTCTGGGGTCGGAACATGCTCGATGGCCCTCTTGGCCAAGAGGGCCGAGACTTCCTTCTGCAGAAGCACCAAGTGATCCCCTGACATGCGGTGGAATTGAGGTGGCATGGCTGGGGGTGGTCTCGAAGGGGAGGGAGTAGCCCCTTCGGACAATGTCCAAGACCCACCTGTCCGAGGTGATGGCACACCAGCGGAGAAGGTGATGGCGGACCCTGCCCCCTACTGGCGTGCTGTGCACCTGAAAGGAAGGACTAGGAGGGCTTGGAGGCCGCGGACGGGGCGGAGTTGGTGGCCTGACCCGCATGCTGGTTGCCCGACCCGCCACGGCGGTAGCCACGTCCTCGGCCACGCGAAGACGCTTGCTGCGCGGGCCGGTGGCTGGGCAGCGGACGTGACTGGGCGCCCCTTCCGTGGCCACGAAAGGGGCGAAAAGCAGAGGTTAGCGGAGGGCGCACAACAGAAAGGCCCAGGGACTTGGCAGTAGCCCGTGAGTCCTTAAAACGCTCCAGCGCATGGTCTGCTTTGGAACCAAAAGACCGACTCCATCAAAGGGCATGTCCATGAGTGTATTCTGGACATCACCCGAGAAACCAGTTGTTCTCAGCCAGGCGTGGCGACGCAGCGCCACCGTCGTTGCAAGCGATCTGCCCAGCGAGTCGGCGGTATCAAGGCCACAACGTATGGTGTACTTTGCCGCATCCCTACGTTCCGCAATGGCGCGGGTAAGCAGTGTCTGGACCTCCTCAGAACACTGGGGCAAAACGGCCGCCACCGAATCCCACAGAGAGTGGGAATATCGGCCCAAAAGGCAAGCGGTGTTGACTGACCGCAAGCCAGCACTGGAGGAAGAAAAGGCCTTCTTCCCAAATTGGTCCAGGCGTTTGGATTCCCTATCCGGAGGGGCGGTAGGGAAGGCGGTTTGGGAGGCAGAGGCTTGGACAACCAAGCTCTCGGGGGTGGGATTTTGAGAGAGAAACAAGGGGTCGCCCGGAGCAGGGCGATGGCGTCGGGCCACGTTCCTATCCACAGGAGCCCCTGTGGTGGGCTTGGACCAGGTGCCCAAAAGAACGTCAGACAGTGCATCATTAAACGGCAGCAATGGCTCCGAGGAGGTAGCCGCCGGCTGAAGCACTTCCGTCAGGAGGTTAGTCCTGACAGCCACAGTAGGCAATTGGAGGTACAAGGCTCCAGCTGCTCTACGCAACACCGTTGCGAAATTTGCTCCCTCCTCCGTAGCCACGGAAGGAGGAGACAGCATGCCAGAGTCAGGAGAAGTGTCCAGACCACTGGCATCCCCAAGTTCCTCTGCCCAGTCCTGATCATACTCACACTGCTGTGTGAGAGGGTCTTCCGACCCTTCCCAGCTCTCCTGGTCCTCCTCTGGCTCAAAATATGGAGGAGGAGGGACATCTGGGACCCAAGGTCTCATTGGCGCCGGGGCCGGCGTCGAGCGACGTCGGTCCGGCTCCATGTCCGGAACCGGAGAGAACCGGGGAACGACGCCGCCCGGAGCCCCGGGCGGTGTCAGGAACAGCACCAGGGACATCGGCGCCGGCGGAGGCGTGGTTAGGTCAACAGGCATCGATCGGGGTTGCGGTACCACCGGAGCCGGGATTGAGGCCGGGGCCGGAGCCAAGGCCGGGATCAAGGCTGGCGGGACGGGCGACGTCGGGACCGGAGTCGTCGGCGACGCCGGAGCAACCCCATCAGGGCCCGCGAGGCCCGAAGGCGCACCGGAGGGACCTTGAGGCCCGAAGAGGCGGGCCATGGCCGACAGGAATTCCTGTATTTGGGCCGGAGTCGCCCCCAAACCCGGAAAGGACGGGTAATGCGGGGGCGGCTCCACAGGCACGTCCGGGGCCGCGAGGACGGTGCCGACAGGGGCCTCAGCCGAGTCGCGAGACCGGCGAGGCGAAGTCTTAGAGCGATGATGCTTTTTAGACTTTTTGTGCTTCGACTTACCCGAGGAGTGCGAAGACTTGGACTCCGACGACCGGCGGGGGCTCCGCGACCGGCCCCTCGATCTCTCACGGGACCGGGGCTTGGTGAGGCGCGGAGCCGACTGCCAGACCTCAAGGAGCTTTCGAGACCGCTCTCGCAAAGCCTTCGGGTGTAAGGCCCGGCAGTCAGGGCACGACTTCGTGTCGTGGTCTTGGCCGAGACAGTAGAGACACTCTAAGTGCGGGTCTGTGATCGACATCATTCGACCACAGACGTCGCATGGCTTGAAGCCGGGCATCCCTACCGACACCTAGGAGTCGAGATGACTCGAAAAGAAACAGTGAAAAAATCACCCAAAATTTAGTCAAAAATTGACTAGGGCACTGCTCTTCCCGGATCTGCGCTTACTGGCGCGGAAAAAGAAGAACTGACGTCAGCGCGCAGGGGCGGCGTCTAAGTACTGCCCGCGACGTCATCCCGGCGATCACGACGCCGACGACGGACGCGGAGCCGCACGACGCCGCCTACCGACGCGCAAGGGTACTGCTACGCAAAAACTTTCTCGATCCAGCCTGACGCCTGGGGATATTCTAAGGTAAGGAATCTGTCACTAACGTGTCTCTTTCAGATATGTCCCGCACTCTCCTGAAATTAAGGAGAAAATATAAAACGATTATTAGGAATAAAAAAAGAACTTATAAAGATAGTTGTTGGGCAAGTTTGCTAGCTGTAATAGAGTCTAAAGATGTGAAAGGATTTTGGAAATTGGTCCAAGAAAGTTCTGGTAAAACATTAGGGTCTCTGCTCTGTGTTGTCCCGGAAGATCAGTGGGTGAATTATCTGGGTGAAATTTATGGAAAGTAGCCTTTGGTAGAGAGAGGGAGTATAATACCTTGGCCAGGAGTGAGGGAGGAAATAAAGGAGTATTTTACTCCCAGTTATATTAGAAAAGTTATATCTAGTCTAAACCTTACCCGTGCCTCAGGCCCTGACAACTTGCCTGCAGTGATTATAAAATCAAGGCCGGAGTGGTGGGATGAGTTCTTTGCAAAAATGTATCAGGGGATCCTTAATACAGGCATTATACCAGGTAACTGGAAAGGAGCAATAATAAGACCAATCCATAAAAAAGGTCACTTGAAAGCCCCGAAGAACTACATATTAATAAACCTGCTTGATATAGGCGAAAAAGTCTTCGCCAAATTAATTCTGGAAAGGCTTAAGGTCTGGGTAGAAGCTAATCGGATTGTGCCCCCGGAACAGGGGGGGTTTAAAGAGGGACACTCAACGATTGACCACTGTTTTGCGCTCTGGTCCATCGCGCGGAAGTCGATAGAGCAGAGGGGAGTGTTGTTCTGCTGCTTTGTGGACTTCCGCGCAGCATTCGATCTAGTGGACCGGGAGCAGCTGTGGGAGACGTTGATTGGGTATGACATTCCAATGGATTTGCTAGGGCTGATCCAAGCACTTCATTCTGATAACTGGCCCAGATAATTTTAGATGTAGAGGGAAGTCTATCTCAGAAAATACAGATTGGCAATGGGTTGAGGCAGGAGTGTGTATTGGCCCCCTTACTTTTCTCCTTATTTATTGCAGACTTACCCCTAATTCTAGGTAATGAAAGGGGGGGTAAGTCCGAAGTTAGATGGGAAACACATTTCATGTCTATTATATGCGGACGATCTTGTTATAATTGATCAAACAGAGATTGGCCTACAAAGAAAGCTAAATAGGTTTAATGAATATTGTGGTGCAACAAAAACTCGTTGTCAATATGGACAAGACAAAGATTCTATGCTTTGGTCGGAAGAAAATAGGGTTTACATGGTTCCTGGGTTCTGAGAAGTTGGAAAAGGTAGCCGAATATAGGTACCTGGGGATGTGGTTCGAGAAAAGTCTGCATTGGCACACCCACCTAGACGCTTTAAAGCTCAGGGCATCAGCATCGGTTAGTGGATTGAAAAAATTCAATGGTAATTATGGTGAAATGTCCGATAGGCCGGTCCTAAAAGCCTACGCAGCAATGGTACCACCACAATTTTTATATGGTGCTGAATTGTTATATTTGAGTGGCAAAAACGGGTGGGACGTTGAGGAGGGAAAAACCCTGAAAAACCTATTCTCATTGCCTAAATCTTCAATGGTTCAGGCTGTGAGATTGGAATTGGGAATTACCTCATGGAGTATAACAGCTTGCATGGCCCTATTACGATTCTGGCAGCGCCAGGGAACAGGAGAAGACTTCAAGATTTCGCAATGGTGCAGAAACGAGATTTTAAAGAGTGAGCTAATATGGGCAAAAGGCATAAAAGCTACCATTAGTAAAGCGTGTTGCATGTTGAGGGTTAAGCTGTGTCCTCAGACCCATCAAATTGAGGTAGATAAGAGAGAACTCAGGGCCCTGGGAAAAGAAATCTCTCGAGCACAGGACCAAGATTACCTCCTGCAGAAAAGTTCTGTACGCTTTATGGTCACCGCGTGGCAAAACGAACTACATTTCCCTTACATTGATTGGTTGCCCTGCCGTTGGTTAAGAAGGGAATTACTAAGGCTAAGAATTGGGGTTAACCCCTGTTATGTTAAGAATGGGGTAAAAAGATCTATGATTGATAGTAAGGGAAACTGTGTCTGCACATTGGGAACAACTTGTGACATTTTACATATATTATTTGACTGTCTGAAGATTGTAGATATACGAAAAGAGTTTTTACTCCCGATTTTTAAAAAGTATGATATCAAAAATAGGGTTCAGGCAGTAAACCTTTTAACTGAAATGAGTACTTTGGACATAGCTTGTGCCATGGGGAAGTTCATTCAAAAAGTTAAAGTATTCCTCAAATATGAATGTAATTGAAGCACAAGTTACTAACTTGTGTAACGATATATCTGTAAGAGACAGTAGTTAGTGACAGATTCCTTACCTTAGAATATCCCCAGGCGTCAGGCTGGATCCGGAAAGTTTTTGCGTAGCAGTACCCTTGCGCGTCGGTAGGCGGCGTCGTGCGGCTCCGCGTCCGTCGTCATGATCGCCGGGATGACGTCGCGGGCAGTAATTAGACGCCGCCCCTGCGCGCTGACGTCAGTTCTTCTTTTTCCGCGCCAGCAAGCGCAGATCCGGGAAGAGCAGTGCCCTAGTCATTTTTTGACTAACTTTTTTGGTGAATTTTTTCACTGTTTCTTTCGAATCGACTCCAAGGTGTCGTAGGGATGGCCGGCTTTAAACGTTGCGACGCCTGTGCTCGGATGATGTCCATCACAGACCCGCATCTGGAGTGTCTCTTCTGCCTCGGCCGAGGCCACGACACAAAGTCGTGTTCCGACTGCCGGGCCCTCAACCCGAAAGCTTTGCGAGAGCGGTCTCGAAAGCTCCTCGAGGCCCGGCAGTCGGCTCCGCGCCACACCAAGCCCCGGTCGCGTGAGAGGTCGAGGGGTCGGTCGCGGAGTCCTCACCGGTTGTCGGGATCCAAGTCTTCGTCGTCCGGTAAGTCTAAGCACAAGAAGTCCAAAAAGCATCATCGCTCTAGGACTTCGCCCGCCGGTCTCGCGACTCGGCTGAGGCCCCTCCCGGCACCGTCCCCGCGGCCCCGGACATGCCTGTGGATGCTAGTGCTGCTGCCGACCACAGACACAATTCTGCCATCCTGCTGCTGAGCCAGGTTCGAGCAGGGAATGGTAGGACAATAGTTTTCCTGTCACAGGGAGGTGTGACCACCTCCCAGGCAGGACTTAGTGTATAGGGCTGAGGTAGGAGTGCTTGCCAGCGCCACCAGACTGCTTTGAAGGGCACATTTGGTGCCCTCCTTGCATACTCCAGTTTGAATCAGTTCAGGGAGCCCTTGGCTCCCGCTCTGGTGCGAAATAGGACAAAGGACATAGGAGAATCCTCCCCTCTGTCCAGCCCCTCCTCTGGGATGGACCCCTCAGTCTTTCCAACCCTTTCCTTAGGGTACTTAAGGGCTCCCCAGTGGATGGGTCCTCAAATTCGTCATGTGACAAGACTCGACCATGAAACTACATCACTCTTCAATCGTCTGGACACCTAGACTTTGTTGGATTTCGACTGGAACCGAGACTGCACCAAGGACGACTCCTGATGCTCCTGGTCTCCATGTTCTTCAAGTCTTCTTCATCGTCTCTGTCTGTGCTTCTTCCAGGTTCTACAGCAGACCTGTGGACATCAAGGACACCCAAGGAAATCTCCCTTGGAGTGAAGGAGTCACTCCCCTGCATCTGCAGGCACCGCAACGAAGCTGACCGGTCTGCTGCTCCTGTCGTCCTACGGACTTCCCAAGGCTCAGCAACACAGGTGGCTTTGCCACTCTCTCGTGGCCTGACCTGTCCTCTCTGCAATTTTGAGACCAATAATCCTCGTCGGAACCGCAGGGACCAAACCCCTTTGCACCGCGTCGACTTGCTGTTGCCAGGGCTGGTTGGCTCTGCACTCCAGAGATCTGCGGGCTATAAGAAGCTCCAGCCTCCAGCACCTCTTCCCTCCAAGATCAGCATCCTCACTTCATCCTCTGCAGTGTGGGCGTCCATCTTTGGTGAGCTGCTCGAGGTCCTCTTGCGACTCCTGTGCCTTCTGCCTGTGGGTACTCCTCAGGTTCTTCTCTTGCTTCAGTGGGCTCCCCTGCTTGCGTGGGCCCTTCTCTGACTCTCCTGCTGTTGGTGAGTCCCTTGGATCTTGCTGGTCCCAACACTGCTCCTTTTTCGTCTTCCACACCAGTTGCGGCTACCAAGGCTTGTTGGTGCTCCCACAGGACACCGACCGCCTAGTCACCGACATCCGATGTGGTACAGCATGTACACAGCTCCTGGTCTCCCTCAGCATCGCCTGGTTCTCACAGCTGCAGCGACAAGGTCACTGTCAACTCTTTAGTACCTCAGACATTGGTGGGCATTGTGTTTTCGTGCCTCCTGGTCACCTCCGAGTGGCATAGACTCTGTCCCTCTGCTTGCAGGTTCTTCACTTCCAGAATCCACCCTTGGATTCCACCGGACTCCTTCACAGTCTTCTCCAGAGGCATCTTCTTCAAAGTAGTCCATTGTTGTCAACGGCAGGTTCCAACGTCGCTTCACCCCTATGCACCCGGCTTCTCTGATTTAGGTAACCTGTATCCCGGGGCATCCACCAGTGGGGTGGCCCTCCAACCTTCTGTCTTCCAAAGGGTTTCTTCGGGGTCCTCTGGGAAGGGTGATCTTCTTCAAAACTGCAATGTAACTTCTCCCTTGACTTCCATTGGACACATGGCTGTGTTTCCACTCTACGCACAGCCTACGTGGGGTTCCTCAGTACTTACCTTGGGTGGTTCCTTGGGTCCCCGGCACCTCTGGATCTTCTGGTCCAGGTCCCATTCTCCGTTGCAGTTCACATTCCACTTTCTTAGCATATGGTTTGATCTCCACCTGGAGACCACTGTATCTTGTGCTACTTACCTGATTGCTTTTGAAGTATTCTTGTGTATTGTGTTGAAATCTCCGGGTAGGAGATATACCAATGTGATAGTGATATTGTGTTGTAATAAATAGACTTATTTTTGCTATACACTGTGTGGTTTCCTTTCATCTAACCAACACTACAAATTTAACTGGTAAAACACGCTGCTTAACACTCCTTCAAGATGAGCCTGAAGGCTGCTCTCCCCAGCTACCACTTTCAATCAATCAATCACAAGATTTGTAAAGCGCACTACTTACCCGCGAGGGTCTCAAGGCGCTGAGGGAGAGGAGGGGGGGTGTTGCCGCTACTGGTCGAATAGCCAGGTCTTGAGTCGTCTCCTGAAGGTCAGCAGGTCTTGGGTCTGTTGTAGGTTGAGGGGAAGGGTGTTCCAGATCTTGGCGGCGCGGTGAGAGAAGGATCTGCCTCCGGTGGTGGTTCTCCGGATGCGCGGGACGGTGGCCAGGGAGAGGTCGGCGGAGCGGAGCAGACGGTTGGGAACGTAGAAGGAGAGTCGACTGTTGAGGTAGGCTGGGCAGGTTTTGTGGAGTGCCTTGTGTGCGTGGATCAGGAGTTTGAAGGAGATTCTCTTGTCGACGGGGAGCCAGTGCAGGTTTTTCAGGTGGGGGGTGATGTGGCTGTGGCGTGGAATGTCGAGGATCAGGCGTGCAGAAGCGTTTTGGATTCTTTGCAGTCGTTTGATGAGCTTGGTCGGGGCTCCTGCGTAGAGGGCGTTTCCGTAGTCGAGTCTGCTGCTGACGAGGGCCTGGGTGACTGTTCTTCTCGTGTCTGTCGGGATCCACCTGTAGATCTTGCGGAGCATGCGGAGGGTGTTGAAGCAGGAGGAGGAGACTGCATTGACTTGCTTGGTCATGGTGAGCGTTGAGTCGAGGATGACTCCCAGGTTGCGTGCGTGGTCGGTTGGTGTCGGGGGTGCCCCTAGTGACGAGGGCCACCAGGAGTCGTCCCAGGCTGATGGGTTGGAGCCGAGGATGAGGACCTCTGTCTTGTCTGTGTTCAGCTTAAGTCGGCTGCACTTCATCCAGTCGGCGACAGCTTTCATTCCTTCGTGGAGGTTGGATTTGGCGGTGAGGGGGTCCTTGGTGAGGGAGAGGATCAGTTGAGTGTCGTCGGCGTAGGAGATTATGTTGAGGTCGTGCTGTCGGGCGATGCGTGCGAGTGGAGCCATGTAGATGTTGAACAGTGTCGCGCTGAGGGAAGATTCCTGGGGTACGCCGCAGATGATCTCGGAGGCTTCGGATCGGAATGGGGGGAGGCGGACGCTCTGGGTTCTGCCGGAAAGGAAGGAGGTGGTCCAATCCAGGGCCTTGTCTCGGATCCCTGCGTCGTGGAGGCGTGTGCGTAGTGTGCGGTGGCAGACAGTGTCGAAGGCGGCGGAGAGGTCCAGGAGGATGAGGGTCGTCGTCTCGCCGTTGTCCAGCAGGATCCTGATGTCGTCTGTGGCGGCGATGAGGGCGGTCTCGGTGCTGTGGTTGCTGCGGAATCCTGACTGGGAGGGGTCCAGGATGCTGTTATCTTCGAGGTAGCGGGTGAGCTGTCTGTTGACGATCTTCTCAATGACCTTAGCTGGGAATGGAAGCAGGGAGATGGGCCGGGTCCGCCTTGGGTTTTTTGAGTAGGGCGTTGATCTCGGCGTGTTTCCAGCTCTCTGGGAAGGTCGTGGTCTCGAAGGAGAGGTTGATGACGTTGCGCAGGTGGGGTGCGATGGAGCTGCCAGCTTTGTTGAAGATGTGGTGTGGAAAAGGGGCTGTTGGGGAGCCGGAGTGGATTGTGCCCATGGTCTTGATTGTGTCCTCGGTGTTCACGTTGACCCAGGCTGTCAGGGGGTCGTGGTCGATGGGGTGCAGCGGGTCTGATGTGTCGGGGCCTGTTGGGGTCGTCCGGGAGTCGAAGCTGTCGTGGATGTCGGCGATCTTGCGGTGGAAGAAGGTGGCGAGGGAATCACACAGGGCTTGCGACGGCGGGATGTCGTTGGCGCTGGGGTTGGAGAGTTCCTTCACGATGCTGAAGAGCTCCTTGCTGTTGTGTGCGTTGTTGTCGAGGCGGTCTTTGAAGGAGGTCCTCTTGGCGGACCTGATGAGGTGATGGTGGTTGCGGATGGCGTCTTTGTGGGCTGCGCGGCTGTCCGGCGTCTTCTCGCTGTGCCATTTGTTCTCCAGTTTCCGGCAGGTGCGCTTGGATGCTAGGAGTTCCGGGGTGAACCAGCTGGCTCTCTTGCTGGTGTCTTTGTAGGTTGGTTTTTTCAGCGGGGCTAAGGTGTTGGCGCAGTCGTCCATCCATCGGCTGAGATTGCGGGCGGCGGCGTCGGGGTTGGAGGGGTAGTTTGGTGGGCTGAGTGCGAGGTTTGTCTGGAGTTGGTCTTCGGTGACTTTGCTCCAGCATCTGCGGGGGATCTGTAGGGTGCGGTGGTGTGCGGCGGGTTTCCGGAAGGTGAAGTGGATGCAGTGGTGGTCGGTCCAGGTGAGTTCGGAGGTGTGGCTGAAGGAGACGTGGGAGCTTGAGGAGAAGATGGCGTCGAGCGTGTGTCCGGCGATGTGGGTCGGCGTCGTGACGAGCTGTTTCAGTCCGAGGTTGGCGAGGTTGTCGATCAGGGTGGAGGAGTTGCTGTCGTCGTTGTTCTCCAGGTGAAAGTTCAGGTCTCCGAGGAGGATGTAGTCGGTGGAGGTCAGGGCGTGCGTGCTGATGAAGTCGGCGATGGAGTCGCTGAACTGGGGTCGGGGTCCGGAGGGGTCTGTAGATGAGGGTGCCTCTTACGGTGGTGTTGGGATCCGTGTGGATCTGGAAGTGCATGTGTTCGGCGGTGCTGAGAGTGTCGTCGGTGCTGTTCGAGACCCTGATGGTGTCTTTGTGGACGATGGCGATTCCTCCTCCGATTCCGTTGGTGCGGTCTCTGCGGGTGATCTTGTAGCCGTCGGGGATGGCTATGGCGATGTCGGGTGCGGAGGATTCGTTCATCCAGGTCTCTGTCAGGAAGGCGACGTCCGGTGATGAGGTGTCGAGTAGGTCCCAGAGCTCGACGGCGTGTTTGCGTGCGGAGCGGGTGTTTAGTAGGATGCACCGGAGATGGTTGAGATCCTTCTTGGCGGGAGTCTCGGGCTCTCCGAGGCAGGTGAAGCTGCAGTTCCGGCAGGTGAAGGGACCATGGGTGCGTTTCGGGGGGGCCTTGAAGCAGGTGGAGGTCCGTCCTGGGTTGAGAGCGATGAGGGTGCTGGCGTCGTATCAGAGGTGGTCTTCGTGGCGGATGCAGGGGCCAGGGTTTCTGTCGCTGGGCGCGGTCCAGGCGCGGACGGGTGCAGACGGGCTTGCCTTAGGCGCGCCTTCGCCGCCATATATGGGGAGGTGGGAGGGAGGAGCAGCTGGGAGGCAGGGGCAGCAAGTGGTCAGCGAGGGGGGCGGGGCCGCAGGGGACAATGCGGCGGGAAACAGGAGGGCGAAGGGGTACAGAAATCAAAAGGGGCACAGGGGGGCACAGAACGCAAAACAGTCACAGCAGTGGGGGCACAGAACGGAAGGGCAAAAACAGTGGAAAAACAGTGGGGGCACAGAACGAAAAACAGTCACAGCAGTGGGGGCACAGAACGGAAGGGCAAAAACAGTGGGGGCACAGAACGAAAAACAGTCACAGCAGTGGGGGCACAGAACGGAAGGGCAAAAACAGTGGAAGAACAGTGGGGGCACAGAACGAAAAACAGTCACAGCAGTGGGGGCACAGAACGGAAGGTCAAAAACAGTGGAAGAACAGTGGGGGCACAGAACGAAAAACAGTCACAGCAGTGGGGGCACAGAACGGAAGGGCAAAAACAGTGGAAAAGCAGTGGGGGCACAGAACGAAAAACAGTCACAGCAGTGGGGGCACAGAACGGAAGGGCAAAAACAGTGGAAAAACAGTGGGGGCACAGAACGAAAAACAGTCACAGCAGTGGGGGCACAGAACGGAAGGGCAAAAACAGTGGGGGCACAGAACGAAAACAGTCACAGCAGTGGGGGCACCGAACAGAAGGGCAAAACAGTGGAAAAACAGTGGGGGCACAAATATAGAGGGGAAAGACAGTAACAGTGACGCTCACAACGACCAGAACCTACCTACGGCCTACCACTGGCCACCAGGGATGAGGCGCAGGTGGTAGCCTGCGGGTGGAGGAGGGCCTCAGATCAGCAGCAGCAGGGAGCTGGACGCACAGGTGGCGCTGTGCGGATGGGGGGGCGACCTACCCAGAGGTCAAGGGTCGTTCACCTCACATCGCAGCGGCCGCCATATATGGGGAGGTGGGAGGGAGGAGCAGCTGGGAGGCGGGAGGCAGGGGCAGCGAGTGGTCAGCGAGGGGGGCGGGGCCGCAGGGGACATAGCGGCGGGAAACGGGAGGGCGAAGGGGTACAGAAATCAAAAGGGGCACAGAACGAAAAACAGTCACAGCAGTGGGGGCACAGAACGGAAGGGCAAAAACAGTGGGGGCACAGAACGAAAAACAGTCACAGCAGTGGGGGCACAGAACGGAAGGGCAAAAACAGTGGAAAAACAGTGGGGGCACAGAACGAAAAACAGTCACAGCAGTGGGGGCACAGAACAGAAGGGCAAAAACAGTGGAAAAACAGTGGGGGCACAGAACGAAAAACAGTCACAGCAGTGGGGGCACAGAACGGAAGGGCAAAAACAGTGGAAAAACAGTGGGGGCACAGAACGAAAAACAGTCACAGCAGTGGGGGCACAGAACGGAAGGGCAAAAACAGTGGAAAAGTAGTGGGGGCACTGAACGAAAAACAGTCACAGCAGTGGGGGCACAGAACGGAAGTGGAAAAACAGTGGGGGCACAGAACGAAAACAGTCACAGCAGTGGGGGCACCGAACGGAAGGGCAAAACAGTGGAAAAACAGTGGGGGCACAAATATAGAGGGGAAAGACAGTAACAGTGACGCTCACAACGACAAGAACCTACCTACGGCCTACCACTGGCCACCAGGGATGAGGCGCAGGTGGTAGCCTGCGGGTGGAGGAGGGCCTCAGATCAGCAGCAGCAGGGAGCTGGACGCACAGTTGGCGCTGTGCGGATGGGGGGGCGACCTACCCAGAGGTCAAGGGTCGCTTTGAGAGCTTTCTATGGTATCAAAGAATATATGGGTTGCCTGGGTTAGTGCAAGGTGCACCACTTGAATAAGTGTGCATCAAATACTAAGCCAGCCTCCTACACTACCCCAGCCACCCACAATGTAATGGACTTGTTGAAAGATTTAACAAGACCATGAAAGGCATGATTGATGGAATCTGAAAAACTCAAAAGGAGATGGGATGCCGTATTTCAATGCCTGCTTTTTGCCTACAGGGAAGTGCCACAGAAGGGAGTGGCATTTTCCCCATTTGAACTTCTGATTCGTCATCCTGTCAGAGGACCACTGTGCCCTGTGAAGGAGGGATGGGAGAGCCCTCATGTTGAACCTAAGCAAGATATAGTGGACTATGTGCTTGACCTCTGCTCCAGGATAGCTGAATACATGGAAAAAGCAAGTAAAAACCTTGAGGGTAGCCAGGAGCTCAAGAAGCAAATGGTATGACCTAAGAACTGCTATGATTGAGTTCCAGCCAGGGCAGAAGGTCTGGGCTTTGGAGTCTGTGGCTCCTTGGGCTCTACAAGATAAGTGGAGTGGGCATTACCCTATCCTAGAAAGAAAAGGGGAGGTCACCTGTCTGGTGGACCTTGGCTCTGACAGGAACCCCACTAGGGTCATCCATGTCAAACGCCTTAAACCCTCCTATGACAGGGCAGCTATGACCACGCTCATGGTTACAGATGAGGATCAGAAAGAAGAAAGTGAACCTCTCCCTGACCTCCTGTCCAACAATCCAAAAGATGGGTCAGTGGAAGGAGTGGTATTGTCAGACACCCTCACTGCTCACCAGCAGACTGATTGCAGGCAATTCCTAAATCAGTTTGCTGAGGTCTTCTCTTTGACCCCCGGTCAGACTAGCTGGTCTACCCATGGTGTGGACACTGGTGAAAGTCTACCTGTCAAAAATAAAATATACAGGCAGTCTGATCATCTGAAAGAAAGCATCAAAGCTGAAGTAAGCAAGATGCTAGAATTGGGAGTCATAGAGACATATGAGAGCCCCTGGGCTACCCAGTTGTCTTAGTCCCCAAGCCTCATACCCAGGGTGGTAAGACAGAAATTAAATTTTGTGTGGACTATAGGCGACTCAATGCTGTGACCAAAACCGATGCACACCCAATTCCAAGGGCAGATTAACTTATTAACAGGTTGGGAGCAGCCAAGTATTGGAGTACCTTTGATTGCACATCGGGGTACTGGCAGATAGGTCCAACTCCAGGAGCAAAAGAAAGATCTGCATTTTCAACCCCAGATGGGCATTATTAGTTTACTGCGATGTCCTTTGGTTTGAAAAATGACCCTGCCACTTTTCAAAAGTTGATTAACAAAGTCCTGGCTGGATTGGAATCCTTTAGTGCAGCATATCTAGATGATAATGCTGTATTTAGCTCCAACTGGTAGAATCACCTGGTCCACCTTGGGAAAGTATTAGAGGCTCTGAGAAGTGCAGGCCTCACTATCGAAGCAAGCAAGTGCCAGATAGGGCAGGGAAAGGTTGTATACTTGGGTCACCATTTTGGTGGAGGCAAAGTTCAACTATTACAGCCCAAGATCCAGACCATTCTGGACTGGGTGGCTCAAACTACCCAGACTCAAGCCTGGGCCTTCCTTGGCTTAACTGGGTACAATAGGGGGTTTATGAGGGATTATAACCCCATTTTGGCACCCCTCACAGAACTGACCTCCAAAAGAATGCCCAAAAAGGTGAAATGGACGAAGAGCTGTCAAAAGGCTTTTGACACTCTGAAGGAAGCAATCTGCTCTGCATCTGTTCTGAAAGCTCCAGATTATGCCAATCAATTTATTGTGCAGACTGATGCCTCTGAACATGGGATAGGAGCGGTCCTATCCCAAATGAATGACCAAGGTCAAGACCAGCCAGTGGCTACCATTAGTAGCAGGCTACTCCACAGGGAACAGTGTTGGAGTGCCATTGAGAGGGAAGCCTTTACTGTGGTTTGGTGCCTGAAGAAGTTGAGGCCACACCTATTTGGCTCTCACTTCCTTGTTCAAACTGACCACATGCCTCTCAGATGGCTAATGCAAATGAAAGGTGAAAATCCCAAACTGCTAAGGTGGTCCATATCCAAACAGGGAATGGACTTTAAAGTGGGACACAGACCTCGGACTGCCCATGGCAATGCAGGTGGCCTTTCCAGGTTCATCCACTTAGATGAAGAAGACTCTCTAGGGGACGGTTAGTCTCATCATCTTTCGATTGGGGGGGGGGGGGAATCATGTAGGAAAGTGCCTCTTTTGGACATGGTTAACCCCCACTTTGTGCCTGGAAAATGATGTCGTTTCGACTGGAAGTGCACACGTCGCTGCCAAAAGAGGCACTTTCCTACACCTTGTTCCCCAATTGGCAAGACCTTTAGCACCCCTGTAAGTCCCTCGTAAATGGTACCCCTGGTACCTAGCGCATGGTTACTAAAGAGGATCCCTAAGGGTTACAACATGTATTGTGCCACCCTAGGAGACCCACCACCAAACTCATGCAGACTGCCACTGCAGGCTGCGTGAAATGGTGCAGACAGAAGTGAAAGCACACACCCTGTATGCCATGCCCATAGTACGCCTTACAACCCTAAGGCAATGAAGGAAATGACCCGATTCGGGTCACCAATGACCACCTGTCAGCCTTCCATACCAAATGAAGAGTCGGTCAGACAGTATTGTATTGTAATTGCATTTATATAGCGCTTACTACCCCTGACGAGGCATCCAAGTGCTTTTTCGGCGAGTAGCACGCTCCTCCGGAACCCATAAAGGATTAGTGTTGAATTAGTATAGTGAAATATGAAAGTAATTTGAGTGGTGGATAGGTTAGTTAGTTATTTGGATTCAGGAGGATAGCGGAGGGATAGAAGAGGGAAAAAGATTTGCATTTATATAGCGCTTGTTACCCCTGATGGGGTGTTGAAGCGCTTTTTTCGGCAGGTAGCACACTACTCTGGAACCCATAAAGGATTAGTGGTGAATTAGTATAGTGAAATATGAAAGTAATTTGAGTAGTGGATATTAGTCAGTTATTTGGATTGAGAAGGATAGAGGAGGGATAGAAGAGGGAAAAACGGTTTGCATTTATATAGCGCTTGTTACGCCTAAGGGGGTGTTGAAGCACTTTCTTGGCGAGTAGCATGCTACTCCGGAACCCATAGGGATTAGTGGTGAATTAATATAGTGAAATATGAAAGTAATTTGAGTGGTGGATATTTGTCAGTTATTTGGATTGAGAAGGATAGCGGAGGAATAGAAGAGAGAAAAAAGGTTTGCATTTATATAGCACTTGTTACCCCTAATGGGGTGATGATGCACTTTCTTGGAGAGTAGCACGCTGCTCTGGAACCCATAAGGATTAGTGGTGAATTAGTAAAGTGAAATATGAAAGTAATTTGAGTGGTGGATATTAATCAGTTATTTGGATTGATAAGGATAGCGGAGGGATAGAAGAGGTAAAAAGGTTTGCATTTATATAGTGCTTGCTACACCTAACGAGAGTTGTTGAAGCGCTTTTTTCAGCGAGTAGCACGCGACTCTGGAACCCATAAAGGATTAGTGGTGAATTAGTATAGTGAAATATGAAATTTGAGAAGTGGACATGTTAGTCTGTTATTTTGATTGAAAAGGATAGTGGAGGGATAGAAGAGTGAAGGATTTAGACTTTTTTTTTGGGAGGTCATAGCAGTAGTGGGAGGCTTGGGAAGAGAAAAAAGGGATGTGGAGGGGAAGAGTCAGAGGGAACAGTTTAGAAAGGCTTGTTTTGGGGGATTAGTATAGTAAAAGAGGTGTCAGATGGTGCAAGGAGGGGTAGAGTAGGGGACAGTCTAGAAAGAGCTATTTTGGGGATCATAGTAGTGGTATGGGGTTTGGGATGAATGAGAGAGTGGAGGTAATGGATATATTGATAGAGGTATAGGGTGAGAAATAGGCTAGTGCATTGGAAAGAGTAGTAAAAAGAGGTTTGAGATGAGTCAGAGTTGAGGTAGAAGATATATTGAGAGAGGTATAGGGTGAGAAATAGGGTAGTGCATTGGATATGCTGAATTAGAAGAAAGTAATAAATATATAGATCCATAAGTACATGGAAAGTTTATAGATGCATAAAGGAAGTAAGTATATTTAGATTAAAGATATTGATAGAGGTATAGGGTGAAAAATAGGGCAGTGAATTGAATATGCTTTTTTGGGGGGGAGGAAAGTAATAAATATATAAATCCAAGTACATGGAAGGTATATAGATGCATAAAGGAAGTAAGTATAAGTAGATTAAAGATGCATTCGATAAACTCTGGTTTTCAAGGGTTGTACTTAATTTTTTTTAAATTTATTTATTTATAAACATAATTATTCTACATGTTTATACGAAGCAATACACATATATAGGTACATATCTATAGTACAAATAAATGCTGATTTACAGAGGGATATGCTGTATATTTCTGTTTGCGTATGGTGCGTCTGTGGGGGAAGAGCCAATTCTTGAGTAGTTTTCTGAAGATAAGGTGGTTGTCGGTGGATCTTATGTTGGGGGTAAAGAGTTCTATATTTTGGCTGCTTGAACAGAAAAGGATGTGCCACCCATGGTTTTTTTCTTGTATCTTAGGATTTTGAGGCGAGGTGCCACTCTAGAGCGGAGGTTCCTATAATGAATGTGTTTGGTGCCTTTATTCCTGATGAAGAGCGGTCCCATTCCATGTATGGCTTTGTGGGTGATACAAAGCACCTTGAACGTGGATCTTCTGGCAACCGGTAACAAATGCAGGGCTTTCAAGGCAGGGGAGATGTGGTCTCGCGGTTTGATATGCAAGAGTAGTCTGGCAGCCGAGTTCTGAATCCGTTGTAGTCTTTTCATGGTCGTTAAAGGTGATCCATGGTAGAGGCTATTGGCGTAAACGAGTTTGGACAGAACAAGGGAGATGGTAGCTTGGACCTTGTGTGGAAATCCAAAATGGGGGAAGATTCGTCGCAGAGTTTTTATAGTAACAAAGCTTGATCTTACTAGTTTGTCCACTTGGGCATTCATTGATAGCTTGGAGTCCATAGCCATTCTGAGGTTTCTTACTTCCTTCGTTACTTTAGGTGGTGATCCCAGTTCATCAGGCCAGGCGGCAAGCGGGTCATAATGCTTCCAATCGCCACACGTGAGTATTTCTGTTTTGGAAGCATTCAATTTGAGATGGCTCCAAGTCATCCATTGATACACGGCTCTGAGACAACTGAAAATTGGCGAGTTTCCAATGTCTTTGGGGCATTCCAGTTGTAGGAGTATTTGCGTGTCATTTGCATAGTTATGGCACGTGAGTTGACATTGATTGTTCAGTACCGGTAATGACTTCATGTAGATGTTGAAAAGCATGGGCGAGATGATAGAGCCTTGAGGGACCCCAGCTTTTGTGGAGTATGGCTTGGACGAGAAAGGTGGGGTATGGATGACATTAGTTCTGTTTTGAAGGTAGGACATGATCCAGTCTAAAGCAGCCCCCTATTTGCCGGCTTCGTAGAGTCTTTGTATCAGAGTGTCATGGTCAACCGCGTCAAAGGCAGCCGAGAGGTCCAAGAGGAGTAGCGCAACAACCCATTGCAGTCAACAGTGTTCTTCAGGTCATCCCAGATGGCAAGGAGGGCAGATTCTGAGCCTCTTCCTGGACAAAATCCTGTTTGGAAGTCTGAAAGTATGGCATTCTCTTCAATGAATTGTGACATCTGGGCGAACGCTGCTCTTTCTATCAGTTTGCCCAGGAAAGGTCCATTTGTAATGGGTGTGTAGTTGTCAGGGTTCAGTGGGTCCAAGTTTGTTTTCTTCCGTAAAGGTCGTATGTATGACTTTTTGAGTTCTTCTGGAAATATTCCGGTAGTTAAGGAATCGTTGATGATTCTTCTTACTGGAGTGGCAGCAGAGGTTGTTGAATACGCTTGAAGGTTTGTGTTGGACACGGGTCAGAAGGGCTGCCGGCAGGCCTGCTTGCTTTGACCAGGTCCAAAAATTCATTGTGTGAAATCTGTTGGAAGGAACGGAGAGGCTGAGTTAGAGTATTCTTGGATTGTTGTTTTGTAAAAGGGTTAGTGCTTGTGCTTTGTCTCTGTTTTAAGTACGAGTCCAACGTGTCTGCTTTGTCCGTGTAATGATTTGCCAGTTTGTCAGTGAAATCTTGAGTAACGGGATGAGTTGCTTCTAGGCAATTTGGTTTACGAAATTCATTGAGTATTTTATAGAATTCTTTATTAGCACACTTAGCATTTTGAATTATGTCTGAATAGTACCTTTTCTTTGCTTTTTTGATAGCTGACTTGTATAATCTGTTAATTTTCTGTAGGTGAGGCTTGTCTTGTTTGTTTTTTGTTTTGAGCCAGGCACGTTGCAGCTTTCTAATTTGTAGTTTTAGGGCTTTTATCTCTGTATTTCTCCAAGGTGCTTGTTTTCTTTTGCTCTGTTGTGTGGTTTTGAGTGGTATCACGATATCAAAAGCTTACTGTAGCCACTCATATAGTTGTTTAACAGATTTTATTGTTTCCAGATCTATACTGGATGCTAGGTGTGTTTCTAAGTGTTCCAAATTGAGTTTGTTCCACGGTCGATAGGTGGATGCACGTAAGGTGGTTTTAGGTGAGTCGCTTAGTGTTGTTTTATGTTTGAAAGCAAGCAAATGGTGGTCTGACCATGTGACCGGAGTTATAGTTTGAAAGGTAACTAATTTGGTATTAGCAAAAATGACATTTAGGATATGTCCAGCAATGTGTGTGGGTTTGTGGACAATCTGATGCAGGTTTAGTGCGTCTAGGCCAGTGATTATTGTTTTTTGATGGGTCATATTGGGTTTGTCAAACCAAACGTTGAGGTCACCCAGAACGCATAGGTTGGAGTGTATTGTTATCAGGTTTGAAAATGTGTCTAGAAGTGCGTCTGGGAATGTTGCCTTGCTAGGTGGAGGTCTGTAAAGGAGCAGGAAGTTACAGGAGGAAGACGGTGTAGGATTGCATCTTGTGAGAAGAGCCTCACAATTCTTTATGGAGATGTCGTCATCTTTAGTGATATGTAATGTTTGCCTGAACACAACAACTAGACCACCTACTTTTTTGCCTATACGATTTTGGGTGATCGTTTGATAGCCTAGAGGAATGGCTTCATGCAGGACTGGACCCATATCATCTCCCAACCATGATTCAGTTATGAACAGTATGTCTGGATTTGCATCGGTGAGAAGGTCATAGATGTGATGTTTGTTTTTAGAGAGCGATCGAGCATTTATTAGTAGACAGTTTAGAGAATGTGTTTTGCTGACAGTGAGACTTTGTTTTGTAGAAGAGTGATCAGTATTGTGTGGGTTAGTAGCAGGTGTGTTTTTAGTGCTGGTATTAGCTATATGAGGATAGCAATCGTGTATATGTTCTGTAATGTGAACCTCGTCCAGCAGGCTAAGAAGGCATTTTGATGGGTTTGCGTGCGTAGGTGGGGGAGACAGTGTTTGAGAGTGAGTTGGTGTGCTGTGTTGTTTTTGTTGTGTAATCTTGTTGTGCAGTAGACATGGAGAAGCAAAGTTGTGATGTGTGGCACGTTGCTTATATTGTTTGCGTATGTTTAGGGCGGAGGGTGTATGAGTCAGTGGTGGTGGTGCAGCATGTGGGTCATGTAGTAAGGTTCTAAATTGTCGAATGGATAAGAGGCGGTTGGAAGAGAGTTGCTGTGTTGCTGTATGAGTGTTAGGTGTGGTGGAAGAGAGAAAGCTTGGCATTGGAGTTAGTTCATTTGTGTAGTTTGAAAGGTGGATGTATGATTGTATTTTGTGACTAAGTATTATGAGGTGTTGTGCTTGAGAGAATTTGTTGTTCTAATGTGCATGATAATTTTTGTTTTTGAGGAGTAGTGAAAAGAGGTGCTGATGTATTTGTTTTATCAGATGGATTTGTTTGTATAGTATTGTTTGTGAGTGGAAGTTGTAAGGTAAAGGGGGTGGTGTGTTTGTGAGTGTATGTTGTGTGTAGGAGGGGATGAAGTAGATTTAAGACTGGTTGGTATAGACCTGTTTGCTGCAAGAGTTAAAATGTGTGGCGCTGTGGCATGTAAGTGTTGTGTTGTTGTGTTATTGTGGTAGAAAGAAGAGGAGGGTGTTGGTTGGACGAATGATGGAAGGCTGTGTATGGGTTTGTTAATAAAAGGGGGTCTGTTAGGAGTAATTAGAGTGGGGAGTGTGTGTCTGGATGGGTTGTAGTTAAGTATGGTATGGGTTTTGGTTGTGTTAGTGATGAGTGCATTGGTTAGTGGTATAGGATAGAGTTGTGTACTGTTTGTAGGTGATAGTGGAAATGTGTGGTAGCTGGGATAGAAGGGTATATAGATGTGGTTTGTGTGGTTTTGCAGTGTATGCTGGTACATTGATTTGTTCATAGGGTTTGTTTGCAGTAAGTGTGTGGTGTACATTTGGTGTGAGTGTGTTACTCTGTTTGTGGATGTGGATGGTGTAGGGTGGGTATTACTAAATGAGAAAATGGGCAACATTTCTGGCCCTAGGTCCGACCAGTGTCAAGCAGGGAACTGCCCTTGTCCTCTCCGCCCTTAGCCTCTCCGCCCGGGCTGAGACGCCATAAACCTTGGCCTTTTATAGCCCTAGTAGTCAGGTGACCCCTTCAGCTAATTGGAACCCTAGCCCTACCTCTATCCAATCACAACACTAGCCCTAAAAGCTAGAACCAATAGAAGACCAGGACCTTACAGCCAATCTTAGCCCTCAATCAATCAATCAATCAGGGGATTTGTAAGCGCGCTACTCACCCGTGAGGGTCTCAAGGCGCTGGGGAGGGAGGGGGGTTTTGCAACTCCGTTCAGTTGAAGAGCCAGGTCTTGAGTGTCTTCCTAAAGATGTTCAGGGTGGGGGCGTGTCTGATGTTGATCAGGAGCTCATTCCAGGTCTTGGCCGCGATGTAGGAGAACGCCCTTCCTCCTGTCCTGGCTTTGCGGATGCGCGGGGTTTCGGCGAGGGCAAGCTCGGCGGATCGGAGGTTTCTCTTGGGTATGTGGAAGGAGATCCTCTCATTGAGGTATTTGGGTCCAGTGTTGTGGAGGCATTTGTAGGTGTGGGTGAGTATCTTGAAGAAGACTCTTTTCTCTATGGGCAGCCAGTGGAGGCTGCGCAGGTGTTGGGTGATGTGTTCCTGTCGAGGGATGCTGAGGACGAGTCTGGCTGCGGTGTTCTGTATGGTCTGGAGCCGTGCTACTCATAGTACGGCCAGCGGGCCGCCAGCGGCCCGGCATGCCTTCCTTGGCGGCCCGCAGACCTTGCAGCCCCCAGTTTTTGTTTAGAGAGAGAGAGTGGAGAGAGAAAGAGAGAGAGAGTGGAGAGAGAAAGAGAGAGAGTGGAGAGAGAGAGAGGGAGTGGGGAGAGAGAGAGAGTGAGAGAGAGTGGAGAAAGTGGAGAGAGAGAAAGTGGAGAGAGAGAGAGTGGGGAGAGAGAGAGAGTGGGGGAGAGAGAGTGGACGGAGAGAGAGGGGAGAGAGAGTGGAGAGAAAGAGTGGAGAGAGAGACTGACTGACAGAGAGGGACTGACAGTCTGACTGACTGAAAGAGAGACTGACAGAGAGACACTGACTGAGAGACTGACAGAGAGACAGAGAAAGAGAGAGAGACTGACAGAGAGAGAGAGAGAGAGACTGCCTGACAGAGAGAGAGAGACTGACTGACACAGAGAGAGAGACTGACTGCCTGACTGAGAGAGACTGACTGACAGACTGAGAGAGACTGACTGAGAGACTGACTGACAGAGACTGACTGACTGACTGACTGCAGAGAGAGAGAGAGACACTGACAGAGAGAGACTGACTGACTGGCAGAGTGAGAGACTGACTGAGAGAAACTGACTGACTAACTGAGAGAGACTGACTGAAAGAGACTGACAGAGAGAGAACGACTGACTGACTGACAGAGAGACTGACTGACAGAGAGAGTGACTGAGAGAGAGACTGACAGAGAGAAACTGACTGACTGACAGAGAGAGAGACTAACTGACAGAGACTGACTGACAGAGAGACTGACTGTCCGAGAGAGACTGACTGACTGATAGAGACTGACTGACAGAGAGACTGAGAGAGAGAGACTGACTGACAGAGAGAGAGAGAGAGAGAGACTGACAGAGAGAGAGAGAGAGACTGACTGAGAGAGACTGAATGGCTGAGAGTGAGACTGACTGGCTGAGAGTGAGACTGACTAAGAGAGAGAGAGAGACTGATTGACAGAGAGAGAGACTGACACAGAGAGAGAGACTGACACAGAGAGAGAGAGACTGACTGACAGAGAGAGAGAGACTGACAGAGAGAGAGAGACGGACTGACAGAGAGAGAGACGGACTGACAGAGAGAGAGACGGACTGACAGAGAGAGAGACGGACTGACAGAGAGCGAGACTGACGGACAGAGAGAGAGAGAGACTGACTGAGAGTGAGAGAGAGACTGACTGAGAGAGAGAGACTGACTGACAGAGAGAGACTGACTGACAGAGAGAGACTGACAGAGAGAGAGAGACAGAGAGAGAGAGAGAGACAGAGAGAGAGAGACTGACTGAGAGAGAGAGAGACTGACTGAGAGAGATAGAGAGAGAGAGAGAGAGAGAGAGAGAGAGAGAGAGAGAGAGAGAGAGACACCAGTACTTTGTGAAGTCAGTACTTTGTGCCAGAGGGAGGAAACAACAAAAGATTACTATAAGGGAGAAGCGAGGGAAAGAGCATGAGCTAGAAAAGGGCAAAGCTAAATAAAGAGAAAATATAGGGGAAAGAGCAGGACATGCACTTCCCTGGAGTGGTAAACACAAATGGTAAAGAAATAAAAGAAAAGTTGTTCGCTGATATCAGCACAAGAATGGAGAGAAAAGACAAAATCAGGATCTGGCAATGGAATGGACAAAAAGCCTTGCAATCATGAGCCGAGGGCTGGACCAAAGCCCACTCTATGTAATATTGTATGCAAAGCTGTGAAAGACTTCTGAAGCTGTCTATAGTGAGCCCACAAAACTGACCAAAACAGTCAGCTACACTGATAGTGTCTATGGGTAGTAGATCCAGAGTGTGTGATGGCAGTGTGGTAGCATGAACATGAAGGTGTCTGCCTTGTAGGAGAAAGGATGAAGTAAACAGTGAAAGAATGGATGGTCTTCATCACCATGGCAGTTTGTCGTATTTGTATAGCTTCAGCATGGCTGGATCGCAATCCCCCGTCCTTCCAGCAATGGCAAGGGCGTTTCTTAGAGTCTGCAGTATAAGAGCGTAAAGTGAGGAAGGCCAGGCGGACGGGGAAGAAAATCTGGGGGGCCTTCTCAGAATGGCCTCAGCGGTCATGGAGTTTGCTCCAGGAATAAAAAGTAAACTCTTGGAGTCCTCTTGACTTTCTTCGGTTTTTGGTCCTTGCCTTTCCGCCATTCCATTTGCAAGACATTGCAGGCTATTGCGGGGTTAAGGGTGGGCCAAAAGTAACCCTGTGATGGAATTGGGATCAAAGTGTGTATGAAGCTATGCAATGCATCTTAAGATTGCTATTGTCTGCTAATAAAAATGTATTATCAAAATGTGCTCTTTGTAGTTACATCTGCTTTTGAAATACAGCATTGTCTAATGTTTTGAAACGGGGTTGATTTTTTTTTTACTCTACCCCCGCCCCCCCACTGACCCCACCCCTACCGGTGCGGCCCTCGGCCACAAACCACACTGGAATTTTGGCCCCTGACAGAATGTTTGTGAGTACCCATGGTCTGGAGTTTGTGGAGCAGAGACTTGTTGATCCCGGCGTAGAGGGCGTTTCTGTAGTCCAGTCTGCTGGTTATGAGTGCATGTGTGACGGTCTTCTTTGATTCTGGGGGGATCCATTTGAAAGTCTTTCGGAGGATGCGGAGGGTGTTGAAGCAGCTGGAGGCGACGGCATTAACCTGTCGGGTCATGGAGATGGAGGAGTCGTGTACGATGCCGGAGTTTCAGGCGTGGTCCGTGGGGGTTGGAGGGCTGCCAAGGGTGGTGGGGCACCCGGTGTTGTCCCATGCCGAGGGGGAGGGTCCGAGGACAAGGACCACTGTCTTCTCTGAGTTGAGCTTCAGGCAGCTGCTGCTCATCCAGGATGAGACGTCCTTCATTCCTTCCTGGAAGTTGAGTCTGGTGGTGCCGGGTCCTTGGTGAGGGTGAGGATGAGCTGGGTGTCGTCGGCGTAGGATACTATGCTGAGTCCGTGCTGTCTGACAATAGCGGGGAGCAGGTTCAAAAGAACTAATCTCTACGTCCAATAGAGGCCCTAGCCCTACCAGTAGTCCCAACCCTAGTCCCAGCAACCAATGACACAGGAAACCCTAGTCCCTACTTCCAATAAAAGCCTAACCCTACTCTTAATCCCACACCTAGTCCAGCAACCAATCACACAAGAAGCCCTAATCGCTACTTCCAATAGAAAGCCTAACCCTAGCCCTAGTCCCAACACTAGTCCCAGCAAGCAATCACACAGGAAGCCCTAGTCCCTACTTCCAATAGAAAGCCTAACCCTAGCCCTAGTACCAACCCTACATTGATTGAATCACAGACCCAGAAACCAATCAGAACCCTCAAATACCCAACCAATGAGAACACTAATCTTAATCCAATAGAAACACCAGATACAACCACCAATCAATGCACACTTGTACCAACCAATAGAAGACTATATAAGGTCCCAGCGACCTCAGACAAGGTTTGCTGGCCAGGGAGTCGGAAGCTGCTCCTCTATTCAGAATCTCCTAGGAGACAGACAGGCTCAATCCACACTTTGAACTTCTGCAGGTAAGGGCCTAACAAACTTTGTCCTTTAACAATACTGTTTGTATCAAACTTTACTCACTCTCCTAGACAACAAAACGAGTGCACAATCCCTTTAAAACACAGCTTAAACAGCTCACAGCGGATTACTGCTGTCTCAGAGCACCCTCTGTTCACTCTCTGATCTAGAATATCCCTGTTGCTAGGGGGGAATGGGGGTCTGGTTTCACTCACTTGCTAACACAAAATGGGAGCTGGGGGTGGATTGCTCAACATACAGGTCTGAGCACAGAGCCCCGGAGAATTTAGGAGGGGAAATAGAGAGTCACGGGGAATGAGAGGGAACAAAACTACAGATTTTGGACTGCAAATCCCACAATTCAACAGGTTAAATGATAACAGTCACGGGCAAGTAAAAACCACAAATTTAAACACAAAACAGGTGAGGAATTATGCAATCACGGGCAGGTTAAAACTACAATTTTTAAACTTTAACAACCACAAGCATAACAGTTATAAAAATGATGCAATCACGGGTAGGGAAAATCGCAATAACTGTTTATTATTATACACTCAGAGCGGAGCCCGGTCTGCCAAGTAGCTAAGAGTGCTGCAGAGGGACTGAAATCGACAAGCATAAAGATACATTATGTACGTTTCATGACCAGGCGAAGGCATGCCCACAGTGGAATTTTCCAAGCAGATGCAGCTGGACAGTGAAATACAAAAAAGATAAGTTTCGGTTCTCATATCTCACACCACCTAATACTGCCCAAGGTTGTTTCACCCTGCACCCACCACCAGACAAGTGGGAGAGGGCCTCTTTCTAGTGAGAAAGGTATGCACTACTATGAACAGTCTATTCATTAGTGAAGCAAAACCTAACATTGCAGAAACGAAACGTAGCAAAGGCTTTTTCTCAGAAACAACAAAGGATTAGTTTCTATCATGACTCAAAATGGCGCCTGAATAGAAAATGGTGCCGCGAATGCTAACTTACATAGGGCAATGCGCAAACATGAACATTTCTATTCTAACAGACCCTCCTTTTAGCATGAGCTAAAACATTTTCTAATAACAAATAAAATTACAAACAGCAGGGAGAAATCACATGAATAAGCAATTAGGAACATTCCATATCATCAACATCAGGAAGTGAAACAGTGAGGAGGGAGGAAGTTTCAAAAACTCCCTCGTCAATATTCATCAAGTTGTCTATGTCTTTTTGAATCATTATGGCAGCATTGGTATCATGAATTGATACCTTCCGTTTTGGGGTGAGAATAGGGGAGAGGATGTAGCCTTACGGCTAGAGCGGTCGACCTCGAAGCTGGGGAAGCGGGTTCGAGTCTCGGCAACGACGCTCAACATCCTGTGATCCTGGGCAAATCACTTAATCTCCCCGTGCCTAACAAAAAAAAATGAATGTGTCCTTCTGTAACGAAACTGGTGCTCATGTAAAGCGCTCTGATACCCGATGCCTCGGGTCTAGTTCGCGCTATATAAAACTCTAAAAAAAAAAAAAAAATAGTGGAACAGTAAGAGCAACAAAAAGGAAGACACTGAATAAGAATGCAACAGAGCACCAATATCGCAATGAGATATATCACCTTTTCAAAAATCCAACCCCAGCTGCCAAGGAGAGACCAACTCCAGTTTCCGCTTTCCATTCCCTTAACATTCTCGAGGATGTCGAAGATATGTTTCGGAATATTCTTTTCCATATTCGTAATCCCGACTACACACTGATCACCAACTACTGCGCATACACCACCACTCTTAGCCAGAATGAAATCCACTGCATATCTCGTCTGTTCCGAATATATTCGCATACTCTCCAACTGAGTGGTGATGTTGCGTAAAGCTGCTACAGTAGTATTGGATAGAACTTGTAACTTACACCCAAAATATTCTCTGGCCTTTTCACCTCGACCCATGGAAGTACCACCCAATGTGAAAATAGAGGAAAGAATGTATCCAAAAGTAATACCATTGCTGTAATTATTGACCTCTATATCCGTCACCCCCTCACAGAACTCTTTGGTCAGTGTTATTTTGACCCATCTTACTTTAGGCTTCGCACGTTTACAAGGCACACCCAAAGGCATTACCATTCCAAGGGCCACATCGTCCGTACCATTATGGACATTAGAATAAGTCCCATTAGACAAGAAGAAAAACCCTGGGTGTGCATAAATTGGCCTATCATAATCCACTGCAGAGTTCCGGGAATTCATCCCAAAGGGCGCAGATTGTACCTGGTAACCCCAGGCACTGTGTGATCAGTGAACAAAGGCTCTTGGATGGCTCGTAGTTCTGGGGGAACAGCCTCGTTTAAAGCATCCTCATTCTCCTTATCCGTTTGCGACCAAGTTAACTGGGCGTCACTGAAAGGAACAAACCTGGACACCTGTTCGCACTCCATGTCCCCTATGCTGTCTTTGACCCACTGGTTATAGGGTAACGGCAAAGGATTCCTCTGACAATGGGTAGCATGTACCCAGTTCTTTCAATCAGCGACCTTTACAGCCATCCGTATCACCAACAGAACCTGCTCAGGACCCTTCCAGCGCGGCTCCAAACTTTCTTCCTCTGAAAATTACGAAGGAGAACAATCACCAGGCTGGATGTCGTGGCCGGGTCCCTCTGGTGTGGAAGGTAGGGATTCCCCCACCTGTTGGTGAATAGAACGTGAACTTGCTGTTAATTGACAAGGTAATCAAGCAACACAGGGTACTCAATATCTGCGAACCTACGAGGGCGCGGGACGCCCCAGACATTTGCTGGGCGTCCAAACACGACCTCGTAAGGTGACAATCCTGTTCTAGAATGGGCAGTTGTTCTTGTCGACAAAAGAGCTAATGGTAAAGCATCTGGCCACTTTAACCCTGTCGTCTCCTGAATTTTTCCCATTTTCAGTTTGAGAGTACCATTGTACTTCTCAACCAAACCCGCTGACTGTGGATGATTGGCAGCATGAAATGTCTGCTTTACATGAAGACCTTCACAGATCAATTTAATCACTTTCCCATTAAAATGACTTCCGTTGTCACTCCAGATAATTCGGGGCAAGTCGAAATGAGGAAAGAACTCCTTAAGGAGTACCTTCGCAGTCGTAATGGCTGTGCTATCTTTAGTGGGGTAAGTCGCAACCCATTTACTGAATGCACATACAACCACCAAAACATGCTTAAGATTATTGCATCTCTCCAATTCAATATAGTCCATCTGAAGGACTTCAAAAGGAAAAGTGGGTGGTGCAAAATTACCAGGTGGTGTCGGGGTACCCTTACCTGGATTATGCATCATGCAAACCATGCAGTACTTTACTAAATGCGCAGCCGTCCTAGAAATATTGTCATTCTGCCACACAGGGGATAACAATTTACAAATGCCCTTTGCACTAATATGGGCTGGACTATGTGCCATAGTAACCACAGGAAGATCATATGCATCTGGCAACATCCATCTTTGTTTCCCTGATTTATCAATCCAACATCCTTCCTCATTTAACTGTGCCGTACTCTCCTGCAATTGCGCCAGCTCCTCTATTGTGGCTTCACTCTGTATCTCCTTTACACTCTCGAGGGAAAGCCCGGTGAAGCCGTTTTGCGCTGTTTGTGCGCTGCCTGTGACCTGGAGGGGGAGCGGGACTGGACCACAAGTCCCAGGCTCCCGTGCGGCTGACCACGCCGCCGACGCCCGCTCTACACGCCCGGAGGCGCTTTAAAACTCCTGCAGGGCTCCCGCGGCATGGGAAGCCCGGTGAAGCCGTTTTGCGCTGTTTGTGCGCTGCCTGTGACCTGGAGGGGGAGCGGGACTGGACCACAAGTCCCAGGCTCCCGTGCGGCTGACCACGCCGCCGACGCCCGCTCTACGCGCCTGGAGGCGCTTTAAAACTTCTGCAGGGCTCCCGCAGCGCGGGACGCGCACAGGCGTGCCCGGGCCAAGGGCAGGTCCGTCTGCGCCCGAAAGCGGCTGGGCTGGGCCAGGTCCCTTGATTTCAACTTTGCGGACACATCTACACGCCTGGCTGTGAGCTAACTCAGAACAAGAACAAGGTACTGCTGCGTTCGCTTTTTCTGTTTTTGGAGCCCTAAGACTTTGTTTATTTGTAGTTGTTCGGTGGTTTACATTGCCCCGTTTTATTCTTCAGCTATTGACTTACCACTTAGCCTATAGACATGGGCAAAAGGAAACTAGCTACTACACAAGGGGGCGCAAAGGGGGCTAACACTGCGGGATCAGCTGGGATTATAGACTTATTTTTAACTAAGGCAGCTAATGCCATCACCAAAGAAATAGCCTTAACTGAAAAAAGGTTGTCCCTGGAATCTGAGAAATTAGCCCGAGTAGAGGGCGACACGCCGAGTGTTACACAGGATTCGGCAGAAGAAGGACTTACGTACACGTCTCAGATGTTGCCATCAGGCAGCCAAGGCGAGGATGTTGAAGTAGCTCCGGGGGTCTCTGTAGTAGCAGTGACCCTAGAAGAGGGATCAGGCTCCCCGCCTACGAAAAGAAAGAGAACTGGCGGGAAAGAAGCACTGAGGATATCTCCACGGCCTAAAATCCCCACAAACTGTAACCTGGAATCACTGTTGGATAAATTCGCAGTAAGGTTGGAAAAGCGGACTAAAGACTTGCTAGTGCCCTTATTTGTAAAATTGGATGAGATTGAGACAAAAATTAATGCACAAGTTACTAACTTGTGTAACGATATATCTGTAAGAGACAGTAGTTAGTGACAGATTCCTTACCTTAGAATATCCCCAGGCGTCAGGCTGGATCCGGAAAGTTTTTGCGTAGCAGTACCCTTGCGCGTCGGTAGGCGGCGTCGTGCGGCTCCGCGTCCGTCGTCGGCGTCGTGATCGCCGGGATGACGTCGCGGGCAGTACTTAGGCGCCGCCCCTGCGCGCTGACGTCAGTTCTGTACACGACTTTCCGCGCCAGGAACGCAGAGCCATGCAAGAAGCTGACATAGGTGTCTGAAAAATACTAGGGCCCTGAAAGGGATGTCCTTAACCCTAGAAATCAGTTCGCAGAACGGGGAGGATGGGTGGGCGGTAGGAATCTGTCACTAACTACTGTCTCTTACAGATATATCGTTACACAAGTTAGTAACTTGTGCATCTGAAAGAGACACGTTAGTGACAGATTCCTTACCTTAGAATAGATACCCCAGCAATACCAACCCCGGTGGTGGGTCTGCGAACAAAGATCAGACAAGGAAGTCCTGGAGGACAGAACGGCCAAAGAAGCCGTCCCTCCGGACCTGACTGTCAAGGCAGTAATGCTTTGTAAACGTGTTCAGCGAGGCCCACGTAGCTGCCTGACAGATAACCGGCAGCGGAACACCGCGGCCCAAGGCCGTGGTAGCAGCCGTTGCCCTGGTGGAATGGGCACGCAGCCCAACAGGAGGCTCCTTCTTAGCCAAAGAATAGCAGGTCTTGATGCACAAGGTAACCCAGCGGGAGATGGTCCTCTTGTGCACCGCCCGACCTTTTTTGGCGCCCACGTAGCCAACAAAGAGCTGGTCATCCACCCGGAAGTGTTTTGTGCGGTCAATATAGAAAGAGAGCGCACGTTTTGGGTCCAGACGGTGGAGCCTCTCTTCCTCTCTGGAAGGATGCGGAGGCGGAAAGAAGGTGGGCAAAGTGATGGTCTGCCCAATGTGGAAAGCAGTAACCACCTTTGGCAAGAAGGACGGACGCGTCCGAAGAACAACCTTGTCTGGATGAACAGACAGAAAGGGAGGTTTGCAAGATAGAGCCTGGAGCTCACTCACCCGCCGAGCGGAGGTGATGGCCACCAGAAAGGCTGTCTTCAGAGTCAGAAGACGAAGAGGACAGTTATGTAGAGGCTCAAAGGGAGCGCACATTAAAAGGTAAGAACCAAGTTCAAGTCCCACTGAGGCATCACAAACGGAACAGGAGGGAAGAGGTGAGTAATGCCTTTAAGAACCTGTTAACAACAGGGGACTTGAAAAGGGAGGGCTGATCAGGGAGCCTGAGGAAGGCCGAGATAGCACAAAGATAACCCTTGATGGTACCCAGGGCAGAACCCTGTTGGGCCAAAGAGAGAAGGAACAGAAGGACCTCAGAAAGAGGGGCAGAAAGGGGATTCACAGCCTTTGCTGTGCACCATGCCACAAATTTGTTCCACCTGCAGGCGTATACCACCTTAGTGGAGGGACGCCTGGCTGCCAGAATCACATCACAAACTTCGGGAGGCAAGTCGAAAGGAATCAACTGCCGCCGCTCAATCTCCACGCAAGCAGGTGTAGACTGGACAGGTTCGGGTGGAGGACCGTCCCCTGCTGCTGCGACAGAAGATCCTCCCGAAGAGGCAGACGGATCGGGGGATCTACGCTCATATTGAGTAGCTCGGGATACCAAACTCTTCGAGCCCAGTCCGGAGCCACAAGAATGACTTGGGCCCGGTCGTGCCGAATCTTCTTCAACACTCTGGGTAGAAGTGGTATAGGCGGAAAGGCGTACAATAGACCCGCAACTCCACTCGTGACGAAAAGCGTCGCCGAGCGAGTGCCGCCTTGGAAATTCCAACGCGCAGAACTGATGACATTGCGCGTTCTCTTCGGTGGCGAATAGATCTAACCAAGGCTCTCCCCACTGTAGAAAGAGTCCTTGCGCCACTTCCGAGTGAAGACGCCATTCGTGATCCATCATGCACCTGCGGCTGAGTTCGTCCGCCCTGGCGTTCAGGGAACCTGCCAGGTGTTGAACCACCAGGAACATGCCCTGACGTTCCAGCCATGTCCAGAGGCGCAGAGCCTCCTGACAAAGGGTCCACGACCCCACCCCGCCTTGTTTGTTGCAGTACCACATGGCGGTGGTGTTGTCTGTGAACACCTGCACTACCTTCCCTTTGACAGAGGGAAGGAATGCCTTGAGTGCAAGTCGGATCGCCCGGAGCTCCAGAAGGTTGATATGGAGCCGGGACTCCGCCGGAGACCAGAGGCCTCTGATCTCCGCCTCTCCCATGTGACCGCCCCATCCCAGAAGGGACGCGTCCGTCACAACTGTGTGCTCTGGCTGGGGAAGGGAGAGGGATCTGCCCATGACCCATTGCCGGTTCGAGAGCCACCACTGCAACTGTTTTGCAGTCCCCTCCGAGATCTGGACGTGATCGGACAGGTCGCCCTGGTGCTGCGCCCACTGGAACTTCAGGTCCCACTGCAGAGCCCGCATATGCCATCTGGCATGAGTGACCAGCAGGATGCAGGAGGCCATGAGGCCCAGCAGCCTCAGGGTCATCCGTACTGAAACCCAGGATAAGGGCTGAAAGATCGGAATCATAGCCTGAATATCCCGGACTCGCCGTTCGGGAGGATAGGCCCGAAACTGCGTCGTGTCCAGAACTGCTCCGATGAAAAGGAGCTGTGGAGAAGGAATCAGATGCGACTTTGGCACATTGATGGAGAACCCCAGCGAGTGCAGGAGTTCGGCCGTAGTCTGGAGGTGGGAGACAACTGCCTGGGACGAGCCCGCCTTCAGCAGCCAGTCGTCGAGGTAGGGGAAGACTGAAACCCCTGCCCGGCGCAGATGAGCTGCGACCACCGCCATCACTTTCGTGAACACCCGAGGGGCACTGGTAAGGCCAAAGGGGAGCACGGTGAACTGAAAATGCTCGAGGCCTACCGTGAACCGAAGGTAACGCCGGTGGGCCGGCAGGACGGGGATGTGGAAATAGGCGTCCTGCAAGTCCAACGCTACTAACCAGTCTCCGGGGTCGAGGGCAGTCAAGACCTGAGCTAGGGTGAGCATCTTGAACTTCTCCTTCCGGAGGAAGCGATTGACGTTCCGGAGGTCCAAGATAGGACGCATGTCCTCCTTGTCCCTTTTGGGCACCAGAAAGTAGTGGGAGTAGCAACCACGCCCTACTTCTGGGGTCGGAACACGCTCGATGGCCCTCTTGGCCAAGAGGGCCGTGACTTCCTTCTGTAGAAGCACCAAGTGATCCCCTGACATGCGGTGGAATTGAGGTGGCATGGCTGGGGGTGGTCTCGAAGGGGAGGGAGTAGCCCCTTCGGACAATGTCCAAGACCCACTTGTCCGAGGTGATGGGACGCCAGTGGTGAAGGTGATGGCGGACCCTGCCCCGACTGGCGTGCTGTGCACCTGAAAGGAGGGACTAGGAGGGCTTGGAGGCCGCGGACGGGTTGGAGGTGGTGGCCTGACCCGCACGCTGGTTGCCCGAACCGCCACGGCGGTATCCACGTCCTCGGCCACGCGAAGGCGCTTGCTGTGCGGGCCGTTGGCCGGGCTGCGGACGTGACTGGGCGCCCCTTCCGTGGCCACGAAAGGGGCGAAAAGCAGACGTTTGCGGAGGGCGCACAACAGCAAGGCCCAGGGACTTAGCAGTAGCCCGTGAGTCCTTGAAACGCTCCAGCGCATGGTCTGCCTTCGAACCAAAAAGACCGACTCCATCAAAGGGCATGTCCATGAGAGTATTCTGGACATCCCCTGAAAAACCAGTGGTTCTCAGCCAGGCGTGGCGACGCAGCGCCACCGTCGTTGCAAGCGATCTGCCCAGCGAGTCGGCGGTATCAAGGCCACAGCGGATGGTATATTTAGCCGCATCACGCCCTTCCGCAATAGCGCGGGTAAGCAGTGTCTGGACCTCCTCAGAACACTGCGGCAAAACATCAGCCACCGAATCCCACAGGGAGTGGGTGTATCGGCCCAAGAGGCAAGCGGTATTAACAGACCGCAAGCCAGCACTGGAGGAAGAGAAAGCCTTCTTCCCAAAGTGATCCAGGCGCTTGGATTCCCTATCCGGAGGGGCGGTAGGGAAGGCTGTTTGGGAGGCAGAGGCTTGGACAACCAAGCTCTCAGGGGTGGGGTGTTGGGAGAGAAACAGGGGGTCGCCCGGAGCCGGGCGATGGCGTCGGGCCACGTTCCTATCCACAGGAGCCCCTGTGGTGGGTTTGGACCAGGCACCCAAAAGAACGTCAGTGAGTGCATCGTTGAACGGCAGCACAGGCTCCGAAGAGGAGGCCGCCGGCTGAAGCACTTCAGTCAGGAGGTTAGTCCTGACGGCCACTGTAGGCAACTGGAGATTTAAGGCTCCAGCAGCTCTACGCAACACCGTTGCAAAATTAGCCCCCTCCTCCGTTGCCACGGGAGGAGACAGCATGCCAGAGTCGGGGGAGGTATCCAGCCCACTGGCATCCCCAAGTTCCTCAACCCAGTCCGGGTCAAACTCGCACTGTTGTGTGAGAGGGTCGTCAGACCCCTCCCAGCTCTCCTGGTCCTCCTCAGGTTGAAAAGATGGAGGAGGAGGGACATAAGGGACCCAAGGCCTCATCGGCGCCGGAACCGGCGTCGGGCGACGCCGGTCCGGCTCCATGTCCGGACCCGGGAGAACCGGGGAACGACGCCGCCCGGAGCCCCGGACGGCGTCGGAAACGGCACCGGGGACATCGGCGTCGGCGGAGGCGTGGTTAGGTCAACCGGCGTCGATGGGGGTTGCGGCACCACCGGAACCGGGGTCGAGGCCGGGGCCGGAGCCGAGGCCGGGACGAAGGCTGGTGGGACAGGCGACGCCGGGACCGGAGTCGACGGCGACGCCGGAGCAACCCCATCAGGGCCCGCGGGCCCGAAGGCGCACCGGAGGGACCTTGAGGCCCGAAGAGGCGGGCCACGGCCGACAGGAATTTCTGTATTTCGGCCGGAGTCGCCCCCGAACCCGGGTAGGACGGGTAATGCGGGGGCAGCTCGACAGGCACGTCCGGGGCCGCGGGGCGGGACGGTGCCGACAGGGACCTCAGCCGAGTCGCGCGACCGGCGAGGCGAAGTCTTAGAGCGATGACGCCGCTTAGACTTCTTGTGCTTCGACTTACCAGAGGAGCGCGAAGACTTGGATTCCGACGAACGGCGGGGACTCCGCGTCCGGCCCTCGACCTCTCCCGGGACCGGGGCTTGGTGCGGCGCGGAGCCGACTGCCGGACTTCAAGGAGCTTTCGAGACCGCTCTCGCAAAGCCTTCGGATGAAGTTTCCGGCAGTCAGGGCACGACTGTGTCGTGGCCTCGGCCGAGACAGAAGAGACACTCGAGGTGGGGGTCCGTGATGGACATCATACGACCACATTCCTCGCAGGGCTTAAAGCCGGGCATCCCTACGACACCTTAGGAGTCGTGAAGAGTCGTTGAAGAGAACAGTGAAAAATTTCACAAAAAAGATAGTCAAAAAGTGACTAGGGCACTGCTCTTCCCGGATCTGCGCTTACTGGCGCGGAAAAGAAGAACTGACGTCAGCGCGCAGGGCGGCGCCTAAGTACTGCCCGCGACGTCATCCCGGCGATCACGCACGCCGACGACGGACGCGGAGCCGCACGACGCCGCCTACCGACGCGCAAGGGTACTGCTACGCAAAAAACTTTCCCGGATCCAGCCTGACGCCTGGGGATATTCTAAGGTAAGGAATCTGTCACTAACGTGTCTCTTTCAGATGCTCTAGTTTCTCAATCAACTAGCTGCTCCCCCGAAAGTAACATCAGAACAGGGGTGAGATGGGGGGGGGCCTGCCCAGGGGGGGGGTAGTCTGAAACAAGCCCAGCAGACTAGTACCTCCCAAGACCAAGACCAGTTGCCCCGGCCCTCTAACAATAAATGCAATACAAATCTTACCAACCAGACAGTGGGGGATGCTGTTACTATACCCCCGATGGCAACTATGCAGGGTCAGGGAAATCTTGATAAGCATCTGCGATTCAGAATCCCTTCATCTGCAGATCCAAAAACGGGAATGGCCCACACCCCGACTATAATTGATCTCCTCCCCAATCAGCGCCTTTAGTGGCTGTTTTACAGGAGTCCCTACACTTACATCAGGTTCCAAGGAATCCGTCATGGATTTGATCCACAAAACCGCTCATTGGTGTAAGAGTAATATGGTTGATGGTCTTAATATCATGAATGATATTATTATGGCCAGAAGAGTGGGGTGGATAGGCCATGGGACTAAGAAAAACATTGAGGGTGACTGTATTATAGTAAATTTTAAAAGCCCCAGGCATGTCTCGGCTCTTTTGGGCTGTCAACTCCAAGGCCGGTTTTAGGTCTACAATCAGAAAAGTCCCCCTACAGTATTTCTATCCTCGTAAATGTCCTCTAGTAAACTCCGAGTGGCAGCCTCCTTTTAAACTGGTTAAACCTACTCATGAAGGGAATATGAACTTAGGGCTAACTTTGCACAATCGTTACTCACCTTTGGCCCGCCCCATGAGCCTAGATGAAAATGATTGACCACTAATGGTGGTGGATAAACCCCAGGGTGACATGCTGACACTGAATATTTCTATTAATCCACGACCATCCGTGTCTACACCTCCATCACAGTTGGATATCTATCCAACTTCAATTCCCACTTTGGTCAACCTGCCAGATTATACTGTGAAAGTATTATCCTGGAATACAGCTGGCATTAGGTCCAAGCGGGGTAATACAGTGTGGGAAGAGTTTCTAGGTAACCATCATATTATTGCACTACAGGAAACATGGGAGCTAAAAACTGTTTTTACCTGGATGGTTTTACCACCTTTTGTAAATATGCTACTCAATCGAATATGGGTAGAGCTCGGGGGCCTTCTTTTAATGTTTTCTCTCAAGCTTTCATATAAAGCAAAATTGATTGATTGTCGGTCACTTAACATTTTGGCAGTGGAACTATCTGGTAAAACCTCCCACTCTGTTAGTTGTCAATTTTTATAATTCCTTCAATAGATCCCAGGAGACGGAACATCTTTTAGCTGTAGATGATCTCTTGGAAAAGTACGGGGAAGGAAATCAAGCTCACTATGACACATTAATTTTAGGGGATTTTAATATTCACCAGTGCTATTCTAATTGCACTTTTACACTGGAGACGGGCGTTGGCACGGAACAGTCTAACCATTTTGAGCATACATTCTCTGGCATTTGTCTTGAAAGTTTACTCTCGGCCCACAATCTGCAATGTCTACAATACTCGGATGCTTTGCTTCAGATTCCTACATTTGTAGGTAATGGTAGTCATAGCACAATAGATTACATGATGGTATCTGGCCCATTAGTGCCGGCTGGTATTAATCTAAGTGCTATTTGGCATAGTCTTAGTGACCACAATCCCCTAGTACTAGGTCTCGACCTGCCTGTCGTCCGTAGGGAGGGGGTCTTGAGTCAGGTGTCAAATGTTTATATTAGCACCAAACAGCAGGACAAGAGATTGAAATGGGAAAGGATTGTTCCGGAGAGTTTTCTTGATAATTTGTATACCACCTGTGCTACCGAATTTCAGATTTGTGCAGATCCTCTTTCGCATGGCAGAGCCACCCTTGAAGCCTTTGTAAAAATTACTAAACAGGTAGCCTCTGATCTAACAACTAAACCTAGAGCAACATGCCCAAAAGTAAAGAACTGGTTCGATCATATTTGCTCGGCTGCCCATAAGGAACTTAAACAGGCCCTAGTACAAAAACCGAGGGATCAACTATTAATTAGGAATCGGAGGAAGGCCTATAAAATAGCAACATATAATAGGAAGAAGCAGATCAGGGAAGAGGCCTGGGATGCACTCAACCAAGCTAGTATCTTGGCTGATAGCACGAAATTTTGGTCTGTGGTTAATAGCTCCTATTTTTCAGAAACCCCAAATCTTAGTCGCGATTGCGTGATTCCTCCTGAACGATGGGTTCAGCATTTTAGCAACATCTACAGTGACGCAAATCTGGAACCAGAGGAGGGAGTGTCAATCCCCGGTCCATCAAGTAACCCCCTTTATTTTAATGTAGATGAAGTTCATAAGGCTATCATCTCTGCCTCGGCAGGCAAGGCGCCCGGCCCAGATGGGGTTCCAGCCGATCTTTTTAAGGCTGACAATAGAGTCTGTTTTAACTTGTGTTTTTAATGCAGCTTGTATTTACGGATTCCCATTTTCTTTGGCCAAAGCGGTCATCATTCCCATTTTTAAAAAGGGAGACCGGGCGGATCCCGCCTGCTATAGACCAATTTCCCTTTTAGATTCTGTAGCAAAAACATTAGGGAAGGTAATTTTGGATCGCCTAACTACTTATCTCGATCAAGCAAATATTATTTCAGATTTGCAATATGGCTTTAGACAGGGGAAGGGGACCTTGGACCAGTGTCTTAATCTCCAGTTAGTTATCGGGAAGTACACTATCGCCAGGAAGGGAGTCTTACACCTTGCCTTCATGGACCTAACCTCAGCTTTTGACTATGTCAATAGATCCAAATTATGGCGGGTGTTACGTGAACTGGGGATAGATGCAGACTTGGTCTCTTACCTGCAAGCAGCGCATGATAATACCACAGCTGATGTACGGTATAATACTGATGGCAGCTTGACAAAATCATGGGAAGTAAAAAGGGGGGTCCGGCAGGGATGCATCTTGGCTCCACTGCTGTTTACACTGTACATCAACAAATTAGGAGACTCCCTAACAGCCTGCTGCAAAGATGTACCAAGAGCCAGTTCTAAAATGATCCCAGCCCTTTTATACGCTGATGATGCGGTCCTACTGGCAAGAACCGCATTGGGCCTTCAACGTCTTTTAAATTGTTTTACTAATTTTATGGAGTCACTAGACCTAACCACAAATTTTAAGAAATCTCATACCATGACCATTGGGCTGGGAAGGGTGGCCAAGACTAAGTTTTACTGCAAGGGGGCAGAATTAACTAAAGTGCCTACGTTTCCGTATTTAGGTGTGGTTTTTGATGAGCGAGGATCTTGGTGCCCGCAACTTTTATTAAAAAAAAATACATTAGCCCGAGGAGCAGGTGCCACTCTAAATTTTTCCAAAAGACTGGGGTCAAAGCCACTACCTGCATTATTAAAAGTCTATAATGCAAAATGTGTTCCGGGATCCAAGGACGTTAAAGGGATCCAGGTGACTGAGAACAACTTTATGCGCAAACTTCTGGCGGTCCCTACCGCAACCCCCGTTTTTAATCTACATGAAGAACTGGGAACGGGTTATATATCAGACCAGATCGCGGTTGCCCCATTGTTACGCTGGCTAAGAGTATGGGCAAATCCGGCCCCTAATCTTAATCAACTTATAATTGCGGACTGTATGTTACTGGAGGGGGTTTTATCCATCCCATGGCTGAAATATGTCATGGAACAGACTAGATGGTTAGGTCGCCCTGATTTGTTCCCGAGCACAGGTGTCCTGACCAAGACTGCAATTAAAGAAGTGAAAAAGCAGTTCTTGGATAAGCGGCAGAGTATGAGGGAGGAGACGGAACTAAGTAAACCTTCAGTGAGAAGATTTATCTTATTGTCCCTGGGCTGGCAAATGCAGCCATATTTATCTTATGTCAGCAAAGGATACCATCGCTTTGTTTTGACTAGATTTAGATTTAACTTGGTTCCTTGGCTCTTGGCATTTCCCCAAGGTTCTCGGATCAGGATACATTACACTTTTTGTTTTTCTGTTCCTTTTATGCTTATCAGCGTAAAAAATACATTTTACCGCTCCTTAGAGAACGGCGGTTTGTTCGAGTAAGACCGGCCTTGGTCTATCTCCAGATGTTACCCTCCCCTGTGGTATCGCTGGGTGTGGCTATTTTCTTAACAGCGGCCGTTAGACACAGGAAAAAGTTGCCGCCACCAGAACAAACTTGCCACTTACGTTAAAGTACCCCTTTGAAACTCTCTTTATCAGCCGTGGACTTTTACTTAGTACTTTTTGCACTTTACACTGTTTGCACTATTCCACGATTTTTATATGAATGATGAAATGGCTAAATGAGATTCTTTTTAACCTGTTTTGTATTTGTATTTTAATCTAGTGACTCAATGTTTTTATGTATTGATGTGTCAATTCTGTATTTGTGTCCTTTTTTCTTGACTATGTTTACTTTTTTGGCTCTTGTCTGCCGAATAAAGTTTTCTGACTGATTGACACTCTCGAGGGTATTTTCAAACATAAAAACATCTGGAACCCACCTAGCTGGACCTGCTACAAACATGCGTTTCATCTTTGTTCGGGCCGTTTCCTTAGCTGTCTGATCTGCAAAAGCATTTCCTCTACCCACATCATCAGTAACCTTCCTGTGGGCACTACGTTTAATTATGGCCAATTTCTTGGGGAGCGTTAAAGCGGACAAAAGCCTCAATATGAGGTGCCCATGGTGAATCTTGGTGCCATGAGAAGTAAGAAACCCTCTTTCTGCCCAAATCCAGCCAATATTATGGGCAACCCAAAATGCGTACTGGCTGTCAGTATAAATATTGACAACCAGCCCTTCACTCAATTCACAAGCTCGAATAAGGGCAACAAGTTCAGCAGCTTGAGCTGACTGATAAGGGACCCCTGAGGTCTCTACCACCGTGCGCAATGTAGTGATAGCATAAGCTGCAGTGGTGGTGCCATCTGGAAATTTAAAACAGGAGCCATCGACATATAGTTCACCTTGGGGGTCAGATAAGGGAACATCAGTCAGGTCTACCCGCCCCTTTGTCTCTTCTTCCGTCCGGAAGATACAATCATGTTTATCAACTGCATCATTCTCAGAGGGGAGGGGTAGTAACGTGGCTGGGTTCAGAGTAGCACATCTCTTAATCGTAATGTGTTTAGCAAACAATGTCAATTCATAGCCAGTGCACTGGTGAGGTGCTGTGTCTTTGTCTTATTCAAAAGTGTATCCACAGCATGGGGTACCATAACTGTGAGATCAGTATCAAGTACGAGTCCAGCCGATTGTCTGATTGAAGTGGCCACGGCCGCGACCGCTCTCAGGCAACTTGGGAGGGCTCTAGCAACAGGCTCAAGCACAGCAGAAAAATAAGCACAAGGCCTCTGCTTATCTCTAAATTTTTGTGTTAGGACAGAAAGCGCACAACCAGCCATCTCGTGGACATAGAGCACAAACGGTTTACCATAGTTAGGTGTGCCAAGCACTGGAGCCGAACAAAGCGCAGTTTTCAATTGCTCAAAAGACTGCTGGCATTCGGGCGTCCAAGGCAAAGGCTCATGCACTGCTTTCGTTGTTAATGCAAGCAACGGTTTGATTAGTAACGAGTAGTTTGGGATACACTGGAGACAATAGGAAGTAATACCTATAAAAGCACATACATCTTTCCGAGTTAGTGGAATGGGCATTTTTACAATGGTACTAATACGCTCAGGGGTCAATCTCCTACCCTCCTTCGACAGCAGGTGACCTAAGTAGGTGACCTCCTGTCGACAACTGAAATTTGGAAAGAGAAACCTTATGTCCATGATGGGCCAAATGCAACAACAATTGGACTGTACTATCTTTGCAACCTTGTTTCGTATCAGAAGTGATCAAGAGGTCGTCAACGTACTGCACCAATACGTTACCTGAAGGAAGTGACAATGAATCCACTCGACTCTTTAATGCCTGACTAGAAATACTGGGACTTTCCATATAGCCTTGAGGAGCGCGACAGAATCTAAAACTTCTACCAGCCAGTGTGAACCCAAACAAATATCTACTGTCTGGATGGATAGGAATACTAAAGAAAGCATTTTTCACATCAATAACAGAAAAGAATTTAGCAGTAGAAGGAATCATCGTCAAAAGCGTAGTAATATCAGGAACCACCGGGAACTGTGGAACTACTTTTTTATTAACCTCGCGCAGATCAATCACAAAACGATAAACATTATCATTGTCTTCAGAGGAGCCTGAGGGTGTCCTTTGAAGAATCGGAAAAATCGGACTATTACAAACATTGGCAGAAGTTTCTTCAACCACTCCCTTTTGTATTAGAAATCACCATAAGTACTCATTCCAAAGTCAAGCTCATTCAAGAATCCGTGCATGAACTTCAAGGAAAGCGTAAATGGGTAGCCATGCCATTTTCAAATAGACAGAATCGGCCCTAAAAAAATCTTAAATATCTATCGGATGAGGAAACCCATGCTCTACTCCTTTCCTATGAGTCTACATCCATTAGCAGAGGTGATGAAATTAGATCAGTCCCGATCGATACAAACAGAACTTCCTAGCCTAATAACAGAAAACTCAATCTTAATAATCTAAAACAAGTACAGTTAACCACCAGTAATCAAGAGATAAACTCTGGTAAATCAGGGAAACCACTTCCATGCCTACTGCTCAACTGTCGTTCAGCAGTAAAACATGCCTCAGACATTGCTGCCCTCATCATTAGTCAGGCAGTCGATGTGACAATCTTAACCGAATCATGGCTCACTGAGTCCTCTTCCCCTTACATGGATCTATTGGTGCCTCCCAAATATAACATTGTGCGACTAGACAGACTAAAGAAAGCAGGGGGTGGTATCGCTTGCATACACCGCTCTGATCTCTCTGTAACCCAACTACAGTCCGACCCCCTTGAGTTTTGTGAATACCTCGGTCTTGCTATAAGAACTGCAGATAATCAAAGTTGCAAACTGCATGTGTTCTACCATCCACCAGGTAACAATGCCCCTTTCATAGACCAGTTAATGGAGATCATCACAGCTAATTCCAACATTCACACTAATGATATATTCCTAGGTGACTTTAACTTACATTGGGATGATAGTAATGACAAACAGGTCAACGTACTCAAAGATTTCTTAGCAGACCTAAACCTTACTCAAGCCTGCACAGTGTCAACACACTCGAAAGGGTCAACGCTAGACTGGGTTATCTCTAGAGATAAGGAAATTACAATTCACTCAATTGTTCCATGCGATTGGTCAGATCATCATGCCATAACCTTCCATATATCTACCGTAAAAAAGAATAAGACCACGCAACCTGTCAAACTTAAACAGTGGATACGGGACACTAGAGACCCAAATGTTGAGCAATTAGTAGCACAATGTGAGAAAGATCTAAGCCCGCCTAACAACATGATGAACGTAAGCGAACTCACGGATCACTACAACGCAACAATGACGAATATAATCAACTCCACCATGCCGCTAAGACTGAAAAGAATTCCAGAGAAAGATAAAAACCCCTTGTTTAATGGGACACCTAATGAAGAAAGGCGTAGGCTGAGACTAGCAGAAAGGAAATGGAGACAGCACCCATCATCCCCCCAGCTAAAAACTCTAAGGAAGACTAGAAACGACTACAACAAAAGCATTCTCAGATCCAAAAAGGAATTCTTTACATCTGAACTGGACAATGCTAAAAACAGACCAAGGAAACTCTTCGAGATGTTAAAACAACAATCCAATAAATTGGCCAAATCTGCACAGGAGTCTATAAAAACCCAACTGAGCTGTGAGGAATTCTCAGCCTTCTTTACAGACAAAGCCAACTCTCTAGAAAGGGAACTCAGGGTGGCAGCAGATAACCTCTATAACCCAGTGGCATCACAGAAAGATGCTACCATGCACACCACTCAAGCTATGACGAAAAATAAAGCAAAATGGTCGACCATCAAATTATATGACCAGAATACCACTGCCAAAACTCTCTCAGCTATAAAACTGAATACATTACAATGACCCCCTCCCCTCAAAATGCTTGAAAAGAATCAACCACATCGTCGTCCCCATATGGACAACAATAATCAATGCCTCACTGACTCAAGGCACTCTACCGGACTGCCTAAAAACAGGTCAAGTCCTCCCCATCATTAAAAAACCTACGGGGGACCCGGCAGACCCAAACAACTTTCGTCCAGTGACCAATATTCCAGTACTTGCCAAACTACTTGAAAAATGCGTGCAACAACAACTGAGCCATCACATCACTAAATTCAGCCTGTTGGACGACTGCCGATCTGGATTCAGACCAGGCCACAGTACGGAAACAGCAATTCTACATATAGTGGATGATGCACTACAGGCACTGGATCACAATGAAACATGTCTACTAGTTCTTCTTGACCTGTCTTCTGCTTTTGACATGGTAAACCATGAAAAAATACTAGCCCGGCTTGAAGACAGGATGGTATTATCTGGAAATGTGCTGAAATGGTTTAAATCATTCCTACAGAACAGAACGCAAAGATTCATGGTCAACCAGGCACTGTCGCCGCCATCCCCAAATTCGATTGGAGTTCCACAAGGATCTACTTTATCCCCACCTCTATTCAACCTATATGTCGAACCCCTCACAGAAATTCTCCAGCACGCCAACATCTCCTATCACATGTACGCAGATGACACTCAGATCTACATAAAGATCTCTTCGCTGGAGGAGATCAAGACAATGAATAATGCCTTAAAGGTGTCATTACATTGGTTAACTAGCAACCATCTGAAACTAAATGCGCAAAAAACGGAATTCCTATTAATTTCCCCACCAAAAAACACCACAGATGTGAAGAAGTGGACCAAACTAATCACGGCGCTAAATTGCACCCCTGTCCTAGTTGACTCGACCAAATCACTAGGAATCACGCTCGATAAGAACCTAGACATGCAAGCCCACATCAAATCAATGGCGTAAAGTGCCCGTTTTCACCTGAACTACCTTAGAAAAATGAAACCACTCATTACTACGTCAGACCTCAAATTGGTAGTTCAGTCCTTAGTCATATCAAGGATTGAATATGGCTGTACAACATTAGCAGGACTACCTAAGATCTCCACAGCACTACTAAAAGCCTGTCTCAATGCGGCCGCAAGACTCATTACAGGGTCAAGAAAATACGACCACATTTCCCCACACTTGAAGGCGTTAAACTGGCTACCATATGAAGCCAGAATTCAGCTTAAACTAGCATGTATTACCCACATAGCGCTCCACCACAAAACACCAATGTACTTAGCACAGAAAATTGAGTTATCAGGTGGAGGCAGACCATCCCGGAGTGCCAGAGAACTGATGCTGAAGCACAAGTTACTAACTTGTGTAACGATATATCTGTAAGAGACCGTAGTTAGTGACAGATTCCTTATCTTAGAATATCCCCAGGCGTCAGGCTGGATCCGGAAAGTTTTTTGCGTAGCAGTACCCTTGCGCGTCGGTAGGCGGCGTCGTGCGGCTCCGCGTCCGTCGCCGGGATGACGTCGCGGGCAGTACTTAGACGCCGCCCTGCGCGCTGACGTCAGTTCTGTACACGACTTTCCGCGCCAGGAACGCAGAGCCATGCAAGAAGCTGACATTGGTGTCTGAAAAATACTAGGGCCCTGAAAGGGATGTCCTTAACCCTAGAAATCAGTTCGCAGAACGGGGAGGATGGGTGGGCGGTAGTGAATCTGTCACTAACTACTGTCTCTTACAGATATATCGTTACTACAGTTAGTAACTTGTGCATCTGAAAGAGACACGTTAGTGACAGATTCCTTACCTTAGAATAGATACCCCAGCAATACCAACCCCGGTGGTGGGTCTGCGAACAAAGATCAGACAAGGAAGTCTCGGAGAACAGAACGGCCAAAGAAGCTGTCTCTCCGGACTTGGCTGTCAAGGCAGTAATGCTTGGTAAACGTGTGCAACGAGGCCCACGTAGCTGCCTGACAAATGTCCTGTAAAGGACACCACGCCCTAAAGCCGTGGTGGCGGCTGTCGCCCTGGTGGAATGGGCAGGCAACCCAACAGGGGGCTCCTTTTAGCCAAAGAATAACAGGCCTTGATACACAAGACGACCCAGCGGGAGATGGTCCGCTTGTGTACCGCCCGACCTTTTTGGCGCCCACGTAGCCAACAAAGAGCTGGTCGTCCACCCGGAAATGTTGTGTGCGATTTAGATAAAAAGAAATCGCACGTTTTGGGTCCAGACGGTGGAGCCTCTCTTCCTCTCTAGAAGGATGCGGAGGCGGAAAGAAGGTGGGCAAAGTGATGGTCTGCCCAATGTGGAAAGCAGTAACCACCTTTGGCAAGAAGGACGGACGCGTCCTGAGAATAACCTTATCTGGATGTACAGACAGAAAGGGAGGCTTGCAAGAAAGAGCCTGGAGCTCACTCACCCGCCGAGCGGAGGTGATGGCCACCAGAAAGGCTGTCTTCAGAGTCAGAAGACGAAGAGGACAGTTATGCAGAGGCTCAAAGGGAGCGCACATTAAGAAGGTAAGAACCAAATTCAAGTCCCACTGAGGCATTATAAACGGAACAGGAGGAAAGAGGTGAGTAATGCCTTTAAGAAATCTGTTAACAACAGGGGACTTAAAAAGAGAGGGCTGATCAGGAAGCCTGAGGAAGGCCGAGATTGCACAAAGATAGCCCTTGATGGTACCCGGGGCAGAACCCTGTTGGGCCAGAGAAAGAAGGAACAGAAGAACCTCTGAAAGAGGGGCAGAAAGGGGATTCACAGCCTTTGCTGTGCACCATGCCACAAACTTGTTCCACCTGCAGGCGTATACCACCTTAGTGGAGGGACGCCTGGCTGCCAAAATCACATCACAAACTTCGGGAGGGAAGTCTAAAGGAATCAACTGCTGCCGCTCAATCTCCACGCAAGCAGGTGTAGACTGGACAGGTTTGGGTGGAGGACCGTCCCCTGCTGCTGCGACAGAAGATCCTCCCGAAGAGGCAGACCGATCGGGGGATCGACGCTCATACTGAGTAGCTCGGGATACCAAACTCTTCGAGCCCAGTCCGGAGCCACAAGGATGACTTTGGCCTGGTCGTGCAGAATCTTCTTCAACACTCTGGGTAGAAGTGGTATAGGCGGAAAGGCGTGACAACAGACCGCAACTCCACTCGCGACGAAAAGCGTCGCCGAGCGAGTGCCGCCTTGGAAATTCCAACGCGCAGAACTGATGACATTGCGCGTTCTCTTCGGTGGTGAATAGATCTAACCAAGGCTCTCCCCACTGTAGAAAGAGTCCTTGCGCCACCTCCGAGTGAAGACGCCATTCGTGATCCATCATGCACCTGCGGCTGAGTTCGTCCGCCCTGGCGTTCAGGGAACCTGCCAGGTGTTGAACCATCAGGAATATGCCCTGATGTTCCAGCCATGTCCAGAGGCGCAGAGCCTCCTGACATAGGGTCCACGACCCCACCCCGCCTTGTTTGTTGCAGTACCACATGGCAGTGGTGTTGTCTGTGAACACCTGCACTACCGTCCCTTTGACAGAGGGAAGGAATGCCTTGAGTGCAAGTCGGATCGCCCGGAGCTCCAGAAGGTTGATATGGAGCCGGGACTCCGCCGGAGACCAGAGGCCTCTGATCTCCGCCTCTCCCATGTGACCGCCCCATCCCAGCAGGGACGCGTCCGTCACAACTGTGTGCTCTGGCTGGGGAAGGGAGAGGGATCTGCCCCTGACCCATTGCTGGTTCGAGAGCCACCACTGCAACTGTCTTGCAGTCCCCTCCGAGATCTGGACGTGATCGGACAGGTTGCCCTGGTGCTGCGCCCACTGGAACTTCAGGTCCCACTGCAGAGCCCGCATATGCCATCTGGCATGATCGACAAGCAGGATGCAGCAGGCCATGAGGCCCAGCAGCCTCAGGGTCATCCGTACCGAAACCCAGGATAAAGGCTGAAAGATCGGAATCATAGCCTGAATATCCCGGACTCGCCGTTCGGGAGGATAGGCCCGAAACTGCGTCGTGTCCAGAACTGCTCCGATGAAAAGGAGCTGTGGAGAAGGAATCAGATGCGACTTCGGCACGTTGATGGAGAACCCCAGCGAGTGCAGGAGTTCGGCCGTAGTCTGGAGGTGGGAGACGACTGCCTGGGACGAGCCCGCCTTCAGCAGCCAGTCGTCGAGGTTTCGTGAACACCCGAGGGGCGCTGGTAAGGCCAAAAGGGAGCACGGTGAACTGAAAATGCTTGAGGCCCACCGTGAACCGAAGGTAACGCCGGGAGGACGGGGATATGAAAATATGCGTCCTGCAAGTCCAACGCTACCAACCAATCTCCAGGGTCGAGTGCAGTCAAGACCTGAGCTAGGGTGAGCATCTTGAACTTCTCCTTCCGGAGGAAGCGATTTACGTTCCGGAGGTCCAAGATAGGACGCATGTCCTCCTTGTCCTTTTTGGGCACCAGAAAGTAGTGGGAGTAGCAACCACGACCTACTTCTGGAGTCGGAACGCGCTCGATGGCCCTCTTGGCCAAGAGGGCCGCAACTTCCTTCTGAAGAAGCACCAAGTGATGCCCTGACATGCGGTGGAATTGAGGTGGCATGGCTGGGGGTGGTCTCGAAGGGGAGGGAGTAGCCCCTTCGGACAATGTCCAAGACCCAGCTGTCCGAGGTGATGGCACGCCAGTGGTGAAGGTGACGGCGGACCCTGCACTCCTACTGGCGTGCTGTGCACCTGAAAGGAAGGACTAGGAGTGCTTGGAGGCCGCGGACGGGGCGGGGTTGGTGGCCTGACCCGCACGCTGGTTGCCTGACCCGCCACGGCGGGAGCCACGTCCTCGGCCACGCGAAGACGCTTACTGCGCGGGCCGGTGGCTGGGCAGCGGACATGACTGGGCGCCCCTTCCGTGGCCACGAAAGGGGCGAAAAGCAGATGGCTGCGGAGGGCGTACAGCAGAAAGGCCCAGGGACTTGGCCGTAGCCCGTGAGTCCTTAAAACGCTCCAGCGCATGGTCTGCCTTGTTCCCAAAAAGACCGACCCCATCAAAGGGCATGTCCATAAGAGTGTTTTGGACATCAACAGAGAAACCAGTGGTTCTCAGCCAGGCGTGACGGCGCAGCGCCACTGTCGTTGCAATTGATCTGCCCAGCGAGTCGGCGGTATCAAGGCCACATCTGATGGTGTATTTAGCCGCATCTCTTCCTTCCGCAATGGCACGGGAAAGCAGTGTCTGGACCTCCTCAGGATACTGGGGCAAAGCTTGCGCCACCGAGTCCCACAGAGAGTGGGAATATCGGCCCAAAAGGCAAGCGGTGTTGACAGACCGCAAGCCAGCACTGGAGGAAGAAAAGACCTTCTTCCCAAATTGATCCAGGCATTTGGATTCCCTATCCGGAGGAGCGGTAGGGAAGGCGGTTTAGGAAGCAGAGGCTTGGACAACCAAGCTCTCAGGAGAGGGGTGTTGGGAGAGGAACAAGGGGTCGCCCGGAGCGGGGCGATGGCGTCGGGCCACGTTCCTATCCACAGGAGCCCCTGTGGCGGGCTTGGACCAGGTGCCCAAAAGAACGTCGGAAAGCGCGTCATTAAACGGCAGCAGTGGCTCCGAGGAGGTAGCCGCCGGCTGAAGCACTTCCGTCAGGAGGTTAGTCCTGACAGCCACCGTAGACAGTTGGAGGTGTAAGGCCCCAGCTGCTCTACGCAACACAGTTGCAACATTTGCTCCCTCCTCCGTTGCCACGGAAGGAGGAGACAGCATGCCAAAGTCAGGGGAGGTGTCCAGACCACTGGCATCCCCAAGTTCCTCAGCCCAGTCCTGTTTGAACTCACACTGCTGTGTGAGAGGGTCATCCGACCCCTCCCAGTTCTCTTCATCCTCCTCAGGTTCAAAATAAGGAGAAGGAGGGACACGTGGGACCCAAGGTCTCATCGGCGTCGGAACCGGCGTCGAGCGACGTCGGTCCGGCACCGTGTCCGAAGAGAACCGGGGAACGACGCCGGCCGGAGCCCCGGGCAGCGTCGGGAATGGCACCGGAGACATCGGCGCCGGCGGAGGTGTAGTTAGGTCAACCGGCGTCGATGGGGGTTGCGGCAGCACCGGAGCCGGGACCGAGGCTGGTGTTACAGGCGGAGCCGGGACCGGAGTCGCCGGCGGTGCCGGGGAAACCCCAGCAGGGCCCGCGGGGCCCGAAGGCGCACCGGGGGGACCTTGAGGCCCGAAGAGGCGGGCCATGGCCGACAGGAATTCCTGTATCTCGGCCGGAGTCGCCCCGAACCCGGGAAGGACGGGTAATGCGGGGGCGGCTCCACAGGCACTCCCGGAGCTGCGGGGCGGGGACGGGTGCCGACAGGAGCCTCAGCCGAGTCGCGAGACCGGCGAGGCGAAGCCGTCGAGCGATGGCGCTTCTTAGACTTTTTATGCTTCGACTTACCGGAGGAGTGCGAAGACTTGGACCCCGACAACCGATGAGGACTCCGCGACCGGCCCCTCGACCTCTCTCGTGACCGGGGCTTGGTGTGGCGCGGAGCCGACTGCCGGACCTCGAGGAGCTTTCGAGACCGCTCTCGCAAAGCCTTTGGGTGCAAGGCCCGGCAGTCGGGGCACGACTTCGTGTCGTGGTCGCGGCCGAGGCAGTAGAGACACTTTAAGTGCGGGTCTGTGATCGACATCATGCGACCACAGGCGTCGCAGGGCTTGAAGCCGGGCATCCCTACCGACACCTTCGGAGTCGAGAGACTCGTTTAGAAAAACAGTGAAAAAAATCACCAAAAATTTAGTCAAAAAATGACTAGGGCACTGCTCTTCCCGGATCTGCGCTAACTGGCGCGGAAAAAGAAGAACTGACGTCAGCGCGCAGGGGCGGCGTCTAAGTACTGCCCGCGACGTCATCCCGGCGATCCCGACGCGGAGCCGCACGACGCCGCCTACCGACGCGCAAGGGTACTGCTACGCAAAAAACTTTCCGGATCCAGCCTGACGCCTGGGGATATTCTAAGGTAAGGAATCGGTCACTAACGTGTCTCTTTCAGATACCCCCCATCTTTAAGAAGAAGAAAACGTATGACAGACAATTCTCCGGAGCTGCACCCAGAATCTGGAACTCACTCCCTCCAAACATTAGAAGAATTCCAAACACGTCAACCTTCAAGAGGGAAGCGAAGATCTTCCTAATGAGCAAATTCCTACCCTAAACAATAACTGATTATCATCTGCATCGTGATTGCGTGGTGCTGCCTAGTCCTCTTAGGTATGGATGCATCCTATCCATGAGAGGTCACAGAGACACCATATCATTCCTCACCATCGAGCAAAGAGGTGGTACCAATTAGATCGGATATAGGAGTTTGCCGTCAACAGGACAATAACGTATGTAAGGGTAAGCTCTCCAGATCACTATGAATGCACTCAGACGGTACACTACTACAATTATGGGTCCTAGAAAGGTACGCATCGGAACTTTATGTTTTAATACTACTGATATTTCTGTTGTACTCTAAACGATTTTCGAGGTGTAACTGTAAAGCGCTCTGATACCCTTGGGTCATGTTCGCGCTATATAAAACTCTGAATAAATAAATAAGTATCAAATCCTGAATAATCTGAAGAAGAGCCCGTTCTCCTGCCTGTGGTATTTTATACTGAGGAATACGAGGTAAAATAGCATTTTCTTTAATTTGCATAGAAACTGATGGTGTATGCAACAGACCAACATCTGCATCACCCGTGGCCCACAATGTAGGTGGCACCTGAGCAAATTCAACTGGAAGGGGCGCATCCTGGGACAAACACTGCTTAGCACTCACATCCGGGCCCATAGTAATATAAACACCTGCAGGGGAACAATAAATAGTAGCATGCAATTTCTTCAATAAATCTAAATCCATCACATTTTCATCACAGTCAGAAGTAAGAAGAAACAGAGAATCAATGGTAAGGGCAAGGGGGCATGAAATGGGGCTTACAAACGGTACTCCTGAAAAACCCACTGAAACGTTATTCTGGCCAGACAGAGCCGCCCCAGGGACCATAAAGCGGGAAACAGAACTTTTTGTAGCGCCTGTATCCACCAAAAATTCTTTAGTCGATCCTTGCAAATCCGCCTTGACATATGGGCCACGCTGTTCTACAGGTATTTGTACTGGTCACGTACCCTGTCACTGGCTGTCCTAGCTGTAAGACAAACCTGTCACCTCATTCATATCGTAGTCATCATGATAATACTGTCCACCACGAGGGTCATCACAGTAATTATTGTCAGAGCGACCCTGTGAAACTGTAGCATTCTGAGCTCTATCAGCCCCACGACATCTCCCACCAGAACCTCGCCCTCTAGGAGACGCTACTTTCTGTAAAAGCACAGGGCACTGGCTACGCCAATGACCTTCCTCTTTCAATATGCACACTGATTTGGTCCTAAAGGTGTCGTAGAAGGCTGCCTGCTGGTACAGGGAAGCTGTCTGGAAGGACCACCTCGTCCCCAATTATTGCCCCAAAATGGTTGCTGCAACAACACCTTCGTCTTTAGATCTTTATGTTTCTTATCAGTCTTATCCTTTTCCTCCTGATCTTGGTGTTCATAATACTGGGCCATATTCAAAATAACAGAGGGGGAAGACCTGCACCAAGTACTCTCAGACGCCTGTAAACGAGTCGTAATTTCAGGAAGAAGGTTACAAACAAACCTGTCAACAAACAGTCGAACTCCTCCCTCAAAAGACATATCCTGCCCACTATAGTCCAAAAACATATCTTCAAACCGGGTAAAGAAATCAGGCACACTCTCATCCTTCTTCTGTCGACAAGCAGTCAATTTGTCCCAGCTTACCTTCTTAGGTGGAATAAGTGAATGCATATATGTAATAATACGACCTGTCAAAGCAAGTAACTCGGCCCGGGGTTTATCACCTGGCTTTCTTTCCTGATCCCATCCTTTAATCACATCCCATGTACCACCCAACTCCGCAACATGATCTTGAGTATGAGCCTGTCTCCAAACATCAACCGGAATGAGGAGACCAAAAAACATTTCAATATCAGCAATAGTCATTACAGTAGAAGAGGCAGCCTCTGTTAATTCTTTATAATAAGCTGTAGGATTTTTCCTAGGGTCAGGCAAATGAGTCATAAGGGCTAAAACCTCACTCCTTTTCCACAGAGTATACACCCATTGCTCCTGGAAACGGGCCACACAGTCGGTCTAGTGACATTACCACGCTGATCCGTTAACTCAGGTATTTCTGGGTGATATATGGGATGGACCTCCCGGATCGGAAACTGAGTTATCTGAGTAGGGCTCCTCTCATGTAATCTACCCCTGTTGCCAACTAATGTTGTAACATTCCCAAACACTTGGCCTGGCTCCAAATCAGTAACATATACGCGATCTCAAATATCAAATAAAATGTGATGCGCTTCTATCCCAATGTGTGTTTGCCAGAGACTAATCAATGTTGCAGACATATGTTTAAGGGCATGTTGCTGTATAAAGGGTTCAAAATCTCACATAACTTCCCAAACATCCTCAACACCATAAATCGCATTACGAGCCCACCGCGCAGCCTGGTCAGCTATTACTTGTTTCACTTCATCCCCTACCCCAGATCGCACTAACGGGCCTATTCGCTCCCTGAATTTTGTCCAATCCCTATCCTCAAACCCACGTACTGGCGTCTCAGCATTCAAAGGCATCGGAGGATGAAAAACCATAGAGGGAGAAGCAACAGAGGTAACAGGCACAATTGTTAACGCTTGCACCGGAGGTGAAAGAACGGAAGATACAGGAGTTGAAACAGTAGATGTACTATGGGTCACAGCTGTCAAAGATGGCGAGGACAAAGAAGGAGCGGGGAGCGCCGTGGCCGCAGCCGTCAAAATAACAGCTGTAGACACAGGAGCAACCGGAACAGATGAAACAGACTGTTGTGGTTGTAAAGGAACAGTGGGATATATCCTCTGCGGGGCAAGAGGAGGCGGGGGTCGAGTATCCACTCCTCTACGAAAGTATTGTCTTCTTCTTTGGCCAAATAAGACTTAGCAATATGCAACCGAAATCTCCTATCTTCACATTCAATTCCGGACTCTTGTTTTTCTCTATCATATGCCACAACTTTCTGTGTCAATGTTTGCATTTTCCCCTTCCGTGCATCTCTTTCCATCTTTAACCGTCTCTGTTTAGCCTCTTTCTGCCAAGTCCTGAGGGAGTCAAACATGGACTGTCTACTTCTTTTCCTAAATAACTGCTCCTGTAAAAACCCAATGTTTTGTTCATCAAAAGTGCCCGTCAGGGGCCACTGCAACTCGGCGTTGTCCCACGTACATTTGTGCCATAATGTACTAAACATAATAGGGCCAAGGCCATGTTTCACATACATTTCAAAATTAGGGCTGCCTTCAGGAGGCGCCAACTGAGCTTCTTCCAATCGCGCATCTGCAGAACAACTACAACACAAATTCCAAACTTTGCTAAAGCCAGGCATTTTTAAAAGGAAAACAAGTTTATTTTTACCTGGCAAAGTAGTTGCAAGTACTTTTTATCAAAATATTCCTCAGACCGTACCAAACTCAAACCCCAATGGTACAATATCCACAAAGAACCAAAACAAACTCACCTGATATCAGTGGTATTCTCCACTGCTGACTCTTCAGACCAAACAGTCAGATCCAAGGGTTTCGCTGTTCAGGACTCCAGTCGGGATGACCACTGGGCGAGGCACCGTCCGGCAGAACAGAAGGGGCAGCTGCGAGCAAATAAAACTCTTCGTGCAGGGATCCCTGAGCCGTCAGTTCGACCTGACGATGTCCTCGGCCTCCCCCCGTCTGCGGAAAGGGGATGGATCAATCACCCGAAGGAGTCCCTGTTCGGGCGCCAACTGAAGGAAATGACCCGATTCGGGCCACCTGGGTCACCAATGACCACCTGTCAGCCTTCCATACCAAATGAAGAGTCGGTCAGACAGTAGAGAATACAAACCAATAACTGTTTATTAATATACACTCAGAGCGGAGCCCGGTCTGCCCAGTCGCTAAGAGTGCTGCAGAGGGACTGAAATTGACAAGCATAAAGATACATTATGTACTTTTCATGACCAGGCGAAGGCACGCCCACAGTGGAATTTTCCAAGTAGATGCAGCTGCACAGTGAAATACAAAAAAGATAAGTTTCGGTTCTCATATCTCACACCACCTAATACAGCCCAAGGTCGTTTCATCCTGCACCCGCCACCAGACAAGTGGGAGAGGGCCTCTATCTAGTGAAAAAGGTATGCACTAATATGAACAGTCTATTCATTAGTGAAGCAAAACCTAACATTGCAGAAACGAAACGTAGCAGAGGCTTTTTCTCAGAAACAACAAAGGATTAGTTTCTATCATGACTCAAAATGACGCCTGAATAGAAAATGGTGCCTCGAATGCTAACTTACATAGGGCAATGCACAAACATGAACATTTCTATTTTAACAGCAGGGTGCATTATATTACATGTGAGGACATATTTGCATGAGCAGATATGCCACTGTGATGTCTAGTTCAATTGCTAGATAGTACAAGTGAACAGGGAAACTGTCTTAAGTATATGTTCTGAGCACTGGTCTTTACAAGCTCCCCAGCTACACGATGGCTTCACTGAAACCTATGGTTTAGTATCAAACTCCTTGTCTTAATAAATCTATACTGACACCAGTAATGGATATATTAAACATGTACCCAGAGGCCAAGATGGAGACGGCATCGGACGCGTTTTAAGCTATTGGCGGCAGGTGGCCCGGGGTGCTTCCTCCTGTGTGAGACTGCTGCCGGATGGTGGTTGGCCCTAGAGACTGCACTACTGAGCGGACCTCCCAATCGCTCATAGATCGCAGGCCTCGGGTGGTTGCCGGGCTCACAAGGGCTTCTGGGAGAGACGGTGACAAGAGTGGCACGGCGACCAACCTGCCCCGGGAGGCCAACCTGCCCTGACTACCCCGGCGCACGGACCCCAGTCCAGGGACGAGACGGGACTTCAAAAGTCCAGAAGCCCGAGGGGCGAACAGGAGCTGGGGGTGGGCTGGCGAGAGCCCGGGTGTGATATTCTGCTTTCATTAGGTTTAGTCCTTTCTCTGTGTTCTGTACTCTGCTGCTTAGCCATTGTGTGAGTGATGTCACGGAGTGTTCATGTGTGTATGATTGAATGAAAAGTCAGTTGCTGTATGCGGGCTGAGCAGCAGGGATGCTGCTTCTGGTGGGGCTGATACTACTGATACTATTACAACCATCTTATCATCTAATGTTCCTGTCCTGATTGAACTGAAGAATAAATCTACCTTTTAGATATAACATAATCTCAGCGTACTTTCATTCTTGTATTCTACACCGGGGCCGCCTCCTACCCCCCTCTGGTGTTCGTGTGGCTGCTTGCAGAAGCAGTGCCGACAAAGGCAGAGAAGGCCGCAACCTGGCGGCCCTGCAGTGGACCGGGCCCGATCCCCATCGCGCTGCCGTGCTGCCTGAACTTGCTGGGGACTTGTCTTCCGCAGAGCCGGTGGGACTATTGCTCTGCATCGGTGCCTGGAGAGGGCTCCTGGGACGGCCGGGACAGAGGATTCCCTTCTCCCCTGGAGGTGGACATGGCTGGAATGGCCCCAGAGGGAGCGGCGGTGAGTCCACTGGGCGGAAGGTGCAGCACACGAGTGGGGGAGCATGAGTGGATGCCAAGGCTCCCCTGCCAGAACGCCACACAGGGAGCGGCTCGTTGCAGCAACCCCTACACACAACTGTAGAGGGTTGACCATCTGGTGCCCCCCTGTAAGATTGAGACTACCTGAGAGAGTAGAGGAGTCACGTAGGGCCTCAGTGGACTGTGTTTCTCCCCCGCTGCAGTGTTGCGTTTTTCCGCACTGGGCTGGCTGTCCCCTCCTGTACTACTCCCCAGGACCTGGAAGATATCACATTCTGACGGTGCCTGGATTTCCCCCTGCGGCCGGTGGAGCACTGCGGAAAGTGTGGAAAGCAGCGGGGCAAGCCATGCGCCACCCGCTGGCATAAAGGGGAGGCCACCTGCGCAGTTCCAAGTACCTCGCCTTGTTTGTGGTGCCCTGATTACTCCACCCTTGATGGGGAAGGCACAACTAAAATCGCCTGACCCTGAGGACCCCACTCGAGATGTGGTGGCCGATGGCGATGGCACCACCCAGACAGGAGACCCCATACAACTCCAACTAGACAAGATTCTAGCAGCCATAGAAGATACCAAAACCACTCTGCAGCATGATATAGGTATGCTGTCAGTGGGCCTGGGCCTGCTTCGTGCGGAACATCACAAGCTGGCAGACCAAGTCAAAGAGGTAGAAACCTCCATCAATGAACTCAGACCCAAACGCACCACACTTGCGGGTCAGGTATCAGACCTGAGAGATACAGTATTGCTCCTCGAGCAGAGAGCCGAAGATGCTGAAAGCTGAAACAGACGAAACATCAGAGTGGTGGGGCTTCCGGAGAAAATTGAAAAGGGAGATATGGTGAGTTACCTTGAGGCTTGGTTACGAACGGAGGTGGCTGCTGGCTTGCTCACCCCCTTTTTCGCGCTGGATCGAGCACACTGAGTGCCGGCAAGGCCGCCGGCCCTGGGGCATCCCCGTAGGCCGGTGGTGGCTCGGCTGCTACATTAGAGAGACAGAGACATTATACTTCGGAAGGCTCGTTCAGATGGCCCTTATGTGGTAGACAACGGGAAGGTCTCTATATTCAAGGATTTCACGGTGGCGGTGCAGGCCAGTCGAGCTTCTTTTTTGGAGGCTAAACAGGCTCTCCATGAGAATGGCATTCAATACTCCCTGCTGTTCCCGTCGAAACTCCGGATTTTCCTGGATGGAACCAGGCAGACTCAGACCCAGACTCTGCATGGACCTGGCTGTAAGCTTACAATGCAGGAAAAATCTCTCTCATCTGCATGCTCATGGCCCCTGGGGACTAGGAGGAAGCAATGGAAGTGCCCGTGTCGAGCTCCTAGGGATGGCCCTAGAGGAGGCCCGTCGCTCACAGAAACTCAACTGGAATGAGCAGCCGCCTTGCAGGTGGTGGCGGACATTGTACAAGAATGTGGGAAATCCGAGAGGGTGGACACTGCGTCAGATCAGTGCTCTCTGACTCCATGTCCTTGCAGGGGAACGATAAGGAACTCCCAACTGTAACACCCCGGACGGCAGATGACCTGTTCTGATATCCTTTAATGTGTAAGGCTCTCTGGAAATAAGGGTTGCGGGAACTGGGGCCGAGGATGGGGAGGGGCGGCCATGGGATAGCCTTGCACCACGCTGTACATTTCTCGTCAATGTTCTATCCTTAGTGAGGTTGATTGGTCACTGGACAGATGCTTGTGCTTACCATCATGTATTGGGCCGATAGTGCACAGACTTGGCTTGCTCCTCGTGGGCCGCGCCTCACAGAATGGCCCTTGCAGGCAGACTGAGGGAGATACTCATTCGGGGGCTTTGTGGGATATTTGGTTTGGGAGGCCGGCCATTGCCGTGCTGCCCTTGGGTACGGGAGTTTCTGGTTGAAGTCCGTTTATGCCCGCACTTCTTTTTATTGTTGTCGTTTTTCTTTCCCCCTCTCCTTTTGTATTCATACAGGAACTGCACACCGTATCATGGGGGTGGGTGGTTGGCCCTTAGGGGGGACCGAGAAAGACAACTTAACGTACCTTAATATGCCTGAACAACGACATGCCCTAACATTTCTGTCCTGGAATATTAGGGGAATGGGTTCTGCCCTGAAGAGGCACGTCATTCACAGATACCTCCGTCGGCGGGGAGTGCAAGTCGCCATGCTTCAAGAAACCCATCTGGTGGGGCCCGACATTGATCGACTGAGACGTAGATGGTTGGGCCAGGTCTATGCCACCTCCTATTCCGCATATGCCAGAAGGGATTAAATATGGATTAAGGCAGGGGTTCCCTTTGAGCTTACCCGGGATGCATCAATGCCCCAAATCAGGATCAAATCGCCTTTTTACACTCACTCTCCACTCACATGGCTGGCCTCCCAGTTGGCAACCTGTTGATAGGAGGCGACTTCAACTGTGTGCTGGACGTTATACTGGACCGCTCGACACCAACGCTGACAGGAACAGGGGCGGGCAGACTGGAGGAGGGGTTACGGAATTGGCTTGAGCACTGGATGACAGATGTGTGGCGAACGCAGCATAGGGAAGGCCAAGACTTCTCCTACTTTTCCCACATTCACAATCTACACACGCGGATAGATAAAATTTGATGTTCCCTGAGACTTACCTAACACATTACATACTCTGAATATTTGGGCTGCACATTATCCATTCACAGCCCTGTGCTCCTGGCAGTTCAGCTGATAGGGAAGCGTCTGCCTGTCCCTATGAGGCGGCTTAACCCAGCCTCTCTAGAGGATCCATGTTACCGTAATTCCTTGGCAGAGGTAATCTCAGACTATTTTACTCAGAACCAGGGTACTGCGTCCACAACTCTCATGGAGTGGGAGGCTTTCAAAACGGTGACTCGGGGTCACTATCTCGGGCTGACGGTTGGAACTCTGAGAGAATTCGATGGGGAGCTCCAGACACTGGAAGAAAAATTTCAGGGCCTGGATAGGGCTCTAGGTACCAGGGCGGGAGTGATGGAGGAACTCCGGGAGACTAGAGAGCAGTATAAGTCCAACTTGGAGAGAATACGTAACCACGACTATAAACAATACACTGCCAAAGTCCACAAAGAGGAAGGTAGGGCAAGACGACTGTTGGCGTGGCTCATTAGACCGGCCTCTCGTGGAGCCGCCATCACACACATACGACAGCAAGATGGCCGATCTCTGTACTCTCCAACTGCTATTAATAGTGTGTTCTTTGACTATTATAAAACCTTGTATGCTACACCAGCACCCCTCCCTGTGGACTCACAATTAACCTTTTTAGAGACTGTATCGCTGACCACTTTATCCGAGGACTGCTGTAGAGATCTGGGGGGCCTATAATGGCACAGGATATCAGAGTGGCGATTAAGGATATGGCTGGAGGCAAGACACCGGGTCCTGATGGCCGCCCGGCTGAGTTCTACGCAACTTACGCTCGGGCGCTGACCCCGCGGTTAGTGAGGATGTATGTGGATTCGTGGCGGCTCTGTTCACTACCCGAGTCCACTAACGATGCTGTTGTCATCCTACTCCCCAAGGTAAGGACACGGAGCACGGGCTATTGAGTTCCACCTCTTATCACACAGATTTTAAGATACTTAGTAAAGTGCTGGCCCTCCGCTTGCTCCCCCATATGCAGCCCTCATTCATGAGAATCAAAGCGGTTTTACCCCTACACGTAACACTTCCGAGAACCTAAGGCTGCTATATCACGTGATCTACCATCCTGCAACCCTTGAAAACCCGGATGCGCTGCTGATGTCAGTGGACCTAGAAAAGGTGTTCGATACAGTGAGAAGGGACTTTTTTTTTTTTAAGTAATGTTGAAGATGGGAATGGGAGAAAATTGGGTAAAATGGGACCGGCTCTTATACACGGCCCTTACGGCTCGGGTCAAAACGGGCACTACACTCTCCCCACGATATACAATCAGTAGAGGCACAAGGCAGGGCTGCCCGCTGTTATTTGCCCTGGCCATTGAACCATTAGCAAAACTCTTCAAACGAAACATCCTGCGCGTAAGAAGGTGGCGTCAGTCGGCTCAGCGTCCGTCGTTGGCGCCATGGTCACCGGGATGTCGTTGCAGTAGCTACTTAGACGCCGCCCTCGCGCGCGGACGTCAGTTCTGTACACGACTTTCCGCGCCAGAAACGTCCTTAACCCTAGAAATCAGTTCGCAGAACGGGGAGGATGGATGGGGCGGTAAGGAATCTATAACTAACCTATGTTTCTTACAGATATATTGTTACCGAAGGTAAGTAACTTGTTCATCTGAAAGAAACAGTTAGTTATAGATTCCTTACCTTAGAATAGATAACCCAGCAATACCAACCCCGGAGGTGAGTCTGCGAACCAAGATCACACCAGAAAGTCCTGGAGAACAGAACGGCCAAAGAAGCCGTCTCTCCGGACTTGGCTGTCCAGGCAATAGAGTTTCGTAAACATGTGCAGCAATGTCCACGTAGCTGCCTGACAGATGTCATGTAGAGGAACTCCTCATCCCAAAGCAGTAGTGGCTGCCGTCGCCCTGGTGGAATGGGCGCGTAGCCCCACTGGAGGCTCCTTTTTAGCTAGAGAATAGCAGGCTTTAATACACAAAACGACCCATCTAGAAATGGTCCGCTTGTGTACGGCCCGACCTTTCTTGGCGCCCACGTAGCCAACAAAGAGTTGGTCATCCAGCCGGAACTGTTTTGTGCAATCCAGATATAAAGAAAGTGCACGTTTTGGGTCCAGACGGTGGAGCCTCTCTTCCTCTTTGGAAGGATGCTGAAAGAAGGTGGGCAAAGTGATGGTTTGCCCGATGTGAAAGGAGGTGACCACCTTGGGAAGAAAGGATGGACGAGTCCTAAGGACAACCTTGTCCGGATGAACAGCCAGAAAAGGAGGTTTGGATGAAACAGCCTGGAGCTCACTCACTCTTCTGGCAGATGTGATGGCCACCAGGAATGCAGTCTTAAGAGTTAAAAGTCTTAAGGGACAGTTGTGAAGCGGCTCAAAGGGAGCGCACATCAAATAGGTCAAGACCAGATTCAAGTCCCACTGAGGCATAACGAAGGGGATAGGAGGAAAAAGAGGAGTTATGCCTTTTAAGAAACGATTAACAACCGGGGACTTGAAGAGAGAAGGCTGATCAGGAAGCCGAAGAAAGGCAGAAATGGCCAAAAGATAGCCCTTGATAGTGCCCAGAGCAGAGTCCTGCTGGGCCAAAGAAAGGAGGAACAAGAGGACCTCAGAAAGGGGGGCAGAAAGGGGATCCACAGCCTTTGCTGTGCACCATGCCACAAATTTGTTCCATCAGCAGGCGTATACCGTCTTAGTGGAGGGAAGCCTGGCTGCCAAGATTACATCACAAACTTCGGGAGGCAAGTCGAATGACGTCAACTGCCGCCGCTCAATCTCCACGCAAGGAGGTGGAGGCTGGACAGGTTCGGGTGGAGGACCGTCCCCTGCTGCTGCGACAGAAGATCGTCCCGAAGAGGCAGTCGGATCGGAGGATCGATGGCCATGTTGAGCAGCTCGGGATACCAGACTCTTCGTGCCCAATCCGTGGCCACAAGAACGACTTGGGCCCGGTCGCGCTTGATCTTCTTCAGCACTCTGGGCAGAAGTGGTATAGGCGGTTAAGGCGTACAACAGACCGAAACTACACTTGTGACGAAAAGCGTCGCCTAGCGAGTGCCGCCTTGGAAATTCCAACGCGCAGAATTGCTGACATTGCGCGTTCTCTTCGGTGGAGAATAGATCTAACCAAGGCTCTCCCCACTTCAGTCCGAGTGAAGACACCATTCGTGATCCATCATGCACCTGCGGCTGAGTTCGTCTGCCCTGGCGTTCAGGGAACCTGCCAGGTGTTGAACCACCAGGAATATGCCCTGATGTTCCATCCATGTCCAGAGGCGGAGGGCCTCTTGACATAGGGTCCACGACCCCACCCCGCCTTGTTTGTTGCTGTACCACATGGCGGTGGTGTTGTCCGTGAACACCTGCACTACTCTTCCCCGGACAGAGGGAAGGAATGCTTTCAGTGCAAGCCGGATCGCCCGCAGCTCCAGAAGGTTGATGTGGAGCCCGGACTCCGCCGGAGACCAGAGGCCTCTGATCTCCGACTCTCCCATGTGGCCGCCCCATCCCAGAAGGGATGCGTCTGTCACCACTGTGGGTTCTGGTTGGGGAAGGAAGAGGGATCTGCCGTTGACCCAATTCTGGTTCATGAGCCACCACTGCAATTGGCGTGCAGTGCCCTTCGAGATCTGGACACAATCGGACAGATTCCCCTGATGCTGCGCCCACTGGAACTTCAGGTCCCACTGCAGAGCCCGCATATGCCACCTGGCATGATCAACCAGCAGGATGCAGGAGGCCATGAGGTCCAGCAGCCTCAGGGTCATCCTGACCGAAACCCGGGATAGAGGCCGAAAGATCGGAATCATAGCCCAAATATCCCGGACTCGCTGTTCGGGAGGATAAACCCGAAACTGCAGTGTCCAGAACTGCTCCGATGAAGAGGAGCTTCTGAGAGGGGGTCAGGTGTGACTTCGGCACATTGATGGAAAACCCCAGCGAATGCAGGAGGTCGGCCGTAGTCTATAGGTGGGAAACGACTGCCTGGGGCGAGCCCGCCTTCAACAACCAGTCGTCGAGATAGGGGAATACTGGAACCCCTAATCTGCGCAGATAAGCTGCGACCACCGCCATCACTTTCGTGTACACCCGAGGGGCGCTGGTAAGGCCAAAGGGGAGCACGGTAAACTGAAAGTGTTCATGGCCTACCGTGAACCGCAAGTAACGGCGGTGGGCCGGCAGGACGGGGATGTGGAAATAAGCGTCCTGCAAGTCCAACGCTACCATCCAGTCTCCAGGGTCGAGGGCAGACAAGACCTGAGCCAGAGTCAACATTTTGAACTTCTCCATCCGGAGGAAGAGGTTGACGTCCCTGAGATCCAAGATAGGACGCAGGCCCTTGTCCTTCTTGGGCACCAGAAAGTAGTGGAAATAACAACCACAACCTACTTCTGGGGCAGGGACGCGCTCGATGGCTCCCTTGACCTTGGTAACTTCCTGTTGGAGAAGGGTCAGATGATCCTCTGATATGTGATGGTACTTGGGAGGGGTAGTCTCGAAGGGGAGGGAGTATCCTCTTCGGACTAGTTGCAAAACCCACCTGTCCGACGTGATGGTGCGCCAGTGGGGGATCCTGCCGCCCACTGGCGTTTGGTGGCCCTGAAATGTCAGACTAGGAGGGTTTGGAGGCTGCTGCAGAGGGGGCGGTGGTGGACTGGCCCGCTTGCTGGCCCCCAGAACCACGGCGGTGGTTCCCAAGTCCTCGGCTGCGCTGAGGTGGAACAGCTTGCGCTGGCCTGTCGCTCTGAAAGGAACGTGGTGGGGCACCCCTTCCGTGGCCACGAAAGGGGCGAAAAGCAGACCGTGCAGGGCGCGTGGTGGAGAGGCCCAAGGACTTGGCCGTATCACGAGAGTTCTTGAAGCGCTCTAGCGCACTGTCTGCCTTGTCGCCGAACAGGCGACGACCATCAAAAGGCATGTCCATCAAGGTGTTCTGGACATCCTCAGAAAAGCCAGTTGTCCTCAACCAGGCGTGACGGCGAAGCGCCACAGACGTTGAAATGGTCCTATTCAGTGAGTCGGCAGTGTCCAGTCCACAATGAATGGCTAACTTTGCTGCGTCTCTCCCCTTGGCAACAGCACGGGAGAGCATGGTCCGGGCCTCCTCCGGACACTGAGGCAGCACTTGCGCCACCGTATCCGACACAGAGTGGGAATAATGGCCCAAGAGGCATGCGGTGTTCACCGACCGCAGCCCAAAGCTTCAGGAAGAAAACAACTTCTTCCCAAGCTGATCCAGCTTCTTGGATTCCCTGTCCTTTGGTGCGGTAGGGAATGCGCTTTGGGATGCTGAGGCTTGGACCACCAAGCTCTCGGGGGAAGGGTGTTGGGAGAGGAAAGTGGGGTCGCCCAGAGCCGGGCGGTGGCGTCGGGCAACCATCCTATCCACATGGGCCCCTGTGGTGGGCCTGGACCAGGTGCCCAAAAGGATGTCCGTAAGGGCCTCATTAAACGGCAGCAGGGGCTCCGAAGAGCTCGCTGCCGGTTGAAGCACCTTTGTCAGGAGGTTAGTCCTGACTGCCACAGTAGGTAGCTCGAGGTTTAGGGCCTCGGCCGCCCTACGCAACACCACTGCGTAAGACGCTCCCTCCTCCGTAGCCACTGTAGGAGGAGACAACATGCCAAGGTCTGGTGAAGTGTCCAGACCACTAGCATCCCCCAGGTCCTCTCTCCAGTCCTGGTCGTACTCCAACTGAGCAGTGAGAGGGTCCTCAGACCCCTCCCAATCTTCCTCATCCTCCTCTGGCTGCCAAACTGGCTGAAAATGGCCAGGGTGGAATGCAGGCACAAAAGTACACATCGGCGTCGGGTCCGGCGTCGCCCGACGCCGGTCCGACTCCGTATCCACATGGAGGTGGGAGCCGGCGTCGGCAGCGGACGCGGTGCCGGCGCCAGTGGAGGTGTCACAAGGTCGACAGGCGCCGATCCAGGCCTGGATCCAAGGTGGCCCTGCGGTGCCGGGGCCACCGGCAGGGAAGACCTACGGCCCCCAACCGAGTCTGCGGGGCCCGAAGGTGCGCTGGCGGAGTCGGCTGCCCAAAGATGGTATGCATGGCATGGTAAAACTGACGAAGCTGGGCAGGGGTCGCTCCAGGTCCCGGAAAGGGAGGGAAGCACGGAGTCGACCCTTCAGGCTCCGCACGCGGAGAAGCAGGAGTGGCACCGCCCGCATCCCTCGTTGCGTCGGCCGACAGACGGGGAGAAGTCGAAGAGCGACGATGCTTCTTCGACTTCTTCTTGTGCTTCGACTTACCTGACCCCGAGTGCGAAGACTAGGATGACGAGTGGTGATGGCTCCACAACCGGTCCCTCGACCTCCCTCGCGACCGGGACCTCGAACGGCGCGGAGCCGACTGCCGGCGCTCAAGAAGCTTTCGGGTCCGCTCCCGCAAAGACTTCGGAGCCATGGTCCAGCAGTCGGAGCACGACTTGGGCTTGTGGTCGCGCTCCAGGTAAAAGAGGCACACGCGGTGCGGATCCGTTACCGACATCATGCGGGAACAGGAACCGCAGGCCTTGAAGCCGGGCATCTCTACGTGCACCAGGAGTCGGTTAAGACTCAAAAAGACGTCGACAAAAGTCGCTCAAAAGTTCAGCCAAAAAATGACTCTCCGGATCTGCGCTGGCTGGTGCGGAAGAAGAAAGAACTGACGTCAGCGCGCGAGGGCGGCGTCTAAGTAGCTACCGCAACGTCATCCCGGCGACCACGACGCCAACGACGGATGCGGAGCCGACCGACGCCACCTTCCGACGCGCAGAGGTACTGCTGACGAAAACTTTCCGGATCCAGTCTTACGCCTGGGGGTAATTCTAAGGTAAGGAATCTATAACTAACTGTTTCTTTCAGATTGAGGTCCCACTGCACAATGATGGTAGCAAAGAATAAACATGCACAACAGCCAATTTAAAAAAATGCATCACAGCAGGTGATTTCAATAAAGAGGGCTTATAGGCTAACAAAGAAAGACCAGGAGACTGAAAAGTAACTCTTAACAATGCCCACATCAGATCTTTGCAGGTCCTAGGACAAAAAAACACAGAAGACCAGCTTAGCCTATATATGACAATAAATGAACTCTGTAGATGGTCAGCGAGCAGCCACAATGACATCAACCAACTACGGTTAAAGACCAAAGCCTCTAAGTTGGTTCTGCTCAGTCTCTGCACAAGGAGTGTAGATTATGGAGGCTCAGGTGAAACACCCTGCCTATTTGCTTGCAACATGCACAGCACGGCTTAAACTCTTATTGTTTTGAGGGAGAGGGGTGGGAGGACATCTCTGTATACTTTCAGTTTTGAAGTTTGCAACAATTTGTTAAATGAACCAAAAAACGGTATGAGAAGAACTTCAGACAGGATCTGCGTGAAAAGGTACTGAAAAAGAAGTGCTGAAGTCAGAGTACAGGGGGGGGTGCCTACATGAGGCTCTGTGTCGCCACATGTGGAGGTGGGAAGCAGTCGCAACAGAGGTCAATGGCACTATTTCTTTGTTTCGCTCCAGTCTATTGTCTGAAGACATTCACAGGGTAAGGAATCTGCAGTTAGAAGAATCGATCAGGAAAAGTTTTAAAGATACATGATGTGCTGCGGCTTAAAGCATTACAGTAGAAAAAAACATCAGACATACAAGAATATAGCCTACTGGAGGGGCAGATTGCAGGTCTTACAAGAAGGACATGGGGCCCTATTTAGGCCTTGGCAGGGAAGGAGATCTGTTGTAAATTGGCATGGATCCTGTAGTACCAAGCCCATGGTTCTTCTGGCTCATGTAGAAGCAGTGGAACTGGAAATTCCAATAGCAGAACCTTAGCTGTCTCTACAGTTGGAAACCTCTGATTTGATGATCAACCGTCACATGCTATTGATTTTTTGCTGTGCAGAAATAACATCCAGGTTTGGAGGATGTTCACATGAACAAAAAAATTACCAAAAGGTGGCAATGTCGTGAAGGCTTGCCTGTCATTACGCTTTTGACAAAAGGGCTTCAGCCGTGGCAGTGTCAAGTACCGCAGACGTTAAATGGGGACCTGAAGGACAAGTTACTTACCTTCGGTAACGATATGTCTGTAAGAAACATTAGTAGTGATAGATTCCTTACCTTCGAATATCCCCAGGCGTCAGACTGGATCCGGAAAGTTTTCGTCAGCAGTACCCCTGCGCGTCGGTAGGTGGCGTCGTACGGCTCCGCGTCCGTCGTTGGCGTCGCGGTCGCCGAGATGACGTCAAGGGTGCTACTTAGACGCCGCCCACGCGCGCTGACGTCAGTTCTGTACACGACGCACAAGTTACTAACTTGTGTAACGATATATCTGTAAGAGACAGTAGTTAGTGACAGATTCCTTACCTTAGAATATCCCCAGGCGTCAGGCTGGATCCGGAAAGTTTTTGCGTAGCAGTACCCTTCGCGACGTCGGTAGGCGGCGTCGTGCGGCTACGCGTCCGTCGTCGGCGTCGTGATCGCCGGGATGACGTTGCGGGCAGTACTTAGACGCCGCCCCTGCGCGCTGACGTCAGTTCTGTACACGACTTTCCGCGCCAGGAACGCAGAGCCATGCAAGAAGCTGACATAGGTGTCTGAAAAATACTAGGGCCCTGAAAGGGATGTCCTTAACCCTAGAAATCAGTTCGCAGAACGGGGAGGATGGTAGGGCGGTAGGAATCTGTCACTAACTACTGTCTCTTACAGATATATCGTTACACAAGTTAGTAACTTGTGCATCTGAAAGAGACACGTTAGTGACAGATTCCTTACCTTAGAATAGATACCCCAGCAATACCAACCCCGGTGGTGGGTCTGCGAACAAAGATCAGACAAGGAAGTCCTGGAGGACAGAACGGCCAAAGAAGCCGTCCCTCCGGAACGGACTGTCAAGGCAGTAATGCTTTGTAAACGTGTGCAGCGAGGCCCACGTAGCTGCCTGACAGATAACCGGCAGCGGAACACCGCGGCCCAAGGCCGTGGTAGCAGCCGTTGCCCTGGTGGAATGGGCACGCAGCCCAACAGGAGGCTCCTTCTTAGCCAAAGAATAGCAGGTCTTGATGCACAAGGTAACCCAGCGGGAGATGGTTCGCTTGTGCACCGCCCGACCTTTTTGGCGCCCACGTAGCCAACAAAGAGCTGGTCATCCACCCGGAAGTGTTTTGTGCGGTCGATATAGAAGGAGAGCGCACGTTTTGGGTCCAGACGGTGGAGCCTCTCTTCCTCTCTGGAAGGATGCGGAGGCGGAAAGAAGGTAGGCAAAGTGATGGTCTGCCCAATGTGGAAGGCAGTAACCACCTTTGGCAAGAAGGACGGACGCGTCCGAAGAACAACCTTGTCTGGATGAACAGACAGAAAGGGAGGTTTGCAAGATAGAGCCTGGAGCTCACTCACCCACCGAGCGGAGGTGATGGCCACCAGAAAGACTGTCTTCAGAGTCAGAAGACGAAGAGGACAGTTATGTAGAGGCTCAAAGGGAGCGCACATTAAAAAGGTAAGAACCAAGTTCAAGTCCCACTGAGCATTACAAACGGAACAGGAGGGAAGAGGTGTGTAATGCCTTTTAAGAACCTGTTAACAACAGGGGACTTGAAAAGGGAGGGCTGATCAGGGAGCCTGAGGAAGGCCGAGATAGCACAAAGATAACCCTTGATGGTACCCAGGGCAGAACCCTGTTGGGCCAGAGAAAGAAGGAACAGAAGGACCTCAGAAAGAGGGGCAGAAAGGGGATTCACAGCCTTTGCTGTGCACCATGCCACAAATTTGTTCCACCTGCAGGCGTATACCACCTTAGTGGAGGGACGCCTGGCTGCCAGAATCACATCACAAACTTCGGGAGGCAAGTCGAAAGGAATCAACTGCCGCCGCTCAATCTCCACGCAAGCGGGTGTAGACTGGACAGGTTCGGGTGGAGGTCCGTCCCCTGCTGCTGCGACAGAAGATCCTCACGAAGAGGCAGACGGATCGGGGGATCCACGCTCATACTGAGTAGCTCGGGATACCAAACTCTTCGAGCCCAGTCCGGAGCCACAAGAATGACTTGGGCCCGGTCGTGCCGAATCTTCTTCAACACTCTGGGTAGAAGTGGTATAGGCGGAAAGGCGTACAATAGACCGCAACTCCACTCGTGACGAAAAGCTTCGCCGAGCGAGTGCCGCCTTGGAAATTCCAACGCGCAGAACTGATGACATTGCGCGTTCTCTTCGGTGGCGAATAGATCTAACCAAGGCTCTCCCCACTGTAGAAAGAGTCCTTGCGCCACTTCCGAGTGAAGACGCCATTCGTGATCCATCATGCACCTGCGGCTGTGTTCGTCCGCCCTGGCGTTCAGGGAACCTGCCAGGTGTTGAACCATCAGGAACATGCCCTGATGTTCCAGCCATGTCCAGAGGCGCAGAGCCTCCTGACAGAGGGTCCACGACCCCACCCCGCCCTGTTTGTTGCAGTACCACATGCCGGTGGTGTTGTCGGTGAACACCTGCACTACCTTCCCTTTGACAGAGGGAAGGAATGCCTTGAGTGCAAGTCGGATCGCCTGTAGCTCCAGAAGGTTGATATGGAGCCGGGACTCCGCCGGAGACCAGAGGCCTCTGATCTCCGCCTCTCCCATGTGACCGCCCCATCCCAGAAGGGACGCGTCCCGTCACAACTGTGTGCTCTGGCTGGGGAAGGGAGAGGGATCTGCCCATGACCCATTGCCGGTTCGAAAGCCACCACTGCAACTGTTTTGCAGTCCCCTCCGAGATCTGGACGTGATCGGACAGGTTGCCCTGGTGCTGCGCCCACTGGAACTTCAGGTCCCACTGCAGAGCCCGCATATGCCATCTGGCATGATTGACCAGCAGGATGCAGGAGGCCATGAGGCCCAGCAGCCTCAGGGTCATCCGTACCGAAACCCAGGATAAAGGCTGAAAGATCGGAATCATAGCCTGAATATCCCGGACTCGCCGTTCGGGAGGATAGGCCCGAAACTGCGTCGTGTCCAGAACTGCTCCGATGAAAAGGAGCTGTGGAGAATGAATCAGATGCGACTTCGGCACATTGATGGAGAACCCCAGCGAGTGCAGGAGTTCGGCCGTAGTCTGGAGGTGGGAGACGACTGCCTGGGACGAGTCCGCCTTCAGCAGCCAGTCGTCGAGGTAGGGGAAGACTGAAACCCCTGCCCGGCGCAGATGAGCTGCGACCACCGCCATCACTTTCGTGAACACCCGAGGGGCACTGGTAAGGCCAAAGGGGAGCACGGTGAACTGAAAATGCTCGAGGCCTACCGTGAACCGAAGGTAACGCCGGTGGGCCGGCAGGACGGGGATGTGGAAATAGGCGTCCTGCAAGTCCAACGCTACCAACCAGTCTCCAGGGTCTAGGGCAGTCAAGACCTGAGCTAGGGTGAGCATCTTGAACTTCTCCTTCCGGAGGAAGCGATTGACGTTCCGTAGGTCCAAGATAGGACGCATGTCCTCCTTGTCCTTTTTGGGCACCAGAAAGTAGTGGGAGTAGCAACCACGCCCTACTTCTGGGGTCCGAACATGCTCGATGGCCCTCTTGGCCAAGAGGGCCGTGACTTCCTTCTGTAGAAGCACCAAGAGATCCCCTGACATGCGGTGGAATTGAGGTGGCATGGCTGGGGGGGTGGTCTCGAAGGGGAGGGAGTAGCCCCTTCGGACAATGTCCAAGACCCACCTGTCCGAGGTGATGGGACGCCAGTGGTGAAGGTGATGGCGGACCCTGCCCCCTACTGGCGTGCTGTGCACCTGAAAAGAGGGACTAGGAGGGCTTGGAGGCCGCGGACGGGTTGGAGTTGGTGGCCTGACCTGCACGCTGGTTGCCAGAACCGCCACGGCGGTAACCACATCCTCGGCCACGCGAAGACGCCTGCTGCGCGGACCGGTGGCTGGGCTGCTGACGTGACTGGGCGCCCCTTCCGTGGCCACGATAGGGGCAAAAAGCAGAAGGTAGCGGAGGGCGTGTAGCAGAAAGGCCCAGGGACTTGGCAGTAGCCCGTGAGTCCTTAAAGCGCTCCAACGCATGGTCTGCTTTGGAACCAAAAAGACCGACTCCATCAAAGGGCATGTCCATGAGAGTTTTCTGGACATCCCCTGAAAAACCAGTGGTTCTCAGCCAGGCGTGGCGACGCAGCGCCACCGTCGTTGCAATAGATCTGCCCAGCGAGTCGGCGGTATCAAGGCCACATCGTATGGTGTATTTGGCCGCATCCCTTCCTTCCGCAATGGCGCGGGAAAGCAGTGTCTGGACCTCCTCAGAACACTGGGGCAAACAGTCGCCACCGAATCCCACAAGGAGTGGGTATATCGGCCCAAAAGACAAGCGGTGTTGATGGACCGCAAGCCAGCACAGTAATTTGTCTTTAACCAATCTAGAAGTTACCCCTTGCGTCTGGTCCGACCATTATCTGATCAAATTTACTATAAGTATCCCTTCCCGTTCAAAATAATATCAAATGATCTTGGATTGCGCAGGAGTTGGAATACTATTGACAAAGGACAATTCCTGGAATCACTGATCAATACTATTCCCCCTGGCCAATCATCATCTATTGATCAAACCGAGAAAGAGCTCTCGGACTGGCTGATGACAGCCAGCAATAAACATGCCCCTCTCAAAAAATCTTATCGGGCACGACGCCACGAAGCCCATAGATGGTTCTCCCCTGAATTAAAGAAACTAAAACTTGATCTACGCCATGCAGAAAGGAACTGGAGGAAGAAATATTTACCTGATGACAAAAGCGCTTACTTAGAAGTACGCGGATCTTATAAAAAGGCTATAGTGGCTACTAAGGCAAAATACTTTTCATCTAAAATCATCAACTCCACAAACCGGTTCTAAAGATATTTTTTCAATCATTAATGAACTATGCAATCCGGATAGAGTAACAATAAAAACTGCTCCCTCTCAATCCCTATGCGATTCCTTAAATAATTTTTTCATTGAAAAAATAGAAAACATTAAAACAAGTATTCCCAGCTGCCCGAGTCCGGTATGTCCTATAAAAGCTAAGAACTCATACAGGCTGGAACAATTCCCAATAATAAACCAAGAAATATTTACAGCTCTACTGGCAAAAGTTAAATCTGGATCTCCAAGGGACTGCTGCCCCCTGGATCCTGAAGGAAGCATTCACTGCTTGCCCAAGCCCAGCTGTGACACTTTTAAACGAGTCATTGCTCCAGGGTCAGGTACCGGACTCCTTTAAGGAGGCCATTATTATTCCCCTTTTAAAAAGCCAGGAGCTGATCCAAAAATCTTAGCCAATTATCGACCAATTTCACTGCTCCCTTTTTAGCCAAATTGCTCGAAGCACATGTAGCCAAAAGCCTCTCAGCCTTTCTAGAGCAATCTGAATATTTGGATGCTCATCAAGCAGGTTTCCGCCCAGCCCACTCCACAGAATCAGTGATACTATCAGTATTGGACACTCTGAGGGGAGGGGCGGATACAGGTCACCCTCAAGCCCTGGTGTTATTGGATCTCTCCGCTGCCTTTGACACGGTCGACCATAACATCTTGATCGACCGTGTCAGGGATGCGGGTATCGAAGGAACAGCCTTGGAATGGACTAGATCCTTCCTAATAAATCGATCTCAGGCGGTTCAGCTTGGCGGTTTTACTACCCCCATGATTAAAACTACTTGTGGAGTCCCTCAGGGATCCTCACTTTCCCCTCACCTATTCAACTTATATCTTCTTCCCTTGATTCATGCACTAAAAGAAAGGAATATCCAAACCTTTAATTATGCTGATGATTTTCAATTGGTATTTCCCATCAATGACTCCCGGCCTCCATCCACGAATACCAGTCAACAATGCTGTTCATCCGTGACTGGATGAACAGCAACCAATTAAAACTGAATCCAGATAAGACAGAACTGATCCTCACCGGAGGCTCACTCAATCCCTGGAGCTCCAAGTTCTGGCCTAAAGAACTGGGACAACCCCCGACCCCATCTAATCATGCTAAAACTCTGGGAGTCACGATCAATAGTGACCTCACCATGAAAACCCAAATAGGATCCGTAATTTCTGCCTGCTTCTTCCAATTAAGGAAAATAAAGAAAATAAGTAGATTCCTTACTCAGGAAGCAAAACTGCAGGCAGTCCTTGCCATGGTGATCTCGCATATTGATTATGCTAACTCCCTATATTTTGGAATCCCGGCCTATCTCATTCATCGTCTCCAACTGATACAGAACCAGGCGGCCAGACTGATTCTACAGGAAAACAAACGTCAACACATCTCTCCCCTTCTGAAGAAACTACATTGGCTCCCTATAACACAGAGATGCGCATTCAAGATGGGATGCATTATCTTTAAATCCTTGAATGGCAGAAACCCCAAATTTATTAATGGCATGATTAACAGATACAATCCAACTCGTAATCTGAGATCCGCCCACATGCACCTCCTGGAAACCCCCTCCTTTAAACAGAAACGATTTGGTGGATCCAGGTTTTCCACACTGGGTCCAAGATACTGGAACTCTATGCCCCTAGAGATTAGATCCTGTACTGACTTCATAACATTTCGTAAACTTCAAAAAACATGGCTCTTTAAACAGGCTTTCGCGTAATTCGTGGATTTCGTATATCATTTGAACAAACCTGCATCCATCACCTTCCTGAGGAGCGCCAAGAAACCAATCTGGTGTACGAGCGCTATACAAATTGAATATAACATAACATAACATAACAGCACTGGAGGAAGAAAAACCCTTCTTCCCAAATTGATCCAGGCGTTTGGATTCCCTATCCGGAGGGGCGGTAGGGAAGGCGGTTTGGGAAGCGGAGGCTTGGACAACCAAGCTCTCAGGAGTGGGGTGGACAGAGAGAAACAGGGGGTCGCCCGGAGCTGGGCGATGGCGTCGGGACACGTTCCTATCCACAGGAGCCCCTGTGTTGGGCTTGGACCAGGCGCCCAAAAGAACGTCAGTAAGTGCATCGTTAAACGGCAGCACAGTCTCCAAGGAGGAGGCCGCCGGCTGAAGCACTTCTGTCAAGAGATTAGTCTTGACCGTCACCGTAGGGAGTCGGAGATGTAAGGCTCCAGCTGCCCTACGCAACACCGTTGCAAAATTGGCTCCCTCCTCCGTAGCCACGGGAGGAGACAGCATGCCAGTGTCAGGGGAAGTATCTAGACCACTGGCATCCCCTAGTTCCTCTGCCCAGTCCTCATCATACTGCCACTGCTGTGCCAGAGGGTCCTCAGACCCCTCCCAGTCCTCCCTGGTCCTCCTCCGGTTCAAAATAAGGAGGAGGAGGGACATTTGGGACCCAAGGTCCCATCGGCGCCGGAACCGGCGTCGAGCGACGTCGGTCCGGCTCCATGTCCGGAGCCGGAGAGTACATGGGGACGACGCCGCCCGGAGCCCCGGGCGGCGTCAGGAACGGCACCGGAGACATCGGCGCCGGCGGAGGTGTGGTCAGGTCGACCGGCGTCGATGGGGGTTGCGGTACCACCGGAGCCGGGATCGAGGCCGGGGCCGAAGCCGGAGCCGGGATCGAGGCTGGAGGCACGAGCGACGCCGGGACCGGAGTCGGCGGCGAGGCCGGGCAACCCCATCAGGACCCGCGGGGCCCGAAGGCGCACCGGAGGGACCTTGAGGCCCGAAGAGGCGGGCCATGGCCGACAGGAATTCCTGTACTTGGGCCGGATCCGCCCCCGAACCCGGGAAGGACGGGTATTGCGGGGGCGACTCCACAGGCATGTCCGGGGCCGCGGGGCGGGGACGGTGCCGGGAGGGGCCTCAGCCGAGTCACGAGATCGGCGAGGCGAAGTCCTAGAGCGATGATGCTTTTTGGACTTCTTGTGCTTAGACTTACCGGACGACGAAGACTTGGATCCCGACGACCGGTGAGGACTCCGCGACCGACCCCTCGACCTCGCACGCGACCGGGGCTTGGAATGGCGCGGAGCCGACTGCCGGGCCTCGAGGAGCTTTCGAGACCGCTCTCGCAAAGCTTTCGGGTTGAGGGCCCGGCAGTCGGAACACGACTTCGTGTCGTGGCCTCGGACGAGGCAGAAGAGACACTCCAGATGAGGGTCTGTGATGGACATCATCCGAGCACAGGCGTCGCAACGTTTAAAGCCGGGCATCCCTACGACACCTTGGAGTCGATTAGAAGAAACAGTGAAAAAATTCACCAAAAAAGTTAGTCAAAAAATGACTAGGGCACTGCTCTTCCCGGATCTGCGCTTGCTGGCGCGGAAAAAGAAGAACTGACGTCAGCGCGCAGGGGCGGCGTCTAAGTACTGCCCGCGACGTCATCCCGGCGATCACGACGCCGACGACGGACGCGGAGCCGCACGATGCCGCCTACCGACGCGCAAGGGTACTGCTACGCAAAAACTTTCCGGATGCAGCCTGACGCCTGGGGATATTCTAAGGTAAGGAATCTGTCACTAACGTGTCTCTTTCAGATTTTCCGCGCCAGGAACGCAGAGCCATGCAAGATACTGACCACTGGTGCATTGAAACTAGGGCCCTGAAAGGGGTGACCTTAACCCTAGAAATCAGTTCGCAGAACGGGGAGGATGGGTGGGGCGGTAAGGAATCTATCACTACTAATGTTTCTTACAGATATATCGTTACCGAAGGTAAGTAACTTGTCCATCTGAAAGAAACACATAGTGATCGATTCCTTACCTTAGAATAGATACCCCAGCAATACCAACCCCGGTGGTGGGTCTGCGAACTAAGATGACACCAGAAAGTCACGGAGAACAGAACGGCCAAAGAAGCCGTCTCTCCGGACTTGGCTGTCTAGGCAATAATGCTTGGTAAACGTGTGCAGCGAGGCCCACGTGGCTGCCTAACAGATGTCTTGCAGGGGGACACCACGTCCCAATGCAGTAGTGGCTGCAGTAGCTCTGGTGGAATGAGCACGCAGGCCCACCGGAGGTTCTTTTTTAGCCAAAGAGTAACAGGCTTTGATACATAAGACAACTCAGCGGGAGATGGTTCTCTTATGGACCGCCCGACCTTTCTTGGTGCCAGCATAGCCAACAAAAAGCTGGTCGTCCACCCGGAACTGCTGTGTGCGGTTGAGATAAAAAGAGAGCGCACGTTTTGGGTCCAGACGGTGGAGCCGCTCTTCCTCTCTGGAAGGATGCGGAGGCGGAAAGAAGGTGGGCAAAGTAATAGTCTGCCCAATGTGAAAGGCCGTAACCACTTTTGGCAAAAAGGAAGGACGGGGCCTGAGCACAACCTTGTCCGGATGGACTGAAAGGAAAGGAGGCTTACAAGAAAGAGCCTGGAGCTCACTCACCCGCCTGGCGGATGTGATGGCTACCAGGAAGGCAGTATTTAAAGTCAAAAGACGAAGAGGACAGTTGTGAAGGGGCTCAAAGGGAGCGCACATCAAGTATGTCAGAACCAGATTCAAGTCCCACTGAGGCATCACGAAAGGGATAGGAGGAAAAAGGTGTGTAATGCCTTTGAGAAATCTATTTACAACAGGGGACTTGAAAAGAGAGGGCTGATCAGGGAGCCTGAGAAAGGCCGAAATAGCAGAAAGGTAGCCCTTGATAGTGCCCAGAGCAGAGCCCTGCTGGGCCAAAGAAAGAAGGAACAGTAGTACTTCAGAAAGAGGGGCAGAAAGGGGATCCACAGCCTTTGCTGTGCACCATGCCACAAATTTGTTCCACCTGCAGGCGTATACCACTTTAGTGGTACAAATAGTTGTGGAGAAGTGTGGCTCAATGGTTAGAGCGGCAGACCCTGATGCAGAGATCTGGCCCGGGACCAGGGTTCAATTCCCGCCTCGGCGGGTCTTGGGCTCAATTTCCTCGGACCTGATAATTCTCGCCTCGGTGCCTATTCTAATCATGGGTCCCACTCTGCAACTCTGGGAAATAGCTTGCTTAATCTCCACAACGGCCCCACCAGCGCTGGGATGCCTGGCTTCACCTTGGGGGTGCCCAGGAGTGGACATTTCACAGGGAAAAGACAGGAAGGGTTCCACAGCGGTATGCGTACAGCGCCAGGACACCCTAGGGCAGAGGTCTTCAAACTTTTGGATGCCGAGACCCCCCTGTCAACATTTTGAGGCGTAAGGACCCCCTGCTGACAAAAATTTCTAAACCTGTAGGCAGGGCTACTGGAATTATGAGGCAGGTGAGGACCAAATTACGTGACAGGCTTGACTAAATTGTGTGGGAAGAAAAGGTAAATGATGTTATGTGATGCCGCGTACACAGTAACACTGAGGAAAGATTTCACCCCATCAGTACCAGTGTATAACCAAAATACAGCAATTAACATCAGAAAGATTTCTAGTCAACCTTTGTGAAGGGCCTTCCACTCCGCAGGAATACGTGCTGCCACATTAGAAGCTCACTTGGCCCTGGCCGGGAGAAGCAGGGGTCCCTTAAAACCCTGGCGGTTTTGTGCAGAGTTAAGCAGTTTACCCATGCAGCTTTCCTCTCACCCCCTCCCTTCCATCCCTCTGTCCTCTCCTAACCCCGGATCCCTCTCTCACTTTGCAGGCCATTTTATTTCACCCCTTTTACAACTTCTGAACTCTCCCCATTCAACCTCTCACTTCACCTTTAACACTCCCAGCCAGGGATGGTCCTAACACTGGTCGCACACGGTGCAACAGTCTTTTTGGTGCCCCACCCCGTTTCCTCCTTCTCCATGAATTCCTTCACTGCCACTCACCAACAATTCACCTAATCTCTCTATAGCACCTTTCTGACAAACATTTCATTTTTTTATAGCGCTACTCATAGTTTACTCACACTCATTTCTGTGATCTGCATGGTACATATTCTTTGTAGCAGGAATGTTAACCCTCTGCACTGTGTGGGTGACAAGAGTGCCCATGTGAGTGCACGGTGAGCGATGCAACAGTGTGAGAGTAGGGTAAGAGGAGTGACTGCAGGGTGAGTGAGGTGGCTTATGAATTTAGGTGCGGATGCAAGTTCAGAATGGGACGAATGAGTGTATGATTACTGATGGGCTTGTTTGAGTGAGTTGCATATTGAGCAGTGAGGGGGACAGGTGAGTGAAGTGTCACATGAGTGCAGGATGAGTAGTGTACTCGTGTGGCTGCAGGGTGAGGTATAGGATGAACAGCGCAAGTGCATTGTGAGTGCAGAGTGATCACTGTGAGTGCAGGGTGAGCGGGTGAATGGTGCGAGTGCATTGTGATCGCTGTGAATGCAGGGTGAGCGTGAAAGTGAAGGGCGAGAATGACGAGTGAGTTGTCTGAATGCAGAGTGCATTCCCAGACACTTGAAGTAACTCAGCATGTTATGGACGGCGGCGTAGGGTTTAAGATCTAAGTTAAACTATTGCTATTATGGCATTAATCGGGGATCGAGGAAATAAATAATGTGCTGATCCTGCAACAAACTTCCAGTCCTATGGTTAGGGTTGCCAGCAGATTATTTTGATGGCCCAGTCGGTACAAAAATAAGCAGTCACCTAAAGCTGTATTTTAAGCACTTATCTGTGCATACTTCGAACAGCAAATATAAATAGAAAGCACTTTTAATTGTGTTCTAGGGCTGCCTCAATGATCCATGACTGATAATTAAAGAGAACAAAGACAGAAAAGTCACATAACGAATGCATACATACTTTTTTATTTATAAGTCTATTTAGTGTCAAGAGGAGGTCTTTGCGGGCTCTTTAAACAAAACACGGCAGGCATTTTTCTTTTGGCAACCCTACTTTATATTCCTTTTCATGAAATGCATTCTCACACTGCAGCAGTAAAGGTAAAATACAAATGTAAGGAATAGGCAGAGTGGGGGCCCAGGGGGTACTGGAACCAGGAAAAAAATCTAACCCTCTGTAACCAGTTTACAAAGGCATGTAAATATGCAAATGGTCTTTAAAGACCTGTGAAAAACTCGGGCGTGCCGGAGATAAGACTCCAGACACTGCCCAGCTGAGCCCCCAGCAGCTCGAGTTGCACTGCAGCAGCCCGGGCTGAGACGCAGGACGGGGGAAGAGGGGGCTGAAGCCCTTGGGCCTCGGCAGAAGTGTGACTGGGAAGGCGCGACCCCTTTGCATCGCTCCACGGCCCCCCTGGGGGTCGCGCCCCACAGTTTGAAGACCCCTGCCCTAGGGTAACAGTGCGCTTTACAAGTACAAATTTCATTTCATTTCATTTCATAGTAGAGGGACGCCTGGCTGCCAGAATAACGTCACAAACTTCAGGAGGCAAGTCGAAGGGAATCAACTGCCGCTGCTCAATCTCCACGCAAAGAGGTGGAGGCTGGACAGGTTCGGGTGGAGGACCGTCCCCTGCTGCTGCGACAGAAGATCCTCCCGAAGAGGCAGTCTGATCGGAGGATCGATGCTCATACTGAGTAGCTCGGGATACCATACTCTTCGAGCCCAGTCCGGAGCCACAAGAATGACTTGGGCCCGGTCGCGCCTGGATCTTCTTCAGCACTCTGGGCAGAAGTGGTATAGGCGGAAAGGCGTACAACAGACCGCAACTCCACTCGCGACGAAAAGCATCGCCGAGCGAGTGCCGCCTTGGAAATTCCAACGCGCAGAACTGATGACATTGCGTGTTCTCTTCGGTGGCGAATAGATCTAACCAAGGCTCTCCCCACTGCTGAAAGAGACCTTGCGCCACCTCTGAGTGAAGACGCCATTCGTGATCGAGCATGCACCTGCGGCTGAGTTCGTCCACCCTGGCGTTCAGAGAACCTGCCAGGTGTTGAACCACCAGAGATATGCCCTGATGTTCCAGCCATGTGCAGAGACGCAGAGCCTCCTGACAGAGGGTCCACGACCCCACCCCGCCTTGTTTGTTGCAGTACCACATGGCGGTGGTGTTGTTGTCTGTGAACACCTGCACTACTCTCCCCTTGACAGAGGGAAGGAATGCCTTTAGTGCAAGCCTGATCGCCCGCAGCTCTAAAAGGTTGATATGGAGCCGGGACTCCGCCGGAGACCAGAGGCCTCTGATCTCCGCCTCTCCCATGTGGCTGCCCCATCCCAGGAGGGACGCATCCGTCACCACTGTGAACTCCGGTTGGGGAAGGGAGAGGGATCTGCCGTCGACCCAATGCCGGTTCGTGAGCCACCACTGCAACTGTTGTGCAGTGCCCTCCGAGATCTGGACGTGATCGGACAGGTTTCCCTGATGCTGCGCCCACTGGAACTTCAGGTCCCACTGCAGAGCCCGCATATGCCATCTGGCATGATTGACCAGCAGGATGCAGGAGGCCATGAGGCCCAGCAGCCTCAGAGTCACTCTGACCGAAACCCGGGACAGAGGCTGAAAGATGGGAATCAGAGCCCGAATATCCCGGACTCGCCGTTCGGGAGGATAGACCCGAAACTGCGCTGTGTTCAGAACCGCTCTGATAAAGAGGAGCTTCTGGGAGGGAATCAGGTGTGACTTCGGCACATTGATGGAGAACCCCAGCAAGTGCAGGAGGTCGGCCGTAGTCTGGAGGTGGGAGACGACTAGAACCCTAGAAATCAGTTCGTAGGATGGGTGGGGCGGTAAGGAATCTATAACTAACTTATGTTCCTTACAGATATATCGTTACCGAAGGTAAGTAACTTGTTCATCTGAAAGAAACACGTTAGTTATAGATTCCTTACCTTAGAATAGATACCCCAGCAATACCAACGGAGGTGGGTCTGCGAACCAAGTTCACACCAGAAGGTCCTGGAGAACAGAAAGGCCAAAGAAGCCATCTCTCCGGACTTGACTGTCAAGACAGTAGTGCTTCGTAAAAGTGCGCAACGAAGCCCACGTAGCCGCCTGACAGATGTCATTCAGAGGAACGCCTCGTCCCAGAGCAGTGCTAGCTCCCGTCGCCCTGGTGGAATGGGCGCGCAGCCCCACTGCAGGCTCCTTCTTTGCCAAAGAATAACAGGCTTTGATACACAAAACGACCCAATGGGAGATAGTTCGTTTGTGTACGGCCCGACCCTTCTTGGCGCCCACGTACCCAACAAAGAGCTGGTCATCCACCCGGAACTGTCTGGTGTGATCCAAATAAAAGAAAAGCGCACGTTTTGGGTCCAGACGGTGGAGCCGCTCTTCCTCCTTCGAAGGATGCGGAGGCGGAAAGAAGGTGGGCAAAGTGATGGTCTGCCCGATGTGAAAGGCAGTGACTGCCTTAGGCAGGAAGGATGGACGAGTCCTGAGGACAACTTTGTCCGGATGCACAGATAGAAAAAGAGGCTTAGAAGAAAGCGCCTGGAGCTCAATCACCCGTCTAGCAGAGGTGATGGCCACCAGGAATGCAGTTTTGAGAGTTAAGAGCCTCAGATGACAGTTATGAAGCGGCTCAAAGGGAGCGCACATTAAATAAGTTAAAACTAGGTTCAAGTCCCACTGAGGCATAACGAAAGGAATAGGAGGAAACAGATGAGTTATGCCTGCAGCGCCCTCCGAGATCTGGACGCAATCGGACAGATTCCCCTGATGCTGCGCCCACTGGCACTTCAGGTCCCACTGCAGAGCCCGCATATGCCACCTAGCATGATCGACCAGCAGGATGCAGGAGGCCTTGAGGCCCATCAGCCTCAGGGTCATTCTGACTGAAACCCGGGATAGAGGCTGAAAGATCGGAATCATAGCCTGAATATCCCGGACTCGCTGTGCGGGAGGATAAACCTGAAACCGCGTCGTGTCCAGAACCGCCCCGATGAAGAGGAGCTTCTGAGAGGGAATGAGGTGTGACTTCGGCACATTGATGGAGAACCCCAGCGAATGCAGGAGGTCGGCCGTAATCTGTAGGTGGGGGACGACTGCCTGGGGCGAGCCCGCCTTCAACAGCCAGTCGTCGAGATAGGGGAAGACTAAAACCCAAGATCTGCGCAGATGCGCTGCGACCACCACCATCACTTTCATGAACACCCGAGGGGCGCTGGTAAGGCCAAAGGGGAGCACGGTAAACTGAAAATGCTTGTGGCCTACCGTGAACCGCAGGTAAGGCCGGTGGGCCGGCAGGACGGGAATGTGAAAATAAGCGTACTGCAAGTCCAACGCTACCATCCAGTCTTCCGGGTCGAGGGCAGACAAGACCTGAGCCAGAGTCGACATCTTGAACTTCTCCTTCCGGAGGAAGCGGTTGACGTTCCTGAGGTCCAAGATAGGACGCAGGCCCTTGTCCTTCTTGGGGACCAGAAAGTAGTGGGAATAACAACCACGACCTACTTCTGATACAGGAACGCGCTCGATGGCTCCCTTGGCCAGAAAGCCGTAACTTCCTGCTGGAGAAGGGCCAGGTGATCCCCCGACATGCGGTGGTATTGCGGTGGCATGGCTGGAGGGGTAGCCTCGAAGGGGAGGGAGTAGCCCCTTTGGACTATTTGCAAAACCCACCTGTCCGACGTGATGGTGCGCCAGTGGGGGAGGTGATGGCGAATCCTGCCACCCACTGGCGTTTGATGGGCCTGAAAAGTCGGACTAGGAATGTTTGGAGGCTGCTGCAGAGGGGGGGGGGAGGGGGTTGGTGGACTGGCCCGCCCGCTGGCCCCCGGAACCACGACGGTTGTTCACACGTCCCCAGGCGCGCGAAGTTTGGGTAACTTGCTGCGGCCTGTGGCTCTGGGCGGGACGTAGCGGGGCACCCCTTCCGTAGCCACGAAAGGGGTGAAAAGCAGACTGCGCAGGGCGGGTGGAGAGGCCCAAGGACTTGGCCGTAGCCCGTGAGTCCTTGAAATGCTCTGGAGCGTTGTCTGCTTTGTCGCCAAAAAGGCGACGGCCATCAAAGGGCATGTCCATCAAGGTGTTCTGGACATCCCCCGAAAAGCCAGTCGATCTCATCCAGGCGTAGCGGCGAAGTGCTACTGATGTTGAAATGGTCCTGCCCAGAGAGTCGGCGGTGTCCAGCCCACAAAGGATCGTAAACTTCGCTGCATCCCTCCTGGCGGCGACAGCCTGGGAGAGCACTGCCCGGGCCTCCTCCGGACACTGAGGCAGCACCTGCGCAACCGTATCCCACACAGAGTGGGAATAACGGCCCAAGAGACATGCAGTGTTTACCGACCGCAGTCCTAAGCTGGCGGAAGAGAAAATTATCTTTCCAAGATGGTCCACCTTCTTGGATTCCCTTTCCGGGGGAGCGGTAGGGAATGCGCTCTTGGAAGTGGAAGCTTGCACCACCAAGCTCTCCGGGGTGGGGTGTTGGGAGAAGAAAGTGGGGTCGCCCGCAGCCGAGCGGTGGCGTCGGGCAATCATCCTGTCCACGGGAGCCCCCGTGTTCGGCCTGGACCACGTGCCCAAAAGGACGTCGGTGACGGCCTCATTAAACGGCAGCAACGGCTCCGAAGAGCTCGCAGCCGGTTGAAGCACTTCTGTCAGGAGGTTAGTCCTGACCGCCACCGTAGGAAGCTCGAGGTTGAGAGCCTCGGCCGCCCTAAGCAACACCACTGCGTACGACGCTCCCTCCTCCGTAGCCACGTTAGGAGGAGACAACATGCCAAGGTCAGGGGAGGTGTCGAGACCACTGGCATCCCCCAATTCCTCTCGCCAGTCCTGTTCATCTAACTGGTCAGTCAGAGGGTCACCTGACCCCTCCCAGTCCTCCTCCTCATCCTCTGGGTGCCATTCTGGTCAAAAAGGGACCCCAGGAGTGAACAGGGGGCATAAAAACCCCACTCGGCGCCGTATCCGGCGTTGGGAGGCGCCGGTCCGGCTCCACGTCGGGATGGAGGCCGGGGTCAACGCCGGACGGGGGGGCCGACCGGCGTCGAATGAGGTATTGGTGCTGGAGGAAGCGGCGCCAGTGGAGGTGTAATCAGGTCAACCAGTGCCGATTCGGATCCAGGCCTGGATCCAAGGGGGCCCTGCGGCGCCGAGGCCGGAGCCGCCGGCAGAGAAGGCCTAGGCCCCCCAACCAAATCCGTGGGGCCCGAAGGCGCGCCGGCGGGTTCGGGCCGCCCAAAGATGGCATGCATCGCCTCGTAGAATGTACGAAGCTGGGCGGGAGTCTCTCCGGGTCCCGGGAAGGAAACGCGGAGTCGACTCTTCGGGCTCCGCGCACGGAGCCGCAGGAGGGGCACCACCCGCATCCAGAAGTCGAAGAGCGACGATGCTTCTTCAATTTCTTCTTATGCTTCGACTTACCCGACCCAGAGTGGCAAGACTTCGATGACTTGGACGAATGGTGGTGGCTCCGCGACCGGTCCCTCGACCTCCCTCGCGATAGGGACCTCGAACAGCGCGGAGCCGACTGCCGGCGCTCATGCAGCTTTCGGGACCGCTCCCGCAAAGCCTTCGGCGCCAGCGACCGGCAGTCGGAGCACGACTTGGGGTTGTGGTCGCGCTCCAGGCAAAAGAGGCACATGCGGTGCGGATCCGTCACCGACATCAGTCGGTGACAGGAACCGTATGCCTTGAAGCCGGGCATCCCTCGTGCACCAGGAGTCGAAGATTCGAAAAAGAAGTCGACAAAAGTCGAGAAAAAAGTCAGTCAAAAAGTGACTGGAGGTACCGCTCTTCCCGGATCTGCGCTGGCTGGCGCGGAAAAAGAAAGAACTGACGTCAGCTCGGGAGGACGGAGTCCAAGTAGCTGTTGCGACATCATCCCGGCGACACAACGCCGAACGCAGAGCCGATCGACGCCACCTTCCGACGCGCAGAGGTACTGCTGACGAAAAAACTTTACGGATCCTGTCTGACGCCTGGGGGTAATTCTAAGGTAAGGAATCTATAACTAACGTGTTTCTTTCAGATGAGAAAATGAAACTGAAAGGAACTACAAATCCCAGCAGACAATGCAGTTATTACACCTTCGAGAACCTACTAAAGGAAATGGTAATAATGAAATGTAAAACGTTATGTCATTTCAGTGAATCTGTGAGCTTCGTGAAGAGCCTGTGATCAAGGAGCGAGCCTCCGAAACGCGTAAGGCAAGAAAAAGACTCCAAAAGTGAAATGCCGGTTGCTGTGAATAAAAAGAATTCCTTGAATTCGTAAACAGTGGAGTGAGATTTCGAATTGGGGGCACTTTTGATGGATAATTATTTAACGGCAGCCCATCCGTGAAGACTGCACCACCCCGGGAATTTGAGTGGGGGCTACGTAAGCCTGAACTCTCCGAGCCGAATTGTGGGACAGTAGACAAGCTAGAGATCCGGACTTTTACTGATAAGAGGCCCACTGAGGGTAATATAAAATGTTTTAATTACGATGCATCAATGAATCTACTAAAGAGAAAATTGAAACTGAAAGGAACTACAAATCCCAGCAGACAATGCAGTTATTACACCTGCGAGAACCTACTAAAGGAAATGGTAATAATGAAATGTAAAACGTTATGTCATTTCAGTGAATCTGTGAGCTTCGTGAAGAGCCTGTGATCAAGGAGCGAGCCTCCGAAACGCGTAAGGCAAGAAAAAGACTCCAATAGTGAAATGCCGGTTGCTGTGAATAAAAAGAATTCCCTGAATTCGTCTACAGTGGAGTGCGTTTTCGAATTGGGGGCACTTTTGATGGAGAATATATATATATATATATATATATATATATATATATATATATATATATATATATATATATATATATATATATATATATATATATATTCACTGAAAAACCATAGGTTTCAGGCACGTTATAGTTAGAAATTAGCATTTAAAAAAACCTTACAAATTCACTGAAAAACCATGGGTTTTAGGGACAGTTATAGTTAGTTGGACATTGCACTCGTACAAAACCCGTGAAATTCCTCCGTTATAGTTAGTTCAGCTAACTATAACTCGCGCCCCCGCAATGCACTGCTGATGACGTCACATATTACATCACTCATAACATGGTCAGTGACATCACTGATGACATCTCAAATGACATCACTGATAACATCACTGATGACATCATCCATGTGATAATCTGATGCACCTCCTCACACCCTAATATAACCTTTGATACACCCACTCTAAATTACAGACTGCCATTCGCAAAACCATAGACACTCCAACACCAATAACTACATACCCACTCACTGATTCTTAGGTCTACACACACATCCACTCACTCACCCGTACAGTCACTCATACTTACGGTCACTCAGTACAGGACTATCATATGCACTCATACTCCTATATAGACACTCAAACACCGCCACTCATCCATAGAGGTACTCACACACCTAGTCAGTCATGCAAATAATTAAACACACTGCCATTTACTCACCTATACAGTTATCCACACACCAGCTCACTTACTCATACAAATACTAGCACATTCTTACGCTCTTATACAATCACTGATACAAGCACACACTCATCCATACAGTCACTCTCACAATCACACACTCTAAGCTATAGCTATTTATATACTCCAACACACATATATACTGCCTTTCACATATGTAGTTACTCACACATGTACCACTGGGACATACATTCACTCACTAACACACTCTTACACACACTTACCCACCCATACAGTGTATCACAGATGCACTCTTGAAACCATCCACCCAGTGAATCACCCACTCACACATCTATGCACAGAGTCGCACACACCCCACCCACACAAACACTCAGGCACCCATACAGATACTCAGACAACCAATCAATAACTCATATAGACACTCATGTAGCTATTCACAAACCCATGCAGCCACTTACACAGCAACAGACAGACGGATACAGACATTCACCCAGTTTAGTCACTAACCCATGCATTCAGTAAGATACGTTTAATCACTCACTTATAGAGTTAGTCACGCACCTACTAAATCATCCATACAGACACTTATACACCCACTCATTCTTCAATACGCCTTTCCCTATATATATTAAAAATATTTAAACTTTACAGAAACACACAGTCACTGGATGATGTCATCAGTGATGTCATTTGAGATGTCATCAGTGATGTCATCAGTGATGTCACTGACCATGTCATGAGTGATGTAATATGTGACGTCATCAGCAGTGCATTGTGGGCGCGAGTTATAGTTAGCTGAACTAACTATAACGGGGGAATTTCACGGGTTTTGTACGAGTGCAATGTCCAACTAACTATAACTGTCCCTAAAACCTATGGTTTTTTCAGTGAATTTCAAAGGTGTTTTAAATGCTAATTCCTAACTATAACATGTCTGAAACCTATGGTTTTTTTCAGTGAATTTCAAAGGTTTTGTAAATGACAATTTTTAAATGTATTAATTGTTATATTTATTTTTTTGATACTGATTTACTACATTTTTTAAACTATTTATTTTTACATATTTTATTTTTTAAATTACATTGTAATTACATTATACATTACATTACAAAATATACTTTCTCAGAATGAATTACTTTAGTTTAAATACTTTGCAAATAGGCAATAGACTTAAGTACAGTAGTTACAGTTGTTGCAATGGGCAACACAATTTCAAACACAATGCAACATTGAGCTCAATGTGAATTTCTAGTTAAATGCAATTAGTTACTTTATGGATTACTTTTCTAACCACAGGACTGGATCCTAGATTCAGTCCTGGGACATCTCCTGTAAACAGTTGAGTAAAAGCGTTTTGGTTACAGTAGTGATTTTTAAGGAATATTATTGTATTTTAAAAGTTGACACTTAGAAACTTTTTCACATAGAATCACCAATGTTATCCTATGGGAGGAAATTCACTTAGCAGGTAAGTAGTGTTATCGTTACTTTTTCTTACTCAGTGGTGGATCCTGGATCCATCACTGGTGCATCTCCTGTAAACAGTTGAAAGAATGCGTTTAAGTCATACAGGCGATTTTTAAGGAATATTTGTAGTTTGTGAAATCGACACTTTGAAACTTTTCAGCTGAAAACCAGACAATGGATTCTAATGGAAGGAAATACAAGTTACTGGTAAGTATGGTTAGAATTACTTTTCAGGGTCAGTGCTGGGCTAAAAGATGCAGCACTGGGTTCTCTCCTGATAACAGGTGAGTAAATCGGAATTCGTAGTTCGGCTGATTTTAGAGGAATATTATAAAGTTCCAAAACTCCACACACAGAAGAATTTCCAAGTGAAACCAGTCAATGTTAGCCTATGGAAGGAAATTCAAGTTACTGGTAAGTACGGTTAAAATTACTTTTCAGGATCAGTACTGCGCTCAAAGATGCAGCACTGAGGTCTCTCCTGATAACAGGTGAGTAAATCGGCATTCGTAGTTCGGCTGATTTTAGAGGAATATTTGTATGTTTCAAAAATCGACACTTAGAAACTTTGTCAGCAAAAAGCATGCAATGATATCCTATGGAAGGAAATTCAAGTTACTGGTAAGTACGGTTAAAATTACTTTTCAGGATCAGTACTGGGCTCAAAGATGCAGCACTGAGGTCTCTCCTGATAACAGGTGAGTAAATCGGAATTCGTAGTTCGGCTGATTTTAGAGGAATATTTGCACAATGGTGAAGGAAGGGGTGGGGCCTGAAGTGACATGTCTGCAAACACGCCCTGTGGCGCGTTTTAAGTAGGAGAATTAATTCCTCCTCAATCCCGACGGTCCCTAGGGGCCAACTGGCCCACCAGATACCTCCAGTATGCGCCAGAGAGCTGCGTTGCAGAGAGGTGTTCAGAGGCCACGCCCCTTTTTACAACACTCTGCAACGCAGCTCTGTGGCGCTTACTGGAGGTACCTGGTGGCCTAGTTGGCCCCCAGGGACCCTCAGGATTGAAGAGGATTTAATTCCCCATCTTAAAACGCGCCACGGGGCCTGTTTGCACACATGTCACCTGAAGCCACGCCCCCTCCCTTCACCACTGTGCAAACGCGCCCCGTGGCACGTTTTAAGTTGGGGGATTAAGTCCCCTTGAATACTGAGGGTCCCTGGAGTCCAACTAGCCCACCATGTACCTCCAAAGCGCCACAGAGCTGCGTTGCAGAGAGGTGTAAAAGGGGCGTGGCCTCTGTACACCTCTCTGCAACGCAGCCCCTGGCGCATACCGGAGGTTCCTGGTGGGCTAGTTGGCCCCAGGGACCCCAGTATTCAAGGGGAATTACTTCCCCTTCTTAAAACGCGCCAGGGGCGCGTTTGCAGACTGCTGCAGGGAGGGGCGGGGCCTCCCGGCACAATGCCGGTCTTTTTTTTTTTCGTTGCTTTTTTCTGCCCAGGGGGTCCTTGTGGGACCCCTGAGCAGACCTAGGGGTCAGGGAGTTTCTACCCTGCCCCCTTTGTGCGTTTTGCGCACTTGTTTCTTGTGTTTTTTTTGTTGTTTTTTTTAATCGGCGGGATCCGCGCACCCTAAGCGCATCCCGCCTATTTTTTTTATTTTTTAAAAAGAAGCTTTTTTCTGCCCAGGGGGTCCTTGTGGGACCCCCTGAGCAGACCTAGGGGGTCAGGGTGTTTCTACCCTGCCCCCTTTTGCGTTTTGCGCACTTGTTTTACTGCTTTCTTGTTCCTCGGTTCTACCGAGGAACAAGATGGCTGCCAACACTTCCTGGTTTGGAGTGTTGACAGCCAATTAGCATGCAGCTCGTGGTCGGGAGGGTGCGCGGATCCACCGCGGCCATAGATATTGAAACTTTTATTTTGGATTTTCTCAGCAACTACTGAACGGATTTACACCATTTTTAAAAGGGTGCTTTCTGAACCAAGCACTACCTTTTTGCCAAATTTGGTGTAATTCCGTTCAGCAGTTTTTGCTGTAGCCTTGCATAAAGTTTCCTATGGGAAATTGATTTTTTCACTCTTATTTTTTGAATTTCTCCGCAACTACTGAACGGATTTACACCATTTTAAAAAAGGTCGCTTTCTGAACCAAGCGCTACCTTTTTGCCAAATTTGGTGTAATTCCGTTCAGCAGTTTGGGCTGTAGCCGTGGCTAAAATTTCCTATGGGAATTAACATGGAGAAAACACGTTTTGGGACCCCCCTTTTTTCTCGGCCCCCGCTTAATGAATCACCCTGAAACTTTCAAGACAGGAGCGGACCGGAGCGCCCCACTAGTTTTGACAATTTCGCGATAATTCGTCAAACGACGCCAAAGTTATTGGGAATAGAATGTTACGGATTTCCTATGGATAATAGGTCCTGACTATAACTATCTACTGGCGACCGCCAGTAGATAATATATATATATATATATATATATATATTCACTGAAAAAACCATAGGTTTCAGGTACGTTATAGTTAGTTGGACATTTCACTCGCACAAAACCAGAGAAATTCCGCCGTTATAGTTAGTTCAGCTAACTATAACTCGCGCCCCCGCAATGCACTGCTGATGACGTCACATATTACATCATTCATGACATGGTCAGTGACATCACTGATGACATCACTGATGACATCTCAAATGACATCACTGATGACATCACTGATGACATCATCCAGTGACTGTGTGTTTGTTTAAAGTTTAAATATGTTTTATATATATGCCAAGGTGTATTGAAGAATGAGTGGGTGTATAAGTGTCTGGATGGAGGATTTAGTAGGTGCGTGACTGACTGTTTAAGTGACTGATTAAATGTGTCTTACTGAATGCATGGGTTAGTGACTAAACTGTGTGAATGTTTGTATCAGTCTGTCTGTTGTTGTATAAGCTGCTGCATGGGTTGGTCAGTAGCTACATGAGTGTCTATATGGGTTATCGATTGGTTGCCTGAGTATTTGTATGGGTGCCTGAGTGTGTGTGTGTGTGTGGGTGGGAGGTGTGTGACTCTGTGCATAGATGTTTGAGTGGTTGATTCACTGGGTGTATGGGTTCAAGAGTGCATGTGGAAACAGCTGTATGGGTGGGTGAGTGTGTGTATGGGTGTGTTTGTGAGTGAATGGATGCCTCAGTGGTACATGTCCAAGTAACTACATATGTAAAAGGCAGTGTATGTGAGAGTTGGAGTATATAAATGACTATACGTGAGAATCGGTGATTGTGAGAGTGGCTGAAAGGATGAGTGTGTACTTGTAGCACAAGTTACTAACTTGTGTAACAATATATCTGTAAGAGACAGTAGTTAGTGACAGATTCCTTACCTTAGAATATCCCCAGGCGTCAGGCTGGATCCGGAAAGTTTTGCGTAGCAGTACCCCGGCGCGTCGGTAGGCGCGTCGTGCGGCTCCGCGTCCGTCGTCGGCGTCGTGATCGCCGGGATGACGTCGCGGCCAGTCCTTAGACGCCACCCATGCGCGCTGGCGTCAGTTCTGTACACGACTTTCCGCGCCAGGAACGCAGAGCCATGCAAGAAACTGACACTGGTGTCTGAAAACTAGGGCCCTGAAAGGGATGTCCTTAACCCTAGAATCAGTTCGCAGAACGGGGAGGATGGGTGGGGCGGTAAGGAATCTGTCACTAACTACTGTCTCTTACAGATATATCGTTACACAAGTTAGTAACTTGTGCATCTGAAAGAGACACGTTAGTGACAGATTCCTTACCTTAGAATAGATACCCCAGCAATACCAACCCCGGTGGTGGTTCTGCGAACAAAGATCAGACGAGGAAGTCCCGGAGAACAGAACGGCCAAAAAAGCCATCTCTCCGGACTTGGCTGTCAAGGCAGTAATGCTTGGTAAACGTGTGCAGCGAGGCCCACGTAGCTGCCTGACAAATGTCCTGCAATGGGACACCACGTCCCAAAGCGGTGGCGGCTGTCGCCCTGGTGGAATGGGCACGTAGCCCAACAGGGGGCTCGTTCTTAGCCAAAGAATAGCAGCCTTTGATACACAAGACAACCCAGCGGGAGATGGTCCGCTTGTGTACCGCCCGACCTTTTTTGGCGCCCACGTAGCCAACAAAGAGCTGGTCGTCCACCCGGAACTGTTGTGTGCGGTTCAGATAGAAAGAAATCGCACGTTTTGGGTCCAGACGGTGGAGCCTCTCTTCCTCTCTGGAAGGATGCGGAGGCGGAAAGAAGGTGGGCAAAGTGATGGTCTGCCCAATGTGGAAGGCAGTGACCACCTTTGGCAAGAAGGACGGACGCGTCCTAAGAACAACCTTGTCTGGATGGACAGACAGAAGTGGGGGCTTGCAAGAAAGAGCCTGGAGCTCACTCACCCGCCGAGCAGAGGTGATAGCCACCAGAAAGGCTGTCTTCAGAGTGAGAAGACGAAGAGGACAGTTATGGAGAGGCTCAAAGGGAGCGCACATTAAAAAGGTAAGAACCAAGTTTAAGTCCCACTGAGGCATCACAAACGGAACAGGAGGGAAAAGGTGTGTAATGCCTTTAAGAAACCTGTTAACAACAGGGGACTTGAAAAGGGAGGGCTGATCAGGAAGCCTGAGGAAGGCCGAGATTGCACAAAGGTAGCCCTTGATGGTACCCAGGGCAGAACCCTGTTGGGCCAGAGAAAGAAGGAACAATAGAACCTCAGAAGGAGGGGCAGAAAGGGGATTCACAGCCTTTGCTGTGCACCATGCCACAAACTTGTTCCACCTGCAGGCGTATACCACCTTAGTGGAGGGACGCCTGGCTGCCAGAATCACATCACAAACTTCGGGAGGCAAGTCGAAAGGAATCAACTGCCGCCGCTCAATCTCCATGCAAGGAGATGGAGACTGGACAGGTTTGGGTGGAGGACCGTCCCCTGCTGCTGCGGCAGAAGATCCTCCCGAAGAGGCAGACTGATCGGGGGATCGATGCTCATACTGAGTAGCTCGGGATACCAAACTCTTCGAGCCCAGTCCGGAGCCACAAGGATGACTTGGGCATGGTCGCGCCGAATCTTCTTCAACACTCTGGGTAGAAGTGGTATAGGCGGAAAGGCGTGCAACAGACCACAACTCCACTCGCAACGAAAAGCGTCGCCAAGCGAGTGCCGCCTTGGAAATTCCAACGCGCAGAATTGCTGACATTGCGCGTTCTCTTCGATGGCGAATAGATCTAACCAAGGCTCTCCCCCCTGTAGAAAGAGTCCTTGCGCCACCTCCGAGTGAAAACGCCATTTGTGATCCATCATGCACCTGCGGCTGAGTTTGTCCGCCTTGGCGTTCAGGGAACCTGCCAGGTGTTGAACTATCAGGAATATGCCCTGATGTTCCAGCCATGTCCAGAGACGCAGAGCCTCCTGACAGAGGGTCCACGACCCCACCCCGCCTTGTTTGTTGCAGTACCACATGGCGGTGGTGTTGTCTGAAAACACCTGCACTACCTTCCCCTTGACAGAGGGAAGGAATGCCTTCAGTGCAAGTCGGATCGCCCAGAGCTCCAGAAGGTTGATATGGAGCCGGGACTCCGCCGGAGACCAGAGACCTCTGATCTCCGCCTCTCCCATGTGACCGCCCCATCCCAGAAGGGAAGCATCCGTCACAACTGTGTGCTCTGGCTGGGGAAGGGAGAGGGATCTGCCCGTGACCCATTGCCGGTTCGAGAGCCACCACTGCAACTGTCGTGCAGTTCCCTCCGAGATCTGGATGTAATCGGACAGGTTCCCCTGATGCTGCGCCCAGTGGAACTTCAGGTCCCGCATATGCCATCTGGCATGATCGACCAGAAGGATGCAGGAGGCCATGAGGCCCAGCAGCCTCAGGGTCATCCGTACCAAAACCCAGGATAGAGGCTGAAAGATCGGAATCATAGCCTGAATATCCTGGACTCGCCGTTCGGGAGGATAGGCCCGAAACTGTGTTGTGTCCAGAACCGCTCCGATGAAAAGGAGCTGTGGAGAAGGAACCAGGTGTGACTTCGGCACATTGATGGAGAACCCCAGCGAGTGCAGGAGTCCGGCCGTAGTCTGGAGGTGGGAGACGACTGCCTGGGACGAGCCCGCCTTCAACAACCAGTCGTCGAGGTAGGGGAAGACTGGAACCCCTGACCGGCGCAGATGAGCTGCGACTACCGCCATCACTTTCGTGAACACTCGAGGGGCGCTGGTAAGGCCAAAGGGAAGCACGGTGAACTGAAAGTGCTCGAAGCCTACCGTGAACCGCAGGTAACGCCGGTGGGCCGGCAGGACGGGGATGTGAAAATATGCGTCCTGCAAGTCCAACGCTACCATCCAGTCTCCAGGGTCGAGGGCAGTCAAGACCTGAGCTAGGGTGAGCATCTTGAACTTCTCCTTCCGGAGGAAGCGATTGACGTTCAGGAGGTCCAAGATAGGACACATGTCCTCCTTGTCCTTTTTGGGCACCAGAAAGTAGTGGGAATAACAACCACGCCCTACTTCTGGGGTCGGAACGCGCTCGATGGCCCCCTTGGCCAAGAGGGCCGCAACTTCCTGTCGAAGAAGTACCAAATGGTCCCCCGACATGCGGTAGTGCTGAGGTGGCATGGCTGGAGGGGTAGTCTCAAAGGGGAGGGAGTAGCTCCTTCGGACAATGTCCAAAACCCACCTGTCCGATGTGATGGTGCGCCAGTGGGGAAGGTGATGGCGGATCCTGCCCCCCACTGGCGTGCTGTGGACTGGAAAGGACGGACTAGGAGGGTTTGGAGGCCGCGGACGGGGTGGCCTGACCTGCTCGCTGGTTACCCGACCCGCCTCGGCGGGAGCCACGTCCTCGGCCGCGCGAAGGCTGCTTCTTCCCAAATTGGTCCAGTTTTTGGGATTCCCTATCCGGCGTAGCCGTAGGGAAGGCGCTCTGGGAGGCAGAGGCTTGGACAACCAAGCTCTCGGGGGTGGGGTGTTGGGAGAGAAACAGAGGGTCGCCCAGGGCCGGGCGATGGCGTCGGGCTACGTTCCTGTCCACAGGAGCCCCAGTGGTGGGCCTGGACCAGGTGCCCAAAAGAACGTCCGAAAGTGCATCGTTGAACGGCAGCAGTGGCTCCGAAGAGGTAGCCGCCGGCTGAAGCACTTCCGTCAGGAGGTTAGTCCTGACAGCCACCGTAGGGAGCTCGAGGCGGAGGGCCTCAGCCGCCCTACGCAACACCGTTGCATAACTTGCTCCCTCCTCCGTAGCCACGGAAGGAGGAGACAGCATGCCAAGGTCAGGAGAGGTGTCCAGACCACTGGCATCCCCCAGTTCCTCAGCCCAGTCCTGATAAGGCTCACACTGAGCTATGAGAGGGTCTTCCGACCCCTCCCAGTCCTCCTCGTCCTCCAAAACAGGTGAAAAGTAAGGAGGAGGGACATGAGGGAAAAAAGGTCCCATCGGCGTCGGAATCGGCGTTGAGCGACGTCGATCCGGCTCCGTGTCCGGTGCCAGGGAGAACCTGGGGACGGCGCCGTCCGGGGCCTCGGACGGCGCCGTGAACGGTACCTGTGAGGTCGGCGCCAGTGGAGGTGCCGTTAGGTCAACTGGCGTCGACCAGGATCCAGGCCTGGATCCGAGGGGGTCCTGCGGAGCCGGGGCCGGAGCCGCCGGAGACACCGGGGCCGGAGCCGCCGGTGGTGCCGAGGGAGGACTCCCACTGGGGCCCGTGGGGCCCGAAGGCGCACCGGGGCAACCCTTAGGCCCGAAGATGCGGGCCATGGCCGACAGGAACTCCTGTATCTCGGCCGGAATCGTCGTCGGACCCGGAACAGGCGGGTAGGCCGGCGTCGGCAGCGCGGGCACCCCCGGAGCCGCGGGGGCGGCACCGTCTGGACCCTCGGCCGGGTCGCAAGACCGGCGAGGGGCGGTCTTAGAGCGACGCTTCTTAGACCTCTTGTGCTTCGCCTTACCTGAGGACGAAGACTTCGACCCCGACGAATGACGACGGCTCCGCGACCGGCCCCTCGACCTCTCACGGGACCGGGACCTCGAGCGGCGCGGAGCCGAGTGCCGGGCCTCGAGGAGCTTTCGAGACCGCTCTCGCAAAGCCTTCGGGGCAAGGGACCGACACTTGGGGCATGACTGGGGGTCGTGGCCGCGCCCCAGGCAGAAGAGACACTCACGGTGCGGATCAGTAATCGACATCATGCGATTACAGACCTCGCATGGCTTGAAGCCGGGCATCCCTACTGACACCTTTGGAGTCGAAACGACTCGAAAAACTTGGACAAAAAGTCACAAAAATATTCAGTCAAAAAATGAATGGGGCACTGCTCAATCCGGATCTGCGCTTACTGGCACGGAAAAAGAAAGAACTGACGCCAGCGCGCATGGGCGGCGTGTAAGTACTGGCCGCGACGTCATCCCGGCGATCACGACGCCGACGACGGACGCGGAGCCACACGACGCCGCCTACCGAGGCGCAGGGGTACTGCTACGCAAAACTTTCCGGATCCAGCCTGACGCCTGGGGATATTCTAAGGTAACGAATCTATCACTAACGTGTCTCTTTCAGATTCAGTGATTTATAAGAGAGTAAGTATGCGTTTGTTTCTGTATGAATAAGTGATGTGGTGTGTGTATAACTGTATACGTGAGTAAATAGAAGTGTGATTGATTCTTTGCATGACTGACTAGGTGTGTAATTAACTGTGGATGAGTGATGGTGTGTGAGTGTCTGTATTGGTGTATGAGTGCATATGATAGTGTTGTATTGATGAGTGACTGCATGTATGAGTGATTGTATGGGTGAATGAGTGGATGTAAGTGTAGACCTAGGAATCAGTGAGTGCGTATGTAGTAACTGGAATTGGTGTGTCGATGGTTTCGAAAATGGTAGTCTGTATTTTACAGTGGGTGTATCAAAGGTTATATTAGGGTGTGAGGAGGTGCATCAGATTTTCACGTGGATGATGTCATCAGTGATGTCATTTGAGATGTCATCAGTGATGTCACTGACCATGTCATGAATGATGTAATATGTGACGTCATCAGCAGTGCATTGCGGGGGCGCGAGTTATAGTTAGCTGAACTAACTATAACAGCAGAATTTCTCTGGTTTTGTACGAGTGAAATGTCCAACTAACTATAACGTCCCTGAAACCTATGGTTTTTCAGTGAATTTCTAAGGTTTTTTAAATGCTAATGTCTAACTATAACGTCCCTGAAACCTATGGTTTTTTCAGTGAATTTCAAAGGTTTTTTAAATGCTAATTTCTAACTATAACATAGCAGACTTGTTTTCAGAGTGGTGGAGAAAGGTGAGCGTGGCCTCCAAACATCTTTTAGCAATCCCACTGTGTGGGATTTACTGGAGGTAACAGGAGGGTAGTTAGCCCCCAACGTCAACCTTGGGGCCAACTACCCCTTTTATTACCTCCAGTAAGTCCCACACAGCAAGATTGCTAACTTGTTATATCAGGCCCGCCCCCTCCCTGCACCACTGTGCAAACGCGCCCCCTGGTGCGTTGTAAGTTAAGGGATTAAGTCCCCTTGAATCCTGAGGGTCCCTGGGGGCCAACTAGCCCACCAGGTACCTCCAGTAAGCGCCACAGAGCTGGATTGCAGAGAGGTGTTCCCAGGCCACACCCATTTTTAAACCACACTGTAAACAGCAGCAGTGTCCCGGGGGTGGGCACCCCGGGACACTGCAGGAGCCGGCCCTGGGGGGTGGCGGTCCCCACGGCCATCAAGGGCTCCAGGAGGGGGGTCACGCGGCCCCCCCTCCCAACATGTTAAGCCCCGGGCAGGTGGTGGTCCCCGGGGCTCCATAATGGACCCCCACATTTCATTACAAAGTGCCCCGGGGAGGTGGTGGTTCCCGGGGCCCACAGATATTGGAACTTTTTCTTTTTCTAATTTCTCAGGGACTACTGAACGGATTTACACCATTTAAAAAAAAGGTCTCTTTCTGAACCAAGGGCTACCTTTTTGCCAAATCTGGTGTAATTCCGTTCAGCAGTTCGGGCTGTAGCTTTGTCTAAAGTTTCCTATGGAAATTAACATGGGGAAAAAGCGTTTTGGGACCCCCCCTTATTTCTCGGCCCCCGCTTGACGAATCACCCCGAAACTTTCAAGACAGGAGCTGACCGGAGCGCCCCACTAGTTTTGAAAATGTCGCGAAGATTCGTCAACCAGCGCCAAAGTTATTGGGAAAAGAAAAAACGCTTTTTGAATAGAAACGAGGTCCTAACTATAACTACCTACTGGCGACCGCCAGTAGGTAATATATATATATATTTATATTTAGAGGTGATTGTTTACTCATTCAGCGTCATCTCAGCATAACTCTTTGCCTATGCTTTTTAGCCATTGTCAAGAATGATTTGCATATGGCTGCTCCCGATCTGTAATGGCAGATGGAGTAAATAAAGATGCAAAACACAACGAATAAATAACAATCCATCCCCTTATTTTTAGGTCGAGCCTAGCGGCAGCGTGCATGTGCTTCTCGCTCAGCGAGGCATGCAGTAGTCGAGTATGCTGTGTAAACCTCACCTTCTCTCCGCTCATATTTTTGATTGGCTGGTGCCATTGACCTTGGTAAATGCTGGCTTCCAATTGATTATGAGGCTTGTTAGACCCTCCTTGTTACCGCCCTGTCGCCATTTGTTACCGCCCATGACAACTGGATCTTTTACTTGGCTCCGTACACGGTTGGCTTTATCTAGGGGTCAGCACTATTTTGTTTATGGGGACAATGGCGGCTGCTTTATTTTGTTGCATTTGTATCCTGAGCGCGCGCCCGCTTTAGGGACACCGCGCTCAGTTTATTTATTTATTTTTATTTAATACTGAGCGCGGCGTCCACTTCTGGGACACCGTGCTCTGTTTTTTTTTTTTAACTGTAAAACTGAGCGCGCCGCCGCTTCAAGGACACCGCGCTCGGTTTCTTTACTTTTTTAAAAACTTTACCACTGAGCGCGGCGCCCGCTTCAAGGACACCGCGCTGAGTGTTAAAGTTTAAAAAAAAACAAAAAAAAAACAAGCGCGGTGTCCTTGAAGCTGCGTTGCACTCAGTTTTCAACTTAAACAAGTGCACAAGTTACTAACTTGTGTAACGATATATCTGTAAGAGACAGTAGTTAGTGACAGATTCCTTACCTTAGAATATCCCCAGGCGTCAGGCTGGATCCGGAAAGTTTTTGCGTAGCAGTACCCTTGCGCGTCGGTAGGCGGCGTCGTGCGGCTCCCCGTCCGTCGTCGGCGTCGGGACTGCCGGGATGACGTCGCGGGCAGTACTTAGACGCCACCCCTGCGCGCTGACGTCAGTTCTGTACACGACTTTCCGCGCCAGGAACGCAGAGCCATGCAAGAAGCTGACATAGGTGTCTGAAAAATACTAGGGCCCTGAAAGGGATGTCCTTAACCCTAGAAATCAGTTCGCAGAATGGGGAGGATGGGTGGGGCGGTAAGGAATCTGTCACTAACTACTGTCTCTTACAGATATATCGTTACACAAGTTAGTAACTTATGCATCTGAAAGAGACACGTTAGTGACAGATTCCTTACCTTAGAATAGATACCCAGCAATACCAACCCCGGTGGTGGGTCTGCGAACAAAGATCAGACAAGGAAGTCCCGGAGGACAGAACGGCCAAAGAAGCCGTCCCTCCGGACCTGACTGTCAAGGCAGTAATGCTTGGTAAACGTGTGCAGCGAGGCCCACGTAGCTGCCTGACAGATATCCTGCAGCGGAACACCGCGGCCTGAGGCCGTGGTAGCAGCCGTTGCCCTGGTGGAATGGGCACGCAGCCCAACAGGAGGCTCCTTCTTAGCCAAAGAATAGCAGGCTTTGATACACAAGGTGACCCAGCGGGAAATGGTTCTCTTGTGCACCGCCCGACCTTTTTTGGCGCCCACGTAGCCAACAAAGAGCTGGTCATCCACCCGGAAGTGTTGTGTGCGGTTGATATAAAAGGAAGCGATACAAAGGGGATGATGGACTGAACGCTTGAGCCAATCAAACACTCACCCCCAGTCAACTGATCTGGGTTTAATCCATCATCATTCTTTAGCTCACTCCACCACCCCAGTTCAGACATGGCCATATGCAAATCAGTCTGACCCTGTGCCTCATGGGAACAGTCCAGCCCGAACTGCCAAGCCATGTCTTCCTGGACCGGAAACAAGCATCCTAGGACCGGTTTCTGGCATTCCAGCCGTCATCAGCCAGGCTTGCTTGAATCCAGTGGCAAAGTGAGCAAGGGACCCACGTCTGGGCATACCCCCGCCAACTTAGGGCGAACAAAGCGATACAAAAGGGGATGATGGACGGAACGTTTGAGCCAATCAAACACTCACCCCCAGTCAACTGATCTGGGTTTAATCCATCATCATTCTTTAGCTCACTCCACCACCCCAGTTCAGACATGGCCATATGCAAATCAGTCTAACCCTGTGCCTCATGGGAACAGTCCAGCCCGAACTGCCAAGCCATGTCTTCCCTGGACCGGAAACAAGCATCCTAGGACCGGTTTCTGGCATTCCAGCCGTCATCAGCCAGGCTTGCTTGAATCCAGTGGCAAAGTGAGCAAGGGACCACGTCTGGGCATACCCCGCCAACTTAGGGCGAACAAAGCGATAAAAAGGGGATGATGGACGGAACGTTTGAGCCAATCAAACACTCACCCCCAGTCAACTGATCTGGGTTTAATCCATCATCATTCTTTAGCTCACTCCACCACCCCAGTTCAGACATGGCCATATGCAAATCAGTCTGACCCTGTGCCTCATGGGAACAGTCCAGCCCGAACTGCCAAGCCATGTCTTCCCTGGACCGGAAACAAGCATCCTAGGACCGGTTTCTGGCATTCCAGCCGTCATCAGCCAGGCTTGCTTGAATCCAGTGGCAAAGTGAGCAAGGGACCCACGCCTGGGCATACCCCGCCAACTTAGGGCGAACAAAGCGATACAAAAGGGGATGATGGACGGAACGTTTGAGCCAATCAAACACTCACCCCAGTCAACTGATCTGGGTTTAATCCATCATCATTCTTTAGCTCACTCCACCACCCCAGTTCAAACATGGCCATATGCAAATCAGTCTGACCCTGTGCCTCATGGGAACAGTCCAGCCCGAACTGCCAAGCCATGTCTTCCCTGGACCGGAAACAAGCATCCTAGGACCGGTTTCTGGCATTCCAGCCGTCATCAGCCAGGCTTGCTTGAATCCAGTGGCAAAGTGAGCAAGGGACCCACGTCTGGGCATACCCCCGCCAACTTAGGGCGAACAAAGCGATACAAAAGGGGATGATGGACGGAACGTTTGAGCCAATCAAACACTCACCCCCAGTGCTTGTTTCCGGTCCAGGGAAGACATGGCTTGGCAGTTCGGGCTGGACTGTTCCCATGAGGCACAGGGTCAGACTGATTTGCATATGGCCATGTCTGAACTGGGGTGGTGGAGTGAGCTAAAGAATGATGATGGATTAAACCCAGATCAGTTGACTGGGGGTGAGTGTTTGATTGGCTCAAGCGTTCCGTCCATCATCCCCTTTTGTATCGCTTGGTCGTCCTAAGCTGGCGGGGTATGCTCAGACGTGGATCCCTTGCTCACTTTGCCACTGGATTCAAGCAAGCCTGGCTGATGACGGCTGAAATGCCAGAAACCGGTCCTAGGATGCTTGTTTCCGGTCCAGGGAAGACATGGCTTGGCAGTTCGGGCTGGACTGTTCCCATGAGGCACAGGGTCAGACTGATTTGCATATGGCCATGTCTGAACTGGGGTGGTGGAGTGAGCTAAAGAATGATGATGGATTAAACCCAGATCAGTTGACTGGGGGTGAGTGTTTGATTGGCTCAAGCGCTCCGTCCATCATCCCCTTTGTATCGCTTGGTCGCCCTAAGTTGGCGGAGGTATGCCCAGACGTGGGTCCTTGCTCACTTTGCCACTGGATTCAAGCAAGCCTGGCTGATGACGGCTGAAATGCCAGAAACCGGTCCTAGGATGCTTGTTTCCGGTCCAGGGAAGACATGGCTTGGCAGTTCGGGCTGACTGTTCCCATGAGGCACAGGGTCAGACTGATTTGCATATGGCCATGTCTGAACTGGGGTGGTGGAGTGAGCTAAAGAATGATGATGGATTAAACCCAGATCAGTTGACTGGGGGTGAGTGTTTGATTGGCTCAAGCTGCTCCGTCCATCATCCCTTTTGTATCGCTTTGGTCGCCCAAGTTGGCGGGGGTATGCCCAGACGTGGGTCCCTTGCTCACTTTGCCACTGGATTCAAGCAAGCCTGGCTGATGACGGCTGAAATGCCAGAAACCGGTCCTAGGATGCTTGTTTCGGTCCAGGGAAGACATGGCTTGGCAGTTCGGGCTGGACTGTTCCCATGAGGCACAGGGTCAGACTGATTTGCATATGGCCATGTCTGAACTGGGGTGGTGGAGTGAGCTAAAGAATGATGATGGATTAAACCCAGATCAGTTGACTGGGGGTGAGTGTTTGATTGGCTCAAGCGTTCCGTCCATCATCCCCTTTTGTATCGATATAAAAGGAAAGCGCACGTTTTGGGTCCAGACGGTGGAGGCTCTCTTCCTCTCTGGAAGGATGCGGAGGCGGAAAGAAGGTGGGCAAAGTGATGGTCTGCCCAATGTGGAAGGCAGTAACCACCTTTGGCAAGAAGGACGGACGCGTCCGAAGAACAACCTTGTCTGGATGGACAGACAGAAAGGGAGGTTTGCATGATAGAGCCTGGAGCTCACTCACCCGCCGAGCGGAGGTGATGGCCACCAGAAAGGCTGTCTTCAGAGTCAGAAGACGAAGAGGACAGTTATGTAGAGGCTCAAAGGGAGTGCACATGAGAAAGGTAAGAACCAAGTTCAAGTCCCACTGAGGCATCACAAACGGAACAGCAGGGAAGAGGTGTGTAATGCCTTTTAGGAACCTGTTAACAACAGGGGACTTGAAAAGGGAGGGCTGATCAGGAAGCCTGAGGAAGGCCGAGATAGCACAAAGATAGCCCTTGATGGTACCCAGGGCAGAACCCTGTTGGGCCAGAGAAAGAAGGAACAGAAGAACCTCAGAAAGAGGGGCAGAGAGGGGATTCACAGCCTTTGCTGTGCACCATGCCACAAACTTGTTCCACCTGCAGGCGTATACCACCTTAGTGGAGGGACGCCTGGCTGCCAGAATCACATCAGAAACTTCGGGAGGCAAGTCGAAAGGAATCAACTGCGGCTGCTCAATCTCCACGCAAGCAGGTGGAGACTGGACAGGTTCGGGTGGAGGACCGTCCCCTGCTGCTGCGACAGAAGATCCTCCCGAAGAGGCAGACGGATCGGGGATCGACGCTCATACTGAGTAGCTCGGGATACCAAACTCTTCGAGCCCAGTCCGGAGCCACAAGGATGACTTGGGCCCGGTCGTGCCGAATCTTCTTCAACACTCTGGGTAGAAGTGGTATAGGCGGAAAGGCGTACAACAGACCGCAACGCCACTCGCGGCGAAAAGCGTCGCCGAGCGAGTGCCGCCTTGGAAATTCCAACGCGCAGAACTGCTGACATTGCACGTTCTCTTCGGTGGCGAACAGATCTAACCAAGGCTCTCCCCACTGCTGAAAGAGACCTTGCGCCACCTCCGAGTGAAGACGCCATTCGTGATCCATCATGCACCTGCGGCTGAGTTCGTCCGCCCTGGCGTTCAGGGAACCTGCCAGGTGTTGAACCATCAGGAATATGCCCTGATGTTCCAGCCATGTCCGGAGGCGCAGAGCCTCCTGACATAGGGTCCACGACCCCACCCCGCCCCTGTTTGTTGCAATACCACATGGCGGTGGTGTTGTCTGTGAACACCTGCACTACCTTCCCTTTGACAGAGGGAAGGAATGCCTTGAGTGCAAGTCGGATCGCCCGGAGCTCCAGAATGTTGATATGGAGCCGGGACTCCGCCGGAGACCAGAGGCCTCTGATCTCCGCCTATCCCATGTGACCGCCCCATCCCAGAAGGGACGCGTCCGTGACAACTGTGTGCTCTGGCTGGGGAAGGAGAGGGATCTGCCCATGACCCATTGCCGGTTCGAGAGCCACCACTGCAACTGTTTTGCAGTCCCCTCCGAGATCTGGACGTGATCGGACAGGTTGCCCTGGTGCTGCGCCCACTGGAACTTCAGGTCCCACTGCAGAGCCCGCATATGCCATCTGGCATGATCGACCAGCAGGATGCAGGAGGCCATGAGGCCCAGCAGCCTCAGGGTCATCCGTACCGAAACCCAGGATAGAGGCTGAAAGATCGGAATCATAGCCTGAATATCCCGGACTCGCCGTTCGGGAGGATAGGCCCGAAACTGCGTCGTGTCCAGAACTGCCCCGATGAAAAGGAGCTGTGGAGAAGGAATCAGATGCGACTTCGGCACATTGATGGAGAACCCCAGCGAGTGCAGGAGTTCGGCCGTTGTCTGGAGGTGGGAGACGACTGCCTGGGACAAGCCCGCCTTCAGCAGCCAGTCGTCGAGGTAGGGGAAGACTGGAACCCCTGCCCGGCGCAGATGGGCTGCGACCACCGCCATCACTTTCGTGAACACCCGAGGGGCGCTGGTAAGGCCAAAAGGGAGCACGGTGAACTGAAAATGCTCGAGGCCTACCGTGAACCGCAGGTAACGCCGGTGGGCCGGCAGGACGGGGATGTGGAAATATGCGTCCTGCAAGTCCAACGCTACCATCCAGTCTCCAGGGTCGAGAGCAGTCAAGACCTGAGCTAGGGTGAGCATCTTGAACTTCTCCTTCCGGAGGAAGCGATTGACGTTCCGGAGGTCCAAGATAGGACGCATGTCCTCCTTGTCCTTCTTGGGCACCAGAAAGTAGTGGGATTAGCAACCACGTCCTACTTCTGGGGTCGGAACATGCTCGATGGCCCTCTTGGCCAAGAGGGCCGTGACTTCCTTCTGCAGAAGCACCAAGTGATCCCCTGACATGCGGTGGAATTGAGGTGGCATGGCTGGGGGGGTGGCCTCGAAGGGGGATGTTGAGAGAGAAACAAGGGGTCGCCCAGAGCAGGGCGATGGCGTCGGGCCACGTTCCTATCCACAGGAGCCCCTGTGGCGGGCTTGGAACAGGTGCCCAAAAGAACGTCAGAAAGTGCATCATTAAACAGCAGCAATGGCTCCGAGGAGGTAGCTGCCGGCTTAAGCACTTCCGTCAGGAGGTTAGTCCTGACAGCCACTGTAGGCAATTGGAGGTGTAAGGCTCCAGCTGCTCTACGCAACACCGTTGCGAAATTTGCTCCCTCCTCCGTAGCCACGGAAGGAGGAGACAGCATGCCAGTGTCAGGGGAAGTGTCCAGACCACTGGCATCCCCAAGTTCCTCTGCCCAGTTCTGATCATAGTCACACTGCTGCATGAGAAGGTCATCCGACCCCTCCCAGCTCTCCTTGTCCTCCTCCGGTTGAAAATAAGGAGGAGGAGGGACGTCCGGGACCCAAGGTCTCATGGGCGCCGGAGCCGGCGTCGGTCCGACACCGCGTCCGGATCCGGAGGGAACCGGGGAACGACGCCGCCCGGAGCCCCGGGCTGCGTCAGGAACGGCACCGGGGACATCGGCGGAGGCGTGGTTAGGTCAATCGGCGTCGATGGGGGTTGCGGTACCACCGGAGCCGGGATCGAGGCCGGGGCCGAAGCCGGGAGCGAGGCTGGTGGGACAGGCGGCGCCGGGACCGGAGTCGTCGGCGGCGCCGGGGCAATCCCATTAGGGCCCGCGGGGCCCGTAGGCACACCGGAGGGGCCTTGAGGCCCGAAGAGGCGGGCCATGGCCGACAGGAATTCCTGTATCTCGGCCGGAGACGCCCCCGAACCCGGGAAGGACGGGTAATGCGGGGGCGGCGCCACAGGCACATCCGGAGCCGCGGGGACGGTGCCGACAGGGGCCTCAGCCGAGTCGCGAGACCGGCGAGGCGAAGTCTTAGAGCGATGGTGCTTCTTAGACTTTTTGTGCTTCGACTTACCAGAGGAGTGCGAAGACTTGGACTCCGATGACGGGCGAGGACTCCGCGACCGGCCCCTCGACCTCTCGCGTGACCGGGGCTTTGTGCGGCGAGGAGCCGACTGCCGGACCTCGAGGAGCTTTCGAGACCGCTCTCGCAAAGCCTTCGGGTGCAAGGCCCGGCAGTCGGAGCACGACTTTGTGTCGTGGTCGCGGCCGAGACAGTAGAGACACTCTAAGTGCGGGTCTGTGATCGACATCATTCGACCACAGGCGTCGCATGGCTTGAAGCCGGGCATCCCTACCGACACTGTGGAGCCGAGATGACTCGAAGAAAACAGTGAAAAATCACCAAAAAGTTAGTAAAAAAATGACTAGGGCACTGCTCTTCCCGGATCTGCGCTTACTGGCGCGGAAAAAAGAAGAACTGACGTCAGCGCGCAGGGGCGGCGTCTAAGTACTGCCCACGACGTCATCCCGGCAGTCCCGACGACGGACGCGGAGCCGCACGACGCCGCCTACCGACGCGCAAGGGTACTGCTACGTAAAAACTTTCCGGATCCAGCCTGACGCCTGCGGATATTCTAAGGTAAGGAATCTGTCACTAACGTGTCTCTTTCAGATATTTGCAATGCAATAGGTCTCGCATTTATGCGAGTTTAAGGTATTGACATTGTAAATGACAATGCCTTTTATTTATGTTTTAAAAAACAAAAATAATAGGCATTGTCATTTACAATGCCAATAGCTTAAACTCGCGTAAATGCGAGACCTATTGCATTGCAAATGCTTGTTTATTTCTATTTCAACACCTGTACAGGTTGAAGGGTGTGCGACAGACATACATTCATATACAAATGCTGAGCAATTTTTTTTAAATACAATCAATCAATGGTTACAATATTTTTGTCATCCAATGGTTCTTTAATTCCTCCTGTCCCCTAGTATAAATTGAGAGTTAGCAGTGAGCAGCAAAATCGCTAATATATAAACAGTATATGTTCAGCTTTTTCCGGACCTTGCTATATATCCACTCTCCATGCATACCAGTATTTATATTGCATTGAATTACATAATGTTTGCCAACCAAAGTTTTAAATGGATGTTATGCCTCAAGAATCTGTACCTACCCTTAGGAGGCATGCTTCATCATAAGGTTCCTCCTCACACCATACATTTTTAATGTGGTGTGGCCTAAAATTACCCCACAATGGAGGAGCTCTCAAGAATCGCCGCCCTATGTGTGGAATAGTGTGGGTGAAGGGCAGAGTGCAAAAATGAAAAAGTGAAGAAGAATTAAAACCTCTTGGTGGAAATCCTATCCATCAAAGAGTCTTCTGCAACCCTAATGTGATTGTTGCATCAATCTGTGTGATGAGTCAACATGTTTCAGACACTATAGTCTTTACAATGGGTGACCTACGCTTTTGTCAGGACCACAAATTGCTAGTCAAATCTGCAAGCTTCTTATGTAAAAATCATCAAAATATTAAAACCAATTGCCCCTGTTGTCAGAAAGCAGGATTGAAAACATGGCTAGCAGAGTCGCAGCCCTATTTTCTTCCCGGCAGTAAGCCCTGAATCCCAGGTTTAGGGGTACCAACAATGATGGATCCCCTCCAAATACAGGGGCTCTGAAGGAAAAGTTTTCAAACCTTTCCATACTTTCATTTGGTGTCCAAACAGACACAGCAATACACTTCTAAGGCCCCCAGGACCTCAACGGAAGGCCTTTAGAAACTTAGACAGAACAACAGGGTACAGTCCAGGTCCAGTTGCTAATGGTCAGCTGGGCATTCTGGAAAAGGGCCTTTTGCAGTTTGTTGTGTCCCTGTAGCCACACAGGTGGTCAGCCAACTGACCTTTGTAGTCCACTTCTTTGTCCTGGATACAAGTGGGAGAAGGTCCAGTCCTTCATATCTACTCACAGGTCTTAAACAGCAGGTGCAGTCCTTTAGTGACAGGTACAGAGAGTTTTCTGAGGATAGTGTCTTGAGGTGCTACATTTAGCTTGGCATCTGCTTTGGGATGGTAACTCCTGACTGTTCTCTACCCAATGGGGTAAACGCTTCTAGGTGCAACCGTACCCACTTTTGCAGCAGTTCCTGTTTGCCCTTCTGCAAACAATCTCACAGTGCAACTCCCTTTGTACAGAGCCTGTGTGCCCACCCAGATAAGTGGCTAGGGAAACGAGCAGTTCCCTCTTCTGTGGTCACTCCAAACCGGATCTGGAGTAGCTTTTCTCACTCTGGGTTTGATGCCAGACTGAATAGGGCAACAACGGATTGACCTTTCCAGGTGTCACCTGACATTTACTTGTGGCAGGGCAGGTCCCTTTGAAGTTAATTAAGTTCCTGGGCCAACCCCAACTGATCTTTCTGCCAAGGGAAAAACATCTCCCGACTCACTGGTCAATACCTGCTGCAGTCCACAAGTGACAGTTAACATTTCACGCCATGGGTGTATTTCTGCACCATATACTATGGACTTATAGGAAAGTTAAATATGTAAATCAGGGAGTTAGCTGGTTTTTACATGTTTTAGTGGTCAGAGCACGTGCACTGGCCAGCACCACTCCAGTGTGCAGAGTCTAAATAAAAGCAATAAAGTTCAGAAAAAAACATATGGGTGGCCATGCATTAAAGGGGCATTTTCTCACAACTAATAAATACATTAAATATAGTTCTTGTATTGGGGGCCTAATAAAAAGTCCAGACTTTTTAAGAAGGGACTAGACATTCATCATTTTAGAAGTGGTGATCACAAGAAAAGATATAGCATGCCACTGAGAGGCTCTCACAAACACCAGTCTGGGTTCAGGATAGTGAAAAACCTATGTTGGTGGAAAATGCAGTGCAAGACACCAAGGCAGCTCACAAATGTTTCATACAAACAGAGGCCGGCAGCAAGAACAGCCTTTTGTCTCGCAGAGAAATGAACAGGTTTCAATATGTATATATCTTATGGTAAGAAGCAGAACATCTGATGGTAAGAAGCAGAACAAGCAGGCATGCTGGAGGAGTGGGAGACTGGTGTAATTTTGTGATGCGTGATTTTTATTAGTATGGCCTGTAGCGTTATCACGTGCTTTGGTAAGGAGTTCTATTGCAGATTGGAGTCTGAGACATTCTGCGTTGATATGTTATTGGTAATTCTGTTAAATGTGTGGTTGGGTGGCAGGAGCCTAAGATCAAAACTAATTAATAGAATTATTGTCCTACTGTAACCACAGCAAATTAGATCTGAATGGATGGAGTAGGCACCTAGACACGCTTCTACTGCACCCAGTACAAGGGGCCCTGGCCCCGTGACCATCCAATGCAACACCACAGCCGCCACCGAAGCCAACGAAGGATGCAGCTACTCCTCTGCCATCCTATGCGATCTCAACAACACACATTAGCAAACACGCTGCTGCCACGCATCCCCCAGCATGATGGTAGGACCCTTCTCCTGCACCTATTGCGATTTCACCTGCGACACCTCAGACGCCGACACCACTGCCTCCAAACAACCGATCCACCACCACCCCACACCAACTGTCCGCCATGCTCCTAAATGTCCGATCCCTGGAAACACTCACCAAAATTTGGGACCTTCTCAACAGCAACACATTTCACCTTCTCTTCCTGACCAAAACATGGCCCAACCCCACCTCCAACTAGGACATCGCTGTACCCATCCCACACACCTACAAAATCATACACCAGAACCGAACCTACAAACCAGGCGGAGGACTCGCAATCAACTTCAAAAACATGATTCACTGCACCACCTCCAAGGACTCGGACATCAACCTCATGAACACCTCCACTTCAAAATACAAATGGACTACAACTCAACCATTAAGGAAACCCTCTTCTACCGCCACCCGGGACCCCGAGCGAAATTCTGCAACCACATCGCAGTTTCATTGGTCCACTCTCCATCAGATCAACAAACTACATCCTCCTAGGGGGCAACAATTTCCTCCTGGAAGACACCACAGACCCTAACTCCATGGCCCTCCTCAACAGCCTCAGTAACCCCAAACTCAGCTCGTGCAAAGACCAACCCACATAGCAGGCCACACCCTCGACCCTATTTTCTTCTCCTACAACAGGATCACCACCACCCACACGACCCCGCTCACATGGTACGACCACTACATCATACATTTCAAGATACCCGTCTACCAAGCCAACCCACCAGAAAAACCTAAAGCACCATCAAAAAACTGGACCAAGACCCTACAGGAACGCCCACCCAACTACACTAGGAACCTCAATGTTGACACCGAGCTCTTCAATAAATGGCTCGCCGACTGCCTCAACCGCATCACTCCAAACAGAAACAAGACCAACAAAAACAACAAATGACCCAGCTGGTACACAAACAACCTCACAGAGTCTAGGCGCCACACCAAATAACTTGAGAGAAAGTGGAGACTTGTCTAAAACACCACTGCAAGATGCACATGCCAAGCTGCCCTCAACCTCTACCACTAACTACGAGACGCAATGAAAAAGACCCCAATTCAGACTCAAAGCCAGCTCCAACAACGGCAAAGAACTTTTCACCATCGTCAAGGAGCTCTCCAATCCCGCAGCTGCCAACAAAGACATTATCACATCTCAAGCACTCTGCAACAACCTCTCAAACTTCTTCAAACAAAAGATTGCCATCATCTATAACACATTCGACCCACAGCATACCGATATGAACTCCCTCGACCCACGAGACAACTCCTTCATTGCCAAACAGCAGCTAAGCAACTGGAAGCCCCTCTAGAATAAAGAAACCACCGCCCTGATAAATACCATCCAGTCAGCCGCCCCTTCAGACCCATCCCCCACTTCATATACAACCTTGGAAGAACCATCATCTCCCACGCGGTCACCGCTATAATCAATACCTCCATAACCACCAACACCTTCCTGTCATGCTGGAAAAATGCAGATGTCAACGCCCTATTGAAGAAACTAACATCGGACCCATAAACCCCTCAGCAGCTACAGACCCATCTCGCTCCTGCCTTTTCCAGCTAAAGTCATCCGAGAAAGTCATCAATATCCAACTTGCAGACCACCTCAAACTCAATCAACTCCTAGACAGCTCTCAATCAGGCTTTCGCACCAACCACAGCACAGAGACAGACCTCACTGCGGCCACTGATGAAATCAGAAGTATCCTCGACTGAGGAGAAATGCCTCATTCATCCTCCTTGACCTCTCCGCAGCTTTCGATACGGTCTCCCACAAGTCACTCATCTGAAAGCTTCAGCACTTGGATATCTGCGGACTGGCCCTCAAGTGGATATCGTCCTTCCTCACAGGCAGAACTCAACGAGTTTGACTTCCTCCCCCCCTACACCTCAGAAATTTAAGAAACTCATCTGTGGAGTCCCTCAAGGATTATAGCTCAGCCCAGCATTCATCAACATCTACATGATGCCTCTCTCTGACATCATCAGATCCCACGGCATCAACATAGTATCCTACGCCGATGAAACACAGCTTATCCTCTCCCTTACTGACTCAACCAGCACCGCCAAAGCAAACTTTGCCAACTTCATGAGCAACTTCACTGCTTGGTTGAAAAACAACTGTCTCCAGCTCAATTCAGACAAAACCAAAGAACTTATCTTCGGCAACAACCACTTCCCCTGGGACGCCTCTTGATGGCCCTCCAAACTTGGTCCCTTACCCACCCCTGCGGACCATGCCAACTTTGGGATCCTCCTGGACACTAACCTCCCCATAAGCAGACAGATCAACGCCATCTCCTGATCATGCTCCTACATTCTGTGAATGCTACGCAAGATTTTCAAGTGGATCCCACTAAACACCAGACAAACGGTCACTCAGGCTCTTATCTCAAGTAGACTTGATTAAGGAAGTGCCTTCTATGTCGGAATCCCAGCCCATGTATGCCAACTCCAAACCACCCAGAACGCCGCAGGCAGATTCATAATGAACATCCCGCGAAATAACCACATCTCCCCACACCTCAAAAATCTCCACTGGCTCCCAGTCCAGGAAAGATGTAAGTTCAAGCTTTTCACCCTTGTCTACACATCTCTCCACAATACCAGTCCAGCTTACCTCAACCACTGTCTCATGCTTTACCAACATACCAGACACCTACGATCTGCGTCCCAGGAAAGAGTACACCTCCCTCTCATCAAGAAGACCAGAAGCAGAGGATGCTCTTTCTCATACCTCGCAGCCAAGTTTTGGACGACCTACCGAAACACCTCAGAACCTCCCCCTTCCTTATGGACTTCCGAAGGAACCTCAAGACATGGCTCTTCCAGATGAAACAGGCATGATCTCTCCCTCCCCCCCCCCCCTCAGGCCTGTCCTACTCAGTGCCTGGATACCCTCATGGGTGATAAGCCGCGCTCTACAAATTCACATAACACAGACTATAATGCCACGCTACTTGCAACAATGATATTGTGGTAAATTGTGTACGAACACGGCAATACAATTTTTAATAAAAATGAATAAGTGATTCTTAGTCAAAAACTAATTATTTTCATATATCAAAATAAGCTAAAACTCCTCAGCAAATGGATAAAAACTTATTGACATTTTAAAAGAAGATTTTTTTACATAATATTTTAAAAGAAGAATAATTTATAGACTACTAAAATGTTTTACCATCTAAACAAAGTCTTATCTTTAAAGCAGAATTATACGTTCGAATTTACCATCTACAGATTCTTGAAACTTGTCTCTGACGTGCTGCAATTTCTCCAGGGCTCTCATGTTCGGCGCTACTGTTTTAATCAAAATGTTTTCTTTCAATGCTGTTTGTTCTTGCAGTTTTGACAGGTGGATACTAATCTCTTTATTGGAATCCAAGACCTACAAAAAATTGATAACAAAGATGAAGTCAGTTGATCTACAGTAACACCTTATATATGGATCCTCGATATTCTTGAATACAGTGTCAAATGTGTAAACCATTTTATGACTGCAAACATTCGTGTTGCTGAAATGCTTTTTCTAATGTACAAATACCATTTTAGGAGTCGGTAGAGACTATCGAACTGCCAGCCCAGGTCCTCCCTGGACTGGAAACAAGCATCCTGGTACCGGTTTCGGGGTATCATCCTTAACCAGCCAGAATAGCGTGACTCCAGTTGCATGGAGAGCACGGGACCCACGTCTGGTAATATCCGTACCACTAGGGGTAACAAATGCAAAAAGAACAATTCTATGTCAGGACCGGAGGATCAGATTATGCCTTCTTCCTTCGCTTTATTTTTACAGAAGCACATTTTTAATAAAACGACAATCAACTACATTTCCCATGAACAGTAGGGAAATAAAAGTCTCAAAACAGGAGTCCTTCCACGCTGTCCGCACTCCAGCATAGTCCTTTCACGCTGTTTCCTCTTCCTTCGCTGCTCAGCAGCAAGATAAGTCGATGTAATTCTTTCTCCTGTTTGGGGGGTTAAGAAAGGCTTTTGTAGATGGTGTTTTGTTACGCTTGATTGTATTTCTGTTTCCACAGATTCCCCTTGGCGTACCTCACGCGACTTGGTTTCCCCACAGAAGTGCGGTGTGGTCGTCCCACCGCCAGGGGGCGTAGTGCACTCTTTATGGACAGCGCGAGTCAGGCACTAACGAGCGCTGCCCCGCTGAGATCTCAGCCTTGCCCCCTGCCACCCGGTTTACGCCCTGGTGGGTCTGTATTTTCCCTGTTTTTGCTGTGAACGCCCTTGTGAGGGTCTGTACCTTTTTTCTTAAACACCCTATGGGGTCGTAATTGCACTGCGTGGTGCTTTGTGGGACACTGTCCCGGGTGGCTGCCCTGTGACTGTGAGGGCTGTGGTGTCCCAGGGCTCTGTCTCGCCAATTGTGTGCCTCTGGCCACCCATATACGCCTGGGCTCCCTCCCAGCTTTTTATTGTGTGACACTCTGTGCCCTTAAAGTGGTGCTTCCAGCACCGTGCTGCCTGTTTGCTTCAGTGTGTACTGCTTGCGGCTGAGTACTTACCTGCCATGCAGTCGTAACAGGGTCAGTTCTAGGAGGAGGACCCCTTGTCCTATCTCCCTTGGGAAGATGAATTTTATCAGGCGGCGGATGACTCCATCTAAAGGGCTGTTAATCAAGCCAAGGAGCCTTTAGAGCAGCTACTGTCATCGCAAATCGCGAAAGAGTGTGCCAAGTGGGCTGCTCCCGCGCCACCTACCCCTCAGCCTCCACAGGGGCCTCAGCCCGGCGGTCCCACCCCTGCTAAGAAACAGTGCTCCCAAGGGGTGGACGTGGACGCTTTCGCCCGTTTGAAAGAGGCCTTTTTAGCGCAGGTGCCCCTGCAGCCAGAGCCCGCAGCCCCCGCGGATAACACCCCGACTCCACCACGTACCGCCTCCCCTGACCCCCTAGACAATGGCGATTCCCCTGGCTACACGGATGAGGAAGCAGGTCCCTCTAGACCTTGGCTCCCAGCTGCCACTCCACCTGCCCTGGGGGGGGCGGGGTCTCGGACATGCTGGATCCGGACGATATTGTCCATCCTAGGTCAAAAGACTGGATCCCGGGAAACAAGGTAGCCCAATATGCAGCGAGCTGTCTACGTAAGCCAATGGAAAAGGACGCTCGCAACTGCCTCCGGGCGGAGTGCCCCGCCCCAGTTTGGAAGGAAAGGTTGCCCTAACACCCAAAATAGATCTGAAGATGGCAACATTCCTAGCAAAATTTGTGAGGGACCCTAAGAAGGGTATTGTAACAAGCTGCTAGATGCAGTGGGTCCGGTGACCAAAATCCTGGACATGGCCGAAGAGGCTAAGGCCTCCGGAACCCTAATTTCCCCAGAGGTGCCCTCAGACTGGGCGCAGCGCGCTATTGTATTTTTGGGGAATGCTAATTGTGCTCTCTCAACGGAGAGGCGGCGTTCTCTCCTGATCAAGGTCGACCCGAAATTGGGTGACCTGGCTTCTTCGGAAGCTGGCGCTGTGGCCCAGGGGGGTTTATTTGGCGACCCGTTCATCAAAGAACTTGGCAAGTTCGTGGCGACGTTCACCTCACTGGACAAAAGCCCAGTCCAACATAAGGAAGGTCTTTACAGCCCGGGTTTTCCATGGGGCCGGTCGTGGCAGGGGCCGCTCGACCGGCCAGTTCTCCTCCAACCCTGACGGGGGCAAGGCTCCGGGCGTGGGCAGTACCAAGACAATGCCCATTTCAACACATTCTACCCAATCAGGGGACAGAAGTTCCGTGGCGGCACCCGAGGCCAGCCAAACAACTCTGGAAAAGGTGAGTGTGCTACCTTCAGCGCGCCTGCAGGTGGGGGGGCCTTCTAGGTCTCTTTTTCCTGGCCTGGGTCTCACTCATGAGCGACGCTTGGGTGCTGCAGACGGTGCAGGGCTTCCAGTTGGAGTTCCATGGCCGTCCGCATCAGCTGACCCGGCCCGCCCCATTTTGTTTTCCCAACGGGACACAGAGCTGATACGCGAAGAGGTCTCCGCCCTCCTCCAAAAAGGGGCGATTCATTACATGGAAGAACACCCCAGTGGCTTTCTTAGCAACATTTTCTTGGGTCGACAAAGTCGACGGGGTCGGAGACCAGTCATTACTTTGAAGAGTTTCAACGAGTGGGTGGTCTACCGCCACTTCAAAATGGAGGGTATCCACCTCCTCAGGGATGTGCTGAGACCACTAGATTGGATGGTCCGCCTCGACCTGAAGGATGCGTACCTGACGGTCCCTATCTTCCCACCTCATCGTCGTTTTCTTCAGTTCAGATGGGAAGGACAGGTTTTCGAGTTCACCACTCTCCCTTTCGGGCTATCCTCCGCTCCGTGGTGCTTCACGAAAGTCCTCAGACCAGCAGTGGAGTTCCTGCGATCACAGGGAATCCGGATGATTGTCTATGTGGACGACATGCTGTTCCTGGACCAGTGCCCCAGAAGGCTGACCAGCCACTTAAAAGATGACAGTCAATCTGCTTCAGGGCCTGAGGTTTGTCGTAAACGAGAAGAAATCTCTTTTGGTCCCGGTCCAGTGCGCAACCTTTTCGAGTTTCACAGTAAACTCTGTTTCCTCGACTGAGTCTTCCGGCCAGGAAAATGGCAAAGATCAGGCACGAGCTGCGCCAGACCTTAGCGAAGTCGCAGATTTCCTTGCGTCAGCTGGCCCGCCTAGTGGTCCTCCTCTCCTCCTCGATCCAGGCCATTTTTCCCGGGCCCTTGCACTACCGGGCCATGCAGCATCTCAAGGCGCACCATCTCAGGAGGGGTCTAACTTACTTCCAGTCGGTACCCCTGACAGAGGAGGTGAGGGACGAGATGGCCTGGTGGCTCACCCACATGGAGGCGTGGAATGGCGAGCAATTTTCGGTTCAGCTCCGGATATCGTGATCGAGTCCGACGCCAGCCGTTACGGATGGGCGGGGCCAGATGCAGAGAGTTCTCCACAGGTGGAGCCTGGTCCGCTCACGAACAGACATTGCACATCAACTGCCTGGAACTGCTGGCAGGGCCGTTTGCGGTACAATGCTGGACAAAAGACAGGGTTCAATCTCGTGTCCTCCTCAAGATGGACAATATCTCTGCAGTCCGGTATATCAACCATCTGGGTGGCACCAGGTCCAGAACGCTAGCGAACCTAGCCAAGAAATTTTTGAACTTCTGCCTCGACAACCAGATCTCAGTGACAGAAGAATACCTTCCAGGTCGGAGAACGAAGTGACGGATTGGCACTCCCGTCACCTCCTGGATGCCAGCGTGTGGAAGCTGGACCCGCAGGTCTTCTCCCGGTTGGTGGAGAGATGGGGTCCCTTCTCAATCGACCTATTTGCGTCACATCTTGATCATCAGTTACCGAGGTATTTCAGTTGGCGGCCGGATCCTCAGGTGGAGGCGACGGATGCGTTTCTTCAGGACTGGCAGCAGGAGCAGGGCTATGCCTTTCCTCCTTTTTCTACGATCACACGGGTATCCACTCTACTCCGCCGCCAACAGGCGGAAATTGTGCTGATCACATCCTTATGGAGGACTCAAGTCTGGTTTTCGGTTCTACTGGAACTTTCTTGGGATTCTCCAATCCGACTCCCCCACTTTACTCACTGTTGGAAGCCGGAGTCCTCGTCCCGCACCACTGTCACTAAATTGCAGACCCGGGACTCCTCCCTCAACGTTAGGCCAAGTAAGGACACCGTTTGAGATAGCCCTGCTCACCCCCTTAGTAGGTTGGCACGAGCAGCCAGGCCTATCTCCAAGGCACGAGTGTACAGTGTGTGCAACCACACTCACAGCAACCCACTGGTGACACCACAAATGGACTCCACAAGAGTTTGATAAAACGAGTATAAACTTTATGTAAAAAGTTATACGATCAGACCACACGATACATAAGCCAACATATAATAAAGGGTAATATTCGTTCCGGCTGGTTGGTAGGTTCAAATCTCAACCACCGCTTTCAAAATGCTATGCTGGTCGTAAGGCTAGAATCACACACGTTGCAATGGACAAACAATAGTGCGTTGCGTAACGATACAATCCTGTGCTGGGCACAGGAGAAATAATACAATGCGTAAGGATACACCCCGGTACCTGCAATGGGAGAAATAATGCAATGCGTACCGCTACAATCATGTACTGCGCAATGAAGGAATACTGCAATGCGTCACACCCCAATCATGTACTTTGCAATGAAGAAATAATGCAATGCACACCGCTACAATCATGTACTTTGCAATGAAGGAATAATGCAATGCGTAGCTACAATCATGTACTTTGCAATGAAGAAATAATGCAATGCGGGCCGCTACAATCCTGTACTTTGCAAGGGAGAAATAATGCAATGCGTAGCGCTACAATCGTGTACTTCGTTATGCAGAAATAATGTCAGGCGTCCTAAAACACTCCGACAGTTCGTTAGCAGCAATATTGGCAATGTGTATTACGACAGTCAGCCTCTTCGATAACAGTTGCCCCCCCCACACGTATCAATGATGACACCAAGTACAGCTTCTCACTCTGGCCCCAGTACTGCCACTCCTGAACGCAGTACGGGCCCCACTCTGAGCCGAAGCAAAGGCTCACGCCGCCAGAAGGTCTGAGAGGCCAAGAGAGTGTCCCTCCGAGCCCGCACCCCGCCCAGGCAGTGATCCACGGTACCTGGGGGCGCGACCCCACTCTCCTCTCCTCCTTCAGCGAACTGGGCCTTCCGTGTAGAACTTTGTCAATGGGCCTCAGCGGCTCGGCCTGGCAGCTCAGCTCCTCCGGGCTGCCGGTCCGGGCCGCGACTGTTAGGAAGGTCTCAGGAGGCCGCAGGGCACACGTACCCCACGCCCTTGAGATTACGTTACTCTGGGTGCACTTCACCACAACACCCTCCGGGTCTCCTCTGGCACGAAGCCACACACACAACGCAGATGGGACTTCACGTCGACTCCGAGTGCACGCTCACCAGGCACTCCTTCCTACGGTCTCAGTTGGCACCAAGACCCACACACCACATTGCAGAGACTCACTTTCTTCCGGTGCACACGATGATCAGCCGATCCCCTTCATAGTCCCAGGTTGCACCAAAGCACGCACACTGCTTCACTGAGACTTATTCCAACTCCGGTGCCCCGATATCCAGGCGCTCTTAAGCAACGCCTTAGGCCGCACCCTGACACGCTCACTGTGTCCGAGCCTCACTTCTCCTCCGGTGCACTCGACGACCAGGCGCTCTTCACCAGCGCCTCCGGTGCACCACGACACGCACCCTGCACGTCCGAGACTCACTCCACTTCCGATGCACACGTTGACCAGGCGCTCCTCACCAACGCCTCCTGTGCACCACGACACGCACCCTGCGCGTCCGAGACTCACTTCACCTCAGATGCACCCGCCGACCAGGCGCTCGTCACCAGCACCTGCGGTGCACCACGACACGCACCCTGCGCATCCGAGTCTCACGTCACCTCCGATGCACACGCTGACAAGGCGCTCTCCTCCGTGTGTCCAAGATCACAGGGCACACCTTCCGAGGGTCTCAAGCTGCCACAACACGCGCCCACCGCGTCGCTTGAAACTTCTCCGGAAACTTTTATGTTCCTGTGTTTCCAAACAGGGAGCCAGCTCACCTCGGGCCCTTGGGGGGTAACAAGACACAGCACAAAGCACAGTCTTCTTCAAGCAGGGGGACCCAGCGCACCAAGCACAGTCCCAACAGCCTCTTCCTTGGTTAGAACAGCAAACTGCAGACCAGCCCCAGATGACGAAGCAAGGGTTGGTCCTTCCCCTGCAGTCTCTTCAGTTGTTCCTTCCTTAGCAGAGGTTCCTCTTGACCACGAAATGGGTCCAAGCCTTTTCAGTCTCAATCCATTTCTATTCCATTCCCCCCGTTCAGGGGTCTCAGCTCTCCTAGTTATACCCCTAAACGTCTTTGAAGTTCGTTGTGCTCAGGGGTCCCTGACCCCTGCCTAAATCAGTTCTGGGTGTCTCCCTCCCAGTGTCACCTTTCTCCCGTTGATACTGGGGGTCTGGATCCTTAATCACTCAGCAGGAGATGGGTCAATTGTTTTATAGCCGCAACCCAGGCCTCTTCACCTCCCGGTGCTTTCCTCGCCAGCTCTCCAGCTGCAGGTCAGCCTGGTGCCATCTCAACCCATCCCTGGGTCAAGACCTTCCCCGGCTCCTCTCCCCTCTCAGATCCAGACAGTCAATCCACATTCAGCAGAGACACACAGAAATGCTTAAAGCACAAAACTCAGCCACTTTCTAAAAGTGTGGCTTCTGAACACACAGTGATAAAACCACTTTCATAGAAAGATGTGTTATGCCGCTGTGAGTTCATACATACTAAACTTCACCTCTCCATTTTAAACTTATGGGAAACTAGGCTAACAAACACAATACCCAGCCTACCCCATTCTGTCCTATGGGCAGAATGGCCTTTCACCAGTGAAAAACGAAATGGAGCGTTTTCCACTGTCAGGACATAACACACACCTCAGTATATGTCCTGCCTTTTACTTACACTGCACCCCGCCCAGGGGCTACCCGGGACTTACCACAGGGGTGCCCACTGTGTATGAAAAAAGGGAAAGTAAGGCCTGACAAGTGGTTACACTTGTCAGGACAACATGCTAACTTAGCAAACTGCGCGCAGGCCCTACACTGCAGGCCTGAGTTCCCTTCTCCGCGCACCTTTGCATTACTAGCCCTGGCACACAAGGTGCACATTACTAGGGACTTTACTAGTAAGGCAACATACCAATCATGGCCAACCAATTACCATTACACTTTACACAGGGAACACTCGTACTTTGACACTGATCAGCAGTGGAAAAATACCCAAAGCATCTAAATTGGCAACTCGGTCTAGGGGGAAAGCAAAAAGTTTAGGGAACTTTAGCCAAAAAGGCCAAGTCCTACACTCACATTCTCCTCAATCCCGTTCCCCATCGGCTGGTAGTAGAGAGGACGTTGAGCAGGATGGCCTAGCGGATCTCCTGCGTTGCTGGTCGCTCCCAGACCTTTCGGGACAAGCTGAGAACTTGCATGCCAAGGCATGGGCGGACAGCACGACCAAGAGATACCGATCAGCATGGAACACATGGCGTCGTTGGTGTGTGCAACGGAGTGTCGATACCGTGGGGGCAGATGTAGTCCACATCCTTAAAGCTGTGTGTGGTGCAGTGCCTCCGTGCTTACGAAGTGTTGACCGAGGAAACTCGCCCTCTGGGTGAAAAGCAACTGCTCATTGCGCTACAGAAACCATACAGAGCAGTCTCGTCCCCGACCATCGCCAGATGGGTGCGTTGGGTGATGCAGGAGGCAGGTTTTGATACAAAGCAGTTTGGTACCCACTCGGCGAGAGGGCGATGGCCTCTAAGGCTTTTTCTCTAGGGGCGCGTTTGGAAGATCTGATGCGTGCTGCCAACTGGTCCTCAGACTCTACCTTTAAGAGGTTCTATTTCAAACTGGTGCTAGAAGTGGCACGGTTGGTGGTTGACAAGCTTTGAACTGGCATATTCTGAGCCTCCGGTCCTGACATAGAATGAAAATTTGCCTAGCTGTAGTGCTGGTAAGTTTCAATTCTATTAAGGACACGGAGGCGAGGATTATCCCACCCAATGACCCCTGAAGACGTGGACCCTCCCCGTTCTTGTGTAAGTAATCCGTTCATGGGTCTTATGGAACTGTGTTGCTTACTTATGTGATGACCATGACCATGTTTCTGGTATTTTGTTCTTCTGCAATTTAATTGGTTCTGGTACGGTTCTCTGACAATGCCTGTTTTTTCAGGAAACGATGGATCCAAACAAGAGGAGTGAAATCCAACAAGAAATGGTTCGCGCGAAGAAAGAGGAACAGGAAACAGCGTGAAAGGACTGCTGGGTTTCTGGAGTGCGGACAGCGTGGAAGGACTCCTGTTTTAAAACTTTTATTTCCCTACTGTTCATGGGAAACGTAGTTGATTATCGTTTTATTAAAAATGTGCTGCTGTAAAAATAAAGCGAAGGAAGAAGGCATAATCCTCGCCTCCGTGTACTTAATAGAATTGAAACTTACCAGCACTACAGCTAGGCAAATTTTCATTGATGAACGGAATGCTGAACAATGTCAAACATTCACACTCAGTACAGAGATCTGGGCCTAAATCTATAGTTGTTTTGCTCACCATGCCATTCCAGCTTGGACCCATCCATATGCAATTCAGTCTTGACCCTGCTCCCCATGGGAACAGTCCGGCCCGAACTGCCAGGCCAGGTCGTCCCTGGACTGGAAACAAGCAAGCTGGGACCAGTTTCGGGATATCACCCCTCATCAGCCAGGCTAGCTTGACTCCAGTGGCATGGAGAGCACGGGACCCACGTCTGGGCATTCCCGTCCTCCTCGGGTGACAAATGCAAAATGAACAATTGATGGACTGAATGCTAAACAATGTCAAACATTCACACCCAGTACAGAGATCTGGGCCTATTACCACTGTTTTTTTGCTCACCATGACAATCCAGCTTGGACCCAGCCATATGCAAATCAGTCTTGACCCTGCTCCCCATAGGAACAGTCCAGGCCGAACTGCCAAGTCAGGTCCTCCCTGTCAGTTTGGGCTGGACGGTTCCCATGAGGAGCAGGGTGAAGACTGATTTGCATATGAGGAAAGACCAGGAAGTGAACACTTCTTTGAGCTGGACTCAAACCCTGGCCAGGAGGATCAAAATGATTCTAACCTGGAAAATCCAACTCTTCCTTCAGGTGGGGGGAGAAGGCCCCAGTGGCCCTCTCTTTACTCCACCAGGAAGAGTACAGAGTTTGCCTAGAAGATCCAGAACTCCCTCTGTGGAGTCTAATCATTCAGGTACTTCTGTAGGGACCTCCATATCCCATAAGAGGGAATCCTCTTATGATAGACAGTGCCAACTTCTGGAGCTTGAGAGAATCAAGCTTAGGCTCAAGAAGGAGCAGTTGGCCCTAGATAGGGAATCCCTAGAGTTCCAAAGAGCTACAGAAAGATTGGGAATAGAGTCCCATGGTGGCAGCAACAGTGTTCCTAGAAGTAGGGAGTATACTCATGAACATAGGAACCTGAACAAGATAGTCCCTCCCTACCAGAGTGGGGATGACATCCACAAATGGATAACTGCACAGGAAAGGGCCTGTAATGTACAGAAGGACCCTCAGGGGCAGTGGGCTGCTATCTTGTGGCTCTCCTTTGCTGACAAAGGTAGAGATAAGCTCCTCACTGTTAGAGAAGAGGATGCTGACAACTACTCAGTCTTGAAGAGTGCTGATGTCTCACTGTTTTTGGCCTAGTCTGACTGGGATCCTGCTATCCAGGACCCCAGTCTATCTGCTTTCTCCTGTAATTGTAATGCATGTACTTTAGGTACACTCCAGATTGGATACTGGGGTACCCTTATAAGACCCTAGTATATGGTACACCATGTACCCAGGGCATAGGTACCCCAGAGGCCTCCCATGGGCTGAAGCATGTATTATGCCATCCCTGAGAGGCCATTCAAAATGACACAACAGGTCTGCTACTGCAGCCTGTGTAAGGTGGTGCATGCACCCCTTACTGGAGATATAGGTTCACTATATCCCTTCTAAATCACTACACATATAAACCTATCAGTCCCCCCTATGGTAGGCCTTATCAATCCTGAAGGCAGGGTGCTGGGTTTTATGTGAGAGGGTGCCCCTGCATGAGTAAGGCCCCTCTGCAGCCTTCGGAATCCATTCCCGGGGTTGTCTGTGATGCAGCCAAACCATATCTACTTAAGTGCATTATAACCTCGCGGTAAATGCTAACTTTAAAACGGCTGCTTAGAAACATGTCGTGTTTGGTGTCAAACACCTTGGAATCATACCTCCACACCAGTAACTGGTGTGGGAGGTATGATTCCACCCTTGTAGAACAACTACTATGGGTCACCGGTCCACCCGCTACCAGCTTTCTCGACCTGGGCAGCACAAAATGGATGCTGCCAGCCACAGACACGAGTCTGCCCTTCTGCTGCTGAGCCGAGCTCGAGCAGAGGAAGGCCTGATAGGTTTCCTGTCACCGGGAGGTGTGACCACCTCCCAGACAGGCTTTAGTGTATTGGGGCTGGGTGGGTGCACTCTTAGAGTGCCAGAAAGTCTGCCCTGGGGGCACATTTGGTGTCCCCGTGCATAGTCCAGCTAGAACCAGTTCTGGGAGCCGTTGGCTCCTGCTCTGGCGCGAAACTGGACAAAGGACATGGGTGTAGCCACCCCTCTGTCCTGCCCCTCCCCTAGGAGGGTCCCCAGAGTCAGTTCAACCACTTCCCATAGGTATAAAGTGGGAAACCTGATACCAGGACTTTAGATTATACCTGGACAAGACTCTGCAAAGAAACCAAGTACTTCGACGGTCTACACTTCGCTGGACGACAGAAGAATCTCCTTTGGAGTAAAGGAGTTACTCCCCTGCAGCAGCAGGCACCTAAGCGCACCTGACCGGTTTGCATCTCCCGAGCTCCTGCGGACTCCGAAGATTTCTGCAACACAGGAGGTGGGTTCCCTAACGTCCCTGAGGTTGATCTGACCTCTCAGCAACTCTGAGACCAGTATCCCTCGTGGGGACCGTGCAACCCGAACCCCTGTGCACTGTGTACATTTGCAGCAGCATATGCTTTTTTGGCAATCCCTGAGGCTGTGCTTTGGACTACGTGTAGTCCCGACCCCGAGCATCATTTGCACCAAAGATATCCGGCCTCCACTCCTCGAATGCTCTGTGGGCTGGCACTTTGTACATTGGCTCGAGGTCACCTCGCGATCCCTGGTCCGTTGACTGGTGGGTCCTGGCGAGGGTCACCTTGATTGTTCTTGGGCTTCCCTGGTTGCTCCAGACGTGCCCTGACTCTCCATTGCTTGGAGAGTCTCCTGGACCTTGCTGGTCCACACCGTAACCTGTTTCCTCTGTCTGCGTGGGTTGCCGTTGCCAAGGCTTGTTGGTGCTCCAGCCGGACACTGACCCCTCAGCTCTCGACATCCTTCGTGGGACAGCTCACCTCCGGACCCTGTTCGTCGTCGACGTCTCCTGGTCCCCGTCGCTGCAGAGACAAACACCCTTTCTCTTCACCTGAAGCACCCGACATCGGTGGGCATTCGACTATCGAGCCCCTGGTCACCTCAAGTGATCCAGACTTTGTCCCCTCTGCTTTCAGGTTCTTCATATCACGAATCCAGGCTTGGATTCCACCGGACACTCTTTGCCTTCCTGGCAGCAGTACTTTCTTGCAGGTCGCCATTGAAAACTACAGCGGTTTCCGACACCACTTGACCCCTATGCACCCAACTCCTCTGGGATAGGTAACTCGGGTACTTCGGTACTCACAAGGGTGCTGGCCTTAGAACCTCTTAAGTTCCAAAGGGTTTGCTTGAAGTCCTCCTAGAAGTGTCCTTAAATTGTAATTTTCTAACCGCGACTTTCCCATAGAGCTGCACGGAACACGCGGTCGTGTTCCCACACTGCACCCGTCCTCCGTGGGCTCCCTGTGTCACTCCTCTAGGTGGTTCCTTGGGGTCCCAGCGATTCTACGTGCTCTAGGCACTGTGTCTATTGAAGTTGTTGTTATACCATTTTTGTAGTATATGGTTCGGTCTCCCCCTGGAGCCCGTTGTATATTTTGCTACTTACGTACGTTCTATTGATTAAGTATTGTGTGCTTTATGTTCTAATCTCGTGTCGAGATTAGTAGAGAGTGTTTTAGTAATAAATACATATTTTTACATAACACTGGTGTGTGTGGTTCTCCTTTCATTTGGTCATTCAAGAAGTGAGATTCTGGTAAAACAAGCTGCTTTACATTCCTTCAAGATTAAGCCTGAAGGCTGCTCTCCATAGCTACCACTAGGCTAGCTTTCATAAAGGTTATCTTTGACCTCATACATCATAAGGGTCGTGTGGCCTGGTACAAGGTGCCCACTTTAACTAGTGGACAGCATATACCAACCCACCTTCTCACACTCAGTCCACCTCAGCATCATTCAGAACCACCTCAGCATCACTCAGCACCACCTCAGCATCCCTCAGCGCCACCTCAGCATCACTCAGCGCCACCACAGCATCACTCAGAACCATCACAGCATCACTCAGCGCCACAACAGCATCACTCACCGCCACCTCAGCAACAGTTAGCGCCACCACAGCATCACTCGGTGTCACCTCAGCACCACCACAGCATCACTCAGCACCATCACAGCATCACTCAGCGCCACAACAGCATCACTCAGCGCCACCTCAGCATCAATTCAGCGCCACCTCAGCAACACTTAGCGCCACCTCAGCATCAATTCAGCACCAACTCAGCACCTCTTCAGCATCAGCACCACCTCAGCATCAGTGCAGCACCAACTCAGCATCACTCAGTACCACCTGAGCACCAGCTCTGCACCCCATGAGCACCAGTGCAGCACCACCACCTCCACATGACTCAACACCACAGCATCACTCAGCACCACCTCAGTATCACTCAGCATCGCCTCTGCACCAGTACACCACCACCTCTGCACCAGTACACCACCACCTCAGCATCACTCAGTAAGACTTGCGCATCATTCAGCATCACCTGAGCATCACCTCCGCACCAGCCACCACCACCACCACCTCAGCATCACTCAGCGCCACCACAGCACAACAGCATCACTCAGTGCCACCTCAGCTGTAGGAGAGTAGGATCTGCTTCTTATAGTTACCCCCACTTTTTGCTGATGTCTCACTGTTTTTGGCCTAGTCTGACTGGGATCCTGCTATCCAGGACCCCAGTCTATCTGCTTTCTCCTGTAAATTGCAATGCATGTACTTTAGGTACACTCCAGATTGGATACTGGGGTACCCTTATAAGTCCCTAGTATATGGTACACCATGTATCCAGGACATAGGTACCCCAGAGGCCTCCCATGGGCTGTAGCATGTATTATGCCACCCATGAGAGGCCATTCAAAATGACACAACAGGCCTGCTACAGCAGCCTGTGTAAGCTGGTGCTTGCACCACTTACTTAGATGCACAAGTTACTAACTTGTGTAACGATATATCTGTAAGAGACAGTAGTTAGTGACAGATTCCTTACCTTAGAATATCCCCAGGCGTCAGGCTGGATCCGGAAAGTTTTTGCGTAGCAGTACCCTTGCGTGTCGGTAGGCGGCGTCGTGCGGCTCCGCGTCCGTCGTCGGCGTCTGGCCCGCCGGGATGACGTCGCGGGCAGTACTTAGACGCCGCCCCTGCGCGCTGACGTCAGTTCTGTACACGACTTTCCGCGCCAGCAACGCAGAGCCATGCAAGAAGCTGACATAGGTGTCTGAAAAATACTAGGGCCCTGAAAGGGATGTCCTTAACCCTAGAAATCAGTTCGCAGAACGGGGAGGATGGGTGGGCGGTAAGGAATCTGTCACTAACTACTGTCTCTTACAGATATATCGTTACACAAGTTAGTAAGTTGTGCATCTGAAAGAGACACGTTAGTGACAGATTCCTTACCTTAGAATAGATACCCCAGCAATACCAACCCCGGTGGTGGGGCTGCGAACAAAGATCAGACAAGGAAGTCCCGGTGGACAGAACGGCCAAAGAAGCCGTCCCTCCGGACCTGACTGTCAAGGCAGCAATGCTTGGTAAACGTGTGCAGCGAGGCCCACGTAGCTGCCTGACAGATATCCTGCAGCAGAATACCGCGGCCTAAGGCCGTGGTAGCAGCCGTTGCCCTGGTGGAATGGGCACGCAGCCCAACAGGAGGCTCCTTCTTAGCCAAAGAATAGCAGGCTTTGATACACAAGGTTACCCAGCGGGAAATGGTTCTCTTGTGCACCGCCCGACCTTTTTGGCGCCCACGTAGCCAACAAAGAGCTGGTCATCCACCCGGAAGTGTTGTGTGCGGTTGATATAAAAGGAAAGCGCACATTTTGGGTCCAGACGGTGGAGCCTCTCTTCCTCTCTGGAAGGATGCGGAGGCGGAAAGAAGGTGGGCAAAGTGATGGTCTGCCCAATGTGGAAGGCAGTAACCACCTTTGGCAAGAAGGACGGACGCGTCCGAAGAACCACCTTGTCTGGATGGACAGACAGAAATGGAGGTTTGCATGATAGAGCCTGGAGCTCACTCACCCGCCGAGCGGAGGTGATGGCCACCAGAAAGGCTGTCTTCAGAGTCAGAAGACGAAGAGGACAGTTATGTAGAGGCTCAAAGGGAGCGCACATGAGAAAGGTAAGAACCAAGTTCAAGTCCCACTGAGGCATCACAAACGGAACAGGAGGGAAGAGGTGTGTAATGCCTTTTAGGAACCTGTTAACAGGGGACTTGAAAAGGGAGGGCTGATCAGGAAGCCTGAGGAAGGCAGAGATAGCACAAAGATAGCCCTTGATGGTACCCAGGGCAGAACCCTGTTGGGCCAGAGAAAGAAGGAACAGAAGAACCTCAGAAAGAGGGGCAGAGAGGTGATTCATAGCCTTTGCTGTGCACCATGCCACAAACTTGTTCCACCTGCAGGCGTATACCACCTTAGTGGAGGGACGCCTGGCTGCCAGAATCACATCACAAACTTTTGGAGGCAAGTCGAAAGGAATCAACTGCCGCCGCTCAATCTCCACGCAAGCAGGTGGAGACTGGACAGGTTCGGGTGGAGGACCGTCCCCTGCTGCTGCGACAGAAGATCCTCCCGAAGAGGCAGACGGATCGGGGGATCGACGCTCATACTGAGTAGCTCGGGATACCAAACTCTTCGAGCCCAGTCCGGAGCCACAAGGATGACTTGGGCCCGGTCGCGCCGAATCTTCTTCAACACTCTGGGTAGAAGTGGTATAGGCGGAAAGGCGTACAACAGACCGCAACTCCACTCGCGACGAAAAGCGTCGCCGAGCGAGTGGCGCCTTGGAAATTCCAACGCGCAGAACTGCTGACATTGCGCGTTCTCTTCGGTGGCGAACAGATCTAACCAAGGCTCTCCCCACTGCTGAAAGAGACCTTGCACCACCTCCGAGTGAAGACGCCATTCATGATCCATCATGCACCTGCGGCTGAGTTCGTCCGCCCTGGCGTTCAGGGAACCTGCCAGGTGTTGAACCATCAGGAATATGCCCTGATGCACAAGTTACTAACTTGTGTAACGATATATCTGTAAGAGACAGTAGTTAGTGACAGATTCCTTACCTTAGAATATCCCCAGGCGTCAGGCTGGATCCGGAAAGTTTTTGCGTAGCAGTACCCTTGCGCGTCGGTAGGCGGCGTCGTGCGGCTCCGCGTCCGTCGTCGGCGTCGTGATCGCCGGGATGACGTCGCGGGCAGTACTTAGACGCCGCCCCTGCGCGCTGACGTCAGTTCTGTACACGACTTTCCGCACCAGGAACGCAGAGCCATGCAAGAAGCTGACATAGGTGTCTGAAAAATACTAGGGCCCTGAAAGGGATGTCCTTAACCCTAGAAATCAGTTCGCAGAACGGGGAGGATGGGTGGGGCGGTAGGGAATCTGTCACTAACTACTGTCTCTTACAGATATATCGTTACACAAGTTAGTAACTTGTGCATCTGAAAGAGACACGTTAGTGACAGATTCCTTACCTTAGAATAGATACCCCAGCAATACCAACCCCGGTGGTGGGTCTGCGAACAAAGATCAGACAAGGAAGTCCCGGAGGACAGAACGGCCAAAGAAGCCGTCCCTCCGGACCTGACTGTCAAGGCAGTAATGCTTTGTAAACGTGTGCAGCGAGGCCCACGTAGCTGCCTGACAGATATCCTGCAGCGGAACACCGCGGCCCAAAGCCGTGGTAGCAGCCGTTGCCCTGGTGGAATGGGCACGCAGCCCAACAGGAGGCTCCTTCTTAGCCAAAGAATAGCAGGCTTTGATACACAAGGTTACCCAGCGGGAGATGGTTCTCTTGTGCACCGCCCGACCTTTTTTGGCGCCCACATAGCCAACAAAGAGCTGGTCATCCACCCGGAAGTGTTGTGTGCGGTCGATGTAAAAGGAAAGCGCACGTTTTGGGTCCAGACGGTGGAGCCTCTCTTCCTCTCTGGAAGGATGCGGAGGCGGAAAGAAGGTGGGCAAAGTGATGGTCTGCCCAATGTGGAAGGCAGTAACCACCTTTGGCAAGAAGGACGGACGCGTCCTAAGAACAACCTTGTCGGGATGGACAGACAGAAAGGGAGGTTTACATGATAGAGCCTGGAGCTCACTCACCCGCCGAGCGGAGGTGATGGCCACCAGAAAGGCTGTCTTCAGAGTCAGAAGACGAAGAGGACAGTTATGTAGAGGCTCAAAGGGAGCCCACATAAGAAAGGTAAGAACCAAGTTCAAGTCCCACTGAGGCATCACAAATGGAACAGGAGGGAAGAGGTGTGTAATGCCTTTTAGAAACCGGTTAACAACAGGGGACTTGAAAAGGGAGGGCTGATCAGGAAGCCTGAGGAAGGCCGAGATGGCACAAAGATAGCCCTTGATGGTACCCAGGGCAGAACCCTGTTGGGCCAGGGAAAGAAGGAACAGAAGAACCTCAGAAAGAGGGGCAGAAAGGGGATTCACAGCCTTTGCTGTGCACCATGCCACAAACTTGTTCCACCTGCAGGCGTATACCACCTTAGTGGAGGGACGCCTGGCTGCCAGAATCACATCACAAACTTCGGGAGGCAAGTCGAAAGGAATCAACTGCCGCCGCTCAATCTCCACGCAAGCAGGTGGAGGCTGGACAGGTTCGGGTGGAGGACCGTCCCCTGCTGCTGCGACAGAAGATCCTCCCGAAGAGGCAGACGGATCGGGGATCTACGCTCATACTGAGTAGCTCGGGATACCAAACCCTTCGAGCCCAGTCCGGAGCCACAAGAATGACTTGGGCCCGGTCGTGCCGAATCTTCTTCAACACTCTGGGTAGAAGTGGTATAGGCGGAAAGGCGTACAACAGACCGCAACTCCACTCGCGACGAAAAGCGTCGCCGAGCGAGTGCCGCCTTGGAAATTCCAACGTGCAGAACTGATGACATTGCGCGTTCTCTTCGGTGGCGAATAGATCTAACCAAGGCTCTCCCCACTGTAGAAAGAGTCCTTGTGCCACTTCCGAGTGAAGACGCCATTCGTGATCCATCATGCACCTGCGGCTGAGTTCGTCCGCCCTGGCGTTCAGGGAACCTGCCAGGTGTTGAACCATCAGGAACATGCCCTAATGTTCCAGCCATGTCCAGAGGCGCAGAGCCTCCTGACAAAGGGTCCACGACCCCACCCCGCCTTGTTTGTTGCAATACCACATGGCGGTGGTGTTGTCTGTGAACACCTGCACTACCTTCCTTTTGACAGAGGGAAGGAATGCCTTGAGTGCAAGTCGGATCGCCCGGAGCTCCAGAATGTTGATATGGAGCCGGGACTCCGCCGGAGACCGGAGGCCTCTGATCTCCGCCTCTCCCATGTGACCGCCCCATCCCAGAAGGGACGCGTCCGTCACAACTGTGTGCTCTGGCTGGGGAAGGGAGAGGGATCTGCCCTTGACCGATTGCCGGTTCGAGAGCCATCACTGCAACTGTTTTGCAGTCCCCTCCGAGATCTGGACGTGATCGGAGAGGTTGCCCTGGTGCTGCGCCCACTGGAACTTCAGGTCCCACTGCAGAGCCCGCATATGCCATCTGGCATGAGTGACCAGCAGGATGCAGGAGGCCATGAGGCCCAGCAGCCTCAGGGTCATCCGTACCGAAACCCAGGATAAAGGCTGAAAGATCGGAATCATAGCCTGAATATCCCGGACTCGCCGTTCGGGAGGATAGGCCCGAAACTGCGTCGTGTCCAGAACTGCTCCGATGAAAAGGAGCTGTGGAGAAGGAATCAGATGCGACTTCGGCACATTGATGGAGAACCCCAGCGAGTGCAGGAGTTCGGCCGTAGTCTGGAGGTGGGAGACGACTGCCTGGGACGAGCCCGCCTTCAGCAGCCAGTCGTCGAGGTAGGGGAAGATTGGAACCCCTGCCTGGCGCAGATGAGCTGCGACCACCGCCATCCCTTTCGTGAACACCAGAGGGGCACTTGTAAGGCCAAAGGGGAGCACAGTGAACTGAAAATGCTCGAGGCCTACCGTGAACCGCAGGTAACGCAGGTGGGCCGGCAGGACGGGGATGTGAAAATAAGCGTCCTGCAAGTCCAACGCTACCAACCAGTCTCCAGGGTCGAGGGCAGTCAAGACCTGAGCTAGGGTGAGCATCTTGAACTTCTCCTTCTGGAGGAAGCGATTGACGTTCCGGAGGTCCAAGATAGGACGCATGTCCTCCTTGTTCTTTTTGGGCACCAGGAAGTAGTGGGAGTAGCAACCACGTCCTACTTCTGGGGTCGGAACATGCTCGATGGCCCTCTTGGCCAAGAGGGCCGTGACTTCCTTCTGCAGAAGTACCAAGTGATCCCCTGACATGCAGTGGAATTGAGGTGGCATGGCTGGGGGTGGTCTCGAAGGGGAGGGAGTAGCCCCTTCGGACAATGTCCAAGACCCACCTGTCCGAGGTGATGGGACGCCAGTGGTGAAGGTGATGGCGGACCCTGCCCCCTACTGGCGTGCCGTGCACCGGAAAGGAGGGACTAGGAGGGCTTAGAGGCCGCGGACGGGTTGGAGGTGGTGGCCTGACCCGCACGCTGGTTGCCCGAACCGCCACGGCGGTATCCACGTCCTCGGCCACGCGAAGACGCTTGCTGCGCGGGCCGGTGGCTGGGCAGCTGACGTGACTGGGCGCCCCTTCCGTGGCCACGAAAGGGGCGAAAAGCAGAGGTGAGCGGAGGGCGTACAACAGAAAGGCCCAGGGACTTGGCAGTAGCCCGTGAGTCCTTAAAGCGCTCCAGCGCATGGTCTGCTTTGGAACCAAAAAGACCGACTCCATCAAAGGGCATGTCCATGAGTGTATTCTGGACATCACCCGAGAAACCAGTTGTTCTCAGCCAGGCGTGGCGACGCAGCGCCACCGTCGTTGCAAGCGATCTGCCCAGCGAGTCGGCGGTATCAAGGCCACAACGGATGGTGTACTTTGCCGCATCCCTTCCTTCCACAATGGTGCGGGAAAGCAGTGTCTGGACCTCCTCAGGACACTGGGGCAAAACGAGCGCCACCGAATCCCACAGAGAGTGGGAATATCGGTCCAAAAGGCAAGCGGTGTTGACTGACCGCAAGCCAGCACTGGAGGAAGAAAAGGCCTTCTTCCCAAATTGGTCCAGGCGTTTGGATTCCCTATCCGGAGGGGCGGTAGGGAAGGCGGTTTTGGAGGCAGAGGCTTGGACAACCAAGCTCTCGGGGGTGGGATGTTGAGAGAGAAACAAGGGGTCGCCCGGAGCAGGGCGATGGCGTCGGGCCACGTTCCTATCCACAGGAGCCCCTGTGGGGGGCTTGGACCAGGTGCCCAAAAGAACGTCAGACAGTGCATCATTAAACGGCAGCAATGGCTCCGAGGAGGTAGCTGCCGGCTGAAGCACTTCCGTCAGGAGGTTAGTCCTGACAGCCACTGTAGACAATTGGAGGTGTAAGGCTCCAGCTGCTCTACGCAACACCGTTGCGAAATTTGCTCCCTCCTCCGTAGCCACGGAAGGAGGAGACAGCATGCCAGTGTCAGGAGAAGTGTCCAGACCACTGGCATCCCCAGGTTCCTCTGCCCAGTCCTGATCATACTCACACTGCTGTGTGAGAGGGTCTTCCGACCCCTCCCAGCTCTCCTGGTCCTCCTCCGATAGAAAATAAGGAGGAGGGGGGACGTCAGGGACCCAAGGTCTCAGTGGCGCCGGAGCCGGCGTCGGGCGACGCCGGTCCGACGCCGCGTCCGGATCCGGAGAGAACGGGGGAACGACGCCGCCCGGAGCCCCGGGCGGCGTCAGGAACGGCACCGGGGACATCGGCGTCGGCGGAGTTAGGTCAACCGGCGTCGATGGGGGTTGTGGTACCACCGGAGCCGGGATCGAGGCCGGGCCGAAGCCGGGAGCGAGGCTGGTGAGACAGGCGGCGCCCGGACCGGAGTCGTCGGCGGCGCCGGGGCAACCCTATCAGGGCCCGCGGGGCCCGATGGCGCACCGGAGGGGCCTTGAGGCCCGAAGAGGCGGGCCATGGCCGACAGGAATTTCTGTATCTCGGCCGGAGTCGCCCCCGAACCCGGGAAGGACGGGTAATGCGGGGGCGGCTCCACAGGCACCTCCGGAGCCGCGGAGGCGGGGACGGTGCAGACAGGGGCCTCAGCCGAGTCGCGAGACCGGCGAGGCGAAGTCTTAGAGCGATGGTGCTTCTTAGACTTTTTGTGCTTCGACTTACCCGAAGAGTGCGAAGACTTGGACTCCGATGACGGGCGAGGACTCCGCGACCGGCACCTCGACCTCTCCCGTGACCGGGGCTTGGTGCGGCGCGGAGCCGACTGCCGGACCTCGAGTAGCTTTCGAGACCGCTCTCGCAAAGCCTTCGGGTGTAAGGCCCGGCAGTTGGAACACGACTTCGTGTCGTGGTCGCGGCCGAGACAGTAGAGACACTCTAAGTGCGGGTCTGTGATCGACATCATTCGACCACAGGCGTCGCATGGCTTGAAGCCGGGCATCCCTACCGACACCTCGGAGCCTAGATGACTCGAAGAAAATACAGTGAAAAATCACCAAAAAGGTAGTCAAAAAATGACTAGGGCACTGCTCTTCCCGGATCTGCGCTTACTGGCGCGGAAAAAGAAGAACTGACGTCAGCGCGCAGGTGCGGCGTCTAAGTACTGCCCACGACGTCATCCCGGCGGTCCCGATGCCGACGACGGACGCGGAGCCGCACGACGCCGCCTACCGACACGCAAGGGTACTGCTACGCAAAAACTTTCCGGATCCAGCCTGACGCCTGGGGATATTCTAAGGTAAGGAATCTGTCACTAACGTGTCTCTGTCAGATATAGGTTCACTATATCTATCTAAATCACTACACTTAAAAACCTATCAGTCACCCCTATGGCAGGCCTTCTCAATCCTGAAGGCAGGGTGCTGGGTTTTACGTGAGAGGGTGCCCCTGCATGAGCAGAGCCCCTCTGCAGCCTTCGGAGACCATTCTCTGGGGTTGTCTGTGATGCAGCCAGACATATAGGTCTAAGTGCATTATAACCTCGCGGTAAATGCTAACTTTAAAACGGCTGCTTAGAAACATGTCGTGTTTGGTGTCAAACACCTTGAAATCATACCTCCACACCAGTAACTGGTGTGGGAGGTATGATTCCACCCTTGTAGAACCACTACTGTGGGTCACCGGTCTACCCGGTACCAGCTTTCTCGGCCTGGGCAGCACAAAATGGATGCTGCCAGCCACAGACACGAGTCTGCCCTCCTGCTGCTGAGCCAAGCTCGAGCAGAGGAAGGCCTGTCAATAGGTTTCCTGTCACAGGGAGGTGTTACCACCTCCCAGACAGGATTTAGTGTATTGGGGCTGGGTGGGTGCACTCTCAGAGTTCCAGAAAGTCTGCACTGTTAGCTCATTTGGTGTCCCTGTGCATAGTCCAGCTACAACCAGTTCTGGGAGCCGTTGGCTCCTGCTTTGGCGCACAACTGGACAAAGGACATTTATTTTTATTTTACTTTATTTTTTATTTATTTATTTTATTTAAACAGATTTATATAGCGCTGGCTAGACCCGAAGGTATCAGAGCGCTTTACATAAGGTTCCACAAAATTACACAGTACATTAAAATCAGGTAACATCAGTTGCTAGAAAAACATTTCAACCGCATAGATGCGGGGAAGGGTAAGGGGGCAGGAAAGGTGGGGTAGGGGAAGATAGGACAGGGAGACGAAAGGAAATCTGCCCCGAGTCCGGCTGGGTAGGTGACGGCTAAGGGGAAGTCCACAGCCCATCTCCTCTTTAGCTACCAGGTAGCTCCACCGGGCCAGGGCCAAATAGCAAGGTCTCGGTTAAGAAGCAAAACATTTTAAAGAGTATAGGAAGACGAGAAAAGTGGAGCGTAGAAGGGGTGGGGGAAAGGAAAAGGGGTAGGGGGAGAAAACGACAGAGAGACGAAGGAAAGTCTGCCCAAGGTCCGGCTGGGTAGGTGATGGTCACGGGGTAAATCCACAGCCCAACTCCTCTTTAGCTAGCAGGTAGCTCCACCGGGCATCGGTCAGCTAGATAGGTCTCAACAGTCAGAGGAATATCCCAAAGTTAATATCAAGGTGGGTGAGCCAGGGTGGGAGGGTGGAGGGGGAGCACCTCTAGCCTCACTAGAGTAACCTCGAAGTGCCAGTCCAGGGAGTCCAGTGTGGGTGGAGGGGTATCAAGGGTGAGGAATGGAAGAATAGAAGGTAGGAGCCTAGGAGTTTAGCCATTTGTGTGGAGGCCAAGACGAGGTCAGGCAGCCAGGTAGTTTGAGGTCCCTCAATTGCTTCATCCTGATGATCGTGACACCCGCGGCCGCCATGTTGGAGTCAGGCATCCCCTTGAGCGAATGGATTCTCCCTCTGCTTGCTGCCCCGGAGGGCAAGCTCATGAAAGGATTGTTCGTGCCGCGTATGGGAGGTACTAGATGTTGAGTTTATTGGAGGGGGTGAGGGGAGGACGGCCAGTGTGTGCTTGGGAGGTGAAGCGGGACCGTAGGTGTCTGCCACAAGTCTGAGGTATTCATCAGGGGACAATCAGAGCTATTGTCACCCATCCAGAGATTCGGGAGTCGTTCTGCTCAGAGCCGATTCAACCGGCCACCATTGTGTCCTGGTGGAGCCTCTGTGAAATGGAGACCTTTCAATTAACGATCTTGTCTCCCTACGGCAGCAAAATGATCAGATCTATGAGAGAATCGCGAGCTGAGCGCCATGGATGAATTCCGCCCCAGATCTCCGGCGGTAGTTCGCGCGTCTCGCAAAAGAGGGGGGGGGGGAGCCAGGTTTCACCGTGCCAGCACCGCAGGGGGGTATCACCAACCAACTCCTCCTCGAGGAAGCTACCCCCAAGGGATCGGCCGACAGTACTGCTCTACTGCGGGGTGAAGTGGACTACCACTGGGAGTTCAAGTGGAAAATAAGCGGCATCACAGTACCTGGCTCCCATCCTCCCGCGTAGCTCTCCGGGCACCATCTTAGCTCACGGGTCGCGGGTGTGGTCTCCAGAACGAATCTGTCCCCAGGAGAGATGGCCGGTTTGCGGACATGGGTGTAGCCACCCCTCTGTCCTGCCCCTCCCCTAGGAGGGTCCCCAGAGTCCGTCCAACCCCTTCCCATGGGTATAAAGTGGGATACCTGATTCCAAGACTTTAGATTATACCTGGACAAGACTCCGCAAAGAAACCAAGTACTTCGACGGTCTGCACTTCGCTGGACGAAAGAAGAATCTCCCTTGGAGTAAAGGAGTTACTCCCCTGCAGCAGCAGGCACCTAAGCGCATCTGACCGGCTTGCATCTCCAAAGCTCCTGCGGACTCCGAAGATTTCTGCAACACAGGAGGTGGGTTCCCAAAGGTCCTCGAGGTAGATCTGACCTCTCAGCGATTCTGAGACCAGTATCCCTCGTGGGGGCCGTGCAACCCGTACCCCTGTGCACCGCATCTATTTGCAACTGCATATGCTTGTTGGCAATCCCTGAGCTTGTGCATTGGACTACGTGTAGTCCTGACTCCGAGCAACAATTGCACCGAAGATATCCGGCCTCCACTCCACGAGTGCTCTGTGGGCTGGTCCTTTGTGAATTCGCTTGAGGTCACCTCGTGATCCCTGGTCCATTGGCCTGTGGGTCCTGGCGAGGGTCATCTCGTCTGTCTTGGGCTTCCCTGGTTGCTCCAGACGTGCCCTGACTCTCCATTGCTTGGAGAGTCCCCTGGACCTTGCTGGTCCACACCGTAACCTGTTTCCTCTGCCTGCGTGGGTTGCCGTTGCCAAGGCTTGTTGGTGCTCGAGCCGGACACTGACCCCTCAGCTCTCGACATCCTTCGTGGGACAGCTCACCTCCGGACCCTGGTCGTCGTCGGCGTCTCCTGGTCCCCGTGGCTGCAGAGACAAACATCCTTTCTCTTCACCTGAAGCACCCGACATTGGTGGGCATTCGACTACCGAGCCCCTGGTCACCTGAAGTGACCCAGACTCTGTCCCCTCTGCTTTCAGGTTCTTCTCACCTCGGATCCAGGCTTGGATTCCACCGGACACTCTTCGCCTTCCTGGCAGCAGTAATTTCTTGCAGCTCTCCATTGAAAACGACAGAGGTTTCCGACACCACTTGACCCCTATGCACCCGGCTCCTCTGGGATAGGTAACACGGGTACCTCGGTACTCACAAGGGTGTTGGCCTTAGAACCTCTTATGTACCAAAAGGTTTGCTTGAAGTCCTCGTAGAAGTGTCCTTAAACTGTTAATTTCCAACCGCGACTTTCTCATAGAGTTGCACGGAGCACGCAGTCATGTTTCCTCACTGCACCTGTCCTCCGTGGGCGCCCTGTGTCACTGCCTTGTGTGGTTCCTTGGGGTCCCAGCGATTCTACGTGCTCTAGGCACTGTGTCTATTGAAGTCGTTGTTGTTATACCATTTGTTTAGTATATGGTTCAGTCTCCCCCTGGAGCCCGTTGTATATTTTGCTACTTACGTATGTTCTATTGATTAAGTATTGTGTGCTTTATGTTCTAATCTCGGGTAGAGATTAGTAGAGAGTGTTTTAGTAATAAATACATATTTTTACATAACACTTGTGTGATTCTCCTTTCATTTAGTCATTCAGGAGGTGATATTCTGGTAAAACAATCTGCTTTACATTCCTTCAAGATTAAGCCTGAATGCTGCTCTCCACAGCTACCACTAGGATAGCTTTCTAAAGGTTATCTTTGACCTCATACATCATAAGAGTCGTTTGGACTGGTGCAAGGTGCCCACTTTAATTAGTGGACAGCATATACCAGGCCAACTTCTCACATCAGCGACTCCTCATCACTCAGCACCACCACAGCTTCACTCAGCGCCACCTCAGCATCACTCAGCATCACTCAGCGCCACCACAGCATCACTCAGCGCCACCTCAGCCTCACTCAGCGCCATCACAGCACAACAGCATCACTCAGCGCCACCTCAGCATCACTCAGGGCCACCTCAGCATCACTCAGGGCCACCTCAGCGCCTCCTCAACATTACATAGAAATACCACATCATCACTTAGCGTCACCACAGCATCACTCAGCCCACCACAGCATCACCTCAGCACAACAGCATCACTCAGCACCACCTCAGCATCACTCAGCGCCACCTCAGCATCACTCAGCGCCACCACAGCATCACTCAGCACCACCTCAGCATCACTCAGCACCACCTCAGCATCACTCAGCACCACCTCAGCATCACTCAGCACCACCTCAGCATAACTCAGCACCACCTCAGCATCACTCAGCGCCACCTCAGCTTCACCACAGCATCCCTCAGCGCCAACTAAACATCACTCAGCGCCACCACAGCATCACTCAGCGCCACCACAGCATCACTCAGCGCCACCACAGCATCACTCAGCGCCACGACAGCATCACTCTGCACCAACCCAGCATCACTCAGCGCCAACCCAGCATCACTCAGCGCCAACACAGCATCACTCAGCGCCACCTCAGCATCGTTCAGTGTCACCTCAGCATCGCTCAGCGCCACGTCAGCATCACTCAGCACCACCACAACATTACTCAGCATCACCACAGCATCACTCAGGCCACCTCAGCACAACAGCATCACTCAGAGCCACCACAGCATCACTCAGCGCCACCTCAGCATCACTCAGCGCCACCTCAGCATCACTCAGCGCCACCTCAGCGCCACCTCAGCATCACTCAGCGCCACCTCAGCATCACTCAGCGCCAGCTCAGCATCACTCAGCGCCAGCTCAGCATCACTCAGCGCCAGCTCAGCATCACTCAGCGCCACCTCAGCATCAATCAGCGCCACCACAGCATCACTCAGCGCCACCTCAGCATCACTCAGCGCCACCTCAGCATCACTCAGCGCCATCTCAGCATCACTCAGCGTCACCACAGCATTACTCAGCGTCACCACAGCATCACTCAGCGCCTACTCAACATCAATCGGCGCTACCACAGCATCACTCGGTGTCACCTCAGCATCACTCGGCACATCACAGCATCACTCAGTGCCACAACAGCATCACTGAACGCCACCTCAGCAACACTTAGCGCCACCTCAGCATCAATTCAGCACCAACTTAGCACCTCTTCAGCATCAGCACCACCTCAGCATCAGTGCAGCACCACCTCAGAACAGCACCAACTCAGCATCACTCAGTACCACCTCAGCACCAGTTCTGCACCCCCTGAGCACCAGTGCAGCACCACCACCTCTGCATGACTCAACACCACAGCATCACTTAGCACAACCTCGGCATCCCTCAGGACCACTTCAGTATCACTCAGCATCGCCTCTGCACCAGCACACCACCACCTCTGCACCAGTACACCACCACCTCATTATCACTCAGCAAGACCTGCGCATCATTCAGCATTACCTGAGCATCACCTCCGCACCAGTCACCACGACCACCACCTCAGCGCCACCACAGCACAACAGCATCACTCAGTGCCACCTCAGCATCACTCAGCGCCACCACAGCATCACTCAGCGCCACCACAGCATCACTCAGTGCCACCACAGCATCACTCAGCGCCACATCAGCATCACTCAGCGCCACATCAGCATCACTCAGCGCCACCACAGCATCACTCAACACCACCTCAGCATCACTCAGCGCCACCTCAGCATCACTCAGCGCCACCTCAGCTCCTCCTAAACATCACTCAGAGCCACGACAGCATCACCCAGTGGCACCACAGCATTACTCAGCATGACCACAGCATCACTCAGCGCCATTTCAGCATCACTCAGCGCCACCTCAGCATCACTCAGCGCCATCTAAGCATCACTCAGCGCCATCTAAGCATCACTCAGCGCCATCTAAGCATCACTCAGCGCCATCTAAGCATCACTCAGCGACACCACAGCATCACTCAGCACCACCTCAGCATCACTCAGTGCCACCTCAGCACCTCCTCAACATCACTCAGCGCCACCTCAGCATCACTCAGCGCTAACTCAGCATCACTCAGCGCCACCACAGCACAACATCACTCAGCGCCACCACAGCACAACATCACTCAGCGCCACATCAGCATCACTCAGCGCCACCACAGATTCACTCAGCGCCACCTCAGCATCACTAAGTGCCACCTCAGCGCCTCCTCAGCATTACTCAGCACCGCAACAGCATCACTCAGCGCCACCTCAGCATCACTCAGCGCCACCACAGCATCACTCGGTGCCACCTCAGCGCCTCCTCAACATCACTCAGCGCCACCTCAGCATCACTCAGCGCCACCTCAGGATCACTCAGCGCCACCTCAGCATCATTCAGCCCACAACAGGATCACTCAGCATCACCTCAGCACAACAGCATCACTCAGCGCCACCACAGCACCACTCAGCGCTACCAAAGCATCACTCAGCGCTACCAAAGCATCACTCAGCGTCACCACAGCATCACTCAGCGCCTCCTCAGCATCACTCAGTGCCACCTCAGCGCCTCCTCAGCATCACTCAGCGCCACCTCAGCATCACTCAGCGCCACCTCAGGATCACTCAGCGTCACCACAGCATCACTCAGCACCACCTCAGCATCACTCAGCACCACCTCAGCACCACCTCAGCATCACTCAGCACCACCTCAGCATAACTCAGCACCACCTCAGCATCACTCAGCGCCACCTCAGCTTCACCACAGCATCCCTCAGCGCCAACTCAACATCACTCAGCGCCACAACAGCATCACTCAGCGCCACCACAGCATCACTCAGCGGCACCACAGCATCACTCTGCGCCAACCCAGCATCACTCTGCGCCAACCCAGCATCACTCAGCGCCAACACAGCATCACTCAGCGCCACCTCAGCATCGTTCAGTGTCACCTCGGCATCGCTCAGCGCCACCTCAGCATCGCTCAGCGCCACGTCAGCATCACTCAGCACCACCACAACATTACTCAGCATCACCACAGCATCACTCAGCATCACTCAGCGCCACCTCAGCATCACTCAGCGCCACCTCAGCATCACTCAGCGCCACCTCAGCATCACTCAGCGCCAGCTCAGCATCACTCAGCGCCAGCTCAGCATCACTCAGCGCCAGCTCAGCATCAATCAGCGCCACCACAGCATCACTCAGCGCCACCTCAGCATCACTCAGCGCCATCTCAGCATCACTCAGCGTTACCACAGCATTACTCAGCGTCACCACAGCATCACTCAGCGCCTACTCAACATCACTCGGCGCTACCACAGCATCACTCGGTGTCACCTCAGCATCACTCAGCACCATCACAGCATCACTCAGTGCCACAACAGCATCACTGAACGCCACCTCAGCAACACTTAGCGCCACCTCAGCATCAATTCAGCACCAACTTAGCACCTCTTCAGCATCAGCACCACCTCAGCATCAGTGCAGCACCACCTCAGAACAGCACCAACTCAGCATCACTCAGTACCACCTAAGCACCAGTTCTGCACCCCCTGAGCACCAGTGCAGCACCACCACCTCTGCATGACTCAACACCACAGCATCACTTAGCACAACCTCGGCATCCCTCAGCACCACCTCAGTATCACTCAGCATCGCCTCTGCACCAGCACACCACCACCTCTGCACCAGTACACCACCACCTCATTATCACTCAGCAAGACCTGCGCATCATTCAGCATCACCTGAGCATCACCTCCGCACCAGTCACCACGACCACCACCTCAGCGCCACCACAGCACAACAGCATCACTCAGTGCCACCTCAGCATCACTCAGCGCCACCACAGCATCACTCAGCGCCACCACAGCATCACTCAGTGCCACCACAGCATCACTCAGCGCCACATCATCATCACTCAGCGCCACATCAGCATCACTCAGCGCCACCACAGCATCACTCAACACCACCTCAGCATCACTCAGCGCCACCTCAGCATCACTCAGCGCCACCTCAGCTCCTCCTAAACATCACTCAGAGCCACGACAGCATCCCCCAGTGCCACCACAGCATTACTCAGCATGACCACAGCATCACTCAGCGCCATTTCAGCATCACTCAGCGCCACCTCAGCATCACTCAGCGCCATCTAAGCATCACTCAGCGCCATCTAAGCATCACTCAGCGCCATCTAAGCATCACTCAGCGCCATCTAAGCATCACTCAGCGCCATCTAAGCATCACTCAGCGCCATTTAAGCATCACTCAGCGCCATCTAAGCATCACTCAGCGACACCACAGCATCACTCAGCACCACCTCAGCATCACTCAGTGCCACCTCAGCATCACTCAGTGCCACCTCAGCACCTCCTCAACATCACTCAGCGCCACCTCAGCATCACTCAGCGCTAACTCAGCATCACTCAGCGCCACCACAGCACAACATCACTCAGCGCCACCACAGCACATCACTCAGCGCCACCTCAGCATCACTCAGCGCCACCACAGATTCACTCAGCGCCACCTCAGCATCACTAAGAGCCACCTCAGCGCCTCCTCAGCATTACTCAGCACCGCCACAGCATCACTCAGCGCCACCTCAGCATCACTCAGCGCCACCACAGCATCACTCGGTGCCACCTCAGCGCCTCCTCAACATCACTCAGCGCCACCTCAGCATCACTCAGCGCCACCTCAGGATCACTCAGCGCCACCTCAGCATCACTCAGCCCACAACAGCATCACTCAGCATCACCTCAGCACAACAGCATCACTCAGCGCCACCACAGCACCACTCAGCGCTACCAAAGCATCACTCAGCGCTACCAAAGCATCACTCAGCGTCACCACGGCATCACTTAGTGCCACCACAGCATCACTCAGCGCCTCCTCAGCATCACTCAGTGCCACCTCAGCGCCTCCTCAGCATCACTCAGCGTCACCACAGCATCACTCAGCACCACAACAGCATCACTCAGCGCCACCTCAGCACAACAGCATCACTCAGCGCCACCTCACCATCACTCAGCGCTACCACAGCATCACCTCCGCATCACTCAGCGCCACCTCAGCATCACTCAGCGCCACCTCAGAATCACTCGGCGCCACCTCAGCATCACTCAGCGCCACCTCAGCATCACTCAGCGCCACCTCAGCATCACTCAGTACCACCTCAGCATCACTCAGCGCCACCACAGCATCACTCAGCGCCACCACAGCATCACTCAGCGCTACCACAGCATCACTCAGCGCCACCACAGCATCATTCAGCCCACAACAGCATCACTCAGCATCACCTCAGCACAACAGCATCACTCAGCGCCACCACAGCATCACTTAGTGCCACCACAGCATCACTCAGCGCCTCCTCAGCATCACTCAGTGCCACCTCAGCGCCTCCTCAGCATCACTCAGCGCCACCTCAGCATCACTCAGCGTCACCACAGCATCACTCAGCACCACAACAGCATCACTCAGCGCCACCTCAGCACAACAGCATCACTCAGCGCCACCTCACCATCACTCAGCGCTACCACAGCATCACCTCCGCATCACTCAGGGCCACCTCAGCATCAATCAGCGCCACCTCAGCATCACTCAGCGCCACCTCAGCATCACTCAGCGCCACCTCAGCATCACTCAGTACCACCTCAGCATCACTCAGCGCCACCACAGCATCACTCAGCGCCACCACAGCATCACTCAGCACCACCACAGCATCACTCAGCGCCACCACATCATCATTCAGCCCACAACAGCATCACTCAGCATCACCTCAGCACAACAGCATCACTCAGCGCCACCACAGCACCACTCAGCGCTACCAAAGCATCACTCAGCGCTACCAAAGCATCACTCAGCGCTACCAAAGCATCACTCAGCGCTACCAAAGCATCACTCAGCGTCACCACAGCATCACTTAGTGCCACCACAGCATCACTCAGCGCCTCCTCAGCATCACTCAGTGCCACCTCAGCGCCTCCTCAGCATCACTCAGCGCCACCTCAGCATCACTCAGCGTCACCACAGCATCACTCAGCATCACTCAGCGCCACCTCAGCACAACAGCATCACTCAGCGCCACCTCACCATCACTCAGCGCCACCACAGCATCACCTCCGCATCACTCAGGGCCACCTCAGCATCAATCAGCGCCACCTCAGCATCACTCAGTACCACCTCAGCATCACTCAGCGCCACCACAGCATCACTCAGCGTCACCACAGCATCACTCAGCGCCACCACAGCATCACTCAGCGCCACCACAGCATCACTCAGCGCCACCACAGCATCACTCAGCGCCACCACAGCATCACTCAGCGCCACCACAGCATCACTCAGCGCCACCTCAGCATCACTCAGCGCCACCACAACATCACTCAGCGCCACCTCAGCATCACTCAGGCCACCTCAGCACAACAGCATCACTCAGCGCGACCTTACCATCACTCAGAGCCACCACAGCATCACTCAGCGCCACCTCAGCATCACTCAGCGCCACCTCAGCATCACTCAGCGCCAGCTCAGCATCACTCAGCGCCAGCTCAGCATCACTCAGCGCCAGCTCAGCATAACTCAGCGCCACCTCAGCATCACTCAGCGCCACCTCAGCATCACTCAGCGCCACCTCAGCATAACTCAGCGCCACCTCAGCATAACTCAGCGCCACCTCAGCATCACTCAGCGCCACCTCAGCATCACTCAGCGCCACCTCAGCATCACTCAGCGCCACCTCAGCATCACTCAGCGCCACCTCAGCATCACTCAGCATCACTCAGCGCCACCTCAGCATCACTCAGTGCCACCTCAGCATCACTCAGCGCCACCTCAACATCACTCAGCGCCACCACAGCATCACTCAGCGCCAACTCAATATCACTCAGCGCCATCACAGCATCACTCAGTGCCACCTCAGCAACACTTAGCGCCACCTCAGCATCAATTCAGCACCACTCCAGCATCAGCACCACCTCAGCATCAGTGCAGCACCACCTCAGCACAGCACCAACTCAGCATCACTCAGTACCACCTGAGCACCAGCTCCGCACCCCCTGAGCACCAGTGCAGCACCACCACCTCTGCATGACTCAACACCACAGCATCACTCAGCACCACCTCTGCATCACTCAGCACTACCTCAGTATCACTCAGCATCGCCTCTGCACCAGTACACCACCACCTCTGCACCAGTACACCACCACCTCAGCATCACTCAGCAAGACCTGCATATCATTCAGCATCACCTGAGCATCACCTCCGCACCAGTCACCACCACCACCACTACTACCTCAGCATCACTCAGCACCACTTCAGTCTGCCCTCGGAATCTGGCATCTGTTGATTTTCCCCTAGCGTCTGTCCGCTGCTAGTGTTATAATACAGGTACTATTTCCCAACCTTCATCCGCCTGTTGTTTATGCCCCCCCATAACAACAAAAAAAGCTATAACAAACAACCATTGGGACAGGCAGAAAGAAGTTGCCAGCATTGCAAGGACAAAAGAAAACTTAAGACATTTTTTATTGTAAATACTTTTTTAATATGGTCGTTCAGTTGTACATAATGTCTTCTTGGTCATATATAAAGTAACAAAAATGCTTCTGACACTTTTTTATTATAACTTTTCAGCATGCTGCACAGCAGTCACACTGCTCTACAGAATAGCTTAAAGACATTGGCAAAGTCAATATCTCTGGCTAAACCCTTATAAGGTCCCAAAGGCAAGACCTATTGGCTATGCCAATGCTTGTTACTTTTGTTGTGTGAATCCATTTGAAGCAGGTGACTCGGTATATGATCCGATGTTTGGAATCTAGCACTGCCTGGTGGCCTTCCCTCAATGATGTATGCCACTCACTTCTTGTGAACTTGAAGACACTGGTGCACCAATGGGCATCCCCAGCATTCCATGGTGTCCAAGCTGTTAAAAGCAGGTGTACCATTATTCCTTTTAGCAGCTCCATCGTAAGGATGGAGGAAGGTAGTCATAGAACTGGCACAAATACGTTGTAGTCCACATCTTTTCTGGATGCAAAGATACATTTTTGAGCAAGCTCCTGCAATTACACTAACCTGTTTCTGTATTAAAAATGCTGGAGCCTTATTGCATCTTTCTTAAGATTTGATTTTCTCTTTATTGAACTAAAAGCAGTGCCTCACTTGCCTTTGACCTTTTCCACCTGGAGTTGAACTAGAACAGTAAGATATCCGTTTGCTTTCCCTCTGAATCTCACGTAGAGGTGAAGTAGATGTTCAGCTGCAGTTGGGATGTGAATAATTAACCAAAAGATGGCAGTGTGGCTTCATATTTTCTTTTCTAAAGTCTTTCGTTGGTGAGGACGAATTTTCCATTTTATTTGCTTGGCTCGCCTGTAAAATTAACCACCATCTTTCCAATAATAGCTAATTTTAGGTAAGAGTAATTGATTTCCTTGGGGAGACAAGGTGATGGCGATGCAATTTAAAAGAGATAAGGCAGAAAGAACCAACATGTATTTCTCTGTGTGAGAAAACAAGTTCTTTCTTCCAACTAGACCCGAAGGCATTGGAGCGCTTTACATGAGCACCAGTTACATTGCACAATGCCATTTTTATTTCTTTTTTTTGGTATGCACGGGGAGATTAAGCAGTTGCAGCCGGCACAGGTAACAGCGGTAGGGCGGGGGCACTCGGGGACGTTAACAGAGGAGGGGATAGGGAAAGTAAAATAAAAAATATATATAAAACCACTTACTTTTCGCTCACCGCATCGGCGAGTTGAGTTCTATTTATTTTTTATTTTACTTTCCCTACCCCGTCATCTGTCAACTCGCCCCCCACTCACCCCGCCCCCCGGCCGTTTCCTGTGCCGGCCTTGAGATTAAGTGATTTGCCGAGAATCACAGGATGTTGAGCCAACGCGACACTCGAAGTTCTCCAGCTTGACCTAATGGGCGTCAATGTAGGTGTGCCGATACATTTTCAAAAGCACGGTTTCAATGCGCGCGACCAGAGAAAGCAAACAATGCGACACAGTTTCAATGCGTGCAGCCAGGCAAGCGCAGGGCAGGCGAAACCTAAAAAGCAGCTGTTGGGATCTGTATTGTATATTGCATGTCCTTCCTCGCAGAATGCTCTCGTGGCACAGTTCCCTGCGTGGAACATGGAATGTTCTGCCTCGGTAGTTGCTGCCTGGGAGCTGCCTTGACGGGACATAATAAACGGAGTACTTACCTATCCCGAAGTTGTACTTCCTTTCACTGGCGACGAGTTGTCCCGTCTTCGGCCTCCCCTTCATGGAGTGAACATGCTTCCTTCCAGCCGACCCCCTGGAGCTCCGTTCTTCCAGTGTGGCGTTTTCTTACTCCACGGCGTCTCCTCGCGGTTTCGCCATCCTTGTGGACTCCTGTCGTGGTCTGGTTGCAGCCCTGGTTACTCCGACGTCAATTTTGGCTATTTCTAGCCATTTCAAGGTACTTTTACAGTTTGTTGCGTGCGCGCGCGATCGAAGCAATCTTCCATTGCTTCTCGCGCCTTGCCCCGGTGACGCTGTCTCTGCCGAGACGTGCTGCGTGCCCCTGCCTGACGCTTCCCCACGCAACTTCCCTACGTTGCGTGCGGCCATTTTGGATTATTCACTCCTTCAATTGCGCGCTGCCATAGCAACGCCAGTGTTGTTTTCACCGATGACGCGCACAGCTGTTTCATCGGATTACCACGTTTCTTTGTTAGCGCACCAGCATAGCAACGCTAGTGTTGCTTTCACCGCTGATGCGCACAGCTGTTTAAACATTCATTGTGTATGCGCACATCTTATGGAGTAACCGCTGATGTGCACAGCATATTTCTTCATTGTTCTTCGTATTTTTCCTCCTTGATTAACACGCACAGCCACTACTTACCACAAGTTCTAGTTTACCTACTTCTGTGATGCACTCACAGTGTGCATCATAAGAACTCCACAGTGTTCACGTGTATTCATCTTATACCTTGAAATGTATTACAATTGTGTGGGCAGCAACACACCCACGCAGTCTTACCATGGATCACGTGTTAGCTCCGCCACCCTTCTTACAATCTCCTGGTTCTCCTCCCATTATATGGCAACAATGGAAGGATACATTTGAGAGTTATCTGGAAGCCATCGATGGTGATACGTTCACTACAAAGAAGAAGAAAGCACTTCTTATGTATAATCTTGGTGCTGAGGGCAGAAGCATTTTGAAAACATTGCCTCTTGAGGTCGTCAGCACTCGTGTGAGTGGCGGCGACAACGGTGATTCCCTAATCATTGATGACTATGCATCACTGATCAAAACTTTGGACAAAAGGTTCAACCCCAAGAAGAATGTTGTACTTGGGCGTCACAAGTTCTTACAACGCGCCCAGGTTCCTGGTGAATCTATCGACGATTTTGTCTCTGCGCTCAGAACTCTTTCTATTACCTGTAACTACAGAGAATTTAGGGATGAAATCATACGTGATCAACTAATTGAGCGCACATGTAACAAGAAAATTCAAGAGAAACTTTTGTCATCAGACGACCCCGATCTCGAGACAGCTATTACTCTTGCGAAAAGCATTGAGCATTCTCAATTTTGCATGAAGGAGATGTGCAACTCTTCTCAACCTACTGAAGTTAAACTGTTGTCAGCAAAGCATAATATTAAGACTACTAAAGTTCCCATTGAAAATACGACGCAAAATTCATCTTCTCTACCTTCGCCCAAGATCAAATCTGAAAAGATGCAACTTTTTTGTTTTCGTTGTGGGAGCAAATCTCATTTAGGAAATGCAAAGTTCTGTTTTGCCTTGAACCAGACTTGTTTCAAATGCGGGAAAAAAAGTAATCTGTCACGTCTCTGTAAAGCTATTGGGTCCAACAAAGGAAACACGCAAATCGTCAAGTCCATTGAAGAAGACTTTATTGACTCTAGTGACGAAAATGAAAATATGTTGTTAATGTTGTCTTCTTCATCTTTACAATCTGAGGGTGTCGTTGAAATTGCATCCATGGGTGGTTTGCGCAAGAGAAAATCTCCTGCATGTGCTATCTGTGTGAATGGAAAAAAATGTGAATTTCTTGGCTGATTCCGGTTCCCCATTTACCCTTATCAATGCTAAGGATTTTGGGGGTTTAGAAGACATTCAATTGCACCAGTCTAACATTAGAATTTTTGCGTATGGGGGCAAAAGAGTGGAAGTTCTTGGTAAATTTGAAGCAAATTTGGAATTCTGTGGGGATCTTGCTACAGGAACTGTATACATTGTAGAGGATACATTGTAGAGGATGGTGCAAATTTGTTGGGATGGGAAGAGCAAGGAGAGCTCGGTATCATTCTTGATCCTAATCATCCCGACATGGTCTTGTCTAGGCGTGAAGCACGCAAATTTTACACTCCATCTTCATCTTCCAATCTGTCCAATGCGGTGGTGGTGGGACACTTATCAGGTGATGAGTGGATTCAGAGGTATCCCAAAGTCTTTTGTGACAAACTTGGCAAGCTAAGGGGATTTCAGCACTGCATCATCCGAAAAAATGGTGCAAAGGCAGTTGCACACAAGGTGCGTAAGGTACCCCTGAGTTTGCGTGCGGAATTGAAGCATGAACTTGAACGTTTGTGCACCATGGATGTGATCGAAGCCATAGAAGGATCCGAATGGTTAGCCCCCATAGCTCTTGCACGCAAGGCTGACAAGTCTCTTAGGATGTGTGTAGACTTGAGCGATCTGAATGCTAATATGTGGATCGACCGCCAGCCTTTGCCCAATATAAATGAAATGCTGGCGACGTTAGATGGAGCCAAGTATTTTTCGTCATTTGATATTTCCTCAGCTTACCACCAGGTTGAGTTAAGCAAAGACTCCAGACATCTCACCTCTTTCGTGACACCGGAAGGAGCTTTCCGTTACAAACGAATGCCTTTTGGTTTGGCATCGGCTTCCGCTGTGTTTCAGCGCCTCATGGGCAACTTATTGAAAAACACAGCGGGAGTCGTGTTTTTCCAAGTTGATATTCTTGTGTACGCACAAACTGAGGTAGAGCACGACAGCAGAGTTAAACATGTACTGGATACTGTGAAACTTCATGGGCTAACCTTAAGAAAGGACAAGTGCAAATTTTTTCTAGAGGGTGTGGATTATTTGGGTCACTATATTTCCTGCAAAGGAATTGAACCCAAAATTAAAAATTTTGATGCCATTCAAAATGCACCTTCACCCACAAATAAGACCAACTTCGCTCCTTCCTAGGACTAGTGGAGTACTATGCCAAATTTGTGGGGAATTTTGCTGACAAGACCTCCTGTTTGCGTGAATTACTTAAGAAAAATGTTAAGTTTGTGTGGTGCGATAAGTGTGTTAATCAATTTGATCTTCTCAAAAAGGAAATTGTGCAGGCTCGCCCTATGAAATTGTTTAACATCAATGACAAATGCATTGTTTGTACAGATGCCAGCAACATTGGGTTGGGCGCTGTTCTTATGCAAAAGAGAAGTGAAGGTCGTGAGGAGATCATTGCGTTTGCCTCCAGATCTCTTCGTGGTGCTGAGAGTTCTTACTCCACCACTGAGAAAGAGGCGTTAGCCTTATGGTGGGGTGTCCAGTACTTTCGGAATTTCCTGTGGGGAAATGAATTCATCCTCAGGACCGATCACAAACCTTTGGTTGATCTCTTCACCACCAAAGGTGGCGTTCGTGCCACTCCACGGATTGCCAAATGGCAATATAGACTACAGGAATTCAACTATCGTTTGGTGTATGTTGCTGGTGTCAAAAACAACATTGTTGATTGTCTATCCCATTTACCCCTTGCCAAAGACATCAGCGAATCTTCTGAGGAGGATCTTGACATCGTGTGTGCCGTTGGTGCTGTTGTTGACATTGTAAAGGGTGCACTTTCTCAGCGTGAATGGTTGCAAGCTCTATCAGAGGAAAGTGAGATCAAGATGGTTGTTGACTTTTTGGTTCATGGCTGGCCTGGCAACAAGGATTTGTCTTCTGAGCTAATTCCTTTCAAAAGGGTTTGTGATGAGTTGTCCATGGTGGATGGAATTTTACGCAGGGGTGGTCTTTTGGTCGTTCCGACATGCATGCAAAAAAAGGTTTTAGATCTAGCTCACGAGGGTCACCTTGGTATTCGCGCTATGAAACGCAGAATCAGAGAGGACTTTTGGTAGCCCGGGGTGGACAGGTCCATCAAGCATTACGTCAGGGACTGTTGTGCATGTGTTCTGAGCGATAAGACTCAGGTAACTCATCCATCTCCCATTGATCCAGTTGTCATTAAGAATCTACCCTGGTGCAAGTTAGCTTTCGATGTTGCTGGTCCTTTTGGTATCACTGGGGGTTCTCCTTTGTATGCTCTGGTCTTAGTGGACTACATGTCCAAGTGGCCGGAGGTCAAGTTTGTGGAGTGTGTGAATTCCTTGTCTGTCATTAATTTCTTCAAAGAAGTGTTTCTCCGGGAGGGGTTTCCTGAAGAATTAGTGACTGACAACGGGACCCAGCTGGTGTCCTTGGAAATGCAAAATTTCCTAGAGAACATGGCTTCAAACATGTTTTAACCTCACTTTATCATCCTCGCAGCAACGGGTTGGTCGAACGCCTGAATCGTGTTATCAAAGACCAACTGCAATTGGCTTTGGTGAATGGTTTACACTGGCGAATTGCCATTGCAGACATGTTGTGGGCAATCAGGACTACTCCTCATATTAGTACCGGGATGTCTCCTTTCACTCTGCTTAGGGGAAGGGTTGCCGGTTCTAAGTTGAACAAAGATTGGATGTCCAGGAAAGAAGTCGATCAAGCTAGACTTGGCAAGGTAGCGGATGTGAGAACAGCAGTTCAATCGAAGTACACCACTGTTTCTGAAAGAGTTTCTCCTGTGTGTGTCGGAGATTGGGTAAGAATCAAGAAGCCTGGCTTCATTCGCAAGGGGACTTCTCGGTTCTCAGCCCAGGGTAAGGTGAGAAAGGTGAAAGACCGTGTGGTGGTGTTGGAGAATGGGAAGATCTGGAACAAGTGTGCCATTTCTGTTGTTCCCCAATCTAAAATTGTGTACGTTGGTGGGAAGATGGGTGTTCATTTTGATCCCGCTAATGCAACTCCTGTTCTTCCAGGTTGCTCTTCTTCTAATGCAGTTCCTTCCAATAGGAATGTTCGTTCGGACTGTTCTTCTTTCAAAAGGTTTCCTTCCAGGATGAGATCTACCCCGGTTAAGTTTCAAGACTATGTTATGCATTGATGATATTTTGTTTCTTCAGTTGTTTAATTCTTGCTCCTTTTATTTATCTTATTATTCTGTTATCTATTTTCTCTTCTCTTCTTTTTCTTTGATTGTGTAGGAAGGGAGGTGTGTTGGGATCTGTATTGTATAATGCATGTCCTCCCTCACAGAATGCTCTCGTGGCACAGTTCCCTGCGTGGAACATGGAATGTTCTGCCTCAGCAGTTGCTGCCTGGGAGCTGCCTTGACGGGACATAATAAACGGAGTACTTACCTATCCCGAAGTTGTACTTCCTTTCAGCAGCCTAACGTCCATCAGTGGTGTTGAGAGGAAAACAACTAACTGAAAGGCAAGGCATGTAGGGATTGTTGTAACTTGGATTTCAGTTAGCCAACTAGACATATTACCACACATTGGGTCTGGAGGGATATTGATAGCAGATGATGGTGCTGCATCATCTGAAAAGATTAATGTAGACGATCTTAGATTTATGAAAAAGAGACAACCATTCATTTACCTTTAGATCATCCTCTAAACTGCTATAGTCTATTTGCATGTCTCGTTCTCTTGCATATATGTCTGCAGTAGTCTGGGTGCTTTCCACTTCAGTTCCGATCTACAAAATACAAAAATAAAAATATGAAACAAGGTGTCAGTGAATAAATGCCGTTCACCAAACTTTTATATACAAGGGTTTCTCTATTTTTTCTCTATCATGTATCATGTATCAAGCAAATAATGATGCTCTAAAGTTTAATAAATGTAAATGGTTGTAAACAATACATGAACCATCCATGCTGTTTTACTCAAAAACTTTGAATGACAAAAAAAACTTACCAAATTTAACCAAATAATAAAAGAAGACCTAAGAGAAGATAACAAAATTAGGCAGAACAACACTGGGTGGCAACTGGGGAGCAAGAAGGAAAAAATGGCAAAGTCACTAGATCAGGCCATTCCTTATCCATTGCCTAAGCCATCACTCATCCATGCACTTAATCTCTCACGCTTGCACTCAAACATGTATTCAGCTACCTATTGATCCATTCTTGCATTCACTTACTCGTCCATCCACAATACCACATACACACACAAACACAAACTAAGCAATCATTGTAGAGGCACTTTCGGTTACAAGCTAGACACATTCAATTACTTTCCAACTAAAGACAGTTCTATATCATGGTTATCATTTAACCAAAATCACTAGGTAGCTGAAGCGGCGAGCCCCAGGCCCCCAAGCATACTAGGACCTGTCAACCAGCTTTTTCCCATTCCTTAGCAGAGTTGCAAACTGCGTGCCTTCTGATCTTCTAGCAGATTATGAGGATCACCCCCTTTGGAAGATCTAGGCTGCCAGGCTTGTTAAGAAAGGCAGAGATAAGCAGTTAGCAATGACAGTCATAGACCAAACAAGGGGCAATTTTTGTAAACAAAATATGGCTTTTATAGGTAATCAGTCCAATAGCCTGTAGTGTAGATTATCGGAGTAGGTTTATTCAGTTACAGGTAAGATGGTAAGAGCAGCATCCTGCTGCTCAGCCGCACTCATTCCAACTGACCACTAATACAAACCATGCCCTCATGAACATTCTATTGCATCACATTCACACTGCCCGAGCAGCAAGGAACTAAGAGATAACAGGATACAACATATGTCCTTCCTTCAGAAAACAAAATAAACAGGACGCTGGGTGGAAGAAAACACACCTCCTGCAAATATATATCACCAATCCTAAGTTACTAAGAAAAATCAAAATACATAAATTATTCCCCTCATTAGATGATAAAGGAAGAACACATCACATAAAGATCACATTATATAAATGATTCCACTCCTTAAATTGTAAAAGATCACATCAAATAAATTGTTCATACAGATAACAACATATACCTTCTCCACTGAGCTATATAGCTTATTCAATATATCTTCTCCGTCTTCTAAATATATCCCACATCACACTATGCAGGACAAGGAACTAACTGTGAGAGGCTGGCCTGGTATATGCTGTCCACTAATTAAAGTGGGCACCCTGCACCAGTCCAGACAACCCTTATGGTGATTTAAGAGGTCTCAGACAACCTTAGAAAGCTATCCAAGTGGTAGCTGTTAAGAGAAGCCTTCAGGTAAAGTCTTGAAGGAGTGTAAAGCAGCTTGTTTTACCAGAATGCAATCTTATTGTATAGATTAAATGAAAAGAGAACCACACAATAGTTATAAAAAATATGTATTTATTATATAACACTATCTAGTACGTTACAGTATCTCCTACACGGAGATAGACACAAAGCACACAAAACTTAAGCAAAGAAATGACAGTAAATAGCACTAATAGACAGTGGGCCCCAGGGTGGGACCAAACCATATACTAAGAAAGTGGTATAAGAACCACGACTCGAGTCAGGACGATGTTGAGAGGACGTAGAATCGCTGAGACCCCAAGGAACTACCCAAGGTGAGTAGATAGGGACCCCACGGAGGACGGGTGCAGTGTGGGAACACGACCGCGTGCTCCGTACATAGATGAAAGTCGTGGTTGGAGTTTTAGAGATCAAGGGCCTGATGTACGACCATTCCAAATTGCGACTCACAATTTGCGCTCAATTGCGAGTCGCAATTTGGAATGTACAACAGTGTCAGAGACACGGATTGCAATTCCCAATGGGGTCGCAAAATGCGAGGCTCATGAATATTAATGAGCCACTTGCAATTTGCGACCCCACTGGGAATGGCTGGCCCTCCCAGGGATGGTGGCCTGCTGGACTCAGCAAACCTCCATGTCTGGGGGACTGCCGGTCAATAAAGCAGTTTTTTTTTAAAAAATGCAGCCCGTTTTCCTGAAAGGAAAACGGGATGCTTTAAAAAAAAAAAAAAAAAAAAAAATTACGTTTTTGTTTCATTTTTTAAGGGCAAGCAGTGGTCCCCTGGACCACTGCCTGCCCTTAAACAATATTTCAGAGCCAGTCACAAAGGGGAAGGCCTTACCATTTGCGACTGCATTACCACCCTCTTGAAGAGGGTGGTAATTTGCGAGTGATTTGCGACCACAATTGCGGTCGCAAAACATTGGTACATGGCTTGTGACTCGCTATTAGGAAGGGAAGAAATAAGTTACTTGCCTGTAACTGTAGTTCTCCAGTATTGGAAGCTTTCATAGATTCACATGCTTGAATCATTCCCCGTCATCATGATGGGAGTCCCCGGTACTTAAAATAGTAGTAGTAGTTTTAAATAGTCATAATACACTAATAGGTATAGACTAAAGGGAAGGCCTAGGCCTCTTAGTTTAATAACCTATCCTAGTCCTTATAAAGAAAAGGACCAAACTTTTGCCTCCACCAATCAGCAGTAATCACCCTCTAGAACACTCCTGAAGGAAGCTCAGAACCTCAGATTTTCGAGCACAAGTGCTATATACAACCTGTTGAGACATCTAAGGTGAGCTTCCCCCCTGGGGAGGAGGGTGAGTCGCATGTGAATTTATGAAAGCTTCCAATACTGGAGAACTACAGTTACAGGTAAGTAACTTATTTCTTACTCCAGTATGGGAACTTTCTTAGATTCACATGCTTGAATCAGAGTAGCAAGCAGTTTGGTAGCACATTTACCATAGTTTTGACGCTTAACAGAAATGTAAACAGTGCAACCTGCCAGCAATCCCCAACAATGTAAAGGACATAACCATAAGCTTAACAGCCAAGGAAAACCTTCATAAGTATTCAAGACAATAACCAAATTACCATATGGAAATGTGATACAGTTGAATATAGTTAGGAGGGTAGATAGGGGTGGCTCACCTTAATGGAACAGATGCCGTAGTACTGCCTGACCCACTGCTGCGTCGTTGAGAACTGCTTAGTCCAAACAGTAGTGCCAGGTGAAAACGTGTCTATTCTTTCACGTTGCTGCCTGGCAATTCTCCGGAAGTGATACTCCCGCAAACAAAGCTGCAGATGTTGCCACTGACCTCATGGAATGGGCTCGGACTCTAGCTGACAGACGTCTACCAGCCTTTTGGTGACAGAATTGTATTGCACCTGCAATCCACCTGGAAATACTCTGCTTGGATAGTGTAAAGCCTTTCCTTGGTGCACTGTGCGCCACAAATAGTTGAGAGGTCTTAAGGGAAGATTTCGTTCTCTCTAAATGAAACTTTAGGCAACGTTTGACGTTCAATGAATGCAAAGCTCTCTCAGCCGATGATGTAGGGTTCGGGAAGAATGTTTTAAGAACCACTGGTTCGTTGAGGTGGAAATCAGATGGCACCTTTGGAATGAACTTTGGATTTGTTCGGAGCAGAACTCCATCTGATCTGAATTGCAAGAAAGGTTCCTTTATTACAAGAGCTTGCATTTCACTGACCCGCCTGGCTGAGGTCAAAGCAAATAGCAAAGCCAACTTCCAAGATAGGAATTTGATTTCTGCAGTGTGAATAGGTTCAAAGGGGTTTTTCATTAACTGTGAAAGAACCGTGTTCAGTTGCCAGGCTGGTGGTGGAGGTCTGACTGGCGGAAACACTCGAAAGAGCCCTTTGAGAAACTCTTTAATTATTCTAGAAGACCATAAGGGAGAACAAGACGATGATCTTCTGTACCGTGAAATGGCCGCTAAGTGAACCTTTATAGAACTATGCGCCAAACCTGATTTTGCAAGAAGGAGAAGGTAAGGTAGGATCTGTTCTGGAGAGGAAGACAGTGGATGTAAACTCTCCCGATGACACCAGATGCAGAAACGCTTCCACTTGAGGCGGTACGTCTTGTTGGTACTGTCCGCCCTTGCTTTGGCTAGGATATTGCGGTATTCACTAGAAATGTTCAAATGTCTGAATTCATTGTATTCAGGAACCAAGCTGACAAATGCAGGCTCTTGAGGTCGGGGTGTAGTATCTGACCCTGGTTCATAGTCAGGAGATCTGGAATCACTGGAAGATTGAAGTGTGGGACTTGCGATAGGAGAAGCATTTCCGTGTACCAGTGTTGACTTGGCCATGCCGGAGCGATGAGGATCAGTTTGCATGGCTCGACTTTCTCAGGACTCTTGGAAGAAGGGGAATGGGAGGAAAAGCGTAAGCAAAGATGCCGCACCATGCAATTGAAAAGGCTTTCCCCGATGACCCCTGTTGGGGATGCCAACTTGCATAGTACCGGCATTTGCTGTTCTGGGGAGTTGCAAATAGGTCCAAGTTCAGTGTGCCCCAGCGCAGGAATACGTTCTTCAGGGTCTGGTGGTGCAGCTCCCATTTGTGACACGACGATGTCAGTCTGCTTAATGTGTCCGCAATCGTGTTCTGCCACCCTGGAACATGTTCTGCTCGAAGGCAGATCCCGTGGTCTATGGCCCATTCCCACAACTTTTGGGCTTCCTTGGAGAGAAGGCGAGATTTCGTGCCACCTTGTTTGTTTACGTAGTGCATCGTTTTGGTATTGTCCGTTCGGACTAGCACTGATGAATTCTGTATCTTGGGCAGAAACGCCTGTAAGGCCAGATACACAGCTTTCAACTCTAACAAATTTATGTGAGATTGAGTTTGAGCTTGATGCCACTTTCCGCTTACTTGGACTTCTTGTAGGTAAGCTCCGCATCCCTCTAAGGACGCATCTGTTGTGATCACTAGTGGTGCGGCCTCCTGATGAAAGGACATCCCTGCTGACAGATGGTCTGTGTCTAACCATCACTCTAGGGCCTTCACCATACAAGGAGTTACTCTGACCATGTCGTCGAATGAGCCTACTGACTGTACCCACTGTCTGTCCAGCTCCTCCTGGAATGGGCGCATCCTGAGACGACCAAACGGAATCAGTGGTATGCATGACGACATCATCCCTAAAAGTGATTTGAAAAGTAGGACCGAAAGCGACTTTTTTCTTTTGATGGAATTTGCCAGAACAAGGAATCGCTGCTGACGTTCCTCTGCTGAGTATGCTTTTAAACAGACTGTGTCCAGTAGCGCTCTTAAGAAGACAATTGTGACGGATTCTGATTGGATTTTTGCTGATTTATAGTCAGACCCAAGCTTCTGAAAAAATCTGTGCAGGCCTCTGTGGACTTTCCCGCTTCTCGCTCGGACGGGGCTTTGATAAGCCAGTTGTCCAGATACGGGAAGACTTGATGTTTCCGCTGTCTGAGAAATGCTGCAATCGGAGCGAGACATTTTGTAAAAATCCTGGGCGTCGATTTAAGACCAAATGGGAGCACTGTGAACTGGTAGTGGCATCCGGCTGCCACAAATCTTAGGTATTTTCTGTGTTTTGGGTGAATATGCACATGGAAATAGGTGTCTTGGAGGTCTAATGTTTCATGAAATTGTGCTGATTCAGGAGTTTTAGTACCTCTTGTAATGTTATCATTCTGAAAGATTGTTTTTTTCAGATATAGATTGAGATTTCAAAGGTCCATAATTGGTCTCCACTGCCTTAACTTCTTTCTGATTAAGAAGAAACGGGAGTAGAAACCTGTGCCCATGCTTGAGAATGGTACTTTCTCTATCGCCCCTTTGTACAACATGTTCTTTACCTCCTGTTGGTACAGCCTTGAGATGTTTGTGCTGGGAGGCTTGTGGGGGAGTTGTAGGCGGTGTTTGGGTAAATTCTAGAGTGTGTCCAAATTGAACTAGGCGCAGAACCCACCGGTCCGTAGTAATAGCTTGCCACTGGTGGAGGAAGTGTGAAATGTTGGCTCCCAGATGGGTAGGATGAGATTGAAACGATTGGCTTGGTGACCTGAGATTTGGAGGCGGAGCCGGAGATGCATCATTGGCGGCGGCTAGTATACTTACCAGCCCTTGACGTCTTTCCTCTATTTGCTCTGAGATAGCATGTCTGAGGCGGTTGTCTTTGTTGGAACTGAGGTCTGTATGACTGTGCCGTGGAAGAATGCGCCAGGTAACGATATTGTAAGGGCTTTCTCTACATGGCTGCCAAAAAGAGCCTCTCCATCGTATGGAAGGTCCAATATTTTGTTTTGGACCTCAGGGCGAAAGGAGGTGGCCTTAAGCCAGCCCTGTCTCCTTATAACTGCTGAACCAGCTAGTTGTCTGAATCCTGTTACAGCAACATCCATCGCTGAGTCTATAATCTCGTTTGATGTTCTTTCTCCTTCATGCAATATCTTTTTTGCCTCCTCTTTAACATCTTCCAGCAATTGATCAATATAAGGAAGCAATGTCCGACCACATTTGGCAATCATAGCGCCCTAAAATTGCCAAGGAATTTGCTGCCTTTACTGTGAGAGCTGACATTGATGAGAATCTTTTCCCAATAAAATCTAAACGACTGCCCTCTTTGTCCGGAGGCGCAGAAAGGGGTACTGTAGGATTCTTTGAGCGGCGTTGAGCAGCCTGCATTACTACTGAGTCCGGTTTTGGGTGTCCTGTGAGGCACGCTGGGGCGTCCTCAGTCGTTTTATACTTTTTTATCTAGACGTGGGAGCACCGCTTGCACAGATGCCGGGTTCTTCATAATTCTAACTCCTTCCTCCCAAATATAATCAATTATGGGAATAGCCCTCACTGACTTACGAAAAGGTTCCTTAAAGTCATATAGAAAGCAGTCCGCCTGGTGGGAAGGCATTGGAATGGCAAACCTTTTCGCAGCACGCTCCAACAGATTGTGAAATCCCCCAATATCCTCAGGTGGGGAATCTACCGGAGGAGGAACAGGTGAGGCTGGTGAAAACATTCTGTAGTCATCCCATTCAGAAGCTGTATCATGAAGTTCCCCTTCCTCCTGAGAAGAAACTGGTTCCTGGAGAGGAACAGATTTTGGAGTATTCGGTACTGAAAGGATTGTAGGAGCTCTAACTCTCACTGGTGATGTCAACTGAGGAGAAGGAGGCACAATAGACGGGTCCGAAGGCGGGAAGCGCTGTCTGTAGTCTTGCAGCATAAACTGCAAATCATTCAATAATGCAGACGGCATTGTGACCATTTCCTCATGGTACTGATGATGTTGTTCAGGCTGGGTAAAATAGGTTTGACCATAGTAATGTTGGTCTTCATCATCCTCATCATCGTCTGGTTGGCACTTGACGTGTAATTCTGAAGGGCTATATGCAACCCCAAAGGGACCTTCATCTTCATCCCCTTCCTCAGAACCTCCCTCCTCCAAAAGGTGTGTGGGTAAGAGAGGAGTAATTTTGCTGGGTGAGGTGTGTTCAAGCGTGATTTCTGATGCCAGAATCTTTTTTGGCGTAGTCAGTTTTACAGATGTAATCTTCGTCGACGATTGCATCAACGACGCCGTTTTCACTTCTACAGCCTTGACTATACCTGCCGTTGGCGATGTCGTCGATGACGATGACTTAGTCGACGGAGGGGATTTCGTCAACGCCTGCAGGGTCGTTGATGGTAGAGATTTAGTCGACGCCAGTGACTTCAATTCCGTCGACGGCAATGTGTCCGACGACGGTGGAACACTCGTCGGCGGTGATTACCTCGCCGACCCTTGTTGCGTTGTCGACTTTTCCGTCGACGGTGGCGACGATGATCTCGTCAACGGTATCTTCTTCGACGATGTAGTCAGCTTCGACGACGAGAGCTTCGTCGACGGTGTGTCAGCCTCCTTGTGAGATATCAAGGAGATGGTTGATGAAACTGGACCTCGCGTCGACGATGTAAGGGTCGTCGTCGACGATGAAATAGCCATAGATCATGTAGTCGACGTGCCAGAAATGCATCCTCTTGTCATCGACGGCGCTGAAATACTTTTCTTCACTGACTGAGAATTTCCTGACAATTTCAGAAGTAGGTTTTTGAAAGTCAGTTTAAGTTCTGTAGGAGGTGTTTTTGGTTCAGCCACAGTCCTGGATAGCTGTTCTTTTTTATGAGATCCTTTCATCTCAGCGGAAGACTCATGAGAATACTTCTTGGCACACTTTTTAGCAGGTTCTTTATCAGACTGCGATGACTCTCTTGCCCTTTTCGAAGAGGCTTTTGTAGATGTAGACTGGTCACTCTCGGAGTCTGACACATTGTCTGATCTAGTTTTTAATTTCTGAAGCCAGATGAGAAGACGTCCTTCTCTGTCTCTAAGGGTCTTATTAGAAAAAGCACGGCAAATTTTGCATTCAAACGGCTTATGAGATGGATATAGGCAGTAAATGTAATTCTTGTGGGGATCAAGCACATAAAGTCTTTTCTTCAGGCAAGAGGCACATTCTCTGAAGAGAGTCGTCTTAGCCTTGTCAGACATAGTCCAAATATACTGAAGACCCACAAAAGTAGGAAAATGATATTAAGAAATATATATAAAATTGTACTTTCCTGTTGAAAAAGTCCAACATTCTCTTTTCTTGATGAGAAAACTGAGCAGAGCTCGGACGAGACTCCCTATCACAAAGTGCAGTAGAAAATCTGAGGTTCTGAGCTTCCTTCAGGAGTGTTCTAGAGGGTGATTACTGCTGATTGGTTTAGGCAAAAGTTTGGTCCTTTTCTTTATAAGGACTAGGATAGGTTATTAAAGCACAAGTTACTAACTTGTGTAACGATATATCTGTAAGAGACAGTAGTTAGTGATAGATTCCTTACCTTAGAATATCCCCAGGCGTCAGGCTGGATCCGGGAAAGTTTTGCGTAGCAGTACCCTTGCGCGTCGGTAGGCGGCGTCGTGCGGCTCCGCGTCCGTCGTCGGCGTCGTGATCGCCGGGATGACGTCGCGGGCAGTACTTAGACGCCGCCCCTGCGCGCTGACGTCAGTTCTGTACACGACTTTCCGCGCCAGGAACGCAGAGCCATGAAAGAAGCTGACACAGGTGTCTGAAAAATACTAGGGCCCTGAAAGGGATGTCCTTAACCCTAGAAATCAGTTCGCAGAACGGGGAGGATGGGTGGGGCGGTAAGGAATCTATCACTAACTACTGTCTCTTACAGATATATCGTTACACAAGTTAGTAACTTGTGCATCTGAAAGAGACACGTTAGTGATAGATTCCTTACCTTAGAATAGATACCCCAGCAATACCAACCCCGGTGGTGGGTCTGCGAACAAAGATCAGACAAGGAAGTCCTGGAGGACAGAACGGCCAAAGAAGCCGTCCCTCCGGACCTGACTGTCAAGGCAGTAATGCTTAGTAAACGTGTGCAGCGAGGCCCACGTAGCTGCCTGACAGATAACCGGCAGCGGAACACCGCGGCCCAAGGCCGTGGTAGCAGCCGTTGCCCTGGTGGAATGGGCACGCAGCCCAACAGGAGGCTCCTTCTTAGCCAAAGAATAGCAGGTCTTGATGCACAAGGTAACCCAGCGGGAGATGGTCCTCTTGTGCACCGCCCGACCTTTTTGGCGCCCACGTAGCCAACAAAGAGCTGGTCATCCACCCGGAAGTGTTTTGTGCGGTCGATATAGAAGGAGAGCGCACGTTTTGGGTCCAGACGGTGGAGCCTCTCTTCCTCTCTGGAAGGATGCGGAGGCGGAAAGAAGGTGGGCAAAGTGATGGTCTGCCCAATGTGGAAAGCAGTAACCACCTTTGGCAAGAAGGACGGACGCGTCCGAAGAACAACCTTGTCTGGATGAACAGACAGAAAGGGAGGTTTGCAAGAAAGAGCCTGGAGCTCACTCACCCGCCGAGCGGAGGTGATGGCCACCAGAAAGGCCGCCTTTAGAGTCAGAAGACGAAGAGGACAGTTATGCAGAGGCTCAAAGGGAGCGCACATTAAAAAGGTAAGAACCAAGTTCAAGTCCCACTGAGGCATTACAAACGGAACAGGAGGGAAGAGGTGAGTAATGCCTTTTAAGAACCTGTTAACAACAGGGGACTTGAAAAGGGAGGAGCTGATCAGGGAGCCTGAGGAAGGCCGAGATAGCACAAAGATAACCCTTGATGGTACCCAGGGCAGAACCCTGTTGGGCCAGAGAGAGAAGGAACAGAAGGACCTCAGAAAGAGGGGCAGAAAGGGGATCCACAGCCTTTGCTGTGCACCATGCCACAAATTTGTTCCACCTGCAGGCGTATACCACCTTAGTGGAGGGACGCCTGGCTGCCAGAATCACATCACAAACTTCGGGAGGCAAGTCGAAAGGAATCAACTGCCGCCGCTCAATCTCCACGCAAGCAGGTGTAGACTGGACAGGTTCGGGTGGAGGACCGTCCCCTGCTGCTGCGACAGAAGATCCTCCCGAAGAGGCAGACGGATCGGGGGATCTATGCTCATATTGAGTAGCTCGGGATACCAAACTCTTCGAGCCCAGTCCGGAGCCACAAGAATGACTTGGGCCCGGTCGTGCCGAATCTTCTTCAACACTCTGGGTAGAAGTGGTATAGGCGGAAAGGCGTACAACAGACCGCAACTCCACTCGCGACGAAAAGCGTCGCCGAGCGAGTGCCGCCTTGGAAATTCCAACGCGCAGAACTGATGACATTGCGCGTTCTCTTCGGTGGCGAATAGATCTAACCAAGGCTCTCCCCACTGTAGAAAGAGTCCTTGCGCCACTTCCGAGTGAAGACGCCATTCGTGATCCATCATGCACCTGCGGCTGAGTTCGTCCGCCCTGGCGTTCAGAGAACCTGCCAGGTGTTGAACCATCAGGAACATGCCCTGATGTTCCAGCCATGTCCAGAGGCGCAGAGCCTCCTGACAAAGGGTCCAAGACCCCACCCCGCCCTGTTTGTTGCAGTACCACATGGCGGTGGTGTTGTCTGTGAACACCTGCACTACCTTCCCTTTGACAGAGGGAAGGAATGCCTTGAGTGCAAGCCGGATCGCCCGGAGCTCCAGAAGGTTGATATGGAGCCGGGACTCCGCCGGAGACCAGAGGCCTCTGATCTCCGCCTCTCCCAAGTGACCGCCCCATCCCAGAAGGGACGCGTCCGTCACAACTGTATGCTCTGGCTGGGGAAGGGAGAGGGATCTGCCCATGACCCATTGCCGGTTCGAGAGCCACCACTGCAACTGTTTTGCAGTCCCCTCCGAGATCTGGACGTGATCGGACAGGTTGCCCTGGTGCTGCGCCCACTGGAACTTCAGGTCCCACTGCAGAGCCCGCATATGCCATCTGGCATGATTGACCAGCAGGATGCAGGAGGCCATGAGGCCCAGCAGCCTCAGGGTCATCCTTACCGAAACCCAGGATAAAGGCCGAAAGATCGGAATCATAGCCTGAATATCCCGGACTCGCCGTTCGGGAGGATAGGCCCGAAACTGCGTCGTGTCCAGAACTGCTCCGATGAAAAGGAGCTGTGGAGAAGGAATCAGATGCGACTTCGGCACATTGATGGAGAACCCCAGCGAGTGCAGGAGTTCGGCCGTAGTCTGGAGGTGGGAGACGACTGCCTGGGACGAGCCCGCCTTCAGCAGCCAGTCGTCGAGGTAGGGGAAGACTGAAACCCCTGCCCGGCGCAGATGAGCCGCGACCACCGCCATCACTTTCGTGAACACCCGAGGGGCACTTGTAAGGCCAAAGGGGAGCACGGTGAACTGAAAATGCTCGTGGCCTACCGTGAACCGAAGGTAACGCCGGTGGGCCGGCAGGACGGGGATGTGGAAATATGCGTCCTGCAAGTCCAACGCTACCAACCAGTCTCCAGGGTCGAGGGCAGTCAAGACCTGAGCTAGGGTGAGCATCTTGAACTTCTCCTTCCGGAGGAAGCGATTGGCGTTCCGGAGGTCCAAGATAGGACGCATGTCCTCCTTGTCCTTTTTGGGCACCAGAAAGTAGTGGGAGTAGCAACCACGCCCTACTTCTGGGGTCGGAACATGCTCGATGGCCCTCTTGGTCAAGAGGGCCGTGACTTCCTTCTGTAGAAGCACCAAGTGATCCCCTGACATGCGGTGGAGTTGAGGTGGCATGGCTGGGGGGTGGTCTCGAAGGGGAGGGAGTAGCCCCTTCGGACAATGTCCAAGACCCACCTGTCCGAGGTGATGGTGCGCCAGTGGGGAAGGTGATGGCGGACCCTGCCCCTACTGGCGTGCCGTGCACCTGAAAGGAGGGACTAGGAGGGCTTGGAGGCCGCGGACGGGTTGGAGGTGGTGGCCTGACCCGCACGCTGGTTGCCCGATCCGCCACGGCGGAATCCACGTCCTCGGCCACGCGAAGACGCCTGCTGCGCGGGCCGGTGGCTGGGCTGCTGACGTGAAGGGCGCCCCTACCGTGGCCACGATAGGGGCGAAAAGCAGAAGGCAGCGGAGGGCGTGTAGCAGAAAGGCCCAGGGACTTGGCAGTAGCCCGTGAGTCCTTAAAGCGCTCCAACGCATGGTCTGCTTTGGACCCAAAAAGACCGACTCCATCAAAGGGCATGTCCATGAGAGTATTCTGGACATCCCCTGAAAAACCAGTGGTTCTCAGCCAGGCGTGGCGGCGGAGCGCCACCGTCGTTGCAATCGACCTGCCCAGCGAGTCGGCGGTGTCAAGGCCACAACGGATAGTGTATTTGGCCGCATCCCTTCCTTCCGCAATGGCGCGGGAAAGCAGTGCCTGGACCTCCTCAGGGCACTGGGGCAAAACATCCGCCACCGAATCCCACAGAGAGTGGGTATAGCGGCCCAAAAGACAAGCGGTGTTAACGGACCGCAAGCCAGCACTGGAGGAAGAAAAACAGTTCTTCCCAAACTGATCCAGGCGTTTGGATTCCCTATCCGGAGGAGCGGTAGGGAAGGCGGTTTGGGAAGCGGAGGCTTGGACAACCAAGCTCTCAGGAGTGGGGTGGACAGAAAGAAACAGGGGGTCGCCCGGAGCGGGGCGATGGCGTCGTGACACGTTCCGATCCACAGGAGCCCCTGTGTTGGGCTTGGACCAGGCGCCCAAAAGAACGTCTGTGAGGGCGTCGTTAAACGGCAGCACAGTCTCCGCAGAGGAGGCTGCCGGCTGAAGCACCTCTGTCAAGATGTTAGGCTTGACCGTCAAAGTAGGGAGCTGGAGACGTAAGGCCCCAGCAGCCCTACGCAACACCGTACCAAAATTGGCCCCCTCCTCCGTAGCCACGGGAGGAGACAGCATGCCAGTGTCAGGAGAAGTATCCAGACCACTGGCCTCCCCTAGACTCTCTGTCCAGTCCTCATCATACTGACAGTTGCGAGTCAGAGGGTCATCAGACCCCTCCCAGTCCTCCTGGTCCTCCTCTGGTTCAAAATAAGGAGGAGGAGGGACATTTGGGACCCAAGGGCCCATCGGCGCGGAGCCGGCGTCGAGCGACGTCGCTCCGGGTCCATGTCCGGAGCCGGAAGGAACTGGGGACGACGCCGCCCGGAGCCCAGGGCGGCGTCGAGAACGGCACCGGAGACATCGGCGCCGGCGGAGGTGTCGTGAGGTCGACCGGCGTCGATGGGGGTTGTGGAGCCGGGATCGAGGCCGGGGCCGAAGCCGGGATCGAGGCTGGAGTCCCGGGCGACGCCGGGGCCGGAGCCGCCGGCGACGCCGGAGCAACCCCATCAGGGCCCGCGGGGCCCGAAGGCGCACCGGAGGGGCCTGAAGGCCCGAAGAGGCGGGCCATGGCCGACAGGAACTCCTGTACCTTGGCCGGATCCGCCCCCGAACCCGGGAAGGGCGGGTATGACGGGGCGACTCCACAGGCAAGTCCGGGGCCGCGGGGCGGGACGGTGCCGGGAGGGGCCTCAGCCGAGTCGCGAGACCGGCGAGGCGAAGTCCGAGAGCGACGATGCTTCTTGGACTTCTTGTGCTTAGACTTACCGGACGAAGAAGACTTCGACGCCGACGACCGGTGTGCACTCCGCGAGCGACCCCTGGACCTCTCACGCGACCGGGGCCTCCGTGGAGCCGAATGCCGGGCCTCGAGGAGCTTTCGAGACCGCTCTCGCAAAGCTTTCGGGTTGAGGGCCTGGCATTCGGGACAAGACTCGGTGTCGTGGCCTCGGCCGAGGCAGAAGAGACACTCCCAATGTGGGTCGGTGACGGACATCATCCGCGCACAGGCGCCGCATCGCTTGAAGCCGGGCATCCCTACGACACCTTAAAGATGGAAAAAACAGTGAAAAAATCACCAAAAAGTATGGTCAAAAATTGACCAGGGCACTGCTCTTCCCGGATCTGCGCTTGCTGGCGCGGAAAAAGAAGAACTGACGTCAGCGCGCAGGGGCGGCGTCTAAGTACTGCCCGCGACGTCATCCCGGCGATCACGACGCCGACGACGGACGCGGAGCCGCACGACGCCGCCTACCGACGCGCAAGGGTACTGCTACGCAAAACTTTCCGGATCCAGCCTGACGCCTGGGGATATTCTAAGGTAAGGAATCTATCACTAACGTGTCTCTTTCAGATCTAAGAGGCATAGGCCTCTCTTTAGTCTATACCTATTAGTGTATTATGACTATTTAAAACTACTACTACTATTTTAAGTACCGGGGACTCTCATCATGACGACAGGTAATGATTCAAGCATGTGAATCTATGAAAGTTCCAATACTGGAGTAACGCCCCTTCCTAATAGCGCATCACAAAACACTATTTTGCGAGTCGCCAATTATTTGCGACTCACAAAATAGTGTTTGTACATGGCCCTATCAGAATTAGCATGCGCAAACAGGTCGCAAACCCGTTTGCGCATGCTAATTCTTGTCGTACATCTGGCCCCAAGGACCCTTATCAGTGGACTACGAAGAAACCCCGTGGAAGACAGAAGGTTGGAGAGCCACCCCACCCGTGGATACCGAAGTACCCAAGTTACCTAACCCAAGGAAGCTGGGTGCATAGGTGTGAAGTGGCATCGGAAACCACAGTCGAACCCAATGGATGACTTCGAAGAAGAGCCGCTGTTGGAAGGGAGAAGAATGTCTGTTGGAATCCAAATGTGGATTCTTGTTAAGGAGTACCTGAAAGCAGAGGGGACAGACTCTGGGTCACTTGGGAGTGACCAGGGGCTCGGAAGACGAATGTCCACCGATGTCGGGTGCTTCAGGATAGTTGACGGTCACCTTGACTCTGCAGCTGCGGGGACCAGGCGACGTTGAGGATGACCAGGAGCCGGATGCGAGCTGTTCCACGAAGGATGTCGAGTGCTGAGGGGTCGGTGTCCGGCAGGAGCACCAACAAGCCTTGGCAACGGCAACCCACGCAGAAGGTCAAGGAAGTGTACGGTTCGGACCAATAAGGTCCAGGAGACTCACCACACACTGGGGAGTCAGGGCAAGCCTGGATCAAACAGGGGAGCCCAAGAAAAGCAAAGTTGACCCTCAAATGGACCCATAGACCGGAAGCACAGGAGTCGCGAGAGGACCTCGAGCAGCTTCACAAAACAGCAAGCCACGGAGCACTCGGTGCGAGGCGGATGAAGATCTTTGTGCAGAAAGTCGCTAGAGGTTGAGGCTACTCGGAGCCCAATGCACTTGTTAAAGAATTGCCAACAAGCACATGCACTTGCAAAAGTACGCCGTGCACAGGGGTTCGGGTATTGCAGCCCCCACAAGGGATTCTGACCTCAAACTTGGTGAGTGGGCAGCTCGGGCCTCGAGGGACGTAGGAACCCACCTCCTGTGTTGCTGGACCCTTCGGAGTCCGTAGGAGCTCGGGATCAGCAGACCGGTCAGCAGTGTTGCGGTGCCTGAGAATGCAGGAGTGTGACTCCTTCACTGCAAGGGAGATTATCTTCAGTTGTCTTTGATGCTCCACAGGTCCTACACAGATCCTGTATGGTGCACAGGCACAGACGATGCAGCAGACTGAGAGGGAGACGGAGTCAGGCCCAAACGAAGTCCAGCGAAGTCCAGAGTGCCCAGACGGTCGAAGTGCAGTAGTTTCAGGTTAGAACCTTGTCCACGACGAATCTAAGGTCCTACAGCCAGGTAAGCCCTTAGGTACCCACGGGAGAGGGTTGGAAAGATTCAGGGGACCCTCCCTGGGGAGGGTCTGGACAGGGGGTAGGTTACTCCCATGTCCTTTGTCCAGTTTCGCTCCAGAGCGGGAGCCAAGGGCTCCCAGGACTGGTTTGAACTGGACTATGAACAGGGACACCAAATGTGCCCCTCATGCAGACTTTCAATCGCTGGCAAGCGCACCCACCTAGCCCTAATACACTAAATCCTGTCTGGGAGGTGGTCACACCTCCCTGTGACAGGATGCCTATTGTTCTGCCTTCCACTGCTCAAGCTTGGCTCAGCAGCAGGAGGGCAGAAATGTGTCTCTGGTCGGCAGCAACCATTTGTGCTGTCCGGAGTTAGAAGGCTGGTACCGAGAACACCAAGGACCCCACGAAGCTCGCTTCTGAGGGGTGGAATCATACCTCCCTCACTGGTTACCGGTGTGGGGGTATGATTCCAACATGTTTGACACCAAACACGATAGGGTTTGTTTCAGCCGTTTTAGAGTTGGTCATCACGCAGTCGCGTAATGCCCCTCTATATATTGTATATGGCTGCTTCACTGACAACCCGGGAGAATGGACTCCGTAGGCTGCAGGGGTGTTCTGCTCATGCAGGGGCACCCTCTCACTTAGAACCAAGCACCCTGCCTTCAGGATTGTAAAGGCCTGCCATAGGTTTCAAGTGCAGTGACCCTGAGATATAGTAAACCTATATCTTAAGTAAGTGGTGCATGCACCAACTTACACAGGCTGCAATGGGAGGCCTGTAGTTCCATTTTGCATGGCCTCTCATGGGTGGCATAATACATGCTTCAGCCCGTGGGAGGCCTCTGGGGTACCTATGCCCTGGGTACATGTGTACCATATACTAGGGACTGACAAGGGTACCCCAGTATCCAATCTGGAGTGTACCTAAGTACATAACATAACAGTATAGGGAGAAAGCAGAAAGACTGGGGTCCTGATTAGCAGGATCCCAGTCAGACTAGTAGAAAACCAGCTTAGCACCAGGCAAAAAGTGGGGGTACAGATGCAGAAGGATCCTACCTTCCTACACTAACGCACTACCACACGCACTCCCACTACTGCACACCTTGCAGGACAAGGGACCCAACGCACTCCCACTACTGCACACCTTGAAGGAAATGGGAACCAACGCTCACCCACTACTCCACACCTTGCAGGACAAGGGAACCAACGCACTCCCACTACTGCACACCTTGCAGGACACGGTAACCAACGCACTCCCACTACTGCACACCTTGCAGGACAAGGAAATGATGCAATCCCACTACTGCACATCTTGCCTGACAAAGGAACCAACACGCTCCCACTACTGCACACCTTGCAGGACACCACTACTGCATACCTTGCAGGACAAAGGAAATTACGATCTCCCACTACTGCACACATTTGCAGGACAAAGGAACAGACACACTCCCTCTACTGCATGACTTGCAGAACACCACTACTGCAACCTTGCAGGACAAAGGAACCAACGCACTCCCACTGCTGCACACACTGCAGGACAAAGGAACTAAACACACTCCTACTACTGCGCTCACTGCAGGACAAAGGAACTAAACACACTCCTACTACTGCGCTCACTGCAGGACAAAGGAAGTGATGATCTCCCACTACTGCAAATGATAGTTATTTTTCAACCTTTCATCCATAGACATTCTACTAACAGGAAATCTTCGCTCATGGTATATATTTAATCAATCAATCAGGGGAATTGTAAGCGCGCTACTCACTCGTGAGGGTCTCAAGGCGCTGTGGGGGGGGAGGGCTCCGCAGTTGCGTTCAGTCGAAGAGCCAGGTCTTGAGAGCCTTCCTGAAGGTGTTCAGGGAGGGGGCGCATCTGATGTTGATTGGGAGCTCGTTCCAGGTCTTGGCCGCGATGTAGGAGAAGGCTCTTCCCCTTGTTCTTGCTCTGTGGATGCGTGGGGTTTCGGTGAGGTTGGCGGATCGGATATTTCTTTTGGGTACGTGGAAGGTGATTCTCTCGTTGAGGTATTGGGGTCCGGTGTTGTGGAGGCAGTTGTAGGCGTGGGTGAGTATCTTGAAAGTGACTCTCTTCTCGACAAGGAGCCAGTGGAGATTCCGTAGGTGTTGGCTGATGTGCTCGTGTCGGGGGATACCGAGGACGAGTCTGGCGGAGGTGTTCTGTATCGTCTGGAGCTTGCGGAGTAGAGACTTGTTGATGCCGGCGTAGAGGGCGTTTCCGTAGTCAAGTCTGCTGGTTATGAGTGCGTGGGTGACTGTCTTTTCTCGACTCGGGGGGGGGGTATCCATTTGAAAGTCTTACATAGGATGCGGAGGGTGTTGAAGCAGCTGGAGGCGACGGCGTTGACCTGTCGGGTCATGGAGAGGGAGGAGTCGAGGACGATGCAGAAGTTTCTGGCATGGTCCGTGGGGATCAGAGGTTTGCCGAGGGCGGTGGGCCACCAGGTGTTGTTCCATGCTGATGGGGTGGTGACGAGGACTTCTGTCTTCCGAGTTGAGCTTCAGGCAGCTGTTCCTCATCCAGGATGCGACGTCCTGCATTCCTTCCTGGAAGTTGAGTCTGGTGGTGGTGGGGTCCTTGGTGAGGGAGAGGATGAGCTGGCTGTCGTCGGCGTAGGATATAATGCTGAGGCCGTGCTGTCTGACGATGGCGAGGGGGGCCATGTAGATGTTGAAGAGGGTTGGGCTGAGCGATGATCCCTGTGGTACTCCACAGTTGATTTCCGAGGGTTCGGGGAAGAAGGGTGGCAGTCTGATTCTTTGGCTTCTGCCGGTGAGGAACGAGCAGATCCAGTCGAGGGCGGTTCCTCGTATGCCGGCGTCGTGTAGTCTGGCAGCGAGTGTGCGGTGGGAGACGGTGTCAAAAGCTGCTGACAGGTCGAGTAGAATCAGGGCTGCGGTGTGGCCTTGGTCGAGGAGGGTGCGGATGTCGTCTGTGGCGGTGAGTAGGGCGGTCTCGGTGCTGTGGCTGCTGCGGAATCCGGATTGAGAGGGGTCGAGGATGGAGTTGTCTTCGATGAACCTTGTTAGTTCTGCGTTGACGGTCTTCTCATCGACTTTTGCCGCGAAGGGGAGGAGCGAGATGGGCCGGTAGTTCTTGATGTCCGTTGGATCTGCTGCGGATTTCTTGAGCAGGGGTCTGACTTCTGCGCATTTCCAGTCATCGGGGAAAGTGCCGGTCTCGAAGGTGGCGTTGATGGTGCACCTTAATTTTGGCACGATGGTGGTGGTGGCTCTGTGGTAGATGTGTGGTAGGCAGGGGTCTGTGGGGGCCCCCGTGTGGATGCCTTTCATGGTCGAGGCGGTCTCTTCGGCCGTGACCGGTGTCCAGGAGGAGATGGTGGGCTGGCTGGTGTTGCCGGAGGGCGGGATTGTTGCGGAATCAGGTGTTTGGTCGTTGAAGTTGTCGTAGAGGTTTTTGATCTTCAGGTGGAAGTAGGATCCGAGCTTGTCGCAGAGGTCCTGGGAAGGGGTGATGTCCGTGGCTTCGCTGGGGGGCTTGGTGAATTCCTGGATGCTGCTGAAGAGTTCCTTGGAGTTGCTGGAGTTGGCGAGGATTTTGTTGTGGATGAAGGTTCTTTTGGTGGTTCTGATGCGTTGGTGGTATTCCGTCATGGCGTTCTTGTAGGTGGTGTGGTTTTCAAGTGTCTTGCTGTTTCTCCAGTGCGTCTCGAGGCGCCTGCAGGTGCGTCTGGCTTCCTGGAGGCCGGTGGTGAATTAGGTGGCTTTCCTGGGGCGCTGTCTGTCGGAGTTGCGTAGCGGGCGAGCTTGTCTGCGCAGTTGGAAATCCATGTGTGAAATTCCTTGGCTGCGAGGTTGGCGTCGGTTGCAGCGGTGGGGGTGTTGTGGTTGAGGGTGGAGTTGAGCTGTTCCTCGGTGACTCTGCTCCAATTCCTTCGCGGGGGCGCGGAGCGGGTTTGGGCAGCTTGGGTTTGTCGACGAGGAAGTGTACGCAGTGGTGGTCAGTCCATGGGGGTTGTGTGGTGTAGCTGAAGTGGATGCTGTTTCCTCCTGGGAAGATTGGGTCGAGGGTGTGTCCTGCCTTGTGGGTCGGCATGATGACGAATTGTTTCAGTCCGATGTTGGCGAGGTTGTCCAGGAGGGTGGTGGAGTTGTGGTCGCTGGGGTTGTCGAGGTGGAAGTTCAGGTCTCCGATGAGTATGTAGTCCATGGAGGCGATGGTATGGGGTGCGATGAAGTCGGAGATGGTGGAGGGGAAGTCGGCGCGGGGGCTGGGGGGTCTGTAGGCGAGGGTGCCGCGGAGTGTGGAGTTGGGGCTGGTCTGGACCTGGAAGTGCAGGTGTTCAACGGCGGAGAAAGCGTCGCTAGAGGTGGAGAGGCGGAGGGAGTTTATGTGTGTGATGGCGAGTCCTCCTCCCAGGTGGTTGGGGCGGTCCTTCCTCTGGATCTTGTATCCGTCCGGGATGGCGATGTCGGAGGCGGAGGAGGCATTGGTCCAGGTTTCTGTAAAGAAGGTGACGTCTGGTGAGAGGGTGTCAAGGAGATTCCAGATCTCTACGGCGTGTCTGTGCATGGAGGGTACGTTGAGGAGGATGCACCTCAGGGCGTTGGCGGTGTTAGCGGCGGGGGCGGTGGTGAAGGTCTAGCGGCAGTGGCGGCAGGAGAACTGGCTGTGGGTTGTGTTCGGCATTGACTGCTGGCAGTTGTTGTTTCTTCCGGGGTTGAGTGCGAGGAGGGCAGCTGAGTCTTGGCGGTGGATGGTCGGAGATCCAGGGTTCCTGGCCGCGGTTGGGTCGCGGACGGGCGCAGGCGGGCTTGCCTTTGGCGCGCCTTCACCGTGCCCAGTGGCCGCCATTAAATAGGGGACGGGGAGGGAAAGCGCAGCTGGGAGCGGGAAGTGGCAGGGGTGAGGGGCCGCGGGGGCAGCAGCAGCGGGAAAAAAGGGCGGTGAAGTGGGCACGGAGGGAAAAAAAAAAACAGGCAGTTGGCACAAAGCAGAATGCAAGGCAGGAAAAAATACACAACACAAAGGGCAAGAATACAAGGCACAAAATAGACACACAGGGAATTATGTAATGGGTATGTTCCAACCCACACGCCACAAATGGTCTTAAAATAAGACCAAATCAAACTACACTTCCACACAAACAAATTTCGATGTGCAACACACACACTGCTCACCTGAATCACACACTTCCGCAGACAACAGCCCATCAAACATGGTAAACAATCAATTCAACAAAACATTAATGACAATATGCATAGGCATAGCATTAGAAAAATACAGAGAGTGTCACATGACAGTAGCTACCAATAACAGTCAAAAGATCGGTGATTGACCTCTCACCCGAGCCCACTGCCATAATAGCACCAGAACAAATTCACCTCTAACTTCGGACCAACATGCCTGTCTCACCTCAGTGCTGTGTGCAAGTCTTGCCGACGATTCCTGAGCACCTCCGTGCAGTCACATGCCGCTGAATAACTATGCCTCCTGCTGACTCACCAGCACACAAAGCCGGCATAAAGCTTGGAAAAAAGTCAAGAACATCTTGCGCGGCCTTAGAACTAATGTGCCGTAATTAGAGGAAAGTGCTGAACGCAGCGATGGCAAATCAGCACAGGGACACAACACAACCAATCCTAAATGGCTGGTGCGTACGCGGTAAGTCAACTCAGCGCAACTGCTCCCAGCTAATACTGCCTACATGACATCACAGACGTTTCTTTCATGTAACCGCAGCTTAAGCGGTTCTGCACAACGCAGGCGGTGTTATGGGAACAACCACTGACCGGTGCAGCAGCTTGTGCCCTCCTGAGTTTGTGGATACCTGCTTGATCCTGTTGCTCCTAGTCACCTCCTCAGCGACTCCACTGGTAAGCTACCAAGGCTAGACCAACGCGTGGCAGCATAAACATTCCTCATGACAAATGGTGATTGCCACAAGCGCAACTTTATTTTTTAGATTCAAATGTCCACAACATAGTCTTTCCGATAGCGTTTCACACCAGAGCAGCTGACCCGTCACCCACTGAGCTCTTACCGGGGCCCGACATATGCCCCCAAACAAACGTCTTAACCAAAAACGCAGAAAGCAGGCAATTCGTTCACACTTAATGCAGGTTAAGGTTTCATAACGTCTATCCTTACCCCAACCGAAGCACATGTCGATAAGTGCAGCACCAACCGGTACCTTTTAAAACAAGAGCTGCTCGTTTAGCGTGAGCACACGTCCAACCAATGCTGCCAGAACATTTGAATGCTGCCGGTTGCACTTGAACTAACGCTGCCAGTTCACACCAAATAACCTCTGTAACTGCAGTTAACACGATCCTTAACCTTAAAGCACAAGTTACTAACTTGTGTAACGATATATCTGTAAGAGACAGTAGTTAGTGATAGATTCCTTACCTTAGAATATCCCCAGGCGTCAGGCTGGATCCGGAAAAGTTTTGCGTAGCAGTACCCTTGCGCGTCGGTAGGCGGCGTCGTGCGGCTCCGCGTCCGTCGTCGGCGTCGTGATCGCCGGGATGACGTCGCGGGCAGTACTTAGACGCCGCCCCTGCGCGCTGACGTCAGTTCTGTACACGACTTTCCGCGCCAGGAACGCAGAGCCATGCAAGAAGCTGACACAGGTGTCTGAAAAATACTAGGGCCCTGAAAGGGATGTCCTTAACCCTAGAAATCAGTTCGCAGAACGGGGAGGATGGGTGGGCGGTAAGGAATCTATCACTAACTACTGTCTCTTACAGATATATCGTTACACAAGTTAGTAACTTGTGCATCTGAAAGAGACACGTTAGTGATAGATTCCTTACCTTAGAATAGATACCCCAGCAATACCAACCCCGGTGGTGGGTCTGCGAACAAAGATCAGACAAGGAAGTCCTGGAGGACAGAACGGCCAAAGAAGCCGTCCCTCCGGACCTGACTGTCAAGGCAGTAATGCTTTGTAAACGTGTGCAGCGAGGCCCACGTAGCTGCCTGACAGATAACCGGCAGCGGAACACCGCGGCCCAAGGCCGTGGTAGCAGCCGTTGCCCTGGTGGAATGGGCACGCAGCCCAACAGGAGGCTCCTTCTTAGCCAAAGAATAGCAGGTCTTGATGCACAAGGTAACCCAGCGGGAGATGGTCCTCTTGTGCACCGCCCGAACTTTTTTGGCGCCCACGTAGCCAACAAAGAGCTGGTCATCCACCCGGAAGTGTTTTGTGCGGTCAATATAGAAAGAGAGCGCACGTTTTGGGTCCAGACGGTGGAGCCTCTCTTCCTCTCTGGAAGGATGCGGAGGCGGAAAGAAGGTGGGCAAAGTGATGGTCTGCCCAATGTGGAAAGCAGTAACCACCTTTGGCAAGAAGGACGGACGCGTCCGAAGAACAACCTTGTCTGGATGAACAGACAGAAAGGGAGGTTTGCAAGATAGAGCCTGGAGCTCACTCACCCGCCGAGCGGAGGTGATGGCCACCAGAAAGGCTGTCTTCAGAGTCAGAAGACGAAGAGGACAGTTATGCAGAGGCTCAAAGGGAGCGCACATTAAAAAGGTAAGAACCAAGTTCAAGTCCCACTGAGGCATTACAAACGGAACAGGAGGGAAGAGGTGAGTAATGCCTTTTAAGAACCTGTTAACAACAGGGGACTTGAAAAGGGAGGGCTGATCAGGGAGCCTGAGGAAGGCCGAGATAGCACAAAGATAACCCTTGATGGTACCCAGGGCAGAACCCTGTTGGGCCAGAGAGAGAAGGAACAGAAGGACCTCAGAAAGAGGGGCAGAAAGGGGATCCACAGCCTTTGCTGTGCACCATGCCACAAATTTGTTCCACCTGCAGGCGTATACCACCTTAGTGGAGGGACGCCTGGCTGCCAGAATCACATCACAAACTTCGGGAGGCAAGTTGAAAGGAATCAACTGCCGCCGCTCAATCTCCACGCAAGCAGGTGTAGACTGGACAGGTTCGGGTGGAGGACCGTCCCCTGCTGCTGCGACAGAAGATCCTCCCGAAGAGGCAGACGGATCGGGGATCTATGCTCATATTGAGTAGCTCGGGATACCAAACTCTTCGAGCCCAGTCCGGAGCCACAAGAATGACTTGGGCCCGGTCGTGCCGAATTTTCTTCAACACTCTGGGTAGAAGTGGTATAGGCGGAAAGGCGTACAACAGACCGCAACTCCACTCGCGACGAAAAGCGTCGCCGAGCGAGTGCCGCCTTGGAAATTCCAACGCGCAGAACTGATGACATTGCGCGTTCTCTTCGGTGGCGAATAGATCTAACCAAGGCTCTCCCCACTGTAGAAAGAGTCCTTGCGCCACTTCCGAGTGAAGACGCCATTCGTGATCCATCATGCACCTGCGGCTGAGTTCGTCCGCCCTGGCGTTCAGAGAACCTGCCAGGTGTTGAACCATCAGGAACATGCCCTGATGTTCCAGCCATGTCCAGAGGCGCAGAGCCTCCTGACAAAGGGTCCAAGACCCCACCCCGCCCTGTTTGTTGCAGTACCACATGGCGGTGGTGTTGTCTGTGAACACCTGCACTACCTTCCCTTTGACAGAGGGAAGGAATGCCTGAGTGCAAGCCGGATCGCCCGGAGCTCCAGAAAGTTGATATGGAGCCGGGACTCCGCCGGAGACCAGAGGCCTCTGATCTCCGCCTCTCCCATGTGACCGCCCCATCCCAGAAGGGACGCGTCCGTCACAACTGTATGCTCTGGCTGGGGAAGGGAGAGGGATCTGCCCATGACCCATTGCCGGTTCGAGAGCCACCACTGCAACTGTTTTGCAGTCCCCTCCGAGATCTGGACGTGATCGGACAGGTTGCCCTGGTGCTGCGCCCACTGGAACTTCAGGTCCCACTGCAGAGCCCGCATATGCCATCTGGCATGATTGACCAGCAGGATGCAGGAGGCCATGAGGCCCAGCAGCCTCAGGGTCATCCGTACCGAAACCCAGGATAAAGGCCGAAAGATCGGAATCATAGCCTGAATATCCCGGACTCGCCGTTCGGGAGGATAGGCCCGAAACTGCGTCGTGTCCAGAACTGCTCCGATGAAAAGGAGCTGTGGAGAAGGAATCAGATGCGACTTCGGCACATTGATGGAGAACCCCAGCGAGTGCAGGAGTTCGGCCGTAGTCCGGAGGTGGGAGACGACTGCCTGGGACGAGCCCGCCTTCAGCAGCCAGTCGTCGAGGTAGGGGAAGACTGAGACCCCTGCCCGGCGCAGATGAGCTGCGACCACCGCCATCACTTTCGTGAACACCCGAGGGGCACTTGTAAGGCCAAAGGGGAGCACGGTGAACTGAAAATGCTCGGGGCCTACCGTGAACCGAAGGTAACGCCGGTGGGCCGGCAGGACGGGGATATGGAAATACGCGTCCTGCAAGTCCAACGCTACCAACCAGTCTCCTGGGTCGAGGGCAGTCAAGACCTGAGCTAGGGTGAGCATCTTGAACTTCTCCTTCCGGAGGAAGCGATTGACGTTCCGGAGGTCCAAGATAGGACGCATGTCCTCCTTGTCCTTTTGGGCACCAGAAAGTAGTGGGAGTAGCAACCACGCCCTACTTCTGGGGTCGGAACATGCTCGATGGCCCTCTTGGCCAAGAGGGCCGTGACTTCCTTCCGTAGAAGCACCAAGTGATCCCCTGACATGCGGTGGAATTGAGGTGGCATGGCTGGGGGTGGTCTCGAAGGGGAGGGAGTAGCCCCTTCGGACAATGTCCAAGACCCACCTGTCCGAGGTGATGGTGCGCCAGTGGGGAAGGTGATGGCGGACCCTGCCCCCTACTGGCGTGCCGTGCACCTGAAAGGAGGGACTAGGAGGGCTTGGAGGCCGCGGACGGGTTGGAGGTGGTGGCCTGACCCGCACGCTGGTTGCCCGATCCGCCACGGCGGAATCCACGTCCTCGGCCACGCGAAGACGCCTGCTGCGCGGGCCGGTGGCTGGGCTGCTGACGTGAAGGGCGCCCCTACCGTGGCCACGATAGGGGCGAAAAGCAGAAGGCAGCGGAGGGCGTGTAGCAGAAAGGCCCAGGGACTTTGCAGTAGCCCGTGAGTCCTTAAAGCGCTCCAACGCATGGTCTGCTTTGGACCCAAAAAGACCGACTCCATCAAAGGGCATGTCCATGAGAGTATTCTGGACATCCCCTGAAAAACCAGTGGTTCTCAGCCAGGCGTGGCGCCGGAGCGCCACCGTCGTTGCAATCGACCTGCCCAGCGAGTCGGCGGTGTCAAGGCCACAACGGATAGTGTATTTGGCCGCATCCCGTCCTTCCGCAATGGCGCGGGAAAGCAGTGCCTGGACCTCCTCAGGGCACTGGGGCAAAACATCCGCCACCGAATCCCACAGGGAGTGGGTATATCGGCCCAAAAGACAAGCGGTGTTAACGGACCGCAAGCCAGCACTGGAGGAAGAAAAACCTTTCTTCCCAAACTGATCCAGGCGTTTGGATTCCCTATCCGGAGGAGCGGTAGGGAAGGCGGTTTGGGAAGCGGAGGCTTGGACAACCAAGCTCTCAGGAGTGGGGTGGACAGAAAGAAACAGGGGGTCGCCCGGAGCGGGGCGATGGCGTCGTGACACGTTCCGATCCACAGGAGCCCCTGTGTTGGGCTTGGACCAGGCGCCCAAAAGAACGTCCGTGAGGGCGTCGTTAAACGGCAGCACAGTCTCCGCAGAGGAGGCTGCCGGCTGAAGCACCTCTGTCAAGATGTTAGTCTTGACCGTCAAAGTAGGGAGCTGGAGACGTAAGGCCCCAGCAGCCCTACGCAACACCGTACCAAAATTGGCCCCCTCCTCCGTAGCCACGGGAGGAGACAGCATGCCAGTGTCAGGAGAAGTATCCAGACCACTGGCCTCCCCTAGACTCTCTGTCCAGTCCTCATCATACTGACAGTCGCGTGTTAGAGGGTCATCAGACCCCTCCCAGTCCTCCTGGTCCTCCTCTGGTTCAAAATAAGGAGGAGGAGGGACATTTGGGACCCAAGGTCCCATCGGCGCCGGAGCCGGCGTCGAGCGACGTCGCTCCGGGACCATGTCCGGAGCCGGAAGGAACTGGGGACGACGCCGCCCGGAGCCCAGGGCGGCGTCGAGAACGGCACCGGAGACATCGGCGCCGGCGGAGGTGTCGTGAGGTCGACCGGCGTCGATGGGGGTTGTGGAGCCGGGATCGAGGCCGGGGCCGGAGCCGGAGCCGGGATCGAGGCTGGAGGCTCGGGCGACGCCCGGGGCCGGAGCCGCCGGTGACGCCGGATCAACACCATCAGGGCCCGCGGGGCCCGAAGGCGCACCGGAGGGGCCTGAAGGCCCGAAGAGGCGGGCCATGGCCGACAGGAACTCCTGTACCTTGGCCGGATCCGCCCCCGAACCCGGGAAGGGCGGGTATGACGGGGGCGACTCCACAGGCAAGTCCGGGGCCGCGGGGCGGGGACGGTGCCGGGAGGGGCCTCAGCCGAGTCGCGAGACCGGCGAGGCGAAGTCCGAGAGCGACGATGCTTCTTGGACTTCTTGTGTCGAGACTTACCGGACGAAGAAGACTTCGACGCCGACGACCGGTGTGCACTCCGCGAGCGACCCCTGGACCTCTCACGCGACCGGGGCTTCCGCGGAGCCGAATGCCGGGCCTCGAGGAGCTTTCGAGACCGCTCTCGCAAAGCCTTCGGGTTGAGGGCCTGGCATTCGGGACAAGACTCGGTGTCGTGGCCTCGGCCGAGGCAGAAGAGACACTCCCAATGCGGGTCGGTGACGGACACCATCCGCGCACAGGCGCCGCATCGCTTGAAGCCGGGCATCCCTACGACACCTGAATGGTGGAAAAAGACAGTGAAAAAATCACCAAAAAGTATGGTCAAAAATTGACCAGGGCACTGCTCTTCCCGGATCTGCGCTTACTGGCGCGGAAAAAGAAGAACTGACGTCAGCGCGCAGGGGCGGCGTCTAAGTACTGCCCGCGACGTCATCCCGGCGATCACGACGCCGACGACGGACGCGGAGCCGCACGACGCCGCCTACCGACGCGCAAGGGTACTGCTACGCAAAACTTTCCGGATCCAGCCTGACGCCTGGGGATATTCTAAGGTAAGGAATCTATCACTAACGTGTCTCTTTCAGATCATGCCTTCAAATGACGTTTCCAAACTACAGATGATTGCAGGCAAGCTTCAAGCTACACAGGTTTAAACGCCCAATACTTCAGTTCTATAGGCTGTCTGACAGGTTAAACAACCAATACTAAACTCAGTAGGCTGCCTGTGTCAAATCACATATATCAAACACCCAAAATGTCAAATCTGTAGGCTGTCTGTTGTAATAGACAATGGTGAGGCATCCAGTGCGTTGCTCAGGCTTCCTTTTTAGGCTTCTTTTCAGACTCTAACAATCTTCTTTTAGTTTCTTGTGCAATTTCTTGGCTCTTTACGAATGGTTCTTTGTTTCCAATCGTCGCCACTTTTGTAAACGAATCTTCTTCCTTCAGACTGTTTACTAATCAAGGGCAATGACAGAGCAAATGGCCACTACGGGCAATGATAAAGTTATACACCAACATGGCGCAATGATGAGGCCTAGCAAGCAAGGCATATACCGAGTAGTGGCCAATGACATAAACCAAGCAGAAGTCCATGAACCTCACATTAAGAAAATCAACTATAGAGCTAACAAGCAATGGCAAAGCCAATTGGTCCTGCCTATGCAAGAGCTATGGGCATTGCCAATATGTTTTAGCAATGTTGTACACCATAATGGCACCTGTTCAGCATGACTAGACGTTAGTGGGGTAAAGGAGACCGGCGCTGGGTGGAGTGTTGTAAAGTGGAATAGAATGGAGTATTATGGAGTGGCTTACAGTAGAGTTCAGTGGCATGGAAAGGAGTGAAGTGGAGTGTCATGGAGTAGCTTACAGTGTTCTGGGGGGAGTGGAGTGACGTACAGTTGAGTGGAGTAGAGTGGTGAACAGTGTCAGAGTTGAGAAGAGGTTTGTAGAGTGGAGTGGCATAGAGTGTCATGGAGTATTGTAGAGCAGAGTGGAGTAGCTTGCAGGGTGTTGCATACAGTGGAGGAGACTGTTGTAGTGTAGAGTGGCTAGAGCGGAGTACATTGTCGGAGTGGAGTGCCATGGAGTACTGTGTCATAAAATAGAGTGGAGTAAAGTGGCATGGTGGAGCCTAGAGCACTGTAGGAGGGAGTAGTGTGGTAGAATCGCATAGAGTAGAGTGCTATAGAGTGGAGTGGCATAGAGTGGATTAGAGTGCCAGTGGAGTGTAGTTTAATGGAGTAGAGCATCATAGAGTGGAGTATCGTGGAGTGGAATGTCATAGAGTGAAGTGTAGTAGAGTGGCCTAGAGTGTAGTAGCATAAAGTACAATGGTGCACATTAAACTGGCATCGAGTGCATTGGTTTTGAGTAAAGTGGCGTAGAGTGCAGTGATGTAGAGTAGCATAGAGTGCAGTGGCATAGAGTATAGCGGTGTAGAGTAGATTGCAATGGCGTAGAATGGAGTGGCACAGAGTGGAGTAGAGTGGTGTAGAGTGGAGTGGTGCAGGGTAGAGTGGAGTAGTGCAGAGGTGTAGAGTAGAGTGGCGTAGAGTGTATTGACGTACAGTGCAGTAGAGTAGTGTACAGTTGAGTGGGACAGAGTGGAGTGCAGTGGCATAGAGTTCAGTCATACAGAATAGAGTGTCAGAGTGCAGTGGCATAGAGTAGTGGCACAGAGTACAGTAGTGCAGAGTTGATTGCAGTGGTGTGGAGTGGAGTAGAGTAACGTAGAGTGGTATAAAGTGCAGGGGAATAGAATGCAGTGGCGTAGAGTAGATTACAAGAATTATTTGTTCAAAATGGTTCATATCCACATAACGCAGATTCCAATGAAATGTATAGGAGCACGTTGTTAGTTGCAAAATTCTTTATTCATATTCGTATAAATTATTCAGCCAATGTAGCCAACGCGTTTACGTCCCTTCCTCGGGACTTCTTCAGGGCTTAGTCCTTGTCCTTTTGTTTGTAGAATAGTGAGTGCTGATCTCTCTAATGCACAAGTTTGTGAATAATTTCCATTTAAGGGGGATTAGGAGGCTGTTCCCCACTGATCATAGCACCACTTTTTGTTACCACTCCCACAGTGTGATAAGTGCGCCATCGAAGGTCTAGGCCTCTCTCTAAACCGCTTGCGCAGAGTAGATTATTTCAGAGAAGAGTGCAGCGGTGTGGAGTGGTGCAGAGTAGATAGGCGTGATATAGAGTAGTGGCGTAGAGTGCAGTGTTACAGAGTGGAGTGGTGTGGAGTGGCCTAGACTAGAGTGGTGTAGAATGCAGTGGCGAAAAGTGCAGTGGTACATAGTACAGTGGGGTAGAGTGCACTGGCATAGAGTGGTGCAGAATAAAGTAGAGAGGTGTAGATTAGAGTGGCCTAGAGTGTATTAGCGTAGAATAGCGTACAGTTGAGTGGTGCAGAGTAGAGTGCAGTGGCATAAACTTCATTCATATAGAATAGGGTGTCAGAGTGAAGGGTCGTAGAGTGGTGTAAAGTAGAGTGGTATAGAGTGAAGTGGTGCAGAGAGCAGTGACGTAGAGTACAGTTGTGCAGAGTAGAATAGAGTGGTGTAGAGTACAGTGGCATAGAGCGTAATGGTATAGAGTGATGTGACATGCAGTGGCACAGAGTAGAATGGTGTAGAATATAGAGGAGTAAAGTGCAGTGGCGCAAAGTAGTTGGCATAGGTACAGTGGCGTAGGGTGAATTGGTTTTGAGTAAAGTGGTGTAGAGTGAATTTGCGTAGACTGCAGTGGTTTAGAGTAGAGTGGCATAGCGTAGAGTGGCGCAGCATAGTGTAGTGGCACATAGTGGAGTACAGTGAGAGTGCAGTGGCATAGAGTAGATTGTTTCAGAGTAGAGTGGAGTGGTGCAGGGTAGAGTATAGTGAATTGGCGTAGACAGCAGTGGCGTAGAGCACAGTGGCATAGAGGAGAGTGGCGCAGTGTTGACTGCAGTGGTGCAGAGTGGAGTAGAGTGGCATAAAGTGCAGTGGTATAAAGTGCAGTGGAATAGAGTGCAGTGGCGCAGAGTAGATTATTTCAGAGTAGAGTGCAGCGGAGTGGAGTGGTGCAGAGTAGAGTGAAGTGGTATAGAGTACAGGTGTACAGTGCACTGACGTTGAGTGCAGTGTTACAGAGTGGAGTGGCGTAGAGTGCAGTGGTGCAGAGTGGAGTGGTGCAGAGTGGAGTGGCCTAGACTGAAGTGGTGTAGAAAGCAGTGGCGAAGAGTGGAGTGGTGCACAGTAGAGTGGGGTAGAGTGCACTGGCATAGAATAGAGTGGTGCAGAGTAAAGTAGAAGCGTAGAGTGAAATGGCGTAGATTGCAGTGTCTGAGTGCAGTGGAGCACAGATTAGTGTGGCATAGAGTGCATTGGCGTAGAGTGCAGTGACAGAGTACAGTGGCACACAGTACATTGGAGTAGAGTGGCATAGAGTAGAGTGGCACAGAGGTCAGTAGCAGAGAATGCAATGGTGCAGAGTAGAGTGTCGGAGTGCAGTGGTGTAGAGTAAAGTGACGCAGGGTGCATTGGTGTAGAGTGCAGTGGAGTACAGAGGTGCAGATTAAAGTGACAGTGCAATGGTGTAGAGTATAGTGGCATACAGTGGAACAAAGTAGAGTGTCATTAACTAGAGTGGCAGAGTGCAGTGTTGCAGAGTATACTGTCATTGAGTGTAGTATTGTATAGTAGAGTGGCATGGAGTGCACTGGTGTAGAGTGCAGTTGCGCAGAGTAGAACAGAGTAGCATAGAGCACAGTGACACAGTAGAATAGAGTGGCGTAAAGTGCAATGGCGTGGAGTGCAGTGGCGAAGAGTATAGTGCCGTAGAGCAGTGGTGCAGAATAGACTGGAGTTGAATGCATTGGCTTTGAGTAAAGTGGTTAAGTGTGCATTGGCATGGAATGCAGTGGCATAGAGTGGTGCAGAGTAGAGTGAAGTGGCACTGAGTGCAGTGTCGCAGAGTGCAGTGGCGTAGAGTAGATGGTTTCAGAGTAAAGTGCAGTGGTACAGAGTAGAGTGGCATAGAGGGGATTGGCATAGAGTGCACTGGCACACAGTGGAGTGGAACAGAGTAGAGTGCATTGGCATTGAGTGCAGTGTTACACAATAGGGTGGCATAGAGTGGTGTAGAATGCAGTGGCGAAGAGTGCAGTGGTGTAGAGTAGTGTAGGGTAGACTGCATTGGCGTGGAGTGGTATAGAGTAGAAAGGCGTGGAGTGGTGCAGAGAAGAGTGCAGTGACAGAGTGGAGTGGCATAGCATGGAGTGGTGAAAAGTAGAGTGCAGTGGTGTGGGGTGGTGCAGATTAGAGTGGCGTGGAGTGGGGTAACGTGAAGTATGGATGGTATGGTAACGTACTGCCATTACAGACAACACATTTTCAATTTAAATGACCATTACATTTGCATCCACATACAGTTTTACTGATAAAATGTATACAGTGCACAAAAAATGTGTGAAACTGTCATCACCTAGTGTATTGATTTGATCGTAAGCACAGTTAATTTACAGACATTACATTTTAATGTGTGCTAGGAAAAAAACCATTGTAAAGCCTCTCTCAGGCACTTCTCCAAAGCCAGCATGATTGTCACATAAATCATCTCACTTTGAAGTCGGGGAAAGAAAAATAAACACCAAGCTCCCTGGAAGACACAGCTTGACATCTGACCTCTGTCGTTGAATGCACAGCAAATGTGACAAGATAAGAACAAGATTTAAAGGCTTGTTTACAGAAAGCGAGTTTGTGGAAGAATACAATGAATCTGGTTTAGGCAACGTGAGGGATGAACTGAACCTGGAGTGTCGTGTAGTTCCTATATATAACCAATACAGAATCTGCGCGTTCGGATAACATGAACTGTGGGCTTTGTGGCAGACTGACTCTGAACACCCCCACCGAAAATATTAGCCTGTTTGCATTAGCTAGCTCACAGTGCCACTAGTGTCTCCTCTTATCGGGGAGAGAATAGTTTCTGGCAACCTCAGAACATGACAACCCTGATCCCTCAGGATCGTGGAGAGCAATATACTACTTTTCGCTCAGTCACTTGTGCTCACTTAGTTTTGTCTCAGAGATACACAGAATAAACAGTCTGGGCGTTTCAATAAGGAATTATTGAACAGTTGTTATTCTAGTGTAGAATAGATGAGCTGCAACAACCATTAGACAGTAGCATATATATATGATTAGCAGAACAGTGAAAATAAAAGGATAGTACAGTTCTACCATCTTGCAATAATCATGAATACATACATGAATATAAAATGCTTGATAAAAATGTGCATACTCCTACGATGTCTATCTAGATGTACCTAAGTGTACCTAGCATGTGAGTAGGTGTGAAGCCAAGAATCCCTCTAGGATTTGGTCGAACCCCATTACCTGGAGAGAGAGAGCGTGGGACCCCGTCCTGGTCTCGAGTTGGACACCCCGCAAGGGATGTGTTAGACCACTGTCAGCTGGAGCGTCTGCATGCAGGAGCCTCAGCGTCTCTGGTCAGTGTGTCGGCCTGGAAGTCTCGGTTCCCTCTGCTAACCCTAGCAAGATGTGCTGTATTTATACAAAAAGTATCTAGGGTTTCTTTGTCCCTTGTTTCTTGTATTAGCCATTGTTGGGTTTGAGGATGACGTATGGGATGAACCTTATACGTAGATATTATGCAGGTGGTGTAGCCCCTGCCTGGTTTCCAAGAACCCTCATGAATATTCATTCATACTGTATGAGTCCATTGATGAAGTTATAGGACGCTATTGTTCAGGGAAAAACCTCCTTCTGCGCCCAGGACTAGAACTAGGTAAAGGTTCAATCCTAAAGGCTCATTACTTTGTAGTATAAGGGAGATAATGTAGGTGAAGGTGTATGATAATACCCGGGCCTATATTAGGGTACCTATATGAAAATTAACACCCACTCCTCTTCCGAACAGTCAACAATGATAAAAATGCTAGCGAACTACTGGTTTTACTAGGTAGCAGTGCATAAAACTATCAGTGAGCTTCATAAAATATTGTCATTAAAACCATTTAAAAACGGTCTAATCGGGGGGGAGAAAAAATTATTTCCGAAAGCTAGTATTGAAAATGTCACTTTAAGCCAAAGTCCTAGTTGGGTTCGTTTATATAAGCCGAACCACTACAAGCGTCAGAAGGCCATGCTTTTCCAGCGAAAGTGTCAATTTTAGCAAGTGTTCCAAATTTAGTTGAGTTTTGAAATCAAAAAAGGAAAAATTCCGAATTCTTTCCCAGCACACGATGAGCCAATTATAGATTAAGTGTCCTGGCTGGGAGACGCAACATCGTCGTTGCTTGCCGCTGCAGAGGAGGGTCCCTGTACTACCTCGCAGAGTACGTCAATGTAGCACAGATGATATTCAGAGCTGCCAATAGCTGGTGTAGAGGCAGCCGGTGCTGTTGTCGAAACCTGAGTGATAGTGGAAGAGCTGATGCTCAACCCAGTTGTAAAAGGCACCCGCGGATTCTCGAGAAATGCAGCCATCAATATGGGAATACGCTGGGGACATTGCCGAGCATGGGCCCTCAGGGGTTCCAGCCTGGTATTCAAGTCCGCAGGCGTGTCCGATGCAAGTGTCAGACAGAGATCCAACACGCATTCTTCACCGCAAAACAGGCATCGAAGAACAGGTAAGATGCAGTCTATCCAGACTGGTCTAAACTATAGGAACCAAGAGGCACTCAGTTCCTGTATGCGAGGTGTGCCCATATGTTGAACCATGCGCTCACGGTATTTGCGCTCCAGAAGCGCTTTTGCCATCTTGTTGGTGATTGGGCCGTCCATTGCGGAGCAGAAAAATGACAATCAAGATTCCTGCGATAGAAAGCAGTATCAGCGGAAGACCTCCAAAAACGCTTCCCAATACGGAGTGTATAAAATTTGGAATAACTCAGAGAATTGTCTGAAAGGTGCTTAGAAATCCTGACCCTATGTTCTTAAATAGGTGTACAATACCACTCGTATCAGACATATTAAAGATACGACCCACCATTTCTGCGAAATGAAAGGGGCAGTTTGTACGTATAAGTGCCTGTATCTCAGTCGAGGTCCTTGCGATTTGAAGATCAAAGGTCTCTCGAGCGGAGGTTAAGGGTACGGTTTGCTGTTAAAGCATGGCTTTCAGTCTGCTCAAAGTATCAAACTGTATAAAGGAAACATTCAACGAAGGCCATCACGGCGCCTCCTTGACTGTATTCACTGGGGGAAACAATACTTGCATACAGCAGGTAACTCTGGAATTCACAGTGACCAGATAGGCAATGCCTGGAAGCATCCCACAGCAACTTTGATCGTTCAGCATCAAGTAACTCCCATTGGAGAGCAGCCTGAATACCGGAGTAATCACGGCCGCTGGAGTCCCTTTCATGTGGCAGGACAAGTTCGCTACTGAACCATTACAAGCTCCGTGCAGGGAAATATCCTGGAACATGAGAGAACCGCTTAAAGCGTTCTTGCAGTTTGTACCGCTTAGAAACACTTCTCGATCCCCACTCCGGCATCAAAATCTGTACGGTAATTCCCAAGATTCCTTAATGTATTCCATACCTAATTTTTCATATTTGCCTGTCTGCCTTTGCTCAAGGCAATACTGAAACTGAAAAGTAGTGACCGGTAGAGTTATGCGGCCATGGATTAGCCATTCCGTTGTTGGTGATTCCGCTACCGTAAATGGTAATCTGTCCAGCTTTTCAATGCGCAACATTGTATATTTTGCTCCCCTTTTTGCCATTTCTACCTGTTTATCTGTTAGATTGTATTCAGAAAACAGAGACGTATTGTTGATAAAACGCCAAGGCACATAGCCGTCATGCAAAGATTGCAGTGTCCAGCTTAACAGCATAATAGAACGTAACTGAGATTGCCCGTGTTGTAATATGGCTAAATCCTGTTCCAGTATGTCTATCGCAGAAGATACAATGTTGCCTAAAGAATAGATTCTGGAAGTCAAAGTTGTTGACCCATTATCCACTACTGCTAATGCCTTTTCTAAGTTAATACGGTCTATTTCCCGTATTCTCTCTGCGGCCTCTTTTTGGGATATTTTCCAGTTTTCATTGTAGGCAGCATAAATGCCAGCATATACGAAACGTTTCTGACGGGGTTTCCTGGGACCTAGTAAAAAATCCCTAAGATACATGTCTTGTGTGAGTAAGGTCAAGTGTTGTTTCACTTCTGTGAGTGTTGAGGTCTCCAGCCAATCAAGGCACAACTTCCCAACACTGTAGGACGTCACTACCCCTGGATGTTCTCTTTGTACATAGCGTGGGTCTGGCCTGTGGATATTGAACCCTTCGGTTATACCCCTGAATCTTTTCTGACATGTGTTCGTGTCTAAAGGCCAAACCACCCATTTCTTCCAATTAGGGTCTGATCTTTTGTACTGTAAAATGTCATCTACTGTCGCCCCTTCTTGTGAAGTTGAATTTTGCCACCCCTCCATCTGTGATGGTGTTGGTAACCGAGGTGTGTTCAGGTCCTTGTTTTTGGCTAGTCCAAGACAGGACGTCTGTTGCATAGTGTCATTTAGAAATATCATCTGCTGTGGAATGAGGCACGCTCTAAATAGCGCCTCGGTTCCCTGGACTTGCCAGTCTCTAGAACCCTAGACTGATTTTAAGTCTATTGTGTCCTTCCATAGTTCAAAACCCTGTTCAGACAATTGGGTGATAAAGGAAGCAGAGTATATCCGATTGGTGTTTGTCAACATAATTTTCAGTGCTGATGTCGGTGCAACCTTGTAATAATACGAGGTCGGGTCAGTGGTGTTAAACCCTGAAAAATATGAAAACTTCTGTGCAAATGAATGCGAACTACCTTTTGGTGGTGTAGGGCAAAGTTCCCACTGATGGTACTCAAAAACATTTCTAGGTGATATAGATTTGTTCAAGAAATGATGACTGTAATGTTGGTAACAGTACAAAGTGTCATAGTCTGAAGTACCTTCTAACATTTCAGTGTTCGGAAATGCAGCAGTTTTCTCTAAATCAGACAACATATCATTAACAGTTTCAGAGTCCCAATCATCAGAAAATGTACTTGAGGTAATGATATCACTCAATGAAATTTTAAATATATGAGAAATGTTTAAAAGTTCAGTAGGACCGAATATATCGAAATCAACCTTGTCCCATACTATACCGTCCGGTATAGGAACTGCTGTAATGTTCACTGATGACAAGTCTCTTTGTTCACGATGTGAGGACTGATGTGGTTTCAGAATCCTTTACTGTTTCGGCTGCTGGTCTTTGTTGAAGGTATCGCCCATTAATAAGCATGCTAAAAGTTATAACTAAGCCTAGCCAGAAAAGAAAAAATAATATCCCAGTAATTACCCAGAGTTCTACCCAAGGCGATATCAGGTAAGTCTTTTTGAGAAAGTTCAGAAGGTCTTTTGCTTGTTGTTTGTGTGATTTTTGGGCTGGCGTCGTCTCCGGTTCACTTGGATCCAAAGAAAACGTATCAAAGTTCATGAAGTAGCCAGAAGCAGTTCGATCAATTGTAGGAATTGCATCGGGATTTGTTGAAATCGCACTTTGCTCTTGTCGAGGCATGTTGACGTAGACGTTTGTATTTGGTCTAATTGCAACTTGTGTGTTATTTTGAATTGAATTTTGAAGATGAACGTCCGGTTCAAGGGGAACGAGTTCCATAGCATTGTTGCATAGTCCTTCATTCCGTACAGGAGGCTCTTCGAACGTGATGAGTCTTTCTGTTTGAACTTCTTGGATTGTAGCTAGAGGAGGGCGTCTGCTACTGTGGAGTCCACGAGGCCTACTGTTCAGTATCGGCCACATAGTGCGGTTTGATTAAGTCGATTGAGACAAATCTTTTCTCCTTTTTTCCCGGCAAGAGGTGGCAAAAGTACAGTTCTTGTTCCTTGAACTGCTAGGACAGGTACAGGCTTTCTGTATGATGGTCCAAATTCTTTTTTGTCCGCTATTTTCTCTCTGACTAGATCCCCGACCGTTGGGATCCAGACAGGTCTTGCCGTGTTTGCCTTGACTTCCCCAGTGGTGGTCTGTTTCTGGAGGACGTTAATTTCCTGGATTCATTTACATCCTGTAAAACAGACAAACGATCACAGATATCAAATGGTTTCTCATCCGCCACTGTGCCTTCACTATCGAGATCAGGTACCCACATTCTTGTCCCAAATAGGACCTCGTAAGGAGTGACACCCCCTAGAGAGCTTCTTGGCTGGTTATTGAGAGCTCGTTGTACCCCATATATATGATTGACCCAACTACCGCCCTTGCCTAATACCCTAGCTGTTAAAGATTGCTTTAGGTCCCGGTTTTTCCTTTCCACAACCAAATTTCCCTCAGGATGGTATGGAGAGGAGTACCGCAATGCTACGCCCATACTTTCCATGGCCTCTTTGTAAGCCCAAGATCTAAACGCCGGGCCATGGTCAGAATGTAACGTGCCAACTCCGTATGTCCCGATGAAGATTCGCAAATCTTTGATAACACTTCGAGCGTCAGCCGAGCGCTGAGGCCAAACCCATAGGAATCTTGAGCATGAATCCACTGCAACCATGATATACCTGTAAGCCCCATCTGATTGTAAAGGGCCACAGTGGTCCAGATATACACAAGCGAGAGGTCTGTCTTATTTTAATAACGGTGTCTGTGACGGGCGTGCTATGGTGGAGCCTTTCATCTGCTGGCAGATGTCACATTTCAAGACGTAATCTTTAGTTTGTTTTGTTAGACCTGGCCACCAGTAGCGCTGTTTCAACAATGAAATAGTCGCTGTAACGCCTGTATGCGCAGAGCCCAAACCCTCGTGTGCTGCAATAATCAAACCTTGCCTACGATCTATATTTGGTATTACTCTGTCCCCCACTCCAGGAATCTGAGCATATGGAATGTTGTTTGCATCTAACTTGTAGGAGTACTTGAGTAGAAATTTCTTTGGTACTGCTCCGCTGTTTTTGCTTGAAGCAATAACAGCCACCATAATCTCACCGTCTATCCTCGTTTTTGAACGAGTGATTGAAGCTACGGAAGCTGTGCGTACAGCCCCCTTCGCGGCTTCATCAGCCAATGAATTCCCTTCAACGTGAACGCCATCACGCTGATGACTCAGTGTATGAATCACGTGAGCCCGTGGTAGTTCGTTTCTCAACTCAACTACCTGTTCCCATAGCATTTTATGCTTAATTGTGCCACCTTTCGCGTCCTTGAACCCGTTTTGTTCCCAATGATGTAAATATTCATTGTATGATTGTACACAGTAAAAAGAATCACACACTATAAGTGTGGGGAATTCGTGATCCGTATTCACCAGTGCTAGTATTAGTGCTTTTAACTCTGCCAACTGAGCCGTGCAGTCTCCTAGAGATTGCGTTTTGGTGCAACTTGGATGGAACTTTCCATCCCGCATGCGCCCTGTAACGATTGCACATGCTGCGCTGTATTGTTGCTTACTTCCTATGGCCGGTTGAGCAGATCCGTCAGTGTAAATTATATATTCAAACTGATCTAGAGGCAAGATTTCATTTGGTAGAGGATATTCTTGTTCGTATTGCAGAAATGCTTGTGTTTTTAGACTTGGATCAAATCTGTATTCAGCATCCGTTGCAGTAAGAGAATTAGCCCATTGTATCCATCTCGGATGTAAGGCTTTTGCATTTGGAATGCTAGCCTTTGTAACAGCTTCTAAAGCTGGTACTGGTGTTACGACAGTTATGCGCTTTCCCTGAGCCAGGGCTCTTTCTCTTGCGACAGCGGTCTGAACTGCTGTCAGGATTTTTTCTGTTGAAGTGAAACGCATTTCTGCATTTGTGTACAGGTGTGATTTGTAAGCGATTGGTAATGTTTCACCTTCATTGAAGGTTAAATAAGTGTACCCGCATTGACCCGCTATTACATGGATCACTAAATTGCGTACGTTTACTCGCGTCAGTAGGTGTTTTGAAGCTATCATGTCTTCTTGTAGTGAACGTAAGATGTTTGTGTGTTCCTGTGTCCATTGTCTAACTGAAAAGTCAGGTTTTATTAAGTCGTAGAAAGGTTTTACTCTTTCCGCGTAATCCAAAATGAATGTTCAGCCTAAATTTAGGAATCCCAGTATTGATTGTACATTTTTAATGATTTTGGAGGTTGGAGCATTTCACATTTTTCTAAAAAGTTAGCTGCCAGACTTTTCCCTTCACTTGAAAGCTCATATCCTAAAAACAGGACATTGAGGTGGGCGATTTTATATTTTTTTTAATTAAATTTGTAGCCCTCAGAGGCGAATCCCATAATTATGGTGCTCACCCTGGTCAAGTGCCTCTTTAAGTCATCGTCCGTCAGATAAATGTCATCCACATAGGACAATGCTTCCTCATCAAAATTTTGGAGTAGCTCAGTTACTCTTGCTGAAAATACCCCCGGGCTATTCTTATATCCTTGAGGGAGACGACAAAATTGTCTCTGTGACCCTAACGCTGAGAATGCGGTCAAATACCTGCTTTCAGGCGCTATATTTTGGCAGAAAAATCCATTTGAGATATCAAGTGTAGTTTTGTATTTTTTCCGCACAAGGTTATTCATTAATGCGGCATTGTGCGCATTTTGGACAGTGAACATCTTAGTGCAAGTGTTTAAATGTCTGTAATCTAAAACTAGACGATATCAGTTGTCCGGTTTTGATACGGGAAACAAAGGATTGTTCATTGGTGAGGTGCATGTTTCAATCACCCCTTGGTATTCAAGTTGATCTAAGATCTCCCTGACCTGCTTTGTTGGATATTGTCTCTGTGCATTTGGTGAATTTTTTAACGGGATCACGTGGTGGGTTGAATCTTCATCCCATCCAGCATGATTTTTGTACAATGCTGGAGCTAGGGCAACTGCCCACTCTCGTGCATATGCATGTTTAAGATGAATGAGAACGAGGTCGGAAAATGCTGGAAAAATTACAGTTTCTCCCCTAGGGCACTCCATAACGAATGCTGGCGGCCAATCTTGTTCAGCTAATAGGATGTCATAACCAGACGATAGGTTTTTCCAAAAGAGACCTTTAACTCTCCTGGGCTTGTTCCCCTCCATTTGGAGTGTTATTTCGTGTAACTTATGTGGGACGCTCACCCTTGTATCTGGTGTTTCCACCGTGATGTAATCATTCAAGTCCGCTGTCACCAGAAATTCCATCAGGTTCTGACGAGCTATTGTTACTTCTGCCGCGCTGTCTAGCATTGTCTGAGCCCATTCCCCGTTCAGAAGTTGTGTCCTCAGAATTCTGGGCAGGTCTGATCTTTAGACCTGCAACTTTCTTCTTCTTAAACTGAGGTTTTGATTTTGGATTTTGTTCTTTTTTGGACGTATAGTCTTGACCGTGCTGCTTGTCTCTGGACTTTGTACGCTCTTCTTTGTATTCTGACCGTCCTTCTCTCTGAGTTTTTCGTCGAGCCCTGAAAGGAACGAGAGGAACGTGTATCAGTATCCTGATACTTGTCAGGTTTCCTAATATTATCCCTAGTCCTGAGGTTGTACCTCTTTTCAGAGGGCTCCTGTGGGGGAGATCTGCCTCGGGATTGAGATCTGTTTCCTTTACATTTTTGTTCTTTTTTATTATCCCACTTCTTTTTAGAACAAGCAGGTGTCTGCTTGGTAGTGTCCTTTTCAGAACTGCCCATCAGTTGTGGTTTTAAAGCTTTCCCACCCAAACTGTCTCTGCCTAATTCTGCATATGCAGTTTCAATTATTTTAGGTAGTTCGTGTTGTTGATCTAACGGACTGAACTCTCCTAGGTGTTGGCGGATTGCCACTGAAGCTGCTTCCCCTTTAATATTAGCTAGTATTATGGCTGATACCTGGTCCTAGTTACCTAGTAACTTCATCCCTAAGTTTAGGGCAGGCTCTGCTCCGTACTCGTTTTGTATTTGTCTTAATACATCTGGTACTACAGATAATGACGGGATACCATGAGTTCTGGTATAAATGGCAGCAAAGACTGTACCCCAAGTGGTACAATCCTCCAATTGTGGTGTTATCCCAATGGGCAAGCAGATTGTTAGCATTCTGTGTTTTTCATACAGGGTAGTATTCGGGAATACTGCCTCTAGCTGCGTTATTTTCGGAGCTACCCAGAATGGTATTTGTTCACGTTTTGTGGGCATTTTACCCATTACTGCGTGTAATGTTTGTGGTGTGATTTTAGTTGCTGTACCCTGAGAGTGAGTACCATCTGTTGTAACTGTTGCTGGTTGGACTGTGAAAGTCCTCATGACAAAGTGCGTCAAGTTTCTGTAGATTTTAATTAAATCTTTGTGTTGTATAAGTAAGTCTGCCTGAGGCATTGTGTCAATGTCAGGATGTGGTGTGTAGGCCGCTAATATCGGCCATGTTGCCCAGTCTCCTCCGAGCGGGCCTAATCTTACTCTACTTCTTATGTGGGGTAGGGCACCTTTAAACCAGTATAAGTGTTCCTGGTACATGAGTGGAACCTCTATGTCCTCGAACGGACCATATTCCACTGGTGCATCTCCTTCTGTATAGTAGTGAAATGTCTGTGTTCTCGCATCTGCTGCTGGGAATGTAACCCACGAATAAAAGACCTCTGTTTTGTTTGATTCGTGTGCCTCAATCACGAAAGCTACAATGCCACCCCTAGCTGATAAACCATTTTCAAACAGTTTCAGGGTGATCGTACGTCTGAATTTTGGTGCAATTTGTATTGCATTTAAATCTTCTTCTCCGTCTGAGGTGTGTAGATTTACTACTGAGTTATCTCCTGTCTCAGTCATGTTTGTAAAGAAGAAGTTTGTTCAAGGGAACTTAGATAAGCTGTTATGCACAATTTTAGGAACACTGTGTCCTTCAAGCTTGATTAACCAACAGCCAATAAATAGGATTTCTCGCCTACTCAGCTGTGGCGGAGTTTGTGCCCACCCACTCCAGACGTCTCTGGTGTTTTGTGAGTAGGGGTCTCTGAGAATAGCACGACTGAACTACTCAGATTCTACTGCTAAATAAGTACCCAACCAACGTTGCCGGCGCCATGTTGTGTAGTTCCTATATATAACCTACACAGAATCTGCGAGTTCGGATAACATGAACTGTGGGCTTGGTGGCAGACTGACTCTGAACACCCCACCGAAAATGTTAGCCTGTTTGCATTAGCTAACTCACAGTGCCACTAGTGTCTCCTCTTATCGGGGAGAGAATAGTTTCTGGCAACCTCAGAACATGACAACCCTGATCCCTCAGGATCGTGGAGAACAATATACCACTTTTCGCTCAGTCACTCGTGCTCACTTAGTTTTGTCTCAGAGATACACCGAATAAACAGTCTGGGCGTTTCAATAAGGATTTATTGAACAGTTGTTGGTCTAGTGTATAATAGATGAGCTGCAACAACCATTAGACAGTAGCATATATATATATGATTAGCAGTACAGTGAAAATAAAAGGATAGTACAGTTCTACCATCTTGCAATAATCATGAATACATACATGAATATAAAATGCTTGATAAAAATGCGCATACTCCTACGATGCCTATCTAGATGTACCTAAGTGTACCTAGCATGTGAGTAGGTATGAAGCCAAGAATCCCTCTAGGATTTGGTCGAACCCCATTACCTGGAGAGAGAGAGTGTGGGACCCTGTCCTGGTCTCGAGTTGGACACCCCGCAAGGGATGTGTTAGACCACTGTCAGCTGGAGCGTATGCATGCAGGAGCCTCAGCGTCTCTGGTCAGTGTGTCGGCCTGGAAGTCTCGGTTCCCTCTGCTAACCCTAGCAAGATGTGCTGTATTTATACAAAAAGTATCTAGGGTTTCTTTGTCCCTTGTTTCTTGTATTACCCATTGGTGGATTTGAGGATGACGTATGGGATGAACCTTATACGTAGATATTATGCAGGTGGTGTAGCCCCTGCCTGGTTTCCAAGAACCCTCATGAATATTCATTCATACTGTATGAGTCCATTGATGACGTTATAGGACGCTATTGTTCAGGGAAATCCCTCCTTCTGCGCCCAGGACTAGAACTAGGTAAAGGTTCAATCCTAAAGGCTCGTTACTGTGTAGTATAAGGGAGATAATGTAGGTGAAGGTGTATGATATTACCCGGGCCTATATTAGGGTACCTGTATGAAACATAACAGGAGAGCCTAAAGCAAATAAAGAAAGCATATATAAAGCCAGAAAATGTGAGTTACAAACCACAAAACCAATGGTAATCAAAAGGGTAGAATGCATTCCTAGGTCAACTTTCTGAAACATCCCAAGATGTATTTAGTAAACCAGAGAGCTGCGCTGTCTGGTAGGCTGCAACCTAAAAACCAATGTGGGCAAAGAAGAGCTGAAGAACAAGCAGTGAAAAAAAAGAAGCTGAAAAAACAGCCAGGAGGCTAAAGCTGGAAAAGACAGGACTGAAGCCTATGCACAAGCAAAGAAATAGACCAATCAATATTAGCTTTAATTCACTAAGGTCAAGCTGAAGACAATGTTTAAACATGACAGAATTGGAGAACTGGCACACTAAATTTCATCAGGCTAGACACAAAAAGGACAGGCTGAGTGGGTCCAGCAGTTTGTTTATTTTTAGGTCAAACCTAGGCAGCGCTTGCGCTGTCTTCGGGACATGTTGTATATACTTTGTGGGCGTCTAGCTCGCCCATTGCTTTTTGTTTCTTTCAGTGTCCTTTAAAAATCCTTGCTTTCAAGTGGTTAATCTTTCAGATTTGTCCCTCCTTTTCATCTGTTGTTCACTTCCATGTCGCAGCGCCCAGTAATTATTGCCTTCCACTTACTCCATTTTAGCAAATGTAAAAGGGACTACTTTTTAATTTGTCTAAGATTACTTAACACGAGCGCTCAATGTTTTCTGTCCCTCTGCTGAGCTTGTTATTATGTCATCACAAATGCTGCTGCTCCTGTGAGTCGATGTGCACAAAAAAATGCAGAACTTTGTGAAGCAGGCCTTTCTGAACGCTGTCCTTTAGAAACTACTGTCTGTGGACTCTAAGGTCCTCCCCTCAACATTTGGGGTCCTCTCCTCACCCCTCGGCCCCCAAGAGCTAGTTATTACTTTACTTGTAGCCATCCTACACAGCTGCGCTGCTGTGTGACATGGCTAAAAAACATAATTGCAAAAATAAACAAATAATTACGGTTGAACCTCACTCAAAACATAATCAATATATAATAGTCTGCTGTACCCACGTCTTGCTTGCCGCTCACAGGTAAAATTTTGTCCCTGTTATTTCTAGCCTCAATGAGACTAATAGGGGGATTCTGTTGTGTTGGCATATGTTAAAGTGGAAGGTCCTCCATTCCTCCCAAAAAGCATGCACGGAGCTAGTCATCTGCGACACCAACACGAACATGGCATGCTCGGAAACAAGCTGTAAATGGTCCTTGTGACAGCAGCCCTTTATTGGATATTGATATTTATTCCAAAGCAGCACCCAGTCTTGGTGTTTGTTTTACAAGCCACAAAACAGCAGCTCTCATGTCTCTTCTAAAGCAGTTCGAAGTTCCATTTGTTAAAATTCTCATACAGTGTATGTACACTGGCATCTGTAGGCATTTTAAAAGAGTTGTTAATTCAACAGATTTCTTAATTAAATGCTTACACCCATGTCTCAACTGAAGCCCCCAGGATAAATATACTTCTTCCCCGCAGCACAGAAAATGTGCTTATGTGCAGCTTGTAGGAGAAACATGTAAAATTCAACTTATGTATGTACTTCATAGCAAGTGGAAAGTTTGATGCAACATTTTTCAGGCATTTGAGTGCTTGGCAAAAGGATGATGATTGCACACAAGCATCTTGTTTTAACACTTTCTAGGTAAGCACCTTCAGGCAATCAAGTCTACTGTGTGCTAAATTTCATCATGCCAACTACTAGCGCTTTTACTGTTTTTCTCAGTGGGGTAGAATAACAAAATCTAATATAGCACAGGCCACTCACAAAATTGTATCTGGGCGCTGACAGCAGGTGTTACTGTTGTTCAGTTCACCGGACATATTTTTCACCTACTGCATTTCCATCCCATGATAGGCAATGGACAGATTTCTATAGGAGGCGCCAAACCACTAGTTATCTCACTGTCTTAGAAATTACAGTTTTTCCGTCTGGCCTTTCCCCACAGCTGTGCAACATCAAGGAAGTTGAAAATGATGCTATCAGTTACAGACCCGCCAGAAAGCCTCTTGAATCAGGAACTAGGGACAAATTATGATGGGAGAGGGCTAGTAAAATGTTGCTTCATCCAAGGTAGCAGAAATTATAGCAGAGGCTCTGAGTTTACCCCTGCATTTCTGTAGCTGGCTGAAGAATAATCCCTGCGTACATTGGAACTTCAATCACCAATGTCATATTTAGCTGTAGTGGGTACTTTCACCTCCTGAACTTTATATACTGGACACAGAGGGACGCAGACATTTACATATAAACACCAAGAGGCAGACAGACATAAACTGGTACATAGTGGCTTTACACACACAGATAAACATAGGCGTGCAAAGACCGACAGGTATATACAGACACAACCATACAGAGATTCGCAGAGATGCACAGAAGCACACACAAACATACACAGAGATATATAGATACAGGAAGATACAAACACACAACAAAACAGACACATGGTTGCATGCACTGCACACATGGAAAGACACACATACAGATTAAACTCATAATAGACACACTCACTTAAAGACAAAGACACCTACACACAGACCCACACCCACACATACAGATGCATGCAGACGCAGGCATACAACAATATACAAATAGACACAGGAAAACAATTGAGCACCCACAGGTATACAAAGAAGCAACTGCTATATAAACGCTACCGTACAGTTGAACACACCCACACATAGACATCTATACATAGATTCATGCATAGAGGCCAATGCACAGCCTCAAAGACACATACACTCACACTTAAACACATGCAGACGGGACACTGACAGACACATAGCTGTATATGCTTGCCTAGGAATAACTGATTCTACCTACCGCACTTTAGCACTTGCACTTTATTCATCTGGCTTTCGTGGGACTTTGTAGGGTATGGATATGTACTTGTGTTATGAGAGATGAGCTATTGCTATTCCCCGCTAGCTAAGTTATATTAATACAGTTCTAACCGTATAATTGATGCACAAGTATTTATGATGTGTGTGCAGAGTTTAACTGTTCTAATCTGTGTAGCCTCATTTGATTGTTATATGACTTGTGATAATATTTAATCCAAATTCTAGCCAAATGTTTATGTATGAATTTCACCCTCAGGCATGGTGGACCATTCCATGTTCTTGTCTCTGGTAGTGAATTTGTACTAATTTTGTGCAATCTGACTCAGAGGTGTATTTATGCAAATCGTTGTATGCTCACTGTATTGCCCACAAAATAATGTATTGTATATTTTTTTTAATTGTTTATGCTACTTTAATGGCCTATGGCTGAAATAAAGTGTGTGTATCTATACATATATATATATATATACTGGACTCTTGTCTTTTGCACTATGGTTGCTGACTCAATTTTCCTGCAGTACGAGTTACTTACCTTCGGTAACGATGTATCTGGTAGAGACGTTGTCTAGCCGCAGATTCCTTAACTTAGAATATCCCCAGGCGTCAGACTGGATCCGGAAAATTTTGCGCAGCACCAACTCTGCGCGCCGGGGGGCGGCGCCGCCTGGCTCCGCCCTGACGTCGTCCCCGGACATGACGTCAGAGGAGCCATATATGACCCTCCCGGCGCGCTGACGTCAGTTTTCTTCGGAGGAACTTTTCCGCGCCACAACGCGGAGCCCCCAGCAAAACTGTGAGAGTATGGGAACAGTGTGCGAATAAAAAAGAAAATTGGTGAGAGAGAAAGAACCAAAGGGTGAGAAAGCACCATGAACGACAGTGAGAAGCACAGTCGACTGAAAGGGGTTGAAAAGGAAAGAGCAGAGCAATACTCTGAGAAGCTAATTCGCAAAAGCGAAGTGAATGTCACCCCTGAGGGAAATCGATCTATAAAAAGAAGACCGAGGCAGACGACAGAAAGTCTGCACCGGATGAAAGGAAATGAAGAGTGCCCACTCCTGAGGCAAGACGGCAATAAATGAGCCGAGAGCGACAGGCAAAAAGCTCCAACCCATAGGATAAAGAAAAGAAAGAAAGAAATAGGGAGACCGTGTCCCCTGTGAGAGAATTATCGGACTGAGGAACAGGCCAAAAAAGACGTGAAAACCAATTGACTGTAGGAGCGTCAACGGAGAAGGCGGGTGGGAGGGTAGAGAACACCAGTAGGCACCATACTGGAAGAAACTGATGCGGAAAAACGCAGAAGGACACCTGAACCCACCGCCCCAGTATGAGAATGGGGGGAACAGAACAAGTAAACCAAAGGAAGAGTCCAACGGGGAGCAAGGCGAAAAACGCCGCCCCGTAGAAGGACAAGCCACCCCAAAGGAGGCGAAAGCCGAAAACCCCACCTGAAAAGGTCCTTGCAGATCGGGGAGGATGGGTGGGCGTTAAGGAATCTGCGGCTAGACAACGTCTCTACCAGATACATCGTTACTGAAGGTAAGTAACTCGTACATCTGATAGAGACATCTAGCCGCAGATTCCTTAACTTAGAATAGATACCAAAGCCATACCCCACTGGAGGCGGGTCATCGACAGAACCCCACTAAGTTCCCAAGGGAACAGAAGTGTCAACCAGCTGACTAAACACAGTGGGGACAGCGCTGCCAGAATGGCCAACACCGGACCAGGATACTCAGGAGGAAGTGGCCAACAATGCGAGGCAAAGGCATCAAAGACTGCCGAGGGCGGCAGGAAATCCCTGTTGGTCAACAGCGGAGAAAATTAGCACAAACCCGAAAGGGGAGTGTGGAATAAGAGTGGACACCTGCCGTAGTCGGAGAGGAACCAATGCAGGATGGGAGGGATCCACAGGATCCGATGGACCGTTGAAAGAGGAAGGTCTAACTAGGATACAAGGACGTACCGAGTCCGAGAGCAGGAAGGCCATGCATGACAGTGAAAGAAACACTGTGAGAGTGGGAACAGCAGCGGGAAGATGCTGACGACGCCCAAGATGAGTCAGTGTTACAAGAAACACAAGACCTGCCAATGCACCCGTTACGCAAAAGGGCGGACAGCCCAAGGCAGAAAAGAACGGTAACAACCAGTGCATGCACGTGGGTAACAGAAGTACACCAAAGAAACCGTATGTACCGCCAGAACCACACCATGGAAGGAGAAGGCCCCATGAAGCGCCACGAGCAAAAGCTGAGACACAAGAGGCGCATGACCAGGCGCATTGTGTGAACGGCGCTCACGAAAAGTGAGGGACCAGACCTCGCGACCTCCCGGAGTAGTAAGCCTGTGGGAGGCGTGTGTGTGTAGCACACTGGTGAAAAAGAAAAAACACCAGAGGCCCAACAGCCACGCAGCAGCGGCACTGGACAGAACAATGCCCAGAGCGAGACGCAACAGCCACCGGCGGTGGAGCAGACCCACTGGCTATCGCGAGAGAGGCATGGAGGCCAAGCCAGTCGTGATTTGCCCAGAATCACAGGATGTGGAGTCGACCCCGAGATCGGAACCTCGTTTTCCAGCTCGAAAATCGGCATCTAGCCGGGAGACCACATCCGCTCCCTAAGACGCCCCATCAGACAACAATGCTCTGAGGAGAACGCCCCCGCTGAGAGCAGCAACCGCAGCCCGAAGGAAAGCACGACAACACCTGCGCGGAACGCAACAGGGGCATGAGAAACGGTGGCAGAGGAAATGCCAAAAGAAAGGCACAAGACAAGGAAGATCATCCACGTCTGGAGCCAGAACGCCACCATGGAGAGCGAAGTCCACCATGAAAGGGCTACGCAGCATGGAAATAGCAGAGTAGAACGAGGCAACATAAGTCGCCGGAAAAAACGCACCAGCCGGTGACACTAGGGAGCAGGCATGGTACGCCGATAGAACACAGAGGGATAGTGCCGAGCTAAGTATGAGTGCTCGGGGACAACGACAGGGCCTTCCGGTAGGGCGGCCACAGATGGAACAGCCGCAGCGAAGAACCATGAGGGGACGGGAGGGATCAGAAAGCCCTTCCGTCCTGAAGAAAGGTATTGGGAAAATGCAGGCCAGCAGCCGACACCCAACAAATGGCTCGCAAGAAGGCCCCTGAAGGGCCCGCAGCAGCAGCGTGCAAAACATACAGGCACAGCTGCAGGAGGACCTAGTGAAAGGGACCCCACAGTAGCGAACAAAGGCTACTGTAGGAGGAATGCAGCTATACAATAGCAAACAAATACCCCACATAGGGTAAGTATAAACCCCAACCAGGGGCACCTCTGGAGCATGAGCTCATAGACAGAGGACGTAAAAGTGTAACTTAGAAACCACAGGCTCCGCACACATAACCCGTGGAGGAAGGGTGCAACCTTAACCACCAGGCTATAGGAACTTAGAAGGATAAGCAGCAAATCTGCTGCATAAAGGAAAGAAAATACGGCGAGGAGCCGCCCAGGCCGTTCAGGTATTACAGCATGAACCCAGGCCCAACATGAAGTCAAGACAACAGAGCAGGGTGAGGACAAGGACCTTAACCGGAACAAAAACTACGGAAGGTTAGACAGAAGGCGGCGAACCGCAGAGTCCGCATGTCCGTCAAACAGGGACACACCATTAAAAGGCAAATCCCGGAGACTGTCACGGACATTGTCGGGGAAACCCCCGTCGCGCAGCCAGGCATGGCGGCGCAAGGCAACGGAGCGCGCCATTGTCCTACCCACCGAATCGGTAGAATCAACGGCGGACCGAATCGCAAACCGCTCCATCTCTCTGCCTTCGTGAATGAGACGAGCCATGTCAGCCCGAGGACACTCAGGGAGGGTAGGCAAAAGACACTCCACGGAGTCCGAAAGGGCAGAAGAAGCCCTGGCAAAAACGCAAACTGTGTTTAGAGCACGTAATGCAGAACTAGCGGACGCAAAAATGCCGCGTCCACATGTCTCCAGCCAACGAGACTCCCTAGTAGGAGGCTGCAGTAGAGGCGGAGAAGAAGGCTGCATGGCGAAAGACACCTGTACCACGAGGCCATGAGCACTAGGCTGAAGGGACAAACAGGATGGGCCCCCAGGGGCCGGACGATGCCTATGCGCAATGGCCCTGTCGACAGCATCTCCTGAAGAGGGTCGCACCCAAGTCCCGAGAAGGGCGTCGAACAACAAGCCGCTAAAGGGCAGCAAGGGCTCAAGATCCACTGCACCTTGGTGGAGGAGATCCAATAACGGATCAGAGGACAAGCGGACAGAAGGAGGGTGCAAGTGCAAAACAGCTGCCACCCTGCGAACACCCCGTAAAAATAAAGCACCAGCTTCAGTGGGCGTCCTGGGGGGCGACAAGAGCCCATCTGTAGGGGACGGTTGCAAGCTAACACGTCCCCCAGCAGGAGGAATAAGGGGCCACTGCAGCCATGGCAGCGGAGCCAACGGGCGTGGAGACAAGCCCGAGCACACCGGTTCTGTGTCCTCTGGAAGCAGAGAGCCAATAGGTATCGGCGACCTTTCCGGCGTCGAACGATGCCGCTCCGACGTCGAAAGGCGCCGAACTGGCGTCGAAGCGACGTCGAGCTCCATGAGGGGCGACTCGGCTGGACGAGTGGGCGGCGACGTCTCCACCACCGAGAGGTGCGGAGAAAGTGCCTGAGGGCCAGGAGACGACAGGCATAGTGCCGCCGGTGCCGATGTCGAAGCAGGGAGCCGCCAGGGGCTATGCGGGGACAAGGCAGAAGGGCTCGGCGTGGGGCTGGAACGCCCATCGGGGTTGGAAACCGACGCCGGCACGACGCCGGAGTCGAGGCATTCGGCTGGCGCCGAGGGCGAACCCGCCGGTGGAGACCCGACCTGAATGCCTACCTCCACTGTGGGACCCGAAGGCGCACCAGGGAGTGGAGGTGACCTGAAGATGGAGTGCAGAGCCTGGTAATAGGCTTCCATCTGGGGTCGAGTCGCACCAGTACCCGGAAAGGGCGGGTAAAAGGAGGCCAACTCTGGGGGGCACGGCTCCACGAGGGAGCGGGAACCATGGCCCCCACCGTCACGTGGAAGCGAAGACTTTGACTTCCGTGACTTGTGCTTACCTGTAGATCGACGTTCGCGGGATCGACTCCGGGAGCGGGCGCGGAGAGAAGAACCCACCGGAGAACGTCGGGGAGACGCCGTGCGGGTCAACCGGGCGGCCAAGAGCGTCATCCGCCGCTCCCGTAGGGACTTCGGACGCATCTGCCGGCAGGCGTCACACTCCACGGAGTCGTGGTGCGATCCAAGACACCACATGCAAATGGCATGCGGGTCCGACGCTGACATCTGGCGCGAACAAGTCTTGCACAATTTAAAGCCCGAAGGCATCGCACACTGTTCCCCGACGCCAACGACGTCGAAAAGGGCCTGAATAAAAACAGGCCAGAGGAACAGCTGAATCCCGGATCCGCGTTGTAACGCGGAAAAGAAGGAAACTGACGTCTGCGCGCCGGGAGGGTCCTATATGGCTCCACTGACGTCATGTCCAGGACGACGTCAGGGCGGAGCCAGGCAGCGCCGCCCCCCGGCGCGCAGAGGTGCTGCTGCGCAAAATTTTCCGGATCCAGTCTGACGCCTGGGGATATTCTAAGTTAAGGAATCTGCGGCTAGAAGTCTCTATCAGATATAAATTTCGCTGCAACGAATACGCTGTGGTCCGTACCAGTCTTCTTCGCCGCGCATTCGGTGAATCAGGAGTGTGGTTTCTACATATATATATATATATATATATACACACTTTATTTCGGCCATAGGCTGTATATAGACACAGACACCAATAAAACCCAGACACATATACACACCCTTATGCTGACATACTCACTGGCACATGCAGACTGACACGTACACATATAAGGATACCTACACAGACACAAGAACATACAGATCACTTTGGGCACAGAGAAACTAACAGACACACACACACCATCTAAGTAATAATACAAATATGCAGACAAAGACACATAAATAGACCAGTATGAACACAAATACAAAATAAACATATCAAGACAGACAAACATTCAAGCCACAAACAAAGACAACATAGACAAAACCAATAGGTTTTCATTAACCACCAACAAGGCAAGACCTATTGACTTTGCCAGTGTTTGTTTCTTCTGCATGGGAAAGGTTTCTTGATCAAAAGTAGTTCGCTTGCAACACCATTCTAAAATACGGGGCCTAGAGGTACAACGTCTTGATGTTCAGCTCTTTCTCTTGGCTGTTTTTAGTTATTATCAGGGTTGGGCTGGCTGTAGGACAATCTGACATTGCCAGAAATGCTGGTCCGACAGGTCAGTGTCTGTGCTTTTGACTGTTTATGGGCCTGCTTTGTTGCCTGGTAGGTCTTCCCTGATATTACCACAGACATTGCCTGCATCAAGCACAAATGCATGCAGTCTCACAAACCTTACAACACACCTATACAGTGTGTCTGTACAAGTTCAACAGTGTCCTGATTTGCAGAATGTGGACCACTTTTTAACTATTTGATTCGCTAACGTGGACCACTTATTTTAGTGTCCGGGCCTATTTTCTGTCCTAGTCCGACTCTTGGTATTATTTGACACTATAAATGTATTTTTACTCGCAGATCTCTGGCATACAAGGCAGCGGTGGCCTGGAATTCGCTTCCTCTGGACCTTCGCGGTATCCAGGACCCTAAGCTCTTCAGGAAACTGCTGAAAACTCTGCTTTTTATCTAATGATCCGCTCACCTCCGCCTCTGTTTGGTTCGTGCCGGGACACTCTTTGAGTAGCTGTGCGCGTTATAAGTGTTAATAACATAACATAACAGATCTGTAAGAAACTTCTTCTTGATAATGGCACTAAAATGGGTGCAACCACGCTCATGGAATGCTACTGAGACCATGATAGGAAGCTAGATTCAAATGTTCCTCTTTCCTGTAAGCGAAGAAAGCATCTCTGAACTGGCTATATATGCCTGACTTTAAGAATGATCGTAGCAGCATTGCATAAATTATCGGGCAATTTCTGAATATTTTTCCTTTTGCACCTTTGTTTTCTGATTTGCAGTATTCTACTCTGGACAGGATATGTACCATGCTCCCTTCTTTTCTGTTTGGATTTGGTAGCATCCTCCTCATCAGTATGAGGCAGAAATGATATACTGCATCTACCTACAACAGTACTGGACTTGGAATCAGGAGTTAATTCACAAAGAATACTCCAATGCTGCAGACTTTTTCTCTATTCCTAGTACTTATCCTAAACCTTGAAGATAACTAAGTACTTCAGGGCCTGCTGAAGCATTTGAGCCTCATCCATTTAAGAATGCTCATCTGTCAATAATAGATTTGATAAGCACTGACAGGTGTGAGCATCTCCCAGTTTTTCATTTCCAATTGCAAGTGTACATTTGATGATATAGCACAGCTGATGAAACCTGATTTCCTGGCCACCTAGCTTACCACTTGCCTGTGGCCTGCAGGTCCTGCTTGTTCCAGACTGATCAAGTGACATCGCAGCTGCCTGTGTATTCCCACTAACTGTTCTTTCCGCCAACAGAAGCCCTGCACACCCAAGGACCTACTTAATGCAGGCCGCAGCCCGACCACATCAGTAGGCGCCTGGACACCTAGCTTGCCACTTGCCTGTGGCCTCCAGTTCCTGCTTGTTCCAGACTGATCCAGTGACACTGCAGCTACCCGGGTTTTCCTGCTGGGGTTTTCCCACTCACCATTCTTCTCGCCAACACAACCCCACCCACCACAGGACCTACTTAATGCAGGTCGCAGCATAATTGCGCAGCGGGAGCTCTTAAGGCACGCCAATTACAAGCCCATCTGCGTCCGTCCGCACCTGGACTGCGCCCAGCGCCACGACCCCTGGCCCTCACGCCCCCCAATGATACACCATTGCCGAGCTCTACACCCTCCACCCCAAAGGCCGCAACAAACACTGCCACCGCGCCGACCCACGCTCCATGGTAGGACCTTTCACCAGAACCCACAGCCACTTCACCTGCCACTGCACACGCACCAGCCCATCGACCGACCGCACCCCAAACACACCACAGACACCACCTAAACAAAAGCACCAACTCACATGCACCCTTTTCAACACACACTCACTATGCAAGCATTTCACTGAATTATGGGACCTCATCGCCACCCTCGCAACTGACATAGTCTTCCTCTCTGAGACCTGGTTCAACCCAACATCTGCATCAGATATTGCCACAGCGAGCCCCAATGGATATAAAATCAGTCACCAGGACCGCAACAACAAGCCGGGAGGAGGAACAGACATCATTCACAAAGACACCATACAGTGTACCACCACCACCGGCAACACCATCACCCCCATGGAACATCTCAACTTCAAGCTCCACATGGACGATAAGACAACCATCAGAGGCACCTTCGCGTACCGACCCCCAGGCCTGCGCTCCAGCTTCTGCAACACCATTGCAGACTTCATTGCGCCCCTAGCCTTAGACTAAAAGGACTACATCTTCCTCGGTGACCTAAATATCCATATTGACGACCCCAATAACAAAAACACTGCACACCTCCTCGACAGTATGAACAGCCTCTGACTGACCCAGATCGTCCATGACCCCACACGCACTCCAGGACACATGCTGGACCCACTTTTCACCTCCAACCACCATGTCAAATACAGCCAAGTCACAGAACTCACATGGACGATCACTCCATCGTCCACTTCAGCATCTCTAGCCCCTGAACCGCCACCCCCATGATGACCAACGCTCCCCACTGGAGTTGGAACAAAATCTCAGAGACCAGCTAGGCAAATGCCTTCAACACCTCCAACCCTGCTACCACTGCCAACCTCGAATAGGGAGTGAAAAACTTCCACACCTGGATCATCAATTGCGCAGACAGCATCGCCCCCATCAAGAGCAACATCCAGAGAAAATCATCTAGAAAGATCAGCTGGTACATCCAAGAACTCAGAACAGCGAAACAAGACAGCAAATAGTTGGGAAGGAGTTGGCGCACCAGCAAGGACACCTCCGACAGGGCAGCCTTCAAGACCTCCCTCAACCTCTACCACCGCCTGCTGAGGGCAACAAAGAAGACAGCTATTGCCACACGCATGAAAACCAGCACCAACACCACCAAGGAACTTTTCAACATCGTTAAGGAATTCTCCATCCCGCATGACAGCGAAAACATCACACCCTCACAGAAGCTATGCGACAACTTTAACCACTTCTTCCACAACAAGATCGCTACTATATACAAGAACTTCTAACCCCAACCCACACCTACAGACTTCCTCGACAGATACGCAACCATTGTAACCAACACGATCCACACACTGACTACCTGGAACATCCTCTCCACCCAGGACACCACCTTCACCATGAAATCCATCCACTCAGCAGCTACCACAGACCCATGTCCGCACCACATCTTCAACCTCGGAAACCAAAGGATCGGCCAGGAACTCACCACCCTACTCAACACCTCTATCACCACTGCACCATTTCCCGATGCCTGGGAACACGCCAAAGTCAGACTACTACTCAAAAAACCCTCCACCGACACCATTGAAATCAAAAACTACTGGCCAATCTTACAACTTCCATTCCCAGCGAAGGTACTGGAAAAGATCAACAACAATCAATTCATGAGACACCTGGAGCAGAACGAGCAACTCAACGACTCCCAATTCGGCTTCTGCAGCAATCACAGCACCAAAACCACCCTGATCGCAGCTACCATTGACATTCGAACCCTTCTCAACCAAGGAGAAACAGCAGCTTTGATCCTCCTTGGCCTGTCAGCAGCCTTCAACACCGTATCCCACCAAACACTGACAGTAAGACTCCACCACATCAGCATCCAAGAGGACGCGCTCAGATGGATCACCTCCTTCCTCACCGGAAGAACCCCCTTCCACCTTTCACCTCTAAACCCAAGGAGATTACCTGTGGTGATCCCTCAGCCCCACGCTCTTCAAAGCCTAAATTATCCTGCTGGCCAACATCGTCAGATCCCACAGTCTCAACATAATTTCCTATGCAGGCGACACCCAATTCATCCTCTCACTCACCGACGACCACACCACCACCAGAACCAACTTCCACAGATGCAAGACAAACGTCACCGACTGGATGAAGAACAACTGCCTACAGCTGAACACAAACAAGTCAGAAGTACTGAAATTTGGCAACAACAAGAAGACATGGAGAAACTCCTGGTGGCGAACAGACCTAGTAACCGCGCCCACTCCTTCCAACCATGCCAGAAACCTTGGAATCATCATTGACAACAAGCTCACCATGAAATCACAGATCAACGCTGTCTCCTCCGCCTGCTTCCTCACTCTGCGCATGCTATGTAAGATCTTCAAGTGGCTACCCCTACACATGAGACGCACCGTGACACAAGCCCTCATCACCAGCCGTCTAGGCTATGGCAATGCCCTCTACGTAGAAATTGATGCACACCTACAGAGACTTCAGGCCATACAGAGCACCGCAGCCACTCATCCTCAGCCGTCCCCGACGACCCCACATCACACTCCCACCTCAGGGAACTCCACTGGCTCCCCGTACAGAAGAGATGCCAATTCAAGCTGCTGACCCACGCACACAGGGCTCTAAACAACCAAGGACCTGCCTGCATTAACCATCGCCTGAACTTCCACCAACGATCAAGAAGACTACGCTTTGCCTTCTTTTCACTTGCCTATACCCCCTGCATCTACTGAAGCAGAAGTGGATGACACGTCTTCTCCCACATCACAGCAAAGACCTGGAACAGCCTCCTCACGCACCTCCAGACCATCACCTCACTTCCAGAATTCCCTCAAGACCTGCTGTTCAAATAAGCCTCTGGGGCCTGCAAGCGCCTGGATACCCTATCGGGTGATTAGCCGCCCTTTATAAAGTCTGAGTGATTGATTGATTGGCCTGATCCAGTGATTATAAAGAAGAATGATATGCAGTGGTGAAAGCAAGAAATCCTGAAGCACTCCAAACTGGTAGATGTGATATATTACCTCCTCCTGTGCAAAACAATATTCTGGAAACTACCATAAAACCATTGCAACGTTCTCAATTAAATTGCTTGTGCAAGTTTACCAACATATTTCCTCAAACCGTTTTTTGTTTCATAATAATACATAACCCCATGTCTACCTTGGAGTGGGATAAGTCATAAGTGGACGGGATGCCATAAGGCCTGTGGCACTTGAACTTCAACATTGTAGAAATTAATTTAAGTACATGGAAGGGAGGGACCCTACCAAGTCAGTTGTAAACCAGTAGTGCTGATCGACAATAACTAACATCCTAAACATGTCTATCGTTCATTGCCGGTATTGATATGCAATGTGGGGACCGTAAGATTTGTTTTATATAGGAGTTGCACATTGCCTCATTGAGCAAAGTACTCTCCAAAAATGTTGTGCACATTTGTTGTAATATTTTATTTAACATCCTACAAAAAGTAGCATACTTCCAGACACTTCGTTGGAGAACATGCACCATAAAAAGATGCCATGTACATCCTGACATTTAGTAAGTGTATGTGCTTCAAGTGATAATGACTTACTTTAACTATTAATGCTTTATTAGTCTTTCCACATTCACCACCTATCAGACAGTCTGTCATCAAAATTAATATATTGCTTGCTGCTTACTGGCTCAGCATCGCTGCTCATAGTATACAATCTGCAGCAGACAGATGAATACGCTCAAGATAGTGTTTACTCTCTGGGTCCTGGCACTGCAGTTCTAGACTTTGCTGGGGGCACAATCTTGTATTTGTAACACTACCAGTCTATTGTTTGACAGACTGGGAGGTCAGCTGTCTGTCTAAAGGTAGGTAGGTGGAAACGTAAAGTAAATGCTGGCCAGGCAGACCTATTTGGCTGCATGTGTGCAGTACTTGACTGAAAGATCAGTGTGAAAAGAGAATTTAATGAATGAGAGGCTGTGATTCAAAGTGGGGCTCAAGCCTTGCTGTCTTCATCTGTATCCTGATTGGCCTCTTGTAGCGAATAATGGCCATAATATCTCTGAGTTACAAAGTGTGTGAAATCCTTGAAACCACTCTTTAAGCTGAACTCAGCAGACTTGTGCGATTAACCTCCATCAATGCAGTGATGCAAAAAATGTACTCTTATGCGTTACTCTAACTCGAGATACATGGCACTTAGTAGAGCTCTATTTTGCTACAACTTGACAGCTCAGTTAATTTTTCACTAAACAACTCTTGCTTATACCTTCGGCATGCCAACTGTTTATTACACCACATCTTCAGTGCAGACTGGTAACTGAGAATGTTATGAAAGTGGTATTGGTTTGTCGCCTATCCAATAGCATTGTCTAAGCTACTTTCTAGTAGGATCATATTTTCCACGTATTGAGTCATCATCACAATGATACAATTGTGGAAATATCACAATAAAGGTTAATTCTATAATATTTGCATTTACTGCTTTGTATACAGTTATATGCATGGCTTATTTAGAAAGGCAGCAGAAAACAATTTGAAACAAATTGTACAAGTCGTAGGAATAGAAGTAGACTCCATTGACAGTTTTGTGAAGCTCGGCTTTCGTTTAACAACTGAATGCATTCAGAAGTGTAGTCTTATATTTGATCACTGCTACTGAAACACCAGATTACTGTGGTTTGTAAATAAACGCCCAAGATTGGAGCACTGTGTCTTTGGTAACATATAGTCTTATGGTGACCCTAATGCACAAGTTACTAACTTGTGTAACGATATATCTGTAAGAGACAGTAGTTAGTGACAGATTCCTTACCTTAGAATATCCCCAGGCGTCAGGCTGGATCCGGAAAGTTTTTGCGTAGCAGTACCCTTGCGCGTCGGTAGGCGGCGTCGTGTGGCTCCGCGTCCGTCGTCGTGATCGCCGGGATGACGTCGCAAGCAGTACTTAGACGCCGCCCCTGCGCGCTGACGTCAGTTCTGTACACGACTTTCCGCGCCAGGAACGCAGAGCCATGCAAGAAGCTGACATAGGTGTCTGAAAAATACTAGGGCCCTGAAAGGGATGTCCTTAACCCTAGAAATCAGTTCGCAGAACGGGGAGGATGGGTGGGGCGGTAGGAATCTGTCACTAACTACTGTCTCTTACAGATATATCGTTACACAAGTTAGTAACTTGTGCATCTGAAAGAGACACGTTAGTGACAGATTCCTTACCTTAGAATAGATACCCCAGCAATACCAACCCGGTGGTGGGACTGCGAACAAAGATCAGACAAGGAAGTCCTGGAGGACAGAACGGCCAAAGAAGCCGTCCCTCCGGACCTGACTGTCAAGGCAGTAATGTTTTGTAAACGTGTGCAGCGAGGCCCACGTAGCTGCCTGACAGATAACTGGCAGCGGAACACCGCGGCCCAAGGCCGTGGTAGCAGCCGTTGCCCTGGTGGAATGGGCACGCAGCCCAACAGGAGGCTCCTTCTTAGCCAAAGAATAGCAGGTCTTGATGCACAAGGTAACCCAGCGGGAGATGGTTCGTTTGAGCACCGCCCGACCTTGTTTGGCGCCCACGTAGCCAACAAAGAGCTGGTCATCCACCCGGAAGTGTTTTGTGCGGTCGATATAGAAGGAGAGCGCACGTTTTGGGTCCAGACGGTGGAGCCTCTCTTCCTCTCTGGAAGGATGCGGAGGCGGAAAGAAGGTAGGCAAAGTGATGGTCTGCCCAATGTGGAAGGCAGTAACCACCTTTGGCAAGAAGGACGGACGCGTCCGAAGAACAACCTTGTCTGGATGAACAGACAGAAAGGGAGGTTTGCAAGATAGAGCCTGGAGCTCACTCACCCGCCGAGCGGAGGTGATGGCCACCAGAAAGGCTGTCTTCAGAGTCAGAAGACGAAGAGGACAGTTATGTAGAGGCTCAAAGGGAGCGCACATTAAAAAGGTAAGAACCAAGTTCAAGTCCCACTAAGGCATCACAAACGGAACAGGAGGGAAGAGGTGTGTAATGCCTTTTAAGAACCTGTTAACAACAGGGGACTTGAAAAGGGAGGGCTGAGCCTGAGGAAGGCCGAGATAGCACAAAGATAACCCTTGATGGTACCCAGGGCAGAACCCTGTTGGGCCAGAGAAAGAAGGAACAGAAGGACCTCAGAAAGAGGGGCAGAAAGGGATTCACAGCCTATGCTGTGCACCATGCCACAAATTTGTTCCACCTGCAGGCGTATACCACCTTAGTGGAGGGACGCCTGGCTGCCAGAATCACATCACAAACTTCGGGAGGCAAGTCGAAAGGAATCAACTGCCGCCGCTCAATCTCCACGCAAGCAGGTGTAGACTGGACAGGTTCGGGTGGAGGACCGTCCCCTGCTGCTGCGACAGAAAATCCTCCCGAAGAGGCAGACGGATCGGGGGATCCACGCTCATACTGAGTAGCTCGGGATACCAAACTCTTCGAGCCCAGTCCGGAGCCACAAGAATGACTTGGGCCCGGTCGTGCCGAATCTTCTTCAACACTCTGGGTAGAAGTGGTATAGGCGGAAAGGCGTACAATAGACCGCAACTCCACTCGTGACGAAAAGCGTCGCCGAGCGAGTGCCGCCTTGGAAATTCCAACGCGCAGAACTGATGACATTGCGCGTTCTCTTCGGTGGCGAATAGATCTAACCAAGGCTCTCCCCACTGTAGAAAGAGTCCTTGCGCCACCTCCGAGTGAAGACGCCATTCGTGATCCATCATGCACCTGCGGCTGAGTTCGTCTGCCCTGGCGTTCAGAGAACCTGCCAGGTGTTGAACCATCAGGAACATGCCCTGATGTTCCAGCCATGTCCAGAGGCGCAGAGCCTCCTTACAGAGGGTCCACGACCCCACCCCGCCCTGTTTGTTGCAGTACCACATGGCGGTGGTGTTGTCTGTGAACACCTGCACTACCTTCCCTTTGACAGAGGGAAGGAATGCCTTGAGTGCAAGTCGGATCGCCCGGAGCTCCAGAGGGTTGATATGGAGCCGGGACTCCGCCGGAGACCAGAGGCCTCTGATCTCCGCCTCTCCCATGTGACCGCCCCATCCCAGAAGGGACGCGTCCGTCACAACTGTGTGCTCTGGCTGGGGAAGGGAGAGGGATCTGCCCATGACCCATTGCCGGTTCGAGAGCCACCACTGCAACTGTTTTGCAGCCCCCTCCGAGATCTGGACGTGATCGGACAGGTTGCCCTGGTGCTGCGCCCACTGGAACTTCAGGTCCCACTGCAGAGCCCGCATATGCCATCTGGCATGATTGACCAGCAGGATGCAGGAGGCCATGAGGCCCAGCAGCCTCAGGGTCATCCGTACCGAAACCCAGGATAAAGGCTGAAAGATCGGAATCATAGCCTGAATATCCCGGACTCGCCGTTAGGGAGGATAGGCCCGAAACTGCGTCGTGTCCAGAACTGCTCCGATGAAAAGGAGCTGTGGAGAAGGAATCAGATGCGACTTTGTCACATTGATGGAGAACCCCAGCGAGTGCAGGAGTTCGGCCGTAGTCTGGAGGTGGGAGACGACTGCCTGGGACGAGGCCCGCCTTCAGCAGCCAGTCGTCGAGGTAGGGGAAGACTGAAACCCCTGCCCGGCGCAGATGAGCTGCGACCACCGCCATCACTTTCGTGAACACCCGAGGGGCACTGGTAAGGCCAAAGGGGAGCACGGTGAACTGAAAATGCTCGAGGCCTACCGTGAACCGAAGGTAACGCCGGTGGGCCGGCAGGACGGGGATGTGGAAATAGGCGTCCTGCAAGTCCAACGCTACCAACCAGTCTCCAGGGTCTAGGGCAGTCAAGACCTGAGCTAGGGTGAGCATCTTGAACTTCTCCTTCCGGAGGAAGCGATTGACGTTCCGGAGGTCCAAGATAGGATGCATGTCCTCCTTGTCCTTTTTGGGCACCAGAAAGTAGTGGGAGTAGCAACCACGCCCTACTTCTGGGGTCGGAACATGCTCGATGGCCCTCTTGGCCAAGAGGGCCGTGACTTCCTTCTGTAGAAGCACCAAGTGATCCCCTGACATGCGGTGGATTTGAGGTGGCATGGCTGGGGGGTGGTCTCGAAGGGAGGGAGTAGCCCCTTCGGACAATGTCCAAGACCCACCTGTCCGAGGTGATAGGACGCCAGTGGTGAAGGTGATGGCGGACCCTGCCCCCGACTGGCGTGCTGTGCACCTGAAAGGAGGGACTAGGAAGGGCTTGGAGGCCGCGGACGGGTTGGAGGTGGTGGCCTGACCCGCACGCTGGTTGCCTGAACCGCCACGGCGGTATCCACGTCCTCAGCCACGCGAAGACGCCTGCTGCGCGGGCCGGTGGCTGGGCTGCTGACGTGACTGGGCGCCCCTTCCGTGGCCACGATAGGGGCGAAAAGCAGAAGTTAGCGGAGGGCGTGCAGTAGAAAGGCCCAGGGACTTGGCAGTAGCCTGTGAGTCCTTAAAACGCTCCAACGCATGGTCTGCTTTGGAACCAAAAAGACCGACTCCATCAAAGGGCATGTCCATGAGTGTATTCTGGACATCACCCGAAAAACCAGTGGTTCTCAGCCAGGCGTGGCGACGTAGCGCCACCGTCGTTGCAATAGATCTGCCCAGCGAGTCGGCGGTATCAAGGCCACAACGTATGGTGTATTTGGCCGCATCCCTACCTTCCGCAATGGCGCGGGTAAGCAGTGTCTGGACCTCCTCAGAACACTGGGGCAAAACAGTCGCCACCGAATCCCACAGGGAGTGGGTATATCGGCCCAAAAGACAAGCGGTGTTGATGGACCGCAAGCCAGCACTGGAGGAAGAAAAACCCTTCTTCCCAAATTGATCCAGGCGTTTGGATTCCCTATCCGGAGGGGCAGTAGAGAAGGCGGTTTGGGAAGCCGAGGCTTGGACAACCAAGCTCTCAGGAGTGGGGTGGACAGAGAGAAACAAGGGGTCGCCCGGAGCTGGGCGATGGCGTCGGGACACGTTCCTATCCACAGGAGCCCCTGTGTTGGGCTTGGACCAGGCGCCCAAAAGAACGTCAGTGAGTGCATCGTTAAACGGCAGCACAGTCTCCAAGGAGGAGGCTGCCGGCTGAAGCACTTCTGTCAAGAGATTAGTCTTAACCGCCACAGTAGGGAGTCGGAGATGTAAGGCTCCAGCTGCCCTACGCAACACCGTTGCAAAATTGGCTCCCTCCTCCGTAGCCACGGGAGGAGACAGCATGCCAGTGTCAGGGGAAGTATCTAGACCACTGGCATCCCCTAGTTCCTCTGCCCAGTCCTCATCATACTGACACTGTTGTGCCAGAGGGTCCTCAGACCCCTCCCAGTCCTCCTGGTCCTCCTCCGGTTCAAAATAAGGAGGAGGAGGGACATTTGGGACCCAAGGTCTCATCGGCGCCGGAACCGGCGTCGAGCGACGTCGGTCCGGCTCCATGTCCGGAGCCGGAGAGTACAGGGGGACGACGACGCCCGGAGCCCCGGGCGGCGTCAGGAACGGCACCGGAGACATCGGCGCCGGCGGAGGCGTGGTCAGGTCGACCGGCGTCGATGGGGGTTGCGGTACCACCGGAGCCGGGATCGAGGCCGGGGCCGAAGCCGGAATCGAGGCTGGAGGCACGAGCGACGCCGGGACCGGAGTCGTCGGCGACGCCGGGGCAACCGCATCAGGGCCCGCGGGGCCCGAAGGCGCACCGGAGGGACCTTGAGGCCCGAAGAGGCGGGCCATGGCCGACAGGAATTCCTGTATTTGGGCCGGATCCGCCCCCGAACCCGGGAAGGACGGGTATTGCAGGGGCGACTCCACAGGCATGTCCGGGGCCGCGGGGGCGGGGACGGTGCCGGGAGGGGCCTCAGCCGAGTCGCGAGACCGGCGAGGCGAAGTCCTAGAGCGATGCTGCTTTTTGGACTTCTTGTGTTTAGACTTACCGGACGACGAAGACTTGGATCCCGACGACCGGCGAGGACTCCGCGACCGACCCCTCGACCTCTCACGCGACCGGGGCTTGGTGCGGCGCGGAGCCGACTGCCGGGCCTCGAGGAGCTTTCGAGACCGCTCTCGCAAAGCTTTCGGGTTTAGGGACCGGCAGTCGGAACACGACTTCGTGTCGTGGTCTCGCCCGAGACAGAAGAGACACTCCAGATGCGGGTCTGTGATGGACATCATCCGAGCACAGGCGTCGCAACGCTTAAAGCCGGGCATCCCTAACGACACCTTGGAGTCGATACGAAAAGAAACAGTGAAAAAATTCACCAAAAAAGTTAGTCAAAAAATGACTAGGGCACTGCTCTTCCCGGATCTGCGCTTGCTGGCGCGGAAAAAGAAGAACTGACGTCAGCGCGCAGGGGCGGCGTCTAAGTACTGCCCGCGACGTCATCCCGGCGATCACGACGCCGCCTACCGACGCGCAAGGGTACTGCTACGCAAAAACTTTCCGGATCCAGCCTGACGCCTGGGGATATTCTAAGGTAAGGAATCTGTCACTAACGTGTCTCTTTCAGATACCCCACTCGCCCGCCGGATCCGGCATCTGGCGACGCCGGTCCGGCTCCGGGTCCACCTCGGGAAGGAGGCCGGTGTTGACGCCGGCCGGGGACACGACCGGCGTCGGCTGCGGGTGCGGTGTGGGAGAAAGCGGCGCCGGTGAGGTGTAATAAGGTCAACCGGCGCCGATCCGGATCCAGGCCTGGATCCACTGGGGGCCTGCGGCGCCGTGGCTGGAGCCGACGGCAGAGAAGGCCTAGGCCCCCCAACCGAGTCCGCGGGGCCTGAAGGCGCGCCGGTGGGTTTGGGTCGCCCGAAGATGACATGCATCGCCTCGTAAAATTTACGAAGTTGGGCGGGAGTCGCTCCGGGTCCCGGGAAGGGGGGGAAACCCGGAGCCGACTCTGCGGGCTCCGCGCGCGGAGCTGCGGGAGGGGCACCACCCGCATCCCTAGTCGCGTCAGCCGACCGACGGGGAGAAGTCGAAGAGCGATGCTGCTTCTTCGACTTCTTTTTGTGCTTCGACTTACCCGACCCCGAGTGCGAAGACATCAATGACTTGGACGAGTGGTGATGCCTCCGCGACTGGTCCCTCGACCTCCTTCGCGACCCGGACCTCGAATGGCGCGGAGCCGACTGCCAGCGCTCAAGCAGCTTTCTGGACCGCTCCAGCAAAGCCTTCGGCGCCATCGACCGGCAGTCGGAGCACGACTTGGGGTCGTGGTCGCGCTCCAGGCAAAAGAGGCACACGCGATGCGGATCTGTAACCGACATCAGCCGGCTACAGGAACTGCAGGCCTTGAAGCCGGGCATTCCTTGTGCACCAGGAGTCGTAGACTCAAAAAAGACGTCAACAAAAGTCGCTCAAAAAAGTCAGTCAAAAAGTGACTGGAGGTCTCTCCGGATCTGCGCTGGCTTTCTTTCAGATCAAAGCTTCTGTTCCCTGTACCTGCCATTCCCTAGTACCCCAGACTGATTTTAGGTCTATGGTGTCTTTCCACAAGTCGAAACCTTGTTCAGACAACTGGGCAATAAAGGAAGCAGAGTAAATCTGTTTGGTGTTTGTCAACATATTTTTCTGTGCTGATGTTGGTGCAACCTTATAATAATATGAGGCTTGGTCAGACATATTGAACCCTGAAAAATATGGAAATTTCTGTGTAAATGTTTTTGAACTGCCTTTCGGCGGTGTTGGACAATGTTCCCACTGGTGAAATGTGAACACATTTCGAGTATTAGCAGATTTATGCAAAAAGTGATGACCATAGTGTTGATAACAATACATACTCTCGAAATCTGATGTGTCTTCCAATGTTTCACTACTAGAAAACGCAGCAGATTTTTCCAAATCAGATAACATATTAACAGTTTCAAAATCCCAATCATCGGAAAATGTACTGGAGGTAACGATATCACTCAATGATAATTTAAATAAATGAGGAATTCTTAAAATTTCAGTCGGACCAAATATAAGAAAATCTACCTTGTCCCAAACTATACGCACAAGTTACTAACTTGTGTAACGATATATCTGTAAGAGACAGTAGTTAGTGACAGATTCCTTACCTTAGAATATCCCCAGGCGTCAGGCTGGATCCGGAAAGTTTTGCGTAGCAGTACTCTTGCGCGCCGGTAGGCGGCGTCGTGCAGCTCCGTGTCCGTCGTCGGGATCGCCGGGATGACGTCGCGGCCAGTACTTAGACGCCGCCCATGCGCGCTGACGTCAGTTCTGTACACGACTTTCCACGCCAGGAACGCAGAGCCATGCAAGAAGCTGACATTGGTGTCTGAAAAATACTAGGGCCCTGAAAGGGATGTCCTTAACCCTAGAAATCAGTTCGCAGAACGGGGAGGATGGGTGGGGCGGTAAGGAATCTGTCACTAACTACTGTCTCTTACAGATATATCGTTGCACAAGTTACTAACTTGTGCATCTGAAAGAGACACGTTAGTGACAGATTCCTCACCTTAGAATAGATACCCCAGCAATACCAACCCCGGTGGTGGGTCTGCGAACAGATTCAGACAAGGAAGTCCCGGAGGACAGAGCGGCCAAAGAAGCCGTCCCTCCGGACCTGGCTGTCAAGGCAGTAATGCTTGGTAAACGTGTGCAGCAAGGCCCACGTAGCTGCCTGACATATATCCTGTAGCGGAACACCGCGGCCTAAAGCTGTGGTAGCAGCTGTTGCCCTGGTAGAATGGGCACGTAGCCCAACAGGGGGCTCCTTCTTAGCCAAAGAACTGCAGGCTTTGATACACAAGATTACCCAGCGGGAGATGGTCCTCTTGTGTACCGCCCGACCTTTTTTGGCGCCCACGTAGCCAACAAAGAGCTGGTCATCCACCCGGAACTGTTGTGTGCGGTTGAGGTAAAAGGAAAGCGCACGTTTTGGGTCCAGACGGTGGAGCCTCTCCTCCTCCCTGGAACGATGCGGAGGCGGAAAGAAGGTGGGCAAAGTGATGGTCTGCCCAATGTGGAAGGCAGTAACCACCTTTGGCAAGAAGGACGGACGCGTCCTAAGAACAACCTTGTCTGGATGGACAGACAGAAAGGGGGGTTTGCACGAAAGAGCCTGGAGCTCACTCACCCGCCGAGCGGAGGTGATGGCCACCAGAAAGGCTGTCTTCAGAGTGAGAAGACGAAGAGGACAGTTATGTAGAGGCTCAAAGGGAGCGCACATTAAAAGGTAAGAACCAAGTTCAAGTCCCACTGAGGCATCACAAACGGAATAGGAGGGAAGAGGTGTGTAATGCCTTTTAGAAACCTGTTAACAACAGGGGACTTGAAAAGGGAGGGCTGATCAGGAAGCCTGAGGAAGGCCGAGATTGCACAAAGATAGCCCTTGATGGTACCGAGGGCAGAACCATGTTGGGCCAGAGAAAGAAGGAACAGAAGAACCTCAGAAAGAGGGGCAGAAAGGGGATTCACAGCCTTTGCTGTGCACCATGCCACAAACTTGTTCCACCTGCAGGCGTATACCACCTTAGTGGAGGGACGCCTGGCTGCCAGAATCACATCACAAACTTCGGAAGGCAAGTCGAAAGGAATCAACTGCCGCCGCTCAATCTCCACGCAAGGAGGTGGAGATTGGACAGTTTCGGGTGGAGGACCGTCCCCTGCTGCTGCGACAAAAGATCCTCCCGAAGAGGCAGACGGATCGGGGAATCGACGCTCATACTGAGTAGCTCGGGATACCAAACTCTTCGAGCCCAGTCCGGAGCCACAAGAATGACTTGGGCCCGGTCGCGCCGAATCTTCTTCAACACTCTGGGTAGAAGTGGTATAGGCGGAAAGGCTTACAACAGACCGCAACTCCACTCGCGACGAAAAGCGTCGCCGAGCGAGTGCCGCCTTGGAAATTCCAACGCGCAGAACTGATGACATTGTGCGTTCTCTTCGGTGGCGAATAGATCTAACCAAGGCTCTCCCCACTTTAGAAAGAGTCCTTGCGCCACCTCCGAGTGAAGACGCCACTTGTGATCCATCATGCACCTGCGGCTGAGTTCGTCCGCCCTGGCGTTCAGGGAACCTGCCAGGGGTTGAACCATCAGGAATATGCCCTGATGTTCCAGCCATGTCCAGAGACGCAGAGCCTCCTGACATAGGGTCCACGATCCCACCCCGCCTTGTTTGTTGCAGTACTACATGGCGGTGGTGTTGTCTGTGAACACCTGCACTACCGTCCCTTTGACAGAGTGAAGGAATGCCTTGAGTGCAAGTCGGATCGCCCGGAGCTCCAGAAGGTTGATATGGAGCCGGGACTTCGCCGGAGACCAGAGGCCTCTGATCTCCGCCTCTCCCATGTGACCGCCCCATCCCAGAAGGGACGCGTCCGTCACAACCGTGTGCTCTGGCCGGGGAAGGGAGAGGGATCTGCCCATGACCCATTGCCGGTTCGAGAGCCACCACTGCAACTGTCTTGCAGTCCCCTCCGAGATCTGGACGTAATCGGATAGGTTCCCCTGATGCTGCGCCCACTGGAACTTCAGGTCCCACTGCAGAGCCCGCATATGCCATCTGGCATGATCGACCAGCAGGATGCAGGAGGCCATGAGGCCCAGCAGCCTCAGGGTCATCCGTACCGAAACCCAGGATAGAAGCTGAAAGATCGGAATCATAGCCTGAATATCCTGGACTCGCCGTTCGGGAGGATAGGCCCGAAACTGCGTTGTGTCCAGAACTGCTCCGATGAAAAGGAGCTGTGGAGAAGGAATCAGGTGCGACTTCGGCACGTTGATGGAGAACCCCAGCGAGTGCAGGAGTTCGGCCGTAGTCCGGAGGTGGGAGACGACTGCCTGGGACGAGCCCGACTTCAGCAACCAGTCGTCGAGGTAGGGGAAGACTGGAACCCCTGCCCGGCGCAGATAAGCTGCGACCACCGCCATCACTTTCGTGAACACCCGAGGGGCGCTGGTAAGGCCAAAGGGGAGCAAGGTGAACTGAAAATGCTCGAGGCCTACCGTGAACCGCAGGTAACGCCGGTGGGCCGGCAGGACGGGGATGTGAAAATATGCGTCCTGCAAGTCCAACGCTACCATCCAGTCTCCAGGGTCGAGGGCAGTCAAGACCTGAGCTAGGGTGAGCATCTTGAACTTCTCCTTCCGGAGGAAGCGATTGACGTTCCGGAGGTCCAAGATAGGACGCATGTCCTCCTTGTCCTTTTTTGGCACCAGAAAGTAGTGGGAGTAACAACCACGCCCTACTTCTGAGGTCGGAACGCGCTCGATGGCCCCCTTGGCCAAGAGGGCCGCAACTTCCTTTTGAAGAAGCACCAAATGATCCCCCGACATGCGGTGGCATTGAGGTGGCATGGCTGGGGGGGTAGTCACGAAGGGGAGGGAGTAGCCCCTTCGGACAATGTCCAAGACCCACCTGTCCGATGTGATGGCACGCCAATGATGAAGGTGATGGCGGACCCTGCCCCCCACTGGCGTGCTGTGGACCTGAAAGGATGGACTAGGTGGGTTTGGAGGCCGCGGACGGGGCAGAGGTGGTGGCCTGACCCGCACGCTGGTTACCCGACCCGCCTCGGCGGGAGCCACGTCCTCGGCCACGCGAAGACGCTTGCTGCGCGGGCCGGTGGCTGGGCAGCGGACGTGACTGGGCGCCCCTTCCGTTGCCACGAAAGGGGCGAAAAGCAGACTGTTGCGGAGGGCGCACAGCAGAAAGGCCCAGGGACTTGGCTGTAGCCCGCGAGTCCTTAAAGCGCTCCAGCGCGTGGTCTGCTTTGTTGCCGAAAAGGCCGACACCATCAAAGGGCATGTCCATAAGTGAGTTTTGGACATCGCCTGAGAAACCAGTGGTCCTCAGCCAGGCGTGACGGCGCAGCGCCACTGTCGTCGCTAGCGATCTGCCTAGCGAGTCGGCGGTATCTAGGCCACACCGGATGGTATATTTCGCCGCATCTCTTCCTTCCGCAATGGCGCGGGAAAGCAGTGCCTGGCCCTCCTCAGGACACTGGGGCAGGACCTGCGCCACCGAATCCCACAAGGAGTGGGTATATCGGCCCAAAAGGCAAGTGGTTTTGACAGACCTCAAGCCAGCACTGGTGGAAGAAAAAACCTTCTTCCCAAATTGGTCCAGTTTTTTGGATTCCCTATCCGGGGGAGCGGTAGGGAAGGCGCTTTGAGAGGCAGAGGCTTGGACAACCAAGCTCTCAGGGGTGGGGTTTTGGGAAAGGAACAGGGGGTCGCCCGGAGCAGGGCGATGGCGTCGGGCTACGTTCCTATCCACAGGAGCCCCTGTGGTGGGCTTGGACCAGGTGCCCAAAAGAACGTCCAAAAGTGCCTCGTTGAACGGCAGCGGTGGCTCCGCAGAGGTAGCCGCCGGCTGAAGCACTTCCGTCAGGATGTTAGTCCTGACAGCCACTGTAGGTAACTGGAGGTGCAAGACCTCAGCTGCCCTACGCAACACCGTAGCAAAGTTTGCTCCCTCCTCCGTTGCCACGGAAGGAGGAGACAGCATGCCAATGTCAGGAGAGGTGTCCAGACCACTGGCCTCCCCAAGTTCCTCAGCCCAGTCCTGATCATACTCATATTGGGCAGTGAGAGGGTCCTCAGACCCCTCCCAGTTCTCTTCGTCCTCCAAATCAGGATCAATGTAAGGAGGAGGGACATGTGGGACCCAAGGTCTCAGCGGCGCCAAAGCTGGCGTCGATCGACGTCGGTCCGGCGCCGAGTCCGGATCCGGAGAGAACCGGGGTACGACGTCGCCCGGAGCCCCGGGCGGCGTCGAGAACGGCACCGGTAAAATCGACGCCGGTGGAGGTGTCGTTAGGTCAACGGGCGTCGACAAGGGTTGTGGCAGCACCGGAGCCAGGGCCGGAGCCGGTGTCGCCGGGACTGGAGTCGCCACCGGCGACGTAGGAACCCCACTAGGGCCCGCGGGGCCCGAAGGCGCACTGGGGGGACCTTGAGGCCCAAAGCGGCGGGCCATGGCCGACAGGAACTCCTGTATTTCGGCCGGAGTCGCCACCGAACCCGGGTAGGGCGGGTAATGCGGCTGTGGCTCCACAGGCACTCCCGGAGCCGCGGGGACGGTGCCGACGGGACCCTCAGCCGAGTCGCGCGACCGGCGAGGGGAAGTCGTCGAGCGATGACGCTTCTTCGACTTCTTGTGCTTCGACTTACCGGAGGAGTGCGAAGACTTTGACCCCGAATAACGCTGAGGACTCCGCGACCGGCCCCTCGACCTCTCTCGTGACCGGGGCTTGGATTGGCGCGGAACCGACTGCCGGACCTCGAGGAGCTTTCGAGACTGCTCTCGCAAAGGCTTCGGATGCAAGGCCCGACAGTCAGGGCACGACTTGGAGTCGTGGTCGCGCCCGAGGCAGTAGAGACAGTCTCGATGCGGGTCCGTGATCGACATCATTCCACCACAGGCGTCGCATGGCTTGAAGCCGGGCATCCCTACCGACACCGTTGGAGTCGAACGACTCGAGAAAAACAGTGACAAAAAATCACAAAAAGTTCAGTGAAAAAATGACTGGGGCACTGCTCTCTCCGGATCTGTGCTTACTGGCGCGGAAAAAGAAAGAACTGACGTCAGCGCGAATGGGCGGCGTCTAAGTACTGGCCGCGACGTCATCCCGGCGATCCTGACGACGGACGCGGAGCCGCACGACGCCGCCTACCGACGCGCAAGGGTACTGCTACGCAAAACTTTCCGGATCCAGCCTGACGACTGGGGATATTCTAAGGTAAGGAATCTGTCACTAACGTGTCTCTTTCAGATCATCAGGTATAGGAACTGCTGTAATGTTCACTGATGACAAGTCTCTTTGTTTTAGGTGAGATGATAGGTGTGGTTTTAAAAGTAAGTTCACCTTTTGGGCTGCAGAGCTTTGTCGAATGTATTTCCCATTAATAAGCATACTAAAAACTATTACCAAGCCTACCCAGAAAAGAAAGAAAAGTATCCCAGTGATTATCCATAATTCTACCCAGGGTGACACCAGGTAAGTCTTTTTAAGAAAGTGCATAAACTCTTGAACTTGTTGTTTGCGTGATTTTTTGGCAGGCGTCGTTTCCGGTTCGCTTGGATCCAAAGAAAACGTATCTTTGACTGTGCATCTAAAGGGTGACGTGCTCTCCACCTGCCGCCACTCCTCTCTGGGTAGGGTCAGATTAAGTAGGAAGGACTTGGTCAGATTGACTCGAAATCCCGTTGCTCACTCAAACAATGAAAGCTCCGTCTGAACAGCCGGGAGGGATATCAGTGGCTCAGTGACTGGGAGGAGCACGTCGTCGGCCAAGAGTGATATCTTATAATCATCTGTGCCAAATTGTACCCCCCGTATGTCAGTATGTTCTCTAATTTTGTGGGCCAGGGGTTTTATGCATAGGGCGAAAAGGAGGAGGGACAGCGGGCACCCCTGTCTAGTCCCCCATGCCAAGTTAAAAGAGGGCGATGCGGCGCCATTGACCAGGACCCGGGAGTTGGGGGAGTGATAATTGGTGCGGATCATCCCTATAAATGTCTCGCTGAACCCGAAGCGCTGTAGCGCCCTAAATAGAAAGGTCCACTCTACGCGGTCGAAAGCTTTCTCCACGTCTAGCGAGAGAAGAGCCGCTGGGATGTTTTTCTTCCGGACCTTCTCCATGATATGGATGATGCGCCGCAAATTATCATGACGTCCCTTAATGAACCCTGATTTGTCCGGGTCAATAAGGCCTGGGAGCACAGATTCGAGGCGAGTAGCCAAGATTATTGAGTAGATCTTGGAGTCTAGGTTCAGAAGGGCTATCAGGCGATAAGAGGAGCATGCGCCAGGGTCCTTCCCTGGCTTATGTATCACCGCTATTAGTGCCTACCCCATGGTGGGAGTGACCTGCTGTGTGGATGCGATGACATTAAACAGGGTAGATAAATAGGGGACTAGTTCTGGTGCGAAAGTGTGGTAAAAGTGCGCTGTAAACCCATCAGGCCCGGGTGCCTTCTCTAATTTCAGTACATCGATCGCCTTGTGGACTTCCTCGGTCGTGATGGGTTTAGCCAGTTCGTCATTGGTACTAGACGGGACCTGTGGGAGGTCAAAGGGGTCCAGATAACCCGTTTGGTCCTGCGACCTTGGAGTTTCCGAAGTATAAAGGGTGCTATAGAACTCCCCTGCTCTATCTCTTTCAGGGGCTACCCATACAAGTAGACAAGGGGCTCTTCAGGGAGCTGCGACAAATGATCACTAAATTCATCTGGCAGGTTGGAGGGCTTGCTTGCCCCACCGTCTGCTCATTCGCCCCCGCAGGAAGGGGGGTTTGGCGCTGCCAGATTTTCAGTGTTACTATTGGGCGGCTCAGATGCGGGTAATAACGGAGTGGTCGATGCGAACCTCTTAGAAGCACTGGCTCCATATCGACAGGCAGGTAACTGGCCGGACCATCTGGGACCTCCTTTGGAAACCAAAGCACGACAGACCGCCCAAATGCCTACCTCAGCACACCCACCTCCACCACATTATGGGTCTGGGACGTCCTCACCAAAAGGCTGCAGCTGACTACCTTTCCGTCGCCCTACATACCCATCCATTTTAACGCTGCCTTCCCCCCAGCGCTTCACGAGGGTCCCTTCGAGGCATGGCGGGCGGGGGACTATCTCATGATCTCTGACCTATTCAACAAAGGGGAGATTCTCACCTTTCGTGAATGCATGAAACATTTCACTCTGACTGCCAAGGAAGAATTTCACTATCTGCAGCTTCGACATTGGGTGCAGCATCCTATGGTGCAGCTGGCCGCTACCAGGGACCTGCTCCTCATAGAAAAATTTGCCCGATCTGGGTCCACCTCCAAGGGATGCATTTCCTTCCTTTATGCCCTTATTCAGGCGCTGAGCCCGAGGTCGACCCCACGACACAATCTTTTTTGGGACGCACTTCGGGATACCCCTTTAGAGGACAAACAGTGGGAGCACCTGTGTAGAGATATTACTAAATTCAATCGCTCGATGTTCCTTAGGGAGGCACACTACAAACTCATGTATGATTGGTATTTATATCCCCAGAAACTGCATAAGATTTTACCCAATTCTTCCGATAGGTGCTGGAGGGGGTGCGGATTGCTGGGCGACTTCCGGCATATCTGGTGGGACTGCCCCTCCATACAGCCTTTCTGAAAAGAGATTCTGTCCCAAATCAAACTCATACTAGGCTACCCAATTCCTAACTCATTGGAACACACCTTACTGGGGGTGAGGAATCCGACCCTGAAGCGTCAAACGAAGAGCAACAGGTCAGTTATGTGGCTATGCCTGGGGGCAGCTAAAATGGCAGTAGCTGCCGCATGGAAAAAACAAGAGGCGCCATCTTTGACTCAATGGCACGCGCGGCTGTGGAGGGCGGTGGCTCTGGAGCGCGTGGACGACTCTAGGAAAGGGTTCGAATATATATGGACCCCGCTGGTGAGCTACCTATCAGAAGGGCTCCCGCTGACGGCGTGCACCCCACGGCTCAGAGCCCTTAATCTGTTTCACATATAACGCCATTGCAAAATAGGCAGGAGCTGGTGGCTCGACAGGAAGCCCTCCTCTCCTGCCCACTCCAATTCCACTCACACCATGACATCAAGGTTCTGTTGTTTTTCTTTTGTAGTTTAAGTTTCCTTTCATCATCTCTTTTTCTTTCTTCTTCTCTTCTTCTTTCTGGTCCTCTTCTTAGAGGCTTGATGGAAGAAAATGTTGCAGGGTACCAGTTGTAACATGCTATCAATGTCTCTTCTCGTAGATCTAACTTGCCAAACAACTTGTGAACAAGCTGTAACATACATGTGCTTTCTGTAAATCTTGGCCTAAAACGGACAACTGTTGCAATTGTGCTATTTTTCTGAGCTGTTCTAAAACTCAATAAAAAGAATTTGAAACAAAGAAAACGTATCAAAGTTTATGGAGTAGCCAGAAGCAGTTTGATCAATTGTTGGTATTGCATCAGGATTTGTAGAAATCGTGGATTGCCCTTGTCGAGCCATGTTGACGTAGACATCTGTATTTGGTCGAATAGAGAGTTGTTTTTGATTTTGAATTTGAACTTCAGGTTCAAGAGGAACGAGTTCCATAGCCTTGTTGCTTAGTCCTTCATTCTGTGTTGGAGGCTCTTCGAATGTGATGAGTCTTTCCGTTTGAACCTCTTGGATTGTAGCGAGAGGAGAGCGTCTGCTACTGTGGAGTCCACGTGGCCTACTGCTTAGTATCGGCCACATGGTGTGGCTTGATTAGGTCAATTGAGACAAATCTTTTCTCCTTTTTTCCGGCAAGAGGAGGTAGAAGTACAGTTCTTGTTCCTTCAACTGCTAGGACCGGTACAGGTTTTAGGTATGATGGCCCAAATTCTTTCTTCTCTGCTATTTTCTCTCTGACCAGATCCCCGACCTTTGGGATCCAGACAGGTCTTGCCGTGACTGATTTGACTTCCCCAGTGGCGGTCTGCTTCAGATGGACATTACTTTGTTGTGTCCTGGATTTATTTAGATCCTGTAAAACAGCCAAACGATCATGGATGTCAAAAGGCTTTTCATCCGCCACTGTGCCTTCACAATCAAGATCAGGTACCCACATTCTTGTCCCAAATAGGACCTCATATGGAGTGACACTCCCTAGAGAACTTCTTGGCATGTTGTTAAGAGCACGCTGGACTCCATACAGATGTTTCACCCAACTTTCACCCGTGCCTAATACTCTAGCTGTTAAAGATTGCTTTAAGTCTCGGTTTTTTCTCTCCACTAATGAATTTTCCTGGGGATTGCACGGAGATGAGTACCGCAATGCTACACCCAATCCTCGCATGGCCTCCTTGTAAGCCAGAGAGCTAAATGCAGGGCCTTGGTCAGAATGTAATGTGCCAATTGCGTATGTCCGTATAAAGACTCGCAAATCTTTTATAACAGTTCGAGCGTCAGCCGAGCGCTGGGAGCCACACCCATAGGAATCTCGAGCAGGAATCCACTGCAACCATGATATACTTGTAAGCCCCATCTCTTTGTAAGGGGCCGCAGTGGTCCAAGTAAACACACGCTAGTGGTTTGTCAGATATTAATAATGGCGTCTGTGCTGGACGTGTTACGGTGGAACCTTTCATCTGCTGGTAGGTGACGCATTTTAAGACATAGTCTTTAGTCTGCTTAGTTAATCCAGGCCACCAATAGCTTGGTTTCAATAAAGAAACAATCGCCATAACTCCTGCATGTGCAGAACCTATCCCTTCGTGTGCTGCTAGAATTAAACCTTACCTACGATCTATGTTCGGAATTACTCTATCCCCCAATCCAGGAATCTGAGCAAACGGAATGTTACTGGCATTTAACTTGTAGGAGTACTTGAGTGGAAACCTTTTTGGTACTGCTCCACTGTTTTGCAGGTTGCATTAATAGCTACCATAATCTCACCGTCTATTCTCGTTTTAGAACGAGTGATTGCAGCTACGGAAGCCGTGCGTACAGCCCCCTTTGCGGCTTCATCAGCCAATGAATTCCCGTCAACGTGAACTCCATCACGCTGATGACTCAGTGTATGTATCACGTGAGCCCTCGGTAGTTCGGTTTTCAACTCCACTACCTGTTCCCATAGCATTTTATGCTTAATTGTGCCACCTTTTGCATCTTTGAACCCGTTTTGAACCCAGTACTGCAAATATTCATTGTAAGACTGCACACAGTAAAAGGAATCGCACACAATTAGTGTGCGGAATTCTCGATCCGTATTTACTAGTGCCAGTATCAGCACTTTTAACTCTTGCCAACTGTGCCGTGCAGTCTCCTAGGGACTGCGTTTTTGTGCAACTTGGGTGGAACTTTCCATCCCGCATGCGACCTTTAACGATTGCACATGCTGCGCTATATTGTTGCTTACTCCCTATGGCCGGTTGAGCAGATCCGTCAGTGTAAATGATATATTCATACTGATCTAGAGGCATTATTTTGTTTGGAAGAGGATATTCTTGTTCGTATTGCAGGAATGCTTGTGTCTTTAACCTTGGGTCGTACCTGTATTCTACATCTGTTGCAGTGAGAGAATTAGCCCATTGTATCCATCTTGGATGTTTAGCTTTAGCATTAGGAACGCTTGCCTTTGTCGCAGCCTCTAAGGCTGGAACCGGAGTTACTACTATTATTCGTTTCCCCTGAGCCAGTGCTTTTTCTCTCACTACAGCAGTCTGTACTAGTGTTAGAATCTTTTCTGTAGATGCGAAGCGCATCTCAGCATTTGTGTACAAATGTGATTTGTATGCAATTGGTACTGTTTCACCTTCATTATATGTCAGATAGGTGTACCCAGATTGACCCGCAACTATACGGATCACCAGGTTGCGTAGGTTTACGCGTGTCTGTAAGTGTTTTGAAGCTATCATGTCAGCTTGTAAGGAACGAAGTGTATCTGAAAGGTTCCTGTGTCCATTGTTTTACTGAAAAATCAGGTTTTATTAAATCGTAGAAAGGTTTAACTCTTTCTGCCTAATCCAAAATGTATGTTCTACCAAAATTTAGGAATCCCAGAATTGACTGTAAATTTTTCAATGATTTTGGAGGTTGGAGCAGCGCGCATTTTTCTAAAAACTTGGCTGCCAGGCTTTTCCTTCACTTGAAAGCTCATATCCTAGAAACAGTACACTGAGGTGGGCAATTTTTGATTTTTTAAAGTTGCATTTGTAGCCCTCAGATGCAAATCCCAAAATTATGGTATTCACTCTGTTCAAGTGCTCCCTAGGTCATCGTCCGTTAGATAAATATCATCCACATTGGACAATGCCTCTTCATCCAAATTTTGAAGTAACTCAGTTACTCTAGCCGAAAACAACCCTGGGCTGTTCTTATACCCCTGGGGGAGTCGACAAAATTGACGCTGGCTCCCTAGCGCTGAGAAGGCTGTAAGATACCTTTTTTCAGGCACTATATTTTGGCAGAAAAATCCATTTGAGATATCAAGTGTTGTTTTATATTTTTTCCGCACAATGTTATTCATTAATGCGGCACTGTGTGCATTTTGGACTGCAAATGTCTTAGTGCAAGTGTTTAAATGTCAGTAATCTAAAACTAGACGATATGTGTTGTCAGGTTTCATGATAGGAAACAAAGGATTGTTCATTTGTGAGGTGCAAGTTTCAATCACCCCTTGGTATTCAAATTGATCTAAGATCTCTCTGACCTGTTTTTTAGCTTCTTGCTTTATTGGATACTGCCTCTGTGCAGTCGGAGTATTTTTTATGTTTAAATGTTTTTATTAGGATTTTCAAAAAACTCACAACATACAGAGAGAGCATTAGAATAGACATTGTGCGGGGCCGGGCAGTCGGCAGATTGAATCGCAACCTGAGGGAGACTGCTAAAGGGATGATGCATATAAAATATCGCACTGACTCTCCCCCATGTGGAGGCCACGTCCCCAAAGAGCATACTCTGTGTAAAACCAAAAACAGTAACACCCACCCCCCACCCCGTCCGGTAGTTCTTGCGCCCTGAAAAGGCCACCATGTGGCTGGTGCTGCTATGTCGTGAGTAAGTTGCCTGTGCGAGCTAGGGAGGTCTCCATAGATCTGACAGCCGTAGCACCCGTAGGTATTTGGGCTGTGTGATCTCATTAAATTCATGCGATAGTAAGTGCAGGAAGGGGGCCCAAACCTCCTGGAAAGAAGTAGTAGAGTTATTCAGAGTGGCAGAAATGCACTCCATGCCGAGGATAAACCAGAGCCTGTGCAGCCACCCCGTGTGGTTTGGCACAACAGGGGTGCCCCAGTGGGTCAGTATGGTTTGTAGTGCTGCCCCCAGTGCCATCCCCATTTGTCGTCCCCTCATGCTCCGGAGTGGGTACGTGATGGGATTTGGAAGCCCCAGGACCACGTACACCGGGAGCCTCGGGATCTGCGTGTTAAAAAACTCATCTACTGTATCAAGAATCTTGGTCCAGTAGGGGGAGAGCAGTGGGCAGTCCCATAGGATATGGAGTAACGTACCCTCACCGCCACAGCCCCTCCAGCAATCTGAACTCCTCTGGGGATTGCCCCTGTGTAAGCGTACCGGGGGTCAGGTACCATTTTCATGGCAGTTTCTATGCTAGCTACATTTCGGCCTGTGTGCCTCGCCCTATAATAGATCCCATCCCAGTCTTTCTGCGTAAGTGCGCCCCCCAGCTCCCTCTCCCACCTTTTCCTACTCGGCGTGTCCTGAAGATGTGTGTTGTGCGTGAGCATTTCATATATGTTGGAGATCATACCCTTATCTGTGGTCTTGGTAATCAGCCACTTTTCAAACTTGGTCAGCAAGCGACCCCCGGCTGCCCTCATTTCTGGTTGGAGCACCCAGTGCCTTAGTTGCAGGTAGCGGAATCTTTCAGTTTCAGGAATCCCGTAGTCTTGTTGCAGCTGAGTGAAGGGAATGATCCCGGAAATATCAAAGAGATGCCCTACTGAGCGACAGGGGGTGTCTTGCCATGCCGTGTATGTTTTGTCTGACCAGCCCGGCGTGAAATCGCTGTTCCCAAACAATGGGGTCAGAGAGGAGGGAAATGTGGTAAGTTTTCTGGGAACTGCCACCCCGTCCCATACCGACATCACCGATCTGGTGATGGGGGAGCGCATGAGTCCAGGTGGGCGCTGCGATTTCCGCAGAAAGGGAACCTTCCAGAGAGGTACTCCTGCAAGAGCCCTGTCCTGGAAGAGCCACCTCTTCTCTGACTCCGGCCTGGCCCATTCCACCAGGTACCGCATCTGTGCGGCCTTATAATACCCAAGGAGATCTGGTATCCCCAGCCCTCCCTGTTCCGGTCGTCTGTAACCCAGCGCTTTGCTCATGCGTGGTCGAGCTCCCGCCCAAATAAACCGATTGATGTCGCGTTGCAACGAGGTTATCGCCCCTGTGGGAGGTAGGGCTGGGAGCGTTTGAAAGAGAAAAAGTGCTTTGGGCAATAAGGACATCTTGATCGCCGCTATTCGACCAAAGAGGGAGAGCTGATGCTTGCTCCAGGTGCCCAGATCTTGTTTTGCCTGCTGTGCCAATCGTGAGTAGTTCAGGTGGACTGTTTGACTCACGGACGGCGTTAGTTCCAGCCCCAAATATGGAATAGAGTCTACCACTCGGATGCCACACGTGTCACCCTCCCGTAGTTTGAGCGAGGTCGATGCAGGGTTCAGATCTAGAATGAGCGATTTCCCCACATTAACTCGGAAGCCAGACACCTTACTGAATGTCTCCAGTTCCTCCACGAATGCCGGAAGTGAGACCCTAGGCTCCGCCAGTGCCGCTATCACATCGTCGGCATAGAGACTGATTGGATGAGTCTCTCCCCCGATTGGTATACCCCGTACGGTGCGGTTGTCGCGGACTCTCTGCGCGAGGGGCTCGATGTACAGGGCGAAGAGCAGAGGGGACAGCGGACACCCCTGTCGCGTTCCCCTCTGAATCGTGAAGGGTTGCGAGGTTAATCCATTCACCCTAATGTGGGCAGTAGGACCGGTATAGCAGCAGCCCACCCATTCCCTGAATTTCTCCCCCAGGCCGAATTTCGCCATTGTGTGCCCTAAAAAGCGCCAGTCCACACGGTCAAACGCTTTTTCAGCGTCTATCGTCAATAAGATCGCTTCTAAGTGCGTCTGATGGGCTTTATCAATGAGATGTAATATTTGTTTCGTGTTATCCCCGCATTGTCTGGATTGGATAAACCCAGCCTGGTCCAGTTCTATCAGGTTGAGCATGCATGGGCCCAGCCGAGTAGCCAATATGCCAGTGAATATCTTAAAATCAACGTTAAGGAGTGATATTGGGCGGTATGAGCCACATTGCTGCCGATCCTTGCCTGGCTTTGGCAGGACCACTATGGCCGCCCCCAGCATCGTGGCGGGGATCGGAGTCTCCCCTCCAAAGGAATTGAACAGTCGCACCAGTAGTGGAGCCAGAACGTGACAGAATTTCTTGTAATAGAGGGCCGGAAACCCGTCGGGCCGGGAGATTTAAGCCCCTTAAGACGTGAGATCGCGGTAATGACTTCTTCGATGCGGATGGGGGCGTCCAGCTGCGCTGCCTGGTCAGGTGTGAGTGCGGACATTTCGACAGATTGAAGATAATCTAGTGACGCCTGTTCTGTAGACTCGTCAGCGGAGTACAATTTCTGATAAAAGTCTCGGAAGGCCTTGGCAATGTCCTGATCCCCCGTTATTTCCTCTCGTCCAGTGCCACATAGCGAGGGCACTTGAGTTCGCTGCCTCTGAGCCCGCAGCCTAGCAGCTAAAAGGCGGCCAGTGCGGTCGCCCCCGACGTAGTAGGAGTGTTTCAATCTGACCGCCGCATACTCCGCCCTGTCGAGGGCCAGGCCTGCCAATTGCGCCCTAGCAGCTTTAAGTTGTCGCCACACCCGAGGTGCCCCAGTCCTGCTGTGGACCCGTTCAAGCTCCCGCACCTGGGCAGTCAGCGTTGCGCGGAGTTCCTTGCGCTCTTTGTTGTCCGCCGCCGCTATAGCTATCAACTCACCACGGACCTCCGTTTTCAGTGCCTCCCAAAGGATCGTGGGAGTTATATCCGGCGTGTCGTTGAGGGCCAGGTAGTCCTGGATACATGTAGTGATTTGTTGCTCCACAGCCTGTTTGTGTAGCATCGTTTCTCGGAGCCTCCACTGGCCCATTGGACGGGGGCCCGTAGTGAGCAACATGTTCACCACCACTGCCTCGTGATCTGATAACGCAGCCGGTACGATGTTCACCGATCCCATCACCCCAGCGACCTCACGCGTGCCGAGAAGATAATCAATGCGGGCATAGGATTTGTGCGCATGTGAGAAGAAGGTGTATTGGTGGGAAGTCGGGTGTGCCTCCCTCCAGAGATCTACTAGACCCATTTCCCGCAGCCATTGTTTCCCATCTCTCGAGATTTCCCAGCTCGGTGAATATGTGGTTTGGGTTCTATCTTTGCTGGCATCCATCACCAGGTTCAAGTCGCCCCCAATGAGAGTCATGCGGTTCTGGGAGGCCAGTGCGTCGGCCAGGGCCTTCTTGAGGAAGATTTCCTGCCCGGAATTGGGGACATACATAGAACCAAGCACCATGGTATGAGGGCCGAACCGTATTGTGTAGACTAACAATCTCCCCTTTATTTCTGCCACCTTCTCGAGCACCACCCCTGGACAGCGCTTAGCAATAAGTATAGCAACCCCTGCCTTCTTCTCCCCGGAAGAGGAAAAATATTGGTGCGGAAACGCCCTCGTTCGCATGCGATGTTGATCTCCGACTAGGAGGTGGGTCTCCTGTAGAAGACACACGTCTGCCTCTGCATGTTCCAAGTAGGACAGTATGGCCCATCGTTTTACTGGGTTATTAAGTCCCTTGACGTTAAGAGTGAGGACTTTGACCTCCCTAGTGGCCATGATCTATGGAAGCCCTGCGCGCTGTTGTGTCCCCAGGAGTGTGTCCCCCGCCCCGCCATGGTCCCCAGCTCATGAGGTGAGGACGAGCGATCAGGTGGGGGGACCCAGGGTCCCAAAGGATGCAACTGCAAACCAGCCTTGTAATTCAGGTCTCCATCGTGACAGAGCTCAGGTGCACCTTCTGCGAAATCAAACAAGCGAACTACCGGACAACCAACCCCCCCCCCGAACCCTCCCTCCCTCAAGTTCCAACAACCCCCCCTCCGCAGACAGCCATCTGCGCTGTCCCCGTTGCCCCCTCCTCCCAGGAACCCGCCCCGTCCCTCCCTAACCCCAACCAAAAAGTCCCAAAGTTCAGACAGTGTTCCGTGCCCATCATCCGAAGATGGGGGCATGTGGTGAACAAGAATCGGGGTGTACGTGTGGTCCAAGTAGCCCGAGCCCCCGCCCCCAGGCCCCCCCCCAGCCCCTGCTATATCAATGCCACATCGTTCCCCCCCTGCGTACTCAAGAGGGTGTCGCAGGAGCAGTGTCCTTTAAAACCGCCTCCACTGCCGCTTGCCTCATGTGCCAGGGCATCCTGGTCCGGGCGTATCTCCAAGCCTGGTGGGCGCTGTCGGCCCACTCGTTGCCAGCCCTCCCCAGAGGACCGCTGTGTGCGCTTCGGGGAGCCCTCCGGACTCCGGGGCTCCAGGCCCAAGATCTTGCAGGAGTCTTGGAAAGATCGGAGCTGGTGTAGCTTGCCATTCCACTTGAATATCAGGCGAAAGGGATGTCTCCATGAGTATGCCACTCCCTGCTCCCTCAGGTGCGCGGTGACTTCTTTGAAGGCCCTTCTCCGTTGTAAGGTGATGGATGCCAGGTCTTGATAGAGGGCCACAGAGTGACCCTGGAACGTGAGTGTCGGTTTTGATCGAGCCGCTCGCAGTATGCGCTCCTTCAGGGGGAAGTCGGGGAGGAAGGCCAAGATATCTGGAGGAGGGGCGGGGGATCGCCTCTGCAAGCCCACTCGGTGCGCCCTGTCGATGCGGATTTCAAACTCCGACGGTTTGCCCAAGATGTATCGGAAGAGATCCTGGAGATATTGGGCCACGTCCGCCCCCTCCGCCTTCGATGGAACCCCCCTGACTCGAATGTTATTCCGCCGTGAGCGGTTTTCTAGGTCCTCCGCGTGGGCCTGCAGGTCAAGCTGTTGGTCGCGAAGGCGGAGGACCTCTAGTTGAAGCTGCTCGAGTTCTTCCCCTTTGGTCAGCTCACGCTCCTCGATCGCCGCAACTCTTTCCCCAATTTTGTCGATGTGCTGGCGGATCTCCTTCACTTCGCCCGCGACTTCGCTCTTGAGCGATTGGAAATCTTCCCGCAGGACATTGAACAATGATTCCAAAAAGGAGCGGGTGATCGGGACATCCCGGCCCTCCGCGCCCCCGGGAGTCATCGAAGCCGGGGGAGTGCTGCCGCCTCGGTCTCCAGCCGGGGCCCCCTTGAGCAGCATCTCTTTCAGGGACCTCTCCCTTTTCCTTCGAGCTGAAGCCATTGTGGGGGCGCTCACCGTAGAGTGACTCAATGTGGCTCCTGTCTTGTGCTGGGGCGTGTGGGTGACGCCCCTAGTGGTAGATGTCGGCGGGGAGAGGGCCACTTGTCAATAGTCCTCCAGGTTAGTGTCCATTGGCCTCCTCTCGTGCACTACCACCACGCGTGCTGGGGCATCTAATGGAGCTCCGGCCGGGATGGCACTCCGGGAAGTGTCCGGTGGTCTTTGGGGTCTCAGATGACTCACAAACCGCCCAGTCAGGAAGTGGGAATGCCGGGCCTGAAGTTGCGTCTCGGCCCCTCCGCAAACCGCCCCTCGATGTCCTCTGCCAGCAGCTGTTCAGATGGGGCCGGGGCCCTCTGACTCCTCTCCACTACCTCAGCTACCAGCAGCGTGCGGGCGCCAAAGCTGGCGATTCTCAGGGCCGCCGTCTGCGGGACAGGGAGATGTGGCTCCCCTTAGCTGGCGAACTGCTCCCAAGCACGCCCGCACGAGGGCTTATCTATGTGCCGCCTTAGGCCTCCCTTGTAAGGGCACCTCTTGGAGCTCCTGTGGCGTGGGCAGGCGCAGGTCCGTCGGCTGTGTCCAGCAACCCGGGGCCTCCACCGCCCCCCGTCGCTAATGGAAGCGTGGCCGCCCGCCTCTCGGTCGTTCTCAGCTTACACGCCCCAGGCTCCCTCCGGCGGATATGCTGATGAGCCGCGCAGCGCGGCTGGAAGGGCTGACAGGGCGGTGAGGTGTCTTCAGCTTCTGGTCCCGGGGCCTAGCGCCGCTCCTCTCTCTTACCTCCTTCACTGAGGTCTGTCAGGGACTCGCGCTCCGCAGGCCTCAAGGCCGCGCTCTTGGTTGATGGGAGGTCCCGGGCGCGGGCCCCCGCTCCACTGCACGCCGCCGCCCCCGCAGGCGTCTCCGCTGCCCCTGCGGTCACTCACAGGTATGTCGGGCGTTGCTCTCGACCGCCGCCTCTCCTCCGCTGCCGACGCCACTCAGCGCGCTCGGCCGCTGTGTCGCATCGCCGGTCCGGACGCCAGTGTCGTCGCTGCCTGCAGGTCCATTTGGCGCCGCTCAGTGAGGTACAGCAATCGCCAGCGCCCTCGGGATTGCCGCTATACGGCGTCGGGGTGTATCCCCTGGAGGCTGCTCAGCTTTGGGGGGGAATTGCAAATGTCGAAGGCCGGTTACAAGGGCCGGAGACGAGGAGCTCTCGGGCTATGCGACCGTTTAGATCGCCATCTTGGCCACGCCCCCCCAAAGTATTTTTTAAAGGAATAATGTGGTGGGTTGAATCCTCATCCCATCCAACATGGTTTTTGTATAATGCCGGAGCCTGGGCTACCGCCCACTCCTGCGCATATGTATGTTGTAGATGCCTGGGAATATGGTCTGCGAATGCCGGAAGAATTACCGTTTCCCCTTTAGGGCAATCCATGACGAATGCTGGCGGCCAATCTTGTTCAGCTAATAAAATATCATAGCCAAACGTTAGGTTCTCCCAAAAGAGACCTCTCACTGTTCTACATTTGTCCCCCTCCATTTGGAGCGTTATTTCATATACTTTATGTGGGACGCTTCCCTAGTATCGGGTGTTTCTATGGAATATAACACTATAAATAGGAACAGTGTAGAATGGGGTCTGCCTGATGTGGATTGGAAGGCTTTGTATCATCCTTCCATCACGTTTTGTTATGGCTTCCGGTACCAAGATGCTGTAATAGACATTCCACCAAGGTATTAGGAATTTAGGTTGACGTCTGTGCCCTGACCAATCCAGTCTGCCAACCCAAGTGTCTTCGAAATAGTCCATTAGGGATCTAAGTTTGTCTTCATTTTGTTGGTAGAAAAAGGTTCCTATTAGTAAAATGTAGTGGCTGGCTACCTCTGTGACAGGGACATAGGCTAGTGCTATCATTTCTTTTTATTTCAAAGGCTAATTGGCTGGTTGAATATTCTACATTTAGTACAGATTTTTGGAGGTGCCCCCGTATACTTTAATTGAAATGATAATAACAGCTTTGTAGGGCTGTATGAGGGTAAATCTTTAGATTGATTTGAATCATGGCTTGTTCAAAGTCTATGATTATTGTTTATGAGTAGTAATTATTTGTTTTATGTTTGATATGGTTTAAGAGTTCGAAGTACGTAACTCCATTACTTCTATTTCTGTTACATTTGGAGGGTAGTGATGCTCTCTTACATGAATTACATCATCTTTTTTAGCTCTTCTCCCAAGCATGCATGAGAATAATATTTAGTACATTTTCAGTTTGTAGTTTCTGTTGATGCATGTTCTTGCCTGTAGGTGTATCCCATGTGATTTAGTAACAGCTTTCCTTTCTGAGAAGTGATATACTTTGCAGCTTCTGTCATTGTATCTGAAAGTAGTGTAATAGAATAAATATTTTAAAGTTTGTACATTTGTTATGTACATGTTAAAATATGCAACAATTTCTATTTTATATACTTATCTGTATGTTCTGTTTAGATGTTTCAAACAGTTTTGCAGTTTTTCCATTGGGGGTGTTCTAATGTGGAGCAGGTGCTTTCTTTTGAGTTGGATGGAAAAAAAATCATAAGTTTAATTTTAAATGTTAATTTGTTGTTTGTTTCTAGAGGCTGAGTTTGGTATGTTCATCTTTGCCTGCTATTTGGGTGATTTTATAATTTTGTATTAATTTATGTATACTTACTTTCTTATATCTTTTAGCTGGATTGTGATAGTTATTTTCTGGCAGTTTATCGCTGTTTCCAGGCGTGGGTATTTCTTTTAGGAAGTCTATGTAAAAATATAGAAGTTGGAGAATATTTTATTAATTATTTGTTATTGGACGTTTTTAAGTACAATAACAAATATGTTTTACTTTAAATAATTTTTACTTACTTGGTTAGGTAGTTGTTGAAATATATATATTTCTTTGTAATCGTTTGAAGAGAAAATCCATCAGATTGTCCTCATTTTGAAACGTTTGTTGTTTTTGGAGTAGTTAGTTGTTTAAATTAGTGTGTATTTTATATTGTTGATTTAATTGTTTATTAGATGTTATTGGTTAATATTGTTTATAGTTTTATTTTATTGGTTGGCTTAGTTTTAGTTTGATTTTTATCTGCTTAGTCCTTGAATGGAAAACGCTAATTTAGGTATTACTTGTGATGTATGATATATAGTTTGACATGTTTGAATATAAGTTTACACATATATATATATATATAGGTAGTTTAAATGTTTGTGGTTCATGATAATATTTATAAGGGGGGTTGTATTGTTATAATTTTAGTAATATTTTTAGGCGGCCGATTAGTAAAGATTTAGTTGATGTAATATATTTTTATTTAATTTAAGTATGTGTAGAAAATGTTTTGGTTTTATTTTATATCATTGTTTTATGTAAAACATGTTTTTTAAAAATATATTTATTGGTGATCATTTAATTATTTTGGCACTAATATTGTAAAATATATTGTGAGAATCAATATTTTTGTTATATTTATATTTAAAGGCTATTGGCTGGCTAGGAGACTCACAGAGAGAATTCCTCGCTGCACCATTTGAAGCGGAGGAGATACGTGCTGCCATCATGCAAATGCAATCTGGTAAGGCCCAGGGTCAGATGGCCTTCCAATAGACTTTTACAAAACTTATATAGATCAACTGATACCTATACTTAAAGGGGTCTATGAAGAAGCCCATGAAGCGGGCATTCTCCCGTGCTCTATGAGGGAAGCCCTCATTACCCTCTCTCCTAAAGCCGAACAAACCTGCAAACCCGTGTGATTCCTACAGGCTGCTATCCCTAATTAACAATGACACAAAAATACTTGCTAAGATACTTGCTAATAGGCTGAGCCTCCCGATGGAGCTCCCACATACCCCACAAAGAGTTGGTCATCCACCCGGAACTCTCTTGTGCGGTCAAGGTAGAACGACAACGCTCTTTTTGGGTCCAGTCGTTGGAGACGCTCCTCTTCCTTGGAGGGATGTGGGGGAGCAAAGAAGGTGGGCAAAGTGATGGAATGACCCAGATGGAATGGGGTCACAACCTTTGGTAAAAAAGATGCCCAGGCCGATGTAATCGCCACTAAGAAGGCTGTTTTGATGGTCAACAGCCGGAGGGGACAATTGTGCAAAGGCTCGAAAGGAGCGAACATCAGGTAAGTGAGGACCAAATTAAGGTCCCATTGTGGCATAATAAAGGGCGTGGGTGGAAACAAGTGAACCAGCCCTTTAAGAAATCTATTTACAGTAGGAGATTTAAAAAGAGAAGGTTGGTCTGGCAGCCGCAAAAAAGCAGACAGAGCAGAAAGGTAACCCTTGAGAGTTCCCAAAGCAGAGCCCTGCTGGGCAAGGGTCAGAATGAACAAAAGGACAGTAGAAAGAGGAGCAGAAAGAGGGTCAATAGACCTTTCTGTACAGTATAACACAAATTTCTGCCAACGGCAGGCGTATACCGACTTAGTGGAGGGCCGGCTGGCCACCAGAATAACATTACAGACCTCAGGAGGAAGGTCAAAAGCCATCAACTGCTGCCGCTCAATCTCCATGCATGGAGGCGCAGAGTTGACAGGTTCGGGTGGAGAACCCTCCCCTGCTGCTGCGACAGAAGATCCTCCCGAAGGGGCAGCCTGATCGGAGGATCGACACTCGTGCTCAGAAGCTCTGGATACCAGACTCTCCTTGCCCAGTCCGGCGCCACAAGGATGACTTGGGCCCGGTCGCTCCTGATCTTCTTCAGAACCCTGGGCAGGAGTGGTATGGGCAGAAAGGCGTACAACAGGCCTGAGCTCCACTTGCGACGAAACGCGTCGTCGAGCGATAGCCGCCTTGGAAACTCCAGCGGGCAGTACTGCTGACATTGCGCGTTCTCTTCGGAGGCGAACAAATCTAACCCAGGTTCTCCCCACTGCTGAAAGAGACCTTGCGCCACCTCCGACTGGAGACGCCATTCGTGATCCGCTAGGCATCGACGGCTGAGATAGTCTGCCCTGGCGTTCAGAGAACCTGCAAGGTGTTGAACCACCAGGGTTATGCCCTGTTGTTCCAGCAATGTCCAGCGCAGGGCCTCTCGACAAAGGGTCCATGACCCCACCCCGCCTTGCTTGTTGCAGTACCACATGGCGGTGGTGTTGTCCGTGAACACCTGCACCAACTTCCCCTTGACAGAGGGAAGAAATGCTTTCAATGCCAAGCGAATCGCTCGAAGCTCCAACACATTTATGTGGAGCCCCGTCTCCGCCGGAGACTATTGACCCCTGATCTCCATCTCTCCCAAGTGGCCGCCCCATCCGAGAAGTGACGCATCAGTCACGACTGTGAAATCCGGTTGGGGAAGGGAGAGAGGTCTGCCTTTGACCCAATCTCAGTTCGTTAACCACCACTGCAGATCCTTCGCAGTTCCTTCCGAGATCTGAACCATGTCAATGAGATTTCCCTGATGCTGTGCCCATTGGAACTTAAAGTCCCACTGAAGAGCCCGCATACGCCATCTCGCGTGTCTTACCAACAGGATGCAAGAGACCATGAGGCCCAACAGCCTCAGAGTCAAACTCACCGAAATCCAGGATAGAGGCTGAAATATCGGAATCATAACCTGAATATCCTGGACTCGCTGCCCGGGAAGATAAGCCCGAAACTGCACTGTGACCAGAACAGCTCCGATGAAATGGAGCGACTGAGAAGGAGTCAGGTGTGACTTCGGTACGTTTATAGAGAACCCCAGCGAATGCAGGAGGTCCGCCGTAGTCTGAAGGTGGGAGACGACTGCCTGGGGCGAGGACACCTTCAACAGCCAGTCGTTGAGGTAGGAGAAGACTGAAACCCCTAACCTGCGCAGATGAGCTGCAACCACCGCCATCACCTTGGTGAACACCCGAGGGGCACTGGTAAGGCCGCAGGGGAGCACGGTAAACTGAAAGTGCTCATGGCCTACCTTGGACCGCAGGTAACGCATGTGGCCCGGCAGGATGGGAATGTGAAAATACGCATCCTGCAGGTCCAACGCCACCATCCAGTCTCCTTGGTCTAAGGCAGACAAGACCTGAGCCAATGTGAGCATTTTGAATTTCTCCTTTTTGAGGAAGAGATTGACGGTCCGAAGAGCCAAAATGGGCCGAAACCCCTTGTTCTTCTTCGGAATCAGAAAGTAGCGGGAATAACAGCCACTGCCTACTTCTGAAACTGGAACCCTTTCTATAGCTCCTTTGGCCAAAAGAGCTGTAACGTCCTCTTGGAGCACGATTTGAGATGGGGCCCGTAGGCTCACCCGGACAGAGAGCGTGAGGTTGGCACTATACATATGGTAGAAATATGGTCCTTCACAGAGACGGACTGACGAGGCAGATCGCAGGTTTCAAGTACACGTGGGCCTATTGGAGAGGCGATTCGACAATAATTCTGACTATTCCACTAGAGTATGTGAACCTTTGAGGTCCATGCCGATTAACATTGAGTAATCCTTTGCAGCTTCTACCATATTTATAGTGCCAACCTCACGCTCTCTGTCCGGGTGAGCCTACGGGCCCCATCTCAAATCAACCACCCCCAGTCAAGGGTGTCTTATGGTGCCCCTTTGTCCTAGTCCTGAGGAAGACCCTGACGTAAGGATCCTATTAGCCTACACTTTATTGGGGGTCGAAACATCGACTGTGTTGCTGCTCTATGCCAGCCTCTATCAACAGTGATTTATAACTGTGATACTGTATTTTCCATCATGGCAATGTTAACAATGATCACGATATTCTGCGGCTGAAACAAGCCACTTCCACTGCAATTAATTTTGTGATGATGACGATGTCACCACCTTTCCCTTACACCTTTACAACCCTCACTAAATGCACTTTTACCTTCCCCTTCCTTTCTCCCACTGCTGTGGGGCACTTGTGTAAAGCTTTTTTGAATTGTATGCTGATTGACCAGCACTTAGAAATGTTCAATGTGATTAAACAACATTGAACAAATTATTCTTCAATGTATCAGTGTTATTTTGTTTAATTTGGTCTAAATTGTGAGTGTTCCTAGTAACTGGTACACTGGGACCCTTTTCTCATTGTACTGTTGCATACCCAGGTCCCAGTGACTTATTTGGGTCTACCCTTTATTTATAACTAGGAGTGCTTGGAGGCTGCGGCTGCCGGGGGCAATGTGGTAGACGACTTTTGGCTTCCATTCCGAGGACGGAATGTACCGCGTCCACATCCACGCAGGGCTTGGGCAGTCTGTGCTGGACGGTGGCTAGGATAGGCTTGACGCGGCTGGAAACCCCTTCCGTTGCCACGAAAGGGGCGAAAGGAAGGCTGGCCACGAGGAGTGGAGGAGAGGCCCAAGGATCTGGATGTAGCGCGAGAGTCCTTGAACCTGACCAGGGCCGAGACTGCATTTTCCCCAAAAAGGCGGGTTCCATCAAAAGGCATGTCCATCAAATTGGCCTGGACATCCCCCGAGAAGCCAGGTGTGCGAAGCCAGGCCTGGCGCCCAATGTTCCCTCTAATTTTTTTCCTCTGTGTGCGGCACTATAAGGTCTCTGTGCGCTGCAACTAAGGCTATGTGCGCCGGGAACCAGACCGCGCGTGTGGGTGCAGCGCCAAATATCACTCCAAACTTTTACTTAAAAAAGTGAAAAGAGTGCATTTCCACACATGTAGCGCCACATGAAGTGTCTTAAGGCAGGTTTTCAATTTAGATATACACGCAATGACATGAATTACACAGGCAAGTACACTTTGGGTTTAGAAAAGCACAGGACTCCAATGGTGGTACCGTAATACGATTTTACTAAAGATCCTCAACTCGAGCACTGTTCATAGGGTGGGGAATGTTGGGAGCCTATACAAGATCACATATATACACAATTACATAACATATTTACAATTTGATGTGCAAGCTACGGAGTAATGTCTGGCTTTCCCGTCAGAGATAGTTTGTCACCAGTCCAAAAACATGCCCCCTACAGCAAGTCGTTGTAACAACTTCTGGGTTAAAGTAACTTGTGGTAAAGTCGCAGTCGGGGTAGTGAATGCTTTGCAAAGGCTGGTCGTTGTTGAGACTGCGAGGTAAAGGAGGTTTCCCGTGATTAATATTTCTGCTAGAGAGAGTTGTTTGTCTAGTTGCAGTTTTGACTCATCATAAAGTAGTACAGAGGGTTAATATGGCTGTTACAAAAATGTGTATGAAGTGTCAAAGAGCTGCTTGCAAACTTCATGGTATAGGTTAAAGAGTTATATATTTTTTCCTTATCTTTCACTATACTAATGATGGTAAAAAGGGTTGGTTTGGGTAGAAATACATTCTTATTAGTAAAGACAACCCTAACCACTCCAGTACGTTTTAACCCCTAGACTTCTCCTGCAACCACTGGCTCAAATTAAGCACTAGCAACACAGTCTGTTGCCTTCTGCTAGGGCTCTAATTGAGTTTCAGGTTAGAACTTTGAGGTATGAGTTCTGGCCTCAGAATTCAACCCCTTTATGAAAGTATAGCGGTTGGCACAAGCCACGATCCAAACCACCAGCTGCACAGGATTTAGGGCAAAACAGAAAAACAGTTCACATAGATGATTTTATAGCTCCCAATCCAAACTACAAGTAATGTTTGTATTTACCCGTGTTTTATATTGCAGGACAAATATGTGATAGTATTTTCAAGGCACATTTTATTTGTTCTTAAAAAATTAACATACATGCTTTTTAAAATTAGATGAATATATTGAACCACATTCTGCCTGCAAAGCTAATAAAGACAGCATCCACTTTACAACTACTTCATTTAAATAAAAACTGTCCTGCGTTTTCATTTTTTCTTTGTTTTGGGATTGAAACGTAGAAGACCAAAAGGTTTTGATTTAAATATCCTTTACCTTTTGGAAAATGATACAAATGGCTCGTGCCTTTGCGTCCTCAAATATGGAAGGCCTCAAGGTATCTCTATTTCAAACATATGACAATAAGCAGCAAGAGCCTAGCGCCAATAATGGTCTCACTCTCTCCTTTGGTTACCTGCTTGCGATGGGTGATAGCTGGTCACTGCAGGGTAACGACACAGTGATGGCTGGTGCCATAATGAATCCATGCAGGGCAGGAGAGCTTCGGCCTATCATTGGAGAGGGTGCGGCACAGAATATTTAAAGAATTACAAAAATAAATCCCCATAAAAAGGAGACACAGGGAAGAGGGCACAATAAAACAAGTATGAAGAAAAGTAATAGATGGTGTAGAAGCACTAGAGTATAGGTAGCCTAAAAATGAATGTGTCCGTCCGTAATGCAACTGGTGCTTATGTAAAGCACTCTGATACCTTCGGATCGAGTTAGCGCTATATAAAACTGCCAAAGGCCCACAATCAGCTCCACAGCCCCGCACTAATAAAAGAAATGCAGTCAGCCCTGCCAAGTGTCACGCATCAGGCGTGAGACTATCGCATTTCAGTGCGGTGGTCCGCATCACCGCACTGAAATGGAAAGTCACGCATTATAGCGCCTCTCACAGCTGTCAAGCGGAGTGTCTAAGATGTATACACACCATGCTGAAAGCTGTGAGAGTGGTGCGCGATGCTCCCGGCATACTTAGGAGCTGGCTGGGCTCATCTGCGCTAGCGTTGATACAATGTAACACTACAGCCGCACGATAACTTTGACGTCAGAGGAGTCACTGTCAGTGCGCCCATCGCTACTGTGGAGACAGTGTGTGAGTCTTTTAAAGTTGCCAGACTCATTTTAATAGGCGCGTAGTCCGCGGCGCGAGCAGAGCAGGAGGCATCTGCAAGTTAATCATCCTGCAGTGCTTTGCGATAGCTCCTTGGGCCGGAACATTTATCATTTGAAATAGCCTCAAAGCTTATTACTTGCCGGGGCCGCTACAAAATCCTCTATTGCCCACGGCGATAACACTCTCATTGGGTCTCCTCCGTGTCACGAGTGGGCCCTCAAGGTAAAGAGGAAAGAGAATCTGCGCAGGCTGAGGCCTTGATAGAGCCTGCCTGGTGAATGCGCCGGGCGGGTGAAGCCAAATGTGCCCGGGCCACAACTGCCAGCCCTTGCTGGCGCCCGGAGACAAGGTACAGCCCGCAACATGAAAAGAGAGGTGGGGGACCAGTGATCAGCTCCGGTCCTGAAGTAGCAGCATGTGCGATAAGAACACCACACGGCGGCATTTGCTCAGCTCAGTATGGGTAATAGCATGGCAGCTGGGCGCGTTGATCTCACCACCGCGGCGGCGCCTGTATTATATTGAGCATTATGTATCCTGGACTAAGTGGACCCCGGCCCCACCAGCGTCAACGGCGGCTGTCTCACAGTCATGAGCCAGACCCACCCGGACCAGGTAGATGGCGTTGGTTACCCGCCGAAGTCCAAATCGCTGCGGTCTGGCCATGCAGGGGCCCCCTGTTGCCACGGACCCGACACGCCTGAGAACGTCAACCAACAAAGTAAGTGCCTAAGAGACTGAGCCGGTATAATAATCTTAATTAAAGACGTGTTGTGCTGTCACCCATCAAACATAATAAAGAACCAAAGTAGCAGTTTGTATTTTAATTTCACAGAATGCTTTTTTCCTGGCTGCATATTTTACTTGTGCTTTGCAGCAGTTAAATTAATAGAGTTTCTCATTACTCAAATGGATGTTGTTTCTGATATTTGTATATTTTCCTCGACTTCTTTGCTTGATTTAGCTCGCAAGAAAGTGTCCCTCCTAGTCATTGAAATGTCACTCATAATTAGTCTGAAAATATGACAATGTCACACATAGCAATCTGAAACCTTGGAAGCTATGCGCAGTCGTGATTGTTGACTTTCTCCATTCCTTTTCCTTATAGTGCACGGCTGCGAAGCTGATTGTGGGCCTTTGAAAAAGTATTAATGTTAATTGCAGTGCCCGTGTGCTCTGCAATTAACATGAATACTATATCAAAGGCCCACATCAGCCCCGCAACAGCGCACTCTTAAGAAAAGAAATGCAGAAAGTCAAGAAGCACGACGTGTGCTTTCAGGATTCTGAAAACACACGTCGTGTTAGTTAACTTTCTGCATTAATTTTCCTAATGGAGCGCAGCTGTGGGCCTTTGAGATAGTATTCGTGTTAATTGCAGCGCCATTGTGCTCTGCAATTAACATGAATACTATTTCAAAGGTCCACATCAGCCCCGCAACAGCGCACTCTTAAGAAAACAAATGCAGAAAGTTAACCAACACGACGTGTGTTTTCAGAATCCTGAAAGCACACGTCGTGCTTTAGATTTGCTGCATTAATCTTCCTAATGGTGCGCGGCTGTGGGGCTGATGTGGGCCTTTGAAATAGTATTCATGTTAATTGCAACGCACAATGGCGCACCAATTAACACGAATACTATCTCAAAGGCCCACATCAGCCCCACAGCTGCGCTCCATTAGGAAAATTAACGCTGCAAGTGAATGCCAGCCCTCCCTAACCCCACAGGCGGTAAGGGAGACACTTACCTGCAGCTCCCTCGTGTCACCATTGTCTCTTCCTGCCTCCCGCAACCAGGAAATGACCGTATTTCGCGCCGCTCGCGTTTTAAAAGCGGCGGCGCGAACGGTCTCTCAGGGATGTAGTGTGCGCGCTAAATCCAGGACACTGCGCGCTCCGGGTGACCATGGTGCGCGCGCGCGCGCTCGCGCGCACCTTATTGGGAACAGTGCTGGCGCCTCAAGGCCACTGTCGTTGAAATAGACCTGCCCAGCGAATCGGTCGTATCCAAACCACACCGTATGGTGAATTTTGCCACATCTCTCCCGTCCTTGACAGCCTGGGAGAGCACAGCCCGGGCCTCCTCCAGGACTTGTGGCCGCACCTGCGCAACCGTCTCCCAAAGAGAGTGGGAGAAACGGTTCAATAAGCATGCAGTATTCAAAGGCCGCAATGCCAGACTGGAGGAAGAAAAAAATCTTCTTCCCAAATGATTTCAGTCTCTTGGATTCCCTATCCGGAGGGGCGGAAGGGAATGCACCCTGGGAAGTAGAGGCCTGCACCACCAAACTTTCTGGGGTGGGGTGTTAGCTGAGGAACTTTGGGTCACCCGGTGCTGGGCGATGGGGGCGTGCAATCGTCCTGTTCACAGGAGCCCCTGTGCTAGGCTTGGACCAACTTCCTAGTAAGACATCCGTAAGTGCCTCATTAAAGGGCAAAAGGGGTTCAGAGGTGGAAGCCCCAGGTTGAAGCACTTCGGTCAGGAGATTAGTCCTGACCTGCACTGAGGGCAGTTCCAGTCCAAGGACCTCAGCTGCCCTCTTAACCACCGTAGCATAGGACGCCCCTGTAGGAAGGTGGAATCTGACTGCATGGTTACCCCCACTTTTTTCCTGGTGTTTTGCTGGATTTTGACTAGTCTGACTGGGATCCTGCTAATCAGGACCCCAGTTTATCTGCTTACTCCCTAAATTGGTTGTGCATGTACTTTAGGTACACTCCAGATTGGATTCTGGGGTACCCTTATAAGTCCCTAGTATATGGTACACTATGTACCAAGGGCATAGGTACCCCAGAGGCCTCCCAGGGGCTGCAGCATGTATTATGCCACCCGAGAGACCATTTAAAATGACACAACAGGTCTGCTACAGTAGCCTGTGTAAGGTGGTGCATGCACCCCTTACTTAGATATAGGTTCACTATATCTATCCTAATCACTGCACATATAAACCTATCAGTCACCCCTATAGCAGGCCTTATCAATCCTGAAGGCAGGGTGCTGGGTTTTATGTGAGAAGGTGCCCATGCATGAGCAGGGACCCTCTGCAGCCTTCGGAACCTATATTCCGGGGTTGTTTGTGATGCAGCCAACTATATATACTTAAGTGCATTATAACCTCGCGGTAAATGCTAACTTTAAAACGGCTGCATGGAAACATGTTGTGTTTGGTGTCAAACACCTTGGAATCATACCTCCACACCAGTAACTGGTGTGGGAGGTATGATTCCACCCTCCTAGAGGGAGAAATATGACAACACCGGTACACCCGGTACCAGCTTTCTTGACCCTGGCATCACAAAATGGATGCTGCCAGCCACAGACACGAGTCTGCCCTCCTGCTGCTGGACGAAACTCCGGCAGGGGAAGGTTGGACAATAGGTTTCCTGTCACAGGGAGGTGTGACCACCTCCCAGACAGGCTTTAGTGTATTGGGGCTGGGTGGGTGCACTCTGAGTGCTTTCATGTCTGCACTGGGGGCATATTTGGTGTTCCTGTGCATAGTCCAGCTCAAACCGGTTGCAGGAGCCATTTGCTCCTGCTCTGGCGTGAAACTGGACAAAGGACATGGGTGTAGCCACCCCTCTGTCCTGACCCTCCCATAGGTGGGTCCCCAGAGTTTGTCCCACCCCTTCCTTGGGTATAAAGTAGGAACCCCTGACTACAGGACTTTAGATTTTACCTGGACTAAACTCTGCTACAGAAACGAAGTACTTCGACGATCTACACTACGCTGGATGACTGAAGAATCTCCCTTGGAGTAAAGGAGTTACTCCCCTGCAAGGCAGGCACCTAAACGCATCTGACCGGTTTGCATCTCCCGAGCTCCTGAGGACTCCGAAGATTTCTGCAACACAGGAGGTGGGTTCCCGAGGTCTTTGAGGTTGATCTGCGCTCTCAGCAATTCTGAGGCCCGTATCCCTCGTGGGGACCGTGCAACCCGACCCCTTGTGCACCGCGTACATTTGGAGCAGCATATGCTTTTTGGCGACCCCTGAGGCTGTGCTTTGGGCTACTTGTAGTCCTGACCCCGAGCAGTAATTCCACCGAAGATTTCCGGCCTACACTCCACGAGTGTTCCGTGGGCTGGTATTTTGTGATTCAGCTCGAGGTCCCTTCGCGATCCCTGGTCCGTTGGCCTGTGGGTCCCTGTGAAGGTAACTTTGACTTTCCGTGGGCTTTCCTGGTTGCTCCAGACGTGCCCTCACTCTCCATAGCTTGGAGAGTCCCCAGGACCTTGCTGGTCCTCAGCGAAGCATCTTTCCTCTGCCCGCGTGGGTTGCAGTTGCCAAGGCTTGTTGGTGTTCAATCCGGACACTGACCCCCCAGCACTCGACATCCTTCGTGGGACAGCTCACCTCCGGACTTTGGTCGTCGTCGACGTCTCCTGGTCCCCGTGGCTGCAGAGTCAAGCTTCACCTCTTCTCACCTGAAGCAGCCGACATCGGTGGGCATTCGTCTATCGTGCCCCTGGTCACTGTGAAGTGACCCAGACTCTGTCCCCTCTGCTTTCAGGTTCTTCTCATCTACGATCCAGGCTTGGATCACACCGGACACTTTTCATCTTCACGGCAGCAGCACTTTTCCGCATCACGCCATTGAAAACGACCAAGGTTTCCGACATCACTTGACCCCTATGCACTCGGCTCCTCTGGGATAGGTAACACGGGTACCTCGGTACTCTCAAGGGTGCTGGCCTTAGAACCTTCTATGTTTAGCTGGGTTTGCTTAAAGTCCTCTCCGAAGTGTCCTTAATCTTTAAATTTCCAACCGCGACTTTCTCATACAGTTGTACGGAGCTCGCGCCTGTGTTCACACACTGCACCCATTCTCCGTGGGTCCCCTGTGTCACTACTTTGGGTGGTTCCTTGGGGTCCCAGCGATTCTACGTGCTCTAGGCACAGTGTCTAGTCAAGTCGTGGTTGTTATACCACTTTCTTAGTATATGGTTTGGTCTCCCCCTGGAGCCCACTGTATATTGTGCTATTTACTGTCGTTCTAGTGATTTAATATTGTGTGCTTTGTTCTCTAATCTCATAAAGAGGTTAGTAGAGAGTGTTTAGTAATAAATACATATATTTTATATATTCCTTGTGTGGTTCTCCTTTCATTTGGTCATTCAGGAGGTTATGATCTGGTAAAACAAGCTGCTTTACATTCCTTCGAGACTTAGCCTGAAGGCTGCTCTCCATAGCTACCACTAGGATAGCTTTCAATAAAGGTTGTCTTTAACCTAATCATCAATAAGAGTCGTTTGGACTGGTGCAAGGTGCCCACTTTAATTAGTGGACAGCATATACCAGGCCAACATCTCACAGCCCCCTCTTCCGTAGGCAATGTAGGTGGAGAGAGCATGCCAGTGTCTGGGGAAGTATCCAGACCACTGGCTTCCCCAAGTTCCCCATACCAGTCCATTGTCTCCTCAGAGACATCCTGGTTCTCTAGAGGGGCTCCAGACTCCTCCCATTCCTCTCCTGAGCCTAGCACATCCACAAAGTGCTCAGGCGACAACATAGAACCCCTAGGTTCTGTCGACGTTGGAATCGGTGTTGTACGACGCCGTTCCGGCTCCGTGTTGATGAGGATGGGGCTTGCGCCACCGACAGCCGCCGGTGACGCCGCTGGCACCGACTTCGGGTTCGACACCGGGGAAGGCCATGTTGGTACGAGCGGCGTCGAACCGGATCCGAGATCCGATCCCTGAGGCCCCACCAGCGCCGTGGCCGAAGCAGACGGCGTTGAACCTGATGGGGCCCCATCCGACCCCGCGGGGCCCGAGGGCTCACCAACGGGGTCGTTCCGCTCAAATACGCGGCGCATGGCCTCGTAAAAATCCTTAATTTGAGCGGGAGTCGCTCCGGCTCCCGGAAATAAGTACTAGGCCTAATACCTACCAAGACAGTACACTACTGGACCTGTGAAGAACTTCAACAGGAGTAAAGAATGCTGTGCTACAAGGATTCCCACTCTGCTTGACTGCTGCTCTGCAAGAACTGCTTTTCTGCTTTGCTGTCCTGCCCTGCTGATCTCTGCCATGCCGAGGACAATGACTGGAGCCATATCACTTGAACCCAGAGTGATTCCAAGGGCTTGCCCCCTGTTCTGAAGTCTCAGGGCCATAAAAGACTTCCTTCAAACCCTGCAACAGCACCTGGACTCTGCTATCTGTGAGACCTGCCTTGGCAAGTGGTGCAATCCAGCCCTGGCCTCTTGAAAGGTGACTTCTGCTGTACAGAACCAACAAAATCGACACAGTAACTACTCTGTGCCGATCGGAACCGACGCATTGTCTTTCAACGCTGATGCACAAGCTGATTGACGACATTGCTAACATGGACTGTGCGGCTTGACGACGTCGGACAGCACAGCTTGACAACAACGCAGTGTCTGCAATGTAAACGGGTTCGTCGACGAAGCCTTCATCGCCTGTGTGAATCCGTCTACGACGCTGACGCATGCTCCATCCAAGGTACTTTTTCAGTGGGACCTGCATGAGTCCTGTAGCTCGCCCCGGTCCAGCACGACCTCAAGTCACCCTTGAGCGCTATTTGCTTCTAAAGGCTACTTTTTGATTTATTCTTTAAAATTCATAACTCAGGTTCTACTTATTGGATTTTTGTAATTTTGGTCTTATTGTACTCATACAAATATAATCTATTTGCCTAACACGGTGTGGAGTATGTTTGTGGTATTTTCATTGTGTTGCACAAATACTTTACACATTGCCTGACTGCTGTGTGCCAAGCTACCAGAGGGTAAGCACAGGTTATCTTTTAGTGTGTATCTAGCGTACCCTGACTAGAGTGGTGGTTCCTGCTTGGACAGGGAGCAAACCTCTGCCAACCAGAAACCCCAGTTCTAACATGCCATGTCTCCTCTGTGATCGTGCAGATGGCATCATTGAAGGGAAGTACGGGCTCAGATGTGGTTGGGGCAGACTGCAAAATTTCCTTAAGGACATTTGTCTTAACATCAACAGAGGTCCACGACCTTAGCTACTCATTAGATTACTATTTCAAATGATTCAGTCTCTTCCATTGGAGATCCACCCTACATCAGGATAATTGTCAAACCCACTTACCTCTTGAACAAAATCAGTGTAAACATTTTCATCAGAATGAGGGGGCAAATAATCCCGATCTCCACCGCCACCATCCTGCGCGCGGGGGATCCTAACACACTTGTCTGCACCTTACGGGGGAGAGGCTTGGGACAGCGATGCTTACCTTGCTTCCTTGCTCCCCGGGGTACTGGCGGCAACCACCGGACCTCCCGTCGTCCTCTGCCCGGTCGGGACCTTGCACTGCGGGTTCCTATATCAGCCTGGCCACTGTGGAGGCATCTACCGTCATGAGGCCCCCATGGGGCGTGCCCTTCTGCTGTGATAGCATGGAATGTGCATTGATTGACGCTCACACTGAGGGTTTCTAACTTGAATTACTGGCAGCATTTATATACAACATCTCTGTGGCTTCCGTGCTTTGGCATTCCTATGTGCTCCACGTTATTCATTTAAAATGGTGATCAGATCAAGATCACAAAATAATTGTAGAAACCAACATAGGACCATTGGAGCGTCATGAATACAAAGAAAGGACTCAGTAATATATTCATAGGATAACAAACACTCAGACACTGAAGAAGGACTCAGATGCACTAGATCAAGTATATGGGGCAGCCATCTTGGAATGGTATTCCTCTATTTTATTTCACAAAAACACTTCTACATCCCGTACATGTCTGTCCTTTCTCGCAATTTTTCCATGCTTAACAATCCTAGAATCTTTTGGCTTCTAACCTCACCCCTCCCCAAAGGTACGTGAGGATTAATTTCATCTTCTGCCCATTCACTAGTTCAATTGTTCCCTGATTTGTTATTGGATATGTTCATGACTGGACATTTTGTAAATTGTTATCTTCGTAATTTAATTTTTAATTAGGGTCATCTAGACGACCTATGATGAAGTCTTATGATAAACTGTCTTGATAGGTTCCCCCCCTGAGCCTCTGCACCTCCTCCCTGCTGCGTCTCACCTGGGCGTCCTTTGCTATCTCGAAACAGCCCGCATTAGGCACACCCCATACCCGCTACAGTTCCACAACTCGCTGCATCTTGACTTAACCCTGGTCACCTTCCCCTCCTCCCTTCAAGTTCCTATCTTCCTTTAGCCTCTTGCAGTCTGTACTTGATATGGATCATCTGAAAAGTACGGATGCCAGACTGGAGCCATCAGGCCGCCATTCTTATAGCACAAGTTACTAACTTGTGTAACGATATATCTGTAAGAGACAGTAGTTAGTGACAGATTCCTTACCTTAGAATATCCCCAGGCGTCAGGCTGGATCCGGAAAGTTTTTGCGTAGCAGTACCCTTGCGCGTCGGTAGGCGGCGTCGTGCGGCTCCGCGTCCGTCGTCGGCGTCGGGACCGCCGGGATGACGTCGCGGGCAGTACTTAGACGCCGCCCCTGCGCGCTGACGTCAGTTCTGTACACGACTTTCCGCGCCAGGAACGCAGAGCCATGCAAGAAGCTGACATAGGTGTCTGAAAAATACTAGGGCCCTGAAAGGGATGTCCTTAACCCTAGAAATCAGTTCGCAGAACGGGGAGGATGGGTGGGCGGTAAGGAATCTGTCACTAACTACTGTCTCTTACAGATATATCGTTACACAAGTTAGTAACTTGTGCATCTGAAAGAGACACGTTAGTGACAGATTCCTTACCTTAGAATAGATACCCCAGCAATACCAACCCCGGTGGTGGGTCTGCGAACAGATTCAGACAAGGAAGTCCCGGAGGACAGAACGGCCAAAGAAGCCGTCCCTCCGGACCTGACTGTCAAGGCAGTAATGTTTGGTAAACGTGTGCAGCGAGGCCCACGTAGCTGCCTGACATATATCCTGTAACGGAACACCGCGGCCTAAAGCCGTGGTAGCAGCCGTAGCTCTGGTGGAATGGGCACGCAGCCCAACAGGAGGCTCCTTCTTAGCCAAAGAATAGCAGGCTTTGATACACAAGGTGACCCAGCGGGGGATGGTCCTTTTGTGTACCACCCGATCTTTTTTGGCGCCCACATAGCCAACAAAGAGCTGGTCATCCACCCGGAACTGTTGTGTGCGGTTGATGTAAAAGGAAAGCGCACGTTTTGGGTCCAGACTGTAGTATCCTGCGTTTGTAAGGTTAAGTATTATTCTCCTCCTGCTCAGCCCAGTGCCTGTGCTCTATGCCCAATAGAATGTTGGAGTCTTTCCTAGCCTCGGAATGTTGGGACTGAGGGAGGTTAAGTGACAGTTGGTCATGGGCTGAGCAGCACACAGGCTGCTCCTGGTGGGCTCTCCTTTACATCTTAGCTACCTGATGTTCTGAACAATACTACTTGTTATCTTCATGAATAAAACATCTTGAAATACTACTTCATGCGTGGACCTCGATACTACACAGACGCACAAGTTACTAACTTGTGTAACGATATATCTGTAAGAGACAGTAGTTAGTGATAGATTCCTTACCTTAGAATATCCCCAGGCGTCAGGCTGGATCCGGAAAAGTTTTGCGTAGCAGTACCCTTGCGCGTCGGTAGGCGGCGTCGTGCGGCTCCGCGTCCGTCGTCGTCGTCGTGATCGCCGGGATGACGTCGCGGGCAGTACTTAGGCGCCGCCCTGCGCGCTGACGTCAGTTCTGTACACGACTTTCCGCGCCAGGAACGCAGAGCCATGCAAGAAGCTGACACAGGTGTCTGAAAAATACTAGGGCCCTGAAAGGGATGACCTTAACCCTAGAAATCAGTTCGCAGAACGGGGAGGATGGGTGGGCGGTAGGAATCTATCACTAACTACTGTCTCTTACAGATATATCGTTACACAAGTTAGTAACTTGTGCATCTGAAAGAGACACGTTAGTGATAGATTCCTTACCTTAGAATAGATACCCCAGCAATACCAACCCCGGTGGTGGGTCTGCGAACAAAGATCAGACAAGGAAGTCCTGGAGGACAGAACGGCCAAAGAAGCCGTCCCTCCGGACCTGACTGTCAAGGCAGTAATGCTTAGTAAACGTGTGCAGCGAGGCCCACGTAGCTGCCTGACAGATAACCGGCAGCGGAACACCGCGGCCCAAGGCCGTGGTAGCAGCCGTTGCCCTGGTGGAATGGGCACGCAGCCCAACAGGAGGCTCCTTCTTGGCCAAAGAATAGCAGGTCTTGATGCACAAGGTAACCCAGCGGGAGACGGTCCTCTTGTGCACCGCCCGACCTTTTTGGCGCCCACGTAGCCAACAAAGAGCTGGTCATCCACCCGGAAGTGTTTTGTGCGGTCGATATAGAAGGAGAGCGCACGTTTCGGGTCCAGACGGTGGAGCCTCTCTTCCTCTCTGGAAGGATGCGGAGGCGGAAAGAAGGTGGGCAAAGTGATGGTCTGCCCAATGTGGAAAGCAGTAACCACCTTCGGCAAGAAGGACGGACGCGTCCGAAGAACAACCTTGTCTGGATGAACAGACAGAAAGGGAGGTTTGCAAGATAGAGCCTGGAGCTCACTCACCCGCCGAGCGGAGGTGATGGCCACCAGAAAGGCAGTCTTCAGAGTCAGAAGACGAAGAGGACAGTTATGCAGAGGCTCAAAGGGAGCGCACATTAAAAGGTAAGAACCAAGTTCAAGTCCCACTGAGGCATTACAAACGGAACAGGAGGGAAGAGGTGAGTAATGCCTTTTAAGAACCTGTTAACAACAGGGGACTTGAAAAGGGAGGGCTGATCAGGGAGCCTGAGGAAGGCCGAGATAGCACAAAGATAACCCTTGATGGTACCCAGGGCAGAACCCTGTTGGGCCAGAGAGAGAAGGAACAGAAGGACCTCAGAAAGAGGGGCAGAAAGGGGATTCACAGCCTTTGCTGTGCACCATGCCACAAATTTGTTCCACCTGCAGGCGTATACCACCTTAGTGGAGGGACGCCTGGCTGCCAGAATCACATCACAAACTTCGGGAGGCAAGTCGAAAGGAATCAACTGCCGCCGCTCAATCTCCACGCAAGCAGGTGTAGACTGGACAGGTTCGGGTGGAGGACCGTCCCCTGCTGCTGCGACAGAAGATCCTCCCGAAGAGGCAGACGGATCGGGGGATCTATGCTCATACTGAGTAGCTCGGGATACCAAACTCTTCGAGCCCAGTCCGGAGCCACAAGAATGACTTGGGCCCGGTCGTGCCGAATCTTCTTCAACACTCTGGGTAGAAGTGGTATAGGCGGAAAGGCGTACAACAGACCGCAACTCCACTCGCGACGAAAAGCGTCGCCGAGCGAGTGCCGCCTTGGAAATTCCAACGCGCAGAACTGATGACATTGCGCGTTCTCTTCGGTGGCGAATAGATCTAACCAAGGCTCTCCCCACTGCAGAAAGAGACCTTGCGCCACTTCCGAGTGAAGACGCCATTCGTGATCCATCATGCACCTGCGGCTGGAGTTCGTCCGCCCTGGCGTTCAGAGAACCTGCCAGGTGTTGAACCATCAGGAACATGCCCTGATGTTCCAGCCATGTCCAGAGGCGCAGAGCCTCCTGACAAAGGGTCCAAGACCCCACCCCGCCCTGTTTGTTGCAGTACCACATGGCGGTGGTGTTGTCTGTGAACACCTGCACTACCTTCCCTTTGACAGAGGGAAGGAATGCCTTGAGTGCAAGCCGGTTCGCCCGGAGCTCCAGAAGGTTGATATGGAGCCGGGACTCCGCCGGAGACCAGAGGCCTCTGATCTCCGCCTCTCCCATGTGACCGCCCCATCCCAGAAGGGACGCGTCCGTCACAACTGTATGCTCTGGCTGGGGAAGGGAGAGGGATCTGCCCATGACCCATTGCCGGTTCGAGAGCCACCACTGCAACTGTTTTGCAGTCCCCTCCGAGATCTGGACGTGATCGGACAGGTTGCCCTGGTGCTGCGCCCACTGGAACTTCAGGTCCCACTGCAGAGCCCGCATATGCCATCTGGCATGATTGACCAGCAGGATGCAGGAGGCCATGAGGCCCAGCAGCCTCAGGGTCATCCGTACCGAAACCCAGGATAAAGGCCGAAAGTTCGGAATCATAGCGTGAATATTCCGGACTCGCCGTTCGGGAGGATAGGCCCGAAACTGCGTCGTGTCCAGAACTGCTCCGATGAAAAGGAGCTGTGGAGAAGGAATCAGATGCGACTTCGGCACATTGATGGAGAACCCCAGCGAGTGCAGGAGTTCGGCCGTAGTCTGGAGGTGGGAGACGACTGCCTGGGACGAGCCCGCCTTCAGCAGCCAGTCGTCGAGGTAGGGGAAGACTGAAACCCCTGCCCGGCGCAGATGAGCTGCGACCACCGCCATCACTTTCGTGAACACCCGAGGGGCACTGGTAAGGCCAAAGGGAGCACAGTGAACTGAAAATGCTCGGGGCCTACCGTGAACCGAAGGTAACGCCGGTGGGCCGGCAGGACGGGGATGTGGAAATACGCGTCCTGCAAGTCCAACGCTACCAACCAGTCTCCAGGGTCGAGGGCAGTCAAGACCTGAGCTAGGGTGAGCATCTTGAACTTCTCCTTCCGGAGGAAGCGATTGACGTTCCGGAGGTCCAAGATAGGACGCATGTCCTCCTTGTCCTTTTTGGGCACCAGAAAGTAGTGGGAGTAGCAACCACGCCCTACTTCTGGGGTCGGAACATGCTCGATGGCCCTCTTGGTCAAGAGGGCCGTGACTTCCTTCTGTAGAAGCACCAAGTGATCCCCTGACATGCGGTGGAATTGAGGTGGCATGGCTGGGGGGTGGTCTCGAAGGGGAGGGAGTAGCCCCTTCGGACAATGTCCAAGACCCACCTGTCCGAGGTGATGGTGCGCCAGTGGGGAAGGTGATGGCGGACCCTGCCCCCTACTGGCGTGCCGTGCACCTGAAAGGAGGGACTAGGAGGGCTTGGAGGCCGCGGACGGGTTGGAGGTGGTGGCCTGACCCGCACGCTGGTTGCCCGATCCGCCACGGCGGAATCCACGTCCTCGGCCACGCGAAGACGCCTGCTGCGCGGGCCGGTGGCTGGGCTGCTGACGTGAAGGGGCGCCCCTACCGTGGCCACGATAGGGGTGAAAAGCAGAAGGCAGCGGAGGGCGTGTAGCAGAAAGGCCCAGGGACTTGGCAGTAGCCCGTGAGTCCTTAAAGCGCTCCAACGCATGGTCTGCTTTGGACCCAAAAAGACCGACTCCATCAAAGGGCATGTCCATGAGAGTATTCTGGACATCCCCTGAAAAACCAGTGGTTCTCAGCCAGGCGTGGCGTCGGAGCGCCACCGTCGTTGCAATCGACCTGCCCAGTGAGTCGGCGGTGTCAAGGCCACAACGGATAGTGTATTTGGCCGCATCCCTTCCTTCCGCAATGGCGCGGGAAAGCAGTGCCTGGACCTCCTCAGGGCACTGGGGCAAAACATCCGCCACCGAATCCCACAGGGAGTGGGTATATCGGCCCAAAGACAAGCGGTGTTAACGGACCGCAAGCCAGCACTGGAGGAAGAAAAACCTTTCTTCCCAAACTGATCCAGGCGTTTGGATTCCCTATCCGGAGGAGCGGTAGGGAAGGCGGTTTGGGAAGCGGAGGCTTGGACAACCAAGCTCTCAGGAGTGGGGTGGACAGAAAGAAACAGGGGTCGCCCGCAGCGGGCGATGGCGTCGTGACACGTTCCGATCCACAGGAGCCCCTGTGTTGGGCTTGGACCAGGCGCCCAAAAGAACGTCAGTGAGGGCGTCGTTAAACGGCAGCACAGTCTCCGCAGAGGAGGTTGCCGGCTGAAGCACCTCTGTCAAGAAGTTAGGCTTGACCGTCAAAGTAGGGAGCTGGAGACGTAAGGCCCCAGCAGCCCTACGCAACACCGTACCAAAATTGGCCCCCTCCTCCGTAGCCACGGGAGGAGACAGCATGCCAATGTCAGGGGAAGTATCCAGACCACTGGCCTCCCTAGACTCTCTGTCCAGTCCTCATCATACTGACAGTTGCGCGTCAGAGGGTCATCAGACCCCTCCCAGTCCTCCTGGTCCTCCTCTGGTTCAAAATAAGGAGGAGGAGGGACATTTGGGACCCAAGGTCCCATCGGCGCCGGAGCCGGCGTCGAGCGACGTCGCTCCGGGTCCATGTCCGGAGCCGGAAGGAACTGGGGGACGACGCCGCCCGGAGCCCAGGGCGGCGTCGAGAACGGCACCGGAGACATCGGCGCCGGCGGAGGTGTCGTGAGGTCGACCGGCGTCGATGGGGGTTGTGAAGCCGGGATCGAGGCCGGGGCCGAAGCCGGAGCCGGGATCGAGGCTGGAGGCACGGGCGACGCCGGGGCCGGAGCCGCCGGCGACGCCGGAGCAACCCCATCAGGGCCCGCGGGGCCCGAAGGCGCACCGGAGGGGCCTGAAGGCCCGAAGAGGCGGGCCATGGCCGACAGGAACTCCTGTACCTTGGCCGGATCCGCCCCGAACCCGGGAAGGGCGGGTATGTCGGGGCGACTCCACAGGCAAGTCCGGGGCCGCGGGGGCGGGACGGTGCCGGGAGGGGCCTCAGCCGAGTCGCGAGACCGGCGAGGCGAAGTCCGAGAGCGACGATGCTTCTTGGACTTCTTGTGCTTAGACTTACCGGACGAAGAAGACTTCGACGCCGACGACCGGTGTGCACTCCGCGAGCGACCCCTGGACCTCTCACGCGACCGGGGCTTCCGTGGAGCCGAATGCCGGGCCTCGAGGAGCTTTCGAGACCGCTCTCGCAAAGCTTTCGGGTTGAGGGCCTGGCATTCGGGACAAGACTCGGTGTCGTGGCCTCGGCCGAGGCAGAAGAGACACTCCCAATGCGGGTCGGTGACGGACATCATCCGCGCACAGGCGCCGCATCGCTTGAAGCCGGGCATCCCTACAACACCTTAAAGTCGGAAAAAACAGTGAAAAAATCACCAAAAAGTATGGTCAAAAATTGACCAGGGCACTGCTCTTCCCGGATCTGCGCTTGCTGGCGCGGAAAAAGAAGAACTGACGTCAGCGCGCAGGGGCGGCGCCTAAGTACTGCCCGCGACGTCATCCCGGCGATCACGACGCCGACGACGGACGCGGAGCCGCACGACGCCGCCTACCGACGCGCAAGGGTACTGCTACGCAAAACTTTCCGGATCCAGCCTGACGCCTGGGGATATTCTAAGGTAAGGAATCTATCACTAACGTGTCTCTTTCAGATGGTGGAGCCTCTCTTCCTCTCTGGAAGGATGCGGAGGCGGAAAGAAGGTGGGCAAAGTGATGGTCTGCCCAATATGGAAGGTAGTAACCACCTTTGGCAAGAAGGACGGACGCGTCCTAAGAACAACCTTGTCTGGATGAACAGACAGAAAGGGAGGTTTGCATGAAAGAGCCTGGAGCTCACTCACCCGCCGAGCGGAGGTGATGACCACCAGAAATGCTGTCTTCAGAGTAAGAAGACGAAGAAGACAGTTATGTAGAGGCTCAAAGGGAGCGCACATTAAGAAGGTAAGAACCAAGTTTAAGTCCCACTGAGGCATTACAAACGGAACAGGAGGAAAGAGGTGTGTAATGCCTTTAAGAAACCTGTTAACCACAGGGGACTTGAAAAGGGAGGGCTGATCAGGAAGCCTGAGGAAGGCCGATATCGCACAAAGATAGCGCTTGATGGTACCCAGGGCAGAACCCTGTTGGGCCAGAGAAAGAAGGAACAGAAGAACCTCCGAAAGAGGGGCAGAAAGTGGATTCACAGCCTTTGCTGTGCACCATGCCACAAACTTGTTCCACCTGCAGGCGTATACCACCTTAGTGGAGGGACGCCTGGCTGCCAGAATCACATCACAAACTTCGGGAGGCAAGTCGAAAGGAATCAACTGCCGCCGCTCAATCTCCACGCAAGCAGGTGTAGACTGGACAGGTTCGGGTGGAGGACCGTCCCCTGCTGCTGCGACAGAAGATCCTCCCGAAGAGGCAGACGGATCGGGGATCGACGCTCATACTGAGTAGCTCGGGATACCAAACTCTTCGAGCCCAGTCCGGAGCCACAAGAATGACTTGGGCCCGGTCGCGCCGAATCTTCTTCAACACTCTGGGTAGAAGTGGTATAGGCGGAAAGGCGTACAACAGACCGCAACTCCACTCGCGACGAAAAGCGTCGCCGAGCGAGTGCCGCCTTGGAAATTCCAACGCGCAGAACTGCTGACATTGCGCGTTCTCTTCGGTGGCGAACAGATCTAACCAAGGCTCTCCCCACTGCTGAAAGAGACCTTGCGCCACCTCCGAGTGAAGACGCCATTCGTGATCCATCATGCATCTGCGGCTGAGTTCGTCCGCCCTGGCGTTCAGGAAACCTGCCAGGTGTTGAACCATCAGGAATATGCCCTGATGTTCCAGCCATGTCCAGAGGCGCAGAGCCTCCTGACATAGGGTCCACGACCCCACCCCGCCCTGTTTGTTGCAATACCACATGGCGGTGGTGTTGTCTGTGAACACCTGCACTACCTTCCCTTTGACAGAGGGAAGGAATGCCTTGAGTGCAAGTCGGATCGCCCGGAGCTCCAGAAGGTTGATATGGAGCCGGGACTCCGCCGGAGACCAGAGGCCTCTGATCTCCGCCTCTCCCATGTGACCGCCCAATCCCAGAAGGGACGTGTCCGTCACAACTGTGTGCTCTGGCTGGGGAAGGGAGAGGGATCTGCCCATGACCCATTGCCGGTTCGAGAGCCACCACTGCAACTGTTTTGCAGTCCCCTCCGAGATCAGGACGTGATCGGACAGGTTGCCCTGGTGCTGCGCCCACTGGAACTTCAGGTCCCACTGCAGAGCCCGCATATGCCATCTGGCATGATCGACCAGCAGGATGCAGGAGGCCATGAGGCCCAGCAGCCTCAGGGTCATCCGTACCGAAACCCAGGATAAAGGCCGAAAGATCGGAATCATAGCCTGAATATCCCGGACTCGCCGTTCAGGAGGATAAACCCGAAACTGCGTCGTGTCCAGAACTGCTCCGATGAAAAGGAGCTGTGGAGAAGGAAGCAGGTGCGACTTCGGCACGTTGATGGAGAACCCCAGCGAGTGCAGGAGTTCGGCCGTTGTCTGGAGGTGGGAGACGACTGCCTGGGACGAGCCCGCCTTCAGCAGCCTGTCGTCGAGGTAGGGGAAGACTGGAACCCCTGCCCGGCGCAGATGGGCTGCGACCACCGCCATCACTTTCGTGAACACCCGAGGGGCGCTGGTAAGGCCAAAAGGGAGCACGGTGAACTCAAAATGCTCGAGGCCTACCGTGAACCGCAGATAACGCCGATGGGCCGGCAGGACGGGGATGTGGAAATATGCGTCCTGCAAGTCCAACGCTACCATCCAGTCTCCAGGGTCGAGAGCAGTCAAGACCTGAGCTAGGGTGAGCATCTTGAACTTTTCCTTCAGGAGGAAGCGATTGACGTTCCGGAGGTCCAAGATAGGACGCATGTCCTCCTTGTCCTTTTTGGGCACCAGAAAGTAGTGGGAGTAGCAACCACGTCCTACTTCTGGGGTCGGAACATGCTCGATGGCCCTCTTGGCTAAGAGGGCCGCAACTTCCTTTTGAAGAAGCACCAAGTGATCCCCTGACATGCGGTGGAATTGAGGTGGCATGGCTGGGGGGATGGTCACGAAGGGGAGGGAGTAGCCCCTTCGGACAATGTCCAAGACCCACCTGTCCGAGGTGATGGCACGCCAGTGGTAAAGGCGGACACTGCCCCCTACTGGCGTGCCGTGCACCTGAAAGGAAGGACTAGGAGGGCTTGGAGGCCGCGGACGGGGTTGGTGGCCTGACCCGCACGCTAGTTGCCTGACCCGCCACGGCGGGAGCGACGTCCTCGGCCACGCGAAGACGCTTGCTGCGCGGGCCGGTGGCTGGGCAGCGGACGTGACTGGGCGCCTCTTCCGTGGCCACGAAAGGGGCGAAAAGCAGACTGTTGCTGAGGGCGCACAGCAGAAAGGCCCAGGGACTTGGCTGTAGCCCGCGAGTCCTTAAAGCGCTCCAGCGCATGGTCTGCCTTTGTCCCAAAAAGACCGACTCCATCAAAGGGCATGTCCATAAGAGAGTTTTGGACATCACCCGAGAAACCAGTGGTCCTCAGCCAGGCGTGACGGCGCAGCGCCACTGTCGTCGCAAGCGATCTGCCTAGCGAGTCGGCGGTATCAAGGCCACATCTGATGGTGTACTTTGCTGCATCTCTTCCCTCCGCAATGGTGCGGGAAAGCAGTGTCTGGACCTCCTCAGGACACTGGGGCAGAACTTGCGCCACCGAGTCCCACAAGGAGTGGGAATATCGGCCAAAGGGGCAAGTGGTGTTGACTGACCGCAAGCCAGCACTGGCGGAAGAAAAGACCTTCTTCCCAAATTGATCCAGGCGTTTGGATTCCCTATCCGGGGGAGCGGTAGGGAAGGCGCTTTGGGAAGCAGAGGCTTGGACCACCAAGCTCTCAGGGGTGGGGTGTAGAGAGAGGAACGGGGGGGTCACCCGGATCAGGGCAATGGCGTCGGGCCACGTTCCTCTCCACAGGAGCCCCTGTGGTGGGCTTGGACCAGGTGCCCAAAAGAACGTCTGAAAGCGCCTCGTTGAACAGCAGCAGTGGCTCCGAGGAGGTAGCCGCCGGCTGAAGCACTTCCGTCAGGATGTTAGTCCTGACAGCCACTGTAGGCAACTGGAGGTTTAAGGCCCCAGCTGCTCTACGCAACACCGTTGCAAAGTTTGCTCCCTCCTCCGTTGCCACGATTGGAGGAGACAGCATGCCAGAGTCAGGGGAGGTGTCCAGCCCACTGGCATCCCCAAGTTCCTCCGTCCAGTCCTGATCAAACTCACACTGTTGCGTAAGAGAGGGTAATCAGACCCCTCCCAGTTATCTCCGTCCTCCAATTCAGGTTCAAAATAAGGAGGAGGAGGGACATGTGAGACCCAAAGTCCCAGCGGCGTCGGAGCCGGCGTCGTGCGACGCCGGTCCGGCACCATGTCCGGATCCGGAGAGAACCGGGGAACGACGCCGCCCGGAGCCCCAGGCGGCGTCGGGAACGGCACCGGAGACATCGGCGCTGGCAGAGGTGTAGTTAGGTCAACCGGCGTCGATGGGGGTTGCGGCAGCACCGGAGCCGGGATCGAGGCCGGGGCCGGGACCGAGGCTGGTGTTACAGGCGGCGCCGGGACCGGAGTCGCCGGCGGCGCCGGGAAAACCCCATCAGGGCCCACGGAGCCCGAAGGCGCACCGGGGGGACCTTGAGGCCCGAAGAGGCGGGCCATGGCCGACAGGAATTCCTGTATCTCGGCCAGAGTCGCCCCCGAACCCGGGAAGGACGGGTAATGCGGTGGCGGCTCCACAGGCACTCCCGGAGCCGCGGGGACGGTGCCGATAGGAGCCTCAGCCGAGTCGCGAGACCGGCGAGGCGAAGCCGTCGAGCGATGACGCTTCTTAGACTTTTTATGCTTCGACTTACCGGAGGAGTGCGAAGACTTGGACCCCGACGACCGATGAGGACCCCGCGACCGGCCCCTCGACCTCTCACGTGACCGGGGCTTGGTGTGGCGCGGAGCCGACTGCCGGACCTCGAGGAGCTTTCGAGACCGCTCTCGCAAAGCCTTCGGGTGCAAGGCCCGGCAGTCGGGGCACGACTTCGTGTCGTGGTCGCGGCCGAGGCAGTAGAGACACTCTAAGTGCGGGTCTGTGATCGACATCATGCGACCACAGACGTCGCAGGGCTTGAAGCCGGGCATCCCTACCGACACCTTCGGAGTCGAGAGACTCGTGTTGAAAAACAGTGAAAAATCACCGAAAAGTTAGTCAAAAAAGATGACTAGGGCACTGCTCTTCCCAGATCTGCGCTTACTGGCGCGGAAAAAGAAGAACTGACGTCAGCGCGCAGGGGCGGCGTCTAAGTACTGCCCGCGACGTCATCCCGGCAGTCCCGACGCCGACGACAGACGCGGAGCCGCACGACGCCGCCTACCGACGCGCAAGGGTACTGCTACGCAAAAACTTTCCGGATCGCCTGGGGATATTCTAAGGTAAGGAATCTGTCATTAACGTGTCTCTTTCAGATATTACTGTCAACAATCACTTTGAGTTTGTGTAGCTGTGATGATGACTTGCTTAGGACACCTTTGAGTTTTTCATGAAAATGCTTTGCATTCTGAGCAGCTACTAATTATGCCTTGTGTACAATACTCTTCCTAAGTCTTTATTTCTAGAGTAAACATGCCCTTTTAAATTTTTTCTAGAACACCCGTGAGACTGCTCAAGCCATCAAGGGTATGCATATCCGTAAAGCCACCAAATACCTGAAGGATGTTACTCTTCAGAAGCAGTGTGTTCCTTTCCGTCGTTACAATGGTGGAGTTGGAAGATGTGCTCAGGTTAGATCGTTAAGAATTAAGTGGTTAACAGTACATGCCATTACTTGTGAATGTTGGCTGCGCTCTAAAACAGTACTCCAGGTTAATCGTTTGTAAAATAATTTGAGTCTTTGGATACACAACCTAGAATAAATGATCCTTCAGTTCATGCACATTTTCATGCACTTCACAGCCATTGCGTGTTTCATCCTATGGACTTTTTCAGGGTTCATCTGAGCTTTATCTGAGAGCCCCAGTAGACTACTTCTAACACATGCAACAGTTCCCTACTATTGCTGCTTGTACATGACTAATCAGGCGATATAGAGGTATGCCTTGCCATCCATAAGTAATGTAGAATATGGTTACATCCAGGTCTATAGAGACTGCTGGGCTTGTTTTCTCTGTGACCATCACAAAGAACAAACTGGCCCCTATATCCCTAGCCCAACCTCTGGGCTTTCGCACCTTGTCATGTAGGTATTCCCTCACCGAAAATGTGTTATTAACTGGCCACTATTTTCAGCCAATATTATGGATTTACAAAGGTGTGCAAAAATGATCGGGGTGGCCTCACTCCCCTCCCCTCTCCTCCCCCCACCCCCCTGGAAGACTTAATCACCCACCAGCCCACGTTCGCCAAAGAATCCTCTAGTGGCGAACGAGACCCTATTTGGGGCTATAGGTCGGTCATTAGAAGGAAACTAAGGGAAAGTAGTCCAATAAAAATGCCTACCAGTTCGAATTCCCTAATCTTCATGCGGAGGGGTGGTTAAAAAGAGAAAAAATGGGACAATAACAGCCATATTATGGTGCTGATTATCCACTATTGGTCACGTCTTTTTCTCTGTGCCCCAGATGGCCATAGAAGCAGTAGACTAGCTGTATTGCAGGCCAGGCTTCTGGGTGAAATGATATGGGGTGGTCCCTGGTGTGACGCGTGTCTGCCCTTGCTACTTGTGTTTACCAGACGTGTCTGTGCTCTCCATTAATATGCAATTGAAAGGGTCATACCTTTGTATAATGCATTACTGTTGAGTTGCTTTTCTTTCTGCTGCTGGGGTATTAGTTTTTTGTTTTGTTTTTTTGCCAAGTGAATATTCTCTTGTCTTTGCATTCCGTGGCTGACCTTAGTGAGTTGAGCGCTCACATCAGATATTTGTGAGAGGCAACTAATTTGAACTTGCAGGCTCAAATCGTAAAAGTCAAGTCTGCTATTTATCCTTCTGGGATCAAGAAAGAACAAGCATTGGCATAGCCAATAGGTCTCGCTTTTGGAACCTTATAAGTATTTAGTTATGCAGCACAATATCCTTGGTGCAACAACATCAACTGTTGCATGGCTAAACACTTACATGGTCCCAAAGGCGAGACCTATTGGCTATGCCAATGCTTGTTTTTAAATGGTGTAAATCCGTTCAGTAGTTTTTGAGATATTAAAGGAAAAAAATCTTTATATATCTGGGCGGGACCTAACTACACAAGCACAAGCTTGGCTCTAATTGGCTGCCAACACTTCAATCCAGGAAGTGTTGGCAGCCATCTTGGTGCAATGCTTTTTAGGTCTCGCCTAGCGACACAGCGCATGCGCTGCCCGCTTGGCGAGATCTATTGTTGTCGATTTTTCTTCCGAAGAACACTACCCCCAGCACGACCCCCTACACTAACCAAACACCACTGCACTACCCCCACCATGACCTCCTACACTACCCAAACACCACTGCACTACCCTAAAACAGTACCCCAGAACGACCCCCTACACTACCCAAACACCACTGCACTACCCTAAACCCTAAAACACTACCCCCAGCACGACCCACTACACTACCCAAACACTCCTGCACTACCCTAAAACACTACCCCCAGCACGACCCCTACACTACCCAAACACCACTGCACTACCCTAAACCCTAAAACACTACCCCCAGCACGACCCCCTATACTACACAAACACCACTGCACTACCCTAAACCCTAAAACACTACCCCAGCACGACCCCCTACACTACCCAAACACCACTGCACTACCCTAAAACACTACCCCCAGCTGGACCCCTACACTACCCAAAAACCACTGCACTACCCTAAAACCTAAAACACTACCCCCAGCAGGACCCCCTACACTACCCAAACACTACTGCACTGCCCTAAACCCTAAAACACTACACCAGCATGACCCCTTACACTACCGAAACACCACTGCACTACCCTAAAACACGACCCCCTACACTACACAAACACCACTGCACTACCCTAAACCCTAAAACACTACCCCGAGCATGACCCCCTACACTACACAAACACCACTGCACTACCCTAAACCCTAAAACACTACCCCGAGCATGACCCCCTACACTACACAAACACCACTGCACTACCCTAAACCCTAAAACACTACCCCCAGCACGACCCCTACACTACACAAACACCACTGCACTACCCTAAACCCTAAAACACTACCCCCAGCACGACCCCCTACACTACACAAACACCACTGCACTACCCTAAACCCTAAATCTACCCCCAGCACGACCCCCTACACTACCCAAATACCCCTGCACTACCCTAAAACACTACCCCCAGCACGACCCCCTACACTACCCAAACACCACTGCACTTCCCTAAACCCTAAAACACTACCCCCAGCACGACCCCTACACTACCCAAATACCCCTGCACTACCCTAAAACACTACACCCAGCACGACCCCTACACTACCCAAACACCACTGCACTTCCCTAAACCCTAAAACACTATCCCCAGCACGACCCCTACACTACCCAAACACCATTGCACTACCCTAAACCCTAAATCTACCCCCAGCACGACCCCCTACACTACACAAACACCACTGCACTACCCTAAACCCTAAAACACTACCCCCAGCACGATCCCCTACACTACCCAAACACCACTGCACTACCCTAAACCCTTAAACACTACCCCCAGCACGACCCCCTACATTACACAAACACCACTGCACTACCCTAAACCCTAAAACATGACCCCCAGCACGACACAAACACCACTGCACTACCCTAAAACCCTACCCCCAGCACGACACCCTACCCTACCCAAACACCACTGCACTACCCTAAACCCTAAAACACTACCCCCAGCACGACCCCCTACACTACCCAAACACCACTGCACTACCCTAAACCCTAAAACCCCCAGCACGACCCCCTATATTACACAAACACCACTGCACTACCCTAAACCCTAAAACACTACCCCCAGCACGACCCCCTACACTACCCAAACACCACTGTACTACCCTAAACCCTAAAACACTACCCCAGCATGACCCCCTACACTACCCAAACACCACTGCACTACCCTAAACCCTAAAACACTACCCCCAGCACGACCCCCTACACTACCCAAACACCACTGCACTACCCTAAACACTAAAACACTACCCCCAGCACGACCCCCTACACTACACAAACACCACTGCACTACCCTAAACCCTAAATCTACCCCCAGCACGACCCCCTACACTACCCAAACACCACTGCACTACCCTAAACCCTAAAATACTGCCCCCAGCACGACCCCCTATACTACACAAACATCACTGCACTACCCTAAACCCTAAAACACTACCCCCAGCACGACCCCCTACACTACACAAACCCCACTGCACTACCCTAAACCACTACCCCAGGACGACCCCCTACATTACAAACACCACTGCACTACCCTAAACCCTAAAACACTACCCCAGCACGACCCCCTACACTACCCAAACACCACTGCACTACCCTAAACCCTAAAACACTACCCCAGCACGACCCCCTACACTACGTAAACACCACTGCACTACCCTAAACCCTAAAACACTACCCCTAGCATGAACCCCTACACTACCCAAACACCACTGCACAACCCTAAACCCTAAAACGCTACCCCCAGCACGACCCCCTACACTACACAACCACTACTGCACTACACTAAACCCTAAATCTACCCCCAGCACAACCCCCTACACTACCCAAACACCAGTGCACTACCCTAAACCCTAAAACACTACCCCAGCACGACCCCCTACACTACCCAAACACCACTGCACTACCCTAAAACACTACCCCCAGCACGACCCCCTACACTACACAACCACTACTGCACTACACTAAACCCTAAATCTACCCCCAGCACAACCCCCTACACTACCCAAACACCAGTGCACTACCCTAAACCCTAAAACACTGTCCCCAGCACGACCCCCTATACTACACAAACACCACTGCACTACCCTAAACCCTAAAACACTACCCCCAGCACGACCCCCTACACTACACAAACCACTGCACTACCCTAAACCCTAAAACACTACCCCAGCACGACCCCCTACACTACCCAAACACCACTGCACTACCCTAAACCCTAAAACACTACCCCAGCACGACCCCCTACACTACCCAAACACCACTGCACTACCCTAAAACACTACCCCCAGCACGACCCTCTACACTACCCAAACACCACTGCACTACCCTAAACCCAAAAACACTAGCCCCAGCACGACCCCCTACACTACACAAACACCACTACACTACCCTAAACCACTATCCCCAGCACGACCCCCTACACTACCCAAACACCACTGCACTACCCTAAACCCTAAAACACAACCCCCTATACTACACAAACACCACTGCACTACCCTAAACCCTAAAACACAACCCCCAGCATGACCCCTACACTACACAAACACCACTGCACTACCCTAAACCCTATAACACTACCCCCTACACTACACAAACACCACTGCGCTACCCTAAACCTTAAAACACTACCCCCAGCACGACCCACTACACTACCCAAACACTCCTGCACTACCCTAAACCCTAAAACACTACCCCCATCACGACCCCCTACACTACCCAAACACCACTGCACTACCCTAAACCCTAAAACACTACCCCCACCCATCACGACCCCCTACACTACCCAAACACCACTGCACTACCCTAAACCCTAAAACACTACCCCAGCACGACCCCTACACTACCCAAACACCACTGCACTCCCCTAAACCCTAAAACACTACCCCCACCCATCACGACCCCCTACACTACCCAAACACCACTGCACTACCCTAAACCCTAAAACACTACCCCAGCACGACCCCTACACCACACAAACACCACTGCACTACCCTAAACCCTAAAACACTATCCCCAGCACGACCCCCTACACTACACAAACACCACTGCACTACCCTAAACCCTAAATCTACCCCCAGCACAACCCCCTACACTACCCAACCACTGCACTACCATAAACCCTAAAACACTACCCCCAGCACGACCACCTACACTACCCAAATACCACTGCTCTACCCTAAAACACTACCCCCAGCACGACCCCCTACACTACCCAAACACCACTGCACTACCCTAAACCCTAAAACACTATCCCCAGCACGACCCCCTACACTACCCAAACACCATTGCCCTACCCTAAACCCTAAATCTACCCCCAGCACGACCCCCTACACTACCCAAACACCACTGCACTACCCTAAACCCTACCCCCAGCACGACCCCCTACACTACACAAACACCACTGCCCTACCCTAAACCCTAAAACACGACCCCCAGCACGATCCCCTACACTACCCAAACACCACTGCACTACCCTAAACCCTACCACCAGCATGACCCCCTACATTACACAAACACCACTGTACTACCCTAAACCCTAAAACACGACCCCCTGCACGACACAAACACCACTGCACTACCCTAAATCCTAAAACCCTACCCCCAGCACGACACCCTACCCTACCTAAACACCACTGCACTACCCTAAACCCTAAAACACTACCCCCAGCATGACCCCCTACACTACCCAAACACCACTGCACTACCCTAAAACACAACCCCCTACACTACACAAACACCACTGCACTACCCTAATCCCTAAAACACTACCCCCAGCACGACCCCCTACACTACACAAACACCACTGCACTACCCTAAACCCTAAAACACTAACCCCTACACTACACAAACACCACTGCAGTACCCTAAACCCTAAAACACTACCCCCAGCAAGACCCCCTACACTACAAACAGCACTGCACTACCCTAAACCCTAAATATACCCCCAGCACGACCCCCTACACTACCCAAACACCATTGCACTACCCTAAACCCTAAAACGCTACCCCTAGCACGACCCCCTACACTACACAAACACCACTGCACTACCCTAAACCCTAAATCTACCCCCAGCACGACCCCCGACACTACAAACACCACTGCACTACCCTAAACCCTAAATATACCCCCAGCACGACCCCCTACACTACCCAAACACCACTGCACTACCCTAAACCCTAAAACGCTACCCCTAGCACGACCCCCTACACTACACAAACACCACTGCACTACCCTAAACCCTAAATCTACCCCCAGCACGAAACCCTACACTACCCAAACACCACTGCACTACCCTAAACCCTAAAACACTGCCCCCAGCACGACCCCCAATACTACACAAACACCACTGCACTACCCTAAACCCTAAAACACTACCCCCAGCACGACCCCCTACACTACCCAAACACCACTGCCCTACCCTAAACCACTAACCCAGGACGACCCCCTACATTACACAAACACCACTGCACTACCCTAAACCCTAAAACACTACCCCCCAGCACGACCCCCTACACTACCCAAACACCACTGCACTACCCTAAACCCTAAAACGCTACCCCCGCACAATCCCCTATACTACACAACCACCACTGCACTACACTAAACCCTAAATCTACCCCCAGCACGACCCCCTACACTACCCAAACACCACTGCACTACCCTAAACCCTAAAACACTACCCCCAGCACTACCCCCTATACTACACAAACACCACTGCACTACCCTAAACCCTAAAACACTACCCCCAGCACGACCCCCTACACTACACAAACACCACTGCACTACCCTAAACCCTAAAACACTACCCCAGCACGACCCCCTACACTACCCAAACACCACTGCACTACCCTAAACCCTAAAACACTACCCCCAGCACGATCCCCTACACTACCCAAACACCACTGCACTACCCTAAACCCTAAAACACTACCCCCAGCACGACCCCCTACACTACCCAAACACCACTGCACTACCCTAAACCCTAAAACGCTACCCCGCACAATCCCCTATACTACACAACCACCACTGCACTACACTAAACCCTAAATCTACCCCCAGCACGACCCCCTACACTACCCAAACACCACTGCACTACCCTAAACCCTAAAACACTACCACCAGCACGACCCCCTACATTACACAAACACCACTGCACTACCCTAAACCACTACCCCAGGACGACCCCTACATTACACAAACACCACTGCACTACCCTAAACCCTAAAACACTACCCCCAGCACGACCCCCTACACTACCCAAACACCACTGCACTACCCTAAACCCTAAAACGCTACCCCCGCACAACCCCCTATACTACACAACCACCACTGCACTACACTAAACCCTAAATCTACCCCCAGCACGACCCCCTACACTACCCAAACACCACTGCACTACCCTAAACCCTAAAACACTGCCCCCAGCACGACCCCTATACTACACAAACACCACTGCACTACCCTAAACCCTAAAACACTACCCCCAGCACGACCCCCTACACTACACAAACACCACTGCACTACCCTAAACCCTAAAACACTACCCCAGCACGACCCCCTACACTACCCAAACACCACTGCACTACCCTAAACCCTAAAACACTACCCCAGCACGACCCACTACACTACCCAAACACCACTGCACTACCCTAAACCCTAAAACACTACCCCATCACGACCCCAACACCACTGCACTACCCTAAAACACTACCCCCAGCACGACCCTCTACACTACCCAAACACCACTGCACTACCCTAAACCCTAAAACACTAGCCCCAGCACGACCCCCTACACTACACAAACACCACTACACTACCCTAAACCACTATCCCCAGCACGACCCCCTACACTACCCAAACACCACTGCACTACCCTAAACCCTAAAACACTACCCCAAGCACGACCCCCTACACTACACAAACACCACTGCACTACCCTAAACCCTATAACACTACCCTACACTACACAAACACCACTGCACTACCCTACACCCTAAAACACTACTCCCAGCACGACCCCCTACACTACACAAAGCACAAGTTACTAACTTGTGTAACGATATATCTGTAAGAGACAGTAGTTAGTGACAGATTCCTTACCTTAGAATATCCCCAGGCGTCAGGCTGGATCCGGAAAGTTTTTTGCGTAGCAGTACCCTTGCGCGTCGGTAGGCGGCGTCGTGCGGCTCCGCGTCCGTCGTCGGCGTCGTGATCGCCGGGATGACGTCGCGGGCAGTACTTAGGCGCCGCCCTGCGCGCTGACGTCAGTTCTGTACACGACTTTCCGCGCCAGGAACGCAGAGCCATGCAAGAAGCTGACATAGGTGTCTGAAAAATACTAGGGCCCTGAAAGGGATGTCCTTAACCCTAGAAATCAGTTCGCAGAACGGGGAGGATGGGTGGGGCGGTAAGGAATCTGTCACTAACTACTGTCTCTTACAGATATATCGTTACACAAGTTAGTAACTTGTGCATCTGAAAGAGACACGTTAGTGACAGATTCCTTACCTTAGAATAGATACCCCAGCAATACCAACCCCGGTGGTGGGTCTGCGAACAAAGATCAGACAAGGAAGTCCTGGAGGACAGAACGGCCAAAGAAGCCGTCCCTCCGGACCTGACTGTCAAGGCAGTAATGCTTTGTAAACGTGTGCAGCGAGGCCCACGTAGCTGCCTGACATATAACCGGCAGCGGAACACCACGGCCCAAGGCCGTTGTAGCAGCCGTTGCCCTGGTGGAATTAGCACGCAGCCCAACAGGAGGCTCCTTCTTAGCCAAAGAATAGCAGGTCTTGATGCACAAGGTAACCCAGCGGGAGATGGTTCGTTTGTGCACCGCCCGACCTTTTTTGGCGCCCAAGTAGCCAACAAAGAGCTGGTCATCCACCCGGAAGTGTTTTGTGCGGTCAATATAAAAGGAGAGCGCACGTTTTGGGTCCAGACGGTGGAGCCTCTCTTCCTCTCTGGAAGGATGCGGAGGCGGAAAGAAGGTGGGCAAAGTGATGGTCTGCCCAATGTGGAAAGCAGTAACCACCTTTGGCAAGAAGGACGGACGCGTCCTAAGAACAACCTTGTCTGGATGAACAGACAGAAAGGGAGGTTTGCATGATAGAGCCTGGAGCTCACTCACCCGCCGAGCGGAGGTGATGGCCACCAGAAAGGCTGTCTTCAGAGTCAGAAGACGAAGAGGACAGTTATGTAGAGGCTCAAAGGGAGCGCACATTAAAAAGGTAAGAACCAAGTTCAAGTCCCACTGAGGCATCACAAACGGAACAGGAGGGAAGAGGTGTGTAATGCCTTTTAAGAACCTGTTAACAACAGGGGACTTGAAAAGGGAGGGCTGATCAGGGAGCCTGAGGAAGGCCGAGATAGCACAAAGATAACCCTTGATGGTACCCAGGGCAGAACCCTGTTGGGCCAGAGAGAGAAGGAACAGAAGGACCTCAGAAAGAGGGGCAGAAAGGGGATTCACAGCCTTTGCTGTGCACCATGCCACAAACTTGTTCCACCTGCAGGCGTATACCACCTTAGTGGAGGGACGCCTGGCTGCCAGAATCACATCACAAACTTCGGGAGGCAAGTCGAAAGGAATCAACTGCCGCCGCTCAATCTCCACGCAAGCAGGTGGAGGCTGGACAGGTTCGGGTGGAGGACCGTCCCCTGCTGCTGCGACAGAAGATCCTCCCGAAGAGGCAGACGGATCGGGGGATCTACGCTCATACTGAGTAGCTCGGGATACCAAACTCTTCGAGCCCAGTCCGGAGCCACAAGAATGACTTGGGCCCGGTCGTGCCGAATCTTCTTCAACACTCTGGGTAGAAGTGGTATAGGCGGAAAGGCGTACAATAGACCGCAACTCCACTCGTGACGAAAGCGTCGCCGAGCGAGTGCCGCCTTGGAAATTCCAACGCGCAGAACTGATGACATTGCGCGTTCTCTTCGGTGGCGAATAGATCTAACCAAGGCTCCCCCACTGTAGAAAGAGTCCTTGCGCCACTTCCGAGTGAAGACGCCATTCGTGATCCATCATGCACCTGTGGCTGAGTTCGTCCGCCCTGGCGTTCAGGGAACCTGCCAGGTGTTGAACCATCAGGAACATGCCCTGATGTTCCAGCCATGTCCAGAGGCGCAGAGCCTCCTGACAAAGGGTCCAAGACCCCACCCCGCCTTGTTTGTTGCAGTACCACATGGCGGTGGTGTTGTCTGTGAACACCTGCACTACCTTCCCTTTGACAGAGGGAAGGAATGCCTTGAGTGCAAGTCGGATCGCCCGGAGCTCCAGGAGGTTGATATGGAGCCGGGACTCCGCCGGAGACCAGAGGCCTCTGATCTCCGCCTCTCCCATGTGACCGCCCCATCCCAGAAGGGACGCGTCCGTCACAACTGTATGCTCTGGCTGGGGAAGGGAGAGGGATCTGCCCATGATCCATTGCCGGTTCGAGAGCCACCACTGCAATTGTTTTGCAGTCCCCTCCGAGATCTGGACGTGATCGGACAGGTTGCCCTGGTGCTGCGCCCACTGGAACTTCAGGTCCCACTGCAGAGCCCGCATATGCCATCTGGCATGATTGACCAGCAGGATGCAGGAGGCCATGAGGCCCAGCAGCCTCAGGGTCATCCGTACCGAAACCCAGGATAAAGGCTGAAAGATCGGAATCATAGCCTGAATATCCCGGACTCGCCGTTCGGGAGGATAGGCCCGAAACTGCGTCGTGTCCAGAACTGCTCCGATGAAAAGGAGCTGTGGAGAAGGAATCAGATGCGACTTCGGCACATTGATGGAGAACCCCAGCGAGTGCAGGAGTTCGGCCGTAGTCTGGAGGTGGGAGACGACTGCCTGGGACGAGCCCGCCTTCAGCAGCCAGTCGTCGAGGTAGGGGAAGACTGGAACCCCTGCCCGGCGCAGATGAGCTGCGACCACCGCCATCACTTTCGTGAACACCCGAGGGGCACTGGTAAGGCCAAAGGGGAGCACGGTGAACTGAAAATGCTCGAGGCCTACCGTGAACCGCAGGTAACGCCGGTGGGCCGGCAGGACGGGGATGTGAAAATAAGCGTCCTGCAAGTCCAACGCTACCAACCAGTCTCCAGGGTCGAGGGCAGTAAAGACCTGAGCTAGGGTGAGCATCTTGAACTTCTCCTTCCGGAGGAAGCGATTGACGTTCCGGAGGTCCAAGATAGGATGCATGTCCTCCTTGTCCTTTTTGGGCACCAGGAAGTAGTGGGAGTAGCAACCACGACCTACTTCTGGGGTCGGAACATGCTCTCGATGGCCCTCTTGGCCAAGAGGGCCGTGACTTCCTTCTGTAGAAGTACCAAGTGATCCCCTGACATGCGGTGGAATTGAGGTGGCATGGCTGGGGGGGTGGTCTCGAAGGGGAGGGAGTAGCCCCTTCGGACAATGTCCAAGACCCACCTGTCCGAGGTGATGGGACGCCAGTGGTGAAGGTGATGGCGGACCCTGCCCCCTACTGGCGTGCCGTGCACCGGAAAGGAGGGACTAGGAGGGCTTGGAGGCCGCGGACGGGTTGGAGGTGGTGGCCAGACCCGCACGCTGGTTGCCCGAACCGCCACGGCGGTATCCACGTCCTCGGCCACGCGTAGACGCTTGCTGTGCGGGCCGGTGGCTGGGCATCTGACGTGACTGGGCGCCTGGGCGAAAAGCAGAGCTGAGCGGAGGGCGTACAACAGAAAGGCCCAGGGACTTGGCCGTAGCCCGTGAGTCCTTAAACCGCTCCAGCGCATGGTCTGCCTTTGAACCAAAAAGACCGACTCCATCAAAGGGCATGTCCATGAGTGTATTCTGGACATCTCCCGAGAAACCAGTTGTCCTCAGCCAGGCGTGGCGACGGAGCGCCACCGTCGTAGCAAGCGATCTGCCCAGCGAGTCGGCGGTATCAAGGCCACAACGGATGGTGTATTTAGCCGCATCTCGCCCTTCCGCAATGGCGCGGGTAAGCAGTGTCTGGACTAACCCTGGGCAAAGCACTACGCTACGCTCGCGTAGTTTGCGAAGTTTGCGCTACTTCGCACAACGCGAATTGCACGTAGCACAGTGCGAACATGCGTAGCGTTGCGTAGTGCAGCGGTCATTTTTTGCTTGCTCGTGGTCCTCAACGTCAAGTTGGCGACCGCGAGCAAGCAAAATGACATCCCGGCGAGACTTTTTCCTCGTTCGCGATCAGCAACATCAAGTTGCCGATCGCGAGCGTGGAAAATAAACCTCCCGGCGAGATTCTCAACGCGGGGAGGTCAGGTTTCTCATTGCGAGTGGTCGCGTATGCTCGCGACCGCTCGCGATGAGAAACTACCAGTCCGCGTTGAGAAAGCTGCTGCTCGAGTAAAAATCTACTCGAGCGGCAGTAAAAGACAGCTCGCACTGTGCAAGATGCCGTTTTCAATGATTGCACAGTGCGGACAAGCATCCGGCACTGTGCAATCATTGCGAACAGTGCACTTCGCAGTTCGCGTAGTGCTACGCGTAGCTCGCGTAGTGCGAACTGCACTTTGCGTAGCTTCGCGTAGCGCTACTTCGCGAACTACGCCCAGGCTTAGTCTGGACCTCCTCAGAACACTGCGGCAAAACAGCCGCCACCGAATCCCACAGGGAGTGGGTATATCGGCCCTAAAGGCAAGCGGTGTTGACGGACCGCAAGCCAGCACTGGAGGAAGAAAAAGCCTTCTTCCCAAATTGGTCCAGGCGTTTGGATTCCCTATCCGGAGGGGCTGTAGGGAAGGCGGTTTGGGAGGCAGAGGCTTGGACAACCAAGCTCTCAGGGGTGGGATGTTGGGAGAGAAACAGGGGTCGCCCGGAGCAGGGCGATGGCGTCGGGCCACGTTTCTATCCACAGGAGCCCCTGTGGTGGGTTTGGACCAGGTACCTAAAAGAACGTCAGTGAGTGCATCATTAAACGGCAGCACAGTCTCCGAAGAGGAAGCCGCCGGCTGAAGCACTTCTGTCAGGAGGTTAGTCCTGGCGGCCACAGTAGGCAACTGGAGATGTAAGGCTCCAGCAGCTCTACGCAACACCGTTGCAAAATTAGCCCCCTCCTCCGTAGCCACGGGAGGAGACAGCATGCCAGTGTCAGGGGAGGTATCTAGACCACTGGCATCCCCAAGTTCCTCAACCCAGTCCGGGTCAAACTCACACTGTTGCATGAGAGGGTCCTCAGACCCCTCCCAGCTCTCCTGGTCCTCCTCAGGTTCAAAATATGGAGGAGGAGGGACATTTGGGACCCAAGGTCTCATCGGCGCCGGAACCGGCGTCGGGCGACGTCGGTCCGGCTCCATGTCCGGAGCCGGAGAGAACCGGGGAACGACGTCGTCCGGAGCCCCGGACGGCGTCAGGAACGGCACCGGGGACATCGGCGTCGGCGGAGGCGTGGTTAGGTCAACCGGCGCCGATGTGGGTTGCGGCACCACCGGAGCCGGGATCGAGGCCGGAGCCGAGGCCGGGATGAAGGCTGGTGGGACAAGCGGCGCCGGGACCGGAGTCGACGGCGGCGATGGGGCAACCCCATCAGGACCCGCGGGCCCGAAGGCGCACTGGAGGGACCTGAAGGCCCGAAGAGGCGGGCCATGGCCGACAGGAGTTCCTGTATTTCGGCCTGAGTCGCCCCCGACCCCGGAAAGAACGGGTAATTCGGGGCGGCTCTACAGGCATGTCCGGGGCCGCGGGGACGGTGCCGATTGGGGCCTCAGCCGAGTCGCGAGACCGGCGAGGCGAAGTCTTAGAGCGATGACGCCGCTTAGACTTCTTGTGCTTCGACTTACCGGAGGAGCGCGAAGACTTGGATTCCGACGAACGGTGGGGACTCCGCGTCCGGCCCCTCGACCTCTCCCGGGACCGGGGCTTGGTGCGGCGCGGAGCCGACTGCCGGACCTCGAGCAGCTTTCGAGACCGCTCTCGCAAAGCCTTTGGATGAAGTTTCCGGCAGTCAGGGCACGACTTCGTGTCGTGGTCTCGGCCGAGACAGAAGAGACACTCGAGATGCGGGTCCGTGATCGACATCATGCGAGCACAGGCCTCGCAGGGCTTAAAGCCGGTCATCCCTACGACACCTTAGGAGTCGTGAAGAGTCGTTTGGAGAAACAGTGAAAAATCACAAAAAGGATAGACAAAAATTGACTAGGGCACTGCTCTTCCCGGATCTGCGCTTACTGTCGCGGAAAAAGAAGAACTGACGTCAGCGCGCAGGGGCGGCGTCTAAGTACTGCCCGCTACGTCATCCCGGCGACCACGACGCCGACGATGGACGCGCAAGGGTACTGCTACGCAAAAACTTTCCGGATCCAGCCTGACGCCTGGGGATATTCTAAGGTAAGGAATCTGTCACTAACGTGTCTCTTTCAGATCACCACTGCACTACACTAAAACACGACCCCCTACACTACCCAAACACCACTGAACTACCCTAAACCCTAAAACACTACCCCCAGCACAACCCCCTACACTACACAAACACCACTGCACTACCCTAAACCCTAAATCTACCCCCAGCACGACCCCCTACACTACCCAAACACCACTGCACTACCCTAAACCCTAAAACACTACCCCAGCACGACCCCCTACACTACCCAAACACCACTGCACTACCCTAAACCCTACCCCCAGCACGACCCCTACACTACCCAAACACCACTGCACTACCCTAAACCCAAAAACACTACCCCCAGCACGCCCCCCTACACTACACAAACACCACTGCACTACCCTAAACCATAAAACACGACCCCCAGCATGAGCCCCTACACTACACAAACACCACTGCACTACCCTAAACCCTAAAACACTACCCCCAGCACGACCCCCTACACTACCCAAACACCACTGCACTACCCTAAACCCTAAAATACTACCCCCAGCACAACCACCTACACTACCCAAACACCACTGCACTACCCTAAACCCTAAAACACTACCCGTAGCACGACTCCCTACACTACACAAACACCACTGCACTACCCTAAACCCTAAAACACTACCCCCAGCACGACCTCCTACACTACACAAACACCACTGCACTACCCTAAACCCTAAAACACTACCCCAGCACGACCCCCTACACTACCCAAACACCACTGCACTACCCTAAACCCTAAAACACTACTGCAGCACGAAACCCTACACTACACAAACACCACTGCAGTACACTAAACCCTAAAACACTACCCCCAGCACGACCCCCTATACTACCCAAACACCACTGCACTACCCTAAACCCTAAAACACGACCCCCTACACTACACAAACACCACTGCACTACCCTAAACCCTAAAACACTACCCCCTAAACTGCCCAAACACCACTGCACTACCCTAAACCCTAAAACACTACCCCCAGCACGATCCCCTACACTACACAAACACCACTGCACTACCCTAAACCCTAAATCTACCCCCAGCACGAGCCCCTACACTACCCAAACACCACTGCACTACCCTAAACCCTAAAACACTACCCCCAGCACGACCCCCTACACTACACAAACACCACTGCACTACCCTAAACCCTAAATCTACCCCCAGCACAACCCCTACACTACCCAAACACCACTGCACTACCCTAAACCCTAAAACACTACCCCCAGCACGACCCCCTACACTACACAAACACCACTGCACTACCCTAAACCCTAGAAAAGTAACCCCCACCCCATGCCCAATCGCCCTTACCTCTCACTCCTCGTGGTTCCTCTCTCCTCGTGGTTCCTGCTTCACGTCGTCTCTGAGGGGCGGTGCACGTCGTTGTGAGGAAACGGAACAGCCTCTGTTTCCTTACAACGACGTGGAACGTCTACTTTTAGAACGCATGGTCATTTACCATACATACCTTTACAACGAAATTAGTTGTAAATGCATGCGTGGTAAATGACCATGCGTTCTAAAAAATGCGTAGTAATGACTTCGCGATGTACAACGCATGCGTGGTAATGCATGCGTTGTAATGGTATCGCAAGTAAAAAGTTGTTGTAACGGCTGTTTACCAATCGAAGCTGGCCCCTGTTATTCAGTGAGTCGTTTATTTGATAAATTAGGAGGAAGGAATGTGTTTTTTACCGAAAAGTGCATTCCCGGCTGTTGTATTGTGAAAGTGTCCGCGTGGCCTGGTTTCACTTCCGGTGAGACAGTGGAAGAGTCTGTTTGGATTTAAAGGAGTTCTGTTGTTGGACGGGGCCGGCGCGACACCTCATCAGAAAACACAGCTAATGGAAAGCGTCCTCCCCAAAGTGTGGAGCAGTGCCATGAGAGGTCAACGAGTGTGCGTCCCACCGCAGGATGACCGTACCGCGTGACCCATGTGCTGCCTCCAGTGTACGGAAGGCAGAAGCGGCATCCATCGCAGGTCCTCTTGAAGACCGTTGTAGCACTAATTCTACATTTTGGAACTAGGGCATTTTAACCTCGTTGTTCCTGCCAGATACAAAGAGAAGATCCTGTGTTATTCAGTGCCCTCGTTACCTTTTTTGTGGGTAGTGGTGCTTGTCACTTCGCTGCCCCGCCGGTGCACACGACTGGGCTCCCCAGTCGTGTGCCATCTGTAGGGCCTCTGCCCTCGGATCACTGGTTTCGGTTTCTGGAGTGGCAACATAAACAGTTGCTCCCAAAGGACTAGCCTGAACACTTAGGTGAATATCCCCTGCGCCAGCATTCCGTGGAAATTCTTTCCTAGCTCTCCCACGTCAACAAGGACGTCATAATAGCACGGCTCCGCTCGCGACACCGTATGACGTCATCGGAGCCATAAGAGGACCTCGTCGGTGTGCTGACGTCAGTTCCACCCATTTTTTCCATGCCACCAAGGCAAACAGGCGGACCGACACATTTTCACATGTATACATAGTATACTAAATATATATATATATACAAATGCATAACCAATAAAGGCATAAAGAAATAGCAACAGATCAAGCATTTCTCACTATTAAAACATAAGCATGATTAAGACATATTAAAAACATTCATGCCAAACAGTAAAAGCATCTTTTTTGTAGAAACAGGTGGACAACAGGGAGGTGGGTGGGACAGTGAGGAATCCACAGGCAGATACTGTATTCACCAGAAAAAGCGTTACCGAATGTAAGTAACTTGTTCTTCTGATGGATACTTCTGCCTGTGGATTCCTCACCTTTGAATAGAATCCCCAAGCCGTACCTCACCCGGAGGAGGGTGTCCACCTGACTAGACCAAAAAATCTTGCAAAACAGATCGAGCAAAATGGTCATCCCTCCTAACCTCCGAATCCAATAATAATCGAATCATTTTTCGTCTAAATTATATTGAAAATAATACTTTAAAAATACTTTTATTAATAAATTTAGACAAACACTTAAGAAGGGTGCGCAACTTCTGTATAATATATAAAAAAAAAGAATGAATATAGTTTTCCAAACTAAAAATTATTCACAATTTTTTTAAATATAAATATATATGTATATATATATAGAAAATAAAAAAACATAGGATTGAGGTACATTAGACTTACAAATTTTCATTTAAAAAACCTTTGAAATTCACTGAAAAAAACCATAGGTTTCAGGCACGTTATAGTTAGAAATTAGCATTTAAAAAACCATAGAAATTCACTGAAAAAAACATAGGTTTCAGGCACGTTATAGTTAGAAATTAGCATTTAAAAAGCCATAGAAATTCACTGAAAAAAACCATAGGTTTCAGGAACGTTATAGTTAGTTGGACATTTCACTCGTACAAAACCATAGAAATTCTGGCGTTATAGTTAGTTCAGCTAACTATAACTCGCATCCCCGCAATGCACTGCTGATGACGTCACATATTACATCACATGGTCAGTGACATCACTGATGACATCATCCACGTGAAAATCTGATGCACCTCCTCACACCTGAATATAACCTTTGATAGACCCACTCTAAAATACAGACTACCATCTTCGAAAAAATAGACACATCAATACCAGTTACTAAATACGCACTGACCGATTCCTAGGTCTACACACACATCCACTCATTCACCCATACAGTCACTCATACATGCAGTCACTCATCAATACAACACTATCATATGCACTCATACACCTATACAGACACTCACACACTGCCACATATCCAGAGTTACTCACACACCTAGTCAGTCATGCAAAGAATCAATCATACTTCCATTTACTCACCTATACAGTTATACAGACACCACCTCACTTATTCATACAGATACTAACACATAATTACTCTCTTATAGAATCACTGATACAAATACACACTCATCCATGCAGCCACTCTCACAATTACTGACTCTCACATATAGTTATTTATATACACCATCACTCACATATACTGCCTTTTACATATGTAGTTACTTGCACATGTACCACTGAGACATCCATTCACTCACCAACACACCCATACACACACTCACCCACCCATACAGCTGTTTCCACATGCACTCTTGAACCCATACACCCAGTGAATCAACCACTCACAATTCTATGCACAGAGTCACACACCTCCCACCCCACCCACACACACACTCAGGCAGCCATACAAATACTCAGGCAAGCAATCAATAACCCATATAGACACTCATGCAGCTACTCACCAACCCATGCAGCAGCTTACACAACAACAGACAGACTGATACAGACTTTCACACAGTTTAGTCACTAACCCATGCATTCAGTAAGACACATTTAATCACTCACTTATACAGTCAGTCACGTACCTACTAAATCCTCCATACAGACACTTATACACCAACTCATTCTTCAATACAGCTTGGCATATATATAAAACAAATTTAAACTTTACAGAAACACACAGTCACTGCATGATGTCATCAGTGATGTAATTTGAGATGTCATCAGTGATGTCACTGACCATGTCATGAATGATGTAATATGTGACGTCATCAGCAGTGCATTGCGGGAGCGCGAGTTATAGTTAGCTGAACTAACTATAACGCCGGAATTTCTATGGTTTTGTACAAGTGAAATGTCCAACTAACTATAACGTTCCTGAAACCTATGGTTTTTTCAGTGAAAATATATATATATATATGTATATATATTCCAAGTTTTTGCCCATGCATGAAGACGCCACTCAGCAACAGTCCATTCAACTGAATTTTAATTAGGCATACCGGCATTTCACATCCTGATAATTACAATGCCTTACGCGTTTCGGAGTTGCCTATCTCCTTGTTCACAGGCTGAAAACGCGCACATTACCGGAAAAGGAAACTCCATCATTTAAATAATTTTATGCCCTCCAGTGGGCCTCTAAGGTAAGTTCACTCTCGGTGCAGGCTGGTACCTGTAGTTCCCTTTGTATCAATTATTACCCTCCAGTGGGTCAGTAACGTGCCATGATTTTTCTCGATCTTTGACCCATCAGTGGGCCTCCAAAATGCTTGTGCCTGTTACTTTAAAAGAACTGTTGCCCCGCAGTTAGAGGCAACGGACAGTCCTGTATATATATATATATCCTCACCGTGTTGGTTCAAGTTGGTTGAATGGCGCTCGCAATGTCAGCAGTGCGTTTTCTCATCCGGCAGAAACACACCGGTAACTATTTCCAAAATCTGGCGCCACTGCACCAGAAAAAGGAGCGCACTCTCCAGGGAAGTTCTTGCTATTCGTTTATTTTAGCACAATTAACAAAACCCTTCTGTTAATTGTGCTAAAATAAACAAATAGCAAGAAAACTAATATATATATATATATATATATATACACACACACACACACTTGCAGAACTTCTCACAGAGACCTGAGAAGAAAGGAGATGCACTCACGTACTGGTTGCAATCTTCATTATTACCATATGGATCACGAAACAATGTAGGCCTCACCAACGCGTTTCGGTAACTCCCCCTTGCTCAGAGGTACAAGCGGCAGTTCGTGGGACAGAAACATTGGAGGGTCATATTAGAATAACTGGACTACCAGGACCATAATGCACCAGTAATAATCTTATTATGGGAACTCAATTAAGGGACAGAAATTTCAATAAAATCAGGTGCGAACGTTCTGGCAGTTATGAATGATGAACTGCCGCTTGTACCTCTAAGCAAGGTCAAGTTACCGAAAATGTGTTGGGGAAAAGACTTAATAGGGCACATCAGTAGCTGACTTCGAAAGCATCTATGCCCAGTGCTTTCTGTTGGGCTTTTGTTTGTCACTCTTATTTTCTTGCTTTCTATTGTGAAGAACAGATGCCGTATTGCTTGCTCCTAATTTATATAGCTGTCAAAGATGTAGTAAATGTATTGATAGATTTCTACCAAACAGAATCAAATCTCAGCACATTTTTTGAGACTCTTTCGTACAACCATCTCAAGATGGGCACGTGGGATGGATTGTATGACTATCCACTTCCTTTGCAGAGGTTGTAAAGATGCAAAATGTACTTAATGAGATACTGTAAAAAACAACTCCATTACAATAATCCTTACTTAGATACTGATGAGTTACTGACTGTCTTCTAGAATCAACTCCTTGGCAACGCTTCCTTCATCCCTCCCCCTCACTGCCTAGTTTTGAAGGGTTATGTATTTGTTATTGGCATTCAGGCGAGGCATGGATAGGATAACTATTGTAAGCTATCTCTCAGATGAGAATCAGAGTTACATACAATCATTCTAAAAATGGATGGCCGGAAGACCTCTACAACTCAAAACTACAAAGCCATCTAAAACACTGAAAAAGACTGAGATCATTACCTGCAGATAATGGAAAAAATACTAGCCTCTCTCCATATGAGGCCCCAACATTAAGAGAGGTCAGAAACCTAGGGGTATCCATGGATTCAGACCCATCCTTGATACCACGTTATCAACGTCACAAACAGTGCCTTCTACACAATGAAAACACTGTGTCGCATCTTCCCATAACTTGCATATCATCAGAAAATGCAAGCCATCCTCACAATTGTAATCTTCAAGGTTGACCATGTCAACAGACCACACACTGGTGCACTCGCATACATTATACACAAAATACAACTCATCCATAATGCTACTGGCAATACTTCTTCTCCATCTTCATCCAAGAAAACACATGACTCCAGTCCTGCAGTTGCTCCACTGCCTACCTACAGTTAGAAGGAGAATGTTCAAGGCGCTCTGAATTGTTCAGAGGGCCTTCCAAGGAAAAGGACCAATATACCTACAGGATAAATTTAAGCATTACAAACAAAACAGGGCACTGCTTTCGGTGTACAAACCACAACCTCTACAACTTCCTACCAGCTGACATTCGAAGCATTTAGGAGCACATACACTTCATAAGACAGTTGAAAACCTGGATATTTTCAAGATTGTCACAAAGCTGACACCTGGCGAAGAGTCTTTGCCTGCGGGTTGAACCGGAAGTCCAAGTTTTCACAGTTCTTGACTGCCAGAGGCCACGTTGCTGCCGATGCAGGAAGTGCCTATGCAGAAAGAGCATTCAGGAATTGACCCTAGGAATGAGGAATAAGCTAGAGGGTAAAAATCCTTCAAGATGACTTCTAGACGCTGAAGAGACTTCAAGTCGTGAAACAAGTTAAAAGAGGAGGAATCCAAACCAACAGAAGATGATTGAAGTAATACAGTAAACAAACAGTGAGGATACAGTTGATGCCCAGAGGTGCCTAAGGAGGGACTGGAGCACTGTAACACACCACAGAAGACCTGGAAGCATTACGACGCAAGGAGTGAACAGAAATTCCTCCTCAAATAGGTATAGGACAGGAAATACCACAGAGGAAGTCAGACTACCAAGTTGGATTGGGAAGGTTACATAGAGAGTAATGGAGAAACCGCCATCTTGGTTAGGGCAGTAGTTTAAGCCATCCCAGAGATCCTGACCAGAGGATTGTGGGAAGGAGAAGGATTATCAACATAGAGATGCCGAAGCTGTCTCCCAAAATGCCCCCAAGAGAAGACCACCGCCCCAGGGTAAACCCATGGGCTGGAAAACGTAAGGTCAGTAGGTTGAGCGATTGCAGTAGCCCGCCGGTGCCTTCGTGGTTTCTCCTGCCCTCACTGTCACTCCTGTGGCAAGGCACGGAAGAAGCAGCAGACCAAAACCTGGGCCTGAACAGAGAAAGCATCCTTCCAAGACCATCACTAGGAGGGTATAATTACCAATGGACCAAAAATTGATGTTTACCACGCAAGAAGCAAGAATTTCATGCCTCCTGCATCTCAAACTCAGTCTCATCCTCAACCAGAACAGGGGGAGATAGAGAATACAATAGCTGAAAGGGATTGGCACAGTAAGGTTTCAGTTGGGAAACGTGAAACACAGGATGGATTTTCCAATGGAGGGGCAGTTGAATCTTGTGGGCAACTGGACTGATTATCTGAACAATCTTAAAAGGCCCATAAATTTGTGGTGTACATTTATTGCGGGGGAGATTTGATGGAAAAAAACTTGAAGGAAACCCAGACTTTGTCTTCAATCTTGTAGGAAGGGAAAGAAATGCGACGATTATCAGCGTACAACATCATACACTGTTTAGAAGCCTGAAGATTAAGTGAAATCTTCCGCCGAACAGCTTTCAGATGTTGAACAAAGCTGGCAGCAGTGGGCACCATGTGAGAATTCTGAGCTCCAGAGGAAAAGGTCAGAAGATGAAGGCTGTGGAGGCAAAAACACAGCGAAGATTGAGTAGCACTATGGATGGAATTGTAACAGAAAAAGTGAGCCAAGGCTAAAAAGGATGACCAGTAACTTTGAGGGGCAGTACAGAAACAGATGTGATATTGTTCCAGTCTTTGGTTTAGTCCTTTGATTTGACCATTAGTCTGGGGGTGAAAACCAGAGGACAAGGCCACCTCGATTTCAAGAGACTTGCAAAAAGAGTTCGATTAGCAAGAGATGTAGTGAGTGCCACAATCGGAAACTATAACCTGAAGCAGACCATGCAAGCGAAAGATTTCCTGCAAAATGAATTGACCCAAAAACTCTGCAGAGGGAAATTTCTTAAGGGCTGTGAAATGAGCAATTTTGAAAAAATATTAAACAGTGACCATGATTACCCGATTTCCTCCATGAGCAAGGGCAACAATGAAATCAGTAGAGATAGTGTGCTACGGTTCAGGTGGAACAGGTAGAGTCCTGAAGGACAGGAGTGAGAAGATTTTCCTTAAGCGGAGATTGGACAGGACCCAAAGTAGACCTCAGTATCAACTTGGACTGATGGCCACCCAAAGGATTGAAGGATGAGTTTCAAGGTAGAATTGATTCCTCTATGACAGGAAACAGGGGAGTCATGACATATCTTGAAGATTTCAATTCACAGATCTTTAGATGGGATAAAAAAGGCTTACCCTTAAGGACAAAATTGCTCTTTTTACGTACTATGCCAGACAGGGCTTCCCATTCTTTCCTGGGCACTGTGGAATAACTACAAACCTTTTCAAGAAATGACTGAGCAACTCCAAAGATCTTCTGTGGAGGGAGAATATATTGACCAAAAACTGAAGGGGCTTCAGGGTATCTTCATGGAAGAGCATCAGCCAGAATGTTTTTAGGGCCAGGAATATGAGTGATGACAGTCATATTCATTAAAGAAATAAGGCCATTGAGTCTGTCGACTGTTCCCGCTCTGCATATACCCGAGACACTGGAGGTTGCAATGATCAGTGCAGACTTCAAATGGTTCTCAAGGTAACATTAAAAACACTCCTCCATTCTGAGCAAGCCTGCTTCATCGCTGAGAGTTCTCTTTCCAAGACTGAGCAATTCTTTTCCGAATCTGACAACATATGAGCAAGGTAGAATATTGGAATGTTCTAATCTATCATCTTCCTGTAGCTGAAGAACTGCACAATAGCTCGATCAAAGGCATCAATCTCAACAATAAACTTTTTAGTTGGATCAGGATGACATAATATAGGAGCTTGAGTAAAGGCTTATTTATTTTAGAGCCTGCAAGGCTTAATCAGCTAACAAGTCCCAATGAAAGCCGTGGCTGAGCATGTCTTTTTTAAGATCACAAGTGATGTTACTAGTCAACTGAGCAAAGTTGTCAAAGAATGTAGGTAGAAATTGGCTAGGCGAAGGAAGCATTGTGTTTCCTTGACAATTTAAGGAGAAGTAAGGAAATGCAATAAAGCGGTGGCACGTGCTTTGTGAAAAAATACTGCCTTCACTCACAGAATTGTGACATGCTTCATCATTGGGCTTGCTACAATACACCCCTGCGCAAACCAACGCCTGGGGTGGAGCAAAGGGGAGGGGAAAACAATACAAACATAAAAGTTGGGATCACCGAAGAAAAGTGCAGTGAAGGTTAAAACTAACTCGGAAGTGTCTCCTCTCGAAATTTTATTCCTGGGCCCCCTGGCTAGGTCTAAAAACGTGAAGGATGGTTGTGATAGGAGAAGATAAAGATTTCCTTCACCCCTCCTTACTGCCAAAGTGTCGACATGTTTCTGCCGTTTGATACGTGCCCTCAGGGTTGGGTCACACCGGCATTCATCAGGACCCTTCGGATCCCAAAGTGTGTTGGCCTCTGAACCTGAATTAGGTATTCTTGGAATGGGTTACTTCCAAGCAGAGGGCTCCCCTGTATAACACGGACTCGGTATTCTGTGGGGGAAAGACACAAAGGGGGAACATAATTACTCATAGAGAGGCTTGAAGGACCCCTGTCACTGCCACTCGAAACCCCTGATTAAATACTCCCATCTCACAAAGCAACCCTGCACCATCTGGGTGCTCATTTTAAACAATTTGGTGTTAATTATGAACACTCAGTCCCTAATCGGACCAGACATTCAAAGTGAAACAATATTCACCAAACATCCATCGCTGGTAACCGTTTTTCCTTAACCGAAGTCCAATGCACCAACATTGCACGCACTCATGCTGCGCAATAAAAAACAAAACTCACCGAGTTTCATATACTACATTGCTAAAACTTGCGAGAGATTGGGAGTGACACCCTGTAGTCAAACTCTAAGAGAAAAATAAAACATAAGCATAATGGAGTTAAGCATTAGCATGGTTTCTCAATTTGTAAGTCAGAGATTGGTAATTCATTCTGTCTCTATTCATAATGTATGTGGCCCGCTGAGTAGTGAAAGCCATAGTGCCAAAAGCCACAAATCAATGCCCGGATTTTGATCAAGCCTTAACGCACAAGTTACTAACTTGTGTAACGATATATCTGTAAGAGACAGTAGTTAGTGACAGATTCCTTACCTTAGAATATCCCCAGGAGTCAGGCTGGATCCGGAAAGTTTTTGCGTAGCAGTACCCTTGCGCGTCGGTAGGCGGCGTCGTGCGGCTCCGCGTCCGTCGTCGTGATCGCCGGGATGACATCTCGGGCAGTACTTAGACGCCGCCCCTGCGTGCTGACGTCAGTTCTGTACACGACTTTCCGCGCCAGGAACGCAGAGCCATGCAAGAAGCTGACATAGGTGTCTGAAAAATACTAGGGCCCTGAAAGGGATGTCCTTAACCCTAGAAATCAGTTCGCAGAACGGGGAGGATGGGTGGGGCGGTAAGGAATCTGTCACTAACTACTGTCTCTTACAGATATATCGTTACACAAGTTAGTAACTTGTGCATCTGAAAGAGACATGTTAGTGACAGATTCCTTACCTTAGAATAGATACCCCAGCAATACCAACCCCGGTGGTGGGTCTGTGAACAAAGATCAGACAAGGAAGTCCCGGAGGACAGAACGGCCAAAGAAGCCGTCCCTCCGGACCTGACTGTCAAGGCAGTAATGCTTTGTAAACGTGTGCAGCGAGGCCCACGTAGCTGCCTGACAGATATCCTGCAGCGGAACACCGTGGTAGCAGCCGTTGCCCTAGTGGAATGGGCACGCAGCCCAACAGGAGGCTCCTTTTTAGCCAAAGAATAGCAGGCTTTGATACACAAGGTTACCCAGCGGGAGATGGTTCTCTTGTGCACCGCCCGACCTTTTTTGGCGCCCATGTAGCCAACAAAGAGCTGGTCATCCACCCGGAAGTGTTGTGTGCGGTTGATATAAAAGGAAAGCGCACGTTTTGGGTCCAGACGGTGGAGCCTCTCTTCCTCTCTGGAAGGATGCGGAGGCGGAAAGAAGGTGGGCAAAGTGATGGTCTGCCCAATGTGGAAGGTAGTAACCACCTTTGGCAAGAAGGACGGACGCGTCCTAAGAACAACCTTGTCTGGATGTACAGACAGAAAGGGAGGTTTGCATGATAGAGCCTGGAGCTCACTCACCCGCCGAGCGGAGGTGATGGCCACCAGAAAGGCTGTCTTCAGAGTCAGAAGACAAAGAGGACAGTTATGTAGAGGCTCAAAGGGAGCGCACATAAGAAAGGTAAGAACCAAGTCCCACTGAGGCATCACAAACGGAACAGGAGGGAAGAGGTGTGTAATGCCTTTTAGGAACCTGTTAACAACAGGGGACTTGAAAAGGGAGGGCTGATCAGGAAGCCTGAGGAAGGCCGAGATGGCACAAAGATAGCCCTTGATGGTACCCAGGGCAGAACCCCGTTGGGCCAGGGAAAGAAGGAACAGAAGAACCTCAGAAAGAGGGGCAGAGAGAGGGTTCACAGCCTTTGCTGTGCACCATGCCACAAACTTGTTCCACCTGCAGGCGTAAAACACCTCAGTGGAGGGACGCCTGGCTGCCAGAATCACATCACAAACTTCAGGAGGCAAGTCGAAAGGAATCAACTGCCGCCGCTCAATCTCCACGCAAGCAGGTGGAGGCTGGACAGGTTCGGGTGGAGGACCGTCCCCTGCTGCTGTGACAGAAGATCCTCCCGAAGAGGCAGACGGATCGGGGGATCGACGCTCATACTGAGTAGCTCGGGATACCAAACTCTTCGAGCCCAGTCCGGAGCCACAAGGATGACTTGGGCCCGGTCGCGCCGAATCTTCTTCAACACTCTGGGTAGAAGTGGTATAGGCGGAAAGGCGTACAACAGACCGCAACTCCACTCGCGACGAAAAGCGTCGCCGAGCGACTGCCGCCTTGGAAATTCCAACGTGCAGAACTGATGACATTGCGCGTTCTCTTCGGTGGCGAAAGAGTCTGTAGAAAGAGTCCTTGCGCCACTTCCGAGTGAAGACGCCATTCGTGATCCATCATGCCTGAGCTAGGGTGAGCATCTTGAACTTCTCCTTCCGGAGGAAGCGATTCACGTTCCGGAGGTCCAAGATAGGACGCATGTCCTCCTTGTCCTTTTGGGCACCAGAAAGTAGTGGGAGTAGCAACCACGTCCTACTTCTGGGGTCGGAACATGCTCGATGGCCCTCTTGTCCAAGAGGGCCGTGACTTCCTTCTGCAGAAGCACCAAGTGATCCCCTGACATGCGGTGGAATTGAGGTGGCATGGCTGGGGGGGTGGTCTCGAAGGGGAGGGAGTAGCCCCTTCGGACAATGTCCAAGACCCACCTGTCCGAGGTGATGGCACGCCAGTGGTGAAGGTGATGGCGGACCCTGCCCCCTACTGGCGTGCTGTGCACCTGAAAGGAAGGACTAGGAGGGCTTGGAGTCCGCGGACGGGTTGGAGGTAGTGGCCTGACCCGCACGCTGGTTGCCCGAACCGCCACGGCGGTATCCACGTCCTCGGCCACGCGAAGACGCTTGCTGCGCGGGCCGGTGGCTGGGCAGCTGACGTGACTGGGCGCCCCTTCCGTGGCCACGAAAGGGGCGAAAAGCAGAGGTTAGCGGAGGGCGTACAACAGAAAGGCCCAGGGACTTGGCAGTAGCCCGTGAGTCCTTAAAACGCTCCAGCGCATGGTCTGCCTTTGAACCAAAAAGACCGACTCCATCAAAGGGCATGTCCATGAGTGTATTCTGGACATCACCCGAGAAACCAGTTGTTCTCAGCCAGGCGTGGCGACGTAGCGCCACCGTCGTTGCAAGCGATCTGCCCAGCGAGTCGGCGGTATCAAGGCCACAACGTATGGTGTATTTAGCCGCATCTCGCTCTTCCACAATGGCGCGGGTAAGCAGTGTCTGGACCTCCTCAGAACACTGCGGCAAAACAGCCGCCACCGAATCCCACAGGGAGTGGGTATATCGGCCCAAAAGGCAAGCGGTGTTGACGGACCGCAAGCCGGCACTGGAGGAAGAAAAAGCCTTCTTCCCAAATTGGTCCAGGCGTTTGGATTCCCTATACGGAGGGGCGGTAGGGAAGGCGGTATGGGAGGCAGAGGCTTGGACAACCAAGCTCTCGGGGGTGGGATGTTGGGAGAGAAACAAGGGGTCGCCCGGAGCAGGGCGATGGCGTCGGGCAACGTTCCTATCCACAGGAGCCCCTGTGGTGGGCTTGGACCAGGCGCCCAAAAGAACGTCAGTGAGTGCATCATTAAACGGCAGCACAGTCTCCGAGGAGGAAGCTGCCGGCTGAAGCACTTCCGTCAGGAGATTAGTCCTGACAGCCACAGTAGGCAATTGGAGATGTAAGGCTCCAGCTGCTCTACGCCACACCGTTGCAAAATTTGCTCCCTCCTCCGTAGCCACGGGAGGAGACAGCATGCCTGTGTCAGGGGAGGTGTCTAGACCACTGGCATCCCCAAGTTCCTCAGCCCAGTCCTGATCATACTCACACTGTTGTGTGAGAGGGTCTTCGGACACCTCCCAGCTCTCTTGGTCCTCCTCAGGTTCAAAATATGGAGGAGGAGGGACATTTGGGACCCAAGGTCTCATCGGCGCCGGAGCCGGCGTCGAGCGACGTCGGTCCGGCTCCATGTCCGGAGCCGGAGAGAGCCGGGGACCGACGCCGTCCGGAGCCCCGGACGGCGTCAGGAACGGCACCGGGGACATCGGCGTCGGCGGAGGCGTGGTTAGGTCAACCGGCGTCGATGGGGGTTGCGGTACCACCGGAGCCGGGATCGAGGCCGGGGCCGGAGCCGAGGCCGGGATGAAGGCTGGTGGGACAGGCGGCGCCGGGACCGGAGTCGACGGCGACGCCGGAGCAACCCCATCAGGGCCCGCGGGGCCCGAAGGCGCACCGGAGGGACCTTGAGGCCCGAAGAGGCGGGCCATGGCCAACAGGAATTCCTGTATTTCGGCCGGAGTCGCCCCCGAACCCGGAAAGGACGGGTAATGCGGGGGCGGCTCCATAGGCATGTCCGGGGCTGCGGGGACGGTGCCGACTGGGGCCTCAGCCGAGTCGCGAGACCGGCGAGGCGAAGTCTTAGAGCGATGACGCTTCTTAGACTTTTTGTGCTTCGACTTACCCGAGGAGCGCGAAGACTTGGACTCCGACGACCGGCGGGGACTCCGCGACCGGCCCCTCGACCTCTCCCGGGACCGGGGCTTGGTGCGCGCGGAGCCGACTGCCGGACCTCGAGTAGCTTTCGAGACCGCTCTCGCAAAGCCTTCGGGTGAAGTTTCCGGCAGTCAGGGCACGACTTCGTGTCGTGGTCTCGGCCGAGACAGAAGAGACACTCCAGATGCGGGTCTGTGATCGACATCATTCGACCACAGGCGTCGCATGGCTTGAAGCCGGGCATCCCTACGACACCTAGGAGTCGTGAAGACTCGAAAAGAAACAGTGAAAAAATTCACAAAAAGTTAGTCAAAAATTGACTAGGGCACTGGCGTGGAAAAAGAAGAACTGACGTCAGCGCGCAGGGGCGGCGGCTAAGTACTGCCCGCGACGTCATCCCGGCGATCACGACGCCGACGACGGACGCGGAGCCGCACGACGCCGGCTACCGACGCGCAAGGGTACTGCTACGCAAAAACTTTCCGGATCCAGCCTGACGCCTGGGGATATTCTAAGGTAAGGAATCTGTCACTAACGTGTCTCTTTCAGATGTATGTAGCACACTGGATTCTTAAAGCCGCAAGTCAAAGCACAGAATCTAATAAAACCTGCACCATAACACACCCCGTTAAAATAATTAATTAATTAGGGTGAATTAGCCCCGGGCTCCCAGTGCGGTATCTCGTAGCGGGACCATTCCCGTCACTCAGAATGGCCTCTGGTTTGTTGTTCTGTCCCGCGGAACTTCCCCCTACAACTCCTTACTTCGTCAAGGTGGGTGCACTTCATGGACAATATCCAGCTCTCGCCGTGTAGGTAGCGAGAAGCTGCTTCGCTTCTCCTCTCTTATCGGGAGGGTTTCCGGTCACGTGACGGGACTCCGTATCACGTGAACTTGACGTCCTGCTACATTGCAAGACTAGTGTGATGTTATTTTTCCTTTTTCCCGTCAATGGGTAGCAAGTTTATTGAAATTAACAAATGCAGTGTCTGTACCGATTCTGGTACGAAGTCTGTATAGGCCTCTGTGTCACGTGACCCTGATGTCTTGTTACATCGCATGGCTTGCGTTATGTTAGTTGTCCTTTTCTTTCAAATGGGGGACAACTTTATTAAAAGTAACAAACGCAAAGTCTGCTTCGATACTGGTACACATTCAGTGAATGCTAAGCTGCACCCCTTAAAATTAAGCTGCCGATATTTGAGGGTGCCCGGCAGATTCTGGGCTTTGACTTGCGGCTTTAACAATTCAGTGTGCTACATACGTTAAGGCTTGATCAAAATCCGGGCATTGATTTGTGGCTTTTGGCACTATGGCTTTGACTACTCAGCGGGCTACATACATTATGAATAGAGACAGAATGAATTACCAATCTCTGGCTTACAGATTGAGAAACCAAGCTAATGCTTAACTCCATTATGCTTATGTTTTATTTTTCTCTTAGAGTTTGATTTCAGGGGCTCACTCCCAATCTCTCGCTAGTTTTAGAGTTGTAGTATATGAAACTCGGTGAGTTTGTTTTTTATTGCACAGCATGAGTGAGAGCAATGTTGGTGCATTGGACTTAGGAAAAGGAAAAAACGGTTACCAGCGATGGATGTTTGGTGAATATTGTTTCACTTTGAATGTCTGGTCCGATTAGGGACTGAGTGTTCATAATTAACACCAAATTGGTTAGAATGAGCACCCAGGAGGTGCAGAGTTGCTTTGTGAGACAGGAGTATTTAATGAAGGGTTTCGAGTGGCTGAGTACGGACTCTTGACAGAGGATGAGTAATTATGTTCCCCTTTTGTGTCTTTCCCCCACAGAATACCGAGTGCGTGTTATACAAATGAGCCCTCTGCTTGGAAGTAACGCATTCCAAGAATACCTAATTCAGGTTCAGAGGCCAATACACTTTGGGATCCGAAGGGTCCTGATGAATGCCGGTGTGACCCAACACTGAGGGCACGTATCAAACGGCAGAAACATGTCGACACTTTGGCAGTAAGGAGGGGTGAAGGAAATATTTATCTTCTCCTATCACCACCATAATTCACGTTTTTAGACCTAGCCGGGGGGCCCAGGAATAAAAGTTCGAGATGGGACACTTCCGAGCTAGTTTTAACCTTCACTGCACTTTTCTTCGGTGATCCCAACTTTTGTTTGTATTGTTTTCCCCTCCCCTTTGCACCACCCGAGGCGTTGGTCTGCGCAGGGGTGTATTGAAGCAAGCCCAATGATGAAGCATGTCACAATTCTGTGAGTGAGGGCAGTATTTTTTCACAAAGCATGTGCCACCGCTGTATTGCATTTCCCTACTCCTCCGTGTGTGTGATAGTCATTTAATAGGGGAGGTCGGAGTAGGGGGATATTGCCTCTCCCACCTTCTTAGTGAGTGTGATTGAATTGAAGGAGAAGGCCAATCCAAAATGGCTAAAACCTTATGTATTCATGGAAATTCCTGTACTACTTATGTGGAAGCATAAATAATCAACTTATGACTGGTCAAAGGTGCATTTTTCAAGTTTGCAAAAAAAGTTAATTTTGGCGCGGTGTAATTAATACTTGACTGACATGCTTATGAATGCAAATCTCTATGTTGGCCAAATGGAACTTGAAGAACAGGTTACTTACCTTCGGTAACGATATATCTGTAAGAAACATAGGTTAGTTATAGATTCCTTACCTTAGAATTACCCCAAGGCCTCAGACGGGATCCGGAAAGTTTTTCGTCAGCAGTACCCCTGCACGTCGAAAGGCGGCGTAGGTCGGCTCCGCGTTCGTCGTTGGCGTAGTGGTCGCCGGAATGACGTCGCGGTAGCTACATAGACGCCGCCCTCGCGCGCTGACGTCACTTCTGTACACAACTTTACACGCCAGAAGCGCAGAGCCATGCAAGACACTGACCACTGGTGCACAAATCTAGGGCCCTGAAACGAAGTCCTTAACCCTAGAAGTCAGTTCGCAGAATGGGGAGGATAGGTGGGGTGGTAAGGAATCTATAACTAACCTATGTTTCTTACAGAAATATCGTTACCAAAGGTAAGTAACTTGTTTATCTGAAAGAAACAGTTAGTTATAGATTCCTTACCTTAGAATAGATACCCCAGCAATACCAACCATGGAGGTGGGTCTGCGAACCAAGTTCACACCAGGAAGTCCTGGAGAACAGAACGGCCAAAGAAGCCGTCTCTCCAGACTTGGCTGTCCAAGCAGTAGTGTCTTGTGAACGTGTGCAGCGATGCCCACATAGCTGCCTGACAGATGTCATTAAGGGGTACTCCACGTCCCAAAGCAGTGGTAGCTGCCATCGCCCTGGTGGAATGGGCGCGCAACCCCACTGGAGGCTCCTTCTTTGCCAAGGAATAACAAGCTTTGATGCACAAAACGACCCATCTAGAAATGGTCCGTTTGTGCACAGCCCGACCTTTTTCTGCGCCCACGTAGCCAACAAAGAGCTGGTCATACACCCGGAATTGTTTTGTGCGATCCAAGTAAAAGGAAAGCGCACGCTTTGGATCCAGATGGTGGAGCCTCTCTTCTTCTTTTGAAGGATGCGGAGGCAGAAAGAAGGTAGGCAAAGTGATGGTCTGTCCAATATGGAAAGGAGTAACCACTTTGGGAAGGAAGGACAGACGAGTTCGAAGGACAACCTTGTCCGGATGAACAGTCAGAAAAGGAGGCTTAGAAGAAAGTGCTTGGAGCTCACTCACCCTGCGTGCAGAGGTGATGGCCACCAGAAAAGCAGTTTTTAAGGTCAGAAGCCTGAGAGGACAGTTATGTAGCGGCTCAAAGGGAGCGCACATTAGATATGTAAGAACCAAGTTCAAGTCCCACTGGAGATTTACGACGAGAACAGGAGGAAAAAGATGAGTAATGCCCTTAAGTAAGCGATTCACAACAGGGGACTTGAAAAGAGAAGGCTGATCAGGAAGCCTAAGGAAGGCTGAAATGGCCGAGAGGTAGCCCTTTAGAGTGCCCAGAGCAGAGCCCTGCTGGGCAAAAGAAAGGAGGAACAAGAGAACCTCAGAAAGAGGTTCGGACAGGGGATCCACAGCCTTTGCTGTGCACCATGCCACAAATTTGTTCCATCTGCAGGTGCATACCGTCTTAGTGGAGTGACGCCTGGCTGCCAAGATAACATCACAGACTTCGGGAGGCAGGTCAAATGACGTCAACTGCCGCTGCTCAATCTCCACGCAAGGAGGTGGAGGCTGGTTAGGTTCGGGTGGAGGACCATCCCCTGCTGCTGCGACAGAAGGTCCTCCCGAAGAGGCAGTCTGATCGGAGGATCGATGGCCATGTGTAGCAGCTCGGGATACCAGACTCTTCGTGCCCAATCCGGAGCCACAAGAATGACTTGGGATCGGTAGCCCTTGATCTTCTTCAGCACTGTGGGCAGAAGTGGTATAGGCGGAAAGGCGTATAGAAAACCGCAACTCCACTCGCAATGAAAAGCGTCGGCTAGCGAGTGCCGCCTTGGAAATTCCAACGCGCAGAATTGCTGACATTGCGCGTTCTCTTCGGTGGCGAATAGATCTAACCAAGGCTCTCCCCACTGTCGAAAGAGACCTTGCACCACCTCAGAGTGAAGACGCCATTCGTGATCCATCATGCACCTGTGGCTGAGTTCGTCCGCCCTGGCGTTCAGGGAACCTGCCAGGTGTTGAACCACCAGGAATATGCCCTGATGTTCCAGCCATGACCAGAGGCGGAGGGCCTCCTGACATAGGGTCCACGACCCCACCCCCACCCCGCCTTGTTTGTTGCAGTACCACATGGCGGTGGAGTTGTCCGTGAACACCTGCACTACTCTTCCCGGGACAGAGGGAAGGAATGCTTTGAGTGCAAGACGAATCGCCCGAAGCTCCAGAAGGTTGATGTTGGGCCCGGACTCCGCCGAAGACCAGAGGCTTCTGATCTCCGCCTCCCCCATGTGGCCGCACCATCCCAGAAGCGATGCATCGGTCACCACTGTGAACTCTGGTTGGGGAAGGTAGAGGGATCTGCCGTCGAGCCAATCCTAGTTCGTTAGCCACCACTGCAATTGGTGTGCAGTGCCCTCCGAGATCTGGACGCAATTGGACAGGTTCTCCATATGTTGTGCCCACTGAAACTTCAGGTCCCACTGCAGAGCCCGCATATGCCATCTGGCATGGTCCACCAGCAGGATGCAGGAGGCCAAGAGGCCCAGTAGCCTGAGGGTCATCCTGACCGAAACTCGGGATAGAGGCTGAAAGATCGGAATCATAGCCCGAATATCCTGGACTCACTGTTTGGGAGGATAGACCCGAAACTGCGTCATGTCCAGAACCGCTCAGATGAAGAGGAGCTTCTGAGAGGGAGTCAGGTGTGACTTCTGCACGTTGATGGAGAACCCCAGCGAATGCAGGAGGTCGGCCGTAGTCTGGAGGTGGGAGAAGACAGCCTGGGGCAAGACCGCCTTCAACAGCCAGTCGTCGAGATAGGGGAAGACTGGAACCCCTGATCTGCGCAGATGAGCTGCGACCACCGCCATCACTTTCGTGAACACCCGAGGGGCGCTTGTAAGGCCAAAGGGGAGCATGGTAAATTGAAAATGCTCGTGGCCTACCGTGAACCGCAGGTAACGCCGGTGGGCCGGCAGGACGGGGATGTGAAAATAAGCGTCCTGGAAGTCCAACGCTACCATCCAGTCTCCAGGGTCGAGGGCAGACACCCCTGCGCTATCGTCAACATTTTGAACAACTTCTTCCGGAGGAAGCGGTTGACGTTCCTGAGATCCAAGATAGGACGCAGGCCTTTGTCCTTCTTGGGCACCAGAAAGTAGTGGGAATAGCAATCACGACCTACTTCTGGGACAGGAACGCGCTCGATGGCTCCCTTTGCCAAGAGTGCCGAAACTTCCTGTTAGAGAAGGGCTAGATGATCCTCCGACATGCGATGGTACTGAGGTGGCATGGATGGAGGGGTAGTCTCGAAGGGGAGGGAGTAGCCCATTCGGACTATTTACAAAACCCACCTGTCTGACGCGATGGTGCGCCAGAGGGGGAGGTGATGGGGAATCCTGCCGCCCACTGGCGTTTGGTGGCCCTGAAAGGTCGGACCAGGAGGGTGTGGAGGCTGCTGCTGAGGGGGGCTGTGGTGTACTGGCACGCCCGCTGGCCCCCAGAACCACGGTGGTGGTTCCCACGACCCCAGCAGCGCAGGGGCTGAACAGCTTGCGCTGGCCTGTGGCTCTGGGCGGGACGTGGTGGGGCACCCCTTCCGTAGCCACGAAAGGGGCAAAAGGCAGACTGCGCAGGGCGGGTGGTGGAAAGGCCCAAGGACCTGGCCGTAGCCCGAGAGTCCTTAAAGCGCTCCAGCGCATTGTCTACCTTGTCGCCGAATAGGCGACGGCCATCAAAGGGCATGTCCATAAGAGTGGATTGGACATCCCTGAAAAACAAGTCGACCTCAACCAGGCGTAGCGTCGAAGGGCTACAGACGTGGAAATCGTCCTGCCTAGTGAGTCGGCGGTATCCAGCCCACAGCGGATGGTAAACTTCGCTGCGTCTCTCCCTTCGGCAACTGCATGGGAGAGTACGGCCCGGGCCTCCTCCGGGCACTGGGGCAGCACTTGCGCCACCGTATCCCACACGGAGTGGGTGTAATGGCCCAACAGACATGCAGTGTTTACCGACCGCAGTCCCAAGCTGGAGGAAGAAAACATCTTCTTCCCAAGATGAACCAGCTTTTTGGATTCCCTATCAGGTGGTGCGTTAGGGAATGCGCCTTTGGAGGTGGAAGCTTGGACCACCAAGCTCTCAGGGGTGGGGTTTTGGGAGAGGAAAGTGGGGTCGCCCGGAGCTGGGCGGTGGCGTCGGGCAATCATCCTATCCACAGGAGACCCTGTGTTGGGCCTGGACCAGGTGCCCAAAAGGATGTCGGTGAGGGCTTCATTAAACGGTAGCAGGGGCTCCGTAGAGCTCGCTGCCGGTTGAAGCACCTCTGCAGGAGGCTAGTCCCGACTGCCACCGTAGGTAGCTCGAGGTTGAGAGCCACGGCCACCCTACGCAACACCACGGCGTAAGAAGCTCCCTCCTCCGTAGCCACGGTATGAGGAGACAACATGCCGGTGAGGTATCCAAACCACTGGCTTCCCCCAGTTCCTCTCTCCAGTCCGGTTCATAGCCTAACTGGTCAGTTAAAGGATCCCCAGAAGCCTCCCGGTCCTCCTCACCCATCTCTGGCTGCCAATCTGGTCTAAAAGAGCCAGGGTAGAACAAGGGCACAAAAGTACCAGCCGGCGCCGGATACGGGGTCGGTCGACGCTGGTCCGGCTTCGTGTTTACATCAGGATGGAGGCCGGGGTCGACGCCTGCTGGGGACACAACCGGCGTCGGCTGCGGACGTGGTGCCGGTGGATTCGGCGCCGGGGAAGGTGTAATGAGGTCGACCGGCACCGATTCGGATCCAGGCCTGCATCCAAGGGGACCCTGCGGTGCTGGGGCCGAAGGCGCGCCGGCGTAGTCGGCGTAGTCGGGCTGCCCAAAGATGGCATGCATCGCTTCGTAAAATTGGCGAAGCTGGGCAGGGGTCGCTCCGGGTCCCGGGAAGGGAGGGAAACCCGGAGTCGACCCTTCGGGCTCCGCACGCAGAGCCGCAGGAGGGGCACCACCCGCATCCCTCGTCGCGTCGGCCGACGGACAGGGAGAAGTCGAAGAGCGACGATGATTCTTCGACTTCTTCTTGTGCTTCGACTTACCTGACCCCGAGTGCGAAGACTGGAAGAAGAGTGATGATGATGACTCCGCGACCGGTCCCTCGACCTCCCACGCGACCTGTTCCTCGAACGGCGCTGAGCAGACTGCCGGGCCTCGAGAAGCTTTCGGGACCGCTCCCGCAAAGACTTCGGATTCATGGTCCGTCAGTCGGAGCACTACTTGGGGTCGTGGTCGCGCTCCAAGCAAAACAGGCACACGCGGTGCGGATCCGTCACCGACATCAGTCGGCTACAGGAACCGAAAGCCTCGAAGCCGGGCATCCCTGACGTGCATCAGGAGTCGAAGACTCGAAAACGGTGTCGACAAAAGTCGGCAAAAAGTCAGTCAAAAAGTGACTGGAGGTACCGCTCTCTCCGGATCTGCGCTGGCTGGCGTGGAAAAAGAAAGAACTGACGTCAGCAGCGTCTATGTAGCTAAAGCGACGTTATTCCGGCAACCACGACGCCAGCGACGAACACAGAGCCGACCGACGCCACCTTTCGACGCGCAGGGTTACTGCTGACGAAAAACTTTCTGGATCCAGTCTGACGCCTGGGGGTAATTCTAAGGTAAGGAATCTATAACTAACTGTTTCATTCAGATTTAATCAATACTGTATCTAACCCCTTTCGAAATAACATCAAGTGTTGGAAACGCTATATTCATGATCTGGAAAGGCTTAAAAGACACACCGTATCAATCCGCACATTATCTCAACACTTGCCAACCATATTTATTTATTTAGTGTTTTATAGAGCGCGAACGTGACCCGTTAGGGAATCAGAGCGCTTTACAGGGATAACACGTTGTATACAACTATGAAATAGTCAAAGAAAAAAAAAACATAAGTAGGAGTAGAAGGAGGTGAAACATTTGGGGAATAACAGGGTGTATACAATGTTCAGATCATAATGCAGAGAAATCCAGCAAAGACATATGTGGGAGTACAAGGTCAGTAAAAGATGGATAGCAGCCAGTCAGTCCAAACTCTAGCGGCAACAAAAATAAGCAAAGCCACTGAGCGGTGTGTGCAATGCATGTTTTATGGCAGAAACTTGCCCATTCGGAAGGTTTCGGCTTCCTTTTTAAATATTGACAGAGAGGGAATTTTTCAGATGAAAGACGGCAGCGAGTTACAGATTCTTGGTGCGGCCCCAGAGAAAGCACGATTGTAAGTTTTTCCTTTCGGAAATATTTGAAGTTAACATATGATACAAGCAGAGAAAGTATCTTTTTTCTAGATTTAAAAATCAAGAACAAGGACAGTCACCTAATCATATCCCTCTGCAGAAAACCAACAGAACGCAACACACCCTGAAAGATGGGCTTCCTTATAGTCAATTCTTGAGATTAAGGAGGAACTGTACCCAAAAAGAATTTCTTTAAGGCGGGAGCTACTAGGAATTGTAAGTTGAAGGAAAGGGGGTATCCCAAACGACTAGTCAAGACCTCCATGAAAAGGGCCTGGTATAGCCCTAGAGAAGAAATACCCAAAACAAGGCAAAAAAACACCTGTGACAAGATTGGCTATGTGACTTCTATTTTCTAGACACAACCAAAATTGTTAAGATCATCAAACGACATTGGCCAGTCCTTAACACAATGAGCATTTTCTAAGGAACTCCCCCTGTTCACACAGAAAAAGGAAAAAATCAGAGATCACTTAGTACATTCAGATACCAGTGCGACGAAACCCTCAAACACTAAACCAGAAATGTGGGTGGCAACTGCATGGCTTTCCAGTATACTGCCAACATGAAAGAATTCATACATGGGGATGTCAAAATGACTTTACGGCAACACACTAACTGTGCTTCCCCGAACGTTATTTATTGTGTCTGGTGTCCGTGCAATATAATATACATCGGAAAGAAAATACAACTGATTAAGGCCACAACTGGACAACACAGAATCCAGATAGGTTGTCACATTGAAACTGCCCCCCTTGTACAACACTACATAGAGAAACAACACACAGTGGGTGATGTGAGGTAGCAGATAATTGAGAAGGCTAGCCTACCGCCCATTTATCTTACAGAGGCTAGAATGCAAATGGATCGATAGATGTAACTCTATCAGACAAGGATTAAACACAGTGGAGGAATGGCACAATTTTGTCACCTTACGAATTGAGTGCCCCTCCATTTGCCCAACTACGTGAAACCCCTTTTTTTCTTAAGAATGAATTGCGCCAAATAAAATGTGAGAAACCGATCACTTTACAATTAGAGTACACAAATGTATACTCTAGATCATACTATGTAAAAATGTCTTTGTAAAGTGTTTTCATGTGATTTTTGTCTATGTCACTTGTTGTGCTTTTAATATGTATATGTATCTATTTAGAACTTAAAGTAATTTTTCTTGTGTACCCACAGATACTAAGCATACACAGAAATGTTCTTAATACTTTTTTTTTAATCACAAATCGTCGTAATTCATGCTAATGTTGGGCTTACTGATGTATAAAACGTATTAATATTGGACATAATAGGACTGAAAAGGAATAAGTAGCCCTTAGTGTACCCTAACTCCTATTACACGAGCTGCAATAATTATCATCTCTAAAGAACTACCCTTCCCCTCCCCACTGAAGTAACACCTATGAGACAACTCGGGCCGAGACAGATTCCGGCTTGCACTTTTTCCCGCATGAACAGCGCATGCGCAATGTAAACATGTCCTGAGGATGTAGCCTAGCTGGTCTAGTGTTTGCATGCCTCACTAAACAAGGATCACCTCCGGCGTCACTAAGGTCTGATGCTTGATATATGACAGAAGTGCGGGAAGCATTCTTGGTTACATTTGGCGATTCTCCGATTCGAAGTACGATTTAATACCACCCGGACAGGCGGATGAGCAACTTATGGGCGCACTAAGAGCTACCCCAGAAATTGATCACAAGTACCCAGAGATTGTATTAATCACGGTAAGTGGGATAGTGTGCTCCTGACCATAACACACAATACACTGCCTTGTGCCTTAATAAAAAACGCAAACACAAGGACATGATGGACGGAGAGCTGAAACTTTTCAGACACTCACCCCCAGTCACAGATCTGGGTTGAATCCATCATCATTCTTTAGCTCACTTCGCTACCTCAGTTCAGACCCAGCTATATGCAAATCAGTCTTGACCCTGTGCCTCATGGGAACAGTCCAGACTGAACTGCCAAGCCAGGTCTTCCCTGAACCGGAAACAAGCATCCTGGGACCGGTTTCTGGGTAACACCCTTCATCAACCAGGCTAGCTTGAATCCAATGGCAAAGTGAGCAAGGGACCCACGTCTGGGTATACCCTGCCAACTTAGGGCGAACAAAGCAAACACAAGGTGATGATGGACGGAGCGCTGAAACTTTACAGACTCTCACCCCCAGTCACAGATCTGGGTTGAATCCATCATCATTCTTTAGCTCACTTCGCCACTTCAGTTCAGACCCAGCTATATGCAAATCAGTCTTGACCCTGTGCCTCATGGGAACAGTCCAGCCCAAACTGCCAAGCCAGGTCTTCCCTGAACCGGAAACAAGCATCCTGGGACCGGTTTCTGGGTAACACCCTTCATCAGCCAGGTTGTCTTGAATCCAGTGGCAAAGTGAGCAAGGGACCCACGTCTGAGAATACCCTGCCAACTTAGAGCAAACAAAGCAAACTCAAGGAGATGAAGGACGGAGCGCTGAAACTTTTCAGACACTCACCCCCAGTCACAGATCTGGGTTGAATCCATCATCATTCTTTAGCTCACTTCGCCACCTCAGTTCAGACACAGCTATATGTAAATCAGTCTTGACCCTCTGCCTCATGGGAACAGTCCAACCCGAACTGCCAAGCCAGGTCTTCCCTCAACCGGAAACAAGCATCCTGGGACCGGTTTCTGGGTAACACCCTTCATCAGCCAGGCTAGCTTGAATCCAGTGGCAAAGTGAGCAAGGGACCCACGTCTGGGCATAACCTGCCAACTTAGGGCGAACAAAGCAAACACAAGGAGATGATGGACGGAGCGCTGAACTTTTCAGACATTCACCCCTAGTCACAGATCTGTGTTGAATCCATCATCATTCTTTAGCTCACTTCGCCACCTCAGTTCACTACACCACTGGATTCAAGCTAGCCTGGATGATGAAGGGTGATGCCCTGAAACCGGTCCCAGGATGCTTGTTTCCAGTCCCTGACTTGGCAGGTCAGCCTGGACTGTTCCCACAAGGAACAGGGTCAAGACTGATTTGCATATGGCTGGGTCCAAACTGGGGTGGTGTGGTGAGCAAAAGAATGATGGATTTAACCCAGATCCTAGTGACTGGGGGTGAATGTTTGCATGGTCCAGCATTCTGTCCATTGAATGTTTCTTGTGCATATATCGCCCTAAGTGGGAAGGGTATGCCCAGACGTGGGTCCCGTGCTCACTACACCACTGGATTCAATCTAGTCTGGCTGATGAAGGGTGATGTCCTGAAACCGGTCCCAGGATGCTTGTTTCCGGTCAAGGGAGGACCTGGTTTGGCAGTTCGGGCTGGACTGTTCCCGCAAGTTACAGGGTCAAGACTGATTTGCATATGGCTGGGTCCAAACTGGGGTGGTGTGGTGAGCAAAAGAATGATGGATTTAACCCAGATCCTAGTGACTGGGGGTGAATGTTTGCATTGTCCAGTGTTAGACCTGGTACCATTGGCGTGAGTCTCCCTTCCATTTTTTTCACTGATTGCCGCCTGTTTTTGATGTTTTGGTGGTTTAGATGCTTTCGGCACTGTGCCACTGCTATTCAGTGCCACAGTGCAAGTGCTCCCTATGGTAAATTGATGTATTGATTAGTGACTCCATGATTGGATCATTTGATTTACTTGTCAGACACTAGTATAGTGCACTAGGGGTGCCCAGGGCCTGTAAATCAAATGCTGCTGGTGGGCTTGCAGCACTGGTTGTGCCACCCACAGAAGCAGCTTGTAAAGTGTGTCTCTGGCCTGCCATTGCAGAGCCTGTGTGCAGTCTGTGACTGCCATGTCGACTTGGCTGCCAGTGCACCCACTTGCCAGTCCCTAAACCTTCCCTTTTCTGCATAACAGTCACCCCTAAGGTAGGCCCAAGGGCAGGGTGCATTGTATGTAAAAGGTAGGACATGCCCTGATGTGTGTAGCATGTCCTGATAGTGAATTACAGCCAATTTCGTTTTTCACTATTGCAAGGCTACCTGTCCCGATAGGCCAGAATGGGCAGTTTGATTATAACATCTTATAATCCTAACTGACCCAGGGAACATGGTAGAAAAACGAATTTAGTATGCCTGAACTCAGAATGATAAAATACATCTTTTAGTGAAGTTGGTTTTAACATTCTGTGTTTGAAAATACCACTTTTAGAAAGTAGGTATTTTCTTGCCTAAACCATCCAGCCTGCCTCTGCTAGCTTGTGTATTGCATGTCTGGTTTTGTGAGTGACAGGGGCTGGGGGGCTCCAGGAGACAGGGTGAGTCAGCACAGGGCTGAATAGACCTATCTGCATGTAGAGTGGTGGGAGGAGTTGCACCTGGGCCTGAATAGGGCTGTGCCTGCCTTCCACAATGCTGGCTCCACCTCCTGTGGTGTGTCTGATGTCCCTGGCCAACACTGACAAAGGAAGAGGGTGTGCACTGGCAGGATGCACCCAGAACTGGTTTGGACTAGGTACAGGACCCTCTGCCTTCAGAGGACAAAGGATTTATGGGTATAAAAAGGGGGACCCAGACCCCAGAACTTTAGATCACTTCTGGAAACAACAAGATGAACCTTTGCCAAGGAGAAGAACCAAGGAAGCTGCAGGAGTTTGGACTGCCCCTCTGCCAGTGTGCTGTTTGCTGGGTTGGCCTGCAGTGGTCCTCATTGCCAAGGAAAGGAGAAGGAACTTTTAAAGAACTTTCATCATCTTGCAGAATATTCTCCAAGGGCTTGAACTAGAGCTTGCCTCCTGCTGAAGTCTCAGGGCTACAAGACTTCACCACCAGCTCCCTCCTGAATTCCCTTGCTGGGGATTCTGTCTGCAGAAGCCTGCGTGTCGCTGGGAGCTGAAAGCGCGACGCAACGAGAAGAAGCGTGTCGCTGACGAAGCTGCTGCCGTCGCATCGCAGGAGAAGCGTGTTGCCGCCGCAGAGGCCGCCGCCACATCACCAGAGAAGCGTGCCTTCGTCGCAGCTGCCTGTCGTCGCATCACCGGAGAAGTGTGTCGCCGTCGCAACTGCCTGCCGTCGCATCAACAGGGAAGCGTGTCGCTACCGCAAGGGTCGCCGTCGCATCCCCCGAGAAGCGTGTCGCCGTCGCAGCTGCCTGCCGTCGCATCACCGGAGAAGCGTGTCGCAGGGCCTGTCGCGGCTCCAAAGATACAGAGTTCGCCGCACGGCCGTCGGGCGTGCACGCATCATCTTCACATCGTCGCATTGCATCAAGGGCGCACTTTCATCGCATCGGATCGTCGCACCGCATCGAGGCGCTTGCTCGCCGCATCGTCCTCCCTGCGGACCCTTTGTTTGTTTTGCGTTACGCATCCCAGGTACTTTTGAGAGAAACGTGTCGCATTTACCATCAACTTGAACTAAGTTACTTCTACCATCTTTTAAGTCTATTTTGAGTACAGTATTGTGGATTTTTGTCGTTTGTGGTCTTGTGTTAAATCTATATAAAGAATACTTATTTTTATAAGACCTGTGTAGTGTCCATCTGTAGTGTTTTCACTGTATTACTGTATGTGTTCACAAATGCTTAACACACTGCCTCTGAGATAAGCCTGTCTGCTCGTGCCAAGCTACCAAGGGGGTGAGCAGGGGTTATTATAGTAGTGTATCCCCCTTACCCTGACTAGAAGCAAGGGTCCCTATTTGGACAAAGGTGTATACCATTGCCAACTAGAGACCCCCAGTTCTAATATCCAGCATTCCGTCCATCAATTGTTTCTTGTGCATATGTCGCCCTAAGTGGGAAGGGTATGCCCAGACGTGGGTCCCGTGCTCACTACACCACTGGATTCAAGATGGGCTGGCTGATGAAGGGTGATGCCCTGAAACCGGTCCCAGGATGCTTGTTTGCGGTTCAGGGAGGACCTGGCCTGGCAGATCGGGCTAGACGGTTCCCACAAGGAACAGGGTCAAGACTGATTTGCATATGACTGGGTCCAAACTGGAGTGGTGTGGTGAGCCAAAGAATGATGGATTTAACCCAGATCCTAGTGACTGGGGGTGAATGTTTGCATTGTCCAGCATTCCATCCATAAATTGTTTCTTGTGCATATGTCGCCCTAAGTGGAAAGGGTATGCCCAGACGTGGGTCCCGTGCTCACTACACCACTGAATTCAAGCTAGCCTTGCTGATGAAGGGTGATGCCCTGAAACCAGTCTCAGGATGCTTGTTTCCGGTCCAGGGAGGACCTGGCTTTTCAGTTCGGGCTGGACTGTTCCCACAAGGAACAGGGTCAAGACTGATTTACATATGGCTGGGTCCCAACTGGGGTGGTGTGGTGAGCAAAGAATGATGGATTTAACCCAGATCCTAGTGACTGTAGGTGAATGTTTGCATTGTCCAGCATTCTGTCCATCAACTGTTTCTTGTGCATATGTCGCCCTAAGTGGAAAGGGTATGCCCAGACGTGGGTCCCATGCTCACTACACCACTGGATTCAAGCTAGCCTTGCAGATGAAGGACCGGTCCCAGGATGCTTGTTTACGGTCCAGGGAGGACCTGGCTTGGCAGTTCGGGCTGGACTGTTCCCACAAGGAGCAAGGTCAAGACTGATTTGCATATGGCTAGGTCCAAACTGGGGTGGTGTGATGAGCAAAAGAATGATGGATTTAACCCAGATCTGTGTGACTGGGGGTGAATGTTTGCATTGTCCAGCATTCCGTCCATAAACTGTTTCTTGTGCATATGTCGCCCTTAATAAACAAGCATTGGCATAGCCAATAGGTCTCGCCTTTGGGACCTTATAAGTGTATAATCATGCAACACTTGATGTTGTTGCACCAAGGATATTGTGCTGGATAACTAAACACTTATAAGGTCCCAAAGGTGAGAACTATTGGCTATGCCAATGCTAGTTTTTATAGCGCTACTCATAACAACCCTACGGTGTCAAAGCACTTTACATCACACAACACGTTATACAGAGGCAATAAACTATACGTGTGGAAATCATTCTATATGAAACGTAACACAAAACAACAAGGAGTAATTACCGTTATACGATCTGCCTGTACACGTTCTTTGCAGCAGGTATATTAACCCTCTGTACTACACAATGACGAGTCAAAGCTGCTACTAGACAAATCGCCCATCTCTCTCCAGCAGAAACATTAATCACCTGGTTATCTTGACATTTTTATTGCTGCATGAAAAATGCTAGGCACGCAAGTAAACAGCAGGTGCTTTTAAAACCGAAAGTTATTTCTGAACATGAACACAGCGCCTCTCCCGAGCCAGGTGCGGCTGCACGGGTCGCACCGTCTTAAAGCCGGCCCTCCCTACATTAGCCCTATCCTCCCACCCAAATTTCTGAAGCTGCTCTCCAGATTTATTAGGCGGTGCTGCGCTGGCATTAATACTTGGGAACTTCCTAGTGGTCGTTATGACTAGGCATGGATTAGTTGCTAATCACTCCAATTTAGAGGTTCCCTGGTCGCCGATCTAATGGCAGTCAATACTTTTCCAACAACGATCAATGCTTATCTTTATGCGCCCAATGACCCCTTAACTGAAGAGACAGTGGGCTTCAGAAATATCAGCACACTCGCCACCACAATTCCACCCATTAAACCGCACGTTTTCCCCAATGACCTAATGATGAGCCTCAATACAGCGATAAGGTGAAGCTCACATATCTATGCTGCCTGAAACCGACGCAAAATAGGAGTACGTCACCCAATTCCCATCACTTTTTTAACGACCGAGTAGCAGGCGCTCGGGGTATTAGTCCTGCTGGTGCAAGCTCTACATAGCCACGAGATGTGGTTGGGTGTTGCTGGCACACTTCTACAGCCCCTCTAGTGATCAGCTAACACCATATTGCTTCTGACACACAAGACAGACAAAATGAATGGTGGGACATTTTTTCTCAAAAATGAACCAAACCTTTGAATAGCTGCGTAGTAAACTAGCTTATTTATGTTATTCATGAATTCAGTTTTTTCTATAGCACGGACATTATCCCAAAAGATGTTAGGTTAGAGTGCTTTACAGAGATGGCAGAACTAGCTGCCATTGATTCACTTAAAAATTACTACACAGCTATGTTACTGTGTACAAAAACACATTTGCACTAAGTGGATAGCTAAGATAATGAATATGCTGACTTGTGTTTGAATAGTTAGTTATCTTCTTGAGGTCAGACTATAAGTTTAAAGAAACAAACTTATGAGTAGATTTCAGTAGAGAACGGAAAGGAAAAATGAGAAAAGGTCCCAGAAAAAACATAAGTATAACAGTCCTTAAAAGAGGATGAGAAGGCCAGGAAGCTCGAGTTCCTGTATCATACCATGCTGGGTAGAGTTAGGGTTTCATCAAAAGTCAAACTGATAAATAAGGATCATTTTCAGGGAAGCTTTGTATGATGACAAGAAAGGATCCTTCCGTCCATATGTAGGTTGGCATATAGTTTCTGGTTTTGGGAACCGATAGATCGGCTCAGCAAGAACAAAAACAAGCACTGGCAAAATCAATATGCCTTGTTTTTATGAGGTAAAGCATTTAAACCAGACAACAACAAATGCTGTGGAGGAGCTGGTGGTGGTGGTGTGGTAGTATTGGTGGTAGTGTTAAGGACGACGGTGACAGTAATGGCAGCGGTGATAATTATATTGGTCCGGGAACAAACGTGTGTGTGGGGAGGGTGGGACGGGGGCAGTGCCTCACACTCGAGTCCAGATAAAACAAAACTGGTCACTAAAGTAAAGGACATACAAAAAAAGGACTGATTTCCATAAACAATGCATGCATGAGATACTGAATTGAATCTGTGATGACTGAGTGTATTTTTTCAATGTAAAATTGGCCCATGTGTTGCAATGCAAGCACTTCATATGGATTGGACAGGTAACGAATCGGCCAACAGCGTGAGGTGAGAGAGTAATACTCCTCTGGATTGAGACAAAGCTGATTATGCGGTCTTTAAAGAATTAGTAACAAAAGTCGACAGACAGCTATATTGTTAATCCATACCTAGCAAAAACTGACCTTAAATTCGGCAAAGACAGCTTAGCTTCATAGTAAACGTGAAAATGAGTAAGTTTGAAAAATTCTGTCAAATAAAAGTAAAGAAAAAAAAGACTACAGGACGAGATATGCGCAAACAATGGCAAAAACAGGACGGTCGTAGGTAGTAAGCTGTAGAATCCTCCAGGGGGAGCTCCACTGCTGGTATTCTATTCAAGACTGGAAAGCACTAGGGACCTGAACGGCAACAAGGCGCAGATTCTTCTTTCAAGTGCCTCCTACGACGAGGGACAGACCCGCATAGACTCTAGGAGTCACGCCCCGTAAATGCAGTTTTCAGAAAAACCTAGGAAAGAGCCCGACTTTTGGAAAGGAGCAAAGGGAATCGCCAAACGTGCACGCGTTGCCATTGAAAGCAATGCAATGCGTGCACGTTTTTGGCCAAAAAAGAGAATCTATTTCAAGAGGTCTCCTCCTATGCAGCGCATTCGCGCTGCATAGGCGAGACCTAAAAACACAGCTGGCATGATGGCAAACCATAGCCTTCCCTTAGTCCTTTCAGACTTCCAGTTTTAACCGTTAGGAAGGCCCTAAACCACAGAGCTTACATGAAGATCGGGGGTATAAATTCCCCTTCGATCATGGTGAGTATAACATTGGTTCTCACTGTGTCATACAATCAACTGCCTAGCATCTTGCTAACAGGATACGGCTTATATGATGGCAAATTGTATCCCCTGATTGTTCCTTTCAGACATCCAAGCCTACCAGAAGGAATACCGTTTCCCATGGATCTTTCCAAATAAGGAGTTCCACCTGACACTGTTCACCTTGGAGGAACAGTATTTCTCCAGGAGATACTAAGAAATACATGTTTGCCCTCTATCCTTGGGTAATCATACCATTCCCCAGGCCATAAAGGTGTCACCATACTAGTCTGACACGAACAAAAGGACAATCTTTAGGCGAAAGCACCAAAAAACATTCTGGTCACTTCTTCTCTATTGTCTTAATCATTTAGACATCCTTGTATATACCAATAACCCTGTGAATTTGTTGTATTTTTATGTCACTTCACCGTCAATTTTTTTAGATATTTGGTTGTGGTCACTTTACCTAGGGCTCTTTATTACTTATTTATTTCTTAAAACACCTACTATTGAAACAATACGCGCCGTTGTACATATATGTAGATATAGTGTCTATTTTTTGTGTAAATAAAAGAATAACCAACTCAGTTTGGCTGAATTGAGGGTTATAAAAGCTTGGATCAGGCCACAGAATTTATTTTTCAATTTGATTACGACAGATGCATACTGTTTGTCTTGTTTTGATTTAATTCCACACAGAATATTTCTGTGAAACTAGAAGACTGTCTTTATAAATGAGTTCCATGTGCACTAATGATACCATCCACACCAAGTCCCCTTGTCCCTTAAGCTCCACCGGACCCACTGACATAGGGTATGGGAATATCCCTAACCTATTTAAGAAAGCAGCAAGGAAAAGTAAAATGCCCTTAGCCGTGGAAGTGCGCAATAGCCACACCTTAAGCCCCCCGTGCGCTCAAAGGGAAGCGAGTCCTTCTGTTAGTGTTACACTAGAAGAGCTCCCTCTGAGTAATCGATATTCCCTTCTTGCCGACGAGCCACCCATAATAAATGTGCACACTAACACGGACTGTACTCATATAATTAATAATGACTTAAGCTTAAACACCTCACAGGGAGCTAGGGAAGCTGACCCTGGCCCTATACCCTCGAACCTTGATCTCCAAAGGGAAATTATAGCTTTAAGGCACAAGTTACTAACTTGTGTAACAATATATCTGTAAGAGACAGTAGTTAGTGACAGATTCCTCACCTTAGAATATCCCCAGGCGTCAGGCTGGATCCGGAAAGTTTTGCGTAGCAGTACCCTTGCGCGTCGGTAGGTGGCGTCGTGCGGCTCCGCGTCCGTCGTCGGGATCGCCGGGAAGACGTCGCGGGCAGTACTTAGACGCCGCCTCTGCGCGCTGACGTCAGTTCTGTACACGACTTTCCGCGCCAGGAACGCAGAGCCATGCAAGAAGCTGACATAGGTGTCTGAAAGGGATGTCCTTAACCCTAGAAATCAGTTCGCAGAACGGGGAGGATGGGTGGGGCGGTAAGGAATCTGTCACTAACTACTGTCTCTTACAGATATATCGTTACACAAGTTAGTAACTTGTGCATCTGAAAGAGACACGTTAGTGACAGATTCCTCACCTTAGAATAGATACCCCAGCAATACCAACCCCGGTGGTGGGTCTGCGAACAAAGATCAGACAAGGAAGTCTCGGAGAACAGAACGGCCAAAGAAGCTGTCTCTCCGGACCTGGCTGTCAAGGCAGTAATGCTTTGTAAACGTGTGCAGCGAGGCCCACGTAGCTGCCTGACAGATATCCTGCAGCGGAACACCGCGGCCTAAAGCCGTGGTAGCAGCCGTTGCCCTGGTGGAATGGGCACGCAGCCCAACAGGAGGCTCCTTCTTAGCCAAAGAATAGCAGGCTTTGATACACAAGGTTACCCAGCGGGAGATGGTTCTCTTGTGCACCGCCCGACCTTTTTTGGCGCCCACGTAGCCAACAAAGAGCTGGTCGTCCACCCGGAAGTGTTGTGTGCGGTTGATATAAAAGGCAAGCAAGGACGGACGCGTCCTAAGAACAACCTTGTCTGGATGGACAGACAGAAAGGGAGGTTTGCATGATAGAGCCTGGAGCTCACTCACCCGCCGAGCGGAGGTGATGGCCACCAGAAAGGCTGTCTTCAGAGTAAGAAGACGAAGAGGACAGTTATGGAGAGGCTCAAAGGGAGCGCACATTAAAAAGGTAAGAACCAAGATTAAGTCCCATTGAGGCATGACAAACGGAACAGGAGGGAAGAGGTGTGTAATGCCTTTTAGAAACCTGTTAACAACAGGGGACTTAAAAAGAGAGGGCTGATCAGGAAGCCTGAGGAAGGCCGAGATTGCACAAAGATAGCCCTTGATGGTACCCAGGGCAGAATCATGTTGGGCCAGAGAAAGAAGGAACAGAAGAACCTCAGAAAGAGGGGCAGAGAGGGGATTCACAGCCTTTGCTGTGCACCATGCCACAAACTTGTTCCACCTGCAGGCGTATACCACCTTAGTGGATGGACGCCTGGCTGCCAGAATCACATCACAAACTTCGGGAGGCAAGTCGAAAGGAATCAACTGCCGCCACTCAATCTCCACGCAAGCAGGTGGAGACTGGACAGGTTCGGGTGGAGGACCGTCCCCTGCTGCTGCGACAGAAGATCCTCCCGAAGAGGCAGACGGATCGGGGGATCGACGCTCATACTGAGTAGCTCGGGATACCAAACTCTTCGAGCCCAGTCCGGAGCCACAAGGATGACTTGGGCCCGGTCGCGCCGAATCTTCTTCAACACTCTGGGTAGAAGTGGTATAGGCGGAAAGGCGTACAACAGACCGCAACTCCACTCGCGACGAAAAGCGTCGCCGAGCGAGTGCCGCCTTGGAAATTCCAACGCGCAGAACTGATGACATTGCGCGTTCTCTTCGGTGGCGAATAGATCTAACCAAGGCTCTCCAGACTGTAGAAAGAGTCCTTGCGCCACTTCAGAGTGAAGACGCCATTCGTGATCCATCATGCACCTGCGGCTGAGTTCGTCCGCCCTGGCGTTCAGGGAACCTGCCAGGTGTTGAACCATCAGGAATATGCCCTGATGTTCCAGCCATGTCCAGAGACGCGGAGCCTCCTGACATAGGGTCCACGACCCCACCCCGCCTTGTTTGTTGCAGTACCACATGGCGGTGGTGTTGTCTGTGAACACCTGCACTACCTTCCCTTTGACAGAGGGAAGGAATGCCTTGAGTGCAAGTCGGATCGCCCGGAGCTCCAGAAGGTTGATATGGAGCCGGGACTCCGCCGGAGACCAGAGGCATCTGATCTCCGCCTCTCCCATGTGACCGCCCCATCCCAGAAGGGACGCATCTGTCACGACTGTGTGCTCTGGCTGGGGAAGGGAGAGGGATCTGCCCATGACCCATTGCCGGTTCGAGAGCCACCACTGCAACTGTTTTGCAGTCCCCTCCGAGATCTGGACGTGATCGGACAGGTTGCCCTAGTGCTGCGCCCACTGGAACTTCAGGTCCCATTGCAGAGCCCTCATATGCCATCTGGCATGATCGACCAGCAGGATGCAGGAGGCCATGAGGCCCAGCAGCCTCAGGGTCATCCGTACCGAAACCCAGGATAGAGGCTGAAAGATCGGAATCATAGCCTGAATGTCCCGGACTCGCCGTTCGGGAGGATAGGCCCGAAACTGCGTCGTGTCCAGAACTGCTCCGATGAAAACGAGCTGTGGAGAGGGAAGCAGATGCGACTTCGGCACGTTGATGGAGAACCCCAGCGAGTGCAGGAGTTCGGCCGTAGTCTGGAGGTGGGAGACGACTGCCTGGGACGAGCCCGCCTTCAGCAGCCAGTCGTCGAGGTAGGGGAAGACTGGAACCCCTGCCCGGCGCAGATGAGCTGCGACCACCGCCATCAGTTTCGTGAACACCCGAGGGGCGCTGGTAAGGCCAAAGGGGAGCACGGTGAACTGAAAATGCTCGAGGCCTACCGTGAACCGCAGGTAACGCCGGTGGGCCGGCAGGACGGGGATGTGGAAATATGCGTCCTGCAAGTCCAACGATACCAACCAGTCTCCAGGGTCGAGGGCAGTCAAGACCTGAGCTAGGGTGAGCATCTTGAACTTCTCCTTCCGGAGGAAGCGATTTACGTTCCGGAGGTCCAAGATAGGACGCATGTCCTCCTTGTCCTTTTTGGGCACCAGAAAGTAGTGGGAGTAGCAACCACGTCCTACTTCTGGGGTCGGAACGCGCTCGATGGCCCTCTTGGCCAAGAGGGCCGCAACTTCCTTCTGCAGAAGCACCAAGTGATCCCCTGACATGCGGTGGAATTGAGCTGGCATGGCTGGGGGGATGGTCTCGAAGGGGAGGGAGTAGCCCCTTCGGACAATGTCCAAGACCCACCTGTCCGAGGTGATGGCACACCAGTGGTGAAGGTGATGGCGGACCCTGCCCCCTACTGGCGTGCTGTGCACCCGAAAGGAAGGACTAGGAGGGCTTGGAGGCCGCGGACGGGGCGGGGTTGGTGGCCTGACCCTCACGCTGGTTGCCTGACCCGCCACGGCGGGAGCCACGTCCTCGGCCCCGCGAAGGCGCTTGCTGCGCGGGCCGGTGGGTGGGCAGCGGACGTGACTGGGCGCCCCTTCCGTGGCCACGAAAGGGGCGAAAAGCAGAGGGTAGCGGAGGGCGTATAGCAGAAAGGCCCAGGGACTTGGCCGTAGCCCGTGAGTCCTTAAAACGCTCCAGCGCATGGTCTGCTTTGTTTCCAAAAAGACCGACACCATCAAAGGGCATGTCCATAAGGGTGTTTTGGACATCACCCGAGAAACCAGTGGTTCTCAGCCAGGCGTGACGGCGCAGCGCCACTGTCATCGCAAGCGATCTGCCCAGCGAGTCGGCGGTGTCAAGGCCACATCGTATGGTGTACTTTGCCGCATCCCTTCCTTCCGTAATGGCGCGGGTAAGCAGTGTCTGGACCTCCTCAGGACACTGGGGCAAAACTTGCGCCACCGAGTCCCACAGAGAGTGGGAATATCGGCCCAAAAGGCAAGCGGTGTTGACGGACCGCAAGCCAGCACTGGAGGAAGAAAAGACCTTCTTCCCAAATTGATCCAGGCGTTTGGATTCCCTATCCGGAGGAGCGGTAGGGAAGGCGGTTTGGGAAGCAGAGGCTTGGACAACCAAGCTCTTAGGAGTGGGGTGTTGGGAGAGGAACAGGGGGTCGCCCGGAGCGGGGCGATGGCGTCGGGCCACGTTCCTATCCACAGGAGCCCCTGTGGCGGGCTTGGACCAGGTGCCCAAAAGAACGTCGGAAAGCGCGTCATTAAACGGCAGCAGTGGCTCCGAGGAGGTAGCCGCCGGCTGAAGCACTTCCGTCAGGAGGTTAGTCCTGCCAGCCACTGTAGGCAATTGGAGGTGTAAGGCCCCAGCTGCTCTACGCAACACCGTTGCAAAATTTGCTCCCTCCTCCGTTGCCACGGAAGGAGGAGACAGTATGCCAGTGTCAGTGGAGGTGTCCAGACCACTGGCATCCCCAAGTTCCTCAGTCCAGTCCTGATCGAACTCACACTGTTGCGTGAGAGGGTCATCCGACCCCTCCCAGTTCTCTTCGTCCTCCTCAGGTTCAAAATAAGGAGAAGGAGGGACACGCGGTACGCAAGGTCTCATCGGCGTCGGAGCAGGCGTCGAGCGACGCCGGTCCGGCGCCATGTCCAGATCCGGAGAGAACCTGGACCTCCTCAGGACACTGGGGCAAAACGAGCGCCACCGAATCCCACAGAGAGTGGGAGTATCGGCCCAAAAGGCAAGCGGTGTTGACGGACCGCAAGCCAGCACTGGAGGAAGAAAAGGCCTTCTTCCCAAATTGATCCAGGCGTTCGGATTCCCTATCCGGAGGGGCGGTAGGGAAGGCGGTTTGGGAGGCAGAGGCTTGGACAACCAAGCTCTCAGGGGTGGGATGCTGAGAGAGAAACAAGGGGTCGCCCGGAGCAGGGCGATGGCGTCGGGCCACGTTCCTATCCACAGGAGCCCCTGTGGCAGGCTTGGACCAGGTGCCCAAAAGAACGTCAGAAAGTGCATCATTAAACGGCAGCAATGGCTCCGAGGAGGTAGTTGCCGGCTGAAGCACTTCCGTCAGGAGGTTAGTCCTGACAGCCACTGTATGCAATTGGAGGTGTAAGGCTCCAGCTGCTCTACGCAACACCGTTGCGAAATTTGCTCCCTCCTCCGTAGCCACGGAAGGAGGAGACAGCATGCCAGTGTCAGGGGAAGTGTCCAGACCACTGGCATCCCCAAGTTCCTCTGCCCAGTCCTGATCATAGTCACACTGCTGTGTGAGAGGGTCATCCGACCCCTCCCAGCTCTCCTGGTCCTCCTCAGGTTGAAAATAAGGAGGAGGAGGGACGTCCGGGACCCAAGGTCTCATGGGCGCCGGAGCCGGCGTCGGGCGACGTCGGTCCGACGCCGCATCCGGATCCGGAGATAACTGGGGAACGACGCCGCCCGGAGCCCCGGGCGGCGTCAGGAACGGCACCGGGGACATCGGCGGAGGCGTAGTTAGGTCAACCGGCGTCGATGGGGGTTGCGGTACCACCGGAGCCGGGATCGAGGCCGGGGCCGAAGCCGGGAGCGAGGCTGGTGGGACAGGCGGCGCCGGGACCGGAGTCGGCGGCGGCGCCGGGGCAATCCCATTAGGGCCCGCGGGGCCCGAAGGCGCACCGGAGGGGCCTTGAGGCCCGAAGAGGCGGGCCATGGCCGACAGGAATTCCTGTATTTCGGCCTGAGTCTCCCCCGAACCCGGGAAGGATGGGTAATGCGGGGGCGGTCCCACAGGCACCTCCGGAGCCGCGGGGACGGTGCCGACAGGGGCCTCAGCCGAGTCGCGAGACCGGCGAGGCGAAGTCTTAGAGCGATGGTGCTTCTTAGACTTTTTGTGCTTCGACTTACCCGAGGAGTGCGAAGACTTGGACTCCGATGACGGGCGAGGACTCCGCGACCGGCCCTCGACCTCTCCCGTGACCGGGGCTTGGTACGGCGCGGAGCCGACTGCCGGACCTCGAGGAGCTTTCGAGACCGCTCTCGCAAAGCCTTCGGGTGCAAGGCTCGGCAGTCGGAACACGACTTTGTGTCGTGGTCGCGGCCGAGACAGTAGAGACACTCTAAGTGCGGGTCTGTGATCGACATCATTCGACCACAGGCGTCGCATGGCTTGAAGCCGGGCATCCCTACCGACACCATGGAGCAGAGATGACTCGAAGAAAACAGTGAAAAATCACCAAAAGTTAGTCAAAAAATGACTAGGGCACTGCTCTTCCCGGATCTGCGCTTACTGGCGCGGAAAAAAGAAGAACTGACGTCAGCGCGCAGGGGCGGCGTCTAAGTACTGCCCGCGACGTCATCCCGACGGTCCCGACGCCGACGACAGACGCGGAGCCGCACAACGCCGCCTACCGACGTGCAAGGGTACTGCTACGCAAAAAACTTTCCGGATCCAGCCTGACGCCTGGGGATATTCTAAGGTAAGGAATCTGTCACTAACGTGTCTCTTTCAGATGTAGAATTATCCCCAGGCGTGAGACTGGACCCGTAAAATGTTCTTTGCCCCAGCATCTCTGCGCGCCGGGGGGCGGTACCACGCGACTCCGCCCTGACGTCGTCCGCGGGCGTGACGTCAGCGAGGTCACATAAGCCCCACCCCGGCGCGCTGACATCAGTTTTCTTCGGAGAAATTTTCCGCGCCACAACGCGGAGCCAGCAAAAACAAAACTGTGGAGATTATGGGAACAGTGTGCGAAAAATCAGTGAAAAGAGAAGAGAGAAACAAAAGGTGAGCAACAGCACCAATTGGAAAAGTGCCAAGCACTAAGGTACCAAAAAGCCATAGCAGGGAAAGAGCAGAGCACCACTCTGAGGAACAACCTTGCAAGCTAAGGCGACATCCCCCCTGGAGGCAGAACACATGTGAAAAACGCTATAGCAGAAGAGAGAGAGAGAATCTGCAATCACAATCCACAACAGTGATGGGGCAACAAGCCCGGAACAGAGGAGTAACAGCAATTCACCCCAGATGACACCATCAAGGAGGGCCGTATCCCCTGAAAGGAGCGAAAGGGCGAGGTACAAGCAAAATAAACCCAACGCAGAGAACTGCCAGGAATCAGAAACCCCAAGCAAGTAAAAGGGAGAAGAGTAAAAGTAGGCCCCTACACTGGAGAAAAAACCAGAGTGGAGGGATGCAGAAGCACCGACCTTGTATCATAAAGGAAGGGGTGGAACAATCAAGTAGAACGAAGCATCCCGTCCGGGAGGAGACGAAACAGACACCCACAGAAGACAAGCCACCTGGAGGGAGGCGAGTGCAGAAAACCAAACTGAAGGTCCTCGCAGAACGGGGAGGAAGGGCGGGTCGTGAAGGAATCTGCGGCTAGAATCGTCTCTACCAGATACATCGTTACCGAAGGTAAGTAACTTGTACATCTGATAGAGACTACTATCCGCAGATTCCTTAACGTAGAATAGATACCCTAGCCATACCCAGAGGGGAGGAGGGCCTGCGAGAGAACCTCCCCAGTAGGAAGAAACACAGGGCCCCAGCAGGGGATGTGTCACAGGGACAAGAAGGGCGGCCCAGCCCTCACCAAGCAGAAGCAAGCAAGAACGAGGCGAAGGGAAGGCCAGGAGAACCCAAGCCCATCCAAGGTACAACCGCTAGAAAACCCCGTAGGGGCAGACAGCGCCAGAGGAGCACCAAGGAAGAAAAGAACCACCCCAAACTCCAGGGAGAAGAGGTAGAACCGGAGGCAGAGCCCGTCGTAGGAAAACACAGACACAGCTATAGGCACCAAGGGCCACGGCGGTGGACCGTAACGAGCAGGCATGCGCAGCCGGCAACACCATGGAGCAGTGCACCCAGAACAAGCCAGGCGCAAGCCGAGGACAGCGGCCAGGGAAATCCAGAACAATCCCCAAAGGGGGGCCGCGCCAGAGACACACACCAGCCCACGAAAAGAAGTGGGACCAGCCAGAAGAGAAAGAGGAGAGACACGGAGGACGGACCAGCCGGCAACCAGAACACATGAAAGCCAGAAGAAACCTAGCCCCCCTGGAACACCAGACAGAGGACCAGGCCGAAACGCCGGACAGGAAGGCGGAAACGCCACAACACGATGCCGTAGACAGTATGCCAGGCTGGTCTAGCGATGTAGCGAACACTGAGAATGACAGACGATGGAGCAGCGCAAGCTGCACCAAAACAAAGGCAAAAGAGACCGCACCAGCGGTATGCAGTGATGCCAGGAAGGGCAAGGAACACGAAAAAGGGCATCCACACCTCCCCAGCGCAGGACAGAGCTATGTAATAGCTACAAGTACCCCACTTCGGGCATGATACGTCCCAAGGAAAACATGGGAACACCTCTTAGGAAAAAATTCTGCAGCAGAGGACAAGAACATAAAGGACCTGCGGGTAAAACCACAGACGGCTTGCCAATCAGCCAAAAAAGACACAGAAGGCCCAACCTGAGGACCTATATGGGTTTACCAACCGCCAAAAAACCACAAAAGCCAAAAGGGGCTGTACCAGCAGCCAAAAGTACAGAGGGGCCAACCAAAGGACCCCAAAGGCACGCCAAACCACACGGAACACACAAACGGGTCAATCGAAGCACTAGACCCCAGAAAAAAGGTGGGATACCGCCTCCCATAAAGCACCAGAGGACCGACAAGCCAAGCTTACGGAGGGGGAGGAGGTCGGAGCCCCGCAAGAAGCCGCTGAATGGCGGAGTCCGCATGGGTGTTAAACAAAAGAACCCCATCAAAAGGCAGGTCAACCAGACGCTCCCTAATATTCTCTGGAAAAACGCCATTCCTCAACCAAGCATGGCGACGGAGAGCTACTGAACTTGCCATAGCGCAGCCGAGAGCATCAGAAACATCTAAGGCCGAACGAAGAATAAACTCGGCCAACACCCGGCCGTCCAACACATGGGGCCGCAGATCAGCGCGGACACCTTCGGGGGAGGCACCAGACAGAAGGGACTCCACGGAATCCCACAGACTGGAAGTAGCCCTGGCCAACACACAAAGTGTGTTGAGCGCTCGCAAAGCAGCACTAGAGGAAGCGAAGATGTTACGGCCCCACGAATCCAACCACCGGGCCTCCCGTGACGGAGGAAACAACACCAAGGGCAAGGAAGGAAAAGCAGTCTGCAGAAGAGGGCCCTGGGTAGAAGGGTGGAAAGAAAGGCAGACTGGATCGTGCAGAGCAGGGCGATGTAGGAGCGGCTGAGGCACCGGATCACCCGTGGCAGGACGCCCCCAGAAGAGAAGTATGGAGCAAAGCTTCGAATGGAAGAAGCAGCTCCCATCCACCAGAGCCCTGATGGAGAACCTCTAACAAATGGTCCGTAGGGAATGGGGTGCCGGGTCGCCCATGCACAAAATGCCAGCGGCCGTGGAAATGGCCCAGACAAAAGCTGCACTCGCCTCCGTAGGGCGTCGTGGGGGAGAGAGCAATTCCTCCGTGGGCGATGGCTGTAAACTAAGCCGTCCATCCCCGAGTCCAGCTGGAGGAAAAAACGGCCAGCCCCTTAATGGCGGAAGATCCACGGACGAGTGGGGGGCCAAAGGTGCCTCCGGGGAAGGCCGAGATCGCGGGGACCGCAAAGAGCCCTCCCTGGAAGACGCCGGGGAAAAAGCAACGACGCGGCGACCCGTCTCCGGGGAAGAGGAGACAAAAAGTTGACAAACATCCGGAGAGGAGGGGACCTCTGGAGACGAGTAAATGACCCGACGCCGGCACGGCGCCGTGGAGTCCGCCACAGGCGCCGGTGCGACGTCGACCGGCGCCGGTGCTGTCACCGGGGACGCCGAGTCGACCCCCACCACCACTTGCGCCCCAGGAGAATGGGGCGGGGGCGGAGCCGGGGCGGCTAAAGAACGGCGCCGAAAAGGCGCCCACTCGACCTCCGACGAGGCAGCCGCCTGCGCGGAGGGCCGAGAGGGATCCGGGGAAGCGCCCCGGCCCCTAGCCAGCACCCGCGGCGCCGCCAGGGCCGACAGCCGTCGGCGCCTGAGCGGCGTTGGCTCGGCCTCCGGCAAGGCTGCCGCCTGCCCAGAGGACCGAAGGGGACTCGGGGACGAACCGCGAGTCCCGGTGACCTCCTGCGACACCACAGGGACCCCCTCGGGGGTTTGCGGTGAGGCAGAGGCGCCGTGGGCCGAAGAGGGGAACCCCGTAGGACCGCACCTCGACGACACCACACCCCCAAAACCTGGAGCCGAACCTGTCGGCGCCGGGACCGGAGCCGCCGGCGACTCCGCGGAAGGCCCCGCACGTGGCAAGGGATCCGCGGACGTCTCATTAAGAGGAGGAGGGGCCAAGGAAGCCTACAGAGCCGCAGCATAGGCCTCCATTTGGGCCCTCGATGCCCCAACGCCAGGAAACGGCGGGTAGGGTGGCGACGAACGAGGCCGCATGTCCCGAGGAGAACCCGCGCCCTCCGCAGAACGGGGAACAGGCCTCGGGGACAAGCTATAAGACTTACCGGCGGGCGAGCGACGCCCCTGGGGCCTTGGTGAAGGACGATGTCGGAGGCGGAATCGGCGGTTCTTGGACCCTTCCGCGGGGGACGGACGCGGTGACAACACCGATCTGGACAAGCGGGCCGAAAGGAGTTTTATCCGGCGCTCCCACCGGGACTTCGGCTTCTGATGCTGGCAAGCGTCGCAGTCCGTAGAATCATGGTGCTCGCCCAAACACCACATGCAAATAGGGTGAGGGTCCGTCGCCGACATCTGACGCGCACAAGAACACGTCTTGAAGCCCGAAGGCATTCGCACACTGTTCCACAACACAAAAGCGTGAAAAGAAGGCCTGAAAACAGGTCAGGGACACGATTCCGGATCTGCGTTGCACGCGGAAAAGAAGGAAACTGATGTCAGCGTGCCGGGGTGGGGCTTATGTGACCTCGCTGACGTCAGGCCCGCGGACGATGCTGGGGCAAAGAAAGTTTTCCGGGTCCAGTCTCATGCTTGGGGATAATTCTACATTAAGGAATCTGCGGCTAGTAGTCTCTATCAGATACAATCATTGATTGCCATGTATCGCCCAAATTGAACGTTCCAACTCCTCTCCCGGTTCTCACTCCTAAAGGCTATGGGCAAATGTTGAGAATCACCTCTTGGAATGTGGCGGGCATAAGGGGGAAGCTTGATTGCCCGCATTGGCTGGAGCTCATTGCTCAAACTGAGATATGCATTCTCCAAGAAACCTGGAGCTTGACCCCCACGTTCATTCCAGGGTTTATGACCTTTCACAGACCTGCAACACCATCCAAACATGGCCGGTCCTCAGGAGGGCTGCTCATATTTCTAAGTCTCACATTAAATTGCGATGTAAAAGAGTTGGTTACTAATAGCCCAGATATTCTTGGGATTAGGTTAACCAACGGCAAGGGTAAGACGGCCGATATATTTAATGTATATGCCAGGAGCACCAGAGGTGGTAGTTCGCCAACCCTCCAGGACCTGGATAATTTATTGGAAGCCAGGCACGAAATTTCAATGTGACGTTTGAGCCACTTGATTGGGCAGAGGCCAATGACGTGAGTGAGGAGGACAAACTTTGGAGGGTTCCTCCTTTGGAGCTCACACCGATCAAAAAATGGTCGCAAGCTGCACTTCAGCTGAATGCGATAACCCTAGAATACAGGTTAAGGGCTACCAACGGTAGAACCACTTCTGACAGAGGAGGAGGAATGACCTTCACTGGACCAAATGGGTCAAGTAGGATTGACTATTTATTAGTGGACTTGACACTTTGGCCCTTGGTACAGGACATGGCTATAGTCCCGTCCTGTGACAGTGATCATAACCCCCTTATTCTGTCTATTGATAACCTTTGGGGTGGTACTGGGAGGGAGCTTCCAACACCATTAAGTACAAAGATTCTAATCCCCTCAAACGATAAGCGCCAACTTAAATGGCCTATGGTTCTGGCGGATGAAACAAAGATCCAATTGATTAAGGACGCCCTAGCTAAGCATTTAGCGTCCCTAATACCAGTGACCACGGATTTGCCTATTCAGAGCAGTTGTAGTACCCTCCATAGGGAATTCTTAGATCGCTTGGCTTGCTTCTTCCATGCCCCGATTAACAAGACCAGGTTATCTCAGGGAAGGCCTCTGGGAAGACATTCATGGTATAACAAAGAGTGTAGGGTCCTGAGAGGGAGACTGACTGTTGCTATCAAGAATAGAGAGCTAGCCAGTATTCGCAAAGCTAGGATAGAATACAAACAGGCGCAGGGCAAAGCCAAAAAAGAATGGGATGAGAAGAGATGGGAAGAGCTAGGAGAGGCCATCGGGCATCCTGACAGTCGGATGTTTTGGTCCCTTGTGTCTAAAAGTAACTTTGAACGCACACCTCCCTTGGCAAACAACATTCCGGCCGTAGAATGGCATAAACATTTTAGTGAGTTATACTCTAGTGGTTATACCAATGACAGTTCTTAGATGTTCTACAACATAGGTGTTCCTACATGTACCCTTACATTCACTAGGGAGGAGATAATGCGTTCCCTAGATGCCATTGTTCCTGCAAAAGCCCCCGGTCTCGATGGCATCCCTGGCGACCTTTTTCGTGCTGATAGGGACAACTGGGCAACCTATTTCATGAAACTGGCTAAAGGAGCATTCCGGACACCTGGAAGGGGGCAGAAGTAGTACCCATCTTCAAGAAAGGGGACAGGTCGAAACCCCCCAACTACCGCCCAATTAGCCTGATAGATTGTGCCCAGAAGGTCTTCTGCCGTTCGCTCCTTGATAAAATCCAGACCTGGATGGATGAGAATGACATCCTCTCTCCTCTCCAGGCGGGCTTTCGGCGGAAGACCGGCACCATCGATCATGCGTTTCGCCTTGTTCTGCTGAATTGGAAGGTAGTTGTGCTGGGTAAAGGCAGTTTATATCTTGCCTTCATAGATCTTAAAACAGCTTTCGACCTTGTCCCCAGGGATCTACTTTGGCAAGTCCTTCGGGACATGGGAATGCCTTTGGAAATCCTAGAACCACTAATCAGGCTGCACGAGGACAATTTTGCCTGTGTGAGGTGGGGAAACCAGGGTCAAACCACCGAGCCATTCAAGATCCGGCGGGGGGTACGCCAAGGGTGTGTCCTGGCCCCCACCCTCTTTTCCCTATATGTAAATCAGGTGGTCGATCTCGTGTGCTCCATTCCGGCCGACGCTCCCTCGTTGGCAAACCACAAAATAGCTACATTATTGTTTGCGGACGACACCCTTTTGGTGTCCAAAACTCCCATGGGCCTACAAAAACTTTTAAATCATTTTAAGGCCTTTTGTGATGTGAGGGGTTTGGTCATCAACACTACTAAAACCAAGTTGATGATGCTAAATCCCCACAAATACCTTCAAAGGTAACTTGGTTCTAGATAATGTTCCGCTCGAGCAAGTAGGTTCTTTTGACTACCTGGGAATCAAGCTGTCCGAGGGAATGGCCTGGAATAAACACCTAGAGAAGGCGTCCCTGAAATTTTCCCAGCTAACCGGGGCCTTGCGGCGGGAGCACTGCCTTTCTTATACCAAGCCTGTAGCCCCCGCACTCAAGCTGTATAGTTGCAAGGTAGTGAGTAGTGTGCTTTACGGGGCAGAACTGTAGGGTTCCATAAATGTTAACATCCTTTCAACAGTGGAAAACAAGTTCCTTAGGAGCTCGGTATCACTCCCCCAAAGCACTCCCCTTCTCCCCTTGAAACTTGACCTGGGTGTCAAGTCAATTAATGACCAGGTGAGCTTACGCCCACTGCTCTTTTGGCATAGAATGGTCACAACCCCTGACCTGGCCCCCTATGCTGCTGCTTTTAATGAAGTTTCTGCCTTGGATAGATACCATAAAATTGGGTGGATTAAACACATAGACACCATCCGGGCAGGCATAGGTGTGCCTAAGGAGCTAGATGGTCTCCCGCCCACATATTCCAGGGATCACCTAAAATCTCAGTATAGGGCATGGGTAGAACAGAAGAATTTCATGAAAATCCATCATGGCTGTTTAACTGATATTTTTACTGACATAAAATCCATCAGCCGGCTAGAAAGCTACTTTGATTTTATTAATGTGCCGGCAGACAGGAAATTGTACACCCAGTTCAGACATGGCTGTCTACCCATTAATGCTTTCACTAATTCCTGGCTGGCAAATAAAACTCAGCCCAAGGGCTGTCCCTCTTGTCCATGCCCGTATGAAACAATAGGCCATGTCTTTTTCGCTTGTGCTGCCTATGCCAGACCTAGAAGGAACTGGCTAACTCCGGTATGTAGACAACTTGGGACACGCAGCCACAAAGATGCCCTACGCATTTTAAAGTCAGATGTGAGACCACTCTATGCTTGTGCAACTGCAAAATTTCTGGGCCAGTTCTGGGCCATTAGAAGGAGGGTTACATCTACCTCCCCGACTGGTATGAATAAATCAAATTGAAATTATAACGATCAGTCCAGTCGGGTGTGTACCTTGCAGTAGTACTTTGGCCTGTAAATAATTGGTTTTATGTCACTATTTTAAGCTTTTAAGCTTTTTATCCTTTTTATTGGCCAGTTGGGGCACAGGTTTTAAAATGGCTGTTGTTGCATAATCGGGCCGCATTCATTAGCAAAATGAGATATAAACAATATTTATCAATGCACCAGCACTTTAGCTTTGTCCCGATAGGCAGAATCATTTAAATATTGAAATTTATTTAGCTTTGTTCTCTTATTGTGTTTGTACACTTGTTTCATGAATTTGCTAATTTTTATTCCTCTCTTTTTATTCCTAAGAGTCTTTATAGGGAGTATTTCATAGTACCTTTCATCCTGAACACTGTCAACCATGTTGCATGTGCTTGTTTCTGTTATGGTACTGTAAAACCGAAATAAAGACTTTGATGATGATGATGATGAGTTCCATGTGACCACTTGTTGGAAGCTAATGCTTGATACCGAGTTCGCATGGACATATGGGTTGCTCTTGTTTTCTAAAATATTTGATGCAATGGAGCATCTATTAAGAAGACCAGGATATCATTGAGATATATAACAACAAATTGATTTAGTATGTCGGAAAATATGTGATCGATAAAACGCTTAAATACCGATGGTGCTTTGCTTAAGCAAAGGGCATAACACAATATTCAAATTGACTTAATAAGAGTCCGAAAGGCCGTTTTCCATTCGTCTTCTTTCTTTATTTGGAGAAGGTGGTAGGCTCTAGGAAGATCTAATTTGATGAACATTCCTTATCGATTCTAAAATGTCAATGGTTAGAAGAAGAGGATATCTGTCTCTTATGGTGATCTTATTCAAACCTTTGAAGTCAATGTAAAGTCTCAACTCTGGACTTTCCAAGAACAAGGAAGAGTGAAGCTCAGGCAGGAGAGGTAGACAGGGTATGAGGCCATTTAGTAGGTTTTCTTGCAGAGATTGCCTGAGGGTTTCCTTTTCAGATTCTGACAGGGAATAACCACTTCAAATGGAACAGGTGCTCCTTGTTCAATTGTAATAGCACAATCAAACTCCTGATAAGGAGGCAAGGATATTTCTTTTGGTTTCTCAATGAGATTAGCAAAATTGTGGTACTGAACAAAAACGTCTTGCAGAAGGTTGATCATACTTGAGTTTAGTGGGCATGCTCTTGTGGCTACTTTGGACGGGTATGGCATGGTGACCAGACACTGGAGATTTGAAAAACCTGAAGGAAAGAAAGGAAAACACAGCAGGTATTATAAGCACGTGGGAAGCCCGGGCCAACGCCAAGAACCCTCACTGAACTTTGCCTAGGGATGATGCTTGGGACGTTTGGCTAACCTGGCGAACCTCCCAATTAGCATGACGCCATGCGGGCGCGTCACAACTTATTGGTTCTTGTGCGTGTGCTGTGGAGGTTATGGGATTTTCACTATCCTAGGCGCACGGAAATCCTGGATCCCACCACTTGAGGACAGCTTTTTTTAGAACTGAAAGGGGCCTCCATTTGGATGGAGGCTTCTAGTTTTTGGGGGCGCTGTTGGAACTTCATGCCATGACTTTTAACTAGCATCTGTCTGCCAGGTGCCCCATCCTGTGGCAATAGTAACATTCCGTAGGGTCTTGTTGCAAACCTCTCTGGCCTGGGCCGCTATTGCTAGGTTGAAACCCTCTGGCGTTTTGCGGTGGAGCTCCATTTAAGACTGATGCCATTTGCACGCTCACGGCCAATGCGGCCCCCTCGAGGGCGGTCTTTTTCAATTTGTGTTGGACCAATTTAGCAGTGTCTTTCTGGGCTTGCTCCTGTTTAGGGATTGTCCTCGTGGGTCGTTGAGTGGGATATGTGCCTGTCTGCCCGCCCGTCTCATACCCAGCTCTCCTCCCCATGCGGTCAGCGGGAACATTACCTTGCAATGGTTTTCTGAATCCTTCACGTGCAGCACTTTTTACGATTGCTACACGTTTGGACATTGTATTTGACCAAGGAAAGGGGTCCCCAGGCATGGTGAGGGCACCACATAGCCCACGGCTGCCTCGTCTTTGTCATCTGCAGGTGCACAGAGATGCCATGGTGGTGGCATAGGCTGAGCTCTGCATTTCAAAAGGCGTATGGATCTAGCTGTTATGGCCATTGTCTCCACATGCCTTGCCCCTGCTTCTTGTTCTGTCCGAGAGGACCCAGCAGGCGTGTATGTAGAGTAATCGCAACTCTCTTCTTCCTCGCATAACCTATTGACTCTAGAGGTTTTTGTCTTTTTAGCTGTCTCAACTAGGGGGTAGTGCACGTGGTGTGGCCACAGCTGGAAGAGTTCGCACATATCCCAGAATTTTCCCATGTGTTCCAAGACCGCCTCAGCGAAGGTGGTCTGGTGGGTGGGGAGTGTCTTCCCTTGCATACTTGTGATATGGGGGTGTTTCTATGTCAGGGGTCCTAAGCCAAGAGCCTCTGGGGAGGAGCAGGCCATGTTCCTGTCGTCGGAAAACTGGATGGTCATCTTTATTTTGGTCAGCAAATATCGGCCTATTAGGTAAGCCAGGATGAAGGAGAATGTCCCTTTATGCAGCTGTCTCCCATGTCCAACTCTAGGGGTTTTGTGAAGAGGACCCTCATAACAGTAACCGAGAACTCCAGCTTGTCCATAGAGTCTTTGTATAGGTGGACGATCCCTTCTTTTAGGCAGGATTTTGCTTCCCTGTGTCAAAAAGGAAGCTATAGAGCATGTTATTTACTAGTACTGTTACGGTGGGTTCTTCCTCGGACCGACGATTTACTGACAGCACGAGACATGTGAGGATGGGGGTGTGTGTGTTATCCACCGGATGCAGGTCCAACCCTTGTTGACCCCATGGCCTATCTACTTCTTGGAGCAGAGGAGGGAATGCGATCAGGTCCAGACTTTGGGAGTTCTCTGTACTACTTGCTCGGATCCTGCTACCACATGATTTATCTTTTCTGAACCTCAGCAGCGGTACTCCCATTGGTGCTGCCACCTTTTGTGCCATGGCGGCTACAGCTGTTCTAAACATGGCGCCTTCTCCCAGTTTAGGGATTTCGTGGCAATGACCTGGTGCCGTCCCAACTTCTTTCTGTACTCTCTCTCTTTCTTTCTTTCTTTCTTTCTTTCTTTCTTTCTTTCTTTCTTTCTTTCTTTCTGTGGCTGCCTTTTCTCCCACCCTGCGAGGCATTGCTGCATATAGGGGGTAGTTCCATTTGGGATTTCCCTTTCCATACCTGATGCAATTCTCCGCTATAGCCATGTCCTTCGACTAAAATGACCCTCCCTAGGCCAGGACTGGTCAAATTGGTCCCCCTTCTCAGTCCAGTCTGCTAGCAAGTCTCAGAACGGGCGTGCAAAGATCTCCCCTTCCTCTCTCGCTACTATCTCCATCAGGATCAACCTATAACTGTCATGTGCTTGGGTGCAATAGTGCCTGCCCTCGTCATTGGTTCAAGGGGGACTGGGATTCCCTTCCTCACCCCCCACTAGCTGTATTACAGTTAAAAACCACCACAAACTCCCTCTAACACATGTGTTTGCGTAAATCAGGGATGGTGTGTGTTCTCCACGCCACTGGGATTCTATGTGTTGGGCTTGACGGACGGAGATCGAACTTCTGGGAGCCCTTGCACCAGACTATGGTTGCTCTTTGACTGCCTGGGTTTGCTGCCGTGTTAGTCTCTCATGCCTGGGCCTAATCGATTGTTGTTGGGTGGGTGCCTGCTGACTTCTTCAACTGGCGGATTAGAGTATCCAAATGCGGGAAAAGTGGATGAGAGCACCTCCATACCTGCATATGGTGGGGGAGGTGCTGACACCTTGTTTGCTATCTGTAGTGTAGGACTGTCAATCTGGGGTTACTCACACCCAGGGGCTAAGCGTACCATCTGTGTTACACTCAGCGGTCTAAGCATGCTGGCTATGTCACGCCCAGCAGAAAAAGCTTACCATCTGTTACGCCCAGTGGTCCAAGCGACCAACACCACTCACTTCTTTCAGATACCAATGGCGTTGAGAAATCGGTGGCACTGAGAAACCCTTTTAGGCTAAAAAATAAGATTGAAGTGTCAACTCCAACAATAAATATTCACCTTTCCTAGCGGGTTGACTATCGAAAAAAGGTGACTTTAGCGGGATCGCCTCCGTGGTTGCCTTGAGACTACCCAGCTAGGACATATAAAATAGTTAATATGCCAGATTTCTGTCAGTGGCAGCGCTCAGGTTATCTTTTTACGCTTCTCCCTAGTTTGCCATACTCCACATGCTTTACTAAGGTTTTGATGTAGTCTCTTACCTTCTGTGATGCCTGCTTTGAAACGGACCTGTGCCCCGTGGATTCAACAGAACTTCCAATCAATTGTGGTGTCTGGTCACCTCCCTAGTTGCGCAAATGTGAATCCGTCCGTCGGAGTCCCCTTCCTTTGGCTGCAGTCAGGTTTGAGGTACCAATCAGCTCCGATGGTGGCTCAACAAAATGTTGCTTGAACATGAAATATTTTGGAGAAAAAAAAAGAGGCGTTTGGCAAAACAGGAACTGTTTGTTTAATTAAACAATGCGGCCGGGAGCGCAATCACAGGTATAGGGTCTGAGGACTGTCAATTTACAATCGGTCTAACAGACTTTTATACAGTTCATTGAATGCAATAAAATGGTTCTGGCTACCCTTTTTTGGTGAGGAATTTGAACTTCTGTCTTTGGAGTCATAAATTAATGTATTAGATGAGCAATGCAGCCAATGGGTAATGTGTCCAGATGTCCGGCTTGGGGAGTGCTTGATCACTGCATGTATAGTGTGTGCTTTGACCTGATTGACTCAGTGTTCCTAACTTCATGTGGTATCTGACTTTATGGTGTTTTGGGAAAGCACGTACGCCTGCGGTGGTGTGTGCTTTATTGGGCCCGATCTCCATGGACCATTGTGGTGTCGCTATGCCTATCTGTGGGATTGATCTGGGATTTCCTATTCGTACATTTGTCTGCCGGCTATGCGACACCCCACCTGTGATCTGACATGGCTTGGCAGTTCGGACTGGACTGTACCCATGAGGCACAGGGTCAAGCCTGATTTGCATATAGCTGTGTCTGAACTGGGGTGGTGAAGTGAGCTAAGAACGATGATGGATTCAACCCAGATCTGTGACTGGGGATGAGTGTCTGGAAAGTTTCAGCGCTCCATCCATCATCTCCTTGTGTTTGCTTTGTTCGCCCTAAGTTGGCAGGGTATGCCCAGACGTGGGTCCCTTGCTCACTTTGCCACTGGATTCAAGCTAGCCTGGCTGATGAGGGCTGTTAGCCCGAAACCGGTCCCAGGATGCTTGTTTCCGGTCCAGAGAAGACATGGCTTGGCAGTTCGGGCTGGACTGTTCCCATGAGGCACAGGGTCAAGCCTGATTTGCATATAGCTGTGTCTGAACTGGGGTGGTGAAGTGAGCTAAAGAACGATGATGGATTCAACCCAGATCTGTGACTGGGGGTGAGTGTCTGAAAAGTTTCAGCACTCCGTCCATCATCTCCTTGTGTTTGATCTGTCAATCAGTGACCTCAGGCCTGGATCGCAGAGCCTGTCTGACTAAGTATTTCTGAGTCAGGGTTGACGTGGAGTTCACAATAGGCGAATTCGTCAATAAAGATGCGATTTCGCTTTTATACACTGAATGTATCGTTATTCACATTGGCATAGACTTTCTCAATATTAACAAAGATTCTTTGGAAGTAACCTCTACCCTCCTATATGGAATTTGGAATGTACCATGGCCTGAAGAGGTACGAATGCTTTGTCATTCTGATTTGCGCTCTTGTAGGCGGTGTTTCATCAGTAAAACGTGATCTATCAAACCAGAAAAAGATTCTGATTGAGCTGAGTGGATTAGTTAGTCCTTAATTTCATGCTTGAGGCCTCTGTGAAAAGAGTTACCAGGGTTCGTTCTAGCCAGGACGTCTCATCTGCCAGCTGACGGAATCGGGTCACGTATGTTAAGACATCCTAATTTCCCTACTGGATCGTATAATGGCCTTCTTCAGCTGAATGCTCTAAATATGGTCTTTCAAACAGTTTAAAGGCAGTCAAGAAGATAGCATAGTTAGAGAGACTGGAGTCTTCTGCAGCCACTAGAGGGGTCGCCCACACCAACACTGGTCAAGACAAGGCACTTATTAAATATCCCATCTTAGCTCAAAACTGAGCTGAGCAGAGCGAAAGGTGAAGAATACAGTAAACGAATCTAGAAACTCCTTGGATTTATTTGGATCCCCAGAAAACCGTGGAATGGTTGATTAGACCGTAGGAACATCAGATGCTTGGAGCAATAAGGCTTATCATAAGGCCAGATTTTCATCTCTTAACTGTAGTAATTCAAGTATCTGCTGCTGAACAGGTTGAACTTGAGCTTGAGCCTGGTCCACCGGAACTGCTTGAAGTGGAGTTGGATCCTGTTCCATGCTTTCTAGACTAGAACTGGACTTTTCGCACCACAAACTGTCACAAAGCTGATGCCTGGAGTAGAGTCTTTGACTGCAGGTTGGACCAGAGGACCAGGATTTCACTGTTCTTGGCTGCCACACGTATGGGCAACTCCTTCCAGTAGCCATGTTTGTGCCAACACAGAAAGCGACTAAGCAGAAAGTGCCTTCGGGAATTTCTCCTAGGAGGGAGGAAAAAGCCCGGGGGCATAAAACAACCAAGATGACTTCTGGACGGTGAGGAGACTTCAAGTCAGGAAATAAGGCAGACAAGGAGGAATTCAAACCAATAGAAGATGACTGTAGAAATACAATGAATAAACAGGAAGAAGACAGTTGATTCCCAGAGATGTCTAAGGAAGGACTGGAGCACTGGAACACACCACAGAAGACCTGGAAGAGTTGCGATGCAAGGAGTGAACAGAAACCCCTCCTCAAATAGGTACAGAATAGGAAATACCTCACAGGAAGTCAGATTACCATGTTGGATTGGGAAGGTTCCCTAGAGATTAATGGAGGAACTGCCATCTTTGATAGGACAGTATAACCTATCCCAGAGATCCTCACCAGAGGATTTTGGGAAGGAGAAGGAATAGCAACATGGAGATGCCAAGGCAGTCTCCCAAAATGCCCCCAAAAAGAGGCCACCGCTCAAGGGAACACGGGCGGGCTGGTCAACTTAAGTACAGTAGATTGAGCGATTGCAGCAGCACACTGGTGCCTCAGTGGATTTTCCTCTTGTCACAATCGCTCTCGTGGGAGCACGCAGTCTGCCCGCCTGTTAGATTTGGGGGTCTCTAGTTGGCAGAGGTAGGTACCTTTGACCAAATAGGGACCCTTGCGTCTAGTCAGGGTAAGGGGGTACACTCCTAAAATAACCCCTGCTCATCCCCTTGGTAGCTTGGAACGAGCACACAGGCTTATCTCAGAGGCAGTGTGTAAAGCATTTGTGAACACATACAGTAATCAAGTGACAACACTACAGATGACACCACTCCAGTTGTATATTAAAAATAAGTATCTTTTATATAGATTTAACACAAGACTATAAACGACAAAAATCCACAATACTGTACTTCAAAAATGGTAGAATTAGCTCAGTTCTCGTTAGATGGTAAATGCGACACTTTGAGTTCAATGTACCTTTGGATGCGTAACGCTATACAACAAAAGTGTTGCAGGGAAGGTGATGCGTCGGTTCCTTACACGCAAGAACGGTCATGCGTCGAATCCCTACTGATGCGTAGGGGATGCGTCAGTTCTTCTCGGCGTGGGGAGGTGATGGGTCGGTTTTTTACTGCGCTTCCGTGGCGATGCGACCGGCAACGCCGTGATGCGATGAAGATCCAGTGCAATGAAACAAAGATGGCGTCTTCTTCTTGATGCGACACGATGCGTGCACGCCCGACGGCCGTGCGGCGACTCAACGATTCTTCTGAGCCGCGACAGGCCCTGCGACACACTTCCCGGTGATGCGGCGGCGTCTGATGCGACGTCGGTCCTCTTCTCCGGCGATGCGAGGCGCTTTGGCAACGATGCGACAGCCGTGCGGCGACTCAACGATTCTTCTGAGCCGCGACAGGCCCTGTGACACGCTTCCCGGTGATGTGGCGGCGTCTGATGCGACGCCGGTCCTCTTCTCCGGCGATGCGAGGCGCTTCGGCAACGATGCGACAGCGACACTCTTCTCCGTTGATGCGGCGGCGTCTGATGCGACGTCGATCCTTTTCTTCGGCGATGCGAGGCGCTTCGGATGCGGCGGCAACGCTTCTCCTTCGTGAGTCGCGCTTCCAGCTCCTTGCGACACGCCGTCCCTCAGAAAGTCCAGCACAGCAGCAGGCCCTTTCCAGAAAGACTCTTGGGGAGCTGGTTGGTGAAGTCTGTTGTCCCTGAGACTTCAGCAGGAGGCAAGCTCTTCTCTCAAGCCCTTGGAGATCTTTTACAAGTTGATGAAAGTACACACAAAGTTCCTTTCTCCTTTCTTTGGCAGCCAGGCAACCACTGCAGGCCAATCCCCCAAACAGCACTCAGCTTAGGGATAGTCTCCTCCTCAGTTTCTCTGGTTCCTCTCCTCAGCAAAGGTTCTTCTTGTTTCCCAAAGTGATCTAAAGTTCTGGGGTTTGGGTCCCCTCTTTAATACTCATTTTCCCTTTGTTCTCTGAAGGCAGAGAGGCCTTTGCCTAGTCCAAACCAGTTCTGGTCAGTCCTGGAGCACTTTGTTGACAAGACTCCTTCTTTCCTTTCACAGTATAGGCCAGGGACATCAGACGCACCGGAGGTGGAGCCAGCATTGTGGAGGGAAGGCACAGCCCTATTCATGTCCCAGGTGCAACTCCTCCCACCCATCTCCATGCAGATCTCTCTATTCAGCCCTGTGCTGACTCACCCTGAATCCTGGAATCCCCCAGCCCCTGTCACTCACAAACCAGACAAGGAATACACAACCTAGCAGAGGCAGGCTTGGATAGTTAGGCAAGAAAATACCTACTTTCTAAAAGTGGTATTTTCAAACACAGAATGTTAAAACCAACTCCACTAAAAGATGTATTTTATCATTCTGAGTTCAGGCATACTAAATTCGTTTTTCTACCATGTTCCCTGGGTCAGTTAGGATTATAAGATGTAATAATCAAACTGCCCATTCTGGCCTATGGGGAACAGGTAGCCTTGCAATAGTGAAAAACGAAAATGGCTGTAATTCACTATTAGGACATGCCACACACACCAGGGCATGTCCTACCTTATACTTACAATACAATGCACCCTGCCCTTGGGCCTACCATAGGGGTGTCTGATATGGAGAAAAGGGAAGGTTTAGGGACTGGCAAGTGGGTGCACTTGCCCAGTCAACATGGCAGTACCAGACTGCACACAGGCTCTGCAATGGCAGACCTGAGACACACTTTTACAGGCTGCTTCTGTGGGTGGCACAACCAGTGCTGCAAGCCCACCAGCAGCATTTGGTTTACAAGCCCTGGGCACACTCAGTGCACTATACTAGGGTCTGACAAGTAAACCAAACCAACCAATCATGGAATCACTAATCCATACACCAATTTACCATAGGGAGCACTTGCACTGTGGCACTGAATAGCAGTGGCACAGTGCCCAAAGCATCTATAACCAGCAAAAACACATGAGGCAACAGCAAAAAATGGAAGGGAGACCCACGCCAACAGTGCCAGGTCTAACACCGCCCAATACAGCAATGGGTGCAGGTTTTGGCAGGGACCTATGGTAGAAGTGGTGGACCAGAACCGAGGCATGAACAGAGAAGGCATCCTCCCAAGTCAATTCACTAGGGTATCCTTTCCAATCAACCAAAAATTGGAGTTTACCACAGAAGATGCGAGAATTACATATTTCCTGCAACTTAAACTCAGGGTCATCACAAACCAGAACAGGGGGAGGTAGAGAATGCAATCGTTGAAAGGATTTGGCACGGTCAGGTTTCAGTAGGGAAACGTGAAACACAGGATAGATTTTCCAATGGAAGGGCAGTTGGACCCTGAAGGCAACTGGATTGATGATCTGAACAAACTTAGCCCACAGAATCCTAGTGTAAAGTTATTGTGGGAGAGATATTATGGAATAACTTGGATGAAACCCAGATTTTTTCTCCAATCTTGTACGAAGGAGAAAAAAGGTGATGATTTTCAGCGTTAAACTTCATCTGTTGTTTAGAAGCCTGAAGAGAAATCTGCTGCCTAACACCTTGCATCTGTTGAACACAGAAGGCAGCAGCGGGCACCATGTGAGAACTCTGAGTTTCAGAGGGAAAGGTCCCAGGGTGAAAGCCATGCAGGCTAAAAAATGGCAAAGATTGAGTAGCACTATAAATGGAAATGTTATAGGAAAACTCAGCCATGGCTAAAAAGGATGAGCAGTCTCTTTGAGTGGGAATACAGAAACAGCAAAGATATTGCCCTTGAGTCTGTCGCACAAGTTACTGACTTGTGTAACGATATATCTGTAAGAGACAGTAGTTAGTGACAGATTCCTTACCTTAGAATATCCCCAGGCGTCAGGCTGGATCCGGAAAGTTTTTTGCGTAGCAGTACCCTTGCGCGTCGGTAGGCGGCGTCGTACGGCTCCGCGTCCGTCGTCGGCGTCGTGGTCGCCGGGATGACGTCGCGGGCAGTACTTAGACGCCGCCCTGCGCGCTGACGTCAGTTCTGTACACGACTTTCCGCGCCAGGAACGCAGAGCCATGCAAGAAGCTGACATAGGTGCCTGAAAAATACTAGGGCCCTGAAAGGGATGTCCTTAACCCTAGAAATCAGTTCGCAGAACGGGGAGGATGGGTGGGGCGGTAGGAATCTGTCACTAACTACTGTCTCTTACAGATATATCGTTACACAAGTTAGTAACTTGTGCATCTGAAAGAGACACGTTAGTGACAGATTCCTTACCTTAGAATAGATACCCCAGCAATACCAACCCCGGTGGTGGGTCTGCGAACAAAGATCAGACAAGGAAGTCCTGGAGGACAGAACGGCCAAAGAAGCCGTCCCTCCGGACCTGACTGTCAAGGCAGTAATGCTTTGTAAACGTGTGCAGCGAGGCCCACGTAGCTGCCTGACAGATATCCTGCAGCGGAACACCGCGGCCCAAAGCCGTGGTAGCAGCCGTTGCCCTGGTGGAATGGGCACGCAGCCCAACAGGAGGCTCCTTCTTAGTCAAAGAATAGCAGGCTTTGATACACAAGGTTACCCAGCGGGAGATGGTCCTCTTGTGCACCGCCCGACTTTTTTTGGCGCCCACGTAGCCAACAAAGAGCTGGTCATCCACCCGGAAATGGCGTGTGCGGTCGATTTAAAAGGAAAGCGCACGTTTTGGGTCCAGACGGTGGAGCCTCTCTTCCTCTCTGGAAGGATGCGGGCAAAGTGATGGTCTGCCCAATGTGGAAGGCAGTAACCACCTTTGGCAAGAAGGACGGACGCGTCCTAAGAACAACCTTGTCTGGATGGACAGACAGAAAGGGAGGTTTACATGATAGAGCCTGGAGCTCACTCACCCGCCGAGCGGAGGTGACGGCCACCAGAAAGGCAGTCTTCAGAGTCAGAAGACGAAGAGGACAGTTATGTAGAGGCTCAAAGGGAGCGCACATAAGAAAGGTAAGAACCAAGTTCAAGTCCCACTGAGGCATCACAAACGGAACAGGAGGGAAGAGGTGTGTAATGCCTTTTAGAAACCTGTTAACAACAGGGGACTTGAAAAGGGAGGGCTGATCAGGAAGCCTGAGGAAGGCCGAGATGGCACAAAGATAGCCCTTGATGGTACCCAGGGCAGAACCCTGTTGGGCCAGGGAAAGAAGGAACAGGAGAACCTCAGAGAGAGGGGCAGAAAGGGGATTCACAGCCTTTGCTGTGCACCATGCCACAAACTTGTTCCACCTGCAGGCGTATACCACCTTAGTGGAGGGACGCCTGGCTGCCAGAATCACATCACAAACTTCGGGAGGCAAGTCGAAAGGAATCAACTGCCGCCGCTCAATCTCCACGCAAGCAGGTGGAGGCTGGACAGGTTCGGGTGGAGGACCGTCCCCTGCTGCTGCGACAGAAGATCCTCCCGAAGAGGCAGACGGATCGGGGATCTACGCTCATACTGAGTAGCTCAGGATACCAAACTCTTCGAGCCCAGTCCGGAGCCACAAGAATGACTTGGGCCCGGTCGTGCCGAATCTTCTTCAACACTCTGGGTAGAAGTGGTATAGGCGGAAAGGCGTACAATAGACCGCAACTCCACTCGTGACGAAAAGCGTCGCCGAGCGAGTGCCGCCTTGGAAATTCCAACGCGCAGAACTGATGACATTGCGCGTTCTCTTCGGTGGCGAATAGATCTAACCAAGGCTCTCCCCACTGTAGAAAGAGTCCTTGCGCCACTTCCGAGTGAAGATGCCATTCGTGATCCATCATGCACCTGCGGCTGAGTTCGTCCGCCCTGGCGTTCAGGGAACCTGCCAGGTGTTGAACCATCAGGAACATGCCCTGATGTTCCAGCCATGTCCAGAGGCGCAGAGCCTCCTGACAAAGGGTCCACGACCCCACCCCGCCTTGTTTGTTGCAGTACCACATGGCGGTGGTGTTGTCTGTGAACACCTGCACTACCTTCCCTTTGACAGAGGGAAGGAATGCCTTGAGTGCAAGTCGGATCGCCCGGAGCTCCAGAAGGTTGATATGGAGCCGGGACTCCGCCGGAGACCAGAGGCCTCTGATCTCCGCCTCTCCCATGTGACCGCCCCATCCCAGAAGGGACGCGTCTGTCACAACTGTGTGCTCTGGCTGGGGAAGGATCTGCCCATGACCCATTGCCGGTTCGAGAGCCACCACTGCAATTGTTTTGCAGTCCCCTCCGAGATCTGGACGTGATCGGACAGGTTGCCCTGGTGCTGCGCCCACTGGAACTTCAGGTCCCACTGCAGAGCCCACATATGCCATCTGGCATGATTGACCAGCAGGATGCAGGAGGCCATGAGGCCCAGCAGCCTCAGGGTCATCCGTACCGAAACCCAGGATAAAGGCTGAAAGATCGGAATCATAGCCCGAATATCCCGGACTCGCCGTTCGGGAGGATAGGCCCGAAACTGCGTCGTGTCCAGAACTGCTCCGATGAAAAGGAGCTGTGGAGAAGGAATCAGATGCGACTTCGGCACATTGATGGAGAACCCCAGCGAGTGCAGGAGTTCGGCCGTAGTCTGGAGGTGGGAGACGACTGCCTGGGACGAGCCCGCCTTCAGCAACCAGTCGTCGAGGTAGGGGAAGACTGGAACCCCTGCCCGGCGCAGATGAGCTGCGACCACCGCCATCACTTTCGTGAACACCCGAGGGGCACTTGTAAGGCCAAAGGGGAGCACGGTGAACTGAAAATGCTCGAGGCCTACCGTGAACCGCAGGTAACGCCGGTAGGACGGGGATGTGAAAATAAGCGTTCTGCAAGTCCAACGCTACCAACCAGTCTCCAGGGTCGAGGGCAGTCAAGACCTGAGCTAGGGTGAGCATCTTGAACTTCTCCTTCCGGAGGAAGCGATTGACGTTCCGGAGGTCCAAGATAGGACGCATGTCCTCCTTGTCCTTTTTGGGCACCAGGAAGTAGTGGGAGTAGCAACCACGTCCTACTTCTGGGGACGGAACATGCTCGATGGCCCTCTTGGCCAAGAGGGCCGTGACTTCCTTCTGCAGAAGTACCAAGTGATCCCCTGACATGCGGTGGAATTGCGGTGGCATGGCTGGGGGGTGGTCTCGAAGGGGAGGGAGTAGCCCCTTCGGACAATGTCCAAGACCCACCTGTCCGAGGTGATGGGACGCCAGTGGTGAAGGTGATGGCGGACCCTGCCCCTACTGGCGTGCCGTGCACCGGAAAGGAGGGACTAGGAGGGCTTGGAGGCCGCGGACGGGTTGGAGGTGGTGGCCTGACCCGCACGCTGGTTGCCCGAACCGCCACGGCGGTATCCACGTCCTCGGCCACGCGTAGACGCTTGCTGTGCGGGCCGGTGGCTGGGCAGCTGACGTGACTGGGCGCCCCTTCCGTGGCCACGAAAGGGGCGAAAAGCAGAGCTGAGCGGAGGGCGTACAACAGAAAGGCCCAGGGACTTGGCCGTAGCCCGTGAGTCCTTAAACCGCTCCAGCGCATGGTCTGCCTTTGAACCAAAAAGACCGACTCCATCAAAGGGCATGTCCATGAGTGTATTCTGGACATCACCCGAGAAACCAGTTGTCCTCAGCCAGGCGTGGCGACGTAGCGCCACCGTCGTAGCAAGCGATCTGCCCAGCGAGTCGGCGGTATCAAGGCCACAACGGATGGTGTATTTAGCCGCATCTCGCCCTTCCGCAATGGCGCGGGTAAGCAGTGTCTGGACCTCCTCAGAACACTGCGGCAAAACAGTCGCCACCGAATCCCCCAGGGAGTGGGTATATCGGCCCAAAAGGCAAGCGGTGTTGACGGACCGCAAGCCAGAACTGGAGGAAGAAAAAGCCTTCTTCCCAAATTGGTCCAGGCGTTTGGATTCCCTATCCGGAGGGGCGGTAGGGAAGGCGGTTTGGGAGGCAGAGGCTTGGACAACCAAGCTCTCAGGGGTGGGATGTTGGGAGAGAAACAGGGGGTCGCCCGGAGCAGGGCGATGGCGTCGGGCCACGTTCCTATCCACAGGAGCCCCTGTGGTGGGTTTGGACCAGGTACCCAAAAGAACGTCAGTGAGCGCATCATTAAACGGCAGCACAGTCTCCGAAGAGGAAGCCGCCGGCTGAAGCACTTCTGTCAGGAGGTTAGTCCTGACGGCCACAGTAGGCAACTGGAGATGTAAGGCTCCAGCTGCTCTACGCAACACCGTTGCAAAATTAGCCCCCTCCTCCGTAGCCATGGGAGGAGACAGCATGCCAGTGTCAGGGGAGGTGTCTAGACCACTGGCATCCCCAAGTTCCTCAACCCAGTCCGGGTCAAACTCACACTGTTGTGTGAGAGGGTCCTCAGACCCCTCCCAGCTCTCCTGGTCCTCCTCTTGTTCAAAATATGGAGGAGGAGGGACATTTGAACCCAAGGTCTCATCGGCGCCGGAACCGGCGTCGGGCGACGTCGGTCCGGCTCCATGTCCGGAGCCCCGGACGGCGTCAGGAACGGCACCGGGGACATCGGCGTCGGTGGAGGCGTGGTTAGGTCAACCGGCGCCGATGTGGGTTGCGGCACCACCGGAGCCGGGATCGGGGCCGGAGCCGAGGCCGGGATGAAGGCTGGTGGGACAGGCGGCGCCGGGACCGGAGTCGACGGCGGCGCCGGGGCAACCCCATCAGGGCCCGCGGGGCCCGAAGGCGCACCGGAGGGACCTGAAGGCCCGAAAGAGGCGGGCCATGGCCGACAGGAATTCTTGTATTTCGGCCTGAGTCGCCCCCGACCCCGGAAAGAACGGGTAATTCGGGGGTGGCTCCACAGGCATGTCCGGGGCCGCGGGTGCGGGGACGGTGCCGATTGGGGCCTCAGCCGAGTCGCGAGACCGGCGAGGCGAAGTCTTAGAGCGATGACGCCGCTTAGACTTCTTGTGCTTCGACTTACCGGAGGAGCGCGAAGACTTGGACTCCGACGAACGGCGGGGACTCCGCGACCGGCCCCTCGACCTCTCCCGGGACCGGGGCGCGGCGCGGAGCCGACTGCCGGACCTCGAGCAGCTTTCGAGACCGCTCTCGCAAAGCCTTCGGATGAAGTTTCTGGCAGTCAGGGCACGACTTCGTGTCGTGGTCTCGGCCGAGACAGAAGAGACACTCGAGATGCGGGTCCGTGATCGACATCATGCGACCACAGGCCTCGCAGGGCTTAAAGCCGGGCATCCCTACGACACCTTAGAAGTCGTGAAGACTCGTTGAAGAAACAGTGAAAAAATTCACAAAAAAGGATAGTCAAAAAGTGACTAGGGCACTGCTCTTCCCGGATCTGCGCTTACTGGCGCGGAAAAAGAAGAACTGACGTCAGCGCGCAGGGGCGGCGTCTAAGTACTGCCCGCGACGTCATCCCGGCGACCACGACGACGGACGCGGAGCCGCACGACGCCGCCTACCGACGCGCAAGGGTACTGCTACGCAAAAAACTTTCCGGATCCAGCCTGACGCCTGGGGATATTCTAAGGTAAGGAATCTGTCACTAACGTGTCTCTTTCAGATTTTAATTTTTCGGTGACCACGAGTAGGGCTGACTCTGTGCTGTGTTCCGGGCGGAACCCCATCTGGGACTGGTGCAGGATGCCATTGTCCTCCAGGAATTCCGAGATGGAACTGTTCACATGTTTCTCCGCAATCTTTCCCAGGATGGGCAACAGTGAGATGGGACGATAATTTCCCATGGATGCGGGGTCCAGTTGGGTTTTTTTAAGCAGAGGCTTTACAATAGCATGCTTCCATTCTTTGGGTACCAGGCCATTCTCAAGGGAAAGAGAGATGAGATTGGTAAGCTTGGCCCGAATGGAATCACCCCCTTGAATAAGGATATGAGGGGGGGGGGGCGGGATCTATTGGAGATCTTGATTTGATGTTGCTTAAAAGTAAACCAGCACGTTCTATGCTCAACTTAGGAAAGGTACACAAAGCCGGAGAAAGGGTAGGCTTGGGCTGATCTGATCCTAAGAGGAATTCTGGCTTGTCTGTAGAGTCCTTCGTTGCTTCAAAGGTCTGCCCTATCCTTGAGTGAAGTGAGTTGTAGATGTTTTCCACTTTACTCTTGAAAAAGGTGGCTAAGTTATTGCATCTCTCCTTTGAAGGTTGGGGGAGATGCATGCCTGATTCAATTATAGTGAGAGATTTTACTATCTTGAACAGCTCTTTCGAAGAATTGGAGGACCTCTCGATCCTTTCTTCAAAGAAGACTGCTTGTGCTTTCCTAATATCCTTATGATATTGCTGGATAGCTGCTTTATATGCTGATTTAAGGTCAGGGGCGTATGTTTTCCTCCAGCTCCTCTCAAGCTTTTTGCAGTGTTTCTTTTGGGCTACTAGTTGGGGGCTGAACCAAGTAAATCTGTTAAGGTTTCTTTGCTTTATCGGTCCGGGTTTCTTAAAGTTTCTATCCACAGACCCGATAATCCAGTCTGACCAACTTTTATGAGCCTCCTCGAGATCTCCTGTGTCTGGTGGAGTATTAGCCTCCAAGTCTTTGGTCCAGGATTCAGGGGCCAGCCTTGGCCATTTACGTCCTAGGACTGAGCAACCCCCTTAGGGCATGGGTAAGGGGACTTTTGGTACAAAATGGGAATGAAAAAATGGTCTGACCAGGGAATCTGGATTGGAGTCAGGGCCTGCAATCTAGGGTCATTAGAAAAAATGGGGTCCAGAATATGACCTTTTTCATGTGTCGCCGAGCTCACCAATTGCGTAAGTTGTAAGGCTTCAAGGTCGGCTAAAAGTCTCTTGGCAGATGGATTGCTTAGGTCATCCATATGGATGTTAAAATCACCTAATAAGGTGAAGGCGCTTTTTCCTATGATCAGGCTGGCCAGGATATCAGGGATGGCCTCTACAAAAGATGTACATGTCCCTGGTGGCCTGTAAATAAGGCTGCCCGAAAAGGAGGATGTGGGGGTAAGGGACAGTCTGAAAGCAATGGCCTCACAATTAGATATATTAAGGGGGGTAATGGAGCAGTCAAGATGTGATTTACAAATGATGGCGATGCCGCCTCCAGTTTTACCCACCCTGTCAAGTCGATGTATCTCAAAGCCTTGGGGGAGGGTGCCTATGATGTCTGGCGAGGAGCTTTCTCGAAGCCACGTTTCCGTGAGGAACAGTACCTCAAGGTCTTCTTCCTCTATAAGCATCCCTATCTCGATGGAATGTCTTCGGAAGGATCTACAATTGATTAGACCCATCTTCCAGTGTTTTAAGTGGTTCATCCTTGCCTCTTTGCAACTGCCAAACTGTAGGGAGGTGTCTAATGAGAAGCCGCATTTATGGCAGCTCATAGGATTGTTGGCATCAAGTGAGTGCAGGCAGGAGGGTGGCATAACTGGCCTAAGTGAGTCAAGTTCCTCTTTGGAACATTTGACTATGTTGGCGGGGACCGGGCACAATTGGGCATGGTTTATGGCCCCTGGTCCCGACCGGGCGCGGACGGGCGCAGATGGGCTTGCCTTTTGCGCACCCGCTGCGCGCGTCCGCTGCGAATTGGCGCCATCCCTGTCTTAAGTACCGACAGGGAGGTGCTGAGGGGAGAGACTAGACCGTCTCCTTCCCAAAATGGCGACCGCCAGTGGCCACCCGGAATTAGGGAATTCACGAGTGAGGTCCTCCCTCCACACAATCAGCGGAGAATGCTGCGGTGGACTGGAGAGGATCACAAAGATGCGGAAGTTATACACGTAAAGTTTCCCCTTCATTTTAAAAAGATATACCGGCGAAGATAAAAGCAGTTCTATTTAAAGTACAAAGTGCAATAGCAGCAAGACGACATTAAGGCAGAGCAATAAACAATGTTAGAGCAGCACAATTAAAACTTGAGCAAAATAAGGCTGAGTGCAGAGTTAACCTTCCTGCACCTGTTTAGCTGCGTGTCGGCGCCATCCCTGTCTTAAGTACCGACAGGGAGGTGCTGAGGGGAGAGACTAGACCGTCTCCTTCCCAAGATGGCGACCGCCAGTGGCCACCCGGAAGTAGGGAATTCACGAGTGAAGTCCTCCCTCCACACAATCAGTGGTGAATGCTGCGGTGGACCGGAGAGGATCACAAAGATGCGGCAGTTATACAGGTAAAGTTTCCCCTTTATTTAAAAAAGATATAGCAGAGAAGATAAAAGCAGTTCTATTTAAAGAGCAAAGTGCAATAGGAGCAACAAGACATTAAGGCAGAGCAATAAACAATGTTAGAGCAGCACAATTAAAACTTGAGCAAAATAAGGCTGATCGCAGAGTTAACCTTCCTGCATCTTTTTAGCTGTGCGTCGGCGCCATCACTGTCTTAAGTACCGACAGGGAGGAGCTGAGGGGAGAGACTAGACCGTCTCCTTCCCAAGATGGCGACTGCCAGTGGCCACCCGGAAGTAGGGAATTCAGGAGTGAGGTCCTCCCTCCACACAATCAGCGGAGAATGCTGCGGTGGACTGGAGAGGATCACAAAGATGCGGCAGTTATACAGGTAAAGTTTCCCCTTTATTTTAAAAAGATATAGCGGCGAAGATAAAAGCAGTTCTATTTAAAGTGCAAAGTGCAATAGCAGCAACACGACATTAAGGCAGAGCAATAAACAATGTTAGAGCAGCACAATTAAAACTTGAGCAAAATAAGGCTGATTGCAGAGTTAACCTTAATTATTATTTTTGGCTTTTTTTATTGAGCAGCTTGTAAAATACACATCAGGCCTCACGCAGGAGGCCAAACAGGAATAGCAATTTAGTAAGTACAAGTGCTAGTTTATGCCATAGAGCAGGAAAAATAAACAGCCCACAAACAATTCCCACATTCCACAACCCCTCATCCCAGGTGGCACTAGAAGAGGCAGTAAGACCCCAGCTTAGCATCTCATCTCAATTGGAATATTGTAACACATGGTAGTCCCATGAAATAACACAATTAAAACAGCAGATTACAGCATCTATTGTATATCAGAGGTTTGTGAGTAAATACACTGAAAGTGGAGCCCAAAAGTCCTTAGGGCGGGAGGTTTCAGGCAGTTCCTCGGCATATATCTCAAGTTGTTCTTTGCAAAACAGTAAGTCTCGGACCCACCTTTTTAGAGTTGGGGTGAGTCTAGAGCCCCAGCACTGAGCCACGGCCCTCTTGGCTAACAAGGTTGAGACAGCCACCAGTCTACGATTGCAGGGCTTTAGAGACTGTACCCAGCCTAGGAGACAAACCTCGGGAGTACATTGCACAGGTTCAGCCACTACTTTCGTTAGCAGATCAGTGACTTTACCCCAGAATCTATATATACTGTTACAGGACCATGCAAGATGTAAGAAGCCCGAATCCCCCTGCCCACATCCCACACAGCAGGAGCTTTCCCGCAGACCAAAACGCATCAATTGTATCGGGGTATAGTACAGCTGGTGCAAATATTTAAAATGGATGATGCGGAGGTTACAATTCGCAGTGAGTCGGCCAGTGAGGATGCAACAGAATCTCCACATCTCCGGTGTCAGCGAGGCCCCCAGCAGGGCCACCCATTTATTGTATGAAGGGGGATCGAGCTGTTCCCTTTCCCTAAGAGATGTCGTGTACAATTTTGTGATCAGGCCCGTGCGATCCGCGCCTGCCAGCACCGCCTGCAGTGCCAGCAACGGCGTGGGTTCCGTAGGGTAATCTGGGTAAATAGCACGTATCGCCTGTCTCACCCGCACATAAGTGAACCCGAGCATGAATCCCCGGTCCCTACCGCCCTGTATGTCAGTGAGTGATCTGAACTGGCCTTGTGTATAGAGGTCCCCTAACTGGGTTATCCCCACCGCGCCTAGTGCCTTAAGAGCCGCAGGTTCTTTTGCAGCAGAGATATTCGGATGTGCAGCGAGTGGGAGTCGTGGTGCGTAGAGATATGGCAATTTTGCGCGTGTCGCAAGCGTCTTCCACGCCCATGCCGTGCAAAGTGCAGGGTTAATTTCAGTTCGAGGTCTGCCACTCCCTCCAGACAAGGCAGTCGCAGCCAGGGCCACTGGAAGGACTGCATCAGCTTCTATAGCAACATGCGGCTGGAAACGCTGTGGGAAGAACCAATAATGGGCATACTGGGCCTGTGCACATAGATAGTATAAGCGCAGATCAGGGGCTTCGAAACCTCCACGCTCGAACAGTAGTACCAGTACTTCCCAGCTGCACCGAGGCTTCTTGCCGCCCCATACGAAGGAGAGCAGTGCTGATTGAAAAGTATGAAACAACGCAAGGTTTAGGCGGATAGGGATATTAATGAACAAGTAAAGGAGTTTGGGCAGTATTGTCATTTTAACTACTGCTATGCGGTCCGCCAAGGACAGAGGGAGTTTGGCCCAACGCGCAGTTCGTGCAGTAATGTGAACTAATGCCCTACCATAATTCTCCGAAACGACTACCTCTGGGTCTCTGTGAAGCCACACCCCTAAATACTTCACAGGGTCGAATGACCAAGTTAGAGGGAAATCCAGCTCTATACGCGGTGTGCCAGCCGTAAGGGGAAGCATCGTTGATTTTGCCCAGTTGATGCCGAGCCCTGAGAAGTGTTCGAATTTCACATATTCCCGAAGTAGCTCTGGGAGAAATGTTTCGGGATCACGGACATACAGAAGCATATCATCTGCGTACATGGAGACTACCAATGGACGCTGCCTGAAGCGTAATGCCGCCTGCACGCGAGTCTGGCGGAGCTTACATGCCAGCGGTTCAAGAGCTAGTGCAAAAAGCATCAGTGACAGGGGGCAACCCTGCCTAGTGCCTCGCTGGATGGAGAACGCAGTAGATACCCAGCCATTGACCCGGACTCGTGCGGCCGGCGCCTCGTATAGGAGGTGAATCCACTTCAGGAAAAAGGGGGGTAGCCCCATTTTAAGAAATACAGTAAACATAAATTCCCATTGCAAGGAATCAAATGCTTTAGCTGCATCGCACAAGTTACTAACTTGTGTAACGATATATCTGTAAGAGACAGTAGTTAGTGACAGATTCCTTACCTTAGAATATCCCCAGGCGTCAGGCTGGATCCGGAAAGTTTTTGCGTAGCAGTACCCTTGCGCGTCGGTAGGCGGCGTCGTGCGGCTCCACGTCAGTCGTCGGCGTTGGGACCGCCGGGATGACGTCGCGGGCAGTACTTAGACGCCGCCCATGCACGCTGACGTGAGTTCTGTACACGACTTTCCGCGCCAGGAACGCAGAGCCATGCAAGAAGCTGACATAGGTGTCTGAAAAATACTAGGGCCCTGAAAGGGATGTCCTTAACCCTAGAAATCAGTTCGCAGAACGGGGAGGATGGGTGGGGCGGTAAGGAATCTGTCACTAACTACTGTCTCTTACAGATATATCGTTACACAAGTTAGTAACTTGTGCATCTGAAAGAGACACGTTAGTGACAGATTCCTTACCTTAGAATAGATACCCCAGCAATACCAACCCCGGTGGTGGGTCTGCGAACAAAGATCAGACGAGGAAGTCCCGGAGAACAGAACGGCCAAAGAAGCCGTCTCTCCGGACTTGGCTGTCAAGGCAGTAATGTTTGGTAAACGTGTGCAGCGAGGCCCACGTAGCTGCCTGACATATATCCTGTAACGGAACCCCGCGGCCTAAAGCCGTGGTAGCCGCCGTTGCCCTGGTGGAATGGGCACGCAGCCCAACAGGAGGCTCCTTCTTAGCCAAAGAATAGCAGGCTTTGATACACATAGTGACCCAGCGGGAGATGGTCCTTTTGTGTACCGCTCGACCTTTTTGGCGCCCACGTAGCCAACAAAGAGCTGGTCATCCACCCGGAACTGTTGTGTGCGGTTGATGTAAAAGAAAGCGCACGTTTTGGGTCCAGACGGTGGAGCCTCTCTTCCTCTCTGGAAGGATGCGGAAAGAAGGTGGCCAAAGTGATGGTCTGCCCAATATGGAAGGCAGTAACCACCTTTGGCAAGAAGGACGGACGCGTCCGAAGAACAACCTTGTCTGGATGAACAGACAGAAAGGGAGGTTTGCATGAAAGAGCCTGGAGCTCACTCACCCGCCGAGCAGAGGTGATGGCCACCAGGAATGCTGTCTTCAGAGTAAGAAGACGAAGAGGACAATTATGTAGAGGCTCAAAGGGAGCGCACATTAAGAAGGTAAGAACCAAGTTCAAGTCCCACTGAGGCATTACAAACGGAACAGGAGGAAAGAGGTGTGTAATGCCTTTAAGAAACCTGTTAACCACAGGGGACTTGAAAAGGGAGGGCTGATCAGGAAGCCTGAGGAAGGCTGATATCGCACAAAGATAGCCCTTGATGGTACCCAGGGCAGAACCCTGTTGGGCCAGAGAAAGAAGGAACAGAAGAACCTCAGAAAGAGGGGCAGAAAGGGGATTCACAGCCTTTGCTGTGCACCATGCCACAAACTTGTTCCACCTACAGGCGTATACCACCTTAGTGGAGGGACGCCTGGCTGCCAGAATCACAACACAAACTTCGGGAGGCAAGTCAAAAGGAATCAACTGCCGCCGCTCAATCTCCACGCAAGCAGGTGTAGACTGGACAGGTTCGGGTGGAGGACCGTCCCCTGCTGCTGCGACAGAAGATCCTCCCGAAGAGGCAGACGGATCGGGGGATCGACGCTCATACTGAGTAGCTCGGGATACCAAACTCTTCGAGCCCAGTCCGGAGCCACAAGAATGACTTAGGTGCCGGTCGCGCCGAATCTTCTTCAACACTCTGGGTAGAAGTGGTATAGGCGGAAAGGCGTACAACAGACCGCAACTCCACTCGCAACAAAAAGCGTCGCCGAGCGAGTGCCGCCTTGGAAATTCCAACGCGCAGAACTGCTGACATTGCGCGTTCTCTTCGGTGGCGAACAGATCTAACCAAGGCTCTCCCCACTGCTGAAAGAGACCTTGCGCCACCTCCGAGTGAAGACGCCATTCGTGATCCATCATGCACCTGCGGCTGAGTTCGTCCGCCCTGGCGTTCAGGGAACCTGCCAGGTGTTGAACCATCAGGAATATGCCCTGATGTTCCAGCCATGTCCAGAGGCGCAGAGCCTCCTGACATAGGGTCCACGACCCCACCCCGTCCTGTTTGTTGCAATACCACATGGCGGTGGTGTTGTCTGTGAACACCTGCACTACCGTCCCTTTGACAGAGGGAAGGAATGCCTAGAGTGCAAGTCGGATCGCCCGGAGCTCCAGAATGTTGATATGGAGCCGGGACTCCGCCGGAGACCAGAGGCCTCTGATCTCCGCCTCTCCCATGTGACCGCCCCATCCCAGATGGGACGCGTCCGTCACAACTGTGTGCTCTGGCTGGGGAAGGGAGAGGGATCTGCCCCTGACCCATTGACCTCTCACGGGACCGGGGCTTGGTGCGGCGCGGAGCCGACTGCCGGACCTCCAGGAGCTTTTGAGACAGCTCTCGCAAAGCCTTCGGGTGAAGTTTCCGGCAGTCAGGGCACGACTTCGTGTCGTGGTCTCGGCCGAGACAGTAGAGACACTCTAAGTGCGTGTCTGTGATCGACATCATTCGACCACAGGCACCGCATGGCTTGAAGCCGGGCATCCGTACCGACACCTAGGAGTCGAGAAGACTCGAAAAGAAACAGTGAAAAAATTCACCAAAAATGTAGTCAAAAATTGACTAGGGCACTGCTCTTCCCGGATCTGCGCTTACTGGCGCGGAAAAAGAAGAACTGACGTCAGCGCGCAGGGGCGGCGTCTAAGTACTGCCCGCGACGTCATCCCGGCGATCACGACGCCGACGACGGACGCAGAGCCGCACGACGCCGCCTACCGTCGCGCAAGGGTACTGCTACGCAAAAACTTTCCGAATCCAGTCTGACGCCTGGGGATATTCTAAGGTAAGGAATCTGTCACTAACGTGTCTCTTTCAGATAGGTATGTCACAAACTATAAAGCACATCAATATAAGGACACATTTAGCAAACCCAGCCCCAAAACTCCCGTAACAGGATCAGTCCTTTTCTCCCTGGTCAGTCTCGGCCTCACGCCTGTGTCTCTTTAGTTGTTTTGCATGCTCCATCGCCGCCTCAGGGGTCGAGAAGATTTTAGAGCTCGCCTCCGCCCCCACACGGAGATGAGCGGGATATAACATGGCGTAGGGAACGTTTTCAGATTGGAGGAACTTTTTTACTGCCCCAAACTCACGCCGCGCAGTTTGAACTGCGACAGTGAAATCAGGGAAGAAGGACAATGTGTTCCCCTGATGGCAGATGTTGCCCTTCTCCCTGGCCAGCCGCAAGAGGACATCCCGGTTCCGGTAGTTCAATAGCCGTGGTATGATTGGACGAGGCGGAGCCCCAGGGACAGGTCGAGCTGCCAAGGAGTGATGGGCCCGCTCAACCACGAACATAGAGGACAATTGCTCGGGCCAAATATCTCCTTAATAAGAGACTCAATGAAGTGCTCCATTTTGCCAGTGTTCGTTGATTCGGGCAGTCCCGTAATTCGGAGGTTATTCCTCCTAGACCTGGCCTCCAAATCTTCGTTCTTGGCTTGTATGAGGGCTAAGACCTTTTCCATATTGAGGGTCTTGCTAGTGACATCGTCAAGGCCATCTTCCGCGTTGGAGACCCTCTGCTCTACTTGCCCCATTCTCGCATTCTGCTTTTCTAATTGCGAGGACATATGGTCCAGCCTATGATTTATAGTAGCCATGCTACCTTCAATAGCTTGGAGACTCTTTTGCATCGCTATCAGTGTCGACTCCAGATTAGGCGGGCTCTCCCCCTGTCCATCAGCCTCAGAGTCAGAAGCCGCTTTTTGGGAAACCCTGCCTGATTTTCGCGCCTCAAACGTGAGGCGGGGCTGTGACTTGTCCGGCTTCCCCATGATTAGCAACGGTGGGTGCGGGCGCTGAACAAACACCCCTGCAGCAAGGTAGCCCAACACACAGTTGAAACAGTACAGCAGGCTTTCCTCACCAGGCAGGGAGCATAGGGACCAAACCAGTGCTGAAGATCTTTAAAGACGTGGCTCCTATCCAACACTAATGTTCATAGAGCAGACACACCCCCGCTGCCCAGATGTGTGTAGATGACTGAATAACAGAGACTATTCCAGAGGTGCACCTGCCACGAAATAACCCTCAGCCAGTGAGCAGATCAATATCACACAGGCACAGTGAGGCCAGGTCCAATCAGTTGTGGAGGCAAAGGCATGCAAGCGGTAGCGTCGCCATAAAGCCGGGTCCGCACTGCAGGCCGCCAAGAGTCACCGCCGGGCCGTCCCCACCCCACAGCAGCATCCAGAGGCGGCTGGACCTCAACCTCCACAGGTACCCCACTCCAGGGGCAGAACGGGATTGGGCAGTCAGCCCCCTCACTGCAGGCCACACAGGTATATACAGCGTTGATAAGGGCAGGAGATAGGACCCCAGTGGGAAGGTGCTGATTCCAGCAAAAAATTGGGGGGGGGGGGGAGCGCTGCACCCCGACCGCCAAACAGCGAGCCTCGCACGGCTCTTTCGTGGTATCACAGGCTAAAGGAGTGCCCCGGAAAGCGCAGATGTCAGGCCACAGTGCAGGGGCCTACAGGATGCAGTGGCGCCTCGGAGATCCCGAGCGGGAGGTGTCCTTCCCCCACTCGGCCAGTGCCCGCAAGGAGGCCGATACAGTCAGGCCTCTGCACCCGCGCTCGCAGCAGGCAGGCCGCAGCCCAGGCCCACTCCCACCTCCGCAGTCGCGGGCCGAGGCCAGGACCGCTCCCCACCTACCGCAGCCCACGACGGGAGTTCACGAAGCTCCACCGCCTCCAACGGCGATCACAGGCAGGCCCCCCGAGTCCTCACGGGGCAAAGCGGCACCACCGCCGATCTCCAGGCAGCCGGCAGCAGGAGCAGGTCATGGAGCGCCTCCGGTGCAGCAGATCAAGCCGGTACACCTGCAGGCAGCTCGCTGTAGAGGTGGCTACCCGCAGCCGCCGATAGCGCGGCGGCGGGGTGAAGAGATGTAGTGCAGCCCTCAGTCTTCGCCTCAGAGCCCCGGACGGAGCTCAGTCCCCGTCCGCCGCATCCCCGGCCGCCATCTTATCCTCGAGGCGATCTAGACCGCCTCCGTCTGATTTCTCATATGCAGAGCTTCTCCGGCCGTTCCAACGGCCCCCAAGTGCAGCAGGGGTGTCACTAAGCTCAGAGAAATGGATGCCCCAGTATGCAGCAGATTCTAAGCGGATAGCAGATCAGCCGGGCAGAGCTGCACTAAAGTGCGGCCATCTTGCCTGGCGCCCTCTAGCGCCCCCCAGAGTTAACCTTCCTGCATCTTTTTAGCTGCGCGTCGCACAAGTTACTAACTTGTGTAACGATATATCTGTAAGAGACAGTAGTTAGTGACAGATTCCTTACCTTAGAATATCCCCAGGCGTCAGGCTGGATCCGGAAAGTTTTTGCGTAGCAGTACCCTTGCGCGTCGGTAGGCGGCGTCGTGCGGCTCCGCGTCCGTCGTCGGCGTCGTGATCGCCGGGATGACGTCGCGGGCAGTACTTAGACGCTGGCCCTGCGCGCTGACGTCAGTTCTGTACACGACTTTCCGCGCCAGGAACGCAGAGCCATGCAAGAAGCTGACATAGGTGTCTGAAAAATACTAGGGCCCTGAAAGGGATGTCCTTAACCCTAGAAATCAGTTCGCAGAACGGGGAGGATGGGTGGGCGGTAAGGAATCTGTCACTAACTACTGTCTCTTACAGATATATCGTTACACAAGTTAGTAACTTGTGCATCTGAAAGAGACACGTTAGTGACAGATTCCTTACCTTAGAATAGATACCCCAGCAATACCAACCCCGGTGGTGGGTCTGCGAACAAAGATCAGACAAGGAAGTCCTGGAGGACAGAACGGCCAAAGAAGCCGTCCCTCCGGACCTGACTGTCAAGGCAGTAATGCTTTGTAAACGTGTGCAGCGAGGCCCACGTAGCTGCCTGACAAATAACCGGCAGCGGAACACCGCGGCCCAAGGCCGTGGTAGCAGCCGTTGCCCTTGTGGAATGGGCACGCAGCCCAACAGGAGGCTCCTTCTTAGCCAAAGAATAGCAGGCTTTGATACACAAGGTTACCCAGCGGGAGATGGTTCTCTTGTGCACCGCCCGACCTTTTTGGCGCCCACGTAGCCAACAAAGAGCTGGTCATCCACCCGGAAGTGTTTTGTGCGGTCAATATAGAAGGAGAGCGCACGTTTTGGGTCCAGACGGTGGAGCCTCTCTTCCTCTCTGGAAGGATGCGGAGGCGGAAAGAAGGTGGGCAAAGTGATGGTCTGCCCAATATGGAAAGCAGTAACCACCTTTGGCAAGAAGGACGGACGCGTCCGAAGAACAACCTTGTCTGGATGAACAGACAGAAAGGGAGGTTTGCAAGATAGAGCCTGGAGCTCACTCACCCGCCGAGCGGAGGTGATGGCCACCAGAAAGGCTGTCTTCAGAGTCAGAAGACGAAGAGGACAGTTATGTAGAGGCTCAAAGGGAGCGCACATTAAAAAGGTAAGAACCAAGTTCAAGTCCCACTGAGGCATCACAAACGGAACAGGAGGAAAGAGGTGAGTAATGCCTTTTAAGAACCTGTTAACAACAGGGGACTTGAAAAGGGAGGGCTGATCAGGGAGCCTGAGGAAGGCCGAGATAGCACAAAGATAACCCTTGATGGTACCCAGGGCAGAACCCTGTTGGGCCAGAGAGAGAAGGAACAGAAGGACCTCAGAAAGAGGGGCAGAAAGGGGATTCACAGCCTTTGCTGTGCACCATGCCACAAATTTGTTCCACCTGCAGGCGTAAACCACCTTAGTGGAGGGACGCCTGGCTGCCAGAATCACATCACAAACTTCGGGAGCCAAGTCGAAAGGAATCAACTGCCGCCGCTCAATCTCCACGCAAGCAGGTGTAGACTGGACAGGTTCGGGTGAAGGACCGTCCCCTGCTGCTGCGACAGAAGATCCTCCCGAAGAGGCAGACGGATCGGGGGATCTACGCTCATATTGAGTAGCTCGGGATACCAAACTCTTCGAGCCCAGTCCGGAGCCACAAGAATGACTTGGGCCCGGTCGTGCCGAATCTTCTTCAACACTCTGGGTAGAAGTGGTATAGGCGGAAAGGCGTACAACAGACCGCAACTCCACTCGTGACGAAAAGCGTCTCCCGAGCGAGTGCCGCCTTGGAAATTCCAACGCGCAGAACTGATGACATTGCGCGTTCTCTTCGGTGGCGAATAGATCTAACCAAGGCTCTCCCCATTGTAGAAAGAGTCCTTGCGCCACTTCCGAGTGAAGACGCCATTCGTGATCCATCATGCACCTGCGGCTGAGTTCGTCCGCCCTGGCGTTCAGGGAACCTGCCAGGTGTTGAACCATCAGGAACATGCCCTGATGTTCCAGCCATGTCCAGAGGCGCAGAGCCTCCTGACAAAGGGTCCAAGACCCCACCCCGCCCTGTTTGTTGCAGTACCACATGGCGGTGGTGTTGTCTGTGAACACCTGCACTACCTTCCCTTTGACAGAGGGAAGGAATGCCTTGAGTGCAAGTAGGATTGCCCGGAGCTCCAGAAGGTTGATATGGAGCCGGGACTCCGCCGGAGACCAGAGGCCTCTGATCTCCGCCTCTCCCATGTGACCGCCCCATCCCAGAAGGGACGCGTCCGTCACAACTGTGTGCTCTGGCTGGGGAAGGGAGAGGGATCTGCCCATGACCCATTGCCGGTTCGAGAGCCACCACTGCAACTGTCTTGCAGTCCCCTCCGAGATCTGGACGTGATCGGACAGGTTGCCCTGGTGCTGCGCCCACTGGAACTTCAGGTCCCACTGCAGAGCCCGCATATGCCATCTGGCATGATTGACCAGCAGGATGCAGGAGGCCATGAGGCCCAGCAGCCTCAGGGTCATCCGTACCGAAACCCAGGATAAAGGCTGAAAGATCGGAATTATAGCCTGAATATCCCGGACTCGCCGTTCGGGAGGATAGGCCCGAAACTGCGTCGTGTCCAGAACCACTCCGATGAAAAGGAGCTGTGGAGAAGGAATCAGATGCGACTTCGGCACATTGATGGAGAACCCCAGCGAGTGCAGGAGTTCGGCCGTAGTCTGGAGGTGGGAGACGACTGCCTGGGACGAGCCCGCCTTCAGCAGCCAGTCGTCGAGGTAGGGGAAGACTGAAACCGCTGCCCGGCGCAGATGAGCTGCGACCACCGCCATCACTTTCGTGAACACCCGAGGGGCACTGGTAAGGCCAAAGGGGAGCACGGTGAACTGAAAATGCTCGGGGCCTACCGTGAACCGAAGGTAACGCCGGTGGGCCGGCAGGACGGGGATGTGGAAATATGCGTCCTGCAAGTCCAACGCTACCAACCAGTCTCCAGGGTCGAGGGCAGTCAAGACCTGAGCCAGGGTGAGCATCTTGAACTTCTCCTTCCGGAGGAAGCGATTGACGTTCCGGAGGTCCAAGATAGGACGCATGTCCTCCTTGTCCTTTTGGGCACCAGAAAGTAGTGGGAGTAGCAACCACGCCCTACTTCTGGGGTCGGAACACGCTCGATGGCCCTCTTGGTCAAGAGGGCCGTGACTTCCTTCTGTAGAAGCACCAAGTGATCCCCTGACATGCGGTGGAATTGAGGTGGCATGGCTGGGGGGGTGGTCTCGAAGGGGAGGGAGTAGCCCCTTTGGACAATGTCCAAGACCCACCTGTCCGAGGTGATGGTACGCCAGTGGGGAAGGTGATGGCGGACCCTGCCCCCTACTGGCGTGCTGTGCACCTGAAAGGAGGGACTAGGAGGGTTTGGAGGCCGCGGACGGGTTGGAGGTGGTGGCCTGACCCGCACGCTGGTTGCCCGATCTGCCACGGCGGAATCCACGTCCTCGGCCACGCGAAGACGCCTGCTGCGCGGGCCGGTGGCTGGGCTGCTGACGTGAAGGGGCGCCCCTACCGTGGCCACGATAGGGGCGAAAAGCAGAAGTCAGCGGAGGGCGTGTAGCAGAAAGGCCCAGGGACTTGGCAGTAGCCCGTGAGTCCTTAAAGCGCTCCAACGCATGGTCTGCTTTGGACCCAAAAAGACCGACTCCATCAAAGGGCATGTCCATGAGAGTATTCTGGACATCCCCTGAAAAACCAGTGGTTCTCAGCCAGGCGTGGCGTCTGAGTGCCACCGTCGTTGCAATCGACCTGCCCAGCGAGTCGGCGGTGTCAAGGCCACAACGTATGGTGTATTTAGCCGCATCCCTTCCTTCCGCAATGGCGCGGGAAAGCAGTGTCTGGACCTCCTCAGGACACTGGGGCAAAACATCCGCCACCGAATCCCACAGGGAGTGGGTATATCGGCCCAAAAGACAAGCGGTGTTAACGGACCGCAAGCCAGCACTGGAGGAAGAAAAACCCTTCTTCCCAAACTGATCCAGGCGTTTGGATTCCCTATCCGGAGGAGCGGTAGGGAAGGCGGTTTGGGAAGCGGAGGCTTGGACAACCAAGCTCTCAGGAGTGGGGTGGACAGAGAGAAACAGGGGGTCGCCCGGAGCTGGGCGATGGCGTCGTGACACGTTCCGATCCACAGGAGCCCCTGTGTTGGGCTTGGACCAGGCGCCCAAAAGAACGTCAGTGAGGGCGTCGTTAAACGGCAGCACAGTCTCCGCAGAGGAGGCTGCCGGCTGAAGCACCTCTGTCAAGATGTTAGGCTTGACCGTTAAAGTAGGAAGTTGGAGACGTAAGGCCCCAGCTGCCCTACGCAACACCGTACCAAAATTGGCTCCCTCCTCCGTAGCCACGGGAGGAGACAGCATGCCAGTGTCAGGGGAAGTATCCAGACCACTGGCCTCCCCTAGACTCTCTGTCCAGTCCTGATCGTACTGACAGTGTCGTGTCAGAGGGTCATCAGACCCCTCCCAGTCCAACTGGTCCTCCTCTGGTTCAAAATAAGGAGGAGGAGGGACAGTTGGGACCCAAGGTCCCATCGGCGCCGGAGCCGGCGTCGAACGACGTCGGTCCGGATCCATGTCCGGAGCCGGAAGGAACAGGGGGACGACGCCGCCCGGAGCCCAGGTCGGCGCCGAGAACGGCACCGGAGACATCGGCGCCGGCGGAGGTGTCGTTAGGTCGACCGGCGTCGATGGGGGTTGTGGAGCCGGGATCGAGGCCGGGGCCGAAGCCGGAATCGAGGCTGGAGGCACGGGCGACGCCGGGGCCGGAGCCGTCGGCGACTCCGGAGCAACCCCATCAGGGCCCGCGGGGCCCGAAGGCGCACCGGAGGGGACCCCTGGCCCGAAGAGGCGGGCCATGGCCGACAGGAATTCCTGTACTTTGGCCGGATCCGCCCCCGAACCCGGGAAGGGCGGGTAAGGCGGGGGCGACTCCACAGGCATGTCCGGGGCCGCTGGGACGGTGCCGGGAGGGGCCTCAGCCGAGTCGCGAGACCGGCGAGGCGAAGTCCTAGAGCGATGATGCTTTTTGGACTTTTTGTGCTTCGACTTACCGGACGAAGAAGACTTCGACGCCGACGACCGGTGTGGACTCTGCGATCGACCCCTGGACCTCACACGCGACCGGGGCTTCCGCGGAGCCGAATGCCGGGCCTCGAGGAGCTTTCGAGACCGCTCTCGCAAAGCTTTCGGGTGGAGGGCCTGGCAGTCGGTACAAGACTCCGTGTCGTGGCCTCGGCCGAGGCAGAAGAGACACTCCCAATGCGGGTCGGTGACGGACATCATCCGCGCACAGGCGCCGCATCGCTTGAAGCCGGGCATCCCTACGACACCTTGAAAGATGGAAAAACAGTGAAAAAATTCACCAAAAAGTATGGTCAAAAATGACCAGGGCACTGCTCTTCCCGGATCTGCGCTTGCTGGCGCGGAAAAAGAAGAACTGACGTCAGCGCGCAGGGGCGGCGTCTAAGTACTGCCCGCGACGTCATCCCGGCGATCACGACGCCGACGACGGACGCGGAGCCGCACGACGCCGCCTACCGACGCGCAAGGGTACTGCTACGCAAAAACTTTCCGGATCCAGCCTGACGCCTGGGGATATTCTAAGGTAAGGAATCTGTCACTAACGTGTCTCTTTCAGATAGCGCCATCACTGTCTTAAGTACCGACAGGGAGGTGCTGAGGGGAAAGACTACCGTCTTCTTCCCAAGATGGCGACTGCCAGTGGCCACCCGGAAGTAGGGAATTCACGAGTGAGGTCCTCCCTCCACACAATCAGCGGTGAATGCTGCGGTGGACCGGAGAGGATCACAAAGATGCGGCAGTTATACAGGTAAAGTTTCCCCTTGTTTTAAAAAGATATAGCGGCGAAGATAAAAGCAGTTCTATTTAAAGTGCAATAGCAGCAACACGACATTAAGGCAGAGCAATAAACAATGTTAGAGCAGCACAATTAAAACTTGAGCAAAATAAGGTTGATCGCAGAGTTAACCTTCCTGCATCTTTTTAGCTGCGCGTCGGCGCCATCCCTATCTTAAGTACCGACAGGGAGGTGCTGAGGGGAGAGACTAGACCGTGTCCTTCCCAAGATGGCGACCGCCAGTGGCCACCCGGAAGTAGGGAATTCACGAGTGAGGTCCTCCCTCCACACAATCAGCGGTGAATGCTGCGGTGGACAGGAGAGGATAACAACGATGCGGCAGTTATACAGGTAAAGTTTCCCCTTTATTTTAAAAAGATATAGCGGCGAAGATAAAAGCAGTTCTATTTAAAGTGCAAAGTGCAATAGCAGCAAAACGACATTAAGGCAGAGCAATAAACAATGTTAGAGCAGCACAATTAAAACTTGAGCAAAATAAGGCTGAGTACAGAGTTAACCTTCCTGCACCTGTTTAGCTGCGCGTCGGCGCCATCCTTGTCTTAAGTACCGACAGGGAGGTGCTGAGGGGAGAGACTAGACCGTCTCCTTCCCAAGATGGCGACCGCCAGTGGCCATCCGGAAGTAGGGAATTCACGAGTGAGGTCCTCCCTCCACACAATCAGCGGTGAATGCTGCGGTGGACCGGAGAGGATCACAAAGATGCGGCAGTTATACAGGTAAAGTTTTCCCTATATTTTAAAAAGATATAGCGGCGAAGATAAAAGCGGTTCTATTTAAAGTGCAAAGTGCAATAGCAGCAACACGACATTAAGGCAGAGCAATAAACAATGTTAGAGCAGCACAATTAAAACTTGAGCAAAATAAGGCTGAGCGCAGAGTTAACCTTCCTGCACCTGTTTGCAGTAAATAGTAAGCGCTATATAAATGCTACAGAACAAGTTACTTACCTTTGGTAATGCTTTATCTGATAGAAACTCTATCTAGCTACAGATTGCTTACCTTAGAATAAGCGCCAGGTTTCAGACTGGATCCAGACTTTTTTTGAGCAGTACCCCTGCGTGCTGGTCGGTGGTGTCATTCGGCTCCGCGCCAGCAGTGTCAACGTCATCTGTGCCAGAAGTGACGTGCGTGGTACCTATATAGGTGCCAACTTGGCATGCTGACATCAGTTACGTTCGCAACTTTCCAAACGAGGAGCGTGGAGTGACAACGAGAACTGATCACTAGTCTGAAAAACTAAGGCCCTGAAAAAAGTGTCCCTTATACTGCAACTGATTTGCAGAGGGGGAATGATGGTAGGGTCAGAAAGGAATCTGCGCTAGACAGAGTCTTTACCAGATAAGGCATTACCAAAGGTAAGTAACTTGTTCATCTGATCGAGACTTCTTGCCGCAGATTTCTTACCTTGGAATAGATACTCAAGCAATTTCTCCCCGATGGTGGGTCTGCAAAGCCAATTTTAAATCTAAACGCAACAGACCTGACTGCCCAGAAAGTAGTGTTTGGTAAACTTGTGCAAGGATGCCCAGGTTGCTGCCTGACAGATGTCCAGGAGAGGGATACCGTGGGCTAACGCAGTGGTCACAGCCTTAGCTCTGGTGGAATAAGCACACAAAACCCTCAAAGGGTTGTTTCTTGGCCAAACCGCAGCAGAACACTATCCATCTTGAGATGGTCCATTTCAACACGGCCTACTCTTTCTTAGCTCCTGCGTACCCCACGAAGAGTTGATTGTTCACCCGGTCAAGGTAGAACAACAACACTTTTAGTGTCCAGGCGGTAGAATCTCTCCTCCTCTTTGGAGGGGTTGAGGCGGAGCAAAGAAGGTAGACTGGGTGATGTTCTGGTCTACATGGAAGGGAGTAACAACCTTCGGAAGGTAGGAGGCATACAAGGACAAGTTACTTACCTCCGGTAACGCCTTATCTGGTAGAGACATGATGTAGCCGCAGATTCCTTACCTTACCTTTGAGTTCCAGGTGTCAGGCTGGATCAGGAAGATTTTTCTTTGCAGAACACCTGCGCGCCGGTAGGTGGCGGCGGTCGACTAATTTGACATCGCCGGCGTCGTGTCATCAATATAACCGCCACTCCGGCAAGCTGACATTAGTACTTTTCACAACTTTCCACGCCAGAAGTGCGGATCCATGAAGTGACTGACCATGGTGTGTTAAAAAACGAACAGCTTGGGCCCTGAAGGGGAACATCCCTGACACTAAAAACAATTCCGCAGTGCAGGGAGTATGGGTGCGTCGGGAAGGAATCTGTGGCTAGATCATGTCTCTACCAGATAAGGCGTTACCGAAGGTAAGTAAGTTGTCAATCTGATAGAGACATCTAGCCGCAGGTTCCTTACCTTTGAACAGATACCCAAGCAATACCTTCCCCGGAGGAGGGACTGCGGAAAAGTTTTAGATCAGAAAATCCTACAGAACAGAGCAGCTAACAGGCCCTTCTGCAAACCTGAGAATCCAGGCAATAGTGTCTAGCAAACGTGTGCAGAGACACCCACGTGGCAGCTTGACAGATATCAGCAATTGGAACCCCAAGCTGGAGAGCTGTGGTCGCTGCCTTCGCCCTGGTGGAATAGGCTCTAAGGCCTTCAGGAGGCTGCTTCTTTGCCAAGGCGTAACAGATTTTTATACAGAGGATGACCCAACGAGAGATGGTCCTCTTTTGAACAGCACACCCCTTCTTTGCTCCCACATATCCTATAAAGAGTTGGTCATTCACCCGGAACTCTTTAGTGCGATCAAGATAAAATGATAACTCCCTTTTTGGGTCTAGACGGTGGAGATGCTCCTCTTTCTTGGAAGGATGCGTAGGTGCATAGAAAGTGGGCAGAGTAACTGACTGTCCCAGATGAAAGGGAGTTGCAACCTTGGGCAAAAAGGACGCCCTAGTTCTTAGCACCACTTTTTCCGGAAAGACTGTCAGGTACGGAGGCTGTGATGACAGTGCCTGTAGTTCGCTCACCCTCCTGGCAGAGGTAATTGCCACTAAGAATGCTGTTTTGATGATAAGCAACCGTAAAGGGCAGCTGTGCATTGGCTCAAATGGTGCGCACATCAAGAAGGTGAGGACCAAATTAAGGTCCCATTGTCGCATAAGAAAAGGAGAAGGGGGAAACAAGTGGGTTAGCCCCTTCAAAAACCTCTGCAGCAGAGGGGACTTGAAAAGTGAAGGCTGATCTGGTAGCCGAAGAAAAGCTGAAAGGGCCAAAAGATAGCCCTTCAAAGTGCCCAAGGCAGAGCCCTGTTGGGCCAAGGAAAGGACAAACAAAAGGATATCTGCCAGGGAGGCAGACAAGGGGTCAATGGACCTTTCTGTACAATATTTACAAAATTTGTTCCATCTGCAGGCGTTTACCGATTTTGTGGAGGGACGCCTGGCTGCCAGAATACCCTCACAGACTTCGGGAGGGAGGTCAAAAGCTGTCAACTGTTGCCGCTCAATCTCCACGCAAGGAGGCGGAGAGTGGACAGGTTCGGGTGGAGGACCCTCCCCTGCTGCTGCGACAGAAGATCCTCCCAAAGGGGCAACCTGATCAGAGGATCGATGCTCATGTCTAGAAGCTCGGGATACCAAACTATCCATGCGCAGGCCGGAGCACAAGAATAACTTGTGGCCGGTAGCTCCTGATCTTCTTGAGCACTCTGGGCCGGAGTGGTATGAGCGGAAAAGCATATAGGAGGCCTGAGCTCCACTCGCGGCAAAAAGCGTCGCCGAGCGAGAGCCGCCTTGGAAACTCCAACACCCAAAACTGCTGACATTGCGTGTTTCCTTCGGAGGCGAACAGATCAAACCAAGGCTCTCCCCACCGCTGAAAGAGACCTTGTGCCACCTCTGAATAGAGATGCCACTCGTGATCCGCAAGGCACCTTTGGCTGAGCTCGTCCGCCCTGGCGTTCAGAGAACCGGCCAGGTGTTGAACCACCAGGGAAATGTCCTGTTGTTCCAGCCAAGTACAGAGAGACAGGGCCTCTTGACGAAGAGTCCACGGCCCCACTACGCCCTGTTTGTTGCAGTACGACATGGCGTTAGTGTTGTCCGTGAACACCTGTATCAGCCTTCCCTTTATGGACAGTAAAAAGGCTTTCAGTGCCAGTCGAATTGCCCGAAGCTCCAACAGATTGATATGGAGCCTGGCTTCCGCCAGAGACCTGAGTCCTCTGATCTCTACCTCTTCCAGATGGCCACCCCATCCCAGAAGGGATGCATCTGTCACTACTCTGAGATCTGGATGGGGAAGGGAGAGGGGTCTGCCCTTGATCCAATCGCGGTCTGTTAGCCACCATTGCAGGTCTTTCGCAGTGCCCTCCGAAATCTGAACCAGGTCAGTAAGATTTCCTCAATGCTGTGCCCATTGGAGCTTCAGGTCCCACTGCAGAGCCCACATGTGCCTCGGTGCATGGTTCACTAGCAGGATGGAGGAGGCCATGAGGCCCAACAGCCTCAGAGTCATTCTCACCGAAATCCAGGATAGAGGCTGAAACATTGGTATCATAGCCTGAACATCCTGGACTCCCCGTTCGGGAGGATAAGCCCGAAAATGCACCGTGTCCAGAACCGCTCCAATAAAAAGGAGCGTTTGAGAGGGGGTCAGGTGTGACTTCGGCAAGTTGATATTGAACCCCAGCGAAAGCAGGAGGTTCGCCGTAGTCTGGAGGTAGGAGACAACTGTTTGGGACGAGCCCACCTTCAACAACCAGTCATTGAGATGGGGAAGAATGGAACCCCCGATCTTCGCAGATGGACTGCGACCACCGCCATCACCTTTGTGAACACCCGAGGGGCGCTGGTGAAGTCGAAGAGAAACACTGCAAATTGAAAGTGCTTGTGGCCCACCGTAAACCGCAGGTAGCGACGATGGGCAGGCAGGACGGGGATATGAAAATAGGCATCCTGCAAGTCCAGAGCTACCATCCAGTCTCCCGGGTCCAGGGCAGACAGGACCTGAGCTAGGGTGAGCAACTTGAACTTCTCCTTTTTGAGGAAGTAGTTGAGGGCTCTGAGGTCTAGGATAGGACGAAGGCCTTCGTCCATCTTAGGGACCAGAAAATAGCAGGAATAACAACCACAGCCTATTTCTGGCCCGGGAACCCTCTCTATAGCTCTCTAGGCCAAAAGAGTCTTCCTCGCGGAGCAGAGCAAGGTGATCCTCTGTCAGCCGATCGTACACTGGAGGCATAGATGGAGGGGTAGCCTTGAAGGGAAGGGAATAGCCCCTTTGGACTATTTGCAACACCCACCTGTCCGATGTGATGTTCCGCCAGTGGTGGAGATGTTCTGGCTGTGAATGCTCTTGGGTTATCGGACTAGGAAGGTTTTGCGGTGGAGGAGGAGATCGTGACTTGGCTCAACTTCTGGCCTCCCGACCCACATGGTCAGGGTGAACAGCGTCCACGGCCCTGCTCAGCTTGCAGGCCAGCTGGCCGGAATAGGGTTGGCGTGGTTGGTAGACCCTTTCGTAGCCATGAAAGGAGCGAAAAGCAGATGCGGGCCGGAAAGTTGTGGTGAGGCTCAATGACATGGCCCGCGAGTCCTTGAAACGCTCAAGGGCAGTATCTGCTTTGTTTCCGAAGAGACAGGAGGCACCAAAGGTCATATCCAGGAGGTTAGCTTGGACATCCCCCGAAAAACCAGATGTTCTAAGCCAGGCGTGGCGACATACGGTCACTGTCATGGAAATCTCTCTGCCCAGCGAGTCTGTCGTGTCCAAGCCACATCTGATGGCGAACTTTGCTGCATCTCTCCCGTCTGAAAAAGCTTGGGAGAGTAGAGCCCGGTCCTCCTCCGAGACCCTAGGCAGCACCTGCGCAACCGTGTCCCATTTTGAATGGGAATACCGTCCCAAAAGGGACGCAGTGTACACCGCAGCAACGCCAGACTGGCGGAAGTAAACATTTTCTTTCCAAAACTCTCCAGTCTCTTGGACTTCCTGTCCGGGAATGCGGAAGGGAACGCGCCACGGGAAGTGGAAGCCTGGACCACCATGCTTTGTGGGGTCGGCGGTGAGGAAAACTGGGTCACCTGGTGCAGGGCAATAGTGGTGGGCAATCGTCCTATTCACAAAAGCCCCATGCGCTGGGTTTGGCCCAGGTGCCCAGAAGGACGTCCGTTAAGGCCTCATTAAAAGGCAGTAGGGGTTCCGAGCTGGAGACCCCAGGCTGCAGAACCTCTGTCAAGAAGTTAGTCTTGATTGCCACCGTAGGGAGCTGCAGGTCCAGGACCTCCGCAGCCCTATGCACCACTATAGCAAATTATGCCCCCCTCCTCCCTAGCCAGGGTAGGTGGAGACAACAAACCAGAGTCTGGAGAGGTGTCCAGACCACTGGCATCACCCAGTACCTGGTACCAGTATATATCTTGTGGGTGCAGGATTTCAAAGAGATCCTGCTCCCCCTCCCAATCCTCTTCATCCATCCCTAACCCTCAGAATAGGGCAGGTTGAACGCCATGGAGCCATACGGGTCCGTGTCGTCGGGAACAAGGATCGGGGAGGCACCGCTAATGGGCGCTGGCAACGCCGAGGACCTCGGTGCTGGATGCAGTGCCGGGGAAGGTGCTGTGGAGGTGCGACCGGCGGCGGTCACTGGCGCCGGTCCGGACCCGGGAAAGGGTCCAATCAAAGGCCGTGGCCTTCCATCATCTGAGCTGCTCCATCATCTGAGCCTGCGGGCCCAAAGGCGTGCCGGCAGGGTTAGGCCACCCAAATATGGTGCACATGGCGTCATAGAACTCCTTAAGCTGGGTGAGGGTCGCTCCCGAACCCGGGAAGGCAGGGAAATGCAGAGCTGACCCAGACACTAGCTCCACGGGGCGGGGCATCAAACGCTGAGGTACTTCCGCTGCGTCGTGAGATGGGCGGGGTGAAATCGAAGCACGCTTCGGCTTCTTGTGTTTTCTGTGGTGCCTCCTACCCGACTTCGACGAAGAGAACTTCGATTCACCGGAGCGGTGCTCAGACCTTCCTCTCGACCGAGACCTGGACCAGGATCTAGACCGACCACCGAAGTGCCGGACGCCAGGCCGCAAGCAGCTTTTGTCATAAATGCTCCGTTCCCACTGCCGGAGATAGAGAGGGCGGGGACCCGCCCACTTAAAAGACTCGACGCTGCCGGGAAGAACGCTTAGCGTTCTAGCCTCCCAGTTCCATTTTCCTCACTTCCGGGGCATTTGCGGCACTTCCGGGTTTTCCCCCCCTCTGCTCCCAGACGCCCGACCTCATCCTCCTCCACGTTGGACTCTCGTACATCTCCAGCACTTCGCCGGGCTGTCTCGGTGGGGGTGGCGACTTCTCCGTCCCATTGCCGTTACCTTGCAGATACCCTGAAAGGCCACACTCGCTACACCGCTCCTCCTCTGAACTACGGCGGTAACGCGCTTGCGCTGGGTTGAATGCTGTTAGCCAGATACAACTGCACGAGTGCTATCTGATGGGTTCTGTGGCGCGCTTTTGGGCATCTGCATTTGTCTTTGTTGCTAAATACCTAAAGAGCACCATATTAGAGTTTGCTGGTCACGAACTCCTGAGGTTAAGGAGATGTGACATCAAAGTTTTCCTGTTTGTTCGCACAATTGGTTATAAGCGTTGCAAAACTCCTGAAGACACGAGCCTTTCCGTGGGTGCACTGTGCTGTGGGTACACTAATTCCCTCATGAGTGTTTAGAAATGATAATATAGTGGCCCACCGTTCCTGCATATTTTGTTTGTTGTTTTGAGACTGCACTGAGTAGTCAGTCCTATTTCTTTTGGGCTACACTTTTACTTTGGCAGTAACCTATACTGGTAAGCCCCCACACCTAAAAACAATTATTATAAAGAGAAAGTAGTACTGCACCACTGTTGATTCTGTCTATCTGTTCTATGTTTATTTAGGTAGATTGATTATTGATTCCTGCGACGCATTTTTATTGAACACAGGTGGAAGAGGGGAGTAAGACAGGTAGAGTCTTGTACTACACTTAATGATTGTATCATTGTCTTATCTCGCTATTTTGATAGAGTAGTGTATTGACAAAGCTTTTGTCTACAGGATCACAGAAGTCTCCAGTGCTGTACCTAGATGCCAGACTGGGCAGAGGGACCGTCTCCATTTATCTCTTCCCCTTCTCTCCCCTCTTCCCCCTACGTGCTGATTCCGCTTTGACTCCGTTGGGCGGATTGGCGGTAGCGGGAAGTTGGGAACTATCTTCAGTCTCCTGTCTCTCGTTCCTGCGGAAACCTCAGGTGAGCCCTGATAGCTTTAGGGACCGCTCCCTCAAAGCCTTCGGCACCATATCCCGGCAGTCGGAGCACAATTTCGAGTCGTGGTCGCGCTCCAGGCACCAGAGACACACTAAATGGGGGTCTGTGACCGACATGGCGCGATGACAGACTCCGCACAGTTTGAACCCCGAGGTCTTCTTACTTAACATTCTACACACCAAAAGAAGTCGACAAAAGTCGAAAAAAGTCGGTCACAAAATGACAGGAGGTGGCTCTCATCAACGGATCAGTGCTGGCTGGCGCGAAAAGAAAAGCACTGATGTCAGCGCGCCGGAGTGGCAGTTATATTAACGATGCGGACGTCAAGACGACGACAAACACAAAGCTGACGATGTCACGCAGACTTGACCGACGCCACCAACTGGCGTGCATGAGTTACTGTTAAGAAAAATCTTCCGGATCTAGCCTGACTCCTGGAAGTTCAAAGGTAAGGAATCTGCGGCTAGATGTCTCTATCAGAAGTATTAACGTATATCATTATGTAAAATCACTATCCACTTTTATTAAGGACCTGAAAGATCTGCTTAAGAAAATCTACGATATCATTTAGGATTTAAGTTATGTGTTAGCTACGATGGATGTTCAAAACTTGCATACGATAATTAATCGTGATCAAGGAATTAATGCACTGGAAAGTTTCTTGTTTACAAGTTCAGCAAGCTACTGGAAGCATACACAAATGCTTGTTGACTTGACAGAGTCTGTCTTTAGTAACATTTATTTTTCCAAAATCCAGGAGGGGACTAGACATAGTTTCTCGTTTTGACCCAACATACGCCAGTTTGTTTATGGGTTATTTTGAAAGAACACATGCTTGGAATGGGAAACTATACCAAACTAATGATAAGATTGTACTGTGGAGCAGGTATATTGATGATGATCTTTTTTTATATGGGATGGTACTATAACAGAACTTTTCCAATATCTCAGATTTCTGAACGAGAATGATTGCAATATCAGTTGCCTTTAGAATAAAGCACTATAAATTGTGTATTCCTAGTTATTGAACTGTATGTTGTAAATGAAAGACTTCGGAGCAGGATTTTTAGGAAACCATAGGTCTGTAACCATATACTTTATGCTGCTTCTTGTCACCCTTGTCATTAGGTTTTCAATATACCCTATGGAGAGTTCTTTGGGATGAAAAGGACCTTTGTTTAAAAGACGAATATGAAAGTGAATATACAAGTGTTTTTAATAAATTTAAAGAGATGGGATATTCTGAAAAGGTACTCTTAGATGCTAAATTAAAAGGTTAATGGATTGATAGACAGGTTTTGCTTATTGAAAAGTCGTGACTATTGTAATTTTTGAACAATGTGTGAGATTTATAACTACTTTCGCTATGGAAAGTCAGAGACTCACTCATATATCTTGCAAAAGCATTGCACACTACTTCACTTGGACTTACAATCAATCTCCTTGAGACCACAAATTACTTTTCGAAAAGCAAACTCTGCAGACAATTTTGAGTTTGAATGATACCATTAGATACCAAAATGAGGCTAACAGCAGTTGGGTTCCTTAATTTTCCACCAGGTTTCTAGATATGTGGTGTAGGAAACTGGATTTCTGCTGCAGTACCCCACACACACACACACTTTCTGCCTGGCTTTTCATGCAAATTTGACTGAAGTGTACTGTGTGCATGGTAACCAAGTTCCCAGTTCCAGTGTTCTTTCCCTAAACATTTTACCTATTTTTTTCACATTTGGCATCACTTTAGCTCACATAGAAATCCTTTGTAGAAGGTACCCCTGGTACCAAGGGCCGAATGTATGACGATAGAACGCATGCATTCACATCGCATGCCATTAGATCGCGGTTTTGTAATGCATGTGTTGTGAAGGTTGTTTCCCCAAGGGCCTTGTGGTGAAAGAGGGTCCCTAAGGGCTGCACCACGATTTGTGCCACCCTAAGGGACTCCTCACCAAGCCCATGCACACTGCCACTGCAGCCTGTGTGTCTTGGTGCAGACAAAACTGAAGACAACATGGCACACAAACCTGTGTGCCATGCCCACAGACACCGCTTGGCATATAGGTAAGACACCCCTCTAGCAGACCTTTAGCCCTAAGGCAGGGTGCACTATATCTTCTGTGAGGGCATATCGGCATGAGCAGATATGGCCCTGCAATATCCTTGTCGATCCTGTATATTTTAAGTAACCAGGGAAGCCATAGTAAGTACATTGGCTAGACACTCGCCATTACAAGTTCCCTAGGTCCCTAATGGCTTCACTGAAGTATAGGATGTTTGGAACCAAACATCTTGTCATAATAAACCTGCATGGATTCAAGTGACAGATTTATTAAAAACTACACACAGAGGACCTACCAATCCTTAGACTGGTCACCAACTGGCCTAAGCCAGCCTGATACCCCCAGATAGGGTCTGACCTCATGGGGTGTGTGCCTGCGCGCTCTAAGGTGCACCTTTTCTGGGTGGAGGTGTTCACACCTCAACCCGGTCAGGAAGCGCCATCTGTGGCAGGGAGTTTCAAAGGCCTTGCCGCATTTGTAATGCAACCCCAGCCTCTCCTGCTGGAGGGAGCAGGTCCCCTTCCTGTCCTTACCTCTTTTTTTTGTGGGAGGACTGGTGGGAAAACTTACTGAATAGGAGGTGTGCCCCCCTTTGCCAACTTCACCCCTCAGGTGCTGGAGGTGAGGTGAAGTACACTTTTCGGTGCCCACCATCTTGAAGATGGTGGGACTTATCCAATCAGGGCTAGGACTATGCCGCCCTCCCTCAGGAGGTGGGCATAATAGAGGGTGTAGACACCCCAGGTAAGGGGCCCATTGGCCACTACCTGTCACTCCCTTGTAACACCCCTGAATCTAGTATTTAGGTGGAATCCCCAGACCCTGAACGACGGTCCTGATGAACTAAGAGCCGGACACTACAGAGCCGCACCAGCAGAGAAGACTGCAGAGAACTACTGACTTGGCCCAAGCCCTACTGGCCTGTCTGCAACCTTTGATGATCCTGCATTAAAAGAAGACTCATCCAGCAGCCCAGCAACCTCCAAAACCTTGGGAGGACTGCGTACCTTCGGCAAAGATCAAGGTCTCCAGAGAACAGCGGATCTGTTCACCAGCAACAAAGTACAAGCAAGGCCTCTGTTACCTGAAGAACCGCAAAACCCTGCTCCCGGTTCCACCTCTGCACACGACACCTCTGGCCCGAGTCCAAGTGCCTCACCAGTACCAGTAAGGTTTCTCAGCACTCCAGAGCCAGAGTCCATCGTGGGTTGACCCCTCCCAGACTCCACAACATCACCGCCTGCAGCCTCTGCACGGAAGCCCCCTCAATAGCGACCTGCTCCGGTAAGCCGTTTCAGACATCAAAAGACACCCCTGCACCCTTGGTGAAGCGGACCAAAGGTGTCCTTACGTCCCCGAGTATCGCAACTTACCCCTCCAGCTGCTGGTTTCCTTCGACCAGCCTCCTGGCTTGAGCCTGCAGCCCATTTCCGATGTTGCCTTTCTCCATTGCTTTACATTCGGCACCCAATGCTGTTTTGGCACCCTGCACCCAGCCGCCTCTGTGCCGCTGGTGAAAATAGTGTTGGTCCTGCTTTGGACCCTGCCCAGTAGTTGCTTCAACCCCTGGAGACTGGCTCCCCAGGCCTCTGCTACTTACCTGTAAGCAGCCTCTGTTCGATTGCCCTATTCTACATTGAGTTGTATTGGGCGCCCAACACCGTATTTGCACCCTACACTCGGCCGCCCCTGTGCTGCTGGTGGTGTACTGTTGGTGCTGAAGCACAAGTTACTAACTTGTGTAACGATATATCTGTAAGAGACAGTAGTTAGTGATAGATTCCTTACCTTAGAATATCCCCAGGCGTCAGGCTGGATCCGGAAAGTTTTGCGTAGCAGTACCCTTGCGCGTCGGTAGGCGGCGTCGTGCGGCTCCGCGTCCGTCGTCGGCGTCGTGATCGCCGGGATGACGTCGCGGGCAGTACTTAGGCGCCGCCCCTGCGCGCTGACGTCCAGTTCTGTACACGACTTTCCGCGCCAGGAACGCAGAGCCATGCAAGAAGCTGACACAGGTGTCTGAAAAATACTAGGGCCCTGAAAGGGATGTCCTTAACCCTAGAAATCAGTTCGCAGAACGGGGAGGATGGGTGGGCGGTAGGAATCTATCACTAACTACTGTCTCTTACAGATATATCGTTACACAAGTTAGTAACTTGTGCATCTGAAAGAGACACGTTAGTGATAGATTCCTTACCTTAGAATAGATACCCCAGCAATACCAACCCCGGTGGTGGGTCTGCGAACAAAGATCAGACAAGGAAGTCCTGGAGGACAGAACGGCCAAAGAAGCCGTCCCTCCGGACCTGACTGTCAAGGCAGTAATGCTTTGTAAACGTGTGCAGCGAGGCCCACGTAGCTGCCTGACAGATAACCGGCAGCGGAACACCGCGGCCCAAGGCCGTGGTAGCAGCCGTTGCCCTGGTGGAATGGGCACGCAGCCCAACAGGAGGCTCCTTCTTAGCCAAAGAATAGCAGGTCTTGATGCACAAGGTAACCCAGCGGGAGATGGTCCTCTTGTGCACCGCCCGACCTTTTTGGCGCCCACGTAGCCAACAAAGAGCTGGTCATCCACCCGGAAGTGTTTTGTGCGGTCAATATAGAAAGAGAGCGCACGTTTTGGGTCCAGACGGTGGAGCCTCTCTTCCTCTCTGGAAGGATGCGGAGGCGGAAAGAAGGTGGGCAAAGTGATGGTCTGCCCAATGTGGAAAGCAGTAACCACCTTTGGCAAGAAGGACGGACGCGTCCGAAGAACAACCTTGTCTGGATGAACAGACAGAAAGGGAGGTTTGCAAGATAGAGCCTGGAGCTCACTCACCCGCCGAGCGGAGGTGATGGCCACCAGAAAGGCTGTCTTCAGAGTCAGAAGACGAAGAGGACAGTTATGCAGAGGCTCAAAGGGAGCGCACATTAAAAAGGTAAGAACCAAGTTCAAGTCCCACTGAGGCATTACAAACGGAACAGGAGGGAAGAGGTGAGTAATGCCTTTTAAGAACCTGTTAACAACAGGGGACTTGAAAAGGGAGGGCTGATCAGGGATCCTGAGGAAGGCCGAGATAGCACAAAGATAACCCCTGATGGTACCCAGGGCAGAACCCTGTTGGGCCAGAGAGAGAAGGAACAGAAGGACCTCAGAAAGAGGGGCAGAAAGGGGATCCACAGCCTTCGCTGTGCACCATGCCACAAATTTGTTCCACCTGCAGGCGTATACCACCTTAGTGGAGGGACGCCTGGCTGCCAGAATCACATCACAAACTTCGGGAGGCAAGTCGAAAGGAATCAACTGCCGCCGCTCAATCTCCACGCAAGCAGGTGTAGACTGGACAGGTTCGGGTGGAGGACCGTCCCCTGCTGCTGCGACAGAAGATCCTCCCGAAGAGGCAGACGGATCGGGGATCTATGCTCATATTGAGTAGCTCGGGATACCAAACTCTTCGAGCCCAGTCCGGAGCCACAAGAATGACTTGGGCCCGGTCGTGCCGAATCTTCTTCAACACTCTGGGTAGAAGTGGTATAGGCGGAAAGGCGTACAACAGACCGCAACTCCACTTGCGACGAAAAGCGTCGCCGAGCGAGTGCCGCCTTGGAAATTCCAACGCGCAGAACTGATGACATTGCGCGTTCTCTTCGGTGGCGAATAGATCTAACCAAGGCTCTCCCCACTGTAGAAAGAGTCCTTGCGCCACTTCCGAGTGAAGACGCCATTCGTGATCCATCATGCACCTGCGGCTGAGTTCGTCCGCCCTGGCGTTCAGAGAACCTGCCAGGTGTTGAACCATCAGGAACATGCCCTGATGTTCCAGCCATGTCCAGAGGCGCAGAGCCTCCTGACAAAGGGTCCAAGACCCCACCCCGCCCTGTTTGTTGCAGTACCACATGGCGGTGGTGTTGTCTGTGAACACCTGCACTACCTTCCCTTTGACAGAGGGAAGGAATGCCTTGAGTGCAAGCCGGATCGCCCGGAGCTCCAGAAGGTTGATATGGAGCCGGGACTCCGCCGGAGACCAGAGGCCTCTGATCTCCGCCTCTCCCATGTGACCGCCCCATCCCAGAAGGGACGCGTCCGTCACAACTGTATGCTCTGGCTGGGGAAGGGAGAGGGATCTGCCCATGACCCATTGCCGGTTCGAGAGCCACCACTGCAACTGTTTTGCAGTCCCCTCCGAGATCTGGACGTGATCGGACAGGTTGCCCTGGTGCTGCGCCCACTGGAACTTCAGGTCCCACTGCCGAGCCCGCATATGCCATCTGGCATGATTGACCAGCAGGATGCAGGAGGCCATGAGGCCCAGCAGCCTCAGGGTCATCCGTACCGAAACCCAGGATAAAGGCCGAAAGATCGGAATCATAGCCTGAATATCCCGGACTCGCCGTTCGGGAGGAAAGGCCCGAAACTGCGCCGTGTCCAGAACTGCTCCGATGAAAAGGAGCTGTGGAGAAGGAATTAGATGCGACTTCGGCACATTGATGGAGAACCCCAGCGAGTGCAGGAGTTCGGCCGTAGTCTGGAGGTGGGAGACGACTGCCTGGGACGAGCCCGCCTTCAGCAGCCAGTCGTCGAGGTAGGGGAAGACTGAAACCCCTGCCCGGCGCAGATGAGCTGCGACCACCGCCATCACTTTCGTGAACACCCGAGGGGCACTGGTAAGGCCAAAGGGGAGCATGGTGAACTGAAAATGCTCGGGGCCTACCGTGAACCGAAGGTAACGCCGGTGGGCCGGCAGGACGGGGATGTGGAAATACGCGTCCTGCAAGTCCAACGCTACCAACCAGTCTCCAGGGTCGAGGGCAGTCAAGACCTGAGCTAGGGTGAGCATCTTGAACTTCTCCTTCCGGAGGAAGCGATTGACGTTCCGGAGGTCCAAGAGAGGACGCATGTCCTCCTTGTCCTTTTGGGCACCAGAAAGTAGTGGGAGTAGCAACCACGCCCTACTTCTGGGGTCGGAACATGCTCGATGGCCCTCTTGGTCAAGAGGGCCGTGACTTCCTTCCGTAGAAGCACCAAGTGATCCCCTGACATGCGGTGGAATTGAGGTGGCATGGCTGGGGGTGGTCTCGAAGGGGAGGGAGTAGCCCCTTCGGACAATGTCCAAGACCCACCTGTCCGAGGTGATGGTGCGCCAGTGGGGAAGGTGATGGCGGACCCTGCCCCTACTGGGCGTGCCGTGCACCTGAAAGGAGGGACTAGGAGGGCTTGGAGGCCGCGGACGGGTTGGAGGTGGTGGCCTGACCCGCACGCTGGTTGCCCGATCCGCCACGGCGGAATCCACGTCCTCGGCCACGCGAAGACGCCTGCTGCGCGGGCCGGTGGCTGGGCTGCTGACGTGAAGGGGCGCCCCTACCGTGGCCACGATAGGGGCGAAAAGCAGAAGGCAGCGGAGGGCGTGTAGCAGAAAGGCCCAGGGACTTTGCAGTAGCCCGTGAGTCCTTAAAGCGCTCCAGCGCATGGTCTGCTTTGGACCCAAAAAGACCGACTCCATCAAAGGGCATGTCCATGAGAGTATTCTGGACATCCCCTGAAAAACCAGTGGTTCTCAGCCAGGCGTGGCGCCGGAGCGCCACCGTCGTTGCAATCGACCTGCCCAGCGAGTCGGCGGTGTCAAGGCCACAACGGATAGTGTATTTGGCCGCATCCCTCCCTTCCGCAATGGCGCGGGAAAGCAGTGCCTGGACCTCCTCAGGGCACTGGGGCAAAACATCCGCCACCGAATCCCACAGGGAGTGGGTATATCGGCCCAAAAGACAAGCGGTGTTAACGGACCGCAAGCCAGCACTGGAGGAAGAAAAACCTTTCTTCCCAAACTGATCCAGGCGTTTGGATTCCCTATCCGGAGGAGCGGTAGGGAAGGCGGTTTGGGAAGCGGAGGCTTGGACAACCAAGCTCTCAGGAGTGGGGTGGACAGAAAGAAACAGGGGGTCGCCCGGAGCGGGGCGATGGCGTCGTGACACGTTCCGATCCACAGGAGCCCCTGTGTTGGGCTTGGACCAGGCGCCCAAAAGAACGTCAGTGAGGGCGTCGTTAAACGGCAGCACAGTCTCCGCAGAGGAGGCTGCCGGCTGAAGCACCTCTGTCAAGATGTTAGTCTTGACCGTCAAAGTAGGGAGCTGGAGACGTAAGGCCCCAGCAGCCCTACGCAACACCGTACCAAAATTGGCCCCCTCCTCCGTAGCCACGGGAGGAGACAGCATGCCAGTGTCAGGAGAAGTATCCAGACCACTGGCCTCCCCTAGACTCTCTGTCCAGTCCTCATCATACTGACAGGTGCGTGTCAGAGGGTCATCAGACCCCTCCCAGTCCTCCTGGTCCTCCTCTGGTTCAAAATAAGGAGGAGGAGGGACATTTGGGACCCAAGGTCCCATCGGCGCCGGAGCCGGCGTCGAGCGACGTCGCTCCGGGTCCATGTCCGGAGCCGGAAGGAACTGGGGACGACGCCGCCCGGAGCCCAGGGCGGCGTCGAGAACGGCACCGGAGACATCGGCGCCGGCGGAGGTGTCGTGAGGTCGACCGGCGTCGATGGGGGTTGTGGAGCCGGGATCGAGGCCGGGGCCGAAGCCGGAGCCGGGATCGAGGCTGGAGGCTCGGGCGACGCCGGGGCCGGAGCCGCCGGCGACGCCGGAGCAACCCCATCAGGGCCCGCGGGGCCCGAAGGCGCACCGGAGGGGCCTGAAGGCCCGAAGAGGCGGGCCATGGCCGACAGGAACTCCTGTACCTTGGCCGGATCCGCCCCCGAACCCGGGAAGGGCGGGTATGACGGGGCGACTCCACAGGCAAGTCCGGGGCCGCGGGGGCGGGGACGGTGCCGGGAGGGGCCTCAGCCGAGTCGCGAGACCGGCGAGGCGAAGTCCGAGAGCGACGATGCTTCTTGGACTTCTTGTGCTTAGACTTACCGGACGAAGAAGTCGACGACCGGTGTGCACTCCGCGAGCGACCCCTGGACCTCTCACGCGACCGGGGCTTCCGCGGAGCCGAATGCCGGGCCTCGAGGAGCTTTCGAGACCGCTCTCGCAAAGCTTTCGGGTTGAGGGCCTGGCATTCGGGACAAGACTCGGTGTCGTGGCCTCGGCCGAGGCAGAAGAGACACTCCCAATGCGGGTCGGTGACGGACATCATCCGCGCACAGGCGCCGCATCGCTTGAAGCCGGGCATCCCTACGACACCGTAAAGTTGGAAAAACCAGTGAAAAAATCACCAAAAAGTATGGTCAAAAATTGACCAGGGCACTGCTCTTCCCGGATCTGCGCTTGCTGGCGCGGAAAAGAAGAACTGACGTCAGCGCGCAGGGGCGGCGCCTAAGTACTGCCCGCGACGTCATCCCGGCGATCACGACGCCGACGACGGACGCGGAGCCGCACGACGCCGCCTACCGACGCGCAAGGGTACTGCTACGCAAAACTTTCCGGATCCAGCCTGACGCCTGGGGATATTCTAAGGTAAGGAATCTATCACTAACGTGTCTCTTTCAGATCCGAACCTTGCCCAATACTGACCTTAACTCCCGAAGAATGGTCTTGTAAGTTGATGTTACCTAGATGTATGCTGAATGTTTTCTTCCTCCCATAAGGTAACATTGCAAAGTCTGAACATTGCATTGTGTCCACTTTTGGTACTGAAAACTATTTTGATTACAAAACATATTTACCTATGACATTCTGTGGTACTACGAAATAAATATAACCAAGTATTTTTATAAATTGGTCTTGGATTTATTCACCGAGTATGTGTCTCATTTATTGCCACTGTTTGTGTGTACACTACCCTCTGATAAGCCTAACTGCTTGCCCACGCTACTATAAAAGAGAGCATCAGTATTTTCTACTTTAGCCTCTCTAAAGTCTCTGGAGATCCACAGGACTCTGCATACTATACCTCTTTTTGGTGTAGTAAATAGAGAGCCAGCTTCCTACATGTGGCTCATGCATATGTTGCAAATTTGTTATGGACATACAGAATTTCAGGATATAGTGAATAATAACATTTACTCTATTACTTCCTTCCTGAATTGCAACTCTTCTTACTGTGTGTATATTATTTTTTGCACAGGTCGTAAAATTTATGTAGGCTGTACGAAAAGTTCACTGAAAATTTGTTATGGAGAACATCTATTGTATTATATAACAAGGAAGTTTTACATCCTGTTGCGAATCACTTTTGGTATCAAAACGAAAGTCAACAAATCAGCCATATGAGATTTCTCAGTATTCAACAAACTACGTTGGATAGAAGAGCGTCAGACAGGATTCATAATGTGAGAATATGTGAGACCAAATGGATTGATAAACTGAAACGTGTGGAATTTGGGTTAAGCCTAGATAGAGAACTACACACATTCCTTTTGGATTAGATATTGATTCTGCATTTTAGAGCTTAAGAGTCTGCATATCCATCTTTTAGTGGTGTATAGTTCAATTATTGATTACATTGAGTTGAATTAGGGCCGTATACAAACAGGGATCCTTTTGAGTTATTTGAAGTACTTGAGTTTAGAGTTCATGACATTGATATGATGAAGACGTACAGTCATTATCTTCTGTTGGATTTCAGCCTACAATGTGCTAGTCCTTAGGAGGTTATCAGTACATGGTATTGCTACCGTTGTTTGGGTAGCATGATCTGTCTAAGAGATGGTCTAGTAATAATGGCAGTAGGGTGTTCAAATTAGTCTAGAATCTTTTTTTATCGCATTTTCTTTTTATTTACTATTACTGAAAGATTTTGCTTAGTGTAGTCGACTAATAGTTTGGTGCCTGTGGTGTAACTGAGTAGATATTCTTTATTGATACTTTCATCTTAATCATGAGATAGTGCAGTGCTTGTTACTAGTGAGCATCTTCTAGGTGAAAGTTTGCAGATGTTGATACTATGCGAGTGTAGCACAACTTGATAAAGGACTGTTAGATGATATGGTTCCTGGAGGTTCAGACTAGGTCTCAGACTCCTTTGGTGTTTTCCGTCTGATTTGTTTTTTCTTGGGTCAATTTTATGAATTGGTTAAAGTAATTGTTGAGTTAAGGTATTCTCCTACTGAGTGTTGTTGATTTTTTGACTCCTTTAATTAATCAGTAACTGAAGTCTTGGTTATAGGAGAGGGATTGCACTTTTTAAGGTGTTGATTATGTTGGCATTGTAGTCTTGTTTATGAATAGTGACAGTCTTGCTTTGGTGTTAATGAGTTTGAATCCAGTGGCAAAGTGAGCAAGGGACCACCGGATTCAACCTAGCCAGGCTGATGAGGGGTGTTACCCCGAACCCGGTCCCAGGATGCTCGTTTCCGACTTGGCTTGGCAGTTCGGGCTGGACTGATCCCATGAGGAACAGGGTCAAGACTGATTTGCATGGCTGGGTCTGCACTGGGGTGGTGAAGTGAGCAAAAGAACGATGATGGACTCAACACAGATCTAATAGTGACTGGGGGTGAGTGTCTGAAACGTTTCAGCGCTCCGTCCATCATCCTATTGTGTTTGCCTAAGCGAAGAACCTCCAGAGCCCCTTACAAAGACTTAAAAACGATGTCCAACATTGGAGGGCACTGCCACTCTCCCTCCTCAGCAGGGCAACCCTCTTTAAAATGATGGCGCTACCACGCTTTTTCTATGCGCTACATATTACCCCAATCCTTGTCCCCACACCGTATTTTAAAAGTGTTGAAAGTGAGGTTCCAACTTTACTCAGGGACGGAAAGGCCCCTCGTATCGCCTTGACAAAACTGACTAGAGGGTGGTATGATGGGGGAGGGGGAAAAAATCGCTCTGCCTGGCATACATAAATATTTTTGGGCAGCGCACCTAGTGGTAGTTAACCAATTCCACCAACCTGTTGACAATCTAGCATATCGAATGGACTGACTTGTACTACACCCAGGGGGATACTTACAAGCACTGTACTCAAACCCGAGACGTCAACACTTGACGGGACCTACCATACTCATGGTTCAGATCTGGCACACGGCACTCAGAACCATGGGGGAGGGGGGAAGGGGGACTCACTCAGGCTACCCTGCTATGGGAATAAGAAAGGATGGGCATGTTAAACAATAGACCGGGATTTGATAAGTGGAGTATTTTCGGCATATCAAGAGTGGGAGATCTTTGGTCCAAAGGAAGAGTGACCCTATTTTCTGACCTGCATACAGAGCAAGAATTGGCCGAAACAGAACCTTTCCACAACCTACAGGTGCGCCAAGCCTTGATGGCAACGGTTCCTCAAGATGAGGTCCTCCCAGAGGCATGTCCACTGGAGGCGAGATTATTGGACGACTATATGAGTCGAGGTGCGATACCCTTTACATATAAAAAATTAATCAATAACTCCCCAGACACACTCCTGCCCCTACACTGCTGTTGGGTGGCAGCTGCTAGCTGCTATCATTGCTCTTAGCGCCGGGACGCCCCTTTGCTGGGGCAGCTGGGCGCTTTACAAGACATCTTAACATAACATAACATAACATTTAGATGATCTTACTGAAGAGGATTGGCCGGAGGCTTTGGCCTCTCTCAGAGAGGTGGCAATCAGAGCATGGTTTTGTTTAGTGCAGCTGAAAATCCTACACAGATCATACATATTCTGTAACGTCATGGCGAAGATGGGTAAAATGTCCGAATCCAATTGTCACCGAAAATGTGGGAGTGGGGGATCCTTCTCGCACATCATTTGGGAATGCCCAATTATCCAGACCTTCTGGGGCAAGGTTGTAAAGTGTATCAATATTGTATGTGGACCAACATTTATGCCTTCTGCCAAATGGTGTCTGTTGAATGTTTGGGGGGGCCACAGATTTAAATCGTATGGAACGAATGCGGGTGACCCTCGGTATAATGTTTGCTAAATGAAATCTAGCTCATTTGTGGGGAACAGAAGAGGCACCGCGCCTTAGTGAGTGGAAGAGACCTAGACTGGTGCATGGTTGCAGAAACAGTAACATATACAAGAATGGGCTGCCCGAGAAAAAGGGAGAAAATATGGGGGAAATGGAATACATATAGGGGAAGCCCATGTGCTGGCCCCACAGTGCTATTTCCCAGAACTAATGAAAATGACTGTTTTGCAACTGAATAACATCGCCATAAATCAGAATTTATCGCTTGTACAAGTGAATCACAGATAGGGATGCATCCTAGGACCAGTTTCGGGGTTTCATCCCTCATCAGCCAGGCTAGCTTGAATCCAGTGGCACAGTGAGCCCGGGACCCACTTCTTGCTTTATTTTTGTCACCCTAAGTGGGACGGGTATACCCAGACGTGGGTACCGAGCTCATTGCGCCACTGGATTCGAGCTAGCCTAGCTGATGAGGGCTGATGCCCCGAAACCAGTCCCATGATGCTTGTTTCCAGTCCAGGGAGGACCTGGCTTGGCAGTTCGGGCTGGACTGTTCCCATGGGGAACAGGGTCAAGACTGATTTGCATATGGCTGGGTCCAAACTGGGGTGGCATGGTGAGAAAAAGAACGATAAATTAAACCCAGATCTTTGCAACTGGGGGTGAATGTTTGCATTGTTCTGTATTCTGTCCATCAATTGTTCCTTTTACTTTTGTTGCCCTAAGTGGGAAGGGTATGCCCAGACGTGGGCCCTGTGCTCACTGCACCGCTGGATTCAAGCTAGCCTGGCTGATAAGGGGGTGATGCCCCGAAACCGGTCCCAGGATGCTTGTTTCCGGTCCAGGGAGGACCTGGCTTGGCAGTTCAGGCTGGACTGTTCCTATGAGGAACAGGGTCAAGACTGATTGCATATGGCTGGGTCCAAACTGGGGTGGCGTGGTGAGCAAAAGAACGATGGATTAAACCAATATCTTTGCGACTGAGGGTAAATGTTTGCATTGTTCAGTATTCTGTCCTTCAATTGTTCCTTTTATTTTTGTCACCTTAAGTGGGAAGGGTATGCGCAGACATGGGTCCCGTGCTCACTGCACCACTGAATTCAAGCTAGCCTTAATGATGAGGGCTGATGCCTCGAAACCGGTCCCAGGATGCTTGTTTCCGGTCCAGGGAGGACCTTGCTTGGCAGTTCAGGCTGGACTGTTCCCATGGGGAACAGGATCAAGGCTGATTTGCATATGGCTGGGTCCAAACTGGGGTGGCGTGGTGAGCAAAAGAATGATGGATTAAACCCAGACCTTTACGTCCTGGGGGGTGAATGTTTGCATTGTTCAGCATTCCGTCCATCAATTGTTCCTTTTACTTGCAAAAATAAAGGCACTGACAATACTTTTACACTTGCTACTTCTTAGGCTGATGAGAGAAGTGATCCAGATAGTATTAATAAAGAGTTAGTGAGACAGTATTCTACTAAATTGTTGTAAACCAAAGATTTTCATCTCGGATAAATGAGGGGAAAAGGGTTTGAAAACATATTTTAAATCTATTTGTATTAACAATATTAACAAACATATTTAGTCATGAATGTTTGAACTATTAATCAAATATGGATGTTGCCTTCTAAGCTAACTGTGAAATAAAAATGCTTATAAAACTCTCATGGCCCTTGCAGGCCTGGAAGCCATAGTGCTCAGTGTTGTACTTTTCCAGTGGCATAACATTATTTTCAAACCTGGCAAGGGAAGTCGAATTTTGTAAAAATAATGGGGCCAGTATGGGGTACAAAAATGATATCTTCCCCTCAAGGTCTTTCTGCACTTCATTGTGCAGAAGATTCTGATACCTGCAACTTAGATAAGCTTTTAAAGAAAGTAACATGTTTCTGCCACATGATCATGCATTGACTTGTATTAAGAGAAATTGTATGTGTGTATATACATATATATATATATATATATATATATACATATACATATACACACACACTAGGTTGATTTTACATGAATTGTAGTGCTTAGCTCCACTTGACTGTCTTTGTAGCGAGAGCCCTGGTCAGTTGAAATGGCAACGGTGTTTGATCTTTAGTTTTGCCGCCTGCTATTTTGCATTAAATGCTAGTTGGACTTCAGGCTTCCCAATGTGTTGTGTTTTATTTTTAACACAGACCAAGGTACCAGCTCCATGTCCTGGCCTCTAGAGCAAAGTTTATAATTTAATGCACATCAAAACAGATCAAAACACTATCATCCACAAAAAGACTTAGTATAGCAGTTCAATAAAATCATCAAACAAATGCTGCAAACGGTGACAAAATGACAGAAAAAAAATCAGTCTTGTCCTTGCATCTATATTCACTTCGAGGAACCCAACATGAGTTCTACATGATTCACATCACATTACTCAAGTTGCTATTTGGAAGACAGCCACAGAGTAACTTGAACATGGATCTACAAGAATTGATAGATGAAAAAACAAGATAACTAGCTAGTCATCTACATCTTACCCCTTCAGGAACATCTATAGGCCACCAGAAATAAAGCAATCAGTACAAGACAAAGAACAGTAATACAACCAGACCACACGCACACAAACCTTACAAACTCTGGGATAAAGTAGCTTTAATATTGCCAACATGAAAAACCAAGCTTCTGACACAATGGCATGGACCTTATTGTGTCAACGAAGTTGTGGATCCCTGTATGTACTGGACAGAACAACTCGACAAGAAGCCACATTCAAATAAACCACATTATTCAAGATTTAGGTTCCTGACACAAGCTACTGGAGAAGACACATTGTTCCACCTCACAAAGGAGAAGATCAATTGAAAATGGTAATTCAGGCAGGAGACATTTTTCTCCACCTTCCTAGAACATACCTCAGTCACTGAACACAAGATGCAGGGTGCCCCCAAACGTAGTTAGAGTAACACCATATAGAACACATCTAGGCTGCTTTTAAGACATGCATGCATACAGGACGCACTGCACCGCCTAACTTCAGGAGCCATGCTTCCAAATTCCACAATGTCAGGTTCAGTTTTCAAATTGGACTCTGAAGTCTCTATAATAGATAGGGCTTGAGTGTGGAGAGATCGACAATGACAGGAGATCTGTACACCACCATTGTCTTGACCAATCTGGTGCTATCAGAATCATCTTCCCTGGTGATCTGGATAATTTTTAAATTACTAGAGGGATAAGGGGAAGGTGATGAAAAGTGCACCAAAAGTCTTGTGATCAAGTCATTAAAATGGCATTGCCTTTCGATTGGTGTTCTGGTTGCCTGGATACCAAATCTCAGCATGTTTATTTTCTGCATAGAGAAGAGGTCTATAAATGGGTTACCACATTATTTGAATATGTTGTAGATAACTTCTTCACCTAACACATGCTTGTGGCTTTCTTTGTACTGCCTGCTTAGAAAGACCGCTTGATCGTTTATTACATCTGGTATATGCACTGCTGTGATGTTTATGTTCTTCACTAACACGCAATGCCAAATTGTCTGTGCTTCCAGTGACAATGCACTCGATCTGATGCCTCCTTGTTTGTTGATGTAAAACATTCTGGTCTTATCTGTTCAAATCCTGATCATGGAGCTGGGTTTCAAGGATGGAAAGAATGCCCTTAGAGCTAAATGAATTGCTCTCAGCTCCAATAGATTTATGTTATACGCCTGTTCCTTTTCCAACAATCGATCCTGAGCAGTTAGATGATCCAGATGCGCTCCCCATCTTAAGAAGGATGCATACATTACAATAATTTGTACTGTCCTCTTTCTGAAACGGAGCCCCCTGGAGAAGGTTGTTACTGATGCACAAGTTACTAACTTGTGTAACGATATATCTGTAAGAGACAGTAGTTAGTGACAGATTCCTTACCTTAGAATATCCCCAGGCGTCAGGCTGGATCCGGAAAGTTTTTTGCGTAGCAGTACCCTTGCGCGTCGGTAGGCGGCGTCGTGCGGCTCCGCGTCCGTCGTCGGCGTCGTGATCGCCGGGATGACGTCGCGGGCAGTACATAGGCGCCGCCCCTGCGCGCTGACGTCAGTTCTGTACACGACTTTCCGCGCCAGGAACGCAGAGCCATGCAAGAAGCTGACATAGGTGTCTGAAAAATACTAGGGCCCTGAAAGGGATGTCCTTAACCCTAGAAATCAGTTCGGAGAACGGGGAGGATGGGTGGGGCGGTAAGGAATCTGTCACTAACTACTGTCTCTTACAGATATATCGTTACACAAGTTAGTAACGAAAGAGACACGTTAGTGACAGATTCCTTACCTTAGAATAGATACCCCAGCAATACCAACCCCGGTGGTGGGTCTGCGAACAAAGATCAGACAAGGAAGTCCTGGAGGACAGAACGGCCAAAGAAGCCGTCCCTCCGGACCTGACTGTCAAGGCAGTAATGCTTTGTAAACGTGTGCAGCGAGGCCCACGTAGCTGCCTGACAGATAACCGGCAGCGGAACACCGCGGCCCAAAGCCGTGGTAGCAGCCGTTGCCCTGGTGGAATGGGCACGCAGCCCAACAGGAGGCTCCTTTTAGCCAAAGAATAGCAGGTCTTGATGCACAAGGTAACCCAGCGGGAGATGGTCCTCTTGTGCACCGCCCGACCTTTTTGGCGCCCACGTAGCCAACAAAGAGCTGGTCATCCACCCGGAAGTGTTTTGTGCAGTCAATATAGAAGGAGAGCGCACGTTTTGGGTCCAGACGGTGGAGCCTCTCTTCCTCTCTGGAAGGATGCGGAGGCGGAAAGAAGGTGGGCAAAGTGATGGTCTGCCCAATATGGAAAGCAGTAACCACCTTTGGCAAGAAGGACGGACGCGTCCGAAGAACAACCTTGTCTAGATGAACAGACAGAAAGGGAGGTTTGCAAGACAGAGCCTGAGCTCACTCACCCGCCGAGCGGAGGTGATGGCCACCAGAAAGGCTGTCTTCAGAGTCAGAAGACGAAGAGGACAGTTATGTAGAGGCTCAAAGGGAGCGCACATTAAAAAGGTAAGAACCAAGTTCAAGTCCCACTGAGGCATCACAAACGGAACAGGAGGGAAGAGGTGAGTAATGCCTTTTAAGAACCTGTTAACAACAGGGGACTTGAAAAGGGAGGGCTGATCTGGGAGCCTGAGGAAGGCCGAGATAGCACAAAGATAACCCTTGATGGTACCCAGGGCAGAACCCTGTTGGGCCAGAGAGAGAAGGAACAGAAGGACCTCAGAAAGAGGGGCAGAAAGGGGATTCACAGCCTTTGCTGTGCACCATGCCACAAATTTGTTCCACCTGCAGGCGTATACCACCTTAGTGGAGGGACGCCTGGCTGCCAGAATCACATCACAAACTTCGGGAGGCAAGTGGAAAGGAATCAACTGCCGCCGCTCAATCTCCACGCAAGCAGGTGTAGACTGGACAGGTTCGGGTGGAGGACCGTCCCCTGCTGCTGCGACAGAAGATCCTCCCGAAGAGGCAGACGGATCGGGGGATCTACGCTCATATTGAGTAGCTCGGGATACCAAACTCTTCGAGCCCAGTCCGGAGCCACAAGAATGACTTGGGCCCGGTCGTGCCGAATCTTCTTCAACACTCTGGGTAGAAGTGGTATAGGCGGAAAGGCGTACAACAGACCGCAACTCCACTCGTGACGAAAGCGTCGCCGAGTGAGTGCCGCCTTGGAAATTCCAACGCGCAGAACTGATGACATTGCGCGTTCTCTTCGGTGGCGAATAGATCTAACCAAGGCTCTCCCCACTGTAGAAAGAGTCCTTGCGCCACTTCCGAGTGAAGACGCCATTCGTGATCCATCATGCACCTGCGGCTGAGTTCGTCCGCCCTGGCGTTCAGGGAACCTGCCAGGTGTTGAACCATCAGGAACATGCCCTGATATTCCAGCCATGTCCAGAGGCGCAGAGCCTCCTGGACAAAGGGTCCACGACCCCACCCCGCCCTGTTTGTTGCAGTACCACATGGCGGTGGTGTTGTCTGTGAACACCTGCACTACCTTCCCTTTGACAGAGGGAAGGAATGCCTTGAGTGCAAGTCGGATCGCCCGGAGCTCCAGAATGTTGATATGGAGCCGGGACTCCGCCGGAGACCAGAGGCCTCTGATCTCCGCCTCTCCCATGTGACCGCCCCATCCCAGAAGGGACGCGTCCGTCACAACTGTGTGCTCTGGCTGGGGAAGGGAGAGGGATCTGCCCATGACCCATTGCCGGTTCGAAAGCCACCACTGCAACTGTTTTGCAGTCCCCTCCGAGATCTGGACGTGATCGGACAGGTTGCCCTGGTGCTGCGCCCACTGGAACTTCAGGTCCCACTGCAGAGCCCGCATATGCCATCTGGCATGATTGACCAGCAGGATGCAGGAGGCCATGAGGCCCAGCAGCCTCAGGGTCATCCGTACCGAAACCCAGGATAAAGGCTGAAAGATTGGAATCATAGCCTGACTATCCCGGACTCGCCGTTCAGGAGGATAGGCCCGAAACTGCGTCATGTCCAGAACTGCTCCGATGAAAAGGAGCTGTGGAGAAGGAATCAGATGCGACTTCGGCACATTGATGGAGAACCCCAGCGAGTGCAGGAGTTCGGCCGTAGTCTGGAGGTGGGAGACGACTGCCTGGGACGAGCCCGCCTTCAGCAGCCAGTCGTCGAGGTAGGGGAAGACTGAAACCCCTGCCCGGCGCAGATGAGCTGCGACCACCGCCAACACTTTCGTGAACACCCGAGGGGCACTGGTAAGGCCAAAGGGGAGCACGGTGAACTGAAAGTGCTCGGGGCCTACCGTGAACCGCAGGTAACGCCGGTGGGCCCGGCAGGACGGGGATGTGGAAATATGCGTCCTGCAAGTCCAACGCTACCAACCAGTCTCCAGGGTCGAGGGCAGTCAAGACCTGAGCTAGGGTGAGCATCTTGAACTTCTCCTTCCGGAGGAAGCGATTGACGTTCCGGAGGTCCAAGATAGGACGCATGTCCTCCTTGTCCCTTTTGGGCACCAGGAAGTAGTGGGAGTAGCAACCACGCCCTACTTCTGGGGTCGGAACATGCTCGATGGCCCTCTTGGCCAAGAGGGCCGTGACTTCCTTCTGCAGAAGTACCAAGTGATCCCCTGACATGCGGTGGAATTGAGGTGGCATGGCTGGGGGGTGGACTCGAAGGGGAGGGAGTAGCCCCTTCGGACAATGTCCAAGACCCACCTGTCCGAGGTGATGGTACGCCAGTGGGGAAGGTGATGGCGGACCCTGCCCCCTACCGGCGTGCTGTGCACCTGAAAGGAGGGACTAGGAGGGTTTGGAGGCCGCGGACGGGTTGGAGGTGGTGGCCTGACCCACACGCTGGTTGCCCGATCCGCCACGGCGGAATCCACGTCCTCGGCCACGCGAAGATGCCTGCTGCGCGGGCCGGTGGCTGGGCTGCTGACGTGAAGGGGCGCCCCTACCGTGGCCACGATAGGGGCGAAAAGCAGAAGTCAGCGGAGGGCGTGAAGCAGAAAGGCCCAGGGACTTTGCAGTAGCCCGTGAGTCCTTAAAGCGCTCCAACGCATGGTCTGCTTTGGACCCAAAAAGACCGACTCCATCAAAGGGCATGTCCATGAGAGTATTCTGGACATCCCCTAAAAAACCAGTGGTTCTCAGCCAGGCGTGGCGACGTAGCGCCACCGTCGTTGCAATAGACCTGCCCAGCGAGTCGGCGGTATCAAGGCCACATCTTATTGTGTATTTGGCCGCATCCCTTCCTTCCGCAATGGCGCGGGAAAGCAGTGTCTGGACCTCCTCAGAACACTGGGGCAAAACATTCGCCACCGAATCCCACAAGGAGTGGGTATATCGGCCCAAAAGGCAAGCGGTGTTGATGGACCGCAAGCCAGCACTGGAGGAAGAAAACCCTTCTTCCCAAATTGATCCAGGCGTTTGGATTCCCTATCCGGAGGGGCGGTAGGGAAGGCGGTTTGGGAAGCGGAGGCTTGGACAACCAAGCTCTCAGGGGTGGGGTGGACAGAGAGAAACAGGGGGTCGCCCGGAGCTGGGCGATGGCGTCGGGACACGTTCCTATCCACAGGAGCCCCTGTGTTGGGCTTGGACCAGGCGCCCAAAAGAACGTCAGTGAGGGCGTCGTTAAACGGCAGCACAGTCTCCGTAGAGGAGGCTGCCGGCTGAAGCACCTCTGTCAAGAGATTAGTCTTGACCGCCACAGTAGGGAGTTGGAGATGTAAGGCTCCAGCCGCCCTACGCAACACCGTTGCAAAATTGGCTCCCTCCTCCGTAGCCACGGGAGGAGACAGCATGCCAGTGTCAGGGGAAGTATCTAGACCACTGGCATCCCCTAGACCCTCTGTCCAGTCCTCATCGTACTGACACTGTTGTGTCAGAGGGTCATCAGACCCCTCCCAGTCCTCCTGGTCCTCCTCAGGTTCAAAATAAGGGGGAGGAGGGACATTTGGGACCCAAGGTCTCATCGGCGCCGGAACCGGCGTCGAGCGACGTCGGTCCGGGTCCATGTCCGGAGCCGGAAGGAACTGGGGACGACGCCGCCCGGAGCCCCAGGCGGCGTCGAGAACGGCACCGGAGACATCGGCGCCGGCGGAGGTGTCGTTAGGTCGACCGGCGTCGATGGGGGTTGTGGAGCCGGGATCGAGGCCGGACCTGGTATCGAGGCTGGAGGCACGGGCGACGCCGGGGCCGGAGCCGTCGGCGACGCTGGAGCAACCCCATCAGGGCACGCGGGGCCCGAAGGCGCACCGGAGGGACCTTGAGGCTCGAAGAGGCGGGCCATGGCCGACAGGAATTCCTGCACTTGGTCCGGATCCGCCCCCGAACCCGGGAAGGACGGGTATTGCGGGGACGGTGCCGGGAGGGGCCTCAGCCGAGTAGCGAGACCGGCGAGGCGAAGTCCTAGAGCGACGATGCTTCTTGGACTTCTTGTGTTTTGACTTACCGGACGAAGAAGACTTCGATGCCGACGACCGGTGTGGACTCCGCGATCGACCCCTGGACCTCTCACGCGACCGGGGCTTCTGCGGAGCCGAATGCCGGGCCTCGAGGAGCTTTCGAGACCGCTCTCGCAAAGCTTTCGGGTGGAGGGCCTGGCAGTCGGAACAAGACTCCGTGTCGTGGCCTCGGCCGAGGCAGAAGAGACACTCCCAATGCGGGTCCGTGACGGACATCATCCGAGCACAGGCGCCGCAACGTTTAAACCCGGGCATCCCTACGACACCTTGAAGTCGATGGAGAAAAACAGTGAAAAAATCACCAAAAAGCTTGGTTAAAAAATGACCAGGGCACTGCTCTTCCCAGATCTGCGCTTGCTGGCGCGGAAAAAAGAAGAACTGACGTCAGCGCGCAGGGGCGGCGCCTAAGTACTGCCCGCGACGTCATCCCGCCTACCGACGCGCAAGGGTACTGCTACGCAAAAAACTTTCCGGATCCAGCCTGACGCCTGGGGATATTCTAAGGTAAGGAATCTGTCACTAACGTGTCTCTTTCAGATACGGGCCAGCAGAGTCGTGAACAGACTCGGTTACAGTACCTTTCTCGTTGTGGCTGGTACGGAGTGTACGAGCCGGTCGGCGTTCGTCGCGGTTGCGGTGCAAGACGGAGCGATGCAAGGTGTGGTGTTCCTCGATGCGGTGCAGGCAGCGGCTCGGTGAGCGTCGTGCAGACGGAGTCGGTGAGTCCAAGGCGTGCGATGCAGGGTGAGACGATGCTCGATGCGGTGCTGACAGGTTGCGATGCAGGCGACCAAGCCGGAGTGCGGGAGCTGGTGTCGGACAGCGGTGTGAGTCGGAGCGGTGCGTCGCAGACGTGCGAGCGGTGCCCCAAATGCGGTGCGGTCACGACTCTTGAGCCAGTTGCGATGCGAACTGCGGTGCCCACAGGTCACGGTGCAAGCAGCGGCTCGATGTTGGCGGCGTCGGACGTCGCCCACGGTGAGACCAGGGTTGCGATGCGAAGCGGGGCGATGCGGTCTGCGGTGCAAACAGGTCACCGGCCAGGGATGGATTCGGTTGACGGAGTCGGTTGCGGTTCCCTTCCTCTGTGGCAACTGAAACAGCGTTCCAGAAGCGGTACCCAGAGGCTTGTGAAGTCTTTGTAGTCCCTGAGACTTCTTAACAGGAGGCCAGCTCGGTTTCAGGCCCTTGGAGATACTCAGCACAAGTTTGTAGAAAGTTCAGTCCAGTCCTTTCACTGCCCAAGACAGAAGCAGCAACTGCAGGCCAACCCACCAAAGCAACAACACAGCAAAGGGGCAGTACTCCTCCTGGCAGCTCTTCCAGCTCTTCGTCTTGGCAGGTTCCTTGATTCCAGCGAGATCTAAATTCATGGGGTCAGGGCCCCAATATTTATATCCCAAATTCCTTTGTTCTCTGAAGGCAGAGAGGCCCTTGCCTAGTCCAAACCAGTTCTGGAGCACTTTGTTGACAAGTCTCCGTCCCTTCTTTCAGCGAGTAGGCCAGGGACATCAGACGCACCACAGGAGGTGGAGCCAGCATTGTGGAGGGAAGGCACTGTCCTATTCAGGGCCCAGGTGCGACCCCTCCCACCCATCTACATGTAGATCTTGCTATTCAGCCCTGTGCTGACTCACCCTGTCTCCTGGCATCCCCCAGCCCCTGTCACTCACACTCCAGACAAGGAATACACAACCTCGCAGAGGCAGGCTTGGATGGTTAGACAAGAAAATACCCACTTTCTAAAAGTGGTATTTTCAAACACAGAATGTTAAAACCAACTTCACTAAAAGCTGCATTTTATCATTCTGAGTCCAGGCATACTAAACTCGAATTTCTACCATGTTCCCGGGGTCAGTTAGGATTATAAGCTGTAATAATCAAAACTGCCCGTTCTGGCCTAGGGGAACAGGTAGCCTTGCAATAGTGAAAAACGAACTAGGCTGTAATTCACTATCAGGACATGCCGCACACACCCGGGCATGTCCTACCTTTCGCATACACCGCACCCTGCCCACAGGGGTACCTTGGGCCTACCTTAGGGGTGACTAACATGTAGCAAAGGGAAGGTTTAGGGACTTGCAAGTGTGTGCACTTGCCAAGTCGACATGGCAGCCCCAGGCTGCGCACAGGCTCTGCGATGGCAGGCCCGAGTTACACTTTACGGGCTGTTTGCGTGGGTGGCACAATCCAGTGCTGCAGCCCACCAACAGCATTTGGTCTATAGGCCCTGGCACTCGCAGTGCACTTTACAAGGGACTGACACATAAACCAAATAGGCCAATCATGGAAACACCAATCCATAACACATTTTATACAGGAGCACTTGCACTTTCCCACTGGACCGCAGTGAGGAAAGTGCGCAGAATCATTACACCAGCAAAAACAGAGTCAAAACCGGGAGGTCAGAAAGCAAAAGTCAGGGGAAACACGCCAAAAGATGCCAAGTCTAACACATGTCCCCTCCAGCTGAAAGTAGGGAGAACTACCCAACCCCATTGGAGTTCTCCTCACTAAGGCGGAAGAACCTGGACAGACCATCTGCGTTGGCGTGTTCTGTACCAGGACGGTGCTCCACCGTAAAGTCCATTCCCTGTAGGGCGATGGACAACCTCAGCAGTTTTGGATTCTCACCCCTCATTTGCATCAACCATCTGAGGGGCCTGTGGTCTGTCTGAACCCGGAAGTGAGTCCCAAACAGGTATGGTCTCAACTTCTTCAGTGCCCAGACCACAGCAAAAGCTTCCCTTTCTATGGCACTCCACCTCTGTTCCCTGGGAAGTAGTCTCCTGCTAAGGAAGACTACAGGCTGATCCAGGCCCTCTTCGTTCAGTTGTGAGAGCACCGCTCCCACACCATGCTCTGAAGCGTCAGTCTCCACGACAAATTCTTTGGAGAAGTCAGGTGCCTTGAGCACGGGCGCCGTGCACATGGCTGCCTTCAGGGCATCAAAAGCTTTCTGGCAGGACTCAGTCCAGATCACTTTCCTGGGCTGCCTCTTAGAGGTCAGCTCTGTTAAGGGGGCAACGATGGTGCCATAGCCCTTAACAAATCTCCTATAGTAACCGGTGAGACCTAAGAAGGCTCTCACCTCTGTCTGGGTCTTGGGGGTTCCCAAGCCAGAATGGTGTCAATCTTGGGTTGTAGGGGCGCCACCTGGCCGCTTCCTACCTGGTGTCCCAAGTACACCACAGAACCCTGCCCGATCTGGCACTTACTGGCCTTGATCGTGAGGCCTGCACCTTGCAGAGCCCTCAACACTTTCTCAAGGTGCTGTAAATGTTCTTCCCAGCTGGAACTGAACACAGCAATGTCATCCAGGTAGGCGGCACTGAAATCCTCCAGCCCAGCCAACACCTGATTGACCAACCTCTGAAAGGTGGCAGGGGCATTCTTCAACCCAAAGGGCATCACCCGGAATTGGTAATGACCTTCTGGGGTTGAGAATGCTGATCTCTCCTTGGCCCCATCGGTTAAGGCAATCTGCCAGTACCCAGACGTCAAATCAAACGTGCTGAGGAACCGGGCAGCTCCCAACCGATCAATGAGCTCATCAGCTCTGGGGATGGGGTGCGCGTCAGTCCTGGTGACGGCATTGAGCCCCCGGTAGTCCACACAAAACCGGAGTTCTGGAGTGGCACCGGGCGCCGCAGCCTTTGGGACCAAGACCACTGGGCTGGCCCAAAGACTGTGGGAGGGCTCAATCACCCCTAACGCCAACATCTTAGAGACCTCCTCCTTGATGCTGGCTCTGACCCGGTCAGTCAACCTGTAAATCTTGTGCTTCACAGGATGGCTGTCACCGGTGTCCACGTCATGGGTACACCAGTGAGTAACACCGGGGTCAGAGAGAACAGTGGGGCGAACTGTCCCAACAACTGGCGACAGTCCCCTGCTGCTCCTGAGTCAGAGTAGGGAGAGGATCACACCCTCTACTGACCCATCACGCTCCTTGGTAGACAGGAGGTCAGGGAGAGGCTCACTCTCCTCTTCCACCCCATCATCTGTCGCCAAGAGCATACTCACTTCGGACCTCTCGAAGTGGGGCTTGAGGCGGTTCACGTGAAGGACCCTCAAAGGGTTCCTTGGAGCCTGCAAATCCACCAGGTAGGTGACGTCACTTTTGCGCTCCTTTACCTCGTATGGCCCAGTCCACTTGTCCTGCAAGGCACAAGGTGCCACTGGGGCCATGACCCACACTTTCTGCCCAGGTTGAAATTCGACCAGAGTGGCATTCTGGTCAGACCATCTCTTCATTTCTTCCTGGCTTGCTTCTAGGTTCGCCTGAGCGAGTTTCCTGAAGCGGGCAGTTTGGTTTCTAAAGGCCAGCATGTAGCTAAATACATCCTGGGGAGTTTTCCTGGGAGCCGCCTCCCAGCCTTCCTTTACCAAACTCAGAGGTCCTCTGACAGGGTGGCCATACAGGAGCTCAAAGGGGCTGTACCCAAGAGACTACTGAGGCACCTCCCTGTATGCAAAGAGTAGGCATGGCAAGAGGACGTCCCACTTACGCCTCATGGGTTCTGTTAGACCCTTGATCATGCCTTTCAAGGTCTGGTTGAATCTCTCCACCAGACCGTTTCCTTGTGGGTGGTTAGGAGTGGTGAACTTGTAGGTTACACCACACTCCTTCCTCAGGGATGTCATATACTTCGATATGAAATTGGTCCCCCTATCAGAAACCACCTCTCTGGGGAATCTCACACGGGAAAAGATCCCCATTAACGCCCGGCCCACCACTGGCGCCGTCGTTGTCCTGAGAGGGATTGCCTCCGGGTACCGGGTGGCATGGTCCACCAAGACCAGGATGTACCTGTTGCCCATGGCTGTCTTGGGATCCAGTGGCCCCACAATATCCATCCCTACCCTTTCAAAGGGTGTTCCAACAACAGGAAAAGGTTGGAGAGGAGCTTTGACCTTCCTCCCACTCTTACCACTTGCCTGGCAAGTTTGGCAAGACCTACAGTGTGCATCTGACTGCCTTCGCATTTGGGGCCAAAAGAAGTGGGTGACAAGCCTGTCAAAGGTCTTGTCCTGCCCCAAATGTCCTGCCAAAGGCACGTCATGAGCCAGACCCAGTAGGAAGGTCCTGAAGCGCTGGGGTACCACCAGCACACGGGCTGACCCAGGCTCAGCAACCTTAGGCTCACTGTATAGGAGACCACTCTCCCAGTAGATCAGATGTGACCCGGACTGATTACCAGCTGCCTGGTCTGCAGCCTGCCGCCGCAGACCCTCCAGAGTAGGGCACTCGTTCTGCTCCCTGCAGAACTCCTCCCTGGTGGGACCCCCTTCTTGCTGCCAATGGGTCAGCTCAGAGATGTCTCCCAGTTCGGCTACTTGTTCCCCTGTAGGCACCGGGCGTCCCCTCGAGGTCCGCCTCCTCCCGGTCCGTGGGAACTTCGGGGGCCGGTTTCCCGCGCCCCTGCCCTTTCTCTTGGCAGGGACTTGGGCCACTGTTTCAGGCTCCAAGTCCTCTTGATCACCCTTTCTGGCTGCCATTGACCGAGTAGACACGCATGCCCACTCTGGCAACCCAAGCATCTCCAAGTGAGACCTGAGCTCAACCTCCTTCCATGAGGACTGCTCCAGGTCGTTTCCTAGCAGACAATCTACAGGCATGGTAGGGCTCACAACCACCCTCAAGGGACCTGAGACCCCCCCCATTCAAAGGGAACCTGCGCCACCATACATTGGCGCTCTGAGTTGTCTACAGCAACTACTTGGTGGAATGCCCGGGGACTACTTGCTTCTCAGACACCAGGTGACACCGGACTGAGGTCACACTGGCTCCAGTATCTCTGAGAGCCTCTACCCTGTTCCCATTAATGGTCACCCAGGTGCTATATTTCTTTGTGTTAGGGGCACCTGGTTTCCTGGGACCATCTCACTGTCCCCTAGTGAGACAAGGGTCATTTCTGCGGGATCCCCACCCTCCTGTGGGCACCCCTCCTCCCCAAGCGCTATACTAGCCAACACTTTGGACTGTCCACCGGTGGGTGGCTGTGTCCCCTTCGGGCACTTGGGGTCCCCCTTAAAGTGACCTACCTGGTCACATGCATAACACTTGCGGGGGCAGGTCTCAACAGGCTTCCCTGTAGAGACCCCTTTCTTCTTATCACCGGGGGCTGGGAACCTTTACCCTGGGTACTAGTTTGGGGCCCTTTAGAGAACTCCTGTGCTTTACCCTTGTCCCCCACTTTTCTGCTGGGGACCCTGCCCACCTTTGGCTGAGTCTCCCCAAACGCTTTCTTGTGGACCCTGGTACTCACCCAGCGGTCCGCTTCCATAGCAAGCTTCCTGGGGTCAGTTAGCTTACTATCAACTAGGTGCTGGCGCAGATCTGCAAAACATAGACTAGACAAGTGCTCCCATGCAATCAAGTTGTAGAGCCCCTGAAAATCTGTTACACTACTGCCCTTCACCCAACCATCCAGAGACCTGCAGAACACATCCACACATTCCAACCAAGTGTTGGCATCAGACTTCTTACTGGACCTGAACTGATCCCTGTACTTTTCAGGAGTAAGACCATACTTCGTGAGAAGGGCATCCTTCATGTCAGCATAGGTGAGGTGATACCCCTTACCCAAAGCTATCAGAGCATCCCTTGCTTCTTACGGGAAAAGTGGCCACAATCCTGCTCCCCAATTCTCCTCAGGGACCCCATTCATGTGTATGGCTGCCTCATAACCCTGAAACCACCTTTGTATGTCATCCCCCTTCTTGAACTCCTTGCCTACGTTCTTGGGAATGTGCACAATCCTGTCTGCCTTTCTGGACGAATTGCTGCCACCATCTGAGCCTGACTTACTCCTAAGTTCTAGCTCCTTCAGTTCTCTCTCATGCTCTAAGAGCATCTTCCTCTCCTCTATGGCCAATCTCTTCTCCTCCCGCTCACTCTCCAGCCTGAGCTTCTGCAGCTCAAACTGCCTTGCCTCCCGCCTGTCCTCCAGCTCCTCTGGGGACAGACTGCTGCTGCCTGACCTGGCGGGTTCCCCCTACCCAAAAGCACATCCACCCTGGAAATAGGCTCCTCCACCTCCTCACTGAGATCACCAGGCTGCCCATTGGCATGTCTGGCTGCTACCCAGGCCCTCAGCGCCTTCTGTAGCTCCTCCTTCCTTGTGAGGCCTTTAATTTGGACTTTTAGGTTTTTACAAATCGCTCGTAGCTCCTTTACGGCGTAGGATTCCAACCTATCCTCCTCAAAGATAACTTCCAGAGATGCAACGGATGATGCAATTGATTCAGGCATGACAAAAGTCGTGAGTTGAAAACTGGCAAGATCAAAAATAGGCCAACAGAAAAAGAACCAGTATGTGGTACGTAATGGTCTGCGATATGGTAGTAGTGCACACCAATCACTGTAAGTCAAGTGCAAACACAAGTCCTATCCTCACCGCTGACAACCAATGTTAGAAATGGGATCTCTAGTTGGCAAGGGCTTGCACCTTTGTCCAAGTAGGGACCCTTCTTCCTAGTCAGGGTAAGGGTTGTTACACTCGTGAAGTAACCCCTGCTCACCCTCGTGGTAGCTTGGCACGAGCAGTCAAGCTTAATTCAGAGGCAGTGTGTAAAGCATTTGCACATAACCAACAGTAATACAGTGTAAGCACTACAAACGGACACCACACCAGTTTTAGAAAAATAACCAATATTTTATATACTCAAGACAAGACCAATTACGACAAAAATCCACAATACTATACTTTACGAATGAATACTTGATACGGTAACTTCTTCTTTGCAGGAATAGCACAAAAGCAAAGTTCGTACGAGTCGGTAGCTCAGTCCGAGCCTACCGTGATGCTGAAAACCACAGAGTCTAACAGTTCCAGCCGACCGCGTCGATACGGGCCAGCAGAGTCGTGAACAGACTCGGTTACAGTACCTTTCTCGTTGTGGCTGGTACGGAGTGTACGAGCCGGTCGGCGCTCGTCGCGGTTGCGGTGCAAGACGGAGCGATGCAAGGTGCGGTGTCCCTCGATGCGGTGCAGGCAGCGGCTCGGTGAGCGTCGTGCAGACGGAGTCGGTGAGTCCAAGGCGTGCGATGCAGGGTGAGACGATGCTCGATGCGGTGCTGACAGGTTGCGATGCAGGCGACCAAGCCAGAGTGCGGGAGCTGGCGTCGGACAGCGGTGCGAGTCGGAGCGGTGCGTCGCAGACGTGCGAGCGGTGCCCCAAATGCGGTGCGGTCACGACTCTTGAGCCAGTTGCAGCGACCGCGTCGGTCGGGTCCGGTTGGTTCAGTGAAGCGATGCGATGCGAACTGCGGTGCCCACAGGTCACGGTGCAAGCAGCGGCTCGATGTTGGCGGCGTCGGACGTCGCCCACGGTGAGACCAGGGTTGCGATGCGAAGCGGGGCGATGCGGTCTGCGGTGCAAACAGGTCACCGGCCAGGGATGGATTCGGTTGACGGAGTCGGTTGCGGTTCCCTTCCTCTGTGGCAACTGAAACAGCGTTCCAGAAGCGGTACCCAGAGGCTTGTGAAGTCTTTGTAGTCCCTGAGACTTCTTAACAGGAGGCCAGCTCGGTTTCAGGCCCTTGGAGATACTCAGCACAAGTTTGTAGAAAGTTCAGTCCAGTCCTTTCACTGCCCAAGACAGAAGCAGCAACTGCAGGCCAACCCACCAAAGCAACAACACAGCAAAGGGGCAGTACTCCTCCTGGCAGCTCTTCCAGCTCTTCGTCTTGGCAGGTTCCTTGATTCCAGCGAGATCTAAATTCATGGGGTCAGGTCCCCAATATTTATATCCCAAATTCCTTTGTTCTCTGAAGGCAGAGAGGCCCTTGCCTAGTCCAAACCAGTTCTGGAGCACTTTGTTGACAAGTCTCCGTCCCTTCTTTCAGCGAGTAGGCCAGGGACATCAGACGCACCACAGGAGGTGGAGCCAGCATTGTGGAGGGAAGGCACTGTCCTATTCAGGGCCCAGGTGCGACCCCTCCCACCCATCTACATGTAGATCTTGCTATTCAGCCCTGTGCTGACTCACCCTGTCTCCTGGCATCCCCAGCCCCTGTCACTCACACTCCAGACAAGGAATACACAACCTCGCAGAGGCAGGCTTGGATGGTTAGACAAGAAAATACCCACTTTCTAAAAGTGGTATTTTCAAACACAGAATGTTAAAACCAACTTCACTAAAAGCTGCATTTTATCATTCTGAGTCCAGGCATACTAAACTCGAATTTCTACCATGTTCCCGGGGTCAGTTAGGATTATAAGCTGTAATAATCAAAACTGCCCGTTCTGGCCTAGGGGAACAGGTAGCCTTGCAATAGTGAAAAACGAACTAGGCTGTAATTCACTATCAGGACATGCCGCACACACCCGGGCATGTCCTACCTTTCGCATACACCGCACCCTGCCCACAGGGGTACCTTGGGCCTACCTTAGGGGTGACTAACATGTAGCAAAGGGAAGGTTTAGGGACTTGCAAGTGTGTGCACTTGCCAAGTCGACATGGCAGCCCCAGGCTGCGCACAGGCTCTGCGATGGCAGGCCCGAGTTACACTTTACGGGCTGTTTGCGTGGGTGGCACAATCCAGTGCTGCAGCCCACCAACAGCATTTGGTCTATAGGCCCTGGCACTCGCAGTGCACTTTACAAGGGACTGACACATAAACCAAATAGGCCAATCATGGAAACACCAATCCATAACACATTTTATACAGGAGCACTTGCACTTTCCCACTGGACCGCAGTGAGGAAAGTGCGCAGAATCATTACACCAGCAAAAACAGAGTCAAAACCGGGAGGTCAGAAAGCAAAAAGTCAGGGGAAACACGCCAAAAGATGCCAAGTCTAACAGCTGGTCTATTGCAATACGCCACTCAATGGTGCATGGGGGAGCGTACGATTGAGACTGACTTATTGGGCAGTTGGAATGATGGGATCCAATTGCAGCAACTCCTTATGATGGGCTCTAGAGTCCCTAAAACGTGCCCACATATAATCCGTAGGGTTACGGAAGTCTGGGAGTAGGCAGTGACTTTGGTTGTTAGAAAGGCCCCATATGCTAGTGCGCTATCCTTACGCTAGTTGAAGGGCTTCCAGAATATCCAGAGAGTTATGGATCTCTCGATGTGGTACGAAGGGGGATATGAGACGGCGGGGGATTTGTATCAAAATGGTACCTTTATGACGTTTCAGGAAGTACAGGACTGGTTCCAGGTATCTCCGGGGCAATTTTTGCAGTACGCCAAAATATCACGTACCGTGCGTCAAATGTGGACAACGTTTCCCGTTGAACCAGGCGAGTCCAGCACGCTGGTTACGTTGCTGGACCTGGGCTCTAGTCGGGGGCTCATCTCCCGGATCTACACGACACTGAAGGCAGACAGGGGGGCGAACTTAGACAAAATCAGGGCAAAGTGGGATGAGGATCTGCCAGTCCCGTTGACGGATGGTGAGTGGAAGAGAGCGCTGGCACAAGTGGCGGAAGCCACGAGTAACGCACGTTTTAAATTAATCCAGTTCTACTTTCTACATCGCACGTACCTTACTCTCCAACGGCGAGCGCAGTTCACACCTGGGTGGTCTTCCGCATGTCCACGCTGTGGTACAGATCCCGCCACTTTTTTGCATATGGTCTAGAATTGTCCACGCCAGCAGTTGTACTGGCATAGGGTGGTATTATCTCTGGGCACAGCCACAGCGGTGCGTATCGATACGTCTAGAAAGCACTGTATTCTGGGAGTACTTCCGATGCCCAAGAAAGGGGCTAGGATGCGCTATAAGTTTGCACTTCTAGGGCTGGTATTAGCGAAACGGAGGATAGCAATCCACTGGATACATTCCGGACCACCGGTGTGGAAGAAGTGGAGGGATGACTTGCGAGAGTGGGGAGTGGCAGAGGAATGTCGCCTTAAAGCAATACGGACTGATGAGAATGCAGAAGATGATCTCCTTGAATGGGGGCAAATGTTAACTGAAGCGTCCACAACAGAGTATGAAGGTGAGACTGTGAGCACGCATAGCTCGCCGAGCACTGGATCCGCTTTAAAGCCTCCAGTCATGACACTATCACATGCACCCTCTCACACCACGACTTCATGACTCTTGAATGAGATATGAGTGTAATGCTGGTTTTTTACTTAGGTTGGAGGTACTGTGCCACCTGTCTGTCGCTGCCAAGGGGGGTGGGGAGGAGGGGGATGAGGGTAGGGGGTGGGTTCCAGGAATAGAATTTGTGTTCTTGGTTGAGAGTTTAGTTTGTTATTATCGTTAGTTGGGATGTTGGATTCTTTGATTGAAGATAACTCCATTGACAACGTACTGCGCTGCTGATAACTATGTGAGCAACTCGATCTTACGAGTAATGTGCTTGTGTATGCTCACGAGATGCACAAGTTACTAACTTGTGTAACGATATATCTGTAAGAGACAGTAGTTAGTGACAGATTCCTTACCTTAGAATATCCCCAGGCGTCAGGCTGGATCCGGAAAGTTTTGCGTTGCAGTACCCCTGCGCGTCGGTAGGCGGTGTCGTGATCGCCGGGATGACGTCGCAGCCAGTACTTAGACGCCGCCCATGCGCGCAGGCGTCAGTTCTTTCTTTTTCCGCGCCAGTAAGCGCAGATCCGGATTGAGCAGTGCCCCAGTCATTTTTTGACTGAGTATTTTTTGTGACTTTTTGTCCAAGTTTTTCGAGTCGTTTCGACTCCAAGGTGTCAGTAGGGATGCCCGGCTTCAAGCCATGCGAGATCTGTAATCGCATGATGTCGATTACGGATCCGCACAGAGAGTGTCTCTTCTGCCTGGGGCGCGGCCACGACCCCCAGTCGTGCCCCGAGTGTCGGTCCCTCGCCCCGAAGGCTTTGCGAGAGCGGTCTCGAAAGCTTCTCGAGGCCCGGCACTCGGCTCCGCGCCGCTCGAGGTCCCGGGAGAGGTCGAGGGGCCGGTCGCGGAGCCGTCGTCATTCGTCGGGGTCAAAGTCTTCGTCCTCATGTAAGGCGAAGCACAAGAGGTCTAAGAAGCGTCGCTCTAAGACCTCCCCTCGCCGGTCTCACGACCCGGCCGAGGGTCCAGATGGTACCGTGCCCGCGCAGCCGACGCCGGCCTACCCGCCTGTTCCGGGTCCGACGTCGACTCCGGCCGAGATACAGGAGTTCCTGTCGGCCATGGCTCGCATCTTCGGGCCTAAGGGTTACCCCGGTGCGCCTTCGGGCCCCGCGGGAGTCCTCCCTCGGCACCACCGGCGGCTCCGGCGTCTCCGGCCCTGGCGCCGCAGTAACGTCGTCCTCAAAGTGTCCGGTGGAACCCACATGTGGATTCTTGAAGGAAGGAACCTGAAAGCAGAGGGAACAGAGTCTGGGTCACTCAGGAGTGACCAGGGTTTCGGTAGACTAATACCCACTGATGTCGGGTGCTTCAGGTGCGAAGAGGGAGACCTTGACTCTGCAGCCACGGGGACCAGGAGATGTCGAGGACGACCAGGAGCCGGATATGAGCTGTCCCATGAAGGATGTCGAGTGCTGAGGGGTCGGTGTCCGGCGGGAACACCAACAAGCCTTGGCAGCGGCAACCCACGAGGAAGGTCACAATCTGGCCCAGCAAGGACCAGGAGACTCACCACAGCAAGGGGAGTCAGGGCCGGCCTGGAGCAACCAGGGGAGCCCCAGAAAATCAGTGTTGTCCCTCAAATAAACCCACAGGCCGAAGGCACAGGAGTCGCGAGTGGACCTCTAGCAGTTTCACAAAACAACAGCTTGCAGGGCACAGAGTGCGAGGAGGGCGAAGTCCTTTGTACGAAATGTGCGCAGAGGTTGGGGCTATCGACAGCCCAATGTACTTGGTTGGGGAACGCCAACAAGCATATGCACTTGCAAATGTACGCGGTGCACAGGGGTTAGGTTTACGCGGTCCCCACGAGGGATACTGGCCTCAAACTCGGTGAGAGGGCAGCTCGACCTCAAGGAACGTAGGAACCCACCTCCTGTGTTGCTGGAGCCTTCGGAGTCCGCAGGAGCTCAGGATCAGCAGACCGGTCAGTTGCGTTACGGTGCCTGCGAATGCAGGGGAGTGACTCCTTTACCCCAAGGGAGATACTTCAGTTGTCCTTGAAGCTCCACAGGTCCTGCACGGAGCCTGTATGGTGCACGGGCACAGACGATGCATTGGACGGAGAGGGAGACGAAGTCGGGCCCAGTGGAAGTCCAGCGAAGTCCAGAGTGTCCAGACGGTCGAAGGTCAGTGGTTTCTTGATCAGAAACTTGTCCACGTCGAATCTAGGCTCCTACAGCCAGGTAAGCCCTTTTGTACCCATGGGAGAGGGTTGGACAGATTCAGGGGACCCTCCCATGGGAGGGTCAGGACAGTGGGGAGGATACTCCCCTGTCCTTTGTCCAGTTTCGCGCCAGAGCAGGAGCCAACGGCTCCCAGGACTGGTTTGAACTGGACTATGCACAGGGACACCAAGTGTGCCCCAGATGCAGACTTTCAGGCACTTTGGAAGTGCACCCACCCAGCCCCAATACACTAAATCCTGTCTGGGAGGTGGTCACACCTCCCTGTGACAGGATGCCTATTGTCCGGCCTTCCCTTGCTCGAGCTTGGCTCAGCAGCAGGAGGGCAGAAATGTGTCTTTGGTCGGTAGCAACAAATTTGTGCTGCCCGGGTCGAGAAGGCTGGTACCGGGAAGAACAGTGACCCCACGAAGCTTGCTTCAGAAGGGTGGAATCATACCTCCCACACCAGTTACCGATGTGGAGGTATGATTCCAAGGTGTTTGATACCAAACACAACATGTTTTGTTGCAGCCGTTTTCGAGATAGCATTTTACGCGAGCATATAATGCACCTCCACCTATATGTCTGGCTGCGTCACCGACAACCCGGGAGAATGGTCTCCGAAGGTTGCAGTGGGGCTCTGGTCATGCAGGGACACCCTCTCACGTAAAACCCAGCACCCTGCCTTCAGGATTGTCAAAGCCTGCTAGAGGGGTGTATTGACCTATAGATATAGTAAACCTATATCCACCATCTTACACAGGCTGCAATGGCAGGCCTGTAGTTCCATTTTGCATGGCCTCTCATGGGTGGCATAATACATGCTTCAGCCCATGGGAGGCCTCTGGGGTACCTATGCCCTGGGTACATGTGTACCATATACTAGGGACTGACAAGGGTACCCCATTATCCAATCTGGAGTGTACCTAAGTGGAGAAGTGTGATTCAATGGTTAGAGCGGCAGACCCTGATGCAGAGATCTGGCCCGGGACCAGGGTTCAATTCCCGCCTTGGCGGGTCTTGGGCTCAATTTCCTCGGACCTGATAATTCTCGCCTCGGTGCCTATTCTAATCATGGGTCCCACTCTGCAACTCTGGGCAATAGCTTGCTTAATCTCCACAACGGCCCCAACAGCGCTAGGATGCCTGGCTTCACCTTGGGGGTGCCCAGGAGTGGAGTTTTCACAGGGAAAAGCCAGGAAGGGTTCCACAGCGGTATGCGTACAGCGCCAGGACACCCCTTTGGGGGTATAAGTGCGCTTTACAAGTACAAATTTCATTTCATTTCATTTCATGCATAACATTTTAAGGAGAAAGCAGATAGACTGGGGTCCTGATTAGCAGGATCCCAGTCAGACTAGTCAAAAACAGTGTAACATCAAGCAAAAAGTGGGGGTAACCATAAGAAGCAGATCCTACTTTCCTACACCACCCCCACCTGTCCTGACCACACTTTTTGGCAGCAAGACAGGCGGGAAAATTAATATGATTAGGAGGTCTGCCCACACCAAGCCAGCACCCCCCTAAGGTGTACTAGTTGATGTGGACACCACCTTTTCACATTCCTCCATCTAGTTTTGGACGGAATTAGCCTTCTAGGGTCAGGGTTATTTATGCCCACTTCCCACAGTGAGTGGTCATATAGACACTCTAAAGGTAGGTAGTCCCTTGGCTACTACCTGTCACACCATATAACACCCCTAAATTGAGTATTTAGGTGGCACCCATAAACCCAAGAACTCGGATTTGACGGATCAAGAGAAGAAGGACGAAGAAGAGTCACTGCCTGGTTAGAACTGCAGAAGAGCTGAGACCCTTTGGCGTGAAACCCTGCCTGCACGCACCTCTCCCGACAATCCAGAAAGAGTGACTCATTCTGCAAGCTGGAGAACTTCCAAAGCCTTGGGTAGCCAGCCAGCACTTCAAAAATTGCCTACAGTCTTCCTTGGAGTAGAGGAGCTACTCCCCTGAAGCCCGCAGGCACCGAAAAGCAGTGTCCAGGCCATTACCTTGCAGCTCCCTAGCCCGGTCAATGCCGCAGACGACCAGGAGAAGGTAGTCGTGTTCTGGAAGGTCAGATCTGTCTCCCTACCGAGTGTGAAGACACCAGGACCAACCGGAGCCAAGCAGCACCAAACCTCAACAGCGAGAGCCCAATCCAGATTCTCACTGCACCACGACCGATCAGCCATCGAGGAACATCAGCATCACTGAGACCCACTTTGTGAGTGGCCCGCTGACCTGATTTTGCCCCTGCCAGCTATTTGTTCCTAACCACGAGGAGCATCTTTGCCCATCCAGCACAGCTGCCCTAACCACTCTGCACCCGGCCTGGGTGCTGAAGAACTGGCTGTGCCCCCTTGCTCCACGACCCCTTGTGACCAAAGCCCCAGTTTGGGAGTTCTCGGACTTGTCCCCAAGTCCCCCTGTGCAGCCTGTTTCAGGTGCCCCTCCTTCACCGTAGCACTCCCAGCTACAGCCTCACCAGCACCCTGCTCCCGGTGAAACCCAGGCAGTTCCCGAAGAACCGCTGGTAGTACTTTGGACCTTGGCCCTCTACAACTTGAAACCCCGAAGGTGAAACCAACTGTACTTACCTTTATGCATGTATACTTTTCCTTCCAAAGGATTGCATTGTGCGTAAAGGCGCACAGGTCTGAAAGATTTACTTACCTGTAAAATTGCTAACAAAAACAGTACTTACTTTTGAACAAAGTTCTTGGTTTTACAACATATATAAAAAGGTGTTATTTTTCTAATTTGGTCTTGGATTTATTGTTTGAGTGTGTGTCTCTTGCCTTTGTGAGTAAAACAAATGCTTATCACTACCCTCTGATAAGCCTAACGTACGAGTTACTTACCTTCGGTAACGATGTATCTGGTAGAGACACAGTCTAGCCGCAGATTCCTTAACTTAGAATATCCCCAGGCGTCAGACTGGATCCGGAAAACTTTTTGCAGCATCACCTCTGCGCGCCGGCGCCACCTGGCTCCGCCCTGACGTCGTCCACGGATATGACGTCAGCGGAGCCATATAGGACCCCTTCTGGCGCGCTGACGTCAGTTTTCTTTGGAGAAACTTTTCCGCGCCACAACGCAGAGCCACCACCAAAAAAACTGTGAGAGTATGGGAACAGTGTGCGAAAAAGATGAGAATCAGTGAGACAAAAAGAACCGAATGGTGAGAAACATCTTCAGAAACGACAGACAAGCACTGTAACCTGAAAGCTATTGAAAGGAAAGAGCAGAGCAACGCTCTGAGAAGGAGCTCCGCAAAAGCAAAGACAATGCCCTCCCCTGAGGCAAAACAACATATGAAAGAATGTCAAGGCAGACGACAGAAAGCCTGCACCAGATGAATTGAAGGAAAAGAGCAGAGCAGGACACTGAGAAGCAGTCCCACAAAAGGAAGACTATGCCCTCCCCGGAGGCAAAACGACATACGAAAAGAACGTCAAGGCAGACGACAGAACGCCTGCAATCACAAGATCTAACCGTGACAGGCAAGAAAGCCCGGAACCACAGAATTAAAAATGAGCTATGAAGATCTGCCACACAAGGGATACCCCTTCCCCTGTAAGAGATCCATTGGACTGATGTACAGGCCAAGAGACCCCAACCAATTGACTATAAGAGAGTCAATGGAGAAGGTGGGAGGGAGGGAAGAAGAACATGATAAGGCCCCACATTGGAAGAACCAAGGTGTAGGGATGTAGAAGGATACCTGAACCCACCGCCAAATCACGATATTGGGAGGAGCAGAACAAGTAAACCAAATGAATCCCCCTACCGTGGAGGGAGGGGAAAGATGTCACCCCGCAGGAAGACAAAGCCACCCAGAGGGAGGCGAATGCATAAAACCCAACCTGAAAAGGCCCTCGCAGAGCGGGGAGGATGGGTGGGCGTTAAGGAATATGCGGCTAGACTGTGTCTCTACCAGATACATCATTACCGAAGGTAAGTAACTCGTACATCTGATAGAGACATCTAGCCGCAGATTCCTTAACTTAGAATAGATACCAAAGCCATACCCCATAGGAGGCGGGTCTGCGACTGAACCCCACCAAGTTCCAAAGGGAACCCAATCGTCAACAAGTTGACTAAACACAGCGGGGGCAGCAATGCCAGAGTGGCTAACACTAGACCTGGAAGCCCCATAAGGAGTGGCAACCCATGGGAGGCAAGGCATCACAAGCCCCCCAAGGGGCGGCAAGAAAGTCCTTTTGTTAATACAGGATTGAAAGGAAGCACAGAACCAGAAGGTAAGTGCGGAATGCGACAGTGGAGTACTTCAGCAAAGGAAGAGGAACGGATCGCAGGGACCGAGGGATCCGTAGGAGCCAATGGGTCCAGCGAGAGGGAAAGACGGTACAACCGAGTCCGATCCTAAGGGTCGAAGATGCACAACAGTGGAAGAAGCACTGTGGAAGCGTACCAGGATAGCAGCGGTAGGATGCTGACCCTGCCCAGGAAGAGCCTGTGTACTCCAGACACAAGACTCGCCATCGCCCAAGCGTCCCTTCACAAAAAGACATGGGAAAGGGCGGAGAGCAAAAGCAGAATGGCATATAAGCATGCGATAAAAGGAGCGACGCATGCGGGGGACATAGGTACACCGTAGAGACCGTGTGTACCGCTAGAACCACACCACGTAAAAGGAAAGGCACAATGGAGCGCCGCGAGTAATAGCCTAGATTCGATAGGGAGCCGGCAACTGCACACATATAGAAGGCTTGCTCCTACAGGAAAGTGGAGGCCAAGACCACGGACACCGCAGCAAGTACCTAGCATGCGTGACCTTAAGTTGCGTGTAGAACGCCGAGCAGAACAAACATCAAGAGAGGACGCAGCCATGAATGATGCGTTGGTAAAAGAAAGCAAGAGCGCACCATAGGTACCAACAGCTATGTTGCATCTGAACCGGACAGAGCAATGTCTAGAACCATAAGCGACACCAGCTCACGGCAAGGAGGAGCCACTGTCCCCGTGGGACGGACTGGAAGACTGAGTAGTACAGTAAAGAGTCAGGACGAAACGTACAAAGAGTAACAGGAAGTGTGTACAGATGCACGTATAATACCACACAGAACAGAGCCTGAGGAGTGTCGTGTGGATTGTTACCTGCCTTGTTATGTTGGCCTAGGCCTGGCTGCCATGCTGCTTTTCTTTGCGCACGTTACACTGAGCCGGGCCTTCCTCGCCCTTTGCTCGTGCCAAGTTCTTTTGCACTGTCTGCATTTTCTGTTGTTCACCTTTTTGGGCTCAGTCTGCACAAACATGTACAAGGTCGCATAACAATGTATTCTGGTTCTTCCTGATATGGCCAGTCTCGCGCACCCAGACATAACATTATGTGCAATTGCCATGAAGAACTTGGTATGCTTTTAATACTGTGGTTTACTAGCGCTTAACACACTTGGAGAAATCCCTTTCAGTGAGAAGAGCTATGATGTCCTGCTGATGTAATTCTGCATCTAGAGACTGAGGTATGGGGGTTCGCTAGTCAAAGCCCAGAGGTCTTCTATTATTATAATAAACTATCTTACTGCAAGGGAGGGTGGTAATGTTATTTATACGTTTATCCACTGAGCTCTGAGATGCTTTCCCCTTTTGTATTCTATGGAATCGTAACCATGCTGCTTATATTAGTTATATGCATTATGCTATTAGTACTGACACGTGTACTGTACATTAGAGCACGTAAGTTGGAATAAACATTTTAACCTATCCAGTGTCTCTTACTACGCACCTTGTGGACAAGTACGAGTGAGTGACGAAAGAGTGTTCTTGCTTCTGCGAGTCCTGAGATAAAGATACCGTGTTCTGGGTTGTCCAAACATTAGTACTTGGGTGCTAATGGGATGCTAAGCTAGTTGGGTTGGGGTTTTTGGGTGCTACGGTATATGGTGGCAAACCACTGTATTCCGGGGTCCCATTTTCCTGTGCATAGCTCTGTGTATGTGCAGAAACCTTATGACAGGAGAACACTTCCACAGAGTAGCAGCCCAAAGTAGAAGCATGACAAACTCCAGTGCGGAATGCAACAGGGGAATAGGAAACCCTTGCCGGGAAGCGCCCATGAAAGTAGGGCACAAGGCAATGCACAGTAAAGGCGAATGTGGCGAAGACACCACCATGTTAGAATGAAGTCCAGACGGGACTGAACTACAAGAAAGTACCACTCATCGCAGAGAGGAGAGTAGAACCTGGCATCGCAGAAACGTAAGGAAAGCGGAAGCCCTCCGTGACAGCGACATACTAGGGAGCATCCACTGGACATCCAGAGAACACAGAAGAATGGAGCCGAGGCAGCCCTGCGTGCCCGGGGGGGCAGCAACAGGGCTCCGCCCTGAGGCCGTCCACAGGTGGGACGTCCGCAGCGGAAGAACCATGCCAAAATGGAAACAAGGCGGTCTAAGGGACAGTGGCTGACGATAAGGGCAGCCAAGAAAAAGCCAAGGAGGGCCAAGCTGAAAAGACCCTACTGGAAGAGGCAGATGAGGCAGAACCTCAAGAAAGTGAGCATCTTTAGATGCAGGGGATGGCCACAGACCATCCGCAGACCCCATCAGAGAGGCAATAGAACAATGCCAACCAGTGGGCCGCAATAAGGCAAGGGACCACAACAGCAGAAAAAGACTACAGTTACATCCGCAGGGCAATCGCTTGAAAAAGACTCCACAGGAGCATAGGCGAAGCCTTCTGTGTGAGGGAGGGAGCTATACCATAGCTAACGAATACCCCACATAGGGTAAGTCCCAACCCCAACAAGGGGCACCTCTTGAGCGTGAACCCATAGACAGAGGATCAACAGAAACATAAGCAGCCGACCAGCTGCGATAAAGAGAAGCAACCACGGAGAGAATCCGCGCAGGCCGTCTGGGTATTACATCATGAACCCAGGGCCCACATTAAGCAGAGAGAACTACTGCATATGGAAGGAAAAAGTCCGCAAACGGACTAGAACATCGCAAAATTATGGCAGGTTAGACAGGAGGCGGTTGACCGCCGAGTCCGCATGGTCGTCAAAAAGGGACACTCCATCAAATGGCAAATCCCGAAGACTCTCCCGAACATTGTCAGGGAAACCCCTGTTGCGCAGCCAGGCATGGCGACGCAGAGCAACGGACCTGGCCATCGCCCGACCCACTGAGTCTGTGGTGTCGATGGCCGACCGAATGGTAAAGTGTGCCATTTCTCGGCCTACATGAAGGAGACGAGCCAGGTCAGCACGAGGACTGTCGGGGAGAGTGGGAAGAAGACAATCGACAGAGTCCCAAAGGGCACAAGAAGCCCGGGCAAACACGCAAGCCGTGTTCAGAGCACGGATGCCTGAACTAGTGGACGCAAAAATATGGCGGCCACATGTCTCTAACCAACGAGACTCCCTAGTGGGAGGCAGCAATGGAAGAGGAGAGGAAGGCTGCGTGGCAAAAGCCACCTGGACTACTCGGCCCTGTGCCCCAGGATGAAGAGACAAACAGGCAGGGTCCCCTGGAGCCGGACGATGCCGATGCGCGACGGCCCGATCCACAGGGTCTCCCGAGGAGGGCCGTGCCCAGGTGCCAAGAAGGGTGTCCAATAGCAACCCGCCAAAAGGCAGCAAGGGCTCCATTTCCACCGCACCCTGGTGGAGGAGATCCAATAATGGATCAGAAGGCAAGGAGACCGATGGGGGTGCAAGTGTAAAATAGCTGCAGCCCTGCGAATAGCCCGTGAAAATGCTGCGCCAGTCTCTGTAGGCACTCTGGGTGGTGATAACAGACCATCGGTAGGGGACGGTTGCAAGCCAACGCGTCCCGCAGCTGGAGTAGCAAGGGGCCATTGCCTAAGGGGCCATTGCCCAAGGGGCATCGGAGCCAAATGGCTTGGAGACAACCCTGGGCGCTCCGGGTCCGTGTCCTCTTCAAACAGAGGAACAACAGGGACCGGCGCTTGCACCGGCGTCGACCGACGTCGAGACGGCGTCGTACCGATGTCGACTTCAACGAGAGGCGACCCGGCCGTGTCACGGACCGGCGTCGACGTTCCCTCCACCGAGATCTGCAGAGAGGGAGGATGTTGACCCGGAGTCGACATCCGAGGTGCAGCCGCCTCCGATGTCGACGCAGGGAGCCGCAAAGGGCTATGCGGAGACAGGGCAGAAGGGCTCGACGTCTGAATGGGAGGCCCCTCTGGGCCGCAGCGACTCCGGAATCGGAGTTGAGGCACTCGGCCGGCGCCGAGGGCGAACCTGCCGGCGAAGACCCGACCTGAGTGCCTACCTCCTCTGTGGGGCCCAAAGGTGCGCCAAGGAGAGGAGGTGACCCAAAGATGGAGTGCAGAGCCTTGGAGTAGGCTTCCATCTGGGACCGAGTCGCCCCCGCACCCGGAAAGGGTGGGTATATGGGGCTCGACTCCTGGGGGCCTGTGTCCGGACTGGAACGGGAGCTATGGGCCCCGTCGTCACGTTTATGCGAGGCCGACGACCTCCGTGACTTGTGTGTACGTTTACCTTTGTCCGGTGAATGACGTCCGCGGGAATGACTCCGTGAGCGGACGCGAACAGAAGACCCAGCCCGAGAGGGCGGTCGGCGCGGAGGTTGAGAGCGGGACATCCAGGCGGCTAACAGCTTCATCCGGCGCTCCCGCAGGGACTTCGGCCGCATCTGTCGGCAGGCGTCACACTCCTCAGAGTCGTGGTGCACTCCGAGACACCACATACAAATCGCGTGCGGATCCGTAGCCGACATCTGCCGCGCACAGGTCTCACACGCCTTAAAGCCCGAAGGCATCACACACTGTTCCCGGACGCCGAAGGCGTCGAAAAGGCCTGAATAACAGGTCAGAGGAACCGCGTACTCCTGGATCCGCGTCGGGACGCGGAAAAGAAGGAAACTGACATCAGCGCGCCGGAAGGGGTCCTATATGGCTCCGCTGACGTCATATCAGTGGACGTCGTCAGGGCAGAGCCAGGCGGCGCCGCCCCCCGGCGCGCAGAGGTGCTGCTGCAAAAAGTTTTCCGGATCTAGTCTGACGCCTGGGGATATTCTAAGTTAAGGAATCTGCGGCTAGATGTCTCTATCAGATTGCTCACCCACACTACCACAAAAGAGAGCGTTAGTATTATGTACTTTGGCCTCTGTAAACCAATTGGGTACCCACTGGATACACTACATAGTGTACTTCTTTTTAGTGCAAAATATAGAGAGCTAGCTTCCTACAACTCGGCTTTAGATTAGAAGTTTATCATGTTATAATTTCTTTTCACCGTTTCAACCCGTTGTTGCATCTTAGCTGTTAAAATGTATATTAAAAATGCTATCAGGATGAACCTGTTGTGTGTTTTTCAGAAACAAGACCCACTCTTGATGGATAACTGCAGGGTGCTGTCCTTCATTCTATGAATAAATGGATTTTTCAAACTATATTATGTTGGATGAACAACATATCTATGGAAAAGTGCTCCATGTCCATGCAGCAGGAGATCATTCAAACATTTACGACTATCAATGAAGATCCTACGATGCAGAATATCCTAAACCAGCTCTTCTTTTGTTCACTAGGAGACCTCCATATGGGTAAAAGATAAACATGGATTGAAATCTGCCTAGAACTGTGTGACATCAATATCTACCTTGCATTCTAAGTCAGACTGTATATGGACAATGGGATTGTGGGGAAAGGAACAAATGGTTGATTTACCTTTGGTAATGCTTTTTCTTGTAGAGACTATCTAAATGCAGATTTCTCACCTTTTGAATATTTCTCTAGGCATCAGACTGGGTCAAGACAAATCTTGAGCAGTAACCTTGTGAGCCGATAGGCGACATCATCTGGCTCCACTGTGACATTGCTCCACTCCAGAAGTGGCATGCAGGCCCCTATATAATTGCCACCCTGTTAGGAATTCCTCCTTACCTTATTGTGTTGTGATCAGGTGGAGGTGCTAAGGCTCTCCTCATCTGCAGGCCGTGCTCAGGGGCGGTCACCATTGCTCCACTCTATTGAGGGCTCCTGTCCGTGTTTCTTCTTTGTCCCAATCGAGCACAGTGAGTCCCAAGGCCGTTTTGTCTGTACTGCACTTCTATCATGCCATGCTAAGGATTGTGGGCAATTTTGTTCTTGCATACTGGTTTCCAGTACGAGTGATGCAAGAAGATTTAAAGAAACCGTGGAGCCAAGTATGTACCACAATATTCCATTAGAATTATTTATACTTTTATTGGACATCCTGTATACAGTGGAACTTACTTTTACTTCATTACCGTTTTTTTTTTTACTGTTTTTTAAAAATATTATTGAGCTCTAGTCCCAATCCAAGATGGCTGAACCACTTTTCTGATTACATCACATCCTGGTCTGCAACATAAAAGGGAACCATCTTGAGACCAGTTGCATCACAATTGTATTTGCTTGATTGCTTGATGACTGGACTTTGTGGATTTTTCTGCCTTTTCCAGTTCCTGATTTGTATCATCTTGCTCTTCGCCTTGCTGCTTGGCCTGGATAGATGGAAGGGTTTTTCTGTTCTCCAGTTTTTCCCTTTCCTGCAGGATAACATTTTCTGGAGCAATTCTAGATTCTCACTTCAATATCGCATCCGAGTTTCTTTCTGGGAATAGTAGGCCATTCCTATGTACGAGAAGTTCGTATGCCCTGTGTCAAGAAGATCTATTTTTGACACACCCAGACCCGCTGATCTCAGTTGCTGTCTGTACTGCTGGCACCCTCAAACGTGGAGTCTAATCCTAAGCCAGTGTGCAGATCTTTAAATTGGTATCTTTTTAGATGAAAGAGTCCAGTTCACAGAACGCAGAGGTGGGAGGGTCGGTGAGGAATCTATGGTTAGAGTCTCTACCAGAGAGAGTGTTATCAAGGGTAAGTAACCTTATCTTCTGACAGAAACTTCTAACCATAGATTCTTTCTCCTTTCGAATAGATACCAAAGCAGTACCTCCCAGGAAGAGGGAAACTGGCTCAAACTAAATAATCTTGCAGGACCGAGTGGGCAAAGTGCCCTTCTCAACGGATCTGGCTGCCCAGACATTGGTGCTTTGTGAACATGTAGACAGATGCCCATGTAGCAGCCTGGAAAATATCCAAAGCAGGCACCCCATGTACTAATGCAGTGGTAGCAACATTGGCTCTGGTAAAAAGAGCTCACAAGCCTTCAAGAGGCTGCTTTTTGGTCAGTGCGTAACAAATCGTAATGCAGAATATGATCCAGAGGCAGATAGATTCTTGTGCACTGTCTTGCCTTTCTTAGCTCCAGTGAATCCGACAAAGGACTGACAGTCCACCTGGTGTTCTTTAGTATGATCAATGTAAAAGCTGAGAATTCTTTTTGAAACCAGCTGATGAAGTCTCTGGAGGAGTGAGGCAGAGCAAAAAATCTGGGGAGGGTGATATTTTACCCGACACGAAATAGAGCCACTACCGAGGCTTGAATTCCTATAACCAGAACTAGGTAGAAAGTGGTGCATGGTGGGTTGACGGAGGAGGCTTGCAGCTCGCTTACCCGACGTATCAATGTTATGGCTACAAGAAATACTGTTTTGATGGTAAGCAGTCGTAGAGGACTGCTGTGCAGAGGCTTGAAAGGAGCACATATGAGGAATCTCAGAACCAAATTTAAGTCCCACTGGGGCATAACTGAAGGAGAAGGGGGAAACAAATGCTGTAAACCCTTAAGAAATGCACCTAATAAATGACGGCTGATCCAGCAACCATAAAAAGGCCAAATGAGCTGACAGATACCCTTTAACTGTGCACAAAGCAAAGCCTTGCTGGTCAAGGGACAACACAAACAACATTACTTCAGACAGCTTACCATGGAGTGGGTCAATCTGTTTGGTAATGCACCAGGCCACAAATGTATCCTAGTGGCATGTGTATGTAGATTTGTTTGGAGGACACCTGGCTGCCAAGATGACATCAACAAGTTTGGGAGAGAGGATGTAGCGTAACTGCCGAAGCAACCGACCTTGGACCATCCTTTGATTCTGGGCAAATCACTTCATCTGCCCACACCTACAAAAAAATAAAAAATGTGTCCTTGTGTAATGTAACAGGTGCTCATGTAAAGCACTCAAATACCTTCGGGTCGTGTTTGTGCAAAATAAAACTGTAAAAAAGGTCCAAAGTACTCAGCTTTTGCCACACGATTTCCAAGCACAGAGGATATCAGGACATAGGACAGATGCTCATGCCCAGGAGTTCAGGATACTATACACTCCGTGCTCAATCCAGGGCCACTAGTATGACTTGGGCCCAGTCGGTGCTGATCTTCAAACCTCAAAGCAGGAGAGCTATCGAAGAAAAGGTGTACAGGAGTCCCTAAGTTCACTTGAGGGGGAATGCGTCACCTAGAGAGAGAAAGACTTTGGAAACTCCTATGCGCAGAAGTGCTGACATTATGTTTCCTCAGCAGTGGCGAAAAGATTGAGACAAGGTTCTCCACATTCCCAGATCAGGCTTTGCGCTTTATCTGTATGTAACTGCCATTCGTGATCGGTTGAGTTTTCCTGCTCTGACGTTCAAGGATGCAACCAGGTGGTGTGTCACCAGAAACATCCCCTGGTGGTCTAGCCACATCCAGAGCCTACTGGCATAGAGTCCATGATTGGACCCCACGTCGGTTGAGTTTGTCTGCTCTGATGTTCAAGGATCCTACCAGGTGGTGTGTCACAAGAAACATCCCCTGGTGGTCTAGCCACATACAGAGACACAGAGCCTCCTGGCATGGAGTCCATGACCGGAACAGATGCTGCTTGCTGCAGTAACACACGGCAGTGGTGTTGTCTGTGAGCACCTGCACCAGCCTCTCTTTGATGTATGGCCTGGGCCAAGGGAAAATTTTCAACTCCAAGCAGACGGCTCACAAATCCAGGATGATATTGAGTTGGGCCTCCGCCAGAGACCAGACTACTCTGATCTCCACCTTTTCCAAGTGGCCACCCCAAACCAGAAGCAATGCTTCGGTCAACACTGTCAGCTTTGAATAGGTTAGGGAGAGGGCCTGCCGCTAACCCAATCGCAGTCCCACAGCCATCACTGCAGATCTTTTGCAGTCTCCTTCAAAATCTGAACCTAATAGGAGATATAACCCTGGTGTTATGCCCACTGGGACTTCAGATCCCACTGCAGAGCACACATGTACCACTTGGGGTGCTTCATCAACAGGACACAGGAGGCCATCAGTCCCAGTAGCCCCAGAGTCATCCTTAATGAAATCCAGGGCAGAGGTTGAAACATTGGGATAATAGCCCATAGGTCCTAGTCTCTCTGCTCAGCGGTGGGAGGTGCAAGGCACAAACCTGCACATTGTCAGGGAAGGTTTGCAAAGGAGTCAGGTGTGACTGTGGCACACTGATTGTGAACCCCAACAATGTTAGTATGGAGATGGTTAGTGGGTGATGCCTACTTAGGTTGAACCTGCCTGCAACAGTCAGTCGTGGAGATAGGGGAAAACTTGGACCCTGATCTCTGAAGGTGTGTTGCAACCATAGCCATCCACTTTCAAGAAACACCGAAGAGGTGCTGGCAAGGCATGCGGAGAGAAGAGTGTACAGAAAATGCTCCTGGCCTGCTGGCAATGCAGGAAGCACCTGTGGGCCTGTAGGACGGGGATGTGGGAATAAGTGTCACGGAAGTTCAATGCTACTATCCAATCTCAAGGGTTGAGGGCAGACAAGACCTGGACCAGGATGAGCATCTTAAACATGTCCTTACACAGGGAGATCTAAAATGGGACAGAGGTCTCTGTTGTTTTTCAGCACCAGGAAGAAGTGGGAATAACAACCACCACCAACTTTCTCCTTTGGCCAGAAGAGCCTGCACTTCCTGTTGCAACAGGGACAGATGGTCCTCTGTTATCCATTCTGAGGATGGTGGAAGGTGTGGTAGGAGTTCTAGGAAGGGTAAAGAGTAACCCTGCTGAACAATTTGCTGGACCCACTTGTCCAAAGTCATCATCTTCCAACCTGGTGGCAGAAAGTGTCGGATCTTGCCTCTGGTAGGGTAGCTGTGTGCTGAGAAGGACACACTAAAGAGACTTGAGGGCTGCATCAGCTGGAGGGATGGAAGACTGGGCTATACAGAGTTCTTGTTGTCCATGTGGTCTGTGGGTACCACGGCAAAGAAGGGACTACCTTCTGCTGCATCTGTTGTCTGTACTGAAAGGCCCTACCATAGCCACAAAGTGGGCAGATCTGTTGGTGCGGCTGGTGTGGAGGGGAAGACAGGCGCACGGAGCACTGTGTGCTATCTTTAAAGCACTCCAGGTCGTGAAACAATGAAGGGCATGTCCATGAGATCGGCCTTGACATCAACAGAAAAAACAGTGGACCGCACCACAAGGCTTCCAGTAGTGGGGTGCTGGTGAAGAAGTCTGGGTAGCCCAGGGCCAGGAAACGGCACCTAGCAATTTGCCGATTAACAGGGAGCCCTGAACAGGGATCAAAGCAGTCTCCAAAACCGTGTCTATAAGAGCCTCAATGAAGGGAAGTGGGGGCTTAGAACTTGTCTGACCCAGCGCCTTGAGACCCTCGCGGGTAAGTAGTGCGCTCTACAAATTCTGTGATTGATTGATTGATTGATTGACTGAAGCATCTCAGTTAAGACACTGGTATTTAGTTAATGAGTAGGAAGTTGAAGGTCAAGGCATTCTTCCATCCTGCGGACAACCATCACAAAGGAGGCACTTTCCTCCTTGGCAGGACCGCGGGGCAAAATCAATCCAGTGTCCAGGGAGGTATCCAGACCACCGGCATCCAGGAGGTCTTCATACCAATTGTCCTCATGGTGAGGCTGGGTGAACTCATTCCCAGCATCATAGCCACTGTTCTCCGAATTTCTGCCAAACAATTTGTGTAAAACATGAGCCATCTGAAGGGCAGGGACATCATCTTGGAATCAACTGTGCGCCCCACAGGCTGCGGCTCCATGAGACCATTGCACAGCCATAGTAGAAATGGAGGAAGTGCAATCTTGGCGCCAGACAACACTATGGGTTGGCTGTCGTTGTCCGGTGTTGTTGGTGCCAGCATCATCATCAGTGGGTCACACTCCGGTGTGGGATGTGGCACCGGAGAGAGAGCCGATACCAAAGTTGGCCCAGGACCCAGAGTGAAACTATAGGACAGTAATGACACCGAGGGCGGCCCCAAGGACGGAAGCCCAGTTGAGAGGCCTCTTGGCTCTTTGGAGCCCAAAGGAGTGCCAGGGGGAGCCGGTAACATGCCAAAAAAACCCTGAAGGGCATCACATAACACTTCAATTTGCTGCAGTTTTGCCGATGGATCCGGAATTTCGGATTGCCTCAGGATGAGTGTCAGAATCGGCTCTGAGGGACAGGAGTTCTGGAGGGAGACCAGGAGGCATGCTGATGCCCTTGCACCTTCTCAGGAGATCGAGAGTGATAGCAAAGGGGCGAGTACCATTGGAATTTTTATGCTTTTCTTCAACGCACCCGAAGATTTGGACCGCAATGACGACCTGACGCTGAAACTACTTCAGGAGCAGGACCGGGACATCGCCTTACAGCTCAACCGGTATGATGTGCAGTGTTGCGGTACATCTTGATGAACAGCTTTGCTTCCCGATCCCAGAAGATAGCTTTGGGGGTGCATCAAGGCACAGTCACTGCAGACCTTGGAGTTTTAGTTCATCCCATACATTGTTGACAAACCACATGTAGGTCTGTCATAGACATTTGTTTGCGTTAATTTCCACAAGGTTTAAAACCTGACACTTCCCTTTTACACTGCAGAAAAAACTTTTTGAGGAAAAATTAGAAGTTGCTGTCTTGAAGAGATGAGGGATAGCTCTGGATATGCGTCTGCTAGCACGGAAAGAAAAAAACTGACGTCACCGCGCCTAGTTTCAGCTCGTATGAGGGCCGATGCATCATTTGAACTTGAATTTCAGGAGCAGAACAACATCACTGTGGAGTAACACAACACCACTTATAGACATGCAAGTGTACTGCTTAAGATTTTTCTGGAACCAGTCTTACTCCTAGGGGAATATTCAGAAGGTGAGGAATCTGAGGTCAGAAATCTCTATTAGAAACTGGTTTACTGTGTAACCTCAATTAATCAGTGTAATATATCTATAGAAAGACATCTATAAGCATTGTCGTGTCCTGGTCTCATAACAAAGGGAATAACTCAAAGTATGCAAACCTATGTATTATACAATGTGTTGCTACCTAGGAAATTACATGGAAAAGCATCTTGAAATCAAGATTCCTGGCACTTCATGAGGAGGATTTTCCTAGTTCCAAAAAATGATTCTCTCAATGCTGGCAAAGACGAAATACATAACTAAGTGTGCAGGCAAAGGATTATTTTTCTAAAGAACGAGTACATGGGAGAACTGGGAGAAGCTGTTCTGGGTACATAGAAGAGAATTCTAAGTTAGGCATTGGACACAATATCTCTTTGGTGTATGCATGTGGGGAACTAGCCTAATCAATCTTCATTTTTCTACACAACTTGTAGTTTTGCCACAGAGTAGTCGCAGGTATATCGCTGGATGGCAAAAACAAAGATTCAACATCCGAAGTATTTAAACTACTAGGCTGTGTAATGATTCTGCTATTGACAAACAGGGGAGATAGATTAAAACACAAACTTATCTACCATATTTACTAATTTACCTCTACTTCACTGATGTCATCAAATGACCCCAAAAGGAGATTGATTTCCAAATCTTGAACTTTGCACTCTAGAAGCAAATTGTGTCGTTCCAATCGTTTCTGTTCCAGTGAAGTTTCAATTGATATTATTTCCTTCTGCATCTTTCCTATCTCTCTAAGAAGTAAACATCATAATATTATACTTTCCAAGAATGAGTTGCGAAAGCTGGATCTACATAGCAGCAGCATACTTTGTGCATAAAATGTGTCTATGCCTTCTCACAATAACTCAGTGAAGTTTCTTTGCGCACAGTAACAGACACATAACTGATAACATTGGCTCAAATCCATTTATTTGAAGATATATGGGTGGCTTGAGGAACCTATTCTGACAAATTTCAATGTATGGCTCTTTTAAAGTGTGGAATATTAGTATATATAAATGACACTTGTATAAGATGGTACATGTGCTTTTATCCAACTCCAAATGTTGAAATTTATTGTCAGTTCGGATACAGCGTCCATTGACATATACATACAAATAAGTGTAAAAACATTATTAAAAATACATTGAAAAAAGCAGACAAATCTTGAAATTAATTAAAAGTAATTAAATTGAAAAAAATCATTATTCCTACCCAATCCATCCTACTCAACCAAACACTGTGTTGCAACCAAAACCAATGGAATATAGCAGGTTAAGGACCAACACCAACTACTTCAAGTTCAACCATGCAAGATACAAAAGTCTATAACAATGAAAAGATAAGTATCTAAGGACCACTTTTCAAAGAGCTGTTTGAATAACCCAATCAGAATATTAAAATGTGGGTACTGAGAAGACAACAGTAGAGTTTGTATTAATCTTACAAATTCTTAATGCAACAAGATGCTGCCTTATCCCAAAATTTACAGAGAGGTTTTACAGATTTGGATCTGGCTCTACTATAAGCTTTGCAAAAAACATAAAATATGACCCTCTGTATCATCCTGGGACTTACACAATGGACAGGTTCTAGAAAACTGACGCTCTACTTGCCAGCTGCTGCGAAAAGAGGCCATGGGTAAAGTGCTCAACATGAATTATATGTAGAGGGTTTTGGCCCAATTTGGTTGAATATAGTCTAACAAAGCCTCAAATTTGAAGTCCCATTAAATTAAGCGGAAATCACTGGTCCATCGACCCAAGTATGTTAAAGAAAGGAGTTTTACAGACTACCAATGCCAAAAATCTATCCTTTGTAACATATTAAGCATTGTCGAGTAGAGGACCAGTGTGTAACCAAAATGCTTGAAGCCCCAACTCAGTAAAGGACTTCTTTATGTAGTCTAACCAAGGAATTTTATGCACACTTGAGTTCTCCAGAACATTTAATAGAGTCTCTATAGGGTGAGAGATTTTCTACCGTCTATACTCTAACCCAATACAGAATTGGCCTCAATTACACATAGTCTACTATAGATTTCACAAGCAAGTCTAGCCGATTAGGTAACATAGGGGCACTCTGCAGGACTCTCAAAAGAGAGTGGAGAAAATTGTTCTCCACTTTTTCAAGCTTGTGAGAGTCACAATCACCCCATATCTCTGAGCCATATGTAACTGCCCTCGCCGCTTGCGCTCTATATACCTCTAAAGCTGCAAAGACAGGATGATTGGTGGCTCTCTTAGCAAAATTAATTATAATGAATGCCCTATGGTAAAGTAAAAGAAACAAATGATGGACGGAATGCCAAAATCAACTGCTATGCAATACAGAAAAGTCCGAAATTATTTTTTTGGGCCATAACCCAGGCGAGGAATGGCGCCAATGGTGGCCTCAGAACATGTCCCCCCCAGCAAGTCCAGTAACCCCCGTGAAAAACCTTGGGGTGAAACTGGACGCTGACATGTCTATGAAGTCCCAGGTCCAAACAGTGGCTGGCATGTGCTTTGGGCTACTGAAAATGTTGAGGAATTTCCTCCCATTACTTCCAATCTCACATAGGAAAACAGTGGTCCAGGCCCTGATTACATCTAGGCTGGATTATGTCAATGTTCTGTACTTGGGCCTCCCAGACTACCTATTGGGCCGCCTGCAGGTGGTACAAAATGCGGCGGCTACAGCAATACTTATGGTAGGCCCCAGGACACACATGACCCCCCACCTGAAGTCCCTGCACTGGCTCCCGGTGCGAAAGAGGATAAACTTCAAAGCCGTAGTACTGGCCTTTAAGGCCTTCCATAACATAGGGGCTCCTTATATTAGGAATAGAATTCAGCACTATGCCCCACTCAGAACTTTGAGGTCCTCGACCCAGTGGCTGATGACTGTTCCAAAATTCTCTCGCACTCGCATGGGGTGCCGCTCCTTTCAGGTGATGGCCTCTCAGCTATTGAACAGCCTGCCGTCCTCCCTAAGACAAAGCGATACCAAAGGGGATGGGCGGAGCGCTTGAGCAAATCAAACACTCACCCCCAGTCAACTGATCTGGGTTTAATCCATCATCATTCTTTAGCTCACTCCACCACCCCAGTTCAGACATGGCCATATGCAAATCAGTCTGACCCTGTGCCTCATGGGAACAGTCCAGCCCGAACTGCCAAGCCATGTCTTCCCTGGACCGGAAACAAGCATCCTGGGACCGGTTTCTGGCCATTCAGCCGTCATCAGCCAGGCTAGCTTGAATCCAGGGTCCATCATCCCCTTTGATATCGCTTTGTTCGCCCTAAGTTGGCAGGGTATGCCCAGACGTGGGTCCCTTGCTCACTTTGCCACTGGAATCAAGATAGCCTGGCTGATGAGGGTTTTGAACCCGAAACCGGTCCCAGGATGCTTGTTTCCGGTCCAGGGAAGAGATGGCTTGGCAGTTCGGGCTGGACTGTTCCCATGGGGCACAGGGTCAGACTGATTTGCATATGGCCATGTCTGAACTGGGGTGGTTGAGTGAGCTAAAGAATGATGATGGATTACACCCAGATCAGTTGACTGGGGGTGAGTGTTTCATTTGCTCTAACGCTCCGTCCATCATCCCCTTTGGTATCGCTTTGTTCGCCCTAAGTTGGCAGGGTATGCCCAGACGTGGGTCCCTTGCTCACTTTGCCACTGGAATCAAGATAGCCTGGCTGATGAGGGTTTTGAACCCGAAACCGGTCCCAGGATGCTTGTTTCCGGTCCAGGGAAGAGATGGCTTGGCAGTTCGGGCTGGACTGTTCCCATGGGGCACAGGGTCAGACTGATTTGCATATGGCCATGTCTGAACTGGGGTGGTTGAGTGAGCTAAAGAATGATGATGGATTAAACCCAGATCAGTTGACTGGGGGTGAGTGTTTGATTTGCTCGAACGCTCCGTCCATCATCCCCTTTGGTATCGCTTTGTTCGCCCTAAGTTGGCAGGGTATGCCCAGACGTGGGTCCCTTGCTCACTTTGCCATTGGAATCAAGATAGCCTGGCTGATGAGGGTTTTGAACCCGAAACCAGTCCCAGGATGCTTGTTTCCGGTCCAGGGAAGAGATGGCTTGGCAGTTCGGGCTGGACTGTTCCCATGGGGCACAGGGTCAGATTGATTTGCATATGGCCATGTTTGAACTGGGGTGGTTGAGTGAGCTAAAGAATGATGATGGATTAAACCCAGATCAGTTGACTGGGGGTAAGTGTTTGATTTGCTCTAACGCTCCGTCCATCATCCCCTTTGGTATCGCTTTGTCCTCCCTAAGACAGGCGCAGGATCTCCTTAGTTTCAGGAGAAATCTAAAAACCTGGCTTTTCCAACATTAGAATGAGGTCTACCCGCCGTTGTGCGCACCGGTCTGTTAGGGGGTCTTTCTAGCGCGGGGACACTCTTGGGAGTAGCCGTGCGCTTTATAAATAGCCAGTAACATAACATAACAATGCTGGACAATGCAAACATTCACCCCCAGTCACAAGGATCTGGGTTTAATCCATCATTCTTTTGCTCACCACACCACCCCCAATTTGGACCCAGCCATATGCAAATCAGTCTTGACCCTGTTCCTTATGGGAACAGTCCAGCCCGAACTGCCAAGCCAGGTCCTCCCTGGACCGGAAACAAGCATCCTGGGACCGGTTTCAGGGCATCACCCTTCATCAGCCAGGCTAGCTTGAATCCAGTGGTGTAGTGAGCACGGGACCCACGTCTGGGCATACCCTTCCCACTTAGGGCGACATATGCATAAGAAACAATTGATGGACGGAATGCTGGACAATGCAAACATTCACCCCCAGTCACAAGGATCTGGGTTAAATCCATCATTCTTTTGCTCACCACACCACCCCAGTTTGGACCCAGCCATATGCAAATCAGTCTTGACCCTGTTCCTTATGGGAACAGTCCATTCCGAACTGCCAAGCCAGGTCCTCCCTGGACCGGAAACAAGCATCCTGGGACCGGTTTCAGGGCATCACCCTTCATCAGCCAGGCTAGCTTGAATCCAATGGTGTAGTGAGCACGGGACCCACGTCTGGGCATACACTTCCCACTTAGGGCGACATATGCAAAAGAAACAATTGATGGACGGAATGCTGGACAATGCAAACATTCACCCCCAGTCACAAGGATCTCGGTTTAATCCATCATTCTTTTGCTCATTGTTATGTCCCATATAGAGGCCCTAATGTAGACACGTTCATACATGCCCTAAAATGGACGTATTCATATTTGCCCTAATACGGTCATATTCGTACTTGCCCTATTATGGTCAAAGCCGCATATGCCCTATTATGGTCATAACTGTACATGTCCTATTATAGTCATGATTCCTTATATAGGCATGATCTTTCACCTACATTGGTCCTCACTAGTACACAACGTGCTCTGAGGGCTGAACGTTATCTATTCTGTAGTTTTGAATACAGCAGGGTTTTTCCCAAACACAGGCCCACACTGTACTCATCAATTATGCATGGCTCTCTAGGAATACACAACCTGCATAATATGTATGTACAAAGTTCACCCCTGACGTCTTCCTCAAGTCGAACATGGCCAATACAAACCATACGAAGCAATCAGAGTCTTCAGGGTATAAATATACCACATCTTACCCCAGTAAGACAGACGGAACTGAGACTTCCATGCTGACACACTGACCAGAGACGCTGAGGCTCCTGCATGCAGTCGCTCCAGCTGACAGCGGTCTGACATAGTCCTTGCGGGGTGTCCAACTCGAGACCGGGACGGGGTCCCACACTCTCTCTATTCAGGTATGGGGGTTCGACTAAATCCTAGAAGGATTCTTGGCTCTTAGGCATTTAGACCTACACATATGCTAGGTACACTCAGGTACATCTAGTCAGGCATCGTAGGAGTACGCGCACTTTTATAATGCATTTCATATATTCATGTATGTAATCATTATTATTGCAATATGGTAGAACTGTTCTATCCCTTTGCTTTTATCGTACTGCTGATAATATATCTCTGCTATTGTTTTCTGATTGCCGCAGCACATATATTTTACACTAGAATAACAACTGTTCAATAAATACTTATTGAAATGCCCAGACTGTTTATTCCGTGTAACTCTCTGAGACAAACCGAAGTACAAGTTACTTACCTTCGGTAACGATGTATCTGGTAGAGACGATTCTAGCCGCAGATTCCTTAACGTAGAATTATCCCCAGGCGTGAGACTGGATCCGGAAAATTTTGCCACAGCATCCCTGCGCGCCGGGGGGGGGGGGAGGGGGGTTGTGGCACCACACGACTCCGCCCTGACGCTGTCCGCGGTCGTGACGTCAGCGAGGTCACATAAGTCCCACCCCGGCGCGCTGACATCAGTTTTCCTTGGAGAACTTTTCCGCGCCGCAACGCGGAGCCATCACAAACAAAACTGGGAAAGCATGGGAACAGTGTGCGAAAAGCAGTGAAACAGAAAGGAAAGAAGCAAATGGTGAAGGACAGCACCATGAGGGACAGTGCCAGGCACCGTGTCACTGAAAGGCATGTAAGAAAGAACAGAGTACCGCCTCTGAGAAGCAACCCTGCAAAGCCAAAGCGACACCCACCCTGGAGACAGAAAAAACAGGTGAAAAATGCCATAACAGACGACAGAAAGTCTGCAACCACAAGCTATAACAGTGAAGGGCAACAAGCCGGAACAGATGAGGAAAATCAGGCAAGACGAAATAATCTAAGAGTCCTAAATATTCCGGAAGGACAAGAGGGCAATGATATTAAAGGCTATATGATAACACTTCTAAAGGAGTTTTTTCCATGGATTGAAACAAAAGAGCTGGCGGAGGACATACAGAGGGTACATAGGGACCCGTTTGGCAAAGGTAAACCTAGGAAAAACCCGAGAAAGGTTTTGATCAATTTTAGAACATACACCTTGAAAGAGAGAATACTGAGTGAGGGAATAAGAGCTGGATCTTACAAAAAAAATGATTGGGCCTTCAAAATAAGATCAGATATCTCTAAAGCAACGCTGGATAGACAGTGGGAGTTAGGGCAATTCATGCAGGAGTTGAGATCCCTGGGGGCAACAGTGCAGTTGAAATTTCCAGCATCCCTGAGAATAATGTGGGGCAACCAGATGTTTAACTTGAAAGAACCAAAGGAAGTAGAATCCTTAATAGTCAGAATCAAAGCCCAGAAAGAATAAAGAATAGCCTGTAGAGCCCGGGGTTCAAATAGGCGAGATATATCGCCAAAGAGATAGAGGGAGGTTTCTCCATGGGAGGGTGAAGGTGGGGAAGGGAGGAAGGGATCACAGTTATAGAAATAAGTTCACAGAAGGTGTGGGAGCATATAGGGAAAAAATTCAAAAAAATGGTCCGACTTGTGCAAGAATAGGTGATACAAAAAAGAACAAAGTTGTAGGTCATGGGGTTAACATCCTAACATGGAATGTAAATGGATTGAGGGTCAGAGGTAGAAGGTATAGAATATTGGAGTATTTAAAAAATATAAAGAGTGATATAATAATTTTACAAGAAACACATCTCCTGAAGAAGGAGTGGGTAGAAATTTTGAAGAAACAAAGGTGGGTGGATAATTATACATGTACAGATCAGGCCTGCTGTGTCAAGGGAGTGTGCATCATTTTTAAAAGTTCGGCGAGGGCGATAATAGAATCATCTCATAGTGATTTGAAAGGAAGATGGTCCGTAGCAAAAGTTCGCCTGAGCGGGGTTAGCTGTATAATTGCTGGATACTATGGCCCAAATTTGGACGACCCAACAGCAATGCAGGAATTATATACATATCTTTTGGATACTTCATCACAAATTATAATTGAGGGGATTTTAACTTGGTCATAGATCCCAGGAAAGATAGGCTGCCAATTAGGAACACCATAACCCTGCCAAGAATGAGAAGTTGCTTAAAGCTTTATTTAGAAGATTTAGGCTTGATAGACATCTGGCGAGAAAAAGGAATAAAATCTCACAAGTTTACTTTTAAGAATAAGAAATTGGGCCACTCATCAAGAATTGATTACTTCCTAGTAGATAAGACTCTATGTAATAAAGTAAAGAGGGTTGAACACCTCCCGGCGCACCTATCAGACCACTCAGCAGTACAGATGGAGGTGTGCCTGCAGAATACACAAGATACTCCTAGGTGGACGCTAGATAGAACGCTGCTCCTTGACCCAGAGATAGTAGACAATTTGAAGGTGGAAACAAAGATCTTTTTCACAATAAATACAAAGGAGACATCGAATCAGGTGCGGTGGGATGCATACAAGGCCACAATAAGAGGGATTTTAACAAGCAAAGGTGCATACAAACATAAGAAGTTTAAGAATAAGATAAATGAGATAGAAAGGGGTATTATGATCTTAGACAGGAGATTGGGTAAGGAGAATAATACACATAAAATTGAAGAACTAGAAGGGGAAAGGAATATGCTAAGGGACCGAGCTCAATGACATTCTTGAAATTAGAATCAAAGATAAATGGGAGGCTAGTAAACTCGCCCACTATCATTATGGTGAGGGCTGTGGCAAAATCTTGGCCTGGAAAACCAAGACAGAACAAAGCCGTAACAAAATTTTTAGAATACAGGAGGATAATCAAAAGGCATTGAGTACAGACGAAACAGAGATCAGGAGGGCGTTCAGTAGTTTTTTCGAGAACTTATACACTGAGGACACAAGGGCCGATGAACAACAGATTGAAGATTATCTTAAGAACTGGATAAAGCAAGAGCTACCAGAAAATTGCAGGGTCAGACTTAATGCTAAAGTAACAGAAGGAGAAGTAATGGGGATAGTAAAAGAATTAAAAAATGCGAAAGCAGCAGGGCCAGATGCGCTGCCAAATGAGTTTTATAAATCCTTAAAGCACAAGTTACTAACTTGTGTAACGATATATCTGTAAGAGACAGTAGTTAGTGATAGATTCCTTACCTTAGAATATCCCCAGGCGTCAGGCTGGATCCGGAAAGTTTTGCGTAGCAGTACCCTTGCGCGTCGGTAGGCGGCGTCGTGCGGCTCCGCGTCCGTCGTCGGCGTCGTGATCGCCGGGATGACGTCGCGGGCAGTACTTAGGCGCCGCCCCTGCGCGCTGACGTCAGTTCTGTACACGACTTTCCGCGCCAGGAACGCAGAGCCATGCAAGAAGCTGACACAGGTGTCTGAAAAATACTAGGGCCCTGAAAGGGATGTCCTTAACCCTAGAAATCAGTTCGCAGAACGGGGAGGATGGGTGGGGCAGTAGGAATCTATCACTAACTACTGTCTCTTACAGATATATCGTTACACAAGTTAGTAACTTGTGCATCTGAAAGAGACACGTTAGTGATAGATTCCTTACCTTAGAATAGATACCCCAGCAATACCAACCCCGGTGGTGGGTCTGCGAACAAAGATCAGACAAGGAAGTCCTGGAGGACAGAACGGCCAAAGAAGCCGTCCCTCCGGACCTGACTGTCAAGGCAGTAATGCTTAGTAAACGTGTGCAGCGAGGCCCACGTAGCCGCCTGACAGATAACCGGCAGCGGAACACCGCGGCCCAAGGCCGTGGTAGCAGCCGGTGCCCTGGTGGAATGGGCACGCAGCCCAACAGGAGGTTCCTTTTAGCCAAAGAATAGCAGGCCTTGATGCACAAGGTAACCCAGCGGGAGATGGTCCTCTTGTGCACCGCCCGACCTTTTTGGCGCCCACGTAGCCAACAAAGAGCTGGTCATCCACCCGGAAGTGTTTTGTGCGGTCAATATAAAAAGAGAGCGCACGTTTTGGGTCCAGACGGTGGAGCCTCTCTTCCTCTCTGGAAGGATGCGGAGGCGGAAAGAAGGTGGGCAAAGTGATGGTCTGCCCAATGTGGAAAGCAGTAACCACCTTTGGCAAGAAGGACGGACGCGTCCGAAGAACAACCTTGTCTGGATGAACAGACAGAAAGGGAGGTTTGCAAGATAGAGCCTGGAGCTCACTCACCCGCCGAGCGGAGGTGATGGCCACCAGAAAGGCTGTCTTCAGAGTCAGAAGACGAAGAGGACAGTTATGTAGAGGCTCAAAGGGAGCGCACATTAAAAGGTAAGAACCAAGTTCAAGTCCCACTGAGGCATCACAAACGGAACAGGAGGGAAGAGGTGAGTAATGCTTTTTAAGAACCTGTTAACAACAGGGGACTTGAAAAGGGAGGGCTGATCAGGGAGCCTGAGGAAGGCCGAGATAGCACAAAGATAACCCTTGATGGTACCCAGGGCAGAACCCTGTTGGGCCAAAGAGAGAAGGAACAGAAGGACCTCAGAAAGAGGGGCAGAAAGGGGATTCACAGCCTTTGCTGTGCACCATGCCACAAATTTGTTCCACCTGCAGGCGTATACCACCTTAGTGGAGGGACGCCTGGCTGCCAGAATCACATCACAAACTTCGGGAGGCAAGTCGAAAGGAATCAACTGCCGCCGCTCAATCTCCACGCAAGCAGGTGTAGACTGGACAGGTTCGGGTGGAGGACCGTCCCCTGCTGCTGCGACAGAAGATCCTCCCGAAGAGGCAGACGGATCGGGGGATCTATGCTCATATTGAGTAGCTCGGGATACCAAACTCTTCGAGCCCAGTCCGGAGCCACAAGAATGACTCGGGCCCGGTCGTGCCGAATCTTCTTCAACACTCTGGGTAGAAGTGGTATAGGCGGAAAGGCGTACAATAGACCGCAACTCCACTCGTGACGAAAAGCGTCGCCGAGCGAGTGCCGCCTTGGAAAGTCCAACGCGCAGAACTGATGACATTGCGCGTTCTCTTCGGTGGCGAATAGATCTAACCAAGGCTCTCCCCACTGTAGAAAGAGTCCTTGCGCCACTTCCGAGTGAAGACGCCATTCGTGATCCATCATGCACCTGCGGCTGAGTTCGTCCGCCCTGGCGTTCAGGGAACCTGCCAGGTGTTGAACCACCAGGAACATGCCCTGATGTTCCAGCCATGTCCAGAGGCGCAGAGCCTCCTGACAAAGGGTCCACGACCCCACCCCGCCTTGTTTGTTGCAGTACCACATGGCGGTGGTGTTGTCTGTGAACACCTGCACTACCTTCCCTTTGACAGAGGGAAGGAATGCCTTGAGTGCAAGTCGGATCGCCCGGAGCTCCAGAATGTTGATATGGAGCCGGGACTCCGCCGGAGACCAGAGGCCTCTGATCTCCGCCTCTCCCATGTGACCGCCCCATCCCAGAAGGGACGCGTCCGTCACAACTGTATGCTCTGGCTGGGGAAGGGAGAGGGATCTGCCCATGACCCATTGCCGGTTCGAGAGCCACCACTGCAACTGTTTTGCAGTCCCCTCCGAGATCTGGACGTGATCGGACAGGTTGCCCTGGTGCTGCGCCCACTGGAACTTCAGGTCCCACTGCAGAGCCCGCATATGCCATCTGGCATGATTGACCAGCAGGATGCAGGAGGCCATGAGGCCCAGCAGCCTCAGGGTCATCCGTACCGAAACCCAGGATAAAGGCCGAAAGATCGGAATCATAGCCTGAATATCCCGGACTCGCCGTTCGGGAGGATAGGCCCGAAACTGCGTCGTGTCCAGAACTGCTCCGATGAAAAGGAGCTGTGGAGAAGGAATTAGATGCGACTTCGGCACATTGATGGAGAACCCCAGCGAGTGCAGGAGTTCGGCCGTAGTCTGGAGGTGGGAGACGACTGCCTGGGACGAGCCCGCCTTCAGCAGCCAGTCGTCGAGGTAGGGGAAGACTGAAACCCCTGCCCGGCGCAGATGAGCTGCGACCACCGCCATCACCTTCGTGAACACCCGAGGGGCACTTGTAAGGCCAAAGGGGAGCACGGTGAACTGAAAATGCTCGGGGCCTACCGTGAACCGAAGGTAACGCCGGTGGGCCGGCAGGACGGGGATGTGGAAATACGCGTCCTGCAAGTCCAACGCTACCAACCAGTCTCCAGGGTCGAGGGCAGTCAAGACCTGAGCTAGGGTGAGCATCTTGAACTTCTCCTTCCGGAGGAAGCGATTGACGTTCCGGAGGTCCAAGATAGGACGCATGTCCTCCTTGTCCTTTTTGGGCACCAGAAAGTAGTGGGAGTAGCAACCACGCCCTACTTCTGGGGTCGGAACATGCTCGATGGCCCTCTTGGTCAAGAGGGCCGTGACTTCCTTCCGTAGAAGCACCAAGTGATCCCCTGACATGCGGTGGAATTGAGGTGGCATGGCTGGGGGGTGGTCTCGAAGGGGAGGGAGTAGCCCCTTCGGACAATGTCCAAGACCCACCTGTCCGAGGTGATGGTGCGCCAGTGGGGAAGGTGATGGCGGACCCTGCCTCCTACTGGCGTGCCGTGCACCTGAAAGGAGGGACTAGGAGGGCTTGGAGGCCGCGGACGGGTTGGAGGTGGTGGCCTGACCCGCACGCTGGTTGCCCGATCCGCCACGGCGGAATCCACGTCCTCGGCCACGCGAAGACGCCTGCTGCGCGGGCCGGTGGCTGGGCTGCTGACGTGAAGGGGCGCCCCTACCGTGGCCACGATAGGGGCGAAAAGCAGAAGGTAGCGGAGGGCGTGTAGCAGAAAGGCCCAGGGACTTTGCAGTAGCCCGTGAGTCCTTAAAGCGCTCCAACGCATGGTCTGCTTTGGACCCAAAAAGACCGACTCCATCAAAGGGCATGTCCATGAGAGTATTCTGGACATCCCCTGAAAACCAGTGGTTCTCAGCCAGGCGTGGCGCCGGAGCGCCACCGTCGTTGCAATCGACCTGCCCAGCGAGTCGGCGGTGTCAAGGCCACAACGGATAGTGTATTTGGCCGCATCCCTTCCTTCCGCAATGGCGCGGGAAAGCAGTGCCTGGACCTCCTCAGGGCACTGGGGCAAAACATCCGCCACCGAATCCCACAGGGAGTGGGTATATCGGCCCAAAAGACAAGCGGTGTTAACGGACCGCAAGCCAGCACTGGAGGAAGAAAAACCTTTCTTCCCAAACTGATCCAGGCGTTTGGATTCCCTATCCGGAGGAGCGGTAGGGAAGGCGGTTTGGGAAGCGGAGGCTTGGACAACCAAGCTCTCAGGAGTGGGGTGGACAGAAAGAAACAGGGGTCGCCCGGAGCGGGGCGATGGCGTCGTGACACGTTCCGATCCACAGGAGCCCCTGTGTTGGGCTTGGACCAGGCGCCCAAAAGAACGTCAGTGAGGGCGTCGTTAAACGGCAGCACAGTCTCCGCAGAGGAGGCTGCCGGCTGAAGCACCTCTGTCAAGATGTTAGTCTTGACCGTCAAAGTAGGGAGCTGGAGACGTAAGGCCCCAGCAGCCCTACGCAACACCGTACCAAAATTGGCCCCCTCCTCCGTAGCCACGGGAGGAGACAGCATGCCAGTGTCAGGAGAAGTATCCAGACCACTGGCCTCCCCTAGACTCTCTGTCCAGTCCTCATCATACTGACAGTTGCGTGTCAGAGGGTCATCAGACCCCTCCCAGTCCTCCTGGTCCTCCTCTGGTTCAAAATAAGGAGGAGGAGGGACATTTGGGACCCAAGGTCCCATCGGCGCCGGAGCCGGCGTCGAGCGACGTCGCTCCGGGTCCATGTCCGGAGCCGGAAGGAACTGGGGGACGACGCCGCCCGGAGCCCAGGGCGGCGTCGAGAACGGCACCGGAGACATCGGCGCCGGCGGAGGTGTCGTGAGGTCGACCGGCGTCGATGGGGGTTGTGGAGCCGGGATCGAGGCCGGGGCCGAAGCCGGAGCCGGGATCGAGGCTGGAGGCTCGGGCGACGCCGGGGCCGGAGCCGCCGGCGACGCCGGAGCAACCCCATCAGGGCCCGCGGGGCCCGAAGGCGCACCGGAGGGGCCTGAAGGCCCGAAGAGGCGGGCCATGGCCGACAGGAACTCCTGTACCTTGGCCGGATCCGCCCCCGAACCCGGGAAGGGCGGGTATGACGGGGGCGACTCCACAGGCAAGTCCGGGGCCGCGGGGACGGTGCCGGGAGGGGCCTCAGCCGAGTCGCGAGACCGGCGAGGCGAAGTCCGAGAGCGACGATGCTTCTTGGACTTCTTGTGCTTAGACTTACCGGACGAAGAAGTCGACGACCGGTGTGCACTCCGCGAGCGACCCCTGGACCTCTCACGCGACCGGGGCTTCCGCGGAGCCGAATGCCGGGCCTCGAGGAGCTTTCGAGACCGCTCTCGCAAAGCTTTCGGGTTGAGGGCCTGGCATTCGGGACAAGACTCGGTGTCGTGGCCTCGGCCGAGGCAGAAGAGACACTCCCAATGCGGGTCGGTGACGGACATCATCCGCGCACAGGCGCCGCATCGCTTGAAGCCGGGCATCCCTACGACACCTTAAAGTTGGAAAAAACCAGTGAAAAAATCACCAAAAAGTATGGTCAAAAATTGACCAGGGCACTGCTCTTCCCGGATCTGCGCTTGCTGGCGCGGAAAAGAAGAACTGACGTCAGCGCGCAGGGGCGGCGCCTAAGTACTGCCCGCGACGTCATCCCGGCGATCACGACGCCGACGACGGACGCGGAGCCGCACGACGCCGCCTACCGACGCGCAAGGGTACTGCTACGCAAAACTTTCCGGATCCAGCCTGACGCCTGGGGATATTCTAAGGTAAGGAATCTATCACTAACGTGTCTCTTTCAGATAGAAGAGCTAGCCCCACAGTTGACGGAATTATTCAATGAGTTACTCATAGAAGGACAGGAACTACCTAAATCATGGGAAGAAGCAACAATATGCATCTTATTGAAACCAGGGAAGGACCCAAAAAGGTGCGAGTCTTATAGGCCACTGTCTTTATTAAACAGTGATTATAAGATATACACTCAAATACTCGCAAAAAGATTGGGTCAGGTAGTCGGTACCTTAATACATGAGGTTCAAAAAGGATTTATAAGGGGCAGACATATACATGACTTAACACACGAGTTGGTGGGTGCAATAGATGTGGCCAACAAGGAAAGATCTCCGCTATCTATAATCACATTCGATGCTGCCAAAGCTTTCGATAGGGTTAGTTGGCTCTATTTGCACAAAGTGTTAGAAAAGTACAATCTGGGAAGCAGTTATATAGGGGCTGTAAAGACTCTATATAGGAACCCTACAGCACGTGTATTAGTAAATGGTACACTCACGAACAAAATAAATATTAGGAGGGGAACAAGACAGGGATGTCCCCTCTCCCCACTACTGTTTGACTTGTATATAGAGCCACTAGCAAATGCATTGAGGCTAAATCAGTTGATAACCCCTTTAGGTATAAAACATGGATTAAGAAGGTCGCACTGTATGCAGATGACCTAATGATATTCACGGACAACCTGGAAGAAACATTGCCGAACACAATAGAGGTGCTTGAAGCATTTGGGAAAATATCTGGATATCAGATAAATTAACAGAAAACGGAGGTCATGCAGTGGAACATCCAGAGTGACATCCCACTAGTGAAGCAACAGATAAGGTACCTAGGGATCCAGGTAGTAGGCGAGATTGGGAAAATCGCTCAAGTAAATTTCAACAGAGTCCTGGCAGAATCTAAGAAGCTGTTGAATGCATGGAAAAGTTTACCATTGTCCTTCCTGGGCCGCTCCAACTTAATAAAGATAATGATACTCCCCAAGTTCACATACATTTTTAACACCATACCTCTGGAATTTAGGAGAGAGTGGTTCAACAAGATACAGGGAGATATTAGTAGCTTTATCTGGGCATCAAGAGGAGTAAGAATAGCCTGGAAAAAGATTAGGAGAAGGAAGGAACACGGTGGGATTGCTAGTCCAGACATGTACCAGTACTATAGGGCCTTTCACTTTAAGAATATCAGAGTGTTGTTTAAAGAACAACAACAATACCCAACCTATTTGCAAGCCATGACAATGTCGGAAGGAAGCCATTTTCTATATAAATTTGGTAACCCAAAATTAAAAAAAAAAATTAAACTAAAGACACTAGAGGCAGCTGCTAAACTATGGTATCAGGCCAGACGTACATGGAAAATCCCGTACTATAGTGACAATGCCCCAATTTGGGACTCACCAGGAACACCAGAATGCATAAGAGACACGTTATCGACACCGCTGAGATCAGGGGGAGTAGAGAAATGGGGTCAGATAATAACAGGGAAATCGCTAGTTGGATGGAACGAATTATCACAGCTGACCGATGGGACAATTTCTAAATTTAAATTTTGCCAACTATCAAGCTGGATAAAGACTCTAGGGAAGGACGATACAGGAAATTCGGAAATAGAAACAAAAATCCAAGGGGGAGCAATGAAGAAAGAAGTAGCACATTGGTATTGGTCTTTCATATCAGCAGGAGAAAAGATTTCGGCCTACCCATAGAGATCTGGGGGAAGGACCTGCCTACGCTGGATATACAGAATTTATGGCAAGTATCAATGTCTGCATGCTGGCATATAGTCAAATCTGCTCCCCTAAAAAGGAATCATTTATTTACATTACATAGAGTCTATTGGACACCGAAGAAGTTGTCCAAGCTGTCGAGGGGCGAGATAAAAAAGTGTCCCAAGTGTGGTGAGGAGAGAGCGGACGATGTTCATATGTTCTGGAGATGCCCCAAACTACAAGCCTTCTGGGAAGAAGTGGTTAAAACTCTCTCAGAAGTACTACAGCAGAACATAGAGGTAAGCCTGGGGCTAATTATGTTTGGGGTTAGGAATACGAACGGTAAAGGTAATAGGGAAGGATTTAGTTTAAACAAAAAACAAAATAGCTTATTATTCCTTTTAATATTATTAGCAAGGCGGGAGATATGCATAAAATGGATATACCAGGACCCGCCATCACTAGCAGAATGGGTGGGATCAGTCATTAGGACAAATAAAATTGAACGGGCAAGTACACGTAGTAAGAGGTTAGAATTTTGGGATATCTGGGAAAGATATAGAGGTAGTCTGATATGCTGATATAAAGTGATTTAAAAATATGGTCCAATGATTAAGTAAAACAGCAATAAGAGTGACCTGGAAATTGTTGGCGCAGATATCACTCTCAGAGAAGGAAGTATGGGAAGAGGTGTGGAAGAGGGGCCCAAAGGGCAGTTGGGATACCCACATGCACTTAACCACTGGGTGGAAAGTGTATGTTGGGGAAAGAGATCGGCCGATGTGGAACGAAAGCCAGGGCCCCTCGACCATGGAAAATCCTGCTCTCTCAACTAATCCTGTTTTATTGCACAATGAGGACTAAAAAAAATAAAATAAAAAATAAAAAAAATACTTATTGAAATGCCCAGACTGTTTATTCCGTGTAACTCTCTGAGACAAACCGAAGTACAAGTTACTTACCTCCGGTAACGATGTATCTGGTAGAGACGATTCTAGCCGCAGATTCCTTAACGTAGAATTATCCCCAGGCGTGAGACTGGATCCGGAAAATTTTGCCACAGCATCCCTGCGCGCCGGGGTGGCACCACACGACTCCGCCCTGACGCTGTCCGCGGTCGTGACGTCAGCGAGGTCACATAAGTCCCACCCCGGCGCGCTGACATCAGTTTTCCTTGGAGAACTTTTCCGCGCCACAACGCGGAGCAATCACAAACAAAACTGGGAAAGCATGGGAACAGTGTGCGAAAAGCAGTGAAACAGAAAGGAAAGAAGCAAATGGTGAAGGACAGCACCATGAGGGACAGTGCCAGGCACCGTGTCACTGAAAGTCATGTAAGAAAGAACAGAGTACCGCCTCTGAGAAGCAACCCTGCAAAGCCAAAGCGACACCCACCCTGGAAACAGAAAAAACAGGTGAAAAATGCCATAACAGACGACAGAAAGTCTGCAACCACAAGCTATAACAGTGAAGGGCAACAAGCCGGAACAGATGAGGAACGACAAATGACCCCAAGACAACACCACCAAGGAGTGTCGCATCCCCTGTAAAGAGCCAAGGGCTGAGGCACAGCCAAGAGACCCTAACCCAGAGGACTGCAGAGGAGTCAGAAACCCCAAGCAATGAGAAAAGGAGAAGAGCATGAGAAGGCCCCACACTGGAATAACCAGGGTGGAGGGACGCAGAAAGACATGTAAACCCACCGTCCAAGTACCAGAAAGGAAGGGGTGGAACAAAGAAACAGAACGAAGCATCCCGCCAGGGAGGAAGTGAAAGAGGAGACTCGCAGAAGACAAGCCACCCTGAGGGAGGCGATTGCAGAAGACCAAACTGAAGGTCCTCGCAGAACGGGGAGGAAGGGCGGGCCGTGAAGGAATCTGCGGCTAGAATCGTCTCTACCAGATACATTGTTACCGAAGGTAAGTAACTTGTACATCTGATAGAGACTACTAGCCGCAGATTCCTTAACGTAGAATAGATACCCTAGCCAAACCCAGAGGGGAGGAGGGTCTGCGAGAGAATCTCACTAGCTTGGAAGAACACAGGACCCCAACAAGGGATGTGTCATGGGGACAGGAAGGACGGCCCAGTCCCCACCAAGCAGCAGAAGAACAAGGAGAAGGGAAGGCCAGGATACCACAAGCCTACCCGAGGGGCCAAGGGTGTCCGCCACAGAACCCGGAGGGACAGGCGGCACCAAGAGAGCATCAAAGAAGAAAAGAACCACCCGCGAAGCCAAGGAGAAGAGGTGGAAACGGGGGCAGAGCCCGCCTCAGGAGCAGGAACGGCCCCACAGCCGAGAAGCGCAGACGTGAGAAGGAAGACACAGTCATGCAAGCCCCAGCAGAGCGACGGACAGGAGCACCCGGGTACACGCCAAGGCCCACAGGGGAGGACCACAACGTCCAGGCGTGCGCAACCGGCAGCTGGCACAGACTATGAAGAAGTGCCCAGAACAAGCTGAGCGCAAGACCAGGGCGAAGGCAAGGGAACCCCCCGCACAAGCCCCAAAGAAGGACCGTCCCAGTGGCACAACACAGCCCACGAAGAGAAGTGGGAAACATGGAGCCCAGACCTAAAGCCGTCAACCAGAACACAGGAGAACACCAGGAAAATCCTGGCCCCCCTGGAACACAAGGTAGAGGACCAGGCCGAACGTCGGAGAATAAGACTGAAACACCAAGACGACGCCGTAGACGGCATGAGAAAAGTCGGTCTGGCGATCCAGAGGCTGAGGAGGGAAGGCAAATGCACAGAGGCAGACAGCCCGCGGGAGCAAGGGCAAACGTACGCCAGGCAAGCCCTGCAGAAGAAGGGTCGAAACCCCAGCGGATACTGAGCAGGACGGAACCTGGAGCAGTGGAAGCCGCGCGAAGGCTGAGGAAAGAAAACCGCACCAAGCGGAATACAGTGACGCCAGGAAACGCGAGGAACCCAAGAAGGGATCCACGCCCGCCCAGCTTAAGACAGGGCTATACAATAGCCAACAAGTACCCCACCTAGGGTATGACACACCCAAAACAAAACAGGGGAACACCTCCTAGGGAAAAACCAGCAGCAGAGGTGAAGAACAGAAAAAACCTGTGGATATCACCACAGACGGCTTACCAAGCAGCCAAAAAGGGGACACAGATGGTCCAACCTGAGGACCCATACGGCTTCACTAACCGCCAAAAAACACACACCGCAAGCGAAAACGCCATACCCGCAGCCAAAAGGACAGAGGGGCCAACTGAAGGACCCGAAAAGCAGTCCCAGCCCCACACAGCGGGGCCAAACGAAACACTAGGCCCAAGGAGAAAGGCGGGACAAACGCCTCGCAGAAGACACCTGAGGACCGACAACCCGAAGGTTACGGAGGGGGAGGAGGACGGAGCCCCGCAAGGAGGCGCTGAATAGCGGAGTCCGCGTGGGTGTTAAATAACAGAATCCCATCAAAGGGCAAGTCAACAAGCCGCTCCCGAATATTCTCGGGAAAGACGCTATCCCGCAACCAAGCATGGCGGCGGAGGGCCACGGAACTCGCCATAGCGCGGGCGAGGGAATCAGAGACATCCAAGGCTGAACGGAGAATAAAGGCAGCTAACTCCCGACCATCCAACACATGGTGCCGCAGATCAGCATGGACACCGTCGTGGGAGCCGCAAGACAGAAGGGACTCTGCGGAATCCCATAGGTCAGAGGTAGCCCTGGCCAACACACAAAGGGTGTTGAGCGCGCGCAGAGCAGCACTAGTGGAAGTGAAAATGTTACGCCCCCAGGAGTCCAACCACCGGGCCTCCCGTGACGGAGGGAGCAACACCGAAGGCAAGGAGGGGAAAGCAGTCTGCAGGACAGGGCCCTGGGCAGAGGGGTGGGAAAAAAGGCAGACCGGATCGAGCGGGGCAGGACGGTGGCGGTGGAGGAGCGGCTGAGGCACGGGATCCCCTGTAGCAGGACGCCTCAAGGCCCCCAGAAGAGAGTTATGCAGCAAAGCTTCAAACGGAAGAAGAGGATCCCCTCCACCAGAGCCCTGGTGGAGAATCCCCAACAAGTTATCCGTTGGGAGCGGAGCAACCGGATTTCCCATCTGCAAAATGCCAGCGGCCGTGAAGATGGCCCGGACAAAGGCGACACTCACCTCCGTTGGGCGACGTGGGGGAAGAGAGCAACTCTTCCGTGGGCGAAGGCTGCAAACTAAGCCGCCCGTCCCCATGCCCTGCCGGAGGAAGAAACGGCCAGCCCCGGGATGAGGAAGGACGAACGGACGAGTGGGGAGCCTGAGGGGTCTCCGAAGAAGGCGGAGAAGCCTGCGGGGCCACCAACTGCAAGGTGCGGGAGAGCGGGTCCGGGGACTGGGGACGCGGAGACGGCATAGAGCCCGCCCCGGAGGCCGCCGGGGAAAAAGCAACGATGCGGCGTCCAGTCTCCGGTGAAGAGGAGAAAAGGAGATGACAACCCTCCGGAGAGGAGGAGTCGACGCTCCGATGCCGGAACGGCGCCGGAGAGTCCGCCAGCGGCACCGGTGTGTCCTCGCACGGCGCCGAAGAGTCCACCAGGGGCGCTGAGTCGACCTCCACCACCACACGCAGTCTAGGAGAAAGGGGCGGGGTTGGAGCCGAAGCAGCCAATGAACGGCACCGAAAAGGCGCCGGCTCGACCCCCGACGAGGCAGCCGCCGTTGCAGGGGTCCGAGAGGGACTCGGGGAGGAACCCTGGGCCCCGGCCTCCACCCGCAGCACCGCCAGGGCCGGGGAGGAAAGCCGTCGGCGCAGGAAAGGCGCCGGCTCGGCCTCCGGTAAGACAGCTGCCTGCCCAGAAGACCGAGGGGGACTCGGGGACGAGCCGCGAGTCCCGGCGACCACCCGCGACACCACAGGGAGCCCCGCGGGGCTTTGCGGCGAGGCAGGGACGCCGTGGGCCAAAGAGGGGAACCCCGGAGGGCCGCACCTCAACGACACCACACCTCCAGAACCTGAAGCCGAACGCATCGGCGAGTCCGCGGAAGGCCCCGCGCATGGCAAGGGATCCGCAGACGTCTCGGGAAGAGGAGGGGGGCCCAAAGAAGCCCGCAGAGCCGAAGCGTAGGCCTTCATTTGGGCCCTTGTCCAGGAAACGGCGGATAGGTTGGCGACGGGCGAGGGCGCACGTCCCGAGAGGAACCCGCGCCCTCATCAGAACGAGGACAGGGCCTCGGTGACAAACTGCAAGACTTACCGGCGGGCGAGCGACGCCCGTGGGGCCTCGGCGAAGGACGATACCGGAATCGACGGCTCCTGGACCCTTCCTAGGCAGGGGACGGACCCGGAGACGAGACCGATCTGGACAAGCGGGCCGAAAGCAACTTCATCCGGCGCTCCCGCCGGGACTTCGGCTTGAGATGCTGACAGGCGTCGCAGTCCGTAGAATCATGGTGCTCGCCCAAACACCACATACAAATAGGGTGAGGGTCCGTCGCCGACATCTGATGCGCACAAGAAGCACACGTTTTGAAACCCGAAGGCATTGCACACTGTTCCCAATGCAAAGCGTTGAAAGAAGCCTGAAACAGGCCAAGGGAACTTCCTCCGGATCCGCGTTGCACGCGGAAAAGAAGAAAACTGATGTCAGCGCGCCGGGGTGGGACTTATGTGACCTCGCTGACGTCACGACTGCGGACAGCGTCAGGGCGGAGTCGTGTGGTGCCACGCCCCCCCCCCCCCCCGGCGCGCAGGGATGCTGTGTAAAAATTTTCCGGATCCAGTCTCACGCCTGGGGATAATTCTACGTTAAGGAATCTGCGGCTAGTAGTCTCTATCAGATTAAGTAAGCACTAGTGACTGAGCGAAAGGTAGTACATTGTTTCCACGATTCTGAGGAATTTGGGTTGTCATGATCTAAGGTTGCCAGAAACTAATCTCTCCCCGATAAGAGGAAATTCTTGTGGCACTGTGAGCTAGCTAATGCAAATCAGGCTAACATACGCGGTGGGGGTGCACAGAGCCAGTCTACCACCAAACCCACAGGTTATGTTATCCAAACGCGCAGGTCCTGCATGGGTACTATAGGAACTACACGACATCACCACAGCACCCCATTTTGGACCCAGCCATATGCAAATCAATCTTGACCCTGTTCCTTATGGGAACAGTCCAGCCCGAACTGCTGAGCCAGGTCCTCCCTGGACCGGAAACAAGCATCTTGGGACCGGTTTCAGGGCATCACCCTTCATCAGTGAGTGTCTGAAAGATTTCAGCGCTCCGTCCTTTATCTCCTTGTGTTTGCTTTGTTCGCCCTAAGTTGGCAGGGTATGCCCAGACGTGGGTCCCTTGCTCACTTTGCCACTGGATTCAAACTAGCCTGGCTGATGAGGGCGGTTAGTCCGAAACCGGTCCCAGGATGCTTGTTTCCGGTCCAGGGAAGACATGGCTTGGCAGTTCAGGCTGGACTGTTCCCATGAGGCACAGGGTCAAGACTGATTTGCATATAGCTGTGTCTGAACTGGGGTGGCGAAGTGAGATAAAGAACGATGATGGATTCAACCCAGATCTGGGACTGGGGGTGAGTGTCTGAAAGGTTTCAGCGCTCCGTCCATCATCTCCTTGTGTCTGCTATGGTAAAGTAAAGAAGTGCTTTTATCCATTTGTTTCAGTCAAGAGTTAAAATTAGAGATCCGAAATCCAAGCTAGTCAAACTGACTGACTCTCTCAACGGGACTCCCACCCAGAACAATTTTAGTACAAAACGTATTATATTGGTTGAAAACCATTCATTTTGTTTTGTGTGTATTTAACTCTAAACCATGGTTAGAATAAAAAAGCGTAAACCTATCTAGCAGAACCTGCAGACCTTTTATAGTTTTAGACAACAACAAAGTGTTGCCTGCAGAAAGGAGATCTGGCACTTTGCTCCCTGCCAAGACGGGGGAATCATTGGTACAATTTGATAGGAAATAAATGCATCCATTAATGAAAATTAAAAACTAAGTTGGAGCCAAAACACACCCTTTTGAACTCCTTTCTATACTGCAATTCTAGAGGTAGCTTCGCCATTGGAGCCCTACATGACCTGGGCATAGATATCAGAGCGTAGTCGGCTAAGTAAAATAAAACATCCAGGGGATTTCTAAATCTCGGAGAACTTCCCACAGCCTGTCCCTTGGAACCATGCCAAAAGCTGCCCAGAGGCTACCCCCAAGAGATTCACAGTCTTCTGTTGTATAAAATTTAAGAAAAACACATGGTCGACTGTGCTTAAATCTTCTCTAAAGCAGGCTTGGTATTGGCTAATAGTATCCTTTTGTAACAACAAAGTTGGTAATTTATTCAGAACCTGCCTACAAACAATATTTTTGAGGCTATCAATTAAGCTCATAGGATGATAGCTACTGTGGTCTGTTTGAGATCCCTTCTTAGGAACTGGATCAATCACTGCTCCCTTCCAGGTATCCGAAAAGCGGGCACTTGCAGCTATAGCATTTGATACAGCATCAATGTAAGTAATTCATATATCTGGCTCAGACTTAAAAAGGTGCATCAGTATTTTCTCTAGGCTAGGTGCTTTACTCGTCTTCTGAGCTGCTAAGGCTTCCATGGTATCCTTTAAGATGAAAATAATTCTAGGCACATTTGGAGCAGCTAATTCTACCTGGACAACATCTGGGCTAGAATCAGGTTCAGTATAGCACATGGGATCTCCGTAAAGGCTTCCGAAATGCTGAACCCACTCATCGGCCTGGATGTGAATTTACAGTTTCATTGGTCTACTGCTTCCCCAGTGAGATAAAATGTGCCAGAAACTTTTCAAATTTTTAGAATTAGCCGCTTCTTAAAGATCATCCCAAATGCCTGTTTCGTTTTTTAATCTAGCTTCTCTAATCATAGTTTTGTATAAGGCTCTAGAGGACTCTATTTTTGCTTATGTTGCCCGATCTAATAGCAGCAATATGAACGACTCGTGCCGCAGACAACAACCTCAAAAACCCTGGGAGGACTGCTTGCCTTCCATAAAGATTCTTGATCTCCTGTGGACAGCGGACTTGTCCAAAAGAAAACCAACTTTAAAGACCAAAGCTCTGCCTGTGGAACCGCAAAACCGACTACCTCTGCACCAGATGCCCACGGCCCGAGTTCCAGTGACCCACCGGTCCGGCAAAGGTTCCCCAGCAATCTTGAGCAAGAGTCCACCGTGGGCTAACCCCTGACGGACTCCATGTCGACAGCTGCAGCCTCTGCATGACGACCCCCCAAACCCCGACCTGCACCAGTAAGATATTTGTCTACGCCAAAGGACACCCCTGAACCCGGAGACCTTGGGGAGAACACCAGACAGTGTTCTGATGCTCCAGCACATCCCAGCTTACCTGTGCAGCTGGGGGTCTCCTTCGATCGGCCTCCTGGCCTCAGCCTGCAGACTTTTTCTGACTTCGACATTCCCCATTGATTTGAATTTTGCGCCCAACTCTGTGTTGGCACTCCGCACCAGTCTGTCCCTGTGCCGCTGGAGGTGTAAGTCTGGTGCTGCCTTGTGGCCCCCTCCTGTGCTTACCTTAACCCCCAGAGACTGGGTTACCAAACGGTGAGGCTTACCAGTAAGTAGTACCACTTCAAATGCCCCCTTTTCCATTTGATAACATTGCACCAGATCCTAAGTTTGACGGCTGCACCTGCCTCCCAAGTGCTGCTGGTGGTGCAGTTCTGTCACTTACCTGGTACTGATTCTTTATCCAGAAACTCAATATCGTAACTTGTTTACTTACCTGCATATTGCGGATTGTGTTTCCTCCCATACGATAACATTGCTTTGTTGAAAAATGCCATGTGTCCGCTTTTTACACTGAAAAGCATGGATATTGCAAAAAGTATTTGCTTCCAACAAAGTATCTTTGGATCTATAAAATAAATATACTAAAAGTAATATTTTTAGAAACCATTGGTCTCGGATTTAGTCATTGATTGTGTGTAATCATTTCTTGCCTGTGTGTGCACAACAAATTCTTAGCACTGCCCTCTGATAAGCCTAAATGCTCGTCCACACTACCACAAAAGAGAGCATTAGTATTATCTACTTGAGCCTCTGTAAAGCCTCTGGGGATTCACTGGACTCTGTGCACACTATACCTCATTTTGGTATAGTATATACTGAGCTAGCTTCCTACATTGGTGGATCAGCGGTGGGGTCTAAGACTGTGCGTTTGCTGAACTACTCTGACAAAAAGTGACCACAGGACTAAAATCCAAAATTGTCTTTAGAATCAACTTTATTTATGAATCGACAATTTTTCAAAAAAAAATTAAAGTTTTGCTAGGGCCTTGGTTAAGTCCCTCTAGCATTTTTTTAAGTTAAAAAGTAGGCCTGGGCATAAAATTCCGCTCGCAGAGTTTTCCACACTCCGCGCAGCATACAGAGTTCTGAAAAACTCCGCCAGAGGAGTTTTTTTCTCGCTTGAACTCGACAGCGGTAAGTTTCCGAGCAAGGAAAATCTTTCTCCAGACCACCTCCCGGCATGATTTCTCAATGAAGGCGGTCACGTATGGTCATTACCTCTCATGTTGAGAAACCTTTTGTTCGCGTTGAAAATCTACTCGAGCAGCAGAAAGAAGCAGCGTCCTCTTGCCCTGCACATGGTGCTGTTTGTGCTGATTTTACAGCGCAGGACAAACACCCCGCACTAACAATCAGCACGAACGGCACAACATAACACTCCACCGCTTGCTGAACTCCGCTTAGCTCGGCTGAGATTTTTGGCCACTTCGCGGAGTTCTGACTCCGCGAACTCCACCCTGGCCTATTAAAAAGTCTGCTCTAGTTAGGGGTAAAGGTGCCTAGAAGTTTTTTTAGTCCTTTTAAAAAGGCCCCAACTTTAGTGAAATAATGGAAGATACAGAGAATGTGGTTGTGGAGCTCAACTTGACCCCATACCTCCACCTTGGCATGAAGACGCTAAGGACCCTCTGCAGACTCAAAAAAATTAAAACTGGTTCTAATCCTACCAACCTTAAGCTCCAGGAGCTCTTGGCAGAATATGCTGAGGAACACCATTTTGAAGAGGAGGACCTCCTCACAGAAGGTGGAAGTGGTGATGAGGGGGACAATTCCAAACCTCCTCTCCTAGTCAAGGAAAATGTGGTCCCTGCACACATCTTTCCAAAAGTAGTGCACAGGTTACCTAACTCCCACAAAGGTGGTCAGGCACCCCAAACAGCATTGAGGACAGTCTCAAAGAGGAGGACATCCTGTTAGCAAGGATGGCTCGTAGAACTGCCCTGGAGGATAGACTCCTGGCTACAGAAAGGGAAAGAGCAGTTATGGGCCTATCACCCATAAATGGTGGCAACAAAATTCCTACGGACAGAGAGAACTCTTATGACCCTAAAATCCCCAAAGGGATTGTCCCAAAATACATGGAAGGTGATGACATCACAAAATGCTTCACAGCCTTTAAGAGGGCCTGTGGAATGAGAAAGGTGAAGAAGTCACACTGGGGAGCATTGCTTTGGGAACTGTCCACTGGGAAGTGCAGGGAGAGACTCCTGACACTCACTGGGACAGGTGTTGAGTCCTATGAGCTCATGAAGGGTACCCTGATTGAGGGCTTTAGACTCACCACTAAAGAGTATAAGATCAGGTTAAGGGGGGGGGGGGCGCTCACAAAACCTCGAGTCAGTTTTGGGTTGATTTTATAGACTACTCAGTAAAGACACTAGATGGCTGGTTAACTGGAAGTAAAGTGCATGACTATGATGGGCTTTATAATCTGCTGATGAAAGAACACATTTTAAGTAATGCATTAATGAAATGTTGCATCAGTATCTGGTAGACCTAGGTCCAATTTCTCCCCAAGAATTGGGAAAGACAGTAGACCACTGGGTCAAGACTAGGGTGACCAAGACTATCACTGGGGGTGACCAAAAGGAAGGGGTCACAAATCCTCCCCTGGGGAAAGAGGGTGAACATCCTAGGGATAAAAGTAAAGAGTCTTCTAAAGGCTACCAAAAACCTGCACAGGAGGGTGGGTCCCAGAACTCTTCATAGTCCAACAATGGGTACAAGAGTAAAGACTTTGATCCCTAAAAGTGCAGGAGTTTCAACTGTAAACCTTTAGGATACAAAACTGGAGACCTGCATGTCCCAGAAAGAACCCCCCCTAGTACTCCTCCTGTAGCACTGGTATGGCAAGTCTCCAGGTGGGATCAACAGTGCGCCCAGAGCAAATAAGGGTCCACACTAAAGCTATTTTAGTCTCTGAGGATGGGGTAGATTTGCCCACCCTAGCTGTCTGGCCACCTAATATGAAAAACTACTGGCAGCAACCGTTGATTAATGGGACTAGGGTAGAAGACCTGCGGTATACAGGTGCCAGTGTCACCAAGGTGACAGATAAAGTGGTTTCCCCAGGACAGTCTTTGACTGGACAAACATACCCAGTAACCAATGCTGATAATGAAACTAAGGTTCATCCCATGGCTATGGTGTCCTTAGATTGGGGAGGGGGTTACTGGCCTGAAACAAGTAGTGGTCTCTTCTGAAATCACAGTTGAATGTATGTTAGGGAATGATCTGGAGACCTCAGCATAAGCTGAGGTAGAACTGAAAACCCATGCAGCCATGCTGGGAATCCCTGAATTGGTGTGTGTAAAAGCAAGGGCGCAAAGCATAGGGTGAAAAAGAAGTGTTGGAGCCTCGAATAATGGCCCAACCTTCAAAGAGAAAAAGTAAGACGACTGGGGACCAGTTTCTAAACAGCAAAAAGCTCAGGACCCCTTTCCTCAGGGAGAGGACATGTCACCCCCAGAGGGAACTGAGCTTATGGAACTTGAACCAGGATGGCAGAGTACATGGTAAAAGCATCCAAAAACCTTGAGGCCTGCCAAAACCTCCAGAAGCTCTGGAGCTGACCAAAAGGCTGCACTGGTAGAGTTCCAGCCAGGGCAGAATGAATTAGTTTTGGAGCCTGTGGCACCAAGGGCCCTCCAAGACAGAGGGGGCCTTACCCTATCCTTGAAAAGAAAAGTGAGGTCACCTACATGGTAGACCTGGGCAAAAGCAGGAGCCCCAAGAGGGTGATCCATGTGAACCGCCTAAAACCTTTCCATGACAGGGTTGATGTAACCATGCTGATGGTTACTGATGAGGATCAGGAAGCAGAGAGTGAACCTCTCCCTGACCTCCCCTCTTATAGTCCAAAAGATGGGTCAGTTGATGGAGTTGTCCACTAAGACACCCTCTCTGCCCAATAGCAAACTGACTGCAGGCAAGTCCTACAGCAGTATGCTGAGCTCTTCTCCGTAACCCCGGGACAGACACACTGGTGTACCCATGATGATGTGGACACTGGAGACAGCTTGCCTGTCAAAACAAAGATCTATCAGCAGTCTGACCAAGTTAAGCACAGCATCAAAGCTGAAGAAACCAAGATGCTGGATTTAGGGGTTATTGAACCCTCTGAGTGTCTCTGGGCCAGCCCAGTGGTCTTAGCCCACAAGCCTAACCCACAGGATTGAAAGAGAGAGAGATGAGGTTTTGTGTGGACTACAGAGGTCTCAATAATGTCAGCAAGACCGATGCTCACCCTATACCCAGAGCTGTTAAGCTGATAAACAAATTGGGTGCAACCAAGTTTCTCAGTACTTTTGACTTAACTGCAGGGCACTGTCAGATTGGCATAGTCTCAGGAGCAAAAGAAAATACAGCATTCTCCACACTAGAGGGGCATTATCAGCTCACTTTTATGCCCTTTGGCTTAATGAATGCCCCTACCACCTTCCAAATGTTGGTGAATCAAGTCCTTGCTGGATTAAGAGGCCTTTAGTGCTGCATATCTAGACGAAATTGCCGTCTCTAGCTCCACCTGACAGGATCACTTGGTCCACATTGGAAAGGTTTTGCAGGCCCTGCAATCTGCAGGCCTTACTATCAAGGCATCCAAATGTCAGCTAGGGCAGGGAATTGTTGTATACTTGAGCCACCTTGTAGTACAACCCTTACAAACCAAGATCTAGACAATTCTGGACTGGGAGGCTCCAACAACTCAGACCCAAGTCAGGGTATACCTTGGCTTGACTGGGTATTACAGGAGGTTTGTAAAGGGGTATGGTTCCATTGTGACACCCCTCCCAGAACTCACCTCCAAGAAGATGACCAAGAAGATAAATTGGACATTTAGTTGTCAAAAGGCTTCTGACACCCTAAAAGAAGCAATGTGCTCAGCACCATTTCTCAAAGCTCCAGATTACTCTAAGCAGTTCATTGTGCAGACGGATGCCTCTGAATTAGGCATAAGAGCAGTCCTATCCCAAACCAACAATGGTAGCCAGGACCAGCCTGTTGCTTTTGTTAGCATGAGGTTACTCTCCAGGGAACAGTGTTGGAGTGCCATAGAGAGGGAGGCCTTTGCTGTCGTCTGGTCCCAGAAGAAGTTGAGACCATACTTGTTTGGTACTCACTTTCTTGTTCAAACCGACCACAGACCTCTCAGATGGCTGATGCAAATGAAAGGTGAGAACCCAAAACTTTTGAGGTGGTCCATCGCCCTATAGGGAATGGACTTTACAGTGGAACACAGACCTGGGACTGCCCATACCAATGCAGATGGACGTTCCAGGTTCTTCCACTTAGACAATGAAGACTCTCTTGGGAAATGTTAGCCTCATATTCTTTCGTTGGCAGGGGGGGGGGGAGGGCAGGGGGGTGTTAGGTAGGAAAGTACCCCTTTTTGCATGGATACCCCCCCACACTTTTTGCCTGACTTTGATGCATCTTTGACTGAGCGCACACTGGGTTCCTGCTAACCAGGTTCCCAGTGCCTGTGTTCCTTCCCAAAATTGTACCTTTGTTTCCATAATTGGCACAACTCTGGCCCCCATATAAGTTCCTTGTGAAAGGTGCCAGTGGTACCAAGGGCATTGTGACCAGAGAGGGTCTCTAAGGGCTGCAGCATGTATTATGCCACCCTAAAAGACCCCTCACCAAACGAAGGCATACTGCCACTGCAGCCTGCGAGTTTTGGTGCAGAACAAAATGAAAAGTCGACCTGGCACACATCCCTTTGTGCCAGGTCTACCAGCACTGCAAGATGCATAGGTAAGTCACCCCTAGAGCAGGGCTTACAGCCCTAAGGCAGGGTGCACTATACCTCATGTGAGGGCATAACTGCATGAGCAGATATGCCCCAATAGTGTCTAAGTCCATTCTTAGACATTATAAGTGCAAAGCGAAGCCATACTGAGTACATGGGCTGGGAGCTTGTCACTACAAGTTCCAAAGCTCCATGATGGCTTCACCACATTCCAAGATGTTTGGTACCAAACATCCCAGCTAGTGGAGATGCCCGCCACCCTGACCAAGCCTCATTTTTTGCAGCAAAGTCGGCGGAAAAATTAGTAAGCAAGAGAGGTGTGTTCACTCTCAGCAAAGACCACCCCTAAGGTGCCCTGAGCTGAAGTGACCCCCTCCTTTAAGAATCCTCCATTTTGTTTTGGAGGACTCTAGCCAATAGGGTTAGGGATATGCCCTCTCACCAGAGAAAGTGGACATACAAATGGTGTAAGCACCCTAAAGGTAAGTAGCCCATTAGCTACTACCTTCTGACCCCTGTAATGCCCCTAAAGTTAGTATGCAGTAACTTTTTACAGACAATTGGTCTTGGATTTAGTCACTGAGTGTCTGTAATCATTTCTTGTCTGTGCTTAGCACTGCCCTCTGGTAAGCCTAACTGTTCGCCCAAACTACCACAAAAGAGAGCATTAGTATTATCTACTTGAGCGTCTGTAAAGCCTCTGGGGATCCACTAGACTCTGTGCACACTATACCTTATTTTGGTATAGTATATACACAGAGCCAGCTTCCTTCAGGCAATACCTGTTAAACCATTCTTGGTGGCTTTGTGCACTAGCAGTCCTAGTATTCTTTTCAAAAACACTTTTAGATCCTGGAATATTAGTTCATGCACATGGATTAAAAACGTAGGATTATCTAAATTAGTGCTAACAATTTCCAGTTTCTTACTTACTACATAGCACAAGGAACTAATAGCAGCAAAATTGCTGCAAATGCTACACCATTTAACATTTTTTTGTTTGTTACAAACGACAAAAGGATCAGCTAGTGGGTCAGGAGCCTCAAGCAAATCACCAATTAAAGAACAGTTAAAATATAAGGCTAAGGGATTATGATCGCTCTCTTGTCTATCTAGTACCTTCATGTACTTCAGCGCATGCCATAAAGAAATGTCAATAAATATATAATCAATGATGTCTTGGTATGATCCTCTCTTGAAAGTAGGTGTTTCCAGGCAATCTGATGGAGTACGATCATTACAGGCACAAAATCGAAATGATAAAGAAATATCTACTAATTGCAGGTCTGATTTAGAGGGATTTTTCCTTGGAGAAGCTGTCAGATCCGGGATACCCCAGTAATCATTTTCTTCAGTAGCCACCTCCATAAGGAACTTTGATCGTTCAAAAACAGTATTAAAGTTGCCCTCAATTTTAAGAGCAGAATCCCCTCTGTGCATGCTAATAATGTTCCTCAAGCAATTTAAAGTGACAGATTCAGTGGAGCATGGAGAACTTCTATTGTACACATTAAGTAAAAAAAACTGTACACTTTTAGGGCGAGCATATTAGGAGATCCAGTGGCAATTAGTTTTACACTACAAACCAAGGACGTCTTAACAGATATATATTTATATGACTTTCTATATGTACCTTTCATTCTACATGTATTATTGTATGCTGAGCAACTGTTCAATAAAAAGATTAATACAATAAAAAAAATAAAAAAATATGGATATATATATATATATATATATATATATATTGAACACGAAGCGCTCCTTCTGGGAAGCCAGGACCCGTGGGAGGTGGCGCGCAGAGCTGGCGGAGTATCCGGCAACGTAATCCACAAACATGCCAATGTGCGCGCACTCAGGAAACAAAAGTGTAGATTTATGAATTAATAAATCTACACTTTTTTGGTATCTTCTCGTCCTGGTGTTTCCTGAGTGCGCGCACATTGGCATGTTTGTGGATATATATATATATATATATATATATATATATATATATGTCATTTTAGGTGCTGCAAGTTGGACTTTTAACTTCATAATTCTCAATTCTATAGAATTTCACAGCTCCGCCATGCCTTACCACTTTATTGTGCTTCTCTGGCTGACAACCCCGAATACAATCCGCTAGAGGCCAAGATCCTCATGGGTCCATTAGAGAGGGTATCTCATGTAATTACAAGTCCCTGGTTATTAACTCTCCAAATATCTTTGGCATCCTGAGGGAAAGGTTGGAGGCCTGGTTTGGTTCACTGGACAAAGGCAAATGGATAGACGCCAAAATGGCCCCTCGATCGCTGGCCATATGCTTGTGTCTTTGGAAGATACAAATGAAATATTTGCACCTCACCTACCGAACACTGCTAAAGCTTTAGTGGGCTTATGGGCGATCGTCGCCTAGATTCTTCCACTGCCCAGATGAAAATGAAGATTTTTCCACATGTTTGGAGCTGTTCTGTAATTGTATCTCACTGGACTGGTGTCTTTCACAGTCTCTAATGGGTGTCGTGGTACCCTATAGAGCCCACACCCCACATTGCTCTACTGGGACTCCTGGAGGACTTGGGTGGCACTAGGGGAGACCGAATTCTGGTGGGTCTGGGTGCTTTACTTGCCAAGAGGGATATAGCGTGTTACTCGAACTCCACTAAACAGTCCACACTGGCTGCTTGACATGCTACCATGAACTGGTGTGCAAAACAAGAGGAACCCATCTATGCAGCAAGAAGGTGACCTCAAGGTTTTGTAAAATCTGTGACAAATGCTGGAATCCCTATGGTGTGGAGTAACTGATGCAATAGATTATGTGATGTATTGTCTATCTGTGATGCCTTTTCCTTTCTGCACTGTACCATTTATTTTCAGCTTAAAAAAAATCATTTAAGATGGTTTATAATAAAAAAAAACTGATCAACTAGAAGCAATCAATCCTCATACAACACCCCTAGATATGCATAGAGTATTGACTATCTGTGTTCCCCATGCTATGGTACCACCAGAATAGGATTGTAATACATGGAGAACTGTATTTGGTAGTATATATATATATACTACTACGCATGGCACACCCAGCAATATTAGTGGATGACCTGAAACAAATACAAAATGAACATGCAGCCGCTCCAGCAGTGGATTTGCGTATGAAGTTAAAACGTTACTTTGAAAGAATCTCTTCAATAGTTCTTAGTAAAATTGAAAGAGAAGTAGCTTTATTGACCATATGGCAATATCTGGCAGCCTTAACTTTGATTGATCGTGAAAGTGAACTACCTAACATTATTCATATGTAGGCTGAGATACCTTGGGTACTCATCCAGTAAAGCCGCGACCCAAGTCTAAGTTTGAGTCAGAGTGGTTAATAAAGGAGAATTCTCCAAAAACCATGAAAAAGAAGAAAATTAAACTGAAAGCCCATCGCCTCTACAGCAGGAATCTGGAAGGGGTGGTAATAATCTGAGGGACCGTAGAAAAATGAAAGGATAAGTCACTTGCCTTTGGTAACGTCATATCTGGTAGAGATAGGATCAAGCCGCAGATTCCTTACCTTTGAATTATCCCCAGGCACCAGACTGGATCAGGAAAACTTTCCGCAGCAGTACCTCTGCACGTCGTTAGGGGGCATCGAGCAACTCCGTAATGACGTCCTCTAAGGAAGTGAAGTCGACAGAGTCCATAAAAGCCCTCCCCTGATACACTGACATCTGTTTCTTCCGTGACCACTGTACGTGATAAAACACGGAGCCACTTATAGAAACTGCCAGGAAACAGTGTGCCAAAAAATTATTTCCTTTTTGCAAAATGCCAATTAATCTGCATGTGGTGTATAAGCCTGTATCGTGACTCCGAAGGGTGTGGCTCACATCTAAAGCTTCTGTCGTCGGTGTTGCGGGAGCGCCGCACAACAAAGTTGGTGGCGTGGTGGTTGATGGCCTCTCGTCGGTCGCGGCATTTTTCTCCCTCCGAGGTTTGCTCGAGGACCAGCTCCCGCAGTTCTTAGTCTTCTTCGCTGTCGACTAGTAAGTCACGCAGTAGGTGTTCGGAGTCACGGTCCTAATCGTCTTCACAGCATACATGTGGTGTCTCTGTCTCTCCGATTCCTCCACTTGCAAAGTCAAGGCAAGAGTTTGCCTCGCGCCTTCCATTGTTCCCCGGCGCCGAGGCAACTCTGGACGAGATGAGGGAATACTATCTTTCCCTCCAAGCTATTTTTGGTTTTTCACCTCCCTCTGGTGCGCGTCTCGGCCCCAAGGAGGTCAGACAAGACTTGACTAACTCCACATCGGCGGGTCCTCCCTCGGCATCAGTGAGGCCTTCTGGTTTGGTGATCGAATCCATATCAGCGCCAGTGCACTACCCTTTGGGGTCCCATCTGTGAGGCCAGTGTTAGATCCGCGAACATCAGTGTCGAAGGCGCCGGCCACCGCGCCTATAGCTCTCCATTTCGGCGCTGGGGTGTCGCCTCATCAATGCCATACATCGGGGGCGGCGTCAGCAGAACAGTTTTTCTCAGGCTACCTTCTTCCATTCTTGTGGGAGCCCCCTGCTAATTTCCTCTCTGGCATCAGGTATTTTGGTGAAATCTGTGATAATGTGAGTGACACTATTCTGCCTCCTCCCAAATTTAGTTGGGTGTCTGACCTCGGTGATGCTAATGGCCTAGACTCTTTCCCTTCCTTGGGCTTGTTTTCTCCTCCTAGCCTTGCTACTGAGGTTAGCTCTGCTTTTGCTGAGATTCTACGTAAGGTTGCTGTAGTTCTGGGGCTGCAGCTCCCTTCTGCGGAGGTGGCAGTTGATCCCCTAATTGGGGTACTTCATCAGAGCCAGTTGGGGGCTGAGCCTGCGCTCCCTTTCAGTGAAGCTCTCTTTGATATTCTGTTAGGCTCTTGGGCTAAACCCGTTTTGAAGGCCTCAGTGGACCGGTCCAAGGCCCATAGGCACCGTCCTGCACTTGGGGATCCGCTTTGCCTCTCCCACCTGCCTACTACACGCAGCTTTGTGGTTCAGGCTGCTAAGGTCTCTTCCGATATCGGCACCCTGCTGGATGTCCCTTCGGACAGGGAGTCTAAGCACTTGGATGCTCTTGGTTGTTATATCTTTTCTGCCACCAGTTCAGCGTTGCGGTCCCTTAATACCGCTTGCGTTCTGGCTCTTTCACTAGCTCTTCCCCGCCATGCCTGGCTACGCACACCAGGCTTTTCGGAGGCTGTTGTATTTGGACTATACACACAGAAATAGAAATTATGGCACTGTGGCTGATCGGGACCCTCGGGCAGTACATCACTGCTAAATGTTTCACAGGCATGGACGGTGCTGGGCATTTTATTACAACGTAATGTGTAAACCGGAAATAGCCTCAGGGCGGTCAAAATGGTAACCCGTATGTTGTAGGAAATGTTTTTTTTTAGTCTGCATCACTAATGTATACCTGACCACATCCACTATGTTGGATGGAGTTGTGTGCACTTGGCGGACCCCCCAAGCGGGAGTTCCCCAATCAAAGTTAGGTTATGTTGTTTCTCTTTTCAGGGGAATGTCTTTGGCATAGTTGGGATGCTGAAGTGGGCGGGGGTGGGAGGGTCGGTGTTGGGAACGGTTATACAGGCCAATGTACTTTAGAAACGTCGCTGTAATCCAGAGTAACTTTCAGTTAAGCAATGCCATTAGGATTACTTCTAGAAAACGGAAGAAGTGCATGCTGCAAAAACGACACCTCAAATATAATGCACATAACTAACTAGCGATGACTACTGAGGGATTACAACCTAAACACTTAAACTTGTTAACTTGGAATGTTAGAGGGCTTAATAACCCTAAAAAGATCCGGCAAATATTTGCATACTTGGACAGGCTACAAATTGACATCGCGTTCCTACAGGAAACACATATTGCACCTAATTCTAACACTCGCATCGGGCACAGGTGGGCGGAGACAATACACAGCTCGTCATACTCCTCCTACTCTAGAGGGGTCAGTATATTGATTAAAAAAGGATTGCAATTTACTATAGATGCTACTATCACGGATAAGTTGGGTCGCTATGTTATTATTACAGGAACACTAAGGGGGAAGAGACTCGCTTTAATTAATACATATGGCCCAAATATAGACGATCCTGACTTTTACCATACATTATGGCGCAAAATTAACGACTTACCGGACATCCCCATACTCTGGGGGGGAAGATTTTAATATTGCGCTCCAGGACGATCTAGACAGGTCAGGAACAGCAATAGAACCTCACAAAAAGGCCAGGGGCAAATTAAAAGATATTATGACTAATATACGTCTTACAGATATTTGGAGGGCCCGAAACCCAGACCGTATGGAAGCCACGCATATGTCAACAGCACATAACAGCTGGTCCCGTATTGATTATTGGCTGGGCTCGGACGATATAGCACTATGGACACGAGCTGTGAGTCATCTACCCAAAACAATATCCGATCATAACCCAGTGCTCATTTCCATGTCTATGCCACACTATGTACCGCCCCCTTACAGCTGGAGGTTTAATGCGAAAGCCTTACTAGACTCAGTGTACACTGACACCATTAGTCACGCTATCACAGAGTATTTTGACATTAATAAACCCACTACTGAGGACCCTGGCTTACTATGGGAGGCTTTTAAAGCTACTATTCGGGGAGTCTGCATAAGTACCAATGCTGGAATTCTCAAAGACATACGACGGCAGCTCACGGTGCGTGAGGACCAACTACGCACACTGGAACATGAATACGAGCACACACAAAATACAAAGATATTCTGTGACATTAGGGTTAAACTGTCAGAATACCAGACATATGCAGAGGACGAGCTCAAATATGTAGCAAGGCGACAGGTAGCGAGATCCTACGGTGAGGGTGGTAGACCAGGTAGGATCCTGGCCGCTAAAATATGTTCAGGTCGGGCTCCGCAGGTTGTCCGGGCGGTCAGGGATTCAAAGGGGGAACTGCAACACGATGCACAGGGTATATTGAGGGAATTCATGAATACATATGGACAGTTATATGCTTCACAGCCCATAGCCTCCCCAGACAAAATCATGGACTACCTCGCAGATGTGGCGATAGCGTGGTTGTCGGATGCACAAAGAGACTACCTGTCATCACAAATTACAGTGGAAGAAGTAACAGCAGTTATTAAATCACTGCCAAATGGTAAAGCGCCATGCCCTGATGGGTTCACATGTGAATTCTATAAGTCTTTTGCTGAGCAACTAGCGCCACACTTAGTAGAGATGTACGGTGATGCTCATGATAAGCTGCTGTTGCCACCGACACTGAGAGAAGCCATGTTAATTGCCCTTTTAAAGCCTAACAAAGACCCGGAATATTGTGACTCGTATAGGCCACTGTCCCTAATCAATGTAGATACTAAAATCTTGGCCAAACTCCTTGCTACTCGACTACAACCTCTGATGACCAATTTAATACTACCGGACCAATCAGGGTTCATCCCTTCAAGGTCAACAGCCCATAACACCAGAACACTCTTTGCGCTTTCGCATTACTTAACTCCCACTACAAAAGCTGCCGCGATTCTGCTAGATGCTGCTAAAGCATTTGACTCTATTGAATGGATATACTTACATACGATTTTACGGCGAATGGGATTCCCCCCTACTTTCCTGCAATGGATACAAATACTATATACTGCGCCGACAGCGCGTATCAAAGTCAATAAATACATATCTGAAGCTATAGCTAGGGGAACACGGCAAGGTTGCCCACTGTCCCCGTTATTATTCGCAATAGCGATTGAACCATTGGCATGTAAGATCCGACAGGGACATCACTACTCAGCGCTTCAGTTCCCACAGAGGCCCCTGCATATATCGTTATATGCAGATGACATGACGCTATATGTACGAGACCCTGAGTCACATCTGAATCCGCTACTGCGGGAATATATTAATTTTGGGCAGCAGTCTGGACTTAAAATAAATTGGTCCAAATCAATAATTATACCGTTAACAGACACTACACACCCGCATACACTCGAATATCCATTAGAATGGCAATCAGAGCCAGTTAGATATCTAGGTGGAGAAGTGTGGCTCAATGGTTAGAGCGGCAGACCCTGATGCAGAGATCTGGCCCGGGACCAGGGTTCAATTCCCGCCTCGGCGGGTCTTGGGCTCAATTTCCTCGGACCTGATAATTCTCGCCTCGGTGCCTATTCTAATCATGGGTCCCACTCTGCAACTCTGGGCAATAGCTTGCTTAATCTCCACAACGGCCCCACCAGCGCTGGGATGCCTGGCTTCACCTTGGGGGTGCCCAGGAGTGGACATTTCACAGGGAAAAGACAGGAAGGGTTCCACAGCGGTATGCGTACAGCGCCAGGACACCCTAGGGTAACAGTGCGCTTTACAAGTACAAATTTCAGGTGTTTGGTTTCACCGTGACCCAGAGGTTGTAATCCGCGCCAACTATGGCAAGGCGATTAGTGTACTGGAAGAAAAAATAGGGAGATGGATTCAACTACCACCATCGCTGGCTGACCGACTAGCCATCGTAAAGATGGTCATACTACCAAAATTGTTGTACCTTTTTAATAACATTCCGATTAAGCCCCCGGCAGAAGTGTTTCGTAGGATATCCACCATGGTACTTCGCCTGATATGGGCGGGTAAACAGGCCCGGATCGAACTACGCGCTCTTACACTACCCTACTCAAAAGGTGGGTTCAGGGTACCGGACTTTTTACTTTATTATTTATGCGCACAAGCGCAATACGCACATTTTTGGTATCATCAGGTCCCTTACCTCACTCATGTTGCTATTGAAGAAGGCGATGCCCTACCAACTCCTCTAAATGCTGTTATAACGCACTGCAGGCCACCACTTCATAAAAAAGACATAAATACTATAGATACGACAAATAATGCATGGCGAGTAATGGGTCAAAAAGCACATAAACTACCGCTGTACGCCCCTGCACTGCCGTTACATTACCATCCAGAACTATCGGTTACCCAGGAACAAGTGGGAATGGGTCTGCTGAGGCAAGTGGGCATTGATAACATGGGGGATCTGTACCACAATGGTGTGTTCAAATCGCTTGATGAGCTTTCATTCATAAGCAACCAGACGTTCTTGTTTAGATTTACGTATCACAGATTACAGGAAGCGATAAAGATATTATATCCATCCTATCCGGAGGAGCCACCACATTTGTCCACGTTACAGCTACTGATCACAATGCCTGATTCTAAACACATGGTGTCTAGACTATATGCTAAGTTGCAGGAAGACATAGCGGATACTACACACAGGGCATTGGAGAAGTGGAACGATAGGCTAGATGTGCCATTGACAGAGGAGGAATGGGCTACAACCTGTTCACTGACTGGTTTGTTAACACCCAACGGGAACTTGCGTATATTGCACTATAAGTACCTGCATCAGACCTATTATACCCCTGCTAGACTTTGTAGGTATGGATTACGAACAGATGCTAAATGTCACCGCTGCAATGCTGACATAGCAGATTTCATACACCTTGCATGGGATTGTGCAGAAGTGACAGAGTTTTGGGTAAAGGTGGCACAGATATTGGGCACTATGGTGGGCATCGATGTGGAATGTTCTGTTCGTACATGCTTGCTGGAGCTGATTCCTGGTGTACGTGCTGCTAAGCGCAAGTTCTGTGTAATTGCGTTGCTCTTGGCTAAACGCAGAATATCGTTATGTTGGGGCAGTAGGGGGGTGCCAAAGGTTAGGCAATGGATCCAAGATTTGTCGTATTGTAAAGACACTTTGCAAACGTACGAGGAGGAGCTACCAATGGGTTCAAAGCCTAGAGATTACTGGAAATATTTGATTGAATATTTGCAAACGCACCAAGTTGACTAACTGTGTTTACAGCTGCACTGTAGAAAAACTGTTTTTACAGGTAATAATGTAAAGTTGCAAAAACTGGATGATGGATGTTGTTGTACAACGGTCTGTATTTTAATTACATGTTGGGCATTGTATGTCTTTGAAAATGTTAATAAAAAAATAAAATAAAATATTGTGCATTTACCATTGACTCCATTCTGCTTTAACTACATTTCTGAGCACACTTTCATCTTGTGTCTGTCTGACACTGCCTTTCAGCTGCGAAGGCAGGCAGGCCCAGGTTACTTGCGCACACACAGAATTGTTTATGTTTTTCACTTCACCGAGCGAGAAGCTGTTAGAGCAGACAGGGTGGGAGGCGGACAGTGTTCAAGGATGAGAAAGTGAAGACATCTGCTTCAGCTCCCATCGGAGCCTGGCTAGCTCCGTTGAGTGACCTCGACGCAGAGAGTGTAGCCAGCACCTACAGTACAGATGAAGGGAGGGGGAGCTTCTAGAAGTCTCTCTCCGTGTTAGTAAAGAGTATAAAGATGGAGAACTCTTGGTGTTTGACATGAACTCTTCTAGAAGTAGACGCACTGCCTAGAGCCCTCTCTTGGATGAGAGCTCCTGGTGAGACTGTCAACGGGTTCCCCAGTCGTGCTGGCAGGATAATGCAAGACAGACAGCCGATGAAGTATTCCTATTCCAAGTTTTAATTACTCATTTTTGTGAACATGCAGTTATCTTTCTATATGCATTTATTCTTGTGTATATACGTTCACTATATGAATTTATTTTACTTGTGCATTATTGCCATTTGATGTATGGGAACTTGCTGCAATAAACGCACAAGTTACTAACTTGTGTAACGATATATCTGTAAGAGACAGTAGTTAGTGACAGATTCCTTACCTTAGAATATCCCCAGGCGTCAGGCTGGATCCGGAAAGTTTTTGCGTAGCAGTACCCTTGCGCGTCGGTAGGCGGCGTCGTGCGGCTCCGCGTCCGTCGTCGGGACCGCCGGGATGACATCGCGGGCAGTACTTAGACACCGCCCCTGCGCGCTGACGTCAGTTCTGTACACGACTTTCCGCGCCAGGAACGCAGAGCCATGCAAGAAGCTGACATAGGTGTCTGAAAAATACTAGGGCCCTGAAAGGGATGTCCTTAACCCTAGAAATCAGTTCGCAGAACGGGGAGGATGGGTGGGCGGTAAGGAATCTGTCACTAACTACTGTCTCTTACAGATATATCGTTACACAAGTTAGTAACTTGTGCATCTGAAAGAGACACGTTAGTGACAGATTCCTTACCTTAGAATAGATACCCCAGCAATACCAACCCCGGTGGTGGGTCTGCAAACAAAGATCAGACAAGGAAGTCCCGGAGGACAGAACGGCCAAAGAAGCCGTCCCTCCGGACCTGACTGTCAAGGCAGTAATGCTTGGTAAACTTGTGCAGCGAGGACCACGTAGCTGCCTGACAGATATCCTGCAGCGGAACACCGCGGCCTAAGGCCGTGGTAGCAGCCGTTGCCCTGGTGGAATGGGCACGCAGCCCAACAGGAGGCTCCTTCTTAGCCAAAGAATAGCAGGCTTTGATACACAAGGTGACCCAGCGGGAAATGGTTCTCTTGTGCACCGCCCGACCTTTTTTGGCGCCCACGTAGCCAACAAAGAGCTGGTCATCCACCTGGAAGTGTTGTGTGCGGTTGATATAAAAGGAAAGCGCACGTTTTGGGTCCAGACGGTGGAGCCTCTTTTCCTCTCTGGAAGGATGCGGAGGCGGAAAGAAGGTGGGCAAAGTGATGGTCTGCCCAATGTGGAAGGCAGTAACCACCTTTGGCAAGAAGGACGGACGCGTCCGAAGAACAACCTTGTCTGGATGGACAGACAGAAAGGGAGGTTTGCATGATAGAGCCAGGAGCTCACTCACCCGCCGAGCGGAGGTGATGGCCACCAGAAAGGCTGTCTTCAGAGTCAGAAGACGAAGAGGACTGTTATGTAGAGGCTCAAAGGGAGCGCACATGAGAAAGGTAAGAACCAAGTTCAAGTCCCACTGAGGCATCACAAACGGAACAGGAGGGAAGAGGTGTGTAATGCCTTTTAGGAACCTGTTAACAACAGGGGACTTGAAAAGGGAGGGCTGATCAGGAAGCCTGAGGAAGGCCGAGATAGCACAAAGATAGCCCTTGATGGTACCCAGGGCAGAACCCTGTTGGGCCAGAGAAAGAAGGAACAGAAGAACCTCCGAAAGAGGGGCAGAGAGGGATTCACAGCCTTTGCTGTGCACCATGCCACAAACTTGTTCCACCTGCAGGCGTATACCACCTTAGTGGAGGGACGCCTGGCTGCCAGAATCACATCACAAACTTCGGGAGGCAAGTCGAAAGGAATCAACTGCCGCCGCTCAATCTCCACGCAAGCAGGTGGAGACTGGACAGGTTCGGGTGGAGGACCGTCCCCTGCTGCTGCGACAGAAGATCCTCCCGAAGAGGCAGACGGATGTGGGGATCGACGCTCATACTGAGTAGCTCGGGATACCAAACTCTTCGAGCCCAGTCCGGAGCCACAAGGATGACTTGGGCCCGGTCGCGCTGAATCTTCTTCAACACTCTGGGTAGAAGTGGTATAGGCGGAAAGGCGTACAACAGACCGCAACTCCACTCGCGACGAAAAGTGTCGCCGAGCGAGTGCCGCCTTGGAAATTCCAACGCGCAGAACTGCTGACATTGCGCGTTCTCTTCGGTGGCGAACAGATCTAACCAAGGCTCTCCCCACTGCTGAAAGAGACCTTGCGCCACCTCCGAGTGAAGACGCCATTCGTGATCCATCATGCACCTGCGGCTGGAGTTCGTCCGCCCTGGCGTTTAGGGAACCTGCCAGGTGTTGAACCATCAGGAATATGCCCTGATGTTCCAGCCATGTCCAGAGGCGCAGAGCCTCCTGACATAGGGTCCATGACCCCACCCCGCCCTGTTTGTTGCAATACCACATGGCGGTGGTGTTGTCTGTGAACACCTGCACTACCTTCCCTTTGACAGAGGGAAGGAATGCCTTGAGTGCAAGTCGGATCGCCCGGAGCTCCAGAATGTTGATATGGAGCCTGGACTCCGCCGGAGACCAGAGGCCTCTGATCTCCGCCTCTCCCATGTGACCGCCCCATCCCAGAAGGGACGCGTCCGTGACAACTGTGTGCTCTGGCTGGGGAAGGGAGAGGGATCTGCCCATGACCCATTGCCGGTTCGAGAGCCACCACTGCAACTGTTTTGCAGTCCCCTCCGAGATCTGGACGTGATCGGACAGGTTGCCCTGGTGCTGCGCCCACTGGAACTTCAGGTCCCACTGCAGAGCCCGCATATGCCATCTGGCATGATCGACCAGCAGGAGGCCATGAGGCCCAGCAGCCTCAGGGTCATCCGTACCGAAACCCAGGATAGAGGCTGAAAGATCGGAATCATAGCCTGAATAACCCGGACTCGCCGTTCGGGAGGATAGGCCCGAAACTGCGTCGTGTCCAGAACTGCCCCGATGAAAAGGAGCTGTGGAGAAGGAATCAGATTTGACTTCGGCACATTGATGGAGAACCCCAGGGAGTGCAGGAGTTCGGCCGTTGTCTGGAGGTGGGAGACGACTGCCTGGAACGAGCCCGCCTTCAGCAGCCAGTCGTGGAGGTAGGGGAAGACTGGAACCCCTGCCCGGCGCAGATGGACTGCGACCACCGCCATCACTTTCGTGAACACCCGAGGGCGCTGGTAAGGCCAAAGGGAGCACGGTGAACTGAAAATGCTCGAGGCCTACCGTGAACCGCAGGTAACGCCGGTGGGCCGGCAGGACGGGGATGTGGAAATATGCGTCCTGCAAGTCCAACGCTACCATCCAGTCTCCAGGGTCGAGAGCAGTCAAGACCTGAGCTAGGGTGAGCATCTTGAACTTCTCCTTCCGGAGGAAGCGATTGACGTTCCGGAGGTCCAAGATAGGACGCATGTCCTCCTTGTCCTTCTTGGGCACCAGAAAGTAGTGGGAGTAGCAACCACGTCCTACTTCTGGGGTCGGAACATGCTCGATGGCCCTCTTGGCCAAGAGGGCCGTGACTTCCTTCTGCAGAAGCACCAGGTGATCCCCTGACATGCGGTGGAATTGAGGTGGCATGGCTGGGGGGGGGGTCTCGAAGGGGAGGGAGTAGCCCCTTCGGACAATGTCCAAAACCCACCTGTCCGAGGTGATGGCACGCCAGGGGTGAAGGTGATGGCGGACCCTGCCCCCTACTGGCGTGCTGTGCACCTGAAAGGAAAGACTAGGAGGGCTTGGAGGCCGCGGGCGGGGTTGGTGGCCTGACCCGCACGCTGGTTGCCTGACCCGCCACGGCGGAAGCCACGTCCTCGGCCACGCGAAGACGCTTGCTGCGCGGGCCGGTGGCTGGGCAGCAGATGTGACTGGGCGCCTCTTCCGTGGCCACGAAAAGCAGAGGTTAGCGGAGGGCGTACAGCAGAAAGGCCCAGGGACTTGGCAGTAGCCCGTGAGTCCTTAAAACGCTCCAGCGCATGGTCTGCTTTGGTACCAAAAAGACCGACTCCATCAAAGGGCATGTCCATGAGTGTGTTTTGGACATCACCCGAGAAACCAGTTGTCCTCAGCCAGGCGTGGCGACGCAGCGCCACTGTCGTTGCAAGCGATCTGCCCAGCGAGTCGGCGGTATCAAGGCCACAACGGATGGTGTACTTCGCCGCATCCCTTCCTTCCGCAATGGCGCGGGAAAGCAGTGTCTGGACCTCCTCAGGACACTGGGGCAAAAGAGCGCCAGCGAATCCCACAGAGAGTGGGAGTATTGGCCCAAAAGGCAAGCGGTGTTGACGGACCGCAAGCCAGCACTGGAGGAAGAAAAGGCCTTCTTCCCAAATTGATACAGGCGTTTGAATTCCCTATCCGGAGGGGCGGTAGGGAAGGCGGTTTGGGAGGCAGAGGCTTGGACAACCAAGCTCTCGGGGGTGATGTTGAGAGAGAAACAAGGGGTCACCCGGAGCAGGGCGATGGCGTCGGCCACGTTCCTATCCACAGGAGCCCCTGTGGCGGGCTTGGACCAGGTGCCCAAAAGAACGTCAGAAAGTGCATCATTAAACGGCAGCAATGGCTCCGAGGAGGTAGCTGCCGGCTGAAGCACTTCCGTCAGGAGGTTAGTCCTGACAGCCACTGTAGGCAATTGGAGGTGTAAGGCTCCAGCTGCTCTACGCAACACCGTTGCGAAATTTGCTCCCTCCTCCGTAGCCACGGAAGGAGGAGACAGCATGCCAGTGTCAGGGGAAGTGTCCAGACCACTGGCATTCCTAAGTTCCTCTGTCCAGTCCTGATCATAGTCACACTGCTGTGTGAGAGGGTCATCCGACCCCTCCCAGCTCTCCTGGTCCTCCTCAGGTTGAAAATAAGGAGGAGGAGGGACGTCCGGGACCCAAGGTCTCATGGGCGCCGGAGCCGGCGTCGAGGCTGGTGGGACAGGCGGCGCCGGGACCGGAGTCGGCGGCACCAGGGCAATCCCATTAGGGCCCGCGGGGCCCGAAGGCGCACCGGAGGGGCCTTGAGGCCCGAAGAGGCGGGCCATGGCCGACAGGAATTCCTGTATCTCGGCCGGAGTCATCCCCGAACCCCGGAAGGACGGGTAATGCGGGGGCGGCGCCACAGGCACATCCGGAGCTGCGGGGGCGGGGACGGTGCCGACAGGGGCCTTAGCCGAGTCGCGAGACCGGCGAGGCGAAGTCTTAGAGCGATGGTGCTTCTTGTAGACTTTTTGTGCTTCGACTTACCCGAGGAGTGCGAAGACTTGGACTCTGATGACAGGCGAGGACTCCGCGACCGGCCCCTCGACCTCTCGCGTGACCGGGGCTTGGTGCGGCGTGGAGCCGACTGCCGGACCTTGAGGAGCTTTCGAGACCGCTCTCGCAAAGCCTTCGGGTGCAAGGCTCGGCAGTCGGAGCACGACTTCGTGTCGTGATCGCGGCCGAGACAGTAGAGACACTCTAAGTGCGGGTCTGTGATCGACATCATACGACCACAGACGTCGCATGGCTTGAAGCCGGGCATCCCTACCGACACCTTCGGAGTCGATAGACTCGTGAGAAAAAACAGTAAAAAATCACCAAAAATATAGTCAAAAAATGACTAGGGCACTGCTCTTCCCGGATCTGCGCTTACTGGCGCGGAAAAAGAAGAACTGACGTCAGCGCGCAGGGGCGGCGCCTAAGTACTGCCCGCGACGTCATCCCGGCGATCACGACGCCGACGACGGACGCGGAGCCGCACGACGCCGCCTACCGACACGCAAGGGTACTGCTACGCAAAAACTTTCCGGATCCAGCCTGACGCCTGGGGATATTCTAAGGTAAGGAATCTGTCACTAACGTGTCTCTTTCAGATTTGGACTAACTAGACTGGTGTCCTGCCTCTTATCCTGAGAGCGTACTTCATTGGACTTTTTGCATTTGGGATAATATTGCCGGTACGCTCTGCCGGCGTGTACGCCACCCTTCTCGGGTCCCTGCACTCCAGAAGGAGCTACGTGTGTTTTGGGATTTATACTGAGGAGTGCGTTTGGACCGGCCTGGCGTATGTACTTCACTGAAGATTTAGAAGCCCCGAGTTCGGCAAGAATCACACAAGGGTAAGCCTGCGTTCTGCTCGTCCGTCCCTTGTGGGGGGTGTCGGTGACACGCGTCGGCGGACGAGGGACTCCGACGCTACCCCGGGGCAGCGGCGAGACGAGCAGTCACTGCCTTTGTGAGTGCCGTACTAACGTGGATGCGTGTTTTTCACTCACTCGTGCCTTTCTATACACCCCCCTCCCCCTGCTTTCTCGTGGCTACCATTCTGCTGTGATACGCGGTGATTACTACCGGCACACCACTCCCTTGTAATATACCTCTTTGGGACAGATAGCTAGGGGACGGTGCGAGCACGACATTTTGGCCCATAAAAACATTTTTTCGCATGTGAAGTACTACTGGGTTCGCGATACTCTCTACCCAGGGCAGATAACACGGACACGACGCACAAGGCAGAGGGAACTTTCCATTTTAAGGGAAAGGGGATTCTAAGCAAGTGACACCGTATCACGAGTCCAAGTGAAGCACATTATGGAGGAGGAAGCGGAAAGAAGAGCGGCTGCTCTAACGCTATTCAGTAGAAAGCCTGGAACTATTAATAAAGCGGACAAATCAGACAAATCAAATCCAGCTATACATCCACTGGAAGAGAAAATCAGAAAACTTGAAAAATTAAAACGATACGAAACATCGAAGTGGTGGGAGGCAATCTCCCTTCAGAACTACGTTGACCAGGCAATGGTACCAAGGGGACTCAGGATATTCATTACCCCAACCTATGAGGCACCGAATCCCCGAATGCTCGAAGAGTGGTCTGCGATACAAAAGGGGGATGATGGACGGAACGTTTGAGCCAATCAAACACTCACCCCCAGTCAACTGATCTGGGTTTAATCCATCATCATTCTTTAGCTCACTCCACCACCCCAGTTCAGACATGGCCATATGCAAATCAGTCTGACCCTGTGCCTCATGGGAACAGTCCAGCCCGAACTGCCAAGCCATGTCTTCCCTGGACCGGAAACAAGCATCCTAGGACCGGTTTCTGGCATTCCAGCCGTCATCAGCCAGGCTTGCTTGAATCCAGTGGCAAAGTGAGCAAGGGACCCACGTCTGGGCATACCCCCGCCAACTTAGGGCGAACAAAGCGATACAAAAGGGGATGATGGACGGAACGTTTGAGCCAATCAAACACTCACCCCCAGTCAACTGATCTGGGTTTAATCCATCATCATTCTTTAGCTCACTCCACCACCCCAGTTCAGACATGGCCATATGCAAATCAGTCTGACCCTGTGCCTCATGGGAACAGTCCAGCCCGAACTGCCAAGCCATGTCTTCCCTGGACCGGAAACAAGCATCCTAGGACCGGTTTCTGGCATTCCAGCCGTCATCAGCCAGGCTTGCTTGAATCCAGTGGCAAAGTGAGCAAGGGACCCACGTCTGGGCATACCCCGCCAACTTAGGGCGAACAAAGCGATACAAAAGGGGATGATGGACGGAACGCTTGAGCCAATCAAACACTCACCCCCAGTCAACTGATCTGGGTTTAATCCATCATCATTCTTTAGCTCACTCCACCACCCCAGTTCAGACATGGCCATATGCAAATCAGTCTGACCCTGTGCCTCATGGGAACAGTCCAGCCCGAACTGCCAAGCCATGTCTTCCCTGGACCGGAAACAAGCATCCTAGGACCGGTTTCTGGCATTCCAGCCGTCATCAGCCAGGCTTGCTTGAATCCAGTGGCAAAGTGAGCAAGGGACCCACGTCTGGGCATACCCCCGCCAACTTAGGGCGAACAAAGCGATACAAAAGGGGATGATGGACGGAACGTTTGAGCCAATCAAACACTCACCCCCAGTCAACTGATCTGGGTTTAATCCATCATCATTCTTTAGCTCACTCCACCACCCCAGTTCAGACATGGCCATATGCAAATCAGTCTGACCCTGTGCCTCATGGGAACAGTCCAGCCCGAACTGCCAAGCCATGTCTTCCCTGGACCGGAAACAAGCATCCTAGGACCGGTTTCTGGCATTCCAGCCGTCATCAGCCAGGCTTGCTTGAATCCAGTGGCAAAGTGAGCAAGGGACCCACGTCTGGGCATACCCCCGCCAACTTAGGGCGAACAAAGCGATACAAAAGGGGATGATGGACGGAACGTTTGAGCCAATCAAACACTCACCCCCAGTCAACTGATCTGGGTTTAATCCATCATCATTCTTTAGCTCACTCCACCACCCCAGTTCAGACATGGCCATATGCAAATCAGTCTGACCCTGTGCCTCATGGGAACAGTCCAGCCCGAACTGCCAAGCCATGTCTTCCCTGGACCGGAAACAAGCATCCTAGGACCGGTTTCTGGCATTCCAGCCGTCATCAGCCAGGCTTGCTTGAATCCAGTGGCAAAGTGAGCAAGGGACCCACGTCTGGGCATACCCCCGCCAACTTAGGGCGAACAAAGCGATACAAAAGGGGGGTACAAAAGGGGATGATGGACGGAACGTTTGAGCCAATCAAACACTCACCCCCAGTCAACTGATCTGGGTTTAATCCATCATCATTCTTTAGCTCACTCCACCACCCCAGTTCAGACATGGCCATATGCAAATCAGTCTGACCCTGTGCCTCATGGGAACAGTCCAGCCCGAACTGCCAAGCCATGTCTTCCCTGGACCGGAAACAAGCATCCTAGGACCGGTTTCTGGCATTCCAGCCGTCATCAGCCAGGCTTGCTTGAATCCAGTGGCAAAGTGAGCAAGGGACCCACGTCTGGGCATACCCCCGCCAACTTAGGGCGAACAAAGCGATACAAAAGGGGATGATGGACGGAACGTTTGAGCCAATCAAACACTCACCCCCAGTCAACTGATCTGGGTTTAATCCATCATCATTCTTTAGCTCACTCCACCACCCCAGTTCAGACATGGCCATATGCAAATCAGTCTGACCCTGTGCCTCATGGGAACAGTCCAGCCCGAACTGTCAAGCCATGTCTTCCCTGGACCGGAAACAAGCATCCTAGGACCGGTTTCTGGCATTCCAGCCGTCATCAGCCAGGCTTGCTTGAATCCAGTGGCAAAGTGAGCAAGGGACCCACGTCTGGGCATACCCCCGCCAACTTAGGGCGAACAAAGCGATACAAAAGGGGATGATGGACGGAACGTTTGAGCCAATCAAACACTCACCCCCAGTCAACTGATCTGGGTTTAATCCATCATCATTCTTTAGCTCACTCCACCACCCCAGTTCAGACATGGCCATATGCAAATCAGTCTGACCCTGTGCCTCATGGGAACAGTCCAGCCCGAACTGCCAAGCCATGTCTTCCCTGGACCGGAAACAAGCATCCTAGGACCGGTTTCTGGCATTCCAGCCGTCATCAGCCAGGCTTGCTTGAATCCAGTGGCAAAGTGAGCAAGGGACCCACGTCTGGGCATACCCCCGCCAACTTAGGGCGAACAAAGCGATACAAAAGGGGATGATGGAGAGTGGTCTGAGCATTCGGCGCTGAGCTCTAGGAAGATGTTGGAAATACTAATTAAGTATGCCTGGTTGGATAGGGATGAGATACTTAAACAGATCAAAGACATCATGGCCGAATTACAACATATGATGGACTCGGTAACTTTGAACAAAACACTTGAATCTATGAAAGAACGACTCAGGAAATATGAAGACGAAATCAAGGCGAGGAAACATAGAAAACTAAACCGGGACTATGCGGATTATGAGTCTGGAAGGATACATACTTTCAGCAAAAAATATGATCACTTGTACCTAAATCAAGACACCAATGATGAGGTACCGTTAGACACGAGAACTCCGACAGTCACAGCTAATTCAACCATAAGTGACACGGAATCTGATGTATCTGGTGGAAACACATCAGGTGAAGAACGCAATCCAAGACAGGTGAATTTTTTAGACTAGTTCCGGGTCCTACGGAAGGGCCAAAAAATATCGAGGGACAATTCACCACCGAGAGCACGGGGACGAGGACGGGGCAGAGGCCAACCAAACGCCGAAACAGAAAAAAGAGACTCCAACAATGTTGGCAATGCAGGCAGAGGAAGGGGCGCCATGGGAAATCGCAGGAAACGCTCCAACAAGAACTACTAATGGATATTGAAATGGTAAACAGAACAGTTGTCAACCTCTCAAAAAGACCGATGAGTGATGTGGAGAAACGGACTCTATGTTTAGGTCTCTCCTTTTGTCCCTCTTCCCCTTTTAATTATATTAGCACTCGCATTGATCTTTTTAAATTTGTGAGAAAGCTTAAATTAAAGAAATGGCACACATTGAAGAGATTGGGACACAGTCATGTTAGAAGTAATAGTAACAGGGGGACTGACAGTAATCTTTTGATTAGTGATGTAGACACGCTCATCACCTTGGTCGAATTGGAACAGAACACGGGGGAGAGTAGCGATCTTATTAGTGCCACGCAAACACTTGAGAGCATGGATTTAGAATACGATGCAGCCGCACGCACTGATTTTAGAGTTAAATCTACTTTCGTACCCCTACTCCCACACGACAATATCGATACGTTTCACGACTGCACTGTCAGGGCACTCAGTGATTTGAGAGTGAAAACTAGAAAACAGCAAGGACGTTTCAACTATAATCTCTCTCGCAGAGACAGGCACTTAAGGCTCTTACTGAGGATCCCAACATTGTCATTCGTCCAGCGGACAAGGGTGGCAATGTGGTCATCCTCAATAGGGATGACTATATTAATGAGGCCTCACGACAACTTGAGGACAATAGATTTTACATGCATGTTACTTACGAAACATACAATCTGAGTATTACTGACATATGGGACAAGCTGTTAACTTGGAGGGACAAGGGTCTCTTGGAGTGGGAGGAGTTCTGCTATTTGAATAATGACCATCCCAGACTCCCCATATTGTATCTTTTGCCCAAACTCCATAAGGACAGCACTAGACCACCAGGGCGCCCTATTGTGTCATCTATAGGGAGTGTCACCGAACATATTTCCAAATAGGTCGATAATTTTTAAGGAATTTTGTCATACAATTACCTAGTTACATAAGGGACACAAAGGATTTTCTGTGCAAAATGGAAAATCTGACATGGAATCCGGACTACTTTATCATTTGTCCTTGATGTATACTCCCTATATACCATAATTGATCATCAGCAGGGTCTGGAGGCATGTGAACATTTTTTGAAGCATAGACCACTGAGGTATCGGGAGCATAGTCGCATGATTATTGAAATGACAGAATTCTGCCTTAAAAATAATATTTTTGCCTTCAATGGCGCCCTCTATAGGCAGACTACAGGCACGGCGATGGGATCTTGTTTCGCTCCCAGTTTTGCCAATCTGTTCATGGGCTACTGGGAGGAGGAAATCTTTGCCAGCCTCACCCTTAAAGAGGACCTCCAGAAAGTCATCATGTGGTTACGTTACATTGATGACCTCTTCATCATCTGGAGGGGCTCCAAGGTTGAGGCTGAGGATTTCATCAAGAAATTGAATATGAACAAGTATAACATCTTCCTCGCTAGCAACATCCATGCCACTAAAGCAGAATATCTTGATGTTTGCCTTGAAATAAAAGAAGGGAAAGTATGTACTTCTCTGTTTCGGAAGGCCACGGCAGGTAACAGTATCCTGCATGCCCTCAGCAGCCACCCGGAGGCACTCAAATGGAGTATACCGTATGGAGAACTGCTGAGGGCGAAAAGGAATTGTAACAACGCTGCAGCCTATGCTGAGGAGAGTAAGATTATCATCAGCAGGTTCAGAACCAGGGGCTATCCTAACTGGGTCCTGAACAAAGCTAGGGACAGGGCGGCGGGGGTAGAGGGAACACAGATCCTGCAAGATAAATCAGTGGTGGAAGGGGAACAGGAGATGGACAGTACACGCATGATTCTCACTTATAATTCTGATTCACAGAAAATCAAACGTATCTTAGCTAAACACTGGGATATTTTGAGAAGTGATGGGATCATAGGTAATATCATGACAGAGAGACCGAACGTGACATACAGACGGGATAGAAATATCCGTGACCTGGTGGTCAAGAATGACATCACCAACTACCCCTAGCCATGGCCTCATAGGGTTCTTCCCTTGTGGCCATTGCAAAGCGTGTAGACACAGTATATCCAGGGGAACATTGGAGTATAGGGGTGTCACCAAGAAAATCACCCAATTTCTAACCTGTAGCACTAGCTTTGTCATTTATGCCATTGAGTGTAGCTGCAAGCTATGGTACATTGGGAGCACCACATGCACAGCGAAGAAAAGGGTCCTTGAACATCTAAGGGCTATCACCAATAACGATCCTAAATATCCGGTGGCACGTCATTTTTATGACAAACATTTTTCCAACATAGCAGAGCTAAGCTATCTGATTCTCGAACAAATTCCTAAAAATCCCAGAGGAGGGGACAGAGTGCTTACACTTAGACAACGTGAATCTAGATACATTATTGATTTTCACACTAAAACCCCTGGAGGGTTAAATATGGATGAGGAATTATCTATACATCTAAGGGAGAGCTGTTGAGTGCTCCCTTGAGACTGGTTTGCTGAGATGTATGAGTGCATTTTGCTCCCTATAGGCTTTTTTGGCAAGAGGACTCTTGCCATTTTTTAGCCGTTTCCTCCCTGTCCGGGTGTGCATCAGAAGAATGTTTTTAATGTATTTTTATAATTGTTTGTGATAATGTTTGCTTAACATTCAGTCACTTGATTTTAACCTACTACTTTTTTTCTTTTGTTTCTGTTGCAGGCGAAAAGGAAGGTGCACATTCACTGGCACATACCCACACGGGCAACCTACCCTTTTCACCGTTTGCTCCCCTGTCACTTCACTCCTCACTTTTGTAAATTCTAGTATAGAAGATGTTAGGGTAGTTGATTATTGTCAGAGGCACGAGCTTTTTGCTACCTTCTGCGGCTGGATTCAAGGGCACTTGCATTACATCACGTTATTTATTACTATGTTAACCAGGATGGCTAGCAACTGCAATATGCCAGGGCACTTGCCCTTTATTTTTCTTGACTATGAAACAATAATAAACTAACACGTCGATTGTGTAGGTAGATTGAGGATAATTGTTGAGCGGCTTAGCCCCGTCGTACTTTGACGTGGCTTGGATTTCTTCCTTGAGAAGCGTGACTGTGGGCTTGTGCCAGAGTACATACACGTATTTGAACATGTATTGTGACTCTGCATTATTATGTCCGCGTATTTTGCTTTGATTACATTTCTATATGCATATATTTTCTTTTAACCGACGATATGTAAAGGAGATTGTACTTTTACTGTTACATCATGGCCGCCAAGTTTCTGACTATTGACATGTCCTCTTTTGATTTCTAGTGTTTGTACTCGTGCAATAACTTTATTAGCTACCGCATTCTATGTGCTCTTTTCACGTGATCAAGGCCGTTTACAGTCGAAACGCGTTGTGGAATAAACTTGGACTAACTAGACTGGTGTCCTGCCTCTTATCCTGAGAGCGTACTTCATTGGACTTTTTGCATTTGGGATAATATTGCCGGTACGCTCTGCCGGCGTGTACGCCACCCTTCTCGGGTCCCTGCACTCCAGAAGGAGCTACGTGTGTTTTTGGATGTATATGTATATATATATATATATATATATATATATATATATATATATATATATATACACACACACACAAATGTTAAAGTGACGTTATAGTTAGGTAATTACAAAAATAGGATTTTAGCATTTTAGCTTCATTTAATTTTTTTTTTTAAACGAGCAATTATCTGAAAAACCAAAGGTTACAGTGATGTTATAGTTAGATATTGTAATAATACAAAAACTAATGTTCAACAAACAAAAATCCACTGAAATTCACCAGTTATACTTTACTGAGCTAACTATAACCTGCGCCTCTGACATGCACTGCTTTGGCCTCACATATTAATTCACTCATGACATGTTAAATATTATCATTGAAGACATCCCTGAGGACATCTCAAAAGAAAGAATTGATGACATAAATCATGACATCATCCAAACTACTACTCCTCAAATAACTCAACAAACAACTTGATCATTTAAAAATAAATAAAGTAGGTAATAAAGGGCCTTTATGTACAAAATAGAAACCGTGTAATATTGGAAACAAGTTTGTTTAGTGTAGTATTGGAAAAAAAGCCTGACTCAATATGGTAAAAGTTAAATGGTGCACACTTTAGCTAAGAGCAAAGCTTTACAAGGGAACAGTATTTCATATAAACAAGGTAGAGAGGCAGAGCAACTAGTGTCAGTTGCAGATGTACACTTTAAATAGGTTGCAGTTTCATTCAGATGCCTGTTGCTAAAGCATATCAAAAACAAAAGCTTCAACATAAGTTATTAACCTGTTTACTTTACTGTATGCCTTCCAGTATGAAGAGCTCATAGCAGATTGTCAAAACCGTTGTATGAAATGACAGTTATGTCATTAATGTCAGCTGAGATGCCATCAGTGATGCCATCAATAATGTCACTCAACATCTCATGAGTGATGTAACACGTAAGTTCATAAGCAATGCATTTTTTGGGGGGGAGGGGGAGTTTTTTATATAGCGCATACTAGACCTGAAGGTATCAGAGCACTTTCCATGAGCACCGTTTGTGTTACAGACGGACACATTCATTTTTGTTAGGCATGGGAGATTAAGTGATTTACCCAGAATCACAGGATGTTGACAGTCTATGCCGAGCCTCAAACCCGGTTTCCCAGCTCCAAGGTCGACCGCTCTAGTCGTTAGGCCAGATCCTCTCTCTACATGGTAGGGGTGCAAGATACAGTTAGCTCAGTAAATTATAACTGATAAATTTCAGAGTTTTTTGTTTTTTAAACATTATTTTTTGCATTATTTCAAAACCTAACTATTATGTCATTTTAACCTTTATTTTTTATCAGTGAATGTCTAGGTTTTTTTTACGTAAGCTAAAATCTTTTTACCTTACCTATATTGTCACTATATCCTTAGTTTTTTCAGTGAATTTGAGATCTTCTTACAATACCCAACTACAACGTCACAAACATTTGGTTTGATCAATGAATTCTTGAGGTTCTTTGATTATATTCACCCATCTTCCCCACTGACCACATCTTTTGGCAGTGTGTGGCAGGTGCCTAGCTACAGGGCCCTTTTAGGCTATGCCCTGCACCCAACTCCCTGTAGAGGGTCAACCCCTCCCCCAAACCCCCACCAAGATCCCCACTACACATTATTTCTTTTTCCTTAATACTTTTTCGCTGTACTGCAGTAGTCCCATGTTACCACGACTAAGATTCAGCTCCATGGTACTGTGGGTCCTTGAAATCTTCACCTAGTGAATTTGCATAGTCCCATGGTACGATTCCCACAGGAGTACTGCTGTACCTCACGGGAGCGATGCCCTGGATTATGCAGTGCATTCTGTCAGGGTCTGTCCGGGACTATGTGGGGAACACAGTCAGGGGCTTGGGCAAGGACTGGGAACAGGGTAGAAAACAAAGACAGAGAGGAGTACAGCGCTGCCCAGGAGCACACAGGAAGTCAGAGGAGAAAAGGGATCCAAAGGGGAAGCCTGTAGAGGTGAACAAGAAGGGTGAGACTCGGAAAGGAAGGGCACTCATGAGGCGGCTCAGCATTCAGAATCACTTAAACCCAGGACGGATGTGCAATACACTTAAACATGAAACAACGTTAACAATAAAGGGGATGTGGGGTAAAGCACTCAGGAGCTCCACACGGTAAAACTGAAGCTCAGTAAGTTCATCACCCACAATTGCTGTTACAGATACTGACTGGAAATACCCACATATAGGATATGTATACAAAGGCAGGGTCTGTGGAGCTTATACCTATGGTGATGTTATAACAGTAACTCAAAGACAATACTCACAGTGAACAAGAAACACCACCTAGGTAGTCAGCCGTGCCCACGGATCCTGGCGATCAAACAGGAACACGCAAGGCAGTAACAGCAAAGGGGTAGAACTAAACACAAGCACAATAGACAAGGAGCTAGCAAAGAGGAGTGCTTAACAGGAAAGGAAGGAAATCACAGGGCACACTTGGCAGAAAGCAGGTAACAAACATACAAGGTAACAGAAGCGAGACAGCAGAATAGAAAGATAGCAAACTAGAACTGGAACCAAGGAAATGAGATGAAAGGCAGGGACTGGAAAAGGATATACAGAAAGGGAGGCTACAAGGGTATACTAGAATAGTACAGGGTCAGGAAACAAGAAAACAAAGTAGCGTAGGATGCAGTGCTGGGGCAAGAATTGAGCAAAGGCTCAGGAGTCAAAGTAGCACTACAGGTCAGGAACAAGGAAATGTTAAGGCTCAGGAATCAAAGAAGCACTGCAAGCAGTGCTGGTTCAGGAAACAGGAAAATGGCTACAGTTCAGGAAACAAGGAGTCAAGATCGCACTGCAAGCAGTGCAAGTCAAGCACAAGAAATAGCTGAAGCCCAGGAAAAGGAACAGAGACTAACTATAGCTCAGGATACTGGGTAGCACTGCAGGCAGTGCTAAGGCAGGCACAAGGAAAATAGCTATAGCTCAGGATACTAGGTAGCACTGCAGGCAGTGCTAAGGCAGGCACAAGGAAAATAGCTATAGCTCAGGAACACAGGAAACCAGGTAGCACTGCAGGCAGTGTTAATTCAGGCACAAGGAATAGCTATAGCTCAGGAAACAAAGAACAAGGATTATCTATAGCTAAGGAATCACTGGAAACAAAAAGCTCAGGGAGCACAGGAAACAAGGATCGGTCTCACCGGTAAACAGCTTACAATGACCAACACTGGACTGAAGGGAGCTGGGGCTTAAAAGAGCTCACAGTAATCATGTGCAGCAGGTGTGAGCAGGCTAGCAGCAGCCAGCCACAGGTGAGCTGAATTCCTCCACCCATCCTTGGCCTGCAGGGGTGGAGACTAAGCAGTGAGCAGGGAATCCTGGGTAATGGAGTTTTCAGGCATGAGTAGGCTGGCTTCACAAAACCCGGCATGGATTGGGAATGGATGTTAGTTCCCAATAAGTGTCCAAATGGCTGGAAGTCAGGATTTGCATGCAGGGGAGGGTCTGGAAGTTTATTAGAGGACTGGAAAGTCCCCCAGTTCAGCCCCCTGGTGGTGGACACGGGAATGCAGGGAGCAAGTCGTGACACATTCTTTTTTCATTTTTTGGCTCTTGGGGTGGGGGGCTTCCTGGGTGCCCCCTGAAGTGCCAGAGGGTCAGTGTATTCCTACCCTCCCTCCTCATATGTTTCTTTTCTTCAATGTCAAGACATAGGGACCAATCATCAGATCGCTTAGTCATGCGGGACCAGTACCGGTCCCAAGGGACCAAAATGACTGACTGACTGGAAAAAAAGGTGATTTAATGGGATTGTGAGGTTTTGGGATCCTAGTATTCTTAATAATGTATTTCAAGTGCTTTACTAATTATCATCAATTCAATTAATAATCATGACCCCCCATACCTCATGTAATAGGTTTGTGCCAAATTAGTTAGCCTCTGAGTCTCTGCCCCCACACTACCTCCCTGAGAAGGCTTGGAGTGCTCGTCTTGCTACCACTGAGGATCAAAAGCTTGAGAGATGCACTCAGTGTTCAGTTAGCAGGATAATATAGGTTAGGCACTGAGACAACAGAGGTAAAAGGCCCTAAAACACTACGGTTACAGCAAAATAACCCGTGTGCCCCAGGATCCTAGATATGTTCTGACAAACAGGAAGACAAACTGTCACCTATTTCCTCCCCAAACAAACCTCCATAGTCTTGAGAAATATAAAACATTCATAGCAAAGAGAGAAAACAGTTTCCCCTATTCACTGCAACACAAGATCTTTAGCAACAGCGAGGAGGGATAGATAACATTCAATCAAATCACCTTGAGACCAAAATGCTTCTGAGTAGGACCAAAACAAGAATAGAGAGAAAAGCTATCAAATCAGTGGTAGAGACAAGAAAGTCATTCAATAATGATAAAGGGGCTGACCAAAAGTATACATTGTTCTGTTCACAATATGTCTTCAACAACAAATAGCTAAAGCTGAAAACAGGCATCTGAAAATAAAAGTGAAACAAAGCACACAGGCAATACTTAAGCCACAGTAGGTTGCAGCTCTGCACATTCTTTGCTGTGACATGTCTCCTCCTATTGTCTCACTGTTATGTCTAAGCCAAGGAACACAAATAATGGTCCTATTTTGTTAAGTTGGAGGAAAAGGCTTTGGTGGCCTTGTTGGGTTTAAAGACTGAGCAGTCTGCTTCAAACCTCAATTAAACTTTTTCCATTTCTTTGCTCACATTCTAAGAACCGTGTTCTTTCTAGGATGGATACACAGGAATACTTCGTTTTAGTTAAACTAGCTGGCTTATTTGCTAATGTAATGCTATGATTCACAGGTTACTCTTGAACACCATTTTACAGCAGATAAATGATCTTCATAACCCAATTTTATCATACAAACAACATGGCCCTTCTGGTTTCTAATAAAACCTCATGATTACTTTGTGGGACATCCATTTTGGAGTCAAAGGCTGCATGATGCTTTGGCATATCCTTATTGGAAATATGTGAAGGTTCTCATCATGCAATATTCTTGACTCTTCAGCCCTTTTAGTCAATGTGTGAAGCATCCTACCATTGGGACTATACCATTGTATACACTGTGACACTTAGCAAGCCCAAAGTTAAAGATCAGAGATATGAAAGTAGTAGCTAATTCCACTCACTGCCCGGCTACACTGCATTTCCCTTTTTCCGCTCCTGGCAGATCAGACTTTTCTCCATTCACACGAACAGAGAGAGGTGGGATGCCTTGCTATAAACAGTCTATCATAAATGTGTTATTTAGAAAATAATGACAAAGGCTACCTGTTTATAGTTAATAATTTCTTTCTCACTTCCTCTACTTGATGTTGAGCTTCCCCAGCTTCTGATTTCTTCAGAATTAAAAGGTTTTTAAATTGATGCAATTCAGCCATTGCTTCATTGACTACTAACAACACTCGTTCTTCTTCCTGCAGCAACAAGAGAATATTTCAATTTAAATGCTTACGTTTTAAATTTAAAAACAGCAAATTTCCCCTTAGAACAGTGCACGTTATACTTCATTCCTGAAGGATGATTAACAATTTACTTTCTTTCAGTAATGGTCTTTATATTAGATACTCTAGCTAAATGCAGATTTCTCACCTTAGAATATCCTCAGGAGCCAGACTGAATCCAGAGAATTATGTAGCAGTGCTCCTGTTCACCAACAAGTGGTGCTCTGTGCTGACATCATACCACCCAGGAAGAGACGTAGCGGAGCCGCATATAAGCGTCATCCCAGCATGCTGACATCATTTTCTTGTCTCTTTCCCTTTCCATGCTCTCAGAGGCGGAGCATGAACAATTGATGGTAACAGTGTGTTGATCACTAACTTCGGACCTTTTTAGATGTTACAAGAAAGCACTGACCAGAACAAGGAGGTGGCTGGAAAGTGAGGAATCTGCAGATACAGGATCCACCAGAAACAGTTTTAATTGAAAGTAAATTGACACTTCTATCTGCAGATTCCTCACTTTAGAATAGATACCAAAGCAGTGCATTCCCAGAGGGGAGGGTCTGCAGAACAGATCAGAGCAGAAAGTCTTGCATAATCGAGTGGGCGAAGTGTAGTTCCCACCGGACCTGGCAATCAAGGCAGTAGGGCTTCGTGAACATATGTACTGATGCACATGCCGAAGCCTGGCAGATACCAAGAACGGGTTACCTTTGTGCCAATTCAGTGGTAGCAGCCTTGGACCTGGTGGAATGGGGTCTCAGACCTTTCAGGGTGCTGCTCGTTGGCCAATGCATAGCAGCTTTTGGATTCAGAGAGCTAACCAATACAACAGCGTTTTTTTATGCATATTCTATCATTTTCTTCCTCCAGAAAACCCCACAAAGAGCTGATTGTCCACTCGATGGTCCTTCGCATAATCAATGTAAAAACTTAAAGCCCTTTTGGTGTCTAACTGATGGAGCCTCATCTCCTTTTTTGAGAGGTAAGCTGGAGAGATTGACTGCACAACACAAAAAGGAGTCACAACTTTTAGTAAAAATGCTGTCTCAGTCCACAGTATTAATTTGTCTGGAAAGTAGGTAGTGTAGGGTGATTGTGCTGAAAGAACCTACAGGCTACTAATGGACTAACTGATAAAACTGTAATTACTTTTCAAAGTGAGGAGACACATTGAGCAACTTTGCAATGGATCAAAGGACATACACATGAGGAACGTGAAGATCAAGTTAAGGTCTCATTGGGGCATTACAAATAGTGTCGGAGGGAACATGACGCGTCAAACCATTAACAAACCTCATCAATACAAATGATTTAAACAAAGATTGTTGGCTCAGCAAATGTAGAAAGACTGGAAGGGCCAATAAATAACCTTTTGCTGTGCCCAATGAAAGGCCTTTATGGGAATAAAGACTAAACAAACAAACCAACATCCGACAGCTTAACTTGTAAGAGGTTAGTGTCCGGGGCACCACATCAGGTTACAAACTTGTTCCAGCACCAGTGCAGATGGACTTCGTCGAGGGACATCTGGCGGCATGGCTGATATCTGCCACTTCAAACCACAAATCAAATGCAGTCAATTGCTGCTGCTCAAATCTCCACGCATGCAGGGGTAAGATGCGTGGGGTAAGATGCGTAGGTTCAGGTGCAAAGCCCAGCCCAGTTGCTGAGATAAGTTGGAGGTAACTCCCTAAATGGTAGTCTAATCGGAGGGGTGATGCTCATACTTAGGAGTCCCCGGTACCTCTCCTGGCACAATCATGGGCAACTAAGGTGATCTGGGCCCAGCCAGCCTTGATCTATTTCAGAACTTGGGGCAGGGGAGGTAGTGGTGGGGAGGTGTACATTGTTACATTTCAGCTGGAATGTGACACCTAACTAATGTTCTTGCGGAAATTCCAATATTTAAAACCTTTAACTGTAAAACTGTGTGTTTTCGACAGTGACGAAAAGATCTAGTCAGGGCACTCCCCACTGCTTGAACATGACTTAGGACATCATGGGATGTAGACGCTACTCATGATCTGCTAGATGGCTCAGGTGGTCCACTCAGGGATACAAGGAAACTACCAGGTGGTTGGCGATCAGTAAGATGTTCTGGCAGTCCAGCCACCTCCAGAGACACACAGGAGCCCACTCTGGCTAGCTTGTTGCAGGACCACATGGCGGTGGTGCTGTTCGTGAGAATTTACACCAGCCTTCCCTGATGGATGACAGGAAGGCCTTCAGGGCCAGACACATGGTCCGAAACTCTAGCAGACTGATGTGGAGCCAGCCGTCTACTGGAGATCACAGGCCTCTGATCTCCGACTCCCCCAGCTGACTACCTGCCTCCTTCATTCCACACAAAACAAGATATTGTTATGGCATCAATTTTGTAAGCTCCGCTTGGGGGAGCGAGAATGGCCTGGAATATGATAAATTTTGATTGGTCAGCCACCTCTGCAGATCCTGTAGCCTCTCCTCCGAGACTTGGATAGTTTTGAAACAGCAGGATTGATGCTGGGTCTACTGGGATTTCAGGTTCTACCACAGGGCTTGCATGTGCCACTTGGCATAGCTAACAAGGAGGATTCAGCGTCACACTCAACAGGATCTAGGATCGAACCTGAAATATAGGGATCATAACCTGAATATCCAGGACACGTTGTGGAGGAGAAAAAGCCTTGAACCCTACCGTGCCCAGGATAATCCAGATGAATGGAAGTCTTTGCAGTGTAATCAGGTGGAACTTTGGCTCTTTTATAGTAAACTCCAACGATGTTAGGAGTTCTACCGTCATCCGAGGTAGCCCAGGACCGACTGCAGCAAGCACACCCTCAGCAGCAAGTCATTGAGGTATGGAAAATACAGGAAGTCCCGACTTCCGAAGAGAGGCAATGATCACCGCCACCATATACATGAACACCCAAGGGGTGCGGGTGAGGCAGAAGGAAGGATGGTAAAGTGAAAATGCTCCTGGTCCAGCTTGAACTGCCTGTAATGTCTCTGGGAATGCAGTGACGGCATAACAAAATACTAGAGCAGAAAGCATCTGAACCAAAGTGAGCACTTTCAATTTGTCCTGACCCAGGGAGGTATTCAGGGGTCAAAAGTGCAGGATGGGCTTGAGGCCACCCATCCTTTTTCAGGATGAGGAAGTAGTGTAAAGAACACTCAAATCTCTGAGGGTCCAGTACTCTGTCTATAGCACCCTTTGGGGAGCAGCAGGATAGAAATTCGTACTGGTGTCAGAGGAACATTGGGTGGGACAAATAAAAAAGGTACTGTATAGCCCTTTTAGACAATTTGTAAGACCCACCTGTTGGATCGCATACCTGGGAAGAAATGGTGAATCCTGTCCCCACCGCTTGGGTATGAGTCGATGAGGCCAAACTAAAGCAGTTTGTTGGCTGCTGTAGCAGTGGAAGAGGAATTGGTGCTCCTGCAGGCCTGTGCACTGCATGGCGGTTCCATGTCCACCTCCCCAAAAGGACTGGGCTAGCTACTTCATCACTGAATGGAAGGCTACCGCGGGCCCATATACCAGCCCCCTGGAATAGCTCCCCTAAACCTTTGGAACAGGAAGGGAAATAGTTTTGCAAGGGTCAGAAGTCCCAAGAAGCACACTGCAGCTCTGCTATCTTTAAAGCATTCCAGAGCAGAGTCCGTCTTCTCTATGAAGAAGCATTTATATGTTATTACTTTAGGGGTGCCTTTGTGTGTAGAGCCTGATGAGATAGCAGGACACGTTCTAAGAGATGAGAGTACAAGGTCATTCCAGCTTTAACAGTTCCTGTCTACTGCTAAGGCTAATGTAAATTCTTTTTGGATTGTTCTTTGTTTATCCGATTGCTGCTATTTGACCACATACCAGATTGTGTCCCTTTCAAACAGTTCTTTATAAAGTTATCCTTTTTTTAGTAGGCATACAATAAAGCACATTTATAACTGCACTCATGTATGTCATGCTGGCATGAAATTTAATTGAAGACTACAGTTATACCTGTAAGCCAATTTAGTCTGTATGTCCTGATTATATGACTTTATAGTTTGCTTTCAGTGCTCTAGTGTGTTGCGCTTACACAGACTTTTTTAGGTCGAGCTTTAGCGGCAGCGCGCATGCGCTGCTTGCTCTGCGAGGCATGCAGTAGTCCAGTATGGGGAGACAAGCTTTCCTCACTCTCCGCCCATATTTTTCATTGGCTTCTGTGTTTGTCCTTCGTAAATTCGGTCTTCTGATTGATAATGAGGTTTCTTAGTCCCGCCTTATTATGCCATGTCGTCATTTGTATCCTTCCGTGCCTATTGGCCCCTTTACTTCAAGTGTTGAATGAGCACTCTTTTCTTTCTGTGACTTCTCTCCCCTCTTCCCCCCTCCCGTTGTTCGTGCCTTCTCGCCCCCTTGCCCCCGCCCGCACTCCCGTTTGCAATGCAATAGGTCTTGCGTAAATGCGAGTCCTATTGCATTGCAAATGCTTGTTTAAACCAGGTGCTAAAGCTTCCTGAAGACCGTGCTTGCACTAGCCTAAAGCCACCACAAACAGGTCAGGCGGAATGTTCGGTATAAACACAGCGCAGGTCAGGGATATTTTGTCACTGAATGCCCTGCCCTTCCCACCTATGGCAGCGCGGTGACGCGCCTTGGAGGCGCGGTCGGGCGCAGGAGCGGAACCTGGTGCACGGGGCACGGTGCAGGAGGGCGATGATGCCAGGCATGGGGCGGGGTGGCGTGCGGCTGGGTTTCCAATGACCTGAAGTTGGTGAGTGGCAGCAAGCTAGAATCTGAAGTCTGTACATGGCGGAGGAAGACGGGGGCAGCTGGGAGACCCCCCGCATTTTGCAGAGCCTTTGGGGCAAGATATGTAAGTGTGCCCGGGATGGAGAGGGGTATCTCTAGCAGAGGTGCGGGATGGAGGCATTGTAATAGTCCCAGCGCAAATGGGGAAGTGACGGGCCAGCAGGGAAACAATGTGCCCCGTGTCAGCGTCCCCATGTGCCGCCAATATTTGCTCACTCTTTCCTCCACCACCCCCACCCCCTTCCCAAGGAGTGTAACGCGGCCCTCCGACCACCGGTAGATGCTTCGGTGGAGGGACCGGGCAGAGGTGCAGGCACTGGGAGAAGGTGGGGGCACTTCCTGCCAGCGCCTGGCACAGATCGCGCCCTTAAATGCAACTCCTAACAATTCCTTTCTTTAGCACTGCCCCTTTACGACTGTCCACCTTTCACAGGCGCGCCAGTATCGTGGTGTTAGTTCATTTTTCGTAGTCTCTTTTGCATTCAATTTGACCGTTTTACCAATGCTGCTAACTTTTGGCTTACAGTTGATGTTCCTGTGCCACATTTGTGGAATTTTGCACTCCATAAGTTCTCGTATTAGAGGGCTTCTTCCGTTTTGCCAGTCCGCTTTCTTTCCAGTTAGCTGCATCACGTTGTATTCACTGCCCCCTCTTAATCGATCTGGCATGAGAGCACAACTGACGTATGCATCCATTGGTACTAATTTGGTAAAGTATACAAGCTGTATGCACGCGAGTATGGCAGTGTCACCTCGGTCTATTAGTTGTTTGGTGTACTGTTCCACCTCCATCATGGAGTACTTTCATTTCAATGTATGAGGGACTATTTTACACTTAAAAAGTACAGCCACTAATACAAAAGGAGTTTGAGGGATACGTTCACAGGCAGGCTTTACAAACAAGTGTCTATTCAGATTTCGGGGCATTCGAGTCTTATTGCTGTTCTGAATATGGGGAGGTTTTAGTTGATTGTTAATCACTATGGGAACTTGTTCGAAGTCTTGCATGCTCGCACACAAATATTATTTGCTGCTCTTGTGTCTTTGGCACAATTGTGTTCCATTTGTTAATTTTGTGTCTTATTTTTCATGCTCACTTGCCTCCATTCTTGCTGCCCTGGCCATTCTCTTTCCACCTCTGGTGCTCTCCTTGGCACTTTGTCCATCACCTTTGTTACTGTGTGTGGGGCATTAGTTCAATTCTTGTGTCTCTCACTTAGTAACACGTTTCTAGAGTTACCCGCAACATTTGGCTGTATATCTGTGGCTGGCCCACTTCCTGCATTGCTGATCCTTCCTGCCAGTCCCAGTGTCACATACTTTGTCTCTTTGTTTCAGTCTTATTCTCAGTGCTCAATTCTTAACCTTTTGACTTCTGTGGGCCCTTAATGAATCACTACTGAAAACCGGGGACCCCAACCGAAGCAATTTCTATGCTTTGAACCTCAAAGCTATGCGCAAAATACAGAAAGAAATATACAAAAAACAATGCAAAATTATGAAATGTTTGACTTAGTAAACACACCAAAAATATATAAAAATCACAGTTTTAATGGGAAGGTTGGAACTTTTCAAAATCTGTTTTTATTTCTAAAAGGCAAAGCTATATGCTTGACTAGCATACCACTTTGTTTTCTTGCTCCTAATGCAACCTTCCCAGGGAAGGTTCTCTGTTCCCAGATTTAGGCGTTCTCGAATGGGTGGGCGCTCTTTTTCCTTCCTTGGTCCTTCACTCTGGAATACCCTTCCCATTGCCATCCGGAACGAAACAGTCTATGTTCAATTTCGCAAGGCTTTAAAGACCTGGCTCTTTAACAAATGATTCGGCTACTTAGTTTCACTATTTGGTCTTTGTCTTTGCGTGGCGTCGGGAAACCCTTCTTGGGTAGCTGTTGCGCCTTATAAATTAAACAAATAAAAAAATGTTATCCTTTTGTTGATGCATACCAATGCTTCAGTTGAGACCACCCATACGAGCAGGATTTTGCTTGCTGTACTTGTGCTGCTCCCACTAATCAGGCTAAGGATACCAACTTAAATTTTAGCCTCCCATTTCATGTTCCTTCACATTTGTACAGAGTTGTATGTTCTCAATTTTACAATGTTTCTAATATTATTTAATTTCTCAACTGTCAAGGATCCCATAAACTGGTGTTTAAGACCCAAGATTAAGAACCATAGCTCTATGCCTTTGTGTTAAAGGAATAGACTTTGCATCTGTGTTTATATAACATCGCGTGTGTTGATTTGCTGTCTTGTTTTTCAGCCTGCATCGTCAGCACTGTGTCTTCGTTGCGGACAAAATATTTGCTGATCCTTGTGCTCTTGTCAAGGTCTATTCCATATCTATGGTGGTGATGCACAGAGTGTCTGTCTTAATGTTGCTAGTTTAACTGTGTCACTGCCCTTGTAGTTGTATGTCTATGTTGCACCAACCCATTTTCTGTGCCTCTGTTGCCTTTGGTGTTGTCCGTGTCCCTGACCCCCTGGCGCAAGCTTTGGCATTCTAAACATGTTCTCAAAAGTCGACCATGGTATGCTTCCCACTTCTCCATGCAGTTAATATGCTATGAGTCATTTCAATTTGAATTTGGAAGCTGTTTAACCCTAAATTTTTCATTTTCAGACTATCACATGGATATGGAGTGACCACTTCACTCTAGATTATTATGGACACTGTCTCCAGTCCTGAACTTCTCATCTACAAATTATTCATTTTAGCTCAATGGATGCAAAGTAAGACTACAACACCCAGATTCAATTAGGCAGTCACACAAAATCCAGGACTGGAAAGTGTCCCTAGTGACATAGCGGCAGGTGGACATCCTACAGGGATAATCTAGTGCAGCATCCCTGGCTTAGTTATTAGAATAGATGGTAGCAACTGGGAGCCAGAGAATTTTCTGTAAACAAGAGGAAGCATTCACATACCTTGGAAGAGATCAAACTACTGTGACTGAAGTTCTGCACCATTTAAAGCATGCTGACATTGAACTTCAAGGTCCCTGCTAATAAAGCATTCTTACACTCTAATGTGGATCCAGCGACTCTCCTTGAAATGGTTACTCTGTCTTAAGACCGTCATTTGTGTAACTTATGTTAATGCATTCAATGCACATTAGAGGTCTGAAAAGTATGATTCACCCACGGGCTCAAACAAAAAAAGTAACCCCTAAGCTCTTCACTTTATTAGGTGTAGTTTGACAGCGCAGCTGTCACTATATCTTGTGTGATCAACAGAAAACAAGCTTTCAGAGTACTACTGAGAGATAGACTTTGGCTCCACCTGCTTTTCGATAACTGAGTACAGCATCTAGTTGGGCAGATGTGTGGTTTCACTGAAAAAGAGCGCTTGTGTTGCACTTTCTTGAACATGTAGGGAGTCTCAGACACAATTGTGTACTGCTAACTCCTCGTCGCTGTTGTGACCATATGGGAATTTTGTAATGAGTTCAATAATGTAATAGAATTCAAGGAGTTGCACTTGTTTCTCATGATCCCCTCCTCTCAACTTTTTTACAACTCGGTCTATGCCAGAATATTTCAAAAGGGTATTTTCCCCATTGTGCTTCAAATGAAAATGTCTGGCCACCAGGTAACTCGAGTCATTGTGCCAGAATGAATTGAATGGGCCGGGTTAGAAAGGTGTCGAAATACAGCCAGTATTATGTCTTCTATGTCTATGCCGGGTACCTATATTTGTGCAAATTAGGCATTCCATTAAATCCTCTCTTTGGGGAAAGTTAAAAAGTCAAAAAGTTTAAAGGAAAGAAGTAAATAAAATATAGATATTGTTTCAAAATGAAATTGAAATTACAACTTCTTTGTTCATGAACTTTACCCTTTATGTCTGCACAATGGGAGCTTGTTTGCAAACTTGACAAAGGCTACGGCAATAGCCGAAATACGTAGTCTTTGAATAAACAAACTGGATTCTAATGAGTTGGTGTGCACACTCACACACACACTCACTCACTCTCCATTTTATAGTTGGGTCAGAGCAAGTTTCCATATGAAGAATATTTTTTATTTATTTATTTTTTAAATTTGTTTTGTCAATAGTGCAGTTTGATGAATCTGCACAAAACAAAAACAAAAACTATCACCCACCTCACCCGTCAGGGCCACAAAACATCAATTGCCCATGTTAATTCAAATTATAACTTCTGGATATATGGTTTGTTTTAATATTAGCTAGGTATCGATGGACAATTCAAATAACCTGAAGATAATTCCTGAATATCCACCAGATTGTTTCAGCTGTGACGCTGGTGACGCGGGCATTGGCCCCATATTATATTCCACTATCCTAGAACAAATCTCCCCTGGAATACAGTTTTTGAATACTGTGTAAACAAATTGAATATTAAATTACCACAAGATCCCAACATGGTTTTACTTGTGTATTTGTCCTCATTGGGATTATCAGGTGAGTTTTGTAAATTAATACCTGTTTCTATGCTCATTGCTGGATCATTAATATTACAAAAAGGACAACTAAATTAATTCAAACTTTTTTGGAATGCCTGGTCAAAATGTATACAGTAAAACAGTGAACACTGTTGTGGCCCAAGTGGGATCCATGCAAATCATTTTCAAGCTGTAAAAAATGTTGCTTAGACTATTGTATTAAAATCCAGAAGATACATTGAAAAATAGATTATCTTTAATTGATAATCAAAACACATCATTACAATAAACAGATTAATTAAATCATCAAAAAGAACCCCACAAACAATATCACCCAAATAGTCCATTCATTAAAAACCAGGCATAGTAGAAGAATGAGGGTCTTCAACAAACTGGAGAAAGTGTCTTTAGCATTCCTTCTGCCAAGCCACTGTGGACAATAAAATATTTCGGTGGACATCCTCCAATTATCCGTCCATCTTCATCAGGACCAAAAGTAAATAAACATCTTAGATAATGCTTCTCCTAATTAGGAATCACTAGGGTCATGTGAAGTTCGAGACATCTAACGCAACAAGACCCAATGAAGCAAGGCTCTACGAGCAGCAAGGCAGCAATTCTACCAGGCAAGAGTTTGAGCAACCTTAGGATTAAATGCATGATGCTTAGATGCAAGCTACAAATAGAATCAGGGCTTGTAAATCTTATCTAATAAACAACCGCCCAGTCTGAACTGTAGTTCAGTAAATATCAGCCTACGGGAATGCAGTGGAAGAAGTGTGGCCGAGCAATGCACTTCGGACTCAGCAGGCAGGACATTGGGACTCCAAGCCTTGGATATGTAGGCACCATTTGGTGTCTGTGTCCATCCTGCCTCTACTTAACTTTCTTGATAGAAAACGACCAGCAGAGGTCAGTAAAATGCCAGAATCACTTTAGCATTCTCTAGATTCCAGTCCATAGAAATTGTCTTCCACGAGCACCCGTAGACAATAATATTTTTTTCAAATCTTGTATTTTCAGTGATATGACCAGCGAAGGCCCTGATTTTAAATTAAAAACAGAGCTTTTGGACTATACCATTTCCCGCTGAAAGGCAATATTTCTCTCCATGTGTTCCCATGCCTGTTGTGTCACGCAGTTTGGTGCTTACTTTCCCTCCATGTTAAAGAACAGTAGATGTTTCAGTACCCAGGCTAATGTGCTGCATAGCTAAATACATATAAGGTCCCAAAGGCGAGACCAATTGCATTGCAAATGCTTGTTCTATTATATTATTAACGGAAGGTGTGCTGTTTATTCCAATTTCCTGTAAACACCTGCCTGGATGAAACTGACGACTTTGTTCACCTTAAGTTGGCACATGAAAATCTATGTAAAATAATTTCCTCAAAACTAATAAGTTCATTTAGGGGCAACAGAAAATGTTTCTCTGGCTGGTTTAATCAGGCCTGTACAACGGCTCACAGGAACTTAAAACTAGCATTAAACATCAGCCCAAGAAAACCGGTAGTAATGAAAAATTTGAGAGACTTGTACAAGTAGCTTTTAACACCAGAGCAAAGAGCTCCAATCTGCTCCGAGCCGCAGAAATTAGGTACTCAGTTTTATTTTGGAAAACTATAAATGTCTCTTATCCTAGAGGAAATGATGTCTCTAAAGTTGAGTCACAAGAAGATTGCATTGCACTATTCGACAATCTTCAATTCAGATAATAGTGTGGGAGAAGAAAATACAGATTCACTAACATCCTCTCCGGTTAGATTTGAGCTAGACAAAGTCATTAGGGCATTGGAAAGAAGTCCAATTGGGAAGACTACGGGACCTGACGGTGCCAACACACTGTTATAAATACCTTATACATTTATGGGCCCTCTGCTTACAGTTGTTCTACTCCACTCCACGCCCTTCCACTCTATGACACTCTACTCCCTCCACAACACTCTAGCCCACTCCACGCCACTCCATGATACTCCATTTCACTCAACTCTACGCCACTCCACCCAACTCTACGCCACTCCACCCCACTCTACGCCACTCCATGACTCTCTGTGCTACTCATTAACACTCCACTCTACTCCACTTTACAACAGTCCACTCCACTCTCCTTTACCCCACTAACCTTTAGCCATGCTGAACAGCAGCCACACTGGTGGACAGCATGGCTAAAACATACTGGCAAAGCTCTTGCATAGGTGCGACCAGTTGGCTTTGCAAATGCTTGTTAGAATTGCAGCAAAATTGGGTAGAAAGCTGATGAAGAAAATTATGACACTGTATAAAGCCAAATGTCTGGCCATGGCTCTTTATGGGGCAAGGGTGTGGGGTGGAGGAAATATCTGTGTGATCCAAGTCCAAGAGAACAAGTTCCTTTCTAGATTACTTGCCTTAACAAGTTCAACATCTTCTTACGTTTGTCACTAGGAACTGAGGATTCCTTTTATAGAAGACACTTTACACTACAAGCCGGTTCAATTGTGGCATACTATTTGGTCGAGGCAAGAATTATCTTTCTCTAGCGCAATCCTGGAGGATTGTTTATCTCTAGATAATGCAATGAAAATAATATGGTAGCATTACAATAGAGACTACTTAGGTGACCACAGTGATCCTTCACTCATTGCAGACCCAGAGTCAAGTTTGTTTTCCAGTTAGATTTCAAGATATCCTTGAGAGAAGCATGTGATCGTAAAAGGTTACTGGGAGAAATGGCCAAATCCACCGTTATAGTTTATCTAACAATACATAAATCTATGGGTATTCAGACATATCTTGTCTGTATAGAAAATGAGTATTAGAGATTCATTCTCTTGTGCTTTAGACTTAATCCACCATCTGGATTCTTTTCCCAAAAAAACATCCTTGGCTGGTACACTATCCGAAAAGCCCATGTGATAACTATCCATCCCAGTCAACAATGCATTTTGCTCTTTTTCGTAAGTTTTACACAGGACCAAGGAAATGCTATTTTAGATCGTTATTTAAAGATATGAACATAACCGACTATAAATTGGCTTTTTTGTACTTGCTTAAATTGGAAAATGTGTTAGTTTGTAACGCTGTAGTTGCCTATGTCTTAGAGGCAAAACCCAGGCACACCGGGAGATTTTGACATTTGAAAACCCAGAAAATTAATACAATTATGAACCTTTAGGTAATTCATAGTCTAGGTATGAAGGGTCACTTTATTTTGTTGTGCCTTTTAATTTGCACTAAATTCTTATCTTATTTGAATTGTGACTCGCACTTTACACATACATTGATATTATTTTTAGGACCTAGGTACTTCTGTACTTTATATGCATCTTCGTACAGTACTTGCATTTGTTTGCATGACTTTAGCATTCTTGTACTTTTATGCATGTTGTACGGTACTTGCATTTTATGTACAGTTTTACATTTTGCTTTGTAAATACTGTATTGTATGTATCTTTTATGGTTAAAAATGTTAACCGAATAAAGAATACTGCATGAATGAATGGAATACAGTGTGCAAGCAGGTAGAGCCTTAAAAGTATTTAAAGCTTCCTCCTGAATTTTTCAAGGACAGTCACACGAAATAAACAATGTACATTTTGCTGCGCGCGGTGTCAATGATAAAATCTAAATACACAAGTAATATTATGAAACCGAAGCCATGTTATTTTAAAACGGAGTCAAGGTGCAACTGAGGCTAGTTAGCATAGGCCAGAAAATATATTTCGATACAACACAAAGAGGGGCGGGAGGGATTGTGGGAACCCTAATGCGTCCTATCATTTGAAAGCACGTGTAATCACGTTCATGAGCACGGTGGGTTGGGAAATACATAACTACAAGGCTTAGGAAGGCTAATGAAAATTACCAGTAAGCAATTGGCACATAACCTTTTCAATCCTACATTGCCTCAGTTAGAACAGAATGCATAAGTACAGTATGCATGCATGCAAATGCATTGTCATTGGAAACCCGATTCCTTTATTTAAAACAAAACAAAAAAAAAACGACAGTGTACTGTCACAGATCTATTTATTAAAGAATATGGCATTCCAGGAAATTACTTAGTTATGAAGAAACATCCACAAGTACTCTTGTCCAAAAGTCTTAGGACCGCTGATGCCTTGCTTTCCGACTGCAGTGGGAAAGAAAGTTGATGATTCCACACAAGCTGTGGCCTGACAAAGGTGGTCCTCAATGGAAGTTCCTGCAGCCTCTGGCATTGGTAAAGAGGATCCTTGGAAGCAAGGGAACCCACTATACTGATCAATTTATTATGAAATGACAAACAGGTCTTGTACCCTTTTCTGAACAGACCAAACGTAACAAAACGGTTATCTCAGGATCAGTAGTCAGAAGAAAGTGCACAGTTGCTCTGTATGGCTTGGGAAACATCCAGGAAATGGACGTATCCTCCTCAGCTGAGGAAAATGCAAGATAGAAAGAGGGTGAGAGTGATTTCCTATTACAGCTGAATTAATAAACTACCTACAGCGAAACCTTGGTCATGGTTGCAAAACCAACCTATGTGGGACAAGATAGAGAACCCAAATATGTGATCCGTGGATGGACATGATAGACACTAGAAAAACACTTTCTGATTCAAACACTGTAGGAAACTGCAAAGGCCTAAGCATTAGAGACAGATCCAAGGCGAAACCACTGATATAAGTGGGGGAGTGACAACAAAGAGCAACACCCAACAGAGGATAACTACCCAGGGATCCTGTTTCTGAGCAAACTCTCCAGCCCCCACCTCTACAAGGGCCCAGAGGGAGGAAACTGCTAATGCCAGATAGATTTTTTTTTGCAGGAATTGTAAACCCATTTAGGCTCATACCAAGTGTCTAGCCTACGGTCTGAACTTTAGGAGGAAAAGGAAGCCCATTGAACGACTAAAGAATGTCTCTTTGATAATCAATGAGATTTTTGGGCAGATACTGCCAAAGAAGAAGTAAGCCGTAAGTACTGGCGTCTGTTCCATTCAACTGCCAATCTGCCAGACAAAGTTGTTGATATACCGCGAGATATTGGGCTTTTGATTGAGGTGGCTGAAAACATTTCTCAATCAACAACCACAAACCTTGTCAGGATGAACCACTACTAAGTCATTAAAATAATCTGTGCTTAACTCTCTGGTACCTCGGCACAAAAGCAGATAGGCTTAACTTAGAGGAACTCTGTTAAGTATTTATGCAGCACACAAACTGTAATAAACTAAAATCACAACACAAGAAAAATCTCACACCAAGTTAAAGAAAATTTTAATAATTTGAATTTTAAAAGTTTTCATTGAAAAATAGCGCCTAAAAGATCAAAGCACCAAGTGCGATTAGTGGATTGGGCCTGGTCATGGATTACCTTCAGAGTTAAAAGAAATTTTGAAGAAAAATGTTTATGAAGGTAAAGTTCAGTGGGGGAAGGCAGCTAGCGGTAACTGCAGAGGAGGCATTATTGTCCGGGAGACACGGAACGAAGTCACGGTGAAGAGTTCTACGTTCAGGCTTTGTCACTATTTTGGAAGGCAAAAATCTCCAGCAGAACGAAGCTGCAGGCTGTTGCCGATGCTCCACAAGGGGATATCCTTTCCGAAAAGGAGCTGTTGAACCAGATTTTCTGCTGTGGAGAAGAATGTAGCGGGTGATAATGCGACGTCAGTCCGACAGGCGATGCACCTTCACCGGAATGGCAGGCAGTCAGGTCTCCTGTTGGTTTTCAGAGAATTTTCGGCTGATTTTTTTTTAGGTGCCAACACCATTCCCAAGCATCTAGGACCAGGTGGGCACCATTTGCAGGGTAGGACTCACTTCAATCTGGGTCAAGGTGCAATTTTAAAGTTGTTGGAGCTGTTTGTGCCCCTTTGGCTCAGAACAGGAGGCCAGCCAATTAGCCCTTGGAGTCAATCTGGTAATCCTGTGTTCACCAGCAAGGCAGGCCTCAAACAGCAAGGCAGGCCTCAAACAGCAGGGCAGTCCTCTGAGCGTGCAAGGCAGGCTTCAAGCAGCAGCAAAGTCCTCTGAAGTACAAAGCAGGCGACAAGCGTTAGGACAAGCGTTAGGACAATCCTCTGAAATACAATGCAGTCCTTCTGAGTGTCCTCTGCAGGTCCGGAAGTGAATTAAAGAGTTGGTCTGAGGGTCCAATAGATATACCTGGTGCGAGCCTTTGAAGTGGGAGAAACATCTAGTTTTTTCTACCCTCTGGTTATGAAATCCCCCTCCCCCTTTTACCCTGACCAGGCTACGAGAGTTCTAGAATGCCAAAAGAATGGTGTCAAGTTCTTTGTGAGTGCGGACCATCCTGCCAATACCTAGTCCCCTTTGTCTCACTGTCTGGGAGGAATACACAAAGGCCAATTGCCAACTTCACCTAGTCATGTGATCCAGGACACAGGCTGCAAGCACCAAATGCTTAGAAGAAAGTGCTAACTTTCGAGAAACGGCATTTCAGAATTGTAACTTAAAATCCAACTTTACTATTAAAGAGGATTTCATATTACAATTAATTTCAGACCAAACATGACATTTCTACCTGTTCCCAAACAAAAGTTATTACTTATTAAATGTAATAAGATAACGACAATGTTATCCTATGTGAGAGGTAGACTTCGCAGTTGTGAAAAATGAATTTGAGAGTTTTTCACTACCAGAACATGTAAAACTTAAAAGTCATGTACAACCTTTTAAATACGCTGTACCCTGCCCTATGGGCTGTTTAGTGCCTACCTTAGGGGTGACATATATGTATTACAAAGGAAGGTTTAGGCTTGGCTAAAAGGATATTTGGCCAAGTCGAATTAGCAGGTTAAAAATGCAATTGCAGGCCTGAAACATATTTTGGAGGGCTACGTAAGCGGGTGGCACAGTAACTGCCCATGACCACTAGTAGTATTTAATTTGCAGGCCCCGGTTGCATGTAGTACCACTTTACTAGTAAATTAATTGTGTCCATTGGGTGTAGGTCATTTTTACCAAGTTTGAAAAATGAGCATAAGTACTTTAGCACTGGTTAGCAGTGGTAAAGTGCACAGAGTCCTAAAGGCCAACACAAATGGGTTCAGAAAAACAGGAGGAGTGAAGGCAAATAGTTTGGGGATGACGCTGCAGAGAGGGGCACGTTCAACATATACCAGCCGCATGCAAAGAAGACCATGGAGCGGGCAAAGATTCTGAGGCACTTTCCACTGAGGAGAAAGAATCCTTTTCTTTAGCAGAGGAAACCCTCTCATGTGATGCCGGAAAGGAAATATCAGGATTAAATTCACTTCTCCCTGCAAAAATCCGTTTGCAGTCTGAGGATTAACGGAAAAGGAGCAAGTACAGATAGCAGAAAGGGAAGCCATGGGGAGGTCAGACAATCCACCTCCCGAATTCTCAGCTCTGTGAACCTGGGAAAGGAAGCAGGGCAGGACAGAATTGCTAGTGTAGGTGAAGAGTTCTGCTGCTGTAATTCCAAATCACCTGCACATCTCTACAGAAATAAAATCAGCCAGGGGACATGCCTACAACTTGGAGGAGACGGCTGCCAAAGCTGAGAGCTCAGCTCGGTGAAACCTGCAAGGATGCCGCATATGGCGCAGGAGCATATATCTCCTGCACCATCACTAAGCCACGAAGTGGAATGTTACCGGATCATGGTGAAGTACAGATATGGGCAATTAATCCCGTTTTGTATAGCTTTTAGTGAGCCCTGAGTAAAGTCATGCTGGAACATGGTGGCTTCCAGGAAAAGAGCACTTGAACACAGACTTCCAACCTACAGCTGCTGATTCCTACCAAAGAGGTAGTGAAACAACTTAGTACACTAAATAAGATAGATAGTAAACGGCTCTGCAAGCCACATTACATGTCGGACTTACAGATTGCCTTTTCAATGTTTGGAGCCAATACTTTAGTTGGGCTGCACAATCAGTAGGATTCCTATGGATGTTGGATATCTTTCTACTATCCGTATGGGTGTTTTGGGACAATTCTGTTCCAAAATTACAAGAACCTCTGTGATGTTACCACAAGGAAGACATTTTCTTGCGTATAATTCTGGATGGGAAAGGTATCTGATAGAGACCGAGCATTTTGATTGGACTATGTTTTTGGCAGGATCCAGCCATATCAGCATCATGTCCTTAACTAGGGCCACAAGTTCACCACTAAATGTTTATCCAGTAACTAAAGTCTCTTCTTTGAATCTGGATGCAGCCATTCAGATATCAACAGGGGATGTACTGCTGCAGTTGGGACAGTACAGTGAGCACCCCCCTCCGATTTTATATTTTAACAGGCCTGTAATAGGCAATACCTTTTTTGACGTTCAAGTCTTTTGCGCGCTTCCTCCGCCCGGGCTTCCAGGTCCTGCTCAATTCGGAGCCCGGCGCGTACGTGCCTGCAGTGTGGGCAGTACCGTGAGCTCCTCCCTCTGATTTTATATTTTAACGGGCCTGTAATAGGCAAAACCTTTTTTAAGTGGCAATACCTATTTTATGCTTTAAACTCTATGTTTTAATTATCGTGTACTGTGCATTTTGTGCATCTTGTGAACGGCTAATTATTTCATATTACCTCACTTGCTTGACTGTCCTTTACCTCCCTCTGTGGTTCTTCCGTGGCCGCTCTCCGGTCCGCCGCAACCCTAGGTGCCAATTGAGCGGAGAGAGCTGTCCGGAAAGCAAGTCGGAAGGTCAATGCCTACCTTCCCTAGATAGTTGACGTTCTAGTCTTTCGCGCGCTTCCTCCGTCCGGGCTTCCGGTTCCTGCTCAATTCGGAGCCCGGTGCGGACGTGCCTGCAGTGTGGGCAGTACCGTGAGCACACCCCTCTGATTTCATATTTTAAGGGGCCTGTAAAAGGCAATACCTTTTTTAAGTGGCAATACCTATTTTATGCTTTCAAGTCTATGTTTTAATTATCGTGTACTGTGCATTTTGTGCGTCTTGTGAACAGCTAAATATTTTACATTACCTCACTTGCTTGCCTGTCCTTTACTTCCCTCTGTGGTTCTTCCAAGGCTGCTCTCCGGTCTGCCGCGGCCCAAGGTGCCGATTGAGAGGAGAGAGCAGCCCGGAAAGCAAGTCGGAAGGTCAACGCCCACCTTCTCTGGGTAGTTGACGTTCTAGTCTTTCGCGCGCCTCTTCCGCCCGGGCTTCCGGTTCCTACTTAATTCGGAGCCCGACGCAGACGTGCAGCGGGCGCGCCAAAGACGCACCAAAGGCAAGCCCGTCTGCGCCCATCCGTGCCTGGACGCTGCCAGCTGCCAGGAGGGTTGCATCTTTCTTCCTCGCCTTCACTCTCCTTCTCTCCCCACGTCCGTCTCATCCGGTCTAATCCACCATAACCGCGTATGGCTCTTAAGACCTACTCAAAAGAGGAGCTCATAATACTAGCGAAGCACTCACAGGGAGCACTCTGCAAACAAAAATTACACCTGGCGGAGAAGCCCACCCGTTGGCAGTGTGACATTTGTAAATTCAAATGGACCGATAGGTTGTCCATAGGCAGGCATAACGACTTGGGGCCCTCAATAAATGCCCCTCCTAAAAGCATACACCCAAGACAGTAGCAATAACACCTCTAGTACCCTGTCCCAGCAACATTGTACATACCTTAATGCACGCTCGACTCCCAAACACACTTCAGAACTATGGGACATCCTGGACTCAACAAGGCCAGACATATGTTTTATCACAGAAACATGGCTAACTCAGTCCTCCTCCCCCGCTATAGCCCTAGCACTTCCGCAAGGCTACAGCCTAATTAGATGTGATAGACAGCATAAAAGGGGGGGGGGGGAAGGGGTAGCCATAGTAACCAAAACCCCTCTAAGAATAGACACTTTGGACTCCTGTTCGTCACCTATGCTAGATATGCTAATCTTTCAACTAAAAGCTCCAAATAACACAACTTGGAAGGGAGCACTTGTCTACCGCCCTCTGGAAGGGAAAAATGACTTCAGTACCAAGTTGATGGAACACCTAGCACCCCACATCCTAGTGGCAGATAATTTTCTGCTGCTAGGAGACTTCAACTATCACATAGCTATCCAAACGGATACTGACACTATACAATTACTAGCAGATATGGAGTCTCTTGGTCTCCACTAATCGGTATTAGGGGAAGGGCCCTCTCTGCCTTAGGCAGAAACTGCGACCATATATCCCGGCACAGCAGCTTAGATCGAGCGATCTATTGCTCCTATACCCAAACCGTATTAGATTGACGAGGTTCGGAAGCCGCTCCTTCTCATTCCTGGCCCCCCATCACTGGAATAGGCTACCCTCATCTATCCGAGCATGCTCGGACTTCACCACATTCAAAAAACTCTTGAAAACATGGCTATTCACTCAGTAAGCTCTAACTTACAGTCTGCTCCCACATTGCATTGGCGCCTAGAGATCCCTTTGGGGATGATTTGAGCGCCTTACAAGTGGAATAAATAGTTGGGCAAAACCATAGAAGTAATCTACTAACACATATTGAATTACTAACAACTCAATTTGGAACATTAAGGACTTTGTTTTAACTCTCCTTTACATTAAATAGGAAACATTTGATGTTATAAAGGTCATGGAATGGTGGTGTCAATAACTGAAAACAACTGTTAATGAGCAATTAACTGGTTTGTGGTCACAAAGAACGAGTTACTTACCTTCGGTAACGATGTATCTGGTAGAGACACAGTCTAGCCGCAGATTCCTTAACTTAGAATATCCCCAGGCGTCAGACTGGATCCGGAGAATTTTTTGCAGCAGCACCTCTGCACGCCGGGGGGTGGCGCCGCATGGCTCCGCCCTGACGTCGTCCACGGACATGACGTCAGGGGAGCCATATAAGTCCCTCCCGGCGCGCTGACGTCGGTTTTCTTCGGAGAAACTTTTCCCCGCCACAACGCGGAGCTACCACCAAAAACTGTGAAGAGTATGGGAACAGTGTGCGAAAAAAGATGAAAAATCAGTGAAACAAAAAACAAAAAATGACAGTGACAAGCACTGTATACTGAAAGCAATTGAAGGGAAAAAACAGAGCACCGCTCTGAAAGAGCAGAGCACCGCTCTGAGAAACAGCCCCGCAAAAGCGAAGATTATGCCCTCCACCGAGGCAAAACGACATATGAAAAGAATGTCAAGGCAGACGACAGGAAGCCTGCAATAGCAAGATCTACCCGTGAAGGGCAACAAGACCGGAACCACATAAGTAATGACGATCTACCAAAGGTCGGCAACACCAGGAATGCTGTAACCCCTATAAGAGATCTATGGACTGAGGCACAGTCAAATAGACCCCAAACCAACTGACTGTAGTAGAGTCAAGAAACAAGAGAACACAGAGCAATGGAGAAGGTGGGAGGGAAGAAGAACATTAGTAGGCCCCACACTGGAAGAACCAGGGTGTAGGAATGTAGAAGGATACATGAACCCGCCGCCCAATCACGAGAATGGGTGGAGAAGAACAAGTAAAACAGAATGAATCATCCTACCGAGGAGGGAGGTGAAAAATGCCACCCCATAGGAAGATAAAAGCCACCCGGAAGGAGGCGAGTGCATAACACCCAACCTGAAAAGGTCCTCTCAGAGCGGGTGAGGATGGGCGGGCGTTAAGGAATCTGCGGCTAGACTGTGTCTCTACCAGATACATCGTTACTGAAGGTAAGTAACTCGTTCATCTGATAGAGACATCTAGCCGCAGATTCCTTAACTTAGAATAGATACCAAAGCCATACCGCGTAGGAGGCGGGTCTGCGACTGAACCCCACCAAGGTCCCAAGAGAACCCAGTCGTCAACAAGTTGACTAAACATAGTGGGGGCAGCAACGCCAGCGTGGCCAACACCAGACCAGTAAGCTCTGTAAGGAGCGGAAAACAATGGGAGGCAAAGTCATCACAAGCCGCCCAGGGACGTCATGAAAACCCTCTCGTTTGTACAGGGTTTGAAAGGGAACACAGAACCAGAATGTCAGTGCGGAATGTGAGAGTCCATAACTTCCGCAAAAGAAGGTGAACTGATCATAGGAGCCGATGGATCAGCAGGATCCGATGGATCTGCAAGAGACAAAGACCCAGAGAGAGGACAAGACGGTATGACCGAGTCAGAGCATACAGGTCGAGCATGCACAACACTGGAAGAAGCACTGTTGAAAGCGTACCAGCTAGGAAACTTTGGACAGCAGTGGTAGGATGCTGACAATGTCCAGGAAGAGCCTGTGCTACCAGAGACACAAGACCTGCCATTGCGCAATCGCCCCTTCACAAAATGACATGTGAGAGGGCGGATGTCAACAAGCAGAATGACATATAACCATGACTACAAAAAGAGACATGCATGCAGGGGACAGAAGTACACATGGGCAGACCGCGTGTACCGCTAGAACCACGCCACATAAAAAGGAAATGTACAATGTAACGCAGTGAGAACAGCCCAGATGCGAAAGATGCATCACCAGGTGGGCAACCGACGAAAGGGAGCCGGCAAGCTGGATACACACAGATGATGATGAATTTGTACTTGTAAAGCGCACTGCTACCCTGAGGCTTCCTGGCGCTGAACGCATACCGCTGTGGAACCCTTCCTGGCTTTTCCCTGTGAAATGTCCACTCCTGGGCACCCCCAAGGTGAAGCCAGGCATCCCAGCGCTGGTGGGGCCGTTGTGGAGATTAAGCAAGCTATTGCCCAGAGTTGCAGAGTGGGACCCATGATTAGAATAGGCACCAAGGCGAGAATTATCAGGTCCGAGGAAGTTGAGCCCAAGACCCGCCGAGGCGGGAATTGAACCCTGGTCCCAGGCCAGATCTCTGCATCAGGGTCTGCCGCTCTAACCATTGAGCCACACTTCTCCAGAAGGCTTGCTCCCATGATAAGGCCGAGAGCAAGACCACGGACACCGCAGCAAGGAAACCCTAGTATGCGTGCCCAAGAGCGCACCAGAGGTACCAACAGCTATGTTGCAGCAGAACCGGACAGTGCAATGTCCAGACCCGTAAGCGACAACGGCCACCCAGCAGGGAGGAGCCACAGTCCCCCGCGAGACAGACTGGGAGACTGAGCAGTACTCGAAAGAGTCAGTACTAAACGGACATAGAGTAACAGGAAATTGTACAGAGATGTACATACAAGACCACACAAGACAGTGTCCTGAAGAGAACACTTCCACAGAGAGCAGCAGTAGCAGCCCGAAGTAGAAGTGTGACAAACTCCTGCGCGGAAGCAGCAGGGGAAGAGGAAACTCCTCCTTAAGAGAACACTTCCACAGAGAGCAGCAGTAGCAGCCCAAAGTAGAAGTGTGACAAACTCCTGCGCAGATGCAGCCGGGGAAGAGGAAACCCCTGCGTGGGAAGTGCCCTTGGAGTAGGGCACAAGGCAATGTACAGTATTGGCGTACGTGACGAGGATGCCATCGTCTACAGACAAAGTCCAGACAGGATTGAACTACGAAAAAGTACTACCTATCCCGGAGAGAGGAAAGTAGAAACCAGTCATCGCAGGAGCGTAAGAAAGCGTAAGCCCCCCGTGGCAGCGAACATACTAGGGAGCATTCACCTGACACGCATAGAACACAGAAGAACCGTGCCGCGTCAGCCCTGTGTGCCTGGGAGCCGCGCCACAAGGCTCTGCCTTGAGGTCGTCCATGGCCAAGACGAACTGTGCCGGAACGGAACAGGACAAGGTGGTCCAAGGGACAGTGGCTGACGATAAGGGCAGCCAACATAGACAAGGAGAGCGAAGCTGAAATGACACTCCTGGAAGAGGCAGGCGAGGCAGAAACCTCAAGAAAGTGAGCATCTACAGATACAGGGGAGTGCTACGGACCAACCGCAGACCCCAACGGATAGACAATAGCCTTTGAAGAAGACTCCACAGGAGCCTACCAAGCATTCTGTGGAAGGAAGGCAGCTAGACAATAGCCAATGAATACCCCACATAGGGTAAGCCTCAACCCCAGCTTGGGGCACCTCTTGAGCACGAACTCATAGACAGAGGAGTCAAAAGAAAGCAGAATCATCTGACCAGCTGCACTAAATAGAGCAAAAACGGCGGGAAGCCGTACAGGCCGTCTGGGTATTATGTCATGAACCCAGGGCCCAGAACAAGCAGAGACAACACTGCACCGGAAAATAAAAGTCCACAAAAGGACTAGAAAGCACAAAGTCATGGGAGCCCAGACATGAGGCGGTTGAAAGCTGATTCCGCATGACTGTCAAAAAGGGTCACGCCATCAAAAGGCAAATCCCGAAGACTCTCCCGAACATTGTCAGGGAAACCGCCATCGCGCAGCCAGGCATGGTGAAGCAGAGCAACGGACCTGGCCATCTCCTGACCCACAGAGTCAGTGGTGTCCATAGCCGACCGAATGGTAAATTGTGCCATTTCTCTGCCATCATGAAGGAGACGATCCAGGTCACCACGGGGACCCTCTGGAAGAGAGGGAAGAAGACGCTCGACCGAGTCCCAAAGGGCAAAAGTAGCCCGTGCAAACACACAAGACGTGTTCAGAGCACAGATGCCCGAACTAGTGGACGCAAAAATTTGGCGCCCACATGTCTCCAACCAACGAGACTCCCTAGTCGGAGGTAGCAACGGGAGAGGAGAGGAAGGCTGCGAGGCGAAAGCCGCCTGGACCACCTGGCTGTGAGCCCTAGGATGAAGGGACAAACAGACAGGGTCATCTGGAGCCGGGCGATGCCGAAGTGCGATGGCCAGATCCACAGGGTCTCCCGAGGAGGGCCGTGCCCACGTGCCAAGAAGGGTGTCAAATAACGACCCGCCAAAAGGCAGCAAGGGCTCCACCTCCACAGTGGAGGAGATCCAATAATGGATCAGAAGGCAAGGAGACTGAGGGGGGTTGCAGGTGTAAAATAGCTGTAGCCCTGCGAACAGCCCTCGCAAATGCCGCGCTAGCCTCTGTAGCCATTCTAGGTGGCGATAACAAACCATTTGTAGGGGACGGTTGAAGACTAACGCGTCCCCCAGAAAGGAGAGACGCCGCAGCCGGAGGCCGAGCAAAGGGCCACTGGCCAGGGGATAGCGGAGCCGGAGAGCGTGGAAACAACCCTGGGTGCTCCGGGTCCTCATCCTCTTTGAACAGAGGAACAACAGGGACCGGCGCCGGCACTAGCGTCGACCGACGTCGAGACGGCGTCGTATCGACGTCGACAATCACCAAGGGTGACTCAGCCTGGCGTCGGACCAGCGTCGACTCGCCCTCTACTGAGGCCTGCGGGGAGGAAGGTTGTCGACAAGGAGTCGAGCTCCGTGCTGCAGCCGCATCCGACGTCGGCACAGGGAGCCCCAAAGGACTATGCGGAGACGGGGCAGAAGGGCTCGACGTCTGACTGGGATGCCCCTCCGGGCCGTGTCCCGACGTCGCAGCGACTCCAGAACCGGAGTCGAGTCCCTACCCCCTCTGTGGGGCCCGAGGGGGTGACCCAAAGATGGAGTGAAGAGCCTTGGAATAGGCTTCCATCTGGGCCCGAGTCGCCCCAACACCCGGAAAGGGTGGGTATAAGGGGACCGACTCCTGGGCGCCCGCGCCCGGTAAGGACCGGGAGCAGCGGGCCCCGTCGTCACGTTTATGTGAGGTCGACGACCTCCGTGACTTGTGCTTACCTGCGGCAGGCGAATGACGTCCGCTGGAACGACTCCATGACCGGACCCGAGCAGAAGCCCCAGCTCAAGATGGAGATCGGCGGCGCGAAGGCTCTGAGCGGGACAACCGGGCGGTCAACCACTAAATCCGGCGCTCCAGCAGGGACTTCGGCTTCATCTGCCGGCAGGCGTCGCATTCCTCGGAGTCGTGGTGCTCTCCTAGGCACCACATATAGATCGCGTGCGGATCCGTCTCTGACATATGCCGCGTACAGGTCTCACACGCCTTGAAGCCCGAAGGTATCGCACACCGTTGCCTGACGCTGAAGGCGTCGAGAAGGCCTGAAACAACAGGCCAGAGGAACCGCTTACTCCTGGATCCGCGTTGGGACGCGGAAAAGGAAACTGACGTCAGCGCGCCGGGAGGGACTTATATGGCTCCACTGACGTCATGTCCGTGGACGACGTCAGGGCGGAGCCATGCGGCGCCGCCCCCCGGCGCGCAGAGGTGCTGCTGCAAAAAATTCTCCGGATCCAGTCTGACGCCTGGGGATATTCTAAGTTAAGGAATCTGCGGCTAGATGTCTCTATCAGATCTGTCTAATTATATCTTTGCTAATAGATTTCAGTGATCCTTTCTACTGCAGTGACTAGAGTTGATGCCCAGATTATCAGAGGTCTGCAATTCTTCCTATGTGAACTTAGATGTGTTGTGTTTTCTGCTGTGGTAACTTCTCCTAGACGGTTACCCTTCACAGTAACTATGGCTGAAAAGAACATGAATCTGTAACTAAACGCTCCAAAGCAAAACCACCACTACCAGAATCACCTATTAAATAAAAATTTGAGAATTCAATATCGATGGCCATGATTGTTAAGAAACTAGAGAAATTCCACAATCTGGCGACCAAACTAAATACTGATGCAAGGCAATTTGATATCAGTAGCATGAAAATAAGGTACAGCAAATAAATAGCAGAATCTCAGAAACAGAAATAAGCAACTTGGAAGACCAAGAATTATCTCATGTCATATCTCTGCAATTATGTCTAAAACGCTCACTCTCCAAAAAACAGACTCGGATTTAAAAGGAAAAGACCATGATTCCTGCATATAATTCTTAAACAATTGGATACCAAAAATAACTGGAATTCCTTTGAAAAAGGATATTGAACTGTAAAAGGCACACTGAGTTGCATCCCATCTAGCATTCAGTGAGAAATCTATGAGACCTATAGTTTCTAAACCACTTAAATATCAGCATGCGGTTTCCATCCTTCAGTACATGAAGAAAAATAATCAGATTCTTTGGGAGCGGAGAAAAATATCTGTGTCACAAGATTACTCCTAAGCTACTGTGGATTTGATAAAAGATTTTCTGGCAGTTAAGACCTAAACTAGAAGTTAGAAATATTGACTTTTCAGTGGCAGGGCCTTCACTAATCAAGGTTTCTTTAAATAGCTCGTCACGCATCTTCCAAACCAACACAGAAGTCAAAAGTTTTCTGGATTACTTGGATGAGTCTCAAATGGATACCCATTCTAAGGTGAGCCCCCTCAAGTAATATAACGATTGTCTAATTGTCTTGCAAGCTACTACCATTGATATATGCTCCACACCTTTAGGAGATTTACTGAGGGTGCTTCATATTATCTGAAAACCGAACTTACAACATCAACTATAAGTGGATAAGACCTGGCTATCATGGAGTCCTCTCATTCAGTACATCAAGAGAATGAAACCGCTGTTATAGTAGTACAATAAGTAATTAACCTAGACACTAACAATTAGATCGCGCATATGAAAGTTTTTCTGAAGTAGATTTCAAAGATGGTATCAATATGTTGTAAGGAGCATGGTCCTGATTATCGGTTTGGCGGTCCGTGGACTGCCAAACCCAAGGTGGCGCAGCGGCGGCAGTGCAGTGTTACTGGCGGTCCGACTGTCGCATTATGACTCTGGTGGTCCGACCGCCATGGGACTGCCGCAACCGCCGGGGAACTTCGATCCCTGGCGGTGGAGCGGTGCTCTGAGGCCGCAATATGCTTGGTGGTGCTGCTGCTGAACTGCCAAGCATATTACGAGTTTCTTCATCACCAGTGCTCTCATGGTGGTGCTCACGCCATGTAAATGCTGACGCTGACGAAACTAAGTGGGCCCTACAGGGCCCCCTGTCGCTTCTGGGCCTGGAGATACAAGCAAGGGGGGCATATGGTATGCACTTCTTTCCTGCAAGGCATGGACTGGACAGTCCATGCGTGCAGGAACGGACTTTGGGGCTCCCATTGCGGTGCCTTCCTAATAGGCACCGACATGGGACCGCCAAAGGTCTGCCCGTCAGACCACGAGAACTCAATCTGGCGTGCAGCCGGCAGTCGAGTTTAGCAGTGTAAGAGCAGGGCGCTGGCGTGGTTGCGCACTCCCACACCGCCAAACTCGTAATCAGGCTCCATGTCTTCCAGCGTAGAGATCCCCTTTTCATAACAGTTTGAAGACATTTGTTATTCATATGTAATCAACGGGAGAGAGAGAGAAAAGTATATGGAGTCACTCTTAGTCCCCCTACTGATAATATTATATAAACAACAAAAGAGTGCGGCCAACGAAAAGAAAAGAAAACGGCGAGGAAAAATCACTCTTGTGAGTTAAAAGAACCCTCACTCACCAACTAGGTTGGTGAGTGAGGGTTCTTTTAACTCACAAGAGTGAGTTGCCGCACTCTTTTGTTGTTTATATGACATTTGTTATTCAACATGTAACAAGTGATGAATTGATATTTCATTAAATGCATGTCTCAGGTATGTTTTTTTTATTCGGTAAATGTATAACAGATATGTCTGATAAACAAGGTCAATCAAAAACACATTTGTTGTTAATTTTGTAGCTATTCAACTTAGAAATTATTCCAGGAATGTCATAAATCGTATGACTCTTTCCCTCCACAATTCCATAATTTTATCAACTTTCATCACTTGCTTTTAGGCTTCTTTCTTTTAGTTTTACGTTCTTAAACACATTCATGACAGTGTCCATTTTAGTTATAGTCTCCCTTTTAGATGGCTTGTCCAGCTTATTTACCTGTGCCCCAAATCCATCCAAGACATGGAGGTCGCCATCTTAGGCCATTTTTCCCCAAATTATGCAGAATCATCAACATGTCTGCCTTAGATGCAGATGTCGTCTGTGCTTATCTTTCCAAGAACTGTGAAAGTGTCAAGGAATTCATCAGCAAAATTTCCAGTTTGACATCTGTCTGGGACAGGTGACTTTTTCAAGGTCATATAATAAACATAACCCAAAACATATAGTCTATATTGACATATTTTTACCTTATTAGAACATTCACTGATGTATATGATGATGTCAAAAGATTCGGGGGGGCGTGGCTCGGCGCCGATGTAATCAGCAGAGGACCTCGGAGCTCCTCCGTGGCCTCCCTCTGTAGTAACCCATCCTGAAGTATTGCGGGGGCCCCTGGAGGCTCAGCGTCTGTCGGAATCCCTGCTGCCCCTCAGGAAGATTTGGCGGTGACCCAGGAGACGGTGGTGCGGAGTTAAACGCAATTTATTGCCCTGCTCGGCTCCGGCGACCTAAGATGGCGGCCGCGGCTTGACGGAGAGGCTTTCGCCGGCGGCCGTGACCAGAGCTCTGTGCCTTGCGGCTGGGGGAAGGCGGGGAGGCCCCGGAGCTGCCCAGGTGACTGAGGAACACGGAGGCGCTGATATCCAGGCAGCGGCTGGTGAGGGAGCATGCCAAGCCTGACGTTGGGTCCTGGCTCTAAGATGGCGGCTCCGTGTATCGGAGGTGAGACCCGGTGAATGAGCGAGGGGAAAGGGACGAGGAGAGGGACTGGTGGCCATTGTCCCTGAAGCAGGGAGCCGATGTTTGGAGGGCCCTCCCTGGGCTAGAAGTGGATGCGCGACGGGCGAGGCGCGTCCGGCGCCAGTGGAGGCGCGCTGAATTCGGGTCCAACTAGCTGTCCAGAGGCCTATGAGTGATCTTGTGCAAGAGGCTGAAGAGCGCATGTGGATCCGTGACGGGGCGTAGAACAACGCCTGGAGTCGCATTAGGCCCCTGGTGGACTCTCTGGGCCCCTAGAGTATTCCTCACGACCCTGATCGCGGCTACGAGCTATCTGGACAGCGCAGCTGGTGGAGGTAGGGGCTGATTGGGAGAGTCCAGGCCCGCAGGTCTTGTCGCAGCGCAGGGGGTGAGGTGCAGGAGCCTCGGCGGACCAGGAGGTGCTGGCGAAGGTGTGCTGTGTACGTTGGGGCGTTTCCTCCCTGTTGTGCTGCCCACGACGAAGCCACTAGTGGGCGAGAGGGCACCGGTCGACTGCTGCTGGATGGTGGAGGGTCTGTGAGGCCCGGTCGGGGTACTGATGCCCCTGGGAGGCTCTGACCACACGCCTGGGGATTGAGGCTCTGAACATCCGCCCCTGTCTGGGACCTGCTCCTGCTTCGGTACCCTGTTTGTAGGGAGGGTCCGCCCCGGAGGGCAGTCAACTCAAGTGCAGGTGCCCCCCTGCTGTTGGGGGGGAGCGGCGCGGTCTCCTGAGGCTTGCTGAGATGGGGCGAGTGTCCAGGAAAAAGAGCCATGTGGTCGTCCAGGAGGAAGGAGCAGGACCACAGACAGTTGATGAGGAGGAAGTGGCGGAGCGCTCTGGTGCGGATGGCCCCGGGGGCCCAACATTGGTCGACATAATGCAAGCAATCTCTTCTTCAAGAGTGGCCCTCGAGGCGAAAATTGATGCCATCGGAGTGGACCTTACTCTGCTCAAAGATGACCACAGGAAGCTGAAGGAGCGAGTGAAGACGAACGAGAAAGTGCTGGAAGGGGTCCCGGACGCAGTGGCTACCTTGCAGCGCTCCTTGAAACAGGTGGAGGACAAAGTTCGGGTCTTGGAGATGAGGGCGGAGGATAGTGAGGGGCGCTCCCGCAGGAATCACCTCCACATAGTGGGGGTGCCAGAACGGGCGGAGGGAGATGATGCTGTCCGGTATTTGGAAAGGTGGCTCCAGACGGAGGTTGCCCCGGAGGGATTGTCGCCGTTCTTTGCTCTGGAGAGAGCTCATAGGGTCCCGGTTAGGCCTCCCAAGCCGGGTGCGCCCCCGCGGCCGCTGGTGGTGAGGCTATTGCACTACCGGGACAGAGACCACCTGTTGCAGCATGCCCGGGGGAAGCAGCAGTTACAAATCGAGAATTCAAGAGGGATGATATTCCCGGACTACACTAGAGCGGTTCAGAGGCAACGAACCTCTTTCCTGGCTCTTAAACGAAAACTGCGCCAACTCCACATACAAAATGCTATGTTCTTCCCAGCGCGCTTGCGAGTGGTGGACAGCACCGACACACTCTTCTTCACCGCCCCGCAAGATGGATGGCAATGGCTGGAGATGCGCCAAACCAGATCCAGAAGGGGTTCCGCAACAAGTAGTGGAGGGAGGAGATCCCCTGAGTATGCGAGCCCGCCAAAGGCACTTTCGATTCCGGACCAACGACTAGAAAGAGATAGAGCTGTGCAGGCGGTTGCAGAGATCAGTCAGGGCAAGGCCAGCCCGAACTCTATTTCTACTGGCCGAGGGTCGGCTGGGTCCGAGACCTCCCTACCTGGAAGCACGAATGGGGACTCGGATTCTGAGTTGCCAGTGGTCACTTCGCACACGGTGGACTTGTTTGGTTGAGCTGATAGGCGATGCCTGGATAAGGTCGACTTCCGCTTGGATCCAGCCTTGCTTGCTATAAGGGTCTATGGACTGTGAGGAGTGAGCATCAATCACTGAGTACTGATGGGGGCCCACATATCGGCGTAGATTGGGGCGGGGGGGTTCTGGGTCCCACAGGGTCGACACTCATCCCACTAACTATTTTCGCACAGTTGATGGGGACACCAGTTTGGATGGGAACTAGTTTAAGGGGACCTGTCCTGGGGAGTGGGAGTTGGTAGTTCGGGGTGGTAAGGGGGGAGGGAGTTCTTGGGGCCAAGCATGCCGCTGGGGGAGATATGGAGGACAGAATGCATACCATTGCACCATGGGAACCACCGTAGGTCTTAGGTGCCTATCCTGGAATATCAGGGGGATGCATAATATGACACGCCGCCACAAAATTCATGCCTATCTTAGACGGAGAGGGGTGCAGATTGCGCTTCTCCAGGAGACGCACTTAACCAAGCAAGAGGGAGTAGCCTTGCAGCGTAGATGGAGAGGGCAGGTATTCTGCACAACATATTTGGCTTATGCGCGGGGCGCACTGATTTGGATAATAGCTGGAGTTCCGTTCCAGAGTACTGCGCAGCTGATTGACCCCGAGGGTAGATATGTTGTGGGTGACTTTAATTGCGTCGCGGACGTCTCATTGGACCGTTCCCACCCTCCCCTTGTGGACGCCTCGGTACATAGACTGGCTGCGGTGAGGCGATCTTGGCAGCAACAATGGGGACTGACTGATACATGGAGGGCTCACCATTCCAATGACAGGGACTATTCTTATTTTTCGTCATTACATGACCTGCATGTTCGGTTGGATTCAGTCCTTTGTTCTCCGGACGTGCATGGGGGGATGGTGCATAGCGAGTACTTAGCTAGAACGTCCTTGGATCATAACCCGTTGTTGGTAATACTGCATTGGCTACGCAATAGGCCTGATATTCCTACGTGGCGTCTCAGACCAGACACTTTGGAAGACCCGGTGTTTTGGGATGTACTGGGCTCGGCCATTGAAGAGTATTTTAGGATTAATGCCAACTGAGCCTCTTCCCTGATGGTTGAGTGGGATGCTTTTAAATAGGTGGTCAGGGGACGCTGTATAGGGGAAGTAGTGGGAGTTCGCAGAGTGCTGCTGCAGGATTTGGCAAAGGCGGAACAGCAGTTGCGCGATCGGGAACAGGAGCGCCCGGAAAGACATGATGAGCTACTCGCGGCCCGGGAGGAACTAGCGGTTCAAATTGAAAGGCTGCGCTGTTTCGACTACAAAGCCTATACGGACGGGGCGCATGCGGAACGCGACAAGTCGGGAGCATTACTAGCTTGGCTTGCCAACCCAGCAAGAAGGGGGGCGGCAATTCTGGAATTGAGAGGCCTGGGAGATGAGGTGTTTTACACCCAACAGGGTATTAATGACCAATTTTTGCAGTATTATACAGAGTTATATCGGAGCAGGCTGGGCCCTGGCCTCCCTGGGGATGAGGGATTTCTGCTGGGATCTGACCTCCCTAAAATTGAACCTGACGAGGCAGAAGCTCTTGGTAGGGACGTTGAGGCGGGCGAAGTTCGTCGTGCTATAAAACACATGGCCAGGAATAAAACGCCTGGCACGGATGGGCTGCCAGTGGAATTCTACGCGGCCTATGCTGATGTGCTGGTCCCCTATCTGGTGGCACTGTATAATAGAGCGCGCCAGGAGGGCGTCCTCCCTGTCTCTACGCGTGAAGCCATTATAGTCCCACTTCTCAAGCCGGGTAAACCTGCCTGGGACCGCTCCTCGTACAGACCCCTGGTGATGCTTAACCTGGATTATAAAATCTTAAGCCGGGTACCGGCGAGTCGATTGATGCTGTACATGACGACGCTGGTTCACAGGGATCAGGCCGGATTCATACCATTCCGGAATACCGCAATGAATGTTCGCAGACTCATGCGCATCTTGGAGTCAGACACATATGATGCAGAGGAAGCCTGCATTTTTGCGGTCGATATTGAAAAGGCCTTTGATTGCCTGGAATGGCCTTATCTTTTTGATGTGCTGAGGGAATTTGGTCTGGGGGAAGGTTTTTTGCGATGGACAAAGTTGCTGTACAGTGCATCCACTGCCAGGGTTCGGACGGGGGGGCTTAATCTCTGCTCCTTGTGAGGTTGCCCGGGGGACGAGGCAGGGGTGCCCGTTGTCTCCCCTGCTGTTTGCTCTGGCGGTGGAGTCCCTGGCCGCCCATGCCAGAACGGGGAGGTTCTACCCGGGGCTACTGGTGGAAGGACAGGTGCAGCATATAGCATTATATGCGGACGATCTGCTCATGTTCCTCCCGGACTCTGCGGCTGCGCTTCGAGGAGCGAGGGAACTGCTAGAGGTATTGGGGAGAATAGCGGGGCTCCGTGTGAATTGGGCCAAGTCGTGTCTGTTTCCTGTTAGGGCGGGTAGGCTGGATCACCGGAATGCAGGAGCTGTAATTTGGGAACCTCGTTGCTTGACCTACCTAGGGACTCGGATTTACCATGATCGTGACGACCTGTTGGAGGGAAATGTGGGCCGAGCGTTGCGTAGCGCCAAGTCTTGTTTCGACTTTTGGGGGACTCTCCCGTTATCCGTAGCGGGCAGGGTTGCGTTAGTGAAGATGGTCATCCTGCCGCGGTTCCTTTATTACTTTGGAACTCTCCCTGTCTGGATCCCGGGTAAGTTTTTTGCGCAACTTAATACCCTACTCACAGGGTTCCTGCGGGGCGCTGGGAGGCGGAGGGTTGCCTTGGGTACCATGCAGCGACCGAGAGCAGAGGGGGGCTTCGCGGTGCCGGACTTTGAAAGCTATTATCATGCCGCGCAACTCCAATGGTTCACGCGGTGGATAGCGGGTCGCCTCAGGAACCCGGAAGAGTTGGAGGGGCCAGAACCGAGTTGGTGCCTGTTGTCCTGCGTCCTGTTGTGGGTGCCATTGAGGGGTGAATTAGTGCGGCCCGATTTGCGAGTGGTGCAGCGGTGCTGGGCGCACATGGTCAGGAGAAAGCGCATTAAGATCCCATATGCGCCCGAAATCCAGCTGAAAATGTGCGAGGTGCTGCCCCATGGGGGGAGACTGGAGTAAGCTGCAGGCCTGGGGGGAGGCAGGAGTCCTCACGCTGGGTGATCTTTACGAAGATGGCAACCTCCTCCCTTTTAATAATCTTATGGAGCGTCATGACCTTCCGCGGGGGGACATCCTGTTTCATGCGGCCCTGACGGCAGCTGTCAGAAGGCACTGGCGGACAGGGATAATGGAGCCGGACACGTTCCTTGCCTGCCAGTACATAGTTATGGCTGCAGGAACTGTAAAAGCGGTGACTTGTCTTTATCGGCGGATTACCCAGGACTTACGCCAGCCCTTGACGGCGCTACGACTTAAATGGGAGGCGGACTTGGGGGAACCCATTGAAGAAAAAGCTTGGGGAGCAGTGGTAGAGAGGGCATGGAGGAGCACTCGAAACGCGTGTTTTCAACTAATTCAATTCTATGTCTTACACAGGACATACTTAACGCCGGGTAAAATTAATGAATATTTTGGGGCGTCTACTACTTGTCCTCGGTGTGCTCTGGAGATGGCGAAGTTTTTGCATATGTTCTGGGGCTGTCCACAATTGGGGGACTATTGGCGAGGGGTGACGACGGTCCTGACGTCTGTGACAGAGAGGGAGTTAGCTCTGACACCAAGGGTTTGTTTGCTACACGGGTTTCCGCATACTGCCAAAAACAAAATTACTAGCAAGTTCATCGATCTGGGGTCCGTATTGGCGAAAGGAGAACTTACCACCCATTGGAGGGCGAGGCAGGGACCCATACTGGGGCGCTGGCGAAGAGAGCTGCTGAAGTGGGCAGAGAGTGAGGGGAATTATAGGCTAGGTGTGGCTAGGCGTACTGGGAACGAGAAATCAATGGAAATGGCTCGGGCGTGGGCGGCGCTCGTGGAGCTGGTTAAACACCCGCCTGATGAAGTGGAGGAGCTCCCTCACGAAAGGGAGGAAGCAGGGATTGCCTGAGATGGCTGGTACTTGTTGTCGGGGAGGCATGGTGGGGTTGGCGTGAGACTTGCAGGGGCCCTCCCCAGGGTTCCCTGCCTGCGTTAGGGGAGGCTCCATGAGGCAGGGTTTTTAATAGGCAGAGCAGGAGGGCTGGAAGGCTCCTTGAGAACTTTAGTGATCAGCGGCATGCTTGGGGGGTGGGGGAGAGGGGGCTCCGTTGGGGGATTGAAGGGCTAGGGGGTGGGCTGGGTGTTTGGGTGTTTCTGATCGAACTTGTTTGTTGGGCTGTCGTACACAGGGCAGGGAACAGAATTGCCAATTAGGCTTATCATGAGGCGAGGCGGAGATTTAGCTATTGGCCTATGGGGCCCCTGGCGAGGCCTGTGTCTATAGCAGTATGGGAAAGTTGCGGGCCTGATGATGTTCACAATTGGAATGTATATTGACTCCTCCGCCATTTCTTTATTATGCCCATGACGATGTTTGTATGGCTTTTATTTTTTGGGGAAATCAATAAAAGTCTGTTTAAAAAAAAAAAAATTATGTCAAAAGATTCTTAATGTGACATTCAAATTCCAACTTAGCTAATATACAAGATATAAGAATTAGCATGTGACCGCTTAGCTAGGATAGAAACTTAATCTAGGTCACAGACGCAGATCGCAGATGAGCGCAGCGCCAGATTCTATCTCGACCGAAGAAGCCTCCAGCAAGACTCCGCGAGGCTCTGCGAAGCATTCCATTCTGCCTTCACGAACTGGTACCAGGATTGTGTTTTCTCATAGACACAATCTCCTAGCCCTTGGCCTTGTGATCGAATAGCTGACAAGCTATTCCAAACAATGTTATGCAAAAACCAAGAACCCAGCAGTGGAACATTTAATAACTCTCCAAGTTAAGAAAAAATATTGTTTTTCTTATAGAACTCTCACCCACCAGGGTTGCCCCTTGGTGGCATGCTTCCTCATTGGGTCCATCCCGATCCGCTGCGGATCGGGGCGTGCTGCGACCTACAACTAAGTGGGAGCACTCAATCGGTGTCTATACAATGATAAAGGAGATCTTCAAAAAGGGGGGAGTGGAGGATAGTGCTACGCTAAGATATGATTTAAAAATACCTGACTAGTAGGTATATATACTTTATTCCTGCCTCTAGCCGGTATTATTAAAAAACAGGGGTTGGGTAGGGAAAACGAGGTTATAATGTGCCTACGTTTCTCTGGGTCAACACGTTTCGAGCCATGCCCTAACTTGCTCTTCTTCAGGACCATGGGAACCTAGTTCCTTTGGTACCACTCCTATGGGTTCCTTGCTAGGAACACGTTACTTGCATGCCATGCCATATGCTGAACATACATACGTTTACCACCTAATTGGTATTCTTCTACTGCTTTTCTGTGAAAATATAAAGGAGAGTTTAGGTGTATCAGCCTTCGGCCGAATGTCATCAGTTATATATACTCTTGTGAAAACACCATTGCGTGAAAATAACGTGTAATTTGAAAAAACGTGGGTGAACATTTTTAGTGTTGTTCGATTGAACTAAACTAATCCCACAACCAGTTATCTTATGGTGTAGGATATGACGCAGTTTGGAAAAAAATTTGACAATATGAAAGTAAAGTTTAAAATAAAGAAAAAGACAAAAAACAAACAACAAAAAACAAAGGGCCAGATGTATCAAGCCTTTTTCCCGTTCGCAAACGGGCCCATTCTCAGAATTGGCCCGTTTGCAATCGGGAAAAAGCCTTTTGGGATGTATCATCCCCAAAGGCCATCACAAGATAAGGAATCGGAAAATTTGCGATTCCCTATTTTGCAAATGCATTTAAGGAATCGCTAATTGCGATTCCTTAAATGCAATTCTGGATGCACCGAAATTTTGCGATTTGGCCTTATGGAATCGCAAATTACCACCACCTTCAAGTTGGTGGTAATTTGCGATTTCCTAGAAAACTGCACTTTTTACATTTTTCAAAGTGCCATGTGGCGCACATACATGCCCTTACGTCAATGTATGTGCGCCACATGTGCACACATGCTTATTTCAGGGGTGCAACAGGGTGTCCTTTTGGGACCCTTGCACCCTTGAAATTGCATTCGCAATTTGCGAGTACCTACTGGGTACTCGCAAATTGCGAATGTCTTCCCATTCATTCCTATGGGCCTCTAGGCCCATAGGAATGAATGGGAAGGTATTCCTTAATTGCGAATCGCAATTTGCGATTCGAAATTAAGGAATATGTAGGAATCGCAATTATTATTGCGAAACCTACATACATTGCATTTTGCGAGTCCTTAATAGCGAATCGGTAAAATTCGCTATTAAGGACTCGCAAAATACAATGATGATACATCTGCCCCAAAGAACCACATACATATTAGACGCTGTAATATTACGTCATGGTTCCTCGGGGTGGAGGGTGGCGTGTTGTCACACTCTGGAAAAAGGGGGAAATTGGGTTTTAGAAAACGACGAGCTCTCGTTAATCCGATAATGATTTTCGGAAAAGAGAGGTCGTATAATTCCTGAAAAAAGATATCGGTACTTGCGGTATCAATATTACAGGCCCGTATGAGGGGAAAGAACAACCTGCGTACCCTCAAATAGAGGATCGTGAAACACCGAGGGGATACTGGCCTACAATTAAAAGCCTCCTTTACCCCGCCTAACACCGGCATCCCAACTGAAATCCTTGCCTTTGAAAAAGCAGTCCTAAAGGAGATTGGTGACATTGACCCCAGGACTATAAGGGTCTTTCATAACACCACCAAAGAGGAACAAGCAGCAATCAATGAACTATCGGGTGATGATAGACTGGTTATAAAACCTGCAGATAAGGGAGGCGCAATAGTTATACAAACGGCAAAAGCCTACCGTAACAAATGTCTCAGACTTCTAGGTGATGGGAGAAATTATAAACGATTAACAACAGATCCGACGGAATTCATCAGAGTTCGGATAGCCAACATGATTGAGGAAGGTCTGGCACATGATTGAATAAACGGAATGGAGGGGACTTTTTAAACAACAAGAATCCTATCACCTCATATTTCTACACAATTCCTAAAATCCATAAATCTTTGGAAAACTCTCCCGGACGCCCAATAATATCCGGGATAGGATCTATTTTGGAACCTTTACCCAAATTTGCAGATGCCTTCCTTACACCAATCATTCAAAAGACCGACAAATATTTGAAAGATACAAAGGTGGTATTATGTCTCCTGAAAGACATACAATTCAACCCAGAAATACACATACTCATCAGACTTGATCTAGAGCCTATATACAAGCCTGCCACACCAAGAAACTTTAAACATTATTGAGGAAGTGCTTTTGAGAAAGAATGGTCTTTCCACACACCAAGAAATTTGGTTATGGAATGTTGTAAGCGGGCTCTAACAAAAATTTCTTCACATTTGAAGAAATGCTCTTTCTTCAACAACACGGAACCAGCATGGGGAGCACCTCTGCCCCGAGTGTAGCAGGCATATACGTACACCATTTGGAAGCACACATAATCCTCAGCCAAACCAACCCTTTCCTACAACAAATAAAATTGAGGAAGAGATATATAGAGGACGTCCTCTTGATTTGGGAGGGAAATAAAATAACAGCAAACAACTTTCTAAACTGGCTAATCAAACAAAATGATTTTCTGAAATTCACAAATACCATGAGTAAGAAAGAACTGGTGTTTCTAGACCTTAACAGATTGGCCAATGGAGCGACACTAAAAACTAATACCCATGCAAAACCCACAGCAAAGAACTGTCTCTTACTATATGATAGCTTCCATCCTAGACATCTAATGGAGAATTTACCTTTTGGACACTTCCTAAGGATAAGGAGGAATTGTTCTGAACTCAGTGACTACAAGTAACAGGCCAACCACCTCGCCAACAAACTGATGGCTAGGAAGTATCCAAACAGAATTGTATCCCAAGCAAAGAAACGAGCACTAAGCAATAATAGGGATGCCCTCTTAGAACCTCGGTAAAAACAAGAAAACCATGAAAAAAGACCCATATGTATTACCACATTCAGTATAGCGTCCAATTCGCTAACACAAATTATCCAGAAACATTGGCGCATACTCAATAGTGGTAACCTGTCGATAACAAGACCCATGTTCTCCCATAGGAGAGGAAAGAGCGTAGACATGCTAGTCCATACCCGCCCCCGCATGACTGAAAGGAGGACAATGATTCCACAGAACACCATAATGCCAACAATGAGCCACTACCCCTGTGGCAACTGTAGCGTGTGCCATTTAACTAAAGCTACAAAAACAGTGTTTTTTAATAATGATGTGACTTGGCAACTTTGGAATTTGACTAATTGCAACACACAAAGAGTAGTGTATTTGATAACCTGCCCGTTACCTACATTATGTAGGAATGACAACAAGAAAGATCAAAACTAGAATCTGTGAACATCGAAGCAATCTTAGGTGTAGACGCACAACTACAAAGATGTCATCTCACTATATAGAAATGAACCATACAGCACAAGACTATAAGTTGGTGATCCTAGAACACATAAGGGACATGACAGAAACTCTGAGAGAAGACTTTTTGAAAGAGAACAACGATGGGTGTTTAAACTTAAAACGCATACCAATGGCCTCAACGACAACATCCCGTGGGGCCAGTTCACTCAGTGAGATACATCAGCAGAACACACCCTCTTTCCCTTGATGAGATAGGAAACTAAACGAAGGATTGAATATACATTATGTGACAGGCTATTATGTTTATACTCTCTCATTAGAAACATCAAAAGAGAACTGAGAAACAACATCACAAAATGTAGACCACCATTTTTTTGCTGAAACTGTATGTCTTGAGAATCCAACAAGCATACACTAATGAATTAAAAAACCTTAAATCAGGGGTCTCCAACATTTTCTGTAGTGAGAGCTACTTCTGATCAGTAAAACTCATTGTGAGTTACTGAAGGCTAAACAACTTGCGCATTGTTACCCCATACCCCAAGCCCAGCTTAATTGACTTTAAGCCTATTGTCCATAGAGCCAGATACTATGTTTTGAACAAAATACTATCACTAAGGGCACTATGAACGGGCTGTCATGTGTGTCAGTGATAGCGCAGTCTTTTAGGATGTATGAACATGTGTGCGTATGAACGGGATATGTTTGTAAGTGTTACTGAAAGCCTTTGCCATTAGTATTTACAGCACAGGACATACCTTGAGCCATATGTGGCACCATTAGATGTCTTGCACAAACATAAAATATTATTTTTATAAATAGGAGAAATTTAAAGTGCAGAAAAATGATATGCAAAAAAGTTTATAATATGGAACATTTGTCTGCGCTTTAAATTTCTCTCATTTAAAAAAATGGCAGTATTTTTCAGTTATACTAATGGCACAGTGCTAACTGGCCACTAGGAGTAAGGCGTGTGCTGTTTGTAAGTGCAACACTTTTAAATGGGAGAAAATTGAAATTAAGAGTTAACGTAATCATTAAGGTAACCTTCCATTTCAATTTTCTTATATTTAAAAGCATTCAGAAACATAATTTTGTTCACAGCTCCAATATTGAGTTGTCAAGGACTTTTATTTAAGAGCTAAATACCTCAGTGCTTCAGTTGTTCACCTCTGTGACCCAGCCCCAGCCTGGGTCATAAATCTGACTGAGCCATTATCAGGCCCTGCTATCTGCAGCCTGATGATGATGATGCAAAATAAACATAGCTTTCCCTTAACTTTATAAGGAAAATATGACCTTGTGCTTATTTAAACATTGACTCAAGGCTGTGAGCTACTCTGAAGGTATCTGGGAGTTACTCCTAGCTCATGATTGACTGGTTGGAGACACCTGCCTTAAATTCTTCCCGTCAAAAGTACCGAAACGGAATCAAGGTTATTTCTCAGGAGAAGAGTAATTATATATGCTTATTTTACGACTGTGGTTAAAACAGTGCGAAAATAATGAGAAATGTTGTTGGTTTTACATAAATAAGTATCCCAATGGAATCTGGAGGTCGCTCCATGTGAGACAGACATTTTATGACTATTTACCAGTCTAGTTTTTTCAGAGAACGTAGGCGAGGACGTCCCGTTACTACGCTACGTCTCAGAACTAAATACCCCGGAAGAGCGCGCATCGGCAAGATGCGGTCCCTGGGGAAGCCCAAATATGTGCACTGGACGAGTGTCTGCCTTGACGCAGTAAGTCGTTTTCACGATCCTCAATTTGAGGGTATGCAGGTTGTTCTTTCCCCTCATACGGGGCTGTAATATTGATACTGCGAGTACCGATATCTTTTTACAGGAATTATACGACCTCTCTTTTCCGAAAATCATTATTGGATTAAAGAGATCTCGTCGTTTTCTAAAACCTAATTTTGCAAGTAACGTGTTCCTAGCAAGGAACCCATAGGAGTAGTACCAAAGGAACTAGGTTCCCATGGTCCTGAAGAAGAGCCAATAGGGGCATGGCTCGAAACATGTTGACCCAGAGAAACGTAGGCACATTATAACCTCGTTTTCCCTAACCAACCCGTTTTTTAATCATACCGACTAGAGGCAGGAATAAAGTAGATATACCGACTAATCAGGTATTTTTAAATCATAACTTAGCTTATCACTATCCTCCACTGTCCCCTTTTTGAAGCTCTCCTTTATCATTGTATAGACACTGATTGAGTGCCCCCACATAGTCGTAGGTCGCAGCACGCCCCGATCCGCAGCAGATCGGGATGGATTAGTTGATGAAGCATGCCACCAAGGGGCAACCCTGGTGGGTGAGGGGTTCATAAGAAAAACAATGTTTTTTCTTTCCTTGGAGAGTTATTAAATGTTCCACTGCTGGGTTCCTTGTTTTAGCATAACAGTATATAGTTGAGGAGGACGAACCCAGTACATCCTCTTACCCCCCTTCTTTTGATAAGCTATTCCAAACAGTCAACAAACCCTGTTGTCCAGGCATGTGCACCACCTCTAAAACTCTGGCTTACTATTTATAAATCTGCTAGAACTAGCATAGCACTTACAGATAGCACAGTGAGTGTTCAAGGGCTATAAATTGTAATGTTATGATTTTTCCCTGTTTTCACGGTTACTGAAAAGCTTAGCTGTGTTTTATTATCTATTGTGATGTTACCAATATTATGTGAACTATATCCCAGCACTTTAAAATAAATATTTTATTTAAAGTACATATATTGAAAACCCTGTTCCATTTCTAGTGATCTTGAGTGTGCCAACATTATTGAACGATAATTTGGATTACCACTGCTCCCTGTTAGTAACCCAAAAGCATTGACACCAACTCATTTATATATTGGGTGAGGTTCTGTGGCGGCTACAATAACCTGTCTTTCACATTCAGTACTGATGCAATGGACTAAGTTCACTCGTGTCACCCGTGGGTGTGAAAACAAACTTTGTAGGGCTGAGCCAGAGACTCAGTTTAAGCAACATTTGGCGCCCAATGTGGGGCGTTTGGATTTTCTGGGCTTTTTAGGGTGTTTTGATTGCACACTCAAAAAACCAATTTTACGCTTAAAAATAGACATCCGGACCAAATGGCGAAATATTGGTGTTACCTCCTACTCATTAAGTAGGGAGCACTACTTAACATAGATTTATTAAGCACTTGACTGATAAAAGGTCATTCTCCGTTTTGACTTCTGAGTATGAAACTCATGTTTATTGACTCTGTTTGCTAAAATGGCACAAGTAGCTTCTATTGCGCTAGGAGTTATTTCAGGGCACACACGAATCTCTTTGCCAGATATGTGCCTAACAGGAAGGGAGGGTGAATGCACACGCTGCATACCTCTTTGAAATATTTGTAAATAAATTTGCTTAATTTCTCTTGCAAATATGTTCACTTATGGGTGGAGTTTTGGAGTTTGATGATATAGTTCCCAACACTGGGAGCTTTTAGACATCGAAATCTACACAGTCTGTAGTTAAATAGACCCGGAAGTCCATTTGAGACATCATGAGCACCAGGCATCGTTTGGTGGTCAATTGATCAGTACATCACAGAACGTTAGTAAGGGTTTGCTTAATAATGAAAGAGTCTCGTGATACATGTTGACTGGGTTTTGACTGCGTGTTAACCTACACATTCTTACACTTCTACAAGTAACACACTAACTGAATTAAGTAATATCAGTCTATAGGCGACCTAGACAATATGTGATACCAATGACCTTTATCGGATAAGTTGCTCCCGGACCTGCGCAATATGTGCATACATACAATACAAACAATACATGTAGGTATCTTTAAAGAACATCTAGTAGTAAATTTAACTAAACCATATACGGATTGAAGTGGGCATACCACACGAAATTAAAGCAATAATCTGGCCACATTTAACTGATGTTTGCGACATCATTTTCTTTACATAATTTTTTGCTGATGTTGACTGGCCTCCAGTCTTTATAAAGAGATGCATCTCAAAGAGAGGAAATAATAATATTGCCATTTTCTCCTCCTCTGCACCTGAAGAGCTCATGGAAAAATATTCAAGCAAGTGGGCTTTTAAAATGGGTTCCAGATCTGTACAGAAATAAAGTGGAGTGGGAAAAAAATACTGTTCAACATCTCATTTCCTTAAGGAGTGACCCACAAGTGCAGGCTTAATATCCTCTGAAGACAGAAGCTAAACTTGACAGAAAAGCTATTTATAACTAGCTACAATAGCAAAGCACTATAGTACCTTGCACTTCTATAATGAACACTTCTCTTTTTTCTGGTTTTAATAAACCTGACAGACCCTATAAACTAGTATTGGACTATATAAATTTAGGCATGCAAATATACACTCATAACACTGGATCAGAACCTAACCTAACAGAAAATGTACATTTAAAATAACCCTGGACATTTCTGATGGGTTTTCAGCTAAAACATAGCGCCCAAAAAAACAGTATCTCACCAGTTTTCTTGTTCAAATAGGTTACAGTACTTTTAGATTACTATATAAAATAATGTATGGGCTTTTAATACTCCTGGTTTGTTTGCAGTAAAACAGTGGGTATCTCACAGGAAAATCCATACCTTAAAACATTCACATCCCAAATTATAATTGGCTTTTCTAAAAGCCTGGCTAGGGTGGAACATTACTGACAACACACAGTTACAAAATTAATTAAAAAAATAGAAAATTGTGCATTTTAATGTAATTTCGCTTAGTTGCCAATTATCTAGCACCAGACTATGTTATTATTTTAAAGTCTGTGCTAAAAAACAAATAATATCCTTGCTCGGGATTTCATACTTTTGAGAGTTTACTTGCTACATAAGGTTGAGTAAGTGAAGCCTTTTGTAATGATTTATTTTTTCTCACGTTTTCTGAAATCCATTGGACAAAAACATGCATAGTTATCTCACATGGGCTGGGAAAGGACATGCTTGAGATAAAACAAACAGAGCAAATGTTTTTGTCTCAGCACTTTTAAGCTACATGCTCATAATTCACACGAAGTTCTACAGAAATTCCATTCCTGTACTAATCGCATTTTCACAACTGAAAACAAGCTTCACTCCCCTACACAGATAATTCTGTGGTGCAGCGGGTTTCTTCTTTTACATGCTATTCGCTACAAAGTTGGAATCTTATCTCATGAAGTGCAAGCAGCAGTTTTTTGCGATGCCTTTTCAATCCTAACATTAGTAAATCATTACACATCATAAGCAACTCCTAAATGTTTTACCCATACAAGTACAACAAAGCTGTTCCCTGTGAATGGCTACACAGCCGGTGGCTGGCTTGGGTTGTAGTGCAGGAAACTGTTCATGCTAGTAACTTCAAAGTACTACACACACAATAACGTTTTTTAGGTTTCTTGCTTGCACAGCAATACACAACCTGTTACTTTAATTATCTAAAGCTGATCCTTCCTTGCCTACACTAGAGCACTGTAGGATTCAGTTTTAATGTCCTTTGCAGCTTACAATGTACATTGCATACATTAGCATCTAAACGGATTCAGAGATTCAGAAGGAAAATCAATAAAGGAAAAGAAATTCTAGGGAAGGTGGCTGTCTTACAGAGACAAGCTTCCATTGGTCTATGCCATGCACCATGGACCATAAAAGTGAAGGAATTCACATTTAGGGGAACGGTGCAACAAACTTTGCTTTGCTGCAGATCATACCTTTCTAAGGAATCTGCAGGAAACACAATCTCAAGCCAAGATCGGCACAAATATTTTAACAGTGATTTAAGAAACTTCAAAAGGAGGTAAGTCTTTGGATCACTCCTATATCCTTAATTCAGATAACACCCTAATGGTTTTTGAACCGGGAGTGAAAGAGAAACATGCTCTTAGATAAGCGAGCTACGTTATATGTTATGTTATATGGGAATTTATGTAAGCGCACGTTCACCTACAGGTCTCTTGGCGCTGATGAGTTTGAGCAGAAGAAGAGAAGGAGAGCAGATAGAGGATCAGTTAGTTATAGGCCAGAGAGAATAGTCAGGTTTTTAGAGATTTCCTAAACCGCATGTAGTATATTTAATGTTGGCAGTTCAGGAGGTTAATGATTCAGCACATGCTGGCATAACATCTGCAGTGTCAAAGCTAAAGCACCGATACTGGTATCTAAGTTAGCCATCCTCAGATAAACAAACTAGAGGAAAAATAAATATGTGCAGTAATGCAATATAGTCAAAAAATGACACATTCTATTTTTGTAAGACCCGTGTAGACTCCCCACACTATTTTGACTGCCTTTTCGCTGTGATCTTTCACTTGACAACGTCAGGGCTAATCACAGATGTAACTAGTATTAGTTTATATTAGTTTCTGTCGATTCAGGCTCCAGAGTTTTATGGGTTTGGGCCACAAAGAAATGCTGATATGTTTAGGCAGTCAAAAGACTTGTAGTATCAAAGTCACTGAAGCAGTTTTTATTCTTCTCATTCAGACAATGGTCCTGCGTCCGCCTCAAAGGCTTACAGGGATGTTACGTCTGCTCTAAGTGTTTATCTGCAATTCCCAACCTATTTCGACTGGTAAGCAATTGGTTAGATAAACAGGCTTTGATATGTTCAACAAGTCCAGACCACTGGGGTACTAAATGCAGGACCGAGTAGGTTGCATAATCTGTAGGAAGTCTAGAAAGCATTAAATAATTTGACCAGAGGAGTAATAGGTGGTTGCACTTCATACTATATACTCTCTGGAGTACCTAAAGAACTTGTTACGGCTCTCCCTGGGAAGATGGCAGAAACAACATTGTCCGACATAGAAACTGAACAAAAGCTGTTGCAAAACATTCAGGAACTCAGAACTAAACTGTCCAATGTGACGCATTGCAACTCTGCCACCTGCAAAGTTAAAATTTCCAAAGCTGCCGACGGATGTCTCATCAAAATTTCTAAAAAAGGTTCATGATAAGCAAACATTTAAGTGATCTTACAGACCATCTGTAATGTGCAACAACCCCGGCAACTAACAAATTACAGACTAGTTTCCTATCTACATAATAGGGCTCAAGAGAAAAGTAAATCTAGGGTGAAGTCCAACTTTTTTTTAATTAATAATCCACTGTTGTAAAAATTAATTAAAAGCATACAATTTGTTCAATTATCATCATTGTAATTTGATTTTTTTAACTCATGAAGTCAACAATTAGGTTAGAGGTGCATTTTCATCCTGACATGAACACAGCATTCACACCTTCAATCATACTTCTCACCCTTAGAATTGCAACAATGGGTTAGTGCACGATACCTAATAAGAAAAATATTAACACTTGTTTTGTACGATACTGGCATCAATACATTTCATTGTAATATACTCTTTCTGATTTGATTACAGTATTGTCTTTCTTGTTCTTTGCGATACATTTATATCAACTGACACTCTGTGGATGTAACAGCAGTGGCTTAAATTATCAGTCATCCTGTGTCGTCCATCTACGCGCGTTTCGGCCGATCCATGTCTTCATCAGGAAAGCCACCACCACACAAGAAAACTGTAGTTACCTGCAATTATATTGCGTTATCTCTTGAGCCCTATGACTCAATGTATATACAATATTAAAAAAGGTGTACAACTTGTGGTCAAAAACCTTCACCATGAGAAAACTTTCACCCAGTGACCTTTCACCCAATTTGATCTTAATATACACGGCGGGGAGTGACAGCATGCAAGCCATGTCCCTCTGTGAAGGAAAGATATCCACTAATGCAATAATCACAATGGGGGGATGGAAGCAGGTGGAACATGCTCCTCATGAGACCCAATAGGAGAACTACTCAACCAATGATAATTGAAATTAAACCGACCTATGTGACACAGCTCCCTAGGTGAAAAGATGAATAGCAGAAAATACAGAGGTGTATGGTAAGTGAGCACAGTGAAACGCTACTGGAGGATGGAAAGGGCATGCATTAATGAAATAAAATCTAAAATCAACAGGGTTTGGGGATCATGAAATAGGGGCGAGTATGTACATACCTAATGTTCACAAGATATATGTACAAGCTTAAAGGTGGAACAATGCAGGAGGTATGGCACAAAATCTTCAATGGATAAGAGTTTCTATAAAAGACTAGTTCCGCGGTCCTAAGGAGCAAAAACACACTCAATAAGCTACCTTCCGCTGATACATTCAAAATAATGGTCATTAAAGCATGATTAAAATCTGAGCAAGATTTGAGACTAAGCAAATTTGCTAGGGTCGGTTGAGTTTACTCAACAAATTGATAAGCAGGCGGCATATCTATTGCAGGAGGCTGGCTTAGTATATGGTGCACACTAATTCAAGTGGTGCACTCTGCACTAATCCAGGCAACCCTTATGTTGACTTTAGTGGTCTTTGATAACCATTGAAAGCTCTCAAAGTGGTAGCTGTGGAGAGCAGCCTTCAGGCTTATCTTGAAGGAGTGTTAAGCAGCTTGTTTTACCAGTTTAATCTGTAGTGTAAGTTAAATGAAAAAGAACCACACATTGTTTATATAAAAATACTTCTATTTATTACATAGCACTCCCTAACACATTGGTATATCTCCTACCCGGAGATATGAACACAATACACAAGAAGGAACAAGTTACTTACCTTTGGTAACGATATATCTGTAAGAAACATTAGTAGCGATAGATTCCTTACCTTAGAATATCCCCAGGCGTCAGACTGGATCCGGAAAGTTTTCGTCAGCAGTACGCCTGCGCATTGGTAGGGGCGTCGTGCGGCTCCGCGTCCGTCGTTGGCGTCGTGGTCGCCGAGATGACGTCGTGGGCGCTACTTGGACGCCGCCCACGCGCGCTGAAGTCAGTTCTGTACACGACTTTCCGCGCCAGGAACGCAGAGCCATGCAAGATACTGACCACTGGTGCATTGAAACTAGGGCCCTGAAAGGGATGACCTTAACCCTAGAAATCAGTTCGCAGAACGGGGAGGATGGGTGGGGCGGTAAGGAATCTATCACTACTAATGTTTCTTACAGATATATTGTTACCGAAGGTAAGTAACTTGTTCATCTGAAAGAAACACAAAGTGATAGATTCCTTACCTTAGAATAGATACCCCAGCAATACCAACCCCGGTGGTGGGTCTGCGAACTAAGATCACACCAGAAAGTCACGGAGAACAGAACGGCCAATGAAGCCGTCTCTCCGGACTTGGCTGTCCAGGCAGTAATGCTTGGTAAACGTGTGCAGCGAGGCCCACGTGGCTGCCTGACATATGTCTTGCAGGGGGACACCACGTCCCAATGCAGTAGTGGCTGCAGTAGCTCCGGTGGAATGAGCACGCAGCCCCACCGGAAGTTCTTTTTTAGCCAAAGAGTAACAGGCTTTGATACATAAGACAACCCAGCGGGAGATGGTTCTCTTATGGACTGCCCGACCTTTCTTGGTGCCAACGTAGCCAACAAAAAGCTGGTCATCCACCCGGAACTGCTGTGTGCAGTTGAGATAAAAAGAAAGCGCACGTATTGGGTCCAGACGGTGGAGCCCCTCTTCCTCTCTGGAAGGATGCGGAGGCAGAAAAAAGGTGGGCAAGGTAATAGTTTGCCCAATGTGAAAGGCCGTAACCACTTTTGGCAAAAAGGAAGGACGGGGCCTGAGCACAACCTTGTCCGGATGGACTGAAAGGAAAGGAGGCTTACAGGAAAGAGCCTGGAGCTCACTCACTCGCCTGGCGGAAGTGATGGCCACCAGGAAGGCAGTCTTTAACGTCAAAAGACGAAGAGGACAGTTGTGAAAGGGCTCAAAAGGAGCGCACATCAAGTACGTCAGAACCAGATTCAAGTCCCACTGAGGCATCACGAAAGGAATAGGAGGAAAAAGGTGTGTAATGCCTTTAAGAAACCTATTTACAACAGGGGACTTGAAAAGAGAGGGCTGATCAGGGAGCCTGAGAAAGGCCGAAATAGCAGAAAGGTAGCCCTTGATAGTGCCCAGAGCAGAGCCCTGCCGGGCCAAAGAAAGAAGGAACAGTAGAACCTCAGAAAGAGGGGCAGAAAGGGGATCCACAGCCTTTGCTGTGCACCATGCCACAAATTTGTTCCACCTGCAGGCGTATACCACTTTAGTAGAGGGACGCCTGACTGCCAGAATAACGTCACAAACTTCAGGAGGCAAGTTGAAAGGAATCAACTGCCGCCACTCAATCTCCACGCAAAGGGGTGGAGGCTGGACAGGTTCGGGTGGAGGACCGTCCCCTGCTGCTGCGACAGAAGATCCTCCCGAAGAGGCAGTCTGATCGGAGGATACATGCTCATACTGAGTAGCTCGGGATACCATACTCTTCGAGCCCAGTCCGGAGCCACAAGGATGACTTGGGCCCGGTCGCGCCTGATCTTCTTCAACACTCTGGGAGAAGTGGTATAGGCGGAAAGGCATACAATAGACCGCAACTCCACTCGCGGCGAAAAGCGTCGCCAAGCGAGTGCCGCCTTGGAAATTCGAACGCGCAGAACTGATGACATTGCGCGTTCTCTTCGGTGGCGAATAGATCTAACCAAGGCTCTCCCCACTGCTGAAAGAGACCTTGTGCCACCTCCGAGTGAAGACGCCATTCGTGATCGAGCATGCACCTGCAGTTGAGTTCGTCCGCCCTGGCGTTCAGAGAACCTGCCAGGTGTTGAACTGCCAGGTGTTGAACCACCAGGGACATGCCCTGATGTTCCAGCCATGTTCAGAGGCGCAGAGCCTCCTGACAGAGGGTCCACGACCCCACCCCGCCTTGTTTGTTGCAGTACCACATGGCGGTGGTGTTGTCTGTGAACACCTGCACTACTCTCCCCTTGACAGAGGGAAGGAATGCCTTCAGTGCAAGCCTGATCGTCCGCAGCTCCAAAAGGTTGATATGGAGCCGGGACTCCGCCGGAGACCAGAGGCCTCTGATCTCCGCCTCTCCCATGTGGCCGCCCCATCCCAGGAGGGACGCATCCATCACCACTGTGAACTCCGGTTGGGGAAGGGAGAGGGATCTGCCGTCGACCCAATGCCGGTTCGTGAGCCACCACTGCAATTGACGGGCAGTGCCCTCCGAGATCTGGACGTGATCGGACAGGTTCCCTGATGCTGGGCCCACTGGAACTTCAGGTCCCACTGCAGAGCCCGCATATGCCACCTGGCATGATTGACCAGCAGGATGCAGGAGGCCATGAGGCCCAGCAGCCTCAGAGTCACTCTGACCGAAACCCGGGACAAGGGCTGAAAGATGGGAATCAGAGCCCGAATGTCCCGGACTCGCTGTTCGGGAGGATAGACCCGAAACTGCGCCGTGTCCAGAACCGCTCCGATAAAAAGGAGCTTCTGGGAGGGAATCAGGTGCGACTTCCGCACATTGATGGAGAACGCCAGCAAGTGCAGGAGATCGGCCGTAGTCTGGAGGTGGGAGACGACTGTCTGGGGCGAGAACGCCTTCAACAACCAGTCGTCGAGATAGGGGAAGACTGAGACCCCTGATCTGCGCAGATGAGCTGCGACCACCGCCATCACTTTGGTGAACACCCGAGGGGTGCTGGTAAGGCCAAAGGGGAGCACAGTAAACTGAAAGTGCTCGTGGCCTACCATGAACCGCAGGTAACGCCTGTGGGCTGGCAGGACGGGGATGTGGAAATATGCGTCCTGCAAGTCCAGCGCCACCATCCAGTCTTGTGGGTCGAGAGCAGACAAGACCTGAGCTACAGTGAGCATCTTGAACTTCTCCTTGCGGAGGAAGCGATTGACGTTCCGGAGGTCCAAGATAGGACGCAGGCCTTTGTCCTTCTTGGGCACCACAAAGTAGTGGGAATAACAACCACGACCCACTTCGTGCAACGAAACGCGCTCGATGGTCCCCTTGGCCAAGAGGGCTGCAACTTCCTGCTGAAGAAGCACCAAGTGATCCCCCGACATGCGGTGGTATTGAGGTGGCATGGCTGGGGGGGGTAGTCTCTAAGGGGAGGGAGTAGCCCCTTCGGACTATCTCTAAAACCCACCTGTCCGAAGAGATGGTGCGCCAGTGGGGGAGGTGATGGCGGAGCCTGCCGCCCACTGGCGTTTGATGGGCCTGAAAGTACGGACTAGGAAGGTTTGGAGGAGAGGTGGTGGTCTGACCCGCCCGCTGGCCCCTTTGTCCGCCACGTCGGAAACCGCGTCCGCGCTGGGATGACTGTTGCGCCGGCCCGTGGCTCTGTTGCGAACGCTGTGGGGCGCCCCTTCCTGTGCCACGAAAGGAGCGAAAAGCGGAAGGCGGAGGAGGGAGGACTGCTGAGAGCCCCAAGGACTTGGCCGTAGCCCGTGAGTCCTTAAACCGCTCCAACGCGCTGTCCGCTTTGTCGCCGAAGAGGCGACGGCCATCAAAGGGCATGTACATAAGGGTGTTTTGGACATCCCCTGAAAATCCAGTGGTTCTCAACCAGGCGTGGCGGCGAACCGCCACCGTCGTTGCAATGGATCTGCCCAGTGAGTCGGCGGTGTCTAGACCACAACGGATCATGAACTTGGCTGCGTCTCTCCCCTCTGCAACAGCCTGGGCGAGAGCAGGCCAGGCCTCCTCCAGACACTGAGGCAGCACGTTCGCCACCGTATCCCACAGACAATGGGAATAACCGCCCAAGAGGCATGCGGTGTTCACGGACCGCAGCGCAGAGCTGGTGGAAGAGAAAATCTTCTTCCCAAACTGATCCAGCTTCTTGGATTCCCTATCCGGTGGTGCGGAACGGAAGGCGGTTGGGGAAGCAGAGGCTTGGACAACCAAGCTCTCAGGGGTGGGGTGTTGGGAGAGGAAAACGGGGTCACCCGGAGCCGGGCGATGGGGTCGGGCCACGTTCCTATCCACAGGAGCCCCTGTGGTGGGCCTGGACCACGTGCCCAAAAGAACGTCCGAAAGGGCTTCATTAAAGGGCAGCAGCGGCTCTGCAGAAGTAGCTGCTGGCTGAAGCACTTCTGTCAGGAGGTTAGTCCTGATGGCCACAGTAGGGAGCTGGAGGTGTAGGGCCTCCGCCGCCCTATGCAACACCACTGCATAACTGGCTCCCTCCTCCGTAGCCACGGTAGGAGGAGACAGCATGCCAAGGTCTGGTGAGGTATCCAGACCACTGGCGTCCCCCAATTCCTCAGCCCAGTCCTGTTCAGACTCGCAGGCTGCAGCGAGAGGGTCATCCGACCCCTCCCAGTCCTCCCCTTGCTCCTCAGGCTGTTCAACAGGCTGAAAATAAGGAGCAGGGACATGGGGATAGAAATCCCCAAACGGCGTCGAGAACGGCATCGACCGACGCCGGACCGACGCCGCGTCCACTTCGGGGCTGAATCTGAGGTCGACGGAGCGGGCGGCGTCAGGATCGGTGCCGGTGGAGTCGACGTCGGTGGAGGCGTAATGAGGTCAACCGGCGTCGACCGGGATCCAGGCCTGGATCCAAGGGTGTCCTGCGGCGCCGGGGCCGGAGCCGACAGCGACGCCGCCGGCGAGGAAATGCGAGGACACCCAGGCGGGACCGCGGGGCCCGAAGGCGCACCGGCGGGACCCGACGGCCCAAAGAGGCGGGCCATGGCCGACAGGAACTCCTGTATCTGGGCCGGAGTCGCCGACGACCCCGGGTAGGGCAGGTAGTCGGGCGGCGACTCCATGGACTCCGCCGGAGCCGTGGGGGTGGCACCACCCGTACCCTCAGCCGCGTCGCGCGACCGGCGAGGGGAAGTCGGAGAACGATGACGTTTCTTCGACTTCTTGTGCTTCGTCTTACCTGACCCCGAGTGCGAAGACTTCGATCCCGACGATCGCCGATGGTGACTCCGCGCACAGTCCCTCGACCTCCCTCTGGACCGGGACCTCTCACGGCGCAGAGCCGACTGCCGGGCTTCAAGCAGCTTTCGGGACCGCTCCCGCAAAGACTTCGGAGCCATGGACCGGCAGTCGGGGCACGACTTGGGATCGTGGTCGCGCCCCAGGCAGAAGAGACTCATGTGGTGCGTGTCCGTCACCGACATCATCCGATGACAGTCCTCGCAGGACTTAAACCCGGGCATCCCTAACTGCACCAGGAGTCGATATCGACTCGAAAAGGGTGAGAAAAAGATCTCAAAAACTTAGTCAAAAAGAGACTAGGGGTACCGCTCTCTCTGGATCTGCGCTTGCTGGTGCGGAAAAAGAAAGAACTGACGTCAGCGCGCGTGGGCTGCATCCAAGTAGCGCCCGCGACGTCATCTCTGCGACCACGACGCCAACGACGGACGCTGAGCCGCACGACGCCCCTACCGACGCGCAGGGGTACTGCTGACGAAAACTTTCCGGATCCAGTCTGACGCCTGGGGATATTCTAAGGTAAGGAATCTATCACTATGTGTTTCTTTCAGATACTTTAATGCAATCAGGTAAGTAGCACAAAATAAATACAGTGGTCTCCAGAGGGAGACAAAACTATATACTAAAAAAATGGAATGCGAACTGCAAAGGACGGGACTTGGACCAGAAGACCCAGAGGAGCTGGGGACACAAGGAACCACCCAAGGTAACTACCCAGGAACCCCACGGAGGCTGTGTGCAGATTGGGAACACAGCCGCGTGCCCAATGGAAGTCAATGGAGGAGTAGTGGTTGCAGTTTTGCAGAAGGACCCTTTTTAGAGGATCCCGAAGAATTCCCTTGGAGGACGGAAGGTTGGAGAGCCACCCTACCCGTGGTTGCCCCAGGAACCAGGTTGCCTACACCAGGGCAGCCAGGTGCATAGGGGTAAAGAGACGTCAGAAACCTCCGAAGACAACAATGGAGGACTGAGAAGAAAATGCCTCTAGACAAGACGGTGAAGAAATCCGGTGGAATCCAAGGGTGGATTCTGGAAGTGAAGTACCTGCAAGCAGAGGGGAATGAGTCTATGCCACTCGGAAGTGACCAGGAGGAACGAAGACACAATGCCCACCGATGTCCGGAGGTTCAGAAGAGTCGACTGTGACCTTTTCGCTGCAGCTGCGATGACCAGGCTATGTTGAGGAAGACCAGGAGCCGTGCACGAGCTGTCTCACGTCGGATGTCAGTGACTAGGTGGATGGTGTCCAGCGGGAGCACCAACAAGCCTTGGTAGCCGCAACTGGAGTGGAAGATGAAGAAGGCGCAATGTTGCGACCAGCAAGGCCCACGGGGCACACCAACAGCAGGAGAGTCAGAGCAGGTCCTGAGCAAGCAGGGGAGCTCACTGAACCAGCAGAAGACCCTTAGGTGGACCCACAGGCAAAAGGCACAGGAGTCACAAGAGGATCTCGAGCAGCACACTAAAGATGAAGGCCCACGGTGCAGAGGATGCGGTGAGCATGCTGATCTTGGAGGGAATAGATGCTGGAGGTTGGAGCTTCTTGTAGTCCGAAGATTTCTAGAGTGCAGAGCTAACAGGCCTTGGCAACGGCATGTCAACGCGGTACACAGGGGTTCGGTCCCAGAGGTACAGACGAGGGATACTGGTCTCAAAATTGCAGAGTGGACAGGTCAGGCCTCGAGGGAGTTGCAGAACTACTATATATGTTGCTGAGCCTTGGGAAGACCGTAGGAACAGGAGCAGCAGACCTGTCAGATTTGTTGCGGTGCATGCAGAGGCAGGGGAGTGCCTCCTTCACTCCAAAGGAGTTTTCTTTGGGTGTGCTTGATGCCCACAGGCTTGTTGAAGAACCTGGAAGAAGGAAAGTCACAGACTACGAAGAAGACTTGAAGAACAGCAAGAGCAGCAGTCTTCCTTGGTGCAGTCTCGGTTCCAGTCGAAGTCCAAGTGTCCAGACGGTCGAAGAGAGACGTACTTTCAGGCTTGAGTCTTGTCCCATGACGAATCTAAGGAAGGACCCACAGGTAAGCCCTTAAGTACCATAAGGAATGGGTTGTAATAACTCGGGGGTCCCTCCCAGAGGAGGGGCAGGACAGAGGTGAGGATACTCCCATGTCCTTTGTCCAGTTTTGTGCCAGAGCGGGAGCCAAGGGAACTGGCTCAAACTGGAGTATGCAAGGAGGGCACCAATTGTGCTCTTCAAAGCAGTCTGAGGTTTATTGTGGAGTGTAGGAGCCTCAATACAGTGACCAAAACCGATATCCACCCAATTTCAAGGGCAGATTAACTGATTGACAAGTTGGGAGCAGCCAAGTATCTGAGTACCTTTGATTTCACATCAGGGCACTGGTAGACAGGAGCAAAAGAAAGTTCTGCATTTTCAACCCCAGATGGGCATTATCAGTTCACTGTGATGCCCTTTGGTTTGAAGAATGCACCTGCCACTTTTCAAAGGTTGGTAAATAAAGTCCTTGCTGGATTGGAATTCTTTATTGCAGCATATCTGGATGATATTGCTGTCTTTAGCTCCACCTGGCAGGATCACCTGATCCACCTTGGGAAAGTACTTGAGGCTCTAAGAAGTGCAGGCCTCACTAACAAGGCAAGCAAGTGCTAGATAGGGCAGGGAAATGTTGTATACTTGGGACACCTTGTTGGTAGAGGCCAAGTTCAACCCTTACAGCCCAAGATCTAGACCATTCTGGAGTGGGTGGCTCCAACAACCCAGACTCAAGTCAGGGCCTTCCTTGGCTTGACTGGGTACTATAGGAGCTTTGTGAGAAATTATGGCACCAGTGTAGCACCCCTCAAAGAACGGACCTTCAAAAGAATGCCCAAAAAGATTGACTGGATAGTGAGGTGTCAATATGCTTTTGACACTCAGAAGGAAGCAATGTGCTCTGCACCTGTTCTTGAAAGCTCCAGATTATGACAAGCAATTCATTGTGCAGACTGATGCCTCTGAACATGGGACAGAAGCGGTCCTATCCCAAATAAATGACCAAGGTCAAAACCAGCCAGTGGCTTTCATCAGTAGAACGCTACTCCCCAGGGAGCAGCATTGGAGTGCCATCGAGAGGGAAGCCTTTGCTGTGGTTTGGTCCCTGAAGAAGTTGAGGCCATACTCGTTTGGCTCTTACTTCCTTCTTCAAACCAACCACAGGCCTCTCAGATGGTTAATGCAAATGAAAGGTGAAAATCCCAAACTGCTAAGGGAATGTACTTTGAAGTGGAAAAGCTAAAGTGGTGCCAGTTGTTGAAACAATAGGTACAGTTTAGGGAAGAATCTCTGGCACAGGGAACCTAGTTGGCAGGGACCCTGGGCACTTCCAGTCGAAATTCCATCATTTTCCAGGCAAAAAGTGGGGACTAATCATGTCCAAAAGAAGCATTTTTCTACATGATGTCAGAGTTAAGTACATTTTTGGTTTTATATTGTATTGTAGTTGTTCATTTTGTTATTGAAGTGACTGAGTAGTAACTGTAATTAATGAATCTGCTTGGGTTATCCTACGGCAAGATATTTGTACGCTCAACCACTATTTCTATTGATTTTGAATACTTAAATGATTCTGTACAGAATAGTTTTTAATTTTTTTCTTACTGATTGGTGTGTGTTCTTTTTGTATAGTAATATGGAATGATGCATTGCAGACCCTGTGCAATCCTTATATCCATTACAAGTGACATCACTTTCCTGTGCAGAACCTCACTACGCTTACAGCTGTGTCAAACATGTCTAAACCTTTCCACAGATGTCTCTCAGCAATCAATATGCCTATTGCTGGATTTCCATCCTTTGGCAAAGTGCCTGCAAAACTAGTTGACTTTGCCAGGGGCACATGTTGCTTATGGGTAGTAATTTAAGAGAGTGGATGCTTGTAAAGCACCAGCTATGGAAAATGCTAATTGAAGTGCTGCTTTCAAGTAAGCACATAACATTCTTTCAAAAAATGTGGGTGATATACTGATGTAGAGCAATGTTGTTTTGAGAATACCTTTAGTTGTGCTAGTTTTTCTTTCCTGCAAAAGTATGCAGAGTTCTCACTTTGGGGCTTGTATTCCTTCAATACAAGCCACAGAAACCATAGGTAAACCTGGACTGGCTGAGTTATTCACACTTGGATCTGGGAAACCTCAGAACTGTGAAGTATCATTACCATTTTCTCATATTTAGGATGTCTTTCCTGCATTGTAGAGGGAATAAATGTGGCTGTAATTTCAGCACTGTTCTTTCAAATGGTTTTGCTGCCAAGTGTACCTACCCATGTCACGTGTGCTACCATCACCCATTCCCACCTTTTTATAGAATTGTATACTGTATTCTGTGCTTTGTTTTAAACAATTCCTATCACATTACACACATATGCTTACAGTTCTAGATTACAAAGTTCTGCTGGTTAAGAACCCAGGACCGACAGAAGATGTCACTCATGACATGAGACACTACCTGCTCTCTGTATTGTAAGTAGAAGAGAAGGGCTAGCAACCCAACCACATGCAAAGACCAAAAAGACCAAGGACCAAAAGGGCCAAATAGACTAGGAGCACCAGTACCAGAGGACTAAGACTAGGAATTAAAGAAAGTCACCAATGTGATTCTAGGCCATATGTATTTACAATTAGTGACAGAATCCACACCTCACTTAAATGGCCCTTTTCAGCCTTCTCCAACCTATTCACCTCATTTAATGTACTGGTTATGTCACTCATTTAAGTGGACTAATGGAAAAGAAATCCCAGCCATTAAAAGTTTGACAGAACTAGGGAAACATCTTTAGAAAACTTTAAAGAATATCCACTTTGCACTAGTTATTATGATAAAATGAAGGGACATTTCCAAACCCTCCCTAGAAGGAAGTAGCTTCCTCACTCTGCTGCATATAATACCTAACTCCATCACTTGGTTGCACAAGATTGTGAAAGAGAAAAGTGCGCACATAAAGTTCTAGTTTCCGCACATAGACAAAAATAATTAGAGGGATCGTTGCACAGGAACATCACTTCTAGTGTTGAATTGTTGGTTAAACTGAGTCTTTGGCTCAGTTCTACACTGATGGGTGACACGCAGTGGCGATCCAAACGATTGTTTATTCATGTACATTTTGAAATCGTTATTTTAAAATGTTGGGATCTAGTGCACATAATATTGGTAAAATAATAGAAGATAAAAAGCAGATAAGCTTTTCAATAACAGTGAAAAATACTAATCACAATTTAGAGTTAGTTCTAGCAAATGAATCAATAATAAACCTGAGTTTCAGAGGTGGTGCGCATTCCTTGACAACAGGGTTTTTTGTCTGCTTGGAATAGCTTGTCAGCTATTTCGAGCACAAGCCAAGAGCTAGGAGCTTGTGTCTACACAAAATCACAATCCTGGCACCAGTTCGTAAAGGCAGAATGGAATGGAATGCTTTGCAGCGCCTCCTAAAGTCTTGCTGGAGGCATCTACAGTCGAGATGCAATCCAGTGCTGTGTTCATCAAGTGGTCAGGTGGTAGTCCTAATATATATTATCTTATCTAAAAAAAAGAAGCTGAAATGTCACCCTAGGACTGCTTTGAGATAATCATATACATCTGTGGATGTACTAATAAGGTAAAAATATGTCAATATAGACTACATTGTTTGGGTTATGGTTATTTGACCTTGAAAAAGGCACCTGTCTCAGACTGATGTTGAATTGGGGGTTTTGTTGATTTCTATATCTAAATGACTTGACACTTTCACAGTTCTTGGAAAAGTATGCACAGACGTCATATGTGCCAAGAGCAGACATTTTGATGATTCTGCAGAAATACAGCCTTGGTCAACTTAAAATGGAGTTGGGGCTTATACGCTTGACGTCATAATGACATGCAGTATGTGGGACAAAGGTAAACAAGCTAGCCAGGCTAACTAAAATGGAGACTGAAGCTAAAATGGAACCTGTCCTGTATGTGTTTAAGAACTTAAAACTAAAAGAAAAAAGCCTGAAAGAAAGTGATTAAAATAGATAAAATAATAGAATTACGAAGCGAAACAGTCATAAGATTTATGACATATCTGGAACAATTTCTAAACTAAATAGTGCCTAAAGTATCACTGAATGTGTTTTTGATCTTGCTTTTCAGACATATTCATTATACATTTACGGAATAAAAGCACATGCCAGAAAAATGCATTTGAAACAATAGCAATTCATCACTTGTTACATGGTCAATAACACGTCTTCAAACTGAAATGAAAAAGCGTCATCTGCGCTGAAAGACATGATCCGTATGAGAGAATGGTGATGGGCACCCCCTACTTTTGAAGAAGAGCTACAGTCTGCTATATGTTGGGAGTGTTCAAGAGGTGAGGAATCTGCAGGTAGAAATATCCATCAATAAATATGTGAATACTGTCCCCTCTTGGCCAAACACTTTTCTCCAGTAGAAACTTCCTGACATCGAGCTCCCACGCCCAAACAGTTGGCATCCACTTCTATGATCAGATATGGTGATGTCCCAAATACAGCACCCCCATTCCAGGCATCCATGTGCTCCAGTCACCAGATTTGCTAGGTCTGGAAGAGTTCTGCTTTCTCTACGTATGGTAAACTTTTCCGCAGATGTCAAATCTTTAACCACTCAAAGGGATCTGTATTTAAAAGAGCACAAGAAGATGAGAGGAGGCCCACTCTCCTGATCAAATGCCCCAGGGAGATTTGTTCCTTTGATAAAGCTACTTAAATCTCTTTCTTGATGGTGTGAAACTTCTGGATTAGGACCTGAAATATGGCTCTCACAAAGCCATCACAATCCCAAGAGATTTTGTTTGCTGCAGTGGGTTCAAGAAAGATTTGTCTCAGTTGATTACAAATCCCAGTTTTTAAATCAGCTTTATCCTTAAGTTTATATATCTTACTAGAGTGTCTCTTCTGAGCCATGTAATTCATAGGAGCCAGAATGATGATCATCCGGATCCTCTGCATTGGCTTGAGCAGCTTCCTAAAATACCTTGAGCTACAGGTTGCAAAAATCCTATGTCTGTCCTGTCCAGGTAACCTGCAGAAATTCTAGTCAGGGTTCCACATCAGGACTGATATGTATGCGTCTTTCAGATCCAGATTCTCCATTCAGCACCTACATTCTCCTTAACAAGGAATATATGGCAGCAAAGTTCGTCTCGCTGAAGAAAGGTCCTCACTTGTAGTTTATTCATTTTTTTGTCCACCAACATACACTCTTCATGTAAGAGCAGGATCAGGAAGGAAAGGGAGAATTGTCCTTCCTGGAAATGCTATAAAACTGTGAACATTGCAAAATGTCTTAAGTACTCCTGATCAAGGCCTTAATAGTAATGTTGCCAAAACCTGGTAAGGAACCCCTTGAGATGTCTTTCGATAGACCCCTCTCCATGTTAAATGTGGATCAGAAGGTTCTTAGTCATGCTCTTACGGCCGGACGAACAAGTTACTTACCTTCGGTAACGATGTATTTGGTAGAGACATATGTTAGTTGTAGATTCCTTACCTTAGAATTTCCCCCAGGCATCAGTCTGGTTCCAGAGATTTTTATTTAGCAATACCCCTACACGTCTGTAGGTAGCGTTGTTCGACTCCGCGTCCGTCGTCGTGGTCGCCGTGATGACGTTGCAGTGCCTACTTAGACGCCGCCCCTGCGCCATGACGTCAGTTCTGACACGACTTTCCACGCCTGATGCGCAGAGTCATGAAAGACACAGACCACTGGTGCGCCAAAACTAGGGCCCTGTGAGGGAGTCGCTATCACTAGAATCAGTTCGCAGAGCGGGGAGGATGGATGGGGCAGTAAGGAATCTACAACTAACATATGTCTCTACCAGATACATTGTTACCGAAGGTAAGTAACTTGTTCATCTGATAGAGACTGTTAGTTGTAGATTCCTTACCTTAGAATGGATACCCCAGCAATACCATCCCCGGACGAGGGTCTGCGAACCAAGTTCATACGAGAAAGTCCTGGAGGACCGAATGGGCAAAATAGCTGTCCCTCTGGACTTAACTGTACAGGCAATACTGTCTGGTAAACGTGTGCAGAGATGCCCACGTTGCTGCATGGCAGGTATCAAGGAGTGGGACTCTGAGTGCCAATGCAGTGGTTGCTGCCGTAGCCCCAGTGGAGTGAGCACACAAGCATAGCAGATCTTAATACAAAGGACAACCCATCGAGAGATGGTACGTTTTTGAACAACCTGGCCTTTCTTGGCACCCAAATTGATCATCCACCCGGACGTCTTTTGTGCAGTCAAGATAGAATGACAGCGCACGTTTAGGGTCCAGACGGTGGAGTCTCTCCTCCTCCTTGGAAGGGTGCAGAAGTGGGAAAAAGGTGGGCAAGGTGATAGATTGTCCGACATGAAATGGTGTAACCACTTTAGGAAGGAACAAAGGCCTCGTTCTAAGCACCACTTTGTCCAGATGCACTGAGAAGAAAGGGGGCTTGGAAGATAGAGCCTGAAGCTCACTCACCCTGTGAGCAGAGGTGATGGCAAAAAGGAAGGCAGTCTTGAGAGTGAGGAGCCTGAGAGGACAGTTATAAAGAGGCTCGAAGGGAGCGCACATAGGAAATGTGAGAACAAGTTTCAAGTCCCACTGGGGAATTATGAAGGTGAGTTGGAGGAAACAGATGAGTAATGCCCTTAAAGAATCTATTAACAATAGGGGACTTGAACAAGGATGGCTGATCTGGCAGCTGAAGAAAAGCAGAAATAGCTGCAAGATAACCTTTGAGAGTGCCCAGAGCAGAGCCCTGCTGGACCAAAGAAAGTATATACACAAAAGGACCTCTGAAAGAGGGGCAGAAAGGGGATCCACAGCCTTTACTGTGCACCATGCCACAATCTTGTTGCATCTACAGGTGTATCCCGATTTAGTGGAGGGACGCTTGGCTGCCAAGACGACATTACAGACTTCGGGCAGAAGGTCAAAAGTTGACAACTGTCGCCGCTCAATCTCTACACAAGGAGGTGGAGGCTGGACAGGTTCGGGTGAAGAACCGTCCCCTGCTGCTGCGACAGAAGATCCTCTCGAAGGGGCAGTCTGATCTGAGGATCGATGGCCATGCTCAGAAGCTCGGGGTACCAGACTCTTTGTGCCCAGTCTGGAGCCACAAGGATAACTTGGGCCCAGTCGCGCTTGATCTTCTTGAGCACTCGGGCAGAAGTGGTACAGGAGGAAAGGCATACAGGAGGCCGCAGTTCCACTCGCGACAAAAAGCATCGCCAAGCAAGCTTTGCCTTGGAAACTCCAACGTGCAATACTGCTGACATGGTGCGTTCTCTTCGGTGGCGAACAGATATAGCCATGGCTCTCCCCACCGCTGAAAGAGACCTTGCACCACCTCCGAATTAAAATGCCATGCGTGATCGACCAAGCACCGAGGGCTGAGTTCGCCCGCCCTGGCATTAAGAGAACCTGCCAGGTGTTGGACCACCAGGGTTATGCCCTGATGTTCCAGCCATGTCCAGAGGCAGAGAGCCTCCTGACAAAGGGTCCACGACCCCAACCCGTCCTGTTTGTTGCAGTACCACATAGCGGTTGTGTTGTCTGTGAACACCTGCACCACTTTCCCTATGAGAGAGGGAAGGAATGCCTTCAGTGCTAGTCTGATCGGCCAAAGCTCCAGCAGGTTGATATGGAGCCCGGACTCTGCCGGAGACCAGACGCCTCTGATCTCCGCCTCCCCCAGATGGCCGCCACATCCCAGAAGTGACGCATCCGTCACTACCGTTAGGTCTGGTTGGGGAAGGGAGAGGCTGGCTTAGTATATGGTGCTCACTTTTATAAGTGTAGCACCCTGCACCAATCCAAACAACCGTTATGGTGATTTTAGTGGTATTAGACAACCTTAGAAAGCTCTCTAAGTGGTAGCTGTGGAGAGCAGCCTTCAGGCTTAGTCCAGAAGGAGTGTAAATCAGCTTGTTTTACCAGTACCTAATCTTATGGTATATGTTAAGTGAAAAAGAATCACACAGTGTAGCTATGAAAACATGTATTTTATTACAAACACTCACTAACACATTTGTACTATCTCCTACCCGGAGATAGAAACACAATACTTAGACAACAGAGCACGTAAGTAGCACAAATACACAGTGGTCTCCAGGGGGAGACCAAACCATATACTAAAATAGTGGAATGCGAACCACGACTCAAGTCAAGAATGGACCCAGAAGACGTAGAAGTGTTGGGGACCCAATGAACCACCCAAGGTAAGTACCCAGGAACCCCATGGAGGCCGTATGCAGACGCTGAACACAACCGCGTGATCAACACAACTCAATGGGTAAGTTGCAGTTTTCAAGAAAAAGGACCTTTCCCAGTGGACCCTGAAGAAACCCCGTGGACGATGCAAGGTTAGAGAGTCACCCCACCCGTGGATACCCCAGGAACCAGGATACCTACACCAGGGAAGCCAGGTGCATAGGTGTGAAGTGACGTTGGAAACCGCCGTAGACCACAATGTTGTACTTCAGTGAAGATGCCCCTAGCGAAGAAGGCGAAAGAGTCTGGTGGAACCGAAAGGTGGATTCAAGATGAGAGGTATCTGCAAGCAGAGGGGACAGAGTCTATGCCACTCAGGAGTGACCAGGAGGCACGGAAGATGAATGCCCACCGATGTCGGAGATGCAGGAGAGTTGACAGTGCCCTTGAAGTTGCAGCTGTGTGGACCAGGCGATGCTATGGAAGACCAGGAGCCGTTCACGAGCTGTCCCACGTCAGATGTCAAGAGCCAAGGGGTCAGTGTCCGGCAGGGGCACCAAACAGCCTTGGCAACGGCAACCAACATATTCGTAGAAAAAGGTGCAGTGTCGGGACCAGCAAGGTCCAAGTGACTCACCACGAGCAGGTAAGTCAGAGTAGGCCCGAGCAAGCAGAGGAGCCCACTGGAGCCAAAGAAGACCCTCGAGAGGACCCATGGGCCAGAGGCACAGGAGTCGCAAGAGGACCTCGAGCAGCTCACCAAAGGATGAAGGCCCAGGGTGCAAAGGATGTGGTGCAGGTGAAGATCTTGGCTGTAGGAGATGCTAGAGGCTGGAGCTTCTTGGAGCCCGAAGATCTCTGCAGGAGAGAGCCAACAAGCCTAGGCAACGGCAAGTCGACGCGGTGCACAGGGGTTCTGTTCCAGCAGTTCCAACGAGGGATACTGGCCTCAAACTCGGTATAAAGACAGTGCAGGCCTCGAGGGAGTTGCAGAACCACCACCTGTGTTGCTGAGCTTTTTGGAGTCCGTGGGAGCCCAGGATCAGCAGACCGGTAAGCTGCATTGTGGTGCTTGCAGATGCAGGGGAGTGACTCTTTAACTCCAAGGGAGATTCCTTTGGGTGTCTACGATGTCCACAGGCCTGGTGAAGAACCTGTATGGAGCACGGGCACAGATGTTGCAGAAGACCAGCAGGACGGCGCGACCAGGAGCAGCAGGAATCTTCCCCGGTGCAGTCTCGGGTCCCAAAGCAAAATCCAGAGTATCCAGAAGGTCGAAGTTGAAGTGGTATGTGATTTGAATCTTGTCCCACGACAAATCTTGGGACCCCCCCCTCAGGTAAGCCCTTAAGTACCCTTAGGAAAGGGTTAGGACAATTCAGGGGTCCCTCCCAGAGGAGGGTCTGGACAGTGCAAAGATTACTCCCATGTCCTTTGTCCAGTTTCGCGCCAGAGCGGGAGCCAACGGCTCCTTGAACTGGTTTGAACTGGAGCATGCAAGGAGGGCACCAAATGTGCCCTTCAAGCAGTCTCAGTGGCGATGGCAAGTGCCCCCACCCTGTCCCAATACACTAAGTCCTGTCTGGGAGATGGTCACACCTCCCTGTGACAGGATACCTATTGTTCTGCCTTCCCCTGCTCGAGCTTGGCTCAACAGCAGGAGGGAAGAAATGTGTCTACTGTCAGCAGCAGCCCTACCTTGCTGTTCGGTTCTGGAAGACTGGTACAGAGAGCACTAAGGGCCTCCCGGAGGAGCTTTACAGTGCCTGTAATCATACTTCCCACACCGATTATGGTGTGGGGGTATGATTCCAACATGTTTGATACCAAACATGACAGGGTTTGTTATAGCCAGTTTAGAGATGGTCATTGCGTAATGACGCATGGCCACTCTATGTGTTATAATGGCTGATGCACTTACAACTTAGGACAATGGACTACGAAGGTTGTAGGGGTGTCCAGCTCATGCAGGGGCACCATCACACTTAGAACCGAGCACCCTGCCTTCAGGGTTGAAAGGCCTTCTTTAGGGGTGACTTATAGGTTTTAAGTGTAGTGTCCTCAGATATAAGAACACATATATCTGTCGTAAGTGGTGCTAGCACCAGGTTACACAGGCTGCAATGGCAGGCCTGGAGTCACAATTTGAGTGGTCTCTCATGGGTGGCATAATACATGCTTCAGCCCATGGGAGAACACTGGTGTACCTATGCCCTGGGTACCTTAGTACCATACACTAGGGACTTATCCAGGTACACCAGTAGCCAATCTGGAGCGTACGTAAGTACTCACCATATCCAATTTAGGGAGGACGCACAGAGACTGGGGTCCTGGTTAGCAGGAACCCAGTCAGACTATTCAGAAAAACTTAATGACACCAGCAAAAAGTGGGGGTGACCATGAAAGCAGATCCTAATTTCCTACAGAGAGGGATCTGCCTCTGACCCAATCTTGGTTCGTTAACCACCAGTGCAGCTGTATCACAGTCCCCTCTGAGATCTGGACATAGTCGGAAAGATTCCTCTGATGCTGCACCCCCTAGAACTTCAGGTCCCACTGCAGAGCCCGCATATGCCACCTGGCATGATCCATCAGCAGGATGAAGGAGGCCATGAGACCCAGCATCCTCAGAGTCATTCTTACCGAAATCCGGGATAGAGGCTGAAACACCGGTATCTGAAAGAGACACGTTAGTGATAGATTCCTTACCTTAGAATATCCCCAGGCGTCAGGCTGGATCCGGAAAGTTTTGCGTAGCAGTACCCTTGCGCGTCGGTAGGCGGCGTCGTGCGGCTCCGCGTCCGTCGTCGGCGTCGTGATCGCCGGGATGACGTCGCGGGCAGTACTTAGGCGCCGCCCTGCGCGCTGACGTCAGTTCTTCTTTTTCCGCGCCAGCAAGCGCAGATCCGGGAAGAGCAGTGCCCTGGTCAATTTTTGACCATACTTTTTGGTGATTTTTCACTGGTTTTTTCCAACTTTACGGTGTCGTAGGGATGCCCGGCTTCAAGCGATGCGGCGCCTGTGCGCGGATGATGTCCGTCACCGACCCGCATTGGGAGTGTCTCTTCTGCCTCGGCCGAGGCCACGACACCGAGTCTTGTCCCGAATGCCAGGCCCTCAACCCGAAAGCTTTGCGAGAGCGGTCTCGAAAGCTCCTCGAGGCCCGGCATTCGGCTCCGCGGAAGCCCCGGTCGCGTGAGAGGTCCAGGGGTCGCTCGCGGAGTGCACACCGGTCGTCGACTTCTTCGTCCGGTAAGTCTAAGCACAAGAAGTCCAAGAAGCATCGTCGCTCTCGGACTTCGCCTCGCCGGTCTCGCGACTCGGCTGAGGCCCCTCCCGGCACCGTCCCCGCGGCCCCGGACTTGCCTGTGGAGTCGCCCCCGTCATACCCGCCCTTCCCGGGTTCGGGGCGGATCCGGCCAAGGTACAGGAGTTCCTGTCGGCCATGGCCCGCCTCTTCGGGCCTTCAGGCCCCTCCGGTGCGCCTTCGGGCCCCGCGGGCCCTGATGGGGTTGCTCCGGCGTCGCGGCGGCTCCGGCCCGGCGTCGCCCGAGCCTCCAGCCTCGATCCCGGCTCCGGCTTCGGCCCCGGCCTCGATCCCGGCTCCACAACCCCCATCGACGCCGGTCGACCTCACGACACCTCCGCCGGCGCCGATGTCTCCGGTGCCGTTCTCGACGCCGCCCTGGGCTCCGGGCGGCGTCGTCCCCCAGTTCCTTCCGGCTCCGGACATGGACCCGGAGCGACGTCGCTCGACGCCGGCTCCGGCGCCGATGGGACCTTGGGTCCCAAATGTCCCTCCTCCTCCTTATTTTGAACCAGAGGAGGACCAGGAGGACTGGGAGGGGTCTGATGACCCTCTGACACGCACCTGTCAGTATGATGAGGACTGGACAGAGAGTCTAGGGGAGGCCAGTGGTCTGGATACTTCTCCTGACACTGGCATGCTGTCTCCTCCCGTGGCTACGGAGGAGGGGGCCAATTTTGGTACGGTGTTGCGTAGGGCTGCTGGGGCCTTACGTCTCCAGCTCCCTACTTTGACGGTCAAGACTAACATCTTGACAGAGGTGCTTCAGCCGGCAGCCTCCTCTGCGGAGACTGTGCTGCCGTTTAACGACGCCCTCACTGACGTTCTTTTGGGCGCCTGGTCCAAGCCCAACACAGGGGCTCCTGTGGATCGGAACGTGTCACGACGCCATCGCCCCGCTCCGGGCGACCCCTGTTTCTTTCTGTCCACCCCACTCCTGAGAGCTTGGTTGTCCAAGCCTCCGCTTCCCAAACCGCCTTCCCTACCGCTCCTCCGGATAGGGAATCCAAACGCCTGGATCAGTTTGGGAAGAAAGGTTTTTCTTCCTCCAGTGCTGGCTTGCGGTCCGTTAACACCGCTTGTCTTTTGGGCCGATATACCCACTCCCTGTGGGATTCGGTGGCGGATGTTTTGCCCCAGTGCCCTGAGGAGGTCCAGGCACTGCTTTCCCGCGCCATTGCGGAAGGGAGGGATGCGGCCAAATACACTATCCGTTGTGGCCTTGACACCGCCGACTCGCTGGGCAGGTCGATTGCAACGACGGTGGCGCTCCGGCGCCACGCCTGGCTGAGAACCACTGGTTTTTCAGGGGATGTCCAGAATACTCTCATGGACATGCCCTTTGATGGAGTCGGTCTTTTTGGGTCCAAAGCAGACCATGCGCTGGAGCGCTTTAAGGACTCACGGGCTACTGCAAAGTCCCTGGGCCTTTCTGCTACACGCCCTCCGCTGCCTTCTGCTTTTCGCCCCTATCGTGGCCACGGTAGGGGCGCCCCTTCACGTCAGCAGCCCAGCCACCGGCCCGCGCAGCAGGCGTCTTCGCGTGGCCGAGGGCGTGGATTCCGCCGTGGCGGATCGGGCAACCAGCGTGCGGGTCAGGCCACCACCTCCAACCCGTCCGCGGCCTCCAAGCCCTCCTAGTCCCTCCTTTCAGGTGCACGGCACGCCAGTAGGGGCAGGGTCCGCCATCACCTTCCCCACTGGCGCACCATCACCTCGGACAGGTGGGTCTTGGACATTGTCCGAAGGGCTACTCCCTCCCCTTCGAGACCACCCCCAGCCATGCCACCTCAATTCCACCGCATGTCAGGGGATCACTTGGTGCTTCTACGGAAGGAAGTCACGGCCCTCTTGACCAAGAGGGCCATCGAGCATGTTCCGACCCCAGAAGTAGAGGCGTGGTTGCTACTCCCACTACTTTCTGGTGCCCAAAAGGACAAGGAGGACATGCGTCCTATCTTGGACCTCCGGAACGTCAATCGCTTCCTCCGGAAGGAAAAGTTCAAGATGCTCACCCTAGCTCAGGTCTTGACTGCCCTCGACCCTGGAGACTGGTTGGTAGCGTTGGACTTGCAGGACGCGTATTTCCACATCCCCGTCCTGCCGGCCCACCGGCGTTACCTTCGGTTCACGGTAGGCCCCGAGCATTTTCAGTTCACCGTGCTCCCCTTTGGCCTTACCAGTGCCCCTCGGGTGTTCACGAAAGTGATGGCGGTGGTCGCAGCTCATCTGCGCCGGGCAGGGGTTTCAGTCTTCCCCTACCTCGACGACTGGCTGCTGAAGGCGGGCTCGTCCCAGGCAGTCGTCTCCCACCTCCAGACTACGGCCGAACTCCTGCACTCGCTGGGGTTCTCCATCAATGTGCCGAAGTCGCATCTAATTCCTTCTCCACAGCTCCTTTTCATCGGAGCAGTTCTGGACACGGCGCAGTTTCGGGCCTTTCCTCCCGAACGGCGAGTCCGGGATATTCAGGCTATGATTCCGATCTTTCGGCCTTTATCCTGGGTTTCGGTACGGATGACCCTGAGGCTGCTGGGCCTCATGGCCTCCTGCATCCTGCTGGTCAATCATGCCAGATGGCATATGCGGGCTCTGCAGTGGGACCTGAAGTTCCAGTGGGCGCAGCACCAGGGCAACCTGTCCGATCACGTCCAGATCTCGGAGGGGACTGCAAAACAGTTGCAGTGGTGGCTCTCGAACCGGCAATGGGTCATGGGCAGATCCCTCTCCCTTCCCCAGCCAGAGCATACAGTTGTGACGGACGCGTCCCTTCTGGGATGGGGCGGTCACATGGGAGAGCGGAGATCAGAGGCCTCTGGTCTCCGGCGGAGTCCCGGCTCCATATCAACCTTCTGGAGCTCCGGGCGATCCGGCTTGCACTCAAGGCATTCCTTCCCTCTGTCAAAGGGAAGGTAGTGCAGGTGTTCACAGACAACACCACCGCCATGTGGTACTGCAACAAACAGGGCGGGGTGGGGTCTTGGACCCTTTGTCAGGAGGCTCTGCGCCTCTGGACATGGCTGGAACATCAGGGCATGTTCCTGATGGTTCAACACCTGGCAGGTTCTCTGAACGCCAGGGCGGACGAACTCAGCCGCAGGTGCATGATGGATCACGAATGGCGTCTTCACTCGGAAGTGGCGCAAGGACTCTTTCTACAGTGGGGAGAGCCTTGGTTAGATCTATTCGCCACCGAAGAGAACGCGCAATGTCATCAGTTCTGCGCGTTGGAATTTCCAAGGCGGCACTCGCCGGCGACGCTTTTCGTCGCGAGTGGAGTTCGCGGTCTGTTGTACGCCTTTCCGCCTATACCACTTCTACCCAGAGTGTTGAAGAAGATTCGGCACGACCGGGCCCAAGTCATTCTTGTGGCTCCGGACTGGGCTCGAAGAGTTTGGTATCCCGAGCTACTCAATATGAGCATAGATCCCCCGATCCGTCTGCCTCTTCGGGAGGATCTTCTGTCGCAGCAGCAGGGGACGGTCCTCCACCCGAACCTGTCCAGTCTACACCTGCTTGCGTGGAGATTGAGCGGCGGCAGTTGATTCCTTTCGACTTGCCTCCCGAAGTTTGTGATGTGATTCTGGCAGCCAGGCGTCCCTCCACTAAGGTGGTATACGCCTGCAGGTGGAACAAATTTGTGGCATGGTGCACAGCGAAGGCTGTGGATCCCCTTTCTGCCCCTCTTTCTGCGGTCCTTCTGTTCCTTCTCTCTCTGGCCCAACAGGGTTCTGCCCTGGGTACCATCAAGGGTTATCTTTGTGCTATCTCGGCCTTCCTCAGGCTCCCTGATCAGCCCTCCCTTTTCAAGTCCCCTGTTGTTAACAGGTTCTTAAAGGCATTACTCACCTCTTCCCTCCTGTTCCGTTTGTAATGCCTCAGTGGGACTTGAACTTGGTTCTTACCTTTTAATGTGCGCTCCCTTTGAGCCTCTGCATAACTGTCCTCTTCGTCTTCTGACTCTGAAGACAGCCTTTCTGGTGGCCATCACCTCCGCTCGGCGGGTGAGTGAGCTCCAGGCTCTATCTTGCAAACCTCCCTTTCTGTCTGTTCATCCAGACAAGGTTGTTCTTCGGACGCGTCCGTCCTTCTTGCCAAAAGTGGTTACTGCTTTCCACATTGGGCAGACCATCACTTTGCCCACCTTCTTTCCGCCTCCGCATCCTTCCAGAGAGGAAGAGAGGCTCCACCGTCTGGACCCAAAACGTGCGCTCTCTTTCTATATTGACCGCACAAAACACTTCCGGGTGGATGACCAGCTCTTTGTTGGCTACGTGGGCGCCAAAAAGGTCGGGCGGTGCACAAGAGGACCATCTCCCGCTGGGTTACCTTGTGCATCAAGACCTGCTATTCTTTGGCTAAGAAGGAGCCTCCTGTTGGGCTGCGTGCCCATTCCACCAGGGCAACGGCTGCTACCACGGCCTTGGGCCGCGGTGTTCCGCTGCCGGTTATCTGTCAGGCAGCTACGTGGGCCTCGCTGCACACGTTTACAAAGCATTACTGCCTTGACAGTCAGGTCCGGAGGGACGGCTTCTTTGGCCGTTCTGTCCTCCAGGACTTCCTTGTCTGATCTTTGTTCGCAGACCCACCACCGGGGTTGGTATTGCTGGGGTATCTATTCTAAGGTAAGGAATCTATCACTAACGTGTCTCTTTCAGATGCACAAGTTACTAACTTGTGTAACGATATATCTGTAAGAGACAGTAGTTAGTGATAGATTCCTTACCGCCCCACCCATCCTCCCCGTTCTGCGAACTGATTTCTAGGGTTAAGGACATCCCTTTCAGGGCCCTAGTATTTTTCAGACACCTGTGTCAGCTTCTTGCATGGCTCTGCGTTCCTGGCGCGGAAAGTCGTGTACAGAACTGACGTCAGCGCGCAGGGGCGGCGCCTAAGTACTGCCCGCGACGTCATCCCGGCGATCACGACGCCGACGACGGACGCGGAGCCGCACGACGCCGCCTACCGACGCGCAAGGGTACTGCTACGCAAAACTTTCCGGATCCAGCCTGACGCCTGGGGATATTCTAAGGTAAGGAATCTATCACTAACTACTGTCTCTTACAGATATATCGTTACACAAGTTAGTAACTTGTGCATCATAGCCCGAATATCCTGGACTCGCTGTTAGGGAGGATAGGCCCGAAACTGTACTGTGTCCAGAACAGCTCTGATGAAAGGGAGCGTCTGATAGGGAGTCAGGTGTGTCTTCGGCATGTTTATAGTGAACCCCAGCGAATGCAGGAGGTCCGCCGTAGTCTGGAGGTGGGAGACGACAGCCTGGGGCGAACCCGCCTTCAACAGCCAGTCGTCTAGATAGGGTAAGACTGGAACCCCTGATCTGTGCAGGTGAGTTGTAACCACTGCCATCACATTTGTGAACACCTAGGGAGCACTGGTAAGGCCAAAGGGTAGCACAGTGAACTGAAAGTGCTCGTGGCCCACTGTGAACTGTAGATAGCGTCTGTGGGCTGGCAAGACGGGAATGTGGAAATAAGCGTCCTGCAAGTCCAACGCCACCATCCAGTCTCCGGGGTCGAGGGCAGACAGGACCTGAGCCAACGTGAGCATCTTGAACTTCTCCTTCCGGAGGAAGTGGTTGAGGGCCCGTAGGTCTAGAATAGGACGCAGGCCTTTGTCCTTCTTGGGCACCAGAAAGTAGCGGGAATAGCAACCACGACCTACTTCTGGCGCAGGGACCCTCTCCATAGCTCCCGTGGCCTAAAGAGTTGAGACTTCCTGGCGGAGAAGTGCCAAATGAATCGAAAGACGGTGGCATGGAGAGAGGGGCAGTCTCGAAGGAGAGGGAGTAGCCTCTTCGGACGATTTGCAGAACCCACCTGTCTGACGTGATGGATTGCCAGAAAGGATGAGGAGATGGCGAATCCTGCCTTCAACTGGCTGAAGATGGGCCTGGACAGTCGGACTAGGAGGGTTTGGAGGCAGTGGTAGTGGGGGTGGGATGGTGGACTGGCCAGCCCACTGGCTCCCAGACCCCCAAGGACGCTGGGTCCCACGTCAGCGGCCACGCAGAGGCTGGGCAGCTTGCGCGAACCGGTGGCTAAACTGGACCAGATGTGTTTGGGCACCCCTTCCGTAGCGACAAAAGGGCCAAAAAGCCGACTGGAGTGGACGGGAAGGTGCAGGGAGGCCCAAAGATCTGGCCGCAGCCCGAGAGTCTTTAAAGCTCTCAAGCGCCGAGTCTGCTTTGTCGCCAAAAAGACGACGGTCATCAAAGGGCATGTCCATCAAGATTGACTGGACATCCCCCGAAAAGTCAGATGTCCTTAACCAGGCGTAGCGTCTAAGGGCTTCCGACGTGGCAATCGTTCTGCCCAGTGAGTCGGTGGTATCCAGTCCACACCAAAAGGTGAATTTGGCTGTGTCTCTCCCATCCACAACTGCCTGGGAGAGAACGGCCTGGGCCTCCGCTGGGCATTGAGGCAGCACCTGCGCGACTGTATCCCAGATGGTATGGGAGTATCGGCCCAAGAGGCACGCGGTATTCACCGACCGCAGAGCCAAGCTGAAGGGAGAGAACATTTGCTTCCCAAGATGGCCCAGCTTCTTGGATTCCCTATCTGGAGGAGCAGAAGGGAATGCACCCTTAGAAGAAGAGGCTTGAACCACCAAGCTCTCAGGGGAAGGGTGTTTGGTCAAGAACACTGGGTCGCCCGGAGCCGGGAGGAGGGCAATTGTCCTCTCCACAGGAGCCCCTGTGCGTGGACCAAGTGCCCAGGAGGACCTCAGTAAGGGCTTCATTGAATGGCAATAGGGGCTCAGAGGAGGAAGCAGCAGGCTGAATCAATCTGCCATCCTGATTTTACTTGATTTGTCGGCTGCCTTCGACACCATCTCACATGACATCCTTTTGGAGCGCCTATTGGAGTTTGGTGTCGAGGGTCCAGCATTGAGCTGGATCAAGAGCTACCTGACAGATCGATCTTCCAAGGTCCAAATAGGAGATATCTTATCCAAGAGCCAGGTAATTGATAAGGGAGTCCCCCAGGGATCCATATTAAGTCCCACACTCTTTAACCTATGTGTGTCCCCAGTGGCAAAAATAATCCGAGCACATGGGTTCGAAACCGTGTCATACGCCGATGACACGCAGCTACTAATCACCCTTGGACCAGACCCCATGGACACCAAACTTAGATTCAAACAGTGCATGATGGCCATAAACGACTGGATGTCAAGAAACCACTTATTACTCAATGCAAGCAAAACTGAAATCATGCTTTTTGGTGATGCTCAGAAATTGTGGACAGATGACTGGTGGCCACCATCTTTGGGATCCTGCCCCCCACCCAAGTCAGCAGCCCGAAATCTGGGAATAATAATAGACCATAAACTCTCCATGGCTGACCACATTAATAATGTGGTGCGTACCAGATACGGTTTAATGCGTAATCTCAGGAAAATCTTAAAGTGGATTCCCCTATCGTCCCATATGCCTCTAGTACAGGGACTAATCATTAGCCGTTTAGATTACGGAAATGCACTGCTGGCCTCCATTAATGAAGAGCAGCTGTCAAAACTTTAGGTCCTACAAAACACTGCGGCCAGACTGGTCCTAAACCTCCCTCCTCGCACCCCCTCTACGCCTAGTCTGAATATTCTCCACTGGCTCCCCATAAAAAGAGGATCAACTTCAAATTATGTTGTCTGGTCCATAAAACCCTTAATGGCAAAGGGCCAAAATATTTAGCCAAAAAATTGACAAAATATCAACCAACCAGAACTTTGCGCTCCACCAGTAAACAACTCCTAACAGTACCAAAAGTGCGCACAGTAAGGAACGGCGGCAGATCTTTTTCCAAAACTGCCCCTGAAATTTGGAACACCCTGCCTCTACCTCTCCGATTGGAACCCGATCATAAGAGGTTCCGCAAAACTCTTAAAACCTGGCTCTTTTAGCTCTTTAGCTCTGTCAAGACAGCTCTCTTGGTTCTCGGAGTATCTGCTAGCGCTGTGAGACCTATGGATGATACACGCGCTTAACAAACCCCAAATACATACATACATACATACATACCTCTGTCAGGAGGTTAGTCCTGACTGCCACCGAAGAGAGCTTAAGGACCAGGACCTCGGCGACCCTTCTCACCACCACAGCATAGGAGGCTCCCTCCTCCGTAGCCACGGTAGGGAGAGAAAGCAAACCAGTGTCTGGAGAGGTGTCCAGACCACCGGCATCACCCAGGTCCTCTCAGGAGTCCGGTTCTTCCAGCTGGTCAGTTAAAGGGTCCAGGCACCCCTCCCAGTCCTCATCACCACCCTCTGGTCGATAGGGAACACCAAGGATGAACAGGGGAAGAAAAGTACCCTCCAGCGTCGGATCCCGACGTCGGTCCAGCTCTGTGTCCAACTCGGGGATAAGGATGGGGACGACGTAGGATGGGGACGACGTCGGCCGGGGGCGGGGACGACGTCGGCCGGGGGCACAGCTGACGCAGAGGCGTCATTGTCGGGATCGGCGCCAGGTAAGGTCGAGTGAGATCGACCAGCGTTGATCCGGATCCAGGCCTGGATCTGTCGGGGCCCGCTGGGGCCAGAGCTAATGGCATTGAAGGCCCAGGACCCCCAGCCCGCTCCGCGGGGCCCAAAGGCGCGCCGGTAGAGTCAGGCTGCCCAAAGACGAGGTGTAAGGCCTCGTAAAATTGTCGAAGTTGGGCAGGGGACGTTCCGGCTCCCGGAAAGGGTGAGAGGCGCGGAGTTGTCCCTGGAACAGGCACCAGAGACGGAGCCTTTGAGCGCCGATGCTCCGAGTCCCACGTGGAGTCAGCCGACCGACGGGGAGAAGGTGAAGAGCGCTTGTGCATCTTCGCCTTCTTCTTGTGCTTTGACTTACCCGAGGACCTCCACGACTTGGAGTACGATGAGGAGTGGGGTCTCCGCGAACGGCCTTGTGACCTTCCTCTCGGACAAGACCGGGAATGACGCGGAGCCCACGGGCGGGCCTTTAACAACTTTCAGGACCACTCCTGCAAAGTCTTCGGGTGCATGGCCCGGCAGTCGGAGCACGACTTCGAGTTGTGGTCGCGGTCCAGACACTACTAGCACACGAGGTGCGGATCAGTCACAGACATCATCTTGTGACATGAACCGCAGGGCTTGAAGTTGGTCCGACGTTGGGACATCCCTCACGCACCAGGAGTCTAAGACTCAAAAAGGATGTCGACAAAAGTCGCCAAAAAAGCTAGCTAAAAAATGCAAAGGGGTAGCTCTCTCCGGATCTGCATTAGGCTGGCGCGGAAAAAGAAAGAACTGATGTCAACGCGCAGGGGCGGCGTCTAAGTAGGCACTGCAACGTCATCGCGGCGACAACAAAGTCGACGGACGCGGAGTCGACTGACGCCACCTACCGACGCGCATGGGTATTGCTAAAGAAAAATCTCCGGATCCAGACTGACGCCTGGGGGAAATTCCAAGGTATGGAATCTACAACTAACAGTCTCTATCAGATTACTCCCACTACTGATCCATGCTGACCAATCGGGATTCATCCTGCATTTGAAAACGCTGCGTAACTTGTGCCGACTGACCCATGTGCTGCATGCCCTGGAGCTGGCTGGCGATTTTTATGCGCTTGCCTTTCTTGATATTGAACAGGCTTTTGACTCGGTGGATGGGAATACATATGGGAAAGACTGGAGAGTATGGGATTGGGTGGCAATTATATCAAGTGGATCTGGCTGCTGTATAGCTCCTCCACTGCCAGGGTCAAAACGGGCTGGGTTGTTTCTGGGATGCACCCGCCATGGGTGTAGCCAGTCCTGGTTGATCTTTGCTATTGCAATGGAATCCCTTGCCTGTAGACTCCGACAGGCCCAGCATGGTTTGGGTATCTGGGTCAGCAAAACAAAACATATAGGGGCCGATTCCGATCTCGGCCGGTAGTGCTCCGAATCGGATTCGGATTTACCGGATCCGATTCGGAGCCCTGCTTCCCGACCGAATCGTACGCGGTTCCGGCCGAGCGAGTACGATGCAAGCTCCCGCGAAATCGCCGACCGACTCGTACGCGGCTTCAACACGCTCCGACCGACTCGCACGGACACGACTCGCACCGCGCTATGGAGACGTTTCCCGGCCGGGTAAGTACGATGCGCGCCGCGGGCAGTCCGACCGACTCGCGCCGTCCGGCTCGAAAGAGCTGTCGGAGCCGGACTTTGGGGGTCCGCGTCGGACTCCCCTGTACGCGTAGGCGCGCGAGTCGCACACAGGGGGGACCCATGGGTCCCCCCTACCTGTGCATGTACGCCGCGATGCGCATGGACGCGTACCCGCTGTAGGGGGCGCCCTTGTTCGCCTCGCACCCATTGAGTCAATGGGAGCCCGCGTACGCGTTGTACGACCGGCTCCCATTGACTTCAATGGGAGTCCGACCGAATCGAGTCCGATAGCATGCGAATGCATCGTACTCGTCCGGTCGGACTGCTAGGGTCCGATTCGGTCGGAATTCTCTCCGGGTCCGGCTCGGTCGGAGAGATTTCCGGCCGGAATCGGAATCGGCCCCATAGTGTCTCTCTATGCTGATGACGCTATGGTATACCTGAGACAACCTTAGATATCGGGCCCGATATTGCTCAACCACTCAAAAGAAGGGGGGCCCTAAATTAGATAAAGGTAGAGATAAGCAGGGGAAGTACACAATTAACTCAAAAGAGAGGTTCTCTACCTGTATAACTCAGTACGTGGAAAAAGTCACGGATATTAGAAAACAAACCAGTGCATAAGGCAAATTAAGTAGTGGACCACAGCAAGAAAAGGAAATATATCAAAAAGACTTTTATTCAAATTCAGTATTGTAAAACATCAACATTATTTCATAATAAATATAAATATCCAAACACATCCCACAGCGAAATCACTCAAACCTCAGACATACCTTCTCATGTATTCACATTCTCACACACCTACCAAAATCAGACATTCACTCAAATATGTTCACAGTATACATGAATAGAAACCCCCCAAATAGAAGGGATACAAGAGAACATATGAGGCCTGGCAAGAACATACACCTGTGCCTCATAAAAAAATGAACAAAAGAATCAAGATAAATAAATCAGAGACTATCAGTAAAGCAATGAAATGACAAATTTTCAAAAGTTATATTCTTAAAAAACATAAATGGGGGGATTTTCTCTGTTCCAATGCATTACAACAGGTGGAATCCAGCGCCGACGCGCGTTTCGGCGTAAACCCCTATGTGGGCATCACCTTCCTCAGGGCGACAGAATCAACACAACAAAAACAGTGGGATGTGCCTGCAAAGAAAACTGATTTTACTAGTCATATATAAATACAAAGGCACATATTCATTGAGTTCATTTGAACAGAAGTGGATAAGATGATTGGGTGTGGTTCACAAAGCACTGGAGAAATCAATAGGAAAGGATTGATAAATGAGGAACTTGTGCATGAACAACAAAGCATTGCAAGGAAGGAACATATTGGAGCATGGACTTCAATAGTAGTCCCACAATCACAGTGACAGATAAAGACTAATAAAATACAACAAAAAAAAAAGAATGACGAAAGAAAGAACAAGAAGGGACAAATAATTAGTAGAAAATACTTAATAAATAAACAAAGAAATGAGAAAAATAAAAAGATAATATAGAGTCCAGCTAGCAGAAATTCAAGAAACTCTCGCATATTACCTTGGCGGCAGAACAAGTGCTAGATGGATGAAAGTGGAGTGCTGGTCGAGAATAGAGAAGTGAAGCCTGTAGAAGCACAGAAATAAAAAAGAAATAAGAAAATAAGAAAATAAGCGCCAGCAGAGACTAAAGACTGTCATGCGCACTATATGCGTAATGGGGGAGTGCCGGTACGGATTTAAAAAACGATGAGCCTGTAAGGGTACAACAAAGAATAAAATACCCAAATTAAAAACAAAAGATCGTCCGGAGAGAACGGTCAAATACAAATAAGGAGGGATAGCGAATCGAATGTACAGCAGAAGACATGGCTCACCGATAATGTGAGGCAATTCAAATGTTAAAAACTTCTGGTATCGCATCGCGATGTATACCGGTTCTAATGAATGGAGGCGGAGCAAAGAGGGCTGCGGTTAGGTAAGAGCAGTCCCTAGCCGATGATGGCGAGGGGGGATCGTCGGATCCCAGGATGCAGCCAAACTTTTAGGTAAAAAAGTCCCAGGGGAAAGCGTCAACAACTTCCCTAAACAAAACAGATAAGGGCCATGAGCCGCGGGCAAGAGCAAAGGCGGGTAACAATAAATCGATCTAACATTGTGGATGTGGCAGGCTAAGTAGAAATGGCAATAAGCCACGCAAAGCGCAACCTACCCAGATCCGATTCGAAATTCCAAGATGTAAAGTCTGCACAGGGGGACAGCTCGTCCCGTCAATAAGGCTGCAGAAGATACAAAGCAGAAGATACAAAGCAGCATGTGTTGGGCTCCATACTCTATGACAACAAAAGATAAAATGAGTGCTAAAATGAAAGCCCGCCATTGGGAAAATAAATACATAACAACGGATGAGGGTGCACGGCCAGATGAAATAGGTCTTACAGAGAAGTCAAGTATCGTATCAGGCGAGCGGCATGATGACCGTAGCGATGTGAGGGCTCCTAGGATGACGGGAGCAATGGGGAGTCGGCAGATTTAAACCCGTTGAATCGGCGAGTGCCACCAATCAGCATCGCAAACAAGAGACATCTGACCCAGGAGTGAGTCAGGTGATGCGAAGGTCAAATAGGGTTAGTGCTCAACATCTTGGAAAAATTTGGAGAGTATTCGGGACTATGGGTTAATAGTGCTAAATCAATGCTTTTCTCATTTGGTCTCTTGCAGGTCGTCCTCTTAGACCGGCTCCCTCTGGTGGAACTGCCCTGGAATGTCGACCATGTTAAATACCCGGGCATGCATATAGCGCATGGCGAACAGCGCTTGTTTGACCTGAATATGGGTCGGGTGCTTCGCGGTCTCCAACCCTCAATCTCGTTCAGGAACACTGTGAAGCTGCCACTGATAGTGCGCTGATCAAGATGGTGGTCTTACCTAGGTGTTTATATGTCTTCCAGAGGGCCATTTTCGAGATGCCTAGAGATGTGTTTTGGAAATTGGACTCCCTGCTGATGGGTGTCATGTCCTTTAGGCTAGTCCTGTCATGTATACCCCTTTTTACATACATTGTCCCATCCACACGATAGTAACGGTTCTGAAACAGGTGACCTTTTACCTAGTAGCTTGCTCCTGTCTCTTCGACACCATGCTCCTAGTATTCTATCATAATCCCTGTACCTGACACACATAATCATGCCCTCAGGCGATGCATAATTATTCTGTACAAGGGTCACCACTTTTTTTCATCCTTGGCCAACAGCCAGCTGTGCATAATCGCATTTGTTTGGAAAAACATTTATGATTGTTTTCAAAACATATCGATTCTAGAAGAAACCCTGGAGTGACCACTCTAGCATATATGACCCTTATTCCCCCCCTGCAAATTAGAGGAGAATTCCTTCCAAGTTGACACAGGATCCTGCATGCTGAATCTTCGACACGTAGCGGTCTGACATCCCTTGCGGGGTGTCATCCTCGAAGCAGAGACGGGGTCCTTCATTCTCAACCATCAGGTGAGGGGGCTGGTTCTTCCCTAGGGGATTCATGGCTAGATACATACATATACGCATATACATACTACACATACAGATCTAGGCTAGGTACATTTAGACAAATTACTTAGGGCGCGCATTTTAGGAAAATGCAAGTGCTACTGTTTTTATCTGAACTGCTTATGTTCATCTTATTAGCACTATGGTAGAAATGTATCTTCTATTTACTATATTGGTACTTGCCATCTCTTTTGTATGCTTCTGTCTCCTGATTATCGCAGCAAACATGTTTTACACAAGACTGACGCTGGACCAATAAATACTTATTGAAAACGTCCTGATTGCCCTCTTGTGTACTTTTCTGAGAATAAGCAAGTACGTGTGACTGAGCGAAAAGTAGTGTACTGTTTTCTACGATCCCTGAGGAATCAGGGTTATCATGTTCAGTGGTTGCCAGAAACTACCTACACCACTGTAGAATACAGGGGATGGTAGTGGCACTGTAGGGGTAGCTGGTCAAACGGCTGACCTATCCTGTGGGGGTGTCCGGAAGCGGTTGGGACACCAAGCCCTCAGTTTAGGTCATCCAAAACGCGCAGGTCCTGGGGATTCCTAGGAAATACACGACATGGCGTCGCCGTTGGTTTAGTTCTTATATTAACAGTTAAAATCTGAGTAGTTCAGTCATGCTTTCTCAGAAAGCCCTACTCACACCTTTCAGAGACGTGTGAAGTGGGAAGAGATATCCGCCTCGGCTGAGCAGATATACTCTGTGTATTAGCTGAAGGTTTAAACAAGCTTGTAAGGATAAAAGGTTCCCAAATTGTGCAAAACCCTAGCTCTTAACTATTTCTTCTCCTTTAAAAATGACTGACCCTGCGAGTAGTTATGGGGAAGACGAATTTGCAAATGCTCTTAACATTACAGAAAACTCCAGGCATGCAGTAACTATGAAATTGTTAAAACACGGTGTACCAGCAACAAGTGGCTGTGTTACCTTCGTGATTGAGGCACACGAGGTGTTCGGATCAGAGTTATTCTACTGTTGGGTTCAGTTCCCACCTGCAGATCCGCAGACTAACTTGTTCACACATACATTGTAGTTGAACCACCAGATGAATACATTATTGAATTCCCATTAACTTACCAGCAACACAGAAACTAGTTTAAAGGCACCCTCCCACACACAACATCTGTCGTGAGACTCGGTCCACTCAGCAGAGAAGGAGCGACCTGGCCGGTCTTAGCGACATACACTCCACATACCGAGATAGATACACTACCAGTGGATGAAGTCCGTACAATATACAAAGACAGTCAGGCTATACAGACACACTGTCCAGTTTGTCATGCGAACATTGACAGTCCAACCTGCGAAACATGCTCCAGCTGGTCCACACCAAACAACACCTATTAGCCCACAGACACTGAAATCAGTAATAGGGACAATACCTTCCAAACGTGAGCAAATTCTATTCTGGATAGCGCAACAAATTGCACAGTTGGAAGCAATATTACCCCATATGGGTCTGCAGGAAAAACATAGAATGCTAACCATTTGCTTGCCAATGGGGATGGTTACCTCGATTGAGGATTGTACCACTTGGGGAAAAATCTTTGCTGCCGTTTACGTCAGAGTACACAGTACCCCTTCCTTAGCAGTTATTCCAGATGTAGTGAAATAGATACAGAATGAGTACGGGGCAGGACCTGTCCTGGACTTGGGGATAAAACTGATGGGTAATTTTGCCCAATCTGCAATCATGCTGAGCAACATAAAGGGGGAGGCAGCAACAGTGGCCATACACAGCCGCCTAAGGGAAATAGCGCCAATCAACTGGGAGCGAGAATTACCAAAAATTATCGAAGAAACCTATGCTGCATTAAGTAGAGATCATTTGGGAACGCTCCTTGCCCTGTGTTCGAATGGCATTCTCACTTTTGAAGGCGATCCCCCATGCACATGTTTCACACCACCTAACTCTCATTTTTGTTTAAATCTTTTTTTATTGAGTTTTTGGTTTATAACAGGCAGAATGGAAACAGCTGGAGGCTTCGTTACACTCTATAAATGCCATATCTCTTGTAAGTCAGGTGCCTTGGACATTTTGACAATTCAACTTCAGAGGGCATTTTCAACTGTCAAGCATAGTACAATTGTTTACAACTAATGGACAAGTTACTTACCTTCGGTAACGATATATCTGTAAGAAACATTAGTAGTGATAGATTCCTTACCTTAGAATATCCCCAGGCGTCAGACTGGATCCGGAAAGTTTTCGTCAGCAGTACCCCTGCGCGTCGGTAGGTGGCGTCGTGCAACTCCGCGTCCGTCGTTGGCGCCGAGATGACGTCACGGGCGCTACTTAGATGCCGCCCACGCGCGCTGACGTCAGTTCTGTACACGACTTTCCGCGTCAGGAACGCAGAGCCATGCAAGATACTGACCACTGGTGCATTGAAACTAGGGCCCTGAAAGGGATGACCTTAACCCTAGAAATCAGTTCGCAGAACGGGGAGGATGGGTGGGGCGGTAAGGAATCTATCACTACTAATGTTTCTTACAGATATATCGTTACCGAAGGTAAGTAACTTGTCCATCTGAAAGAAACACATAGTGATAGATTCCTTACCTTAGAATAGATACCCCAGCAATACCAACCCCGGTGGTGGGTCTGCGAACTAAGATCACACCAGAAAGTCACGGAGAACAGAACGGCCAAAGAAGCCGTCTCTCCGGACTTGGCTGTCTAGGCAATAATGCTTGGTAAACGTGTGCAGCGAGGCCCACGTGGCTGCCTGACAGATGTCTTGCAGGGGACACCACGTCCCAATGCAGTAGTGGCTGCCGTAGCTCTGGTGGAATGAGCACGCAGCCCCACCGGAGGTTCTTTTTAGCCAAAGAGTAACAGGCTTTGATACATAAGACAACCCAGCGGGAGATGGTTCTCTTATGGACCGCCCGACCTTTCTTGGTGCCAACGTAGCCAACAAAAAGCTGGTCGTCCACCCGGAACTGCTGTCTGCGTTTGAGATAAAAAGAGAGCGCACGTTTTGGGTCCAGACGGTGGAGCCGCTCTTCCTCTCTGGAAGGATGCGGAGGCGGAAAGAAGGTGGGCAAGGTAATAGTCTGCTCAATGTGAAAGGCCGTAACCACTTTTGGCAAAAAGGAAGGACGGGGCCTGAGCACAACCTTGTCCGGATGGACTGAAAGGAAAGGAGGCTTACAAGAAAGTGCCTGGAGCTCACTCACCCGCCTGGCGGAAGTGATGGCCACCAGGAAGGCAGTCTTTAACGTTAAAAGACGAAGAGGACAGTTGTGAAGGGGCTCAAAGGGAGCGCACATCAAGTATGTAAGAACCAGATTCAAGTCCCACTGAGGCATCACGAAAGGAGTAGGAGGAAAAAGGTGTGTAATGCCTTTGACAAATCTATTTACAACAGGGGCTTGAAAAGAGAGGGCTGATCAGGTAGCCTGAGAAAGGCAGAAATTGCAGAAAGGTAGCCCTTGATAGTGCCCAGAGCAGAGCCGTGCTGGGCCAAAGAAAGAAGGAACAGTAGTACTTTAGAAAGAGGGGCAGAAAGGGGATCCACAGCCTTTGCTGTGCACCATGCCACACACTTGTTCCACCTGCAGGCGTATACCACTTTAGTAGAGGGACACCTGGCTGCCAGAATAACGTCACAAACTTCAGGAGGCAAGTCGAAAGGAATCAACTGCCGCCGCTCAATCTCCACGCAAAGAGGTGGAGGCTGGACAGGTTCAGGTGGAGGACCGTCCCCTGCTGCTGCGACAGAAGATCCTCCCGAAGAGGCAGTCTGATCGGAGCATTGATGCTCATACTGAGTAGCTCGGGATACCATACTCTTCGAGCCCAGTCCGGAGCCACAAGAATGACTTGGGCCCGGTCGCGCCTGATCTTCTTCAGCACTCTGGGCAGAAGTGGTATAGGCGGAAAGGCATACAACAGACCGCAAATTCACTCGCGCCGAAAAGCGTCGCCGAGCGAGTGCCGCCTTGGAAATTCCAACGCGCAGAACTGATGACATTGCGCTTTCTCTTCGGTGGCGAATAGATCTAACCAAGGCTCTCCCCACTGCTGAAAGAGACCTTGCACCACCTCCGAGTGAAGACGCCATTCGTGTTCGTGCATGCACCTGCGGCTGAGTTCGCCCGCCCTCGCGTTCAGAGAACCTGCCAGGTGTTGAACCACCAGGGACATGCCCTGATGTTCGAGCCATGTCCAGAGACGCAGAGCCTCCTGACAGAGGGTCCACGACCCCACCCCGCCTTGTTTGTTGCAGTACCACATGGCGGTGGTGTTGTCTGTGAACACCTGCACTACTCTCCCCTTGACAGAGGGAAGGAATGCCTTCAGCGCAAGCCAGATCGCCCGCGGCTCCAGAAGGTTGATGTGGAGCCGGGACTCCGCTGGAGACCAGAGGCATCTGATCTCCGTCTCTCCCATGTGGCCGCCCCATCCCAGGAGGGACGTATCCGTCACCACTGTAAACTCCGGATGGGGAAGGGAGAGGGATCTGCCGTCGACCCAATGCCTGTTCGTGAGCCACCACTGCAACTGTCGTGCAGTGCCCTCCGAGATCTGGACATGATCGGACTGGTTCCCCTGATGCTGCGCCCACTGGAACTTCAGGTCCCACTGCAGAGCCCGCATATGCCATCTGGCATGATTGACCAGCAGGATGCAGGAGGCTATGAGGCCCGGCAGCCTCAGAGTCACTCTGACCGAAACCCGGGACAAGGGCCGAAAGATGGGAATCAGAGCCCGAATATCACGGACTCGCTGCTTGGGAGGATAGACCCGAAACAGTGCCGTGTCCAGAACCGCTCCGATAAAGAGGAGCTTCTGAGAGGGGATCAGGTGCGACTTCGGCACGTTGATGGAGAACCCCAGCAAGTGCAGGAGGTCGGTCGTAGTCTGGAGGTGGGAGACGAATGCCTGGGGCGAGACCGCCTTCAACAACCAGTCGTCGAGATATGGGAAGACTGAAACCCCTGATCTGCGCAGATGAGGTGCGACCACCGCCATCACCTTGGTGAATACCCGAGGGGCGCTGGTAAGGCCAAAGGGGAGCACGGTGAACTGAAAGTGCTTGTGGCCTACCGTGAACCGCAGGTAACGCCGGTGGGCTCGCAGGACGGGGATGTGGAAATAGGCGTCCTGCAAGTCCAGCGCCACCATCCAGTCTTGTGGGTCGAGAGCAGACAAGACCTGAGCTAGAGTGAGCATCTTGAACTTCTCTTTGCGGAGGAAGCGATTGACGTTCCGGAGGTCTAAGTTAGGACGCAGGCCTTTGTCCTTCTTGGGCACCACAAAGTAGTGGGAATAGCAACCACGACCTACTTCTGGCGTCGGAACGCGCTCGATGGCCCCCTTGGCCAAGAGGGCCGCAACTTCCTGCTGAAGAAGCACCAAGTGATCCCCCGACATGCGGTGGTACTGAGGTGGCATGGCTGGAGGGGTAGTCTCGAAGGGGAGGGAGTAGCCCCTCCGGACTATCTCTAAAACCCACCCATCCAAAGTGATGGTGCGCCAGTGGGGGAGGTGATGGCGAAGCCTGCCGCCCACTGGCGTTTGATGGGTCTGAAAGTTCGGACTAGGAAGGTTTGGAGGCAGTGGTGGCCGGGGTGGTGGTGGACTGACTCGCCCGCTGGACCCTTGGTCCGCTACGGCGGAACCTGCATCCGCGGCCGCGCTGGGATGATTGCTGCGCCGGCCTGTGGCTCTGTTGCGAACGCTGCGGGGCGCCCTTTCCCGTGCCACGAAAGGAGCAAAAAGCGGAAGGCGGAGGAGGGCGGACTGCCGAGAGTCCCAAGGACTTGACCGTAGCCCGTGAGTCCTTAAACCTCTCCAACGCGCTGTCCGCTTTGTCGCCAAAAAGGTGACGGCCATCAAAGGGCATGTCCATAAGGGTGTTTTGGACATCCCCCGAAAATCCAGTGGTCCTCAACCAGGCGTGATGGCGAACCGCCACCGTCGTTGCAATCGATCTGCCCAGTGAGTCGGCGGTGTCTAGGCCACAACGAATCATGAACTTTGCTGCGTCTCTCCCCTCTGCAACAGCCTGGGAGAGAGCAGGCCGGGCCTCCTCCGGACACTGGGGCAGCACGTTCGCCACCGTATCCCACAGAGAGTGGGAATAACGGCCCAAGAGGCATGCAGTGTTCACGGACCGCAGCGCAGAGCTGGTGGAAGAAAAAATCTTATTCCCAAACTGATCCAGCTTCTTGGATTCCCTATCCGGTGGTGCGGAAGGGAAGGCGGTTGGGGAAGCAGAGGCTTGGACAACCAAGCTCTCGGGGTGGGGTGTTGGGAGAGGAAAATGGGGTGACCCGGAGCCGGGCGATGGCGTCGGGCCACGTTCCTATCCACAGGAGCCCCTGCGGTGGGCCTGGACCAAGTGCCCAAAAGTACATCAGAAAGGGCTTCATTGAAAGGAAGCAGCGGCTCCGCAGAAGTAGCTGCTGGCTGAAGCACCTCTGTCAGGAGGTTAGTCCTGACGGCCACAGTAGGGAGCTCGAGGTGTAGGGCCTCGGCCGCCCTACGCAACACCACAGCATAACTAGCACCCTCCTCCGTAGCCACGGTAGGAGGAGACAGCATGCCACGGTCTGGTGAGGTATCCAGACCACTGGCATCCCCCAATTCCTCAGCCCAGTCCTGTTCAGACTCGCAGGCTGCAGCGAGAGGGTCCTCAGACCCCTCCCAGTCCTCCCCTTGCTCCTCAGGCTGTTCAACAGGTCTAAAATAAGGAGCAGGGACATGGAGATAAAAATCCCCAAGCAACGTCGAGAACGGCATCGATCGACGCCTGCTCGATGCCGCGTCCACTTCGGGGCTGAAACTGAGGTCGACGACGTCCCGAGGAGCGGGCGGCGTCAGAACTGGTGCCGGTGGAGTCGACGTCGGTGGAGGCGTAACAAGGTCAACCGGCGTCGACCGGGATCCAGGCCTGGATCCAAGGGTGTCCTGCGGCGCTGTGGCCGGAGCCGACAGCGACGCCGGGGCCGCTGGCGAGGAACCGCGAGGACACCCATGCGGGACCGCGGGGCCAGAAGGCGCACCGGCGGGACCCGACGGCCCAAAGAGGCGAGCCATGGCCGACGGGAACTCCTGTATTTGGGCCGGAGCCGCCGACGACCCCGGGAAGGGCGGGTAGTCAGGCGGCGACTGCATAGGCTCCGCCGGAGCCGGGGGTGGCACCACCCACACCCTCAGCCGCGTCGCGCGACCGGCGAGGGGAAGTCGAAGAACGATGGCGTTTCTTCGACTTCTTGTGCTTCGTCTTACCTGACCCCGAGTGCGAAGACTTGGATCCCGAAGACCAATGATGATGACTCCGCGCACGGTCCCTCGAACTCCCTCTGGACCGGGACTTCGAACGGCGCGGAGCCGACTGCCGGGCTTCCAGCAACTTTCGGGACCGCTCCCGCAAAGTCTTCGGTGCCATGGCCCGGCAGTCGGAGCACGACTTGGGGTCGTGGTCGCGCCCCAGGCAGAAAAGACACACACGGTGCGGGTCCGTAACCGACATCATGCGATGACAATCCTCGCAGGACTTGAAACCGGGCATCCTACTGCACCAGGAGTCGATGACTCGAAGAAAAATAGAGACAAAAAGCCTCAAAAAAGTCAGTCAAAAATTGACTGGGGGTTCCTGCTCTTCCCGAATCTGCGCTTGCTGGCACGGAAAAAGGAAGAACTGACGTCAGCGCGCGTGGGCGGCGTCTAAGTAGTGCCCGCGACGTCATCTCGGCGACCACGACGCCAACGACGGACGCGGAGCTGCACGACCCCACCTACCGACGCGCAGGGGTACTGCTGACGAAAACTTTCCGGATCCAGTCTGACGCCTGGGGATATTCTAAGGTAAGGAATCTATCACTATGTGTTTCTTTCAGATATCTCAGTTACCCATCTAGCCTCAACTGCCTTCATACCCAACCACGCCAACAGTCTCCCTGCCTTATCTCCAACGTCGTACAGGCGGTGTTGCTGAGACAGGATCATGTCCCTCGTTCTTTCTGTGCCAGCGACAGGTATTCCCTATGTATTATGGCAACTTTAACCAGGACATTGAGGTCCAAGTGGGCTCCGGGCCTCTGCATGCAGTTAATGTTGACCTGTCACAGAATATGGAGGTGTCACCAGACCGGTCAAAAGCGAGGTGGCTACCTCCAACGTCAGAAAATATGTATAAAGAAGTATTTCGGGGTCCTGACATACAGGTGGTACTAGTCTATGTTCATGACTATCAGTGAGAATCCTAAGATGCAGAAGCTGTGTTTCAGTCATATTAGAGTCTGATACCATTCAAAAGGATCTAATGATAAATCCTAGTGGCTGCATGTATATAACTTGAACAAAATGGGAGAGAGGGAGTACCCTAAGGGAACGCCACAGGAAAGTATAGATAGGTTCCGGAACAAAAGTGGAAGTAAAAAGGTCTGGCTACACCCAGAAAGCAAAGAAGAGTACCAGGACAGGGCCAATCTGTTCAGTTCCACTGTATAGAAGTAAGCAGAATGATACAACAGGCTAAGTGTGTTCGGATGGCCTTTATAAACATAAACATGAAGATCAAGTGATGCAGATTCACCTTTGGAGTCTGGGACACATATTACATTTCAATTCTCGGGCATACTTCTTCACAGGGATGTGGAATTTCTATCACCTACACCAACGACGATTGCTGGGATGAAAGACAACAAGCTTTCATGCCTATTTTGCCCTATAGACAATTAGGCCCAACCCTCTACAACACAAATAGTTTGGCTGGCAGTTCAAGTGGGAAAGAAGAGTGTCTGCTGGGATACAAGGGTAAGTGTTTCCCATCCTTTATATGAAACTATACTCCAGATGGAGGGGGGACATACCTAGAGACATCAAGGCTCTGTTCCGGGAGAACTTGAAGTATGGTTACGATATTCTTTTGGCTGAAAAAGAATGGCCACCTGATTTCATAATGAAGTGCTGTAGGAAGCTGGGTTTATGTTGCAGTAGCGCCCCCACTTTTTGCCAGATGTGCCCTGGGTCCCTGCCAATCAGGTTCCCAGGGCCTGTGTTCTTTCCCAAAACTGTACCTTTGTACCCCCAATTGGCACCTCTCTGGCCACATGTAAGTCACTTGTAAAAGGTACCATGGGTTCCAAGGGCACTGTGACCAGGAAAGGCCTCTAAGGGCTGCAGCACATATTGTGCCACCCTTAGAGGTCCTGTACCTTAACACACACTGCCACTGCAGGCTTCGTGTTTTGGTGCACAGAAAAGTGAAAAGTCGACATGGCACACATACCTGTGTGCCATGCCTGCAACCCACTGCCTATGGTATAAGTAAGACACCCCTCTAGCTGGGTGCAATATACCATTGGTGAGGATACAGTTGCATGGGCACTGTACCCCATCAGTGTCTAAGTCCATTCTTAGACATTGTAAGTGCAGCAAAGCCATAAAAGAGAATATGGTCTGGGAGTCTGTCAATAAGAACTCCACAGCACCATAATGGCTTTACTGAATTCTGGGAAGTTTGGTATCAAACTTCTCAGCATAATAAACCCACACTGATGCCAGTGTGGGATTTACTATACAATGCACTCAGAGGGCATCTTAGAGATGCCCCCTGAAAAACGACCAGCCTCTGGTGGGTTCCATGACTGGTACACACCAGCCTACCACCACAAGACATGTTTCTGGACCCCTGTGGTGGGAGCCTACGCTCCCTGAGCCCAGAAACAAACCCTTTCCTGGGCAGAGGTGGTCACACCTCCCCCAGGTCAGGAAGATCCATCTGTGGCAGGGGAGCTTCAAAGGCCTTGCCGCCTTTGTAATGCGACCCACAGCCACTCCTGCTATCAGGAGCAGGCCCCCTTACTGTCTCCCCTCCTTTTCGGCGGGAAGACAGGTGGGAAAACATTAGCACAGCCCAGAAGGTGTGGCCACTTCTGCCAACCACACCCCTCAAGTGGGGGAGGCAAGGTGAAGCCCACTCTTCAGTGCCCGCCATCTTGCAGATGGCAGGCACTCTCCAATCAGGATTAGGGATTGTGCTCACTCCCCCACGTGGGGTGAGCACACTGAGGGTGTAGTCACCCTAAGGTCAGTAGCCCATTGGCTACTGACCTCAAGACCCCTAAAACGCCCCAAAATACAGTATTTAGGGGCAGCTCTGAACCAAGAAGACAGATTCCCGCAACCTACGAAGAAGGACGAAAGAAGACGCCCAGTAGAGGAGTCTGCAGAGAAGAACTGACTTGACCCCAGCCCTACCAGCCCGTTTGCAGTTTCCAGAGATACTGCGTCAAAGGTCGCCTTGTCCCGCAGCCAGCGACCTCCAGAACCCTGGGAGGACTGACTGCCTTCAACAAAGACCAGATCTCCTGTGAACAGCAACTCTGTTCAAAAGAAACTCCCAAGACAGAGTCTGAGCCTGCTGATGACAAAGAAACCCGACATTTGAAACCACCACTGCGCCCCACGCCTATGGCCCGAATCTGGGTGGCCCACCAGTCCCAGTAAGGTCCCCCAGCGCTCCAGAGTCCGAGTCCACCATGGGTTGACCCCTCCATGACTCCCCTACGTCGCCTGCAGCCTTTGCACGGAGACCCCACCAACCGCGAGTGGCCCGGTAAGGTGAAATCCGACCTCAAAAGACAACCCTGCATCCAGCTGCCCTGCGCCCTGGAGAAGAGAACCCGAGGTGCACCTTCGTCCCCGAGCCCTCCAACTTACCTGCCCAGCTTTTGGTTCCCCCCGGTAGTCTTCCTGGACCGAGCCTGCAGCCAAAATCCAAAACCGGCAACTCCCATTGAAAACAAGATGGGGGCACTCGACTGCAAAACAGCACCCTGCACCCGGCCGCCGCTGTGGGTCAATCTTGTGTGCTAAACTGGATCCCCCTTTGCCCTGAGCTTAAGTCCAGGAGCTTTTCTACCACAACCTTGTGGCCTGCTCCTGAGCAGCCATCAACTAGAGGCCCCCTATACCCCATTGGATAACAATGGGCCTCAGCACTCTGCACCCGGCCGCCCTGGTGCCGCTGAGGGTGCTTTGAGAGTGTATCATTGACCCTGGGGGAACCCTGGTTCTAACCCCAGAAACCCAACTCCCACAACCAAGTACTTACCTGTAAACCGATAACCACATTTCCAACAATAGGATTTCATTGACTGCTTTTCTTAGAAAATTCTTCTAAGTGTGGAGTTGGTTTGTATGAAACCTTTAAAAACTGCAAATGTACAAAAACGGAATTACTTATCCTATGTCTAGGAAATGTCCCAGTTTGATATCTAGGGCGAGAAAGCAAAAGACACACAATTGATGGACGGAATGCAGAACAAATCAAAACATTCACCCCCAGTCAAGAGATCTGGGTTAAATCCATCATTCTTTTGCTCACCATGCCACCCCAGTTTAGACCTGGCCATATGCAAATCAGTCTTGACCCTGTGCCTCATGGGAACAGTCCAGCCCGAACTGCCAAGCCAGGTCCTCCCTGGACCGGAAACAAGCATCCTAGGACCGGTTTCGGGGTTTCACCCCTCATCAGCCAGGATAGCTTGATTCCAGTGGCACAGTGAGCCCAGGACCCACGTCTGGGCATGCCTGGCGCACTTAGGGCGAGAAAGCAAAGACACACAATTGATGGACGGAATGCAGAACAAATCAAAACATTCACCCCCAGTCAAGAGATCTGGGTTAAATCCATCATTCTTTTGCTCACCATGCCACCCCAGTTTAGACCTGGCCATATGCAAATCAGTCTTGACCCTGTGCCTCATGGGAACAGTCCAGCCCGAACTGCCAAGCCAGGTCCTCCCTGGACCGGAAACAAGCATCCTAGGACCGGTTTCGGGGTTTCACCCCTCATCAGCCAGGATAGCTTGATTCCAGTGGCACAGTGAGCCCAGGACCCACGTCTGGGCATGCCTGGCGCACTTAGGGCGAGAAAGCAAAAGACACACAATTGATGGACGGAATGCAGAACAAATCAAAACATTCACCCCCAGTCAAGAGATCTGGGTTTGATATCTAGGCATATCACACTGAGTAGCAAAAGTAACTTAAAAAGTAATCCAAGAAGTAACATGTACTGTAATCTATAAAGTAACTGAAAAGTAATTCTGATTATTGACTTACCTGCAAATCAACCAACTGCATTTGAACCTGCATTCAACTGTAATTTATTGCATAAGTATTGCAAAGTGTTATTTCACTTACCTGCACCAGGCCTGCCTTGGTTCTAGAAAATAAAATAACTAGATAATATTTTCTATACAAACGAATTGGTCTGAGTTCAGTCTTTGAGTGTGTGACATTTCTTGCCTGATTTTGTACAATAAATGCTTAACACTACCCTCTGATAAAGCCTTACTGCTCGCCCACACTACCACAAATAGAGAGTAAGGTATTATCTACTTTTACCTCTGCCTACCTTTGGGGATCCACTGGACTCTGTGCACACTATACCTTACTTTGATATAGTATATACAGAGCCAGCTTCCTACAAGTGCCCAAACGGGGAAATGTTAGTTTTACCAGACTTTTCCAACCTCGTTCCACAATCAGTGAAACAGTCTTACTCCATGGAGTGGGTGTTAGCGCAAGCTCCAGCATTATACTGCAATCATGTGGGGTGGGATGATGAGTCATCTCATCACGAGATCCTGTTGAGGACAACTTCTCAACCCCAAAGACAATATCCAATTAAACATGAAATTAGGGAAATCCTAGAACAACTTGAATACCAAGGTGTAATAGAAAATAGCACCTCACCATTGAATAATCTCTTGTTTCCCTTAATGAAACCGGACAATTCATACAGTCTAGTATTGAATTACAGACATCTGAACACATCTACTTGCACATTTGCAGTACAAAATGCACACAGTGCTGCACTAATGAATAACATTGTGCGGAAAAAATACAAAACAACACTAGATATCTCAAATGGAATTTTCTCCCAAAATTTAGGGCCTGAAAGCAAATATTTAACAGCATTTTTAGTGCTAGGTACACAGAGGCAATTCTGTCAATTACCAAAGGGGTATAAGAATAGCATAACAGAGTTACTTAAACATTTTGATGAGGAGGCATTGTCCTACGTTGATATATATCTAACGGACGATGTATTAATCAGACCTCCCAGGACATTGCGGCATAGATTTGCAAATTTAGCGGCACAAAAATGGAAATTTAGCGGCACAAAAATGGAAATTTAGCGGCATTACTGCGGCACTTTATTTTACTCGTAATCATTCCTTTTCAGCCTTAAATCAATGTAAACTGATTTAGCAAGGTATTCCACTGTGAAACTGCCATGTGCAATCTGCACCTCGTGAGAGGGGGCCCTATTTCTCCCTGGGGTGTTCTAGCACCCATGTATGCACCCCTGCCAGGGCACCGCTACCTCCTGGACCCGTCCATTTTAAAAAACAGTAATTTCTATCACCCTTTTTAACATTGAAAATATATTGATAATACCAATATGACCCATACATGAAGTCCTGCTTTGCTGCTAGAGCGCTTTACTAGAAAGTAATGCAGCGAATTAAGTGTGGCAATTTAAGTGACACTTTGTGAGTGGACAAAAGCAAGGAAATTCATTAAAAAAACTATCCTCTTTTCTGAAACCCAATGGTCTAAAAGGGGCCTTAAAATATCCCCAGCAGTTCTGAAGCGCTGCTGCTGGGTACATAGCTGCCAAGGTTTCAGATTGCTTATGTGTGACATTTTCATAAATTCAGTGTAAATATGAGTGACATTCAACGACTATGAGTGACACTTTCTCCTGAACAAAATCAAGCAATGAAGTCTAGGGAAACAGATAAATATCAGAAATTACCCCCATTTGAGCAATTAGAAACTCTAAGAATATCTTGAAACTGCAGCAAAGTACCAGAAATGGAAGGACACTAGCCTAGTGCCTTTGTAACCTGATTCACATACTTTGCAGAAGGCATAATAATCCTCTGACCTAATTTATCATGACAAAACGCTGATCTCGCAACAGCAGGAGCATTATTCAGCAGTTAGACAAAACAAAGATCTCTCCACCAAATGTGTTAACGACAAGAGTTTTTACATTATTATTATTCCCAGGGATCTACTGGGCACACAAAGACCTCTGCAGCAGGTGTGTTAACCCCAAAAGATAATTTAAAATCCAGACTTTGCAACCAATTCAACAGAACAGATTTACTACCACATTTCTCCTGGTTGCCAATTTCATTGTTGCAGAGTTTAAAAAAAAAAAAAAATGTATAAGCTGAGGCCTAGATTTTGTCAGGGTAGCGTCACTTTTTTGGCACAAACCCAACGCAAAATCTCCTAATGCGCTTAAATGTACTTTTGATAGACCTGCTCAACATGTGAGGTCTGAAGATCTGATGTCACTTTTGATATCACTTCCTGTGAAGACATGGGCTGTATGATGCCACACATCATGTCACTTGCATACTGCCCAACTTGGTTGGTACCCCACTTCTATTTTTTAGGACTTATGCCCTGGAGCAAGTAAACAAAACATGTAAATGGACCGGTGGAACCACAATTCCTACAATTCAGAAATCGAGCACTTGATCCATTATATGATCTAGCAAGCGTGTAATGCACGGGAGGCACCGGGTCAGCCTGACATGCTTGGACGTCTTGCATACTCGAACTCTCAACCTCATGCATGAAAGGCGGGGACTCTGCTGCTGAGCTAGCTCCGACTATTCAAACATTGCGCTCTCTTCTGAATAACCGATAAGAGGTAACCATTTCTTTTCCGCTAGGGGTCGCTATTGTAATGGTAATGAAACCATGCATTCCCTTCTGTTTTTGCCGAGCTGACGTTTTCTTAACACGGCGCTGCTTATACGTCTACTCCTTTAAAACAACACTGTATTTGAGAGCAGTACTTGAAGTGCCCCAGCATATTTTAATTTTAAAAGAAGCCTGTAAAGCCTGTCTCGACTCCGCTTTGCAGATTATAAGTAAAGTACAGTGCGAACAAGCAGTGCTTCGATAATATTACTCCTTCCTCGTCTACCAGGTCAGAATTGCAAGCTAGATTCATAGAGTAATTCCAAACCACAAGCAGAACAGCTAGATGCATAACATAAAAAGCCTTACTTCGCGCGTTTACCATTTTTAAAACTGTTCACTGTACAGTACCTACAGAGAATAGCACATTCCCGGAGCTGAAGGAGAAAGCACGCCGCTCCCTGAGACCTGTGTTGCTTGAACTCAGGATAGCTAAAGGCTTGGATCTCGGCCAGGAGGAAGCAGGTATTGGACGGAGGCACGTAGTGACGTGTGCGCCCACAGCCAATGAAAGAGCATTGTTTGTTTTGCTGACACTTTTTTGTAAATATCGCGGCAATAATTGTAAATATCGCGGCCATCGCGCTAGTCAGCTGATTTCGTGATTTTTTCGTGAATCGCAAAATGCTGGAGGGTCTGATTAATGGAAGACTTGGACAGAGTGGACCGCATAGTTCTGGGGTTTGCTCACATGGGCTACAAATTTAATTTCAAAAAATCTAAAATTGCCCATCTCAATGTTTTATTTTTAGGATGCAAATTGTCAAGTGAAGGCAAAAGCCTAGCGACCCATTTTAAAAAAAAATGTGTTGCTCCAACCTCTAACGACTCTGAAAAGACTACAATCCATTTTAGGATTTACAAATTTTTGGCAGAACATACATTTTAGATTACGCAGAATGTATATAACCATTTTACGACTTGACAAGACCAGATTTTTCAAGTACTCATTGGACATGGAAACACACAGTTTGCGTTTCATACAAGCTGGTATGATAGCTTCCAAACATTTATACACACGTGTAAACACCACACATTTGGTGATCGCGTAGTCACTGGACCACCTGGGTACACTTATATCACATTCAACGAAGGTGATTCGGTACCAATAGCATACAAATCACATTTATACACAAACGCTGAAATGAGTTTTGCACCTACTGAGAAGATTCTCACAGCAGTGCAGACTGCTATAGAGATAGAGTGAGCACTAGCTCAGGGTATACGCAAAATTGTCGTAACCCCAGTGCAGACCTTAGAGGCCATCACCAAAACAAGCGTTCCAAATGCCAAAGATTTGCATTCATGTAGGATATAATGGGCTAACTCTCTCACTGCAACAGATGTAGACTACATATTTCACTCTACATTACAAGCACAAGCCTTTTTGCAGTATGAACAAGAATATCCTCTGCCGAATAAAATAATGCCTCTAGATTGATATGAATACATCATTTACACTGATGGGTCTGTGCAGCCTACCGTAGGTACAAAGCAACAATATTCGGCGCATGCACAATAGTAAAGGGGTGCATGCATGATGGAAAACTCCATCCTGAAAAAACACACATGCAGTCCCTTTGTGACTGACCAGCGCAGTGGCAGAACTCAAAGCCCTAATACTGGCACTGGAGAATATGGATCATGGATTCCCCACACTTATAGTGTGTGATTCGAATTATTGTGTCCAGTCATATAATGAATATCTTCACTACTGGGGCCAAAATGGATTTCGAGATTCTAAGGGTTGCACTAGATGCTTTGGGAACAAGTGGCAAAGCTGAAAGATTGCTTGTCACGGGCTCACGTAATACACACCTTGAGTCATCAACGTGTTAACGCTCGTGTTAAAGGGAATTCCATGGCTGATGAAGCTGCAATCACTCACTCTAGTACGAGAATAGACAGAGATATCATGGTGGCTGTCAATGCTGCGCACAACAACATACACCTGCCGAAAGGCTTTCCACTCAAGTACTCCTATAAGTTAGATGCACAGAACATACCATATGCTCACATTCCAGGATGGGGGATAGGGTCATACCTAACACTGATCGCACTCAGGTCCTCGGATGCTAAACTGGTGATGATGCCCCGGGTGAAAAAAGCTAATTGGGGGGGGTAGAAGTTTCACTGCAAATGCTGCTAAGGCCTGGAATTCCCTCCCAATCTATCTGAGACGTATGACCAAGCTGATGGCTTTCAGGAAGGCTCTAAAGACTTGGCTTTTCACAAATTAGGTAACGCAAATCATTAAGCGTTCGATTCCCCGTGGAGATCTTTACCTTAGCGCCAGGACACCTTCGGGTAGCAGCTGCGCTCTACAAGTGTAAATAACATTAACATTAACTGGGGTTAATACTAGCTGTACATGAGGGTCTCGGTTCAGTACATGCAGGGATTGTTGCTACAATTTTATTATTGCAGCAGTGCTACTGGTGGCCTGGTCTAACTAATCAGACCAAGGACTTTGTTCTCAAATGTGACATCTGATGAAGGGCTCCACCGTAGCACATCCACCACAGACCCCTCTATTAATTTTAAACAAGTCTCTCGCTTGTACCTATTTGGACCACTGCAGCCCCTTACATTCTGATGGGCTTACAAGTACATCTGGGTGGCGGTGGATTCATGCTCCAGTCTCCTGTGGGTATGGCAACAGGGGTCGGCTGACGCCTGAACTTTTATCAAAGATTCTGAATCTTCATCTGGACATACGCAATTGGCACACTACATTCCGCCCAGGGTCCAGCGTTTAGCTCGTGGGCTTACAAAGAATCCAAGGGAAGTTTGGGTGTGACCTTGCGGTACTCTTCCCCCTATCATCCTGAGGGAAATTCGGTAGTCAAGAGGAAAAGCCGTGACTTAAAGCATTCTTTAAAAGCAAGGGTACTAGGCACAGTCGCAGTTGGGTCCATCACCTATATGGGGTCCAGAGGGCACTTAACAATATGCCAAGAACATCCTGAGTGGTCGGACTCCAAATGAAATCATGTTTGGGGTGAGAATGTGGGTCCCAGACCTCGATAATGTCGGCACAGTGGCGGCAGACACATCGTTTGACATCAATGAACGTTTGGCTGTTTTACAGGAACTGAATGAATTCCGGGACGAACAAAGCAACGTTCAAGTAAAACACACCGCCACTGGTGAAGTGAAGGTTGTGCCGGCAAGACCCCGTTGGATCCCGAAGATTGGGGATCAGGTCAGGGAGACAATCGTGGACAAAAAAGAGTTTGGGCCATCATACAGAGTGCCTGTACCTGTCCTGGCTGTTGAAGGTACCAGAACTGTACTTCTTCTACCCCTTGCCGGTCGACGAGACGCACAAGTTACTAACTTGTGTAACGATATATCTGTAAGAGACAGTAGTTAGTGACAGATTACTTACCTTAGAATATCCCCAGGCGTCAGGCTGGATCCGGAAAGTTTTTGCGTAGCAGTACCCTTGCGCATCGGTAGGCGGCGTCGTGCGGCTCCGCGTCCGTCGTCGGGATCGCCGGGATGACGTCGCGGGCAGTACTTAGACGCCGCCCCTGCGCGCTGACGTCAGTTCTGTACACGACTTTCCGCGCCAGGAACGCAGAGCCATGCAAGAAGCTGACATAGGTGTCTGAAAAATACTAGGGCCCTGAAAGGGATGTCCTTAACCCTAGAAATCAGTTCGCAGAACGGGGAGGATGGGTGGGCGGTAGGAATCTGTCACTAACTACTGTCTCTTACAGATATATCGTTACACAAGTTAGTAACTTGTGCATCTGAAAGAGACACGTTAGTGACAGATTCCTTACCTTAGAATAGATACCCCAGCAATACCAACCCCGGTGGTGGGTCTGCGAACAGAATCAGACAAGGAAGTCCCAGAGGACAGAACGGCCAAAGAAGCCGTCCCTCCGGACCTGGCTGTCAAGGCAGTAATGTTTGGTAAACGTGTGCAGCGAGGCGCACGTAGCTGCCTGACATATATCCTGTAACGGAACACCGCGGCCTAAAGCCGTGGTAGCAGCCGTTGCCCTGGTGGAATGGGCACGCAGCCCAACAGGAGGCTCCTTCTTAGCCAAAGAATAGCAGGCTTTGATACACAAGATAACCCAGCGGGAGATGGTCCTCTTGTGCACCGCCCGACCTTTTTGGCGCCCACGTAGCCAACAAAGAGCTGGTCATCCACCCGGAACTGTTGTGTGCGGTTGATGTAAAAGGAAAGCGCACGCTTTGGGTCCAGACGGTGGAGCCTCTCCTCCTCTCTCGAAGGATGCGGAGGCGGAAAGAAGGTGGGCAAAGTGATGGTCTGCTCAATGTGGAAGGCAGTAACCACCTTTGGCAAGAACGACGGACGGGTCCGAAGAACAACCTTGTCTGGATGAACAGACAGAAAGGGGGGTTTGCATGAAAGAGCCTGGAGCTCACTCACCCGCCGAGCGGAGGTGATGGCCACCAGAAAGGCTGTCTTCAGAGTAAGAAGACGAAGAGGACAGTTATGGAGAGGCTCAAAGGGAGCGCACATTAAAAAGGTAAGAACCAAGTTTAAGTCCCAATGAGGCATCACAAACGGAACAGGAGGGAAGAGGTGTGTAATGATTCTTAGGAACCTATTAACAACAGGGGACTTAAAAAGAGAGGGCTGATCAGGAAGCCTGAGGAAGGCCAAGATTGCACAAAGATAGCCCTTGATGGTACCCAGGGCAGAACCCTGTTGGGCCAGAGAAAGAAGGAACAGAAGAACCTCAGAAAGAGGGGCAGAGAGGGGATTCACAGCCTTTGCTGTGCACCATGCCACAAACTTGTTCCACCTGCAGGCGTATACCACCTTAGTGGAGGGACGCCTGGCTGCCAGAATCACATCACAAACTTCGGGAGGCAAGGCGAAAGGAATCAACTGCCGCCGCTCAATCTCCACGAAAGCAGGTGGAGACTGGACAGGTTCGGGTGGAGGACCGTCCCCTGCTGCTGCGACAGAAGATCCTCCCGAAGAGGCAGACGGATCGGGGGATCGACGCTCATACTGAGTAGCTCGGGATACCAAACTCTTCGAGCCCAGTCCGGAGCCACAAGGATGACTTGGGCCCGGTCGCGCCGAATCTTCTTCAACACTCTGGGTAGAAGTGGTATAGGCGGAAAAGCGTACAACAGACCGCAACTCCACTCGCGACGAAAAGCGTCGCCGAGCGAGTGCCGCCTTGGAAATTCCAACGCGCAGAACTGATGACATTGCGCGTTCTCTTCGGTGGCGAATAGATCTAACCAAGGCTCTCCCCACTGTAGAAAGAGTCCTTGCGCCACTTCCGAGTGAAGACTCCATTCGTGATCCATCATGCACCTGCGGCTGAGTTCGTCCACCCTGGCGTTCAGGGAACCTGCCAGGTGTTGAACCATCAGGAATATGCCCTGATGTTCCAGCCATGTCCAGAGAAGCAGAGCCTCCTGACATAGGGTCCACGACCCCACCCCGCCTTGTTTGTTGCAGTACCACATGGCGGTGGTGTTGTCTGTGAACACCTGCACTACCTTCCCTTTGACAGAGGGAAGGAATGCCTTGAGTGCAAGTCGGATCGCCCGGAGCTCCAGAAGGTTGATATGGAGCCGGGACTCCGCAGGAGACCAGAGGCCTCTGATCTCCGCCTCTCCCATGTGACCTCCCCATCCCAGAAGGGACGCGTCCGTCACGACTGTGTGCTCTGGCTGGGGAAGGGAGAGGGATCTGCCCATGACCCATTGCCGGTTCGAGAGCCACCACTGCAACTGTTTTGCAGTCCCCTCCGAGATCTGGACGCGATCGGTCAAGTTGCCCTGGTGCTGCGCCCACTGGAACTTCAGGTCCCACTGCAGAGCCCGCATATGCCATCTGGCATGATCGACCAGCAGGATGCAGGAGGCCATGATGCCCAGCAGCCTCAGGGTCATCCGTACCGAAACCCAGGATAAAGGCTGAAAGATCGGAATCATAGCCTGAATATCCCGGACTCGCCGTTCGGGAGGATAGGCCCTAGACTGCGTCGTGTCCAGAACTGCTCCGATGAAAAGGAGCTGTGGAGAGGGAAGCAGATGCGACTTCGGCACGTTGATGGAGAACCCCAGTGAGTGCAGGAGTTCGGCCGTAGTCTGGAGGTGGGAGACGACTGCCTGGGACGAGCCCGCCTTCAGCAGCCAGTCGTCGAGGTAGGGGAAGACTGGAACCCCTGCCCGGCGCAGATGAGCTGCGACCACCGCCATCACTTTCGTGAACACCCGAGGGGCACTGGTAAGGCCAAAGGGGAGCACGGTGAACTGAAAATGCTCGAGGCCTACCGTGAACCGCAGGTAATGCCGGTGGGACGGCAGGACGGGGATGTGGAAATATGCGTCCTGCAAGTCCAACGCTACCAACCAGTCTCCAGGGTCGAGGGCAGTCAAACCTGAGCTAGGGTGAGCATCTTGAACTTCTCCTTCCGGAGGAAGCGATTTACGTTCCGGAGGTCCAAGATAGGACGCATGTCCTCCTTGTCCTTTTTGGGCACCAGAAAGTAGTGGGAGTAGCAACCACGTCATACTTCTGGGGTCGGAACGCGCTCGATGGCCCTCTTGGCCAAGAGGGCCGCAACTTCCTTCTGCAGAAGCACCAAGTGATCCCCTGACATGCAGTGGAATTGAGGTGGCATGGCTGGGGGGATGGTCTCGAAGGGGAGGGAGTAGCCCCTTCGGACAATGTCCAAGACCCACCTGTCCGAGGTGATGGCACGCCAGTGGTGAAGGTGATGGCGGACCCTGCCCTCTACTGGCGTGCTGTGCACCTGAAAGGAAGGACTAGGAGGGCTTGGAGGCCGCGGACGGGGCGGGGTTGGTGGCCTGACCCGCACGCTGGTTGCCTGACCCGCCACGGCGGGAGCCACGTCCTCGGCCCCGCGAAGGCGCTTGCTGCGCGGGCCGGTGGCTGGGCAGCGGACGTGACAGGGCGCCCCTTCCGTGGCCACGAAAGGGGCGCAAAGCAGAGGGTAGCGGAGGGCGTACAGCAGAAAGGCACAGGGACTTGGCCGTAGCCCGTGAGTCCTTAAAACGCTCCAGTGCATAGTCTGCTTTGTTTCCAAAAAGACCGACCCCATCAAAGGGCATGTCCATAAGGGTGTTTTGGACATCACCCGAGAAACCAGTGGTTCTCAGCCAGGCGTGACGGCGCAGCGCCACTGTCGTCGCAAGCGATCTGCCCAGCGAGTCGGCGGTGTCAAGGCCACATCATATGGTGTACTTTGCTGCATCCCTTCCTTCCGCAATGGCGCGGGTAAGCAGTGTCTGGACCGCCTCAGGACACTGGGGCAAAACTTGCGCCACCGAGTCCCACAAGGAGTGGGAATATCGGCCCAAAAGGCAAGCGGTGTTGACGGACCGCAAGCCAGCACTGGAGGAAGAAAAGAGCTTCTTCCCAAATTGATCCAGGCGTTTGGATTCCCTATCCGGAGGAGCGGTAGGGAAGGCGGTTTGGAAAGCAGAGGCTTGGACAACCAAGCTCTCAGGAGTGGGGTGTTGGGAGAGGAACAGGGGGTCGCCCGGAGCGGGGCAATGGCGTCGGGCCACGTTCCTATCCACAGGAGCCCCTGTGGCGGGCTTGGACCAGGTGCCCAAAAGAACGTCGGAAAGCGCGTCATTAAACGGCAGCAGTGGCTCCGAGGAGGTAGCCACCGGCTGAAGCACTTCCGTCAGGAGGTTAGTCCTGACAGCCACTGTAGGCAATTGGAGGTGTAAGGCCCCAGCTGCTCTACGCAACACCGTTGCAAAATTTGCTCCCTCCTCCGTTGCCACGGAAGGAGGAGACAGCATACCAGTGTCAGGGGGAGGTGTCCAGACCACTGGCATCCCCAAGTTCCTCAGTCCAGTACTGATCGAACTCACACTGTTGCGTGAGAGGGTCATCGGACCCCTCCCAGTTCTCTTCGTCCTCCTCAGGTTCAAAATAAGGAGAAGGAGGGACACGCGGGACCCAAGGACTCATCGGCGTCGGAGCCGGCGTCAAGCAACGCCGGTCCGGCGCCATGTCCGGATCCGGAGAGAACCGGGGAACGACGCCGCCCGGAGCCCCGGGTGGCGTCGGGAATGGCACCGGAGACATCGGCGCCGGCGGAGTTGTGGTTAGGTCAACCGGCGTCGATGGGGGTTGCGGCAGCACCGGAGCCGGGATCGAGGCCGGGGCCAAAACCGAGGCTGGTGTGACAGGCGGCGCCGGGACCGGAGTTGCCGGCGGCGCCGGGGAAACCCCACCAGGGCCCGCGGGCCTGAAGGCGCATCAGGGGGACCTTGAGGCCCGAAGAGGCGGGCCATGGCCGACAGGAACTCCTGTATCTCGGCCGGAGTCGCCCCCGAACCCGGGAAGGACGGGTAATGCGGAGGCGGCTCGACAGGCACTCCCGGAGCCGCGGGGACGGTGCCGACAGGACCCTCAGCCGAGTCGCGAGACCGGCGAGGCGAAGTCGTCGAGCGATGACGCTTCTTAGACTTCTTATGCTTCGACTTACCGGAGGAGTGCGAAGACTTGGACCCCGACGACCGATGTGGACTCCGCGACCGGCCCCTCGACCTCTCACGTGACCGGGGCTTGGTGTGGCACGGAGCCGACTGCCGGACCTCGAGGAGCTTTCGAGACCGCTCTCGCAAAGCCTTCGGGTGCAAGGCCCGGCAGTCGGGGCACGACTTCGTGTCGTGGTCGCGGCCGAGGCAGTAGAGACATTCCAAATGCGGGTCTGTGATCGACATCATTCGACCACAGACGTCGCAGGGCTTGAAGCCGGGCATCCCTACCGACACCTTCGGAGTCGAGAGACTCGAGAAAACAGTGAAAAAATCACCCAAAAACTTAGTCAAAAAATGACTAGGGTACTGCTCTTCCCGGATCTGCGCTTACTGGCGCGGAAAAAGAAGAACTGACGTCAGCGCGCAGGGGCGGTGTCTAAGTACTGCCCGCGACGTCATCCCGGCGATCCCGACGCCGACGATGGACGCGGAGCCGCACGACGCCGCCTACCGACGCGCAAGGGTACTGCTACACAAAACTTTCCGGATCCAGCCTGACGCCTGGGGATATTCTAAGGTAAGGAATCTGTCACTAACGTGTCTCTTTCAGATAGGACAGTTATGTAGAGGCTCAAAGGGAGCGCACATTAAAAAGGTAAGAACCAAGTTTAAGTCCCACTGAGGCATTATAAACGGAACAGGAGGAAAGAGGTGTGTAATGCCTTTAAGAAACCTGTTAACAACAGGGGATTTAAAAAGAGAGGGCAGATCAGGAAGCCTGAGGAAGGCCGAGATTGCACAAAGATAGCCCTTGATGGTACCCAGGGCAGAACCCTGTTGGGCCAGAGAAAGAAGGAACAGAAGAACCTCAGAAAGAGGGGCAGAAAGGGGGTTCACAGCCTTTGCTGTGCACCATGCCACAAACTTGTTCCACCTGCAGGCGTATACCACCTTAGTGGAGGGACGCCTGGCTGCCAGTATCACATCACAAACTTCGGGAGGCAAGTCGAAAGGAATCAACTGCCGCCGCTCAATCTCCACGCAAGCAGGTGTAGACTGGACAGATTCGGGTGAAGGACCGTCCCCTGCTGCTGCGACAGAAGATCCTCCCGAAGAGGCAGACGGATCGGGGGATCGACGCTCATACTGAGTAGCTCAGGATACCAAACTCTTCGAGCCCAGTCCGGAGCCACAAGAATGACTTGGGCCCGGTCGCGCCGAATCTTCTTCAACACTCTGGGTAGAAGTGGTATAGGCGGAAAGGCGTACAACAGACCACAACTCCACTCGCGACGAAAAGCGTCGCCGAGCGAGTGCCGCCTTGGAAATTCCAACGCGCAGAACTGCTGACATTGCGCGTTCTCTTCGGTGGCGAACAGATCTAACCAAGGCTCTCCCCACTGCTGAAAGAGACCTTGCGCCACCTCAGAGTGAAGACGCCATTCGTGATCCATCATGCACCTGCGGCTGAGTTTGTCCGCCCTGGCGTTCAGGGAACCTGCCAGGTGTTGAACCATCAGGAATATGCCCTGATGTTCCAGCCATGTCCAGAGACGCAGAGCCTCCTGACATAGGGTCCACGACCCCACCCCGCCCTGTTTGTTGCAGTACCACATGGCGGTGGTGTTGTCTGTGAACACCGGCACTACCTTCCCTTTGACAGAGGGAAGGAATGCCTTGAGTGCAAGTCGGATCGCCCGGAGCTCCAGAATGTTGATATGGAGCCGGGACTCCGCCGGAGACCAGAGGCCTCTGATCTCCGCCTCTCCCATGTGACCGCCCCATCCCAGAAGGGACGCGTCCGTCACGACCGTGTGCTCTGGCTGGGGAAGGGAGAGGGATCTGCCCATGACCCATTGCCGGTTCGAGAGCCACCACTGCAACTGCTTTGCAGTCCCCTCCGAGATCTGGACGTGATCGGACAGGTTGCCCTGGTGCTGCACCCACTGGAACTTCAGGTCCCACTGCAGAGCCCGCATATGCCATCTGGCATGATCGACCAGCAGGATGCAGGAGGCCATGAGGCCCAGCAGCCTCAGGGTCATCCGTACCGAAACCCAGGATAGAGGCTGAAAGATCGTAATCATAGCCTGAATATCCCGGACTCGCCGCTCGGGAAGATAGGCCCGAAACTGCATCATGTCCAGAACTGCTCCGATGAAAAGGAGCTGTGGAGAAGGAATCAGGTGCGACTTCGGCACATTGATGGAGAACCCCAGCGAGTGCAGGAGTTCGGCCGTAGTCTGGAGGTGGGAGACGACTGTCTGGGGCGAGAACGCCTTCAACAACCAGTCGTCGAGATAGGGGAAGACTGAGACCCCTGATCTGCGCAGATGAGCTGCGACCACCGCCATCACTTTGGTGAACACCCGAGGGGTGCTGGTAAGGCCAAAGGGGAGCACAGTAAACTGAAAGTGCTCGTGGCCTACCATGAACCGCAGGTAACGCCGGTGCGCCGGCAGGACGGGGATGTGGAAATATGCGTCCTGCAAGTCCAACGCTACCATCCAGTCTCCAGGGTCGAGGGCAGTCAAGACCTGAGCTAAGGTGAGCATCTTGAACTTCTCCTTCCGGAGGAAGCGATTGACATTCCGGAGGTCCAAGATAGGACGCATGTCCTCCTTGTCCTTTTTGGGCACCAGAAAGTAGTGGGAGTAGCAACCACGTCCTACTTCTGGGGTCGGAACGCGCTCGATGGCCCTCTTGGCCAAGAGGGCCGCAACTTCCTTCTGAAGAAGTACCAAATGATCCCCTGACATGCGGTGGAATTGAGGTGGCATGGCTGGGGGGACGGTCTCGAAGGGGAGGGAGTAGCCCCTTCGGACAATGTCCAAGACCCACCTGTCCGAGGTGATGGCACGCCAGTGGTGAAGGTGATGGCGGACCCTGCCCCCTACTGGCGTGCTGTGCACCTGAAAGGAAGGACTAGGAGGGCTTGGAGGCCGCGGACGGGGCGGTGGTGGTGGCCTGACCCGCACGCTGGTTGCCCGACCCGCCACGGCGGGAGCCACGTCCTCGGCCACGCAAAGACGCTTGCTGCGCGGGCCGATGGCTGGGCTGCGGACGTGACTGAGCGCCCCTTCCGTGGCCACGAAAGGGGCAAAAAGCAGACGGCTGCGGAGGGCATACAGCAGAAAGGCCCAGGGACTTGGCCGTAGCCCGCGAGTCCTTAAAGCGCTCCAGCGCATGGTCTGCTTTGTTTCCAAAAAGACCGACCCCATCAAAGGGCATGTCCATAAGGGTGTTTTGGACATCACCCGAGAAACCAGTGGTGCTCAGCCAGTCGTGACGGCGCAGCGCCACTGTCGTCGCAAGCGATCTGCCTAGCGAGTCGGCGGTATCAAGGCCACATCTAATGGTGTATTTAGCCGCATCTCTTCCTTCCGCAATGGCGCGGGAAAGCAGTGTCTGGGCCTCCTCAGGACACTGGGGCAGAACTTGCGCCACCGAATCCCACAGAGAGTGGGAGTATCGGCCCAAAAGGCAAGCGGTGTTGACAGACCGCAAGCCAGCACTGGAGGAAGAAAAAACCTTCTTCCCAAATTGATCCAGGCGTTTGGATTCCCTATCCGGGGGAGCGGTAGGGAAGGCGGTTTGGGAAGCAGAGGCTTGGACAACCAAGCTCTCAGGAGTGGGGTGTTGGGAGAGGAACAGGGGGTCGCCTAGAGCGGGGCGATGGCGTCGGGCCACGTTCCTATCCACAGGAGCCCCTGTGGCGGGCCTGGACTAGGTGCCCAAAAGAACGTCGGAAAGCGCGTCATTAAACGGCAGCAGTGGCTCCGAGGAGGAAGCCGCCGGCTGAAGCACTTCCGTCAGGAGATTAGTCCTGACAGCCACTGTAGGCAATTGGAGGTGTAAGGCTCCAGCTGCTCTACGCAACAACGTTGCGAAGTTTGCTCCCTCCTCCGTTGCCACGGAAGGAGGAGACAGCATGCCAGTGTCAGGGGAGGTGTCTAGACCACTGGCATCCCCAAGTTCCTCAGCCCAGTCCTGGTCGAACTCACATTGCTGTGTGAGAGGGTCCTCCGACCCCTCCCAGCTCTCCACGTCCTCCTCTGGTTCAAAATAAGGAGGAGGGACATGTGGGACCCAAAGTCTCATCGGCGTCGGAGCCGGCGTCAAACGACGCCGGTCCGGCGCCGTGTCCGGAACCGGAGAGAACCGGGGTACGACGCCGCCCGGAGCCCCGGGCGGCGTCGGGAGTGGCACCGGAGACATCGGCGGAGGCGTGGTTAGGTCAACCGGCGTCGATGGGGGTTGCGGCAGCACCGGAGCCGGGGTCGAGACCGGGGCCGGAGCCGGGACCGAGGCTGGTACCGGTGGCGGCGCCGGGACCGGAGTCGCCGGCGGCGCCGTAGGAACCCCAGAAGGGCCCGCGGGGCCCGAAGGCGCACCGGGGGGACCTTGAGGCCCGAAGAGGCGGGCCATGGCCGACAGGAACTCCTGTATCTCGGCCGGAGTCGCCGCCTAACCCGGAAAAGGGGGGTAATGCGGCGGCGGCTCCACAGGCACTCCCGGAGCCGCGGGGACGGTGCCGACAGGACCCTCAGCCGAGTCGCGAGACCGGCGAGGCGAAGTCGTCGAGCGATGACGCTTCTTAGACTTCTTATGCTTCGACTTACCGGAGGAGTGCGAAGACTTGGACCCCGACGACCGATGAGGACTCCGCGACCGGCCACTCGACCTCTCACGCGACCGGGGCTTGGAGCGGCGCGGAGCCGACTGCCGGACCTCGAGGAGCTTTCGAGACCGCTCTCGCAAAGCCTTCGGATGCAAGGCCCGACAGTCGGGGCACGACTTGGGGTCGTGGTCGCGCCCGAGGCAGTAGAGACAATCCCTATGCGGGTCCGTGATCGACATCATTCGACCACAGGCGTCGCATGGCTTGAAGCCGGGCATCCCTACCGACACCTTCGGAGTCGAGCGACTCGAGAAAACAGTGAAAAATCACCAAAAAAACGTAGTAAAAAAATGACTAGGGCACTGCTCTTCCCGGATCTGCGCTTACTGGCGTGGAAAAAGAAAGAACTGACGTCAGCGCGCAGGGGCGGCGTCTAAGTACTGCCCGCGACGTCATCCCGGCGATCCCGACGACGGACGCGGAGCCGCACGACGCCGCCTACCGACGCGCACGGGTACTGCTATGCAAAAACTTTCCGAATCCAGCCTGACGCCTGGGGATATTCTAAGGTAAGGAATCTGTCACTAACGTGTCTCTTTCAGATAAAAGGTTTCTCTCCATTGATCTGATCAAACCACATTATGTGGCTGATTCTCAACAGTAAGCCAGATAGGCTCCTGGGTAGCCACCGCTCTCCTCTCGCTACCACACAGGAAGTTCAGATGGAAGCTTTAATAACTAAAGAAGATTCCTCTCTCCAACCAGAAACAGTAAACAAAAATGAAGTATTTCTTCTCCCTGTTGCAACAACTACCACCGTACAATCAACTAGTACACAAACTTCTATTCAACAACGAGTCAACAATAAGATCTATGTCAATATGCCACAGATTGAGTCGTCTCTCAGTTCTACAAAACCTGCTGAGCTGCCAAAAACAGATGAACGGCGTCTGGCTACTTTGTGGACTATGATGACTGCTCATTTGATTCAACTGAACCTGTGACACCGCTGCCACCACCTCTCCCTTTCAAGCTACAAGTGCGTGCTCTCTATCTTGGCTGAAAAAGACATACTTTGTTACTCCCTGGTTACACCTTTGGGTTACAATTGGATTACTACTCCTGGGCCTGTGGACTGGTTTGGTGACAGTCTTTTTCTTGCTTCTGACAGACATTATCTCCCAGAACGCTCTGCAGTACAACTTTGTATTGAAACCACATGCATCATCACACTGTGAACAAACAGATCTGTCCCTGGTGAACATTACAGCGGTTCCAATTCCCGAAGGAGTAGTATGGGACAGGGTATGGTATGATGTGTATGGCCCTACTGAACTTTTGCAAATTTCGTATTTCTTTCGAATTTCTTTATATTGATATCATCACCGCTAGTACTATTTCTGATGATTGGGACATTGATACAGTGCATAATTTGCTAAAAGATGTGGAGCAACCAACTGTGTTTTCTTCTGATGAATTGTATGATGGTACATCTAATTACGGTGATATGTTCTATTATCAACATTATGTTCACCACTTTCTGCATAAAGCAAGTATCCCACGTGCCACTTATAACTACACCCAACGGGAACACTGCCCAAAACCACCAAAAGGTAGTTTAAAAACATTTGCACCGAGGTTTGCTTATTTTTCTGGTTTTGACACGTCAGACCCAGCTTCATATTTCTGCAGGCTTGCACCTACATCTGCTAAGAAAAATTTGCTAAGAAAAACAAAGCTGTTATATTCTGCTGCTTTTCGTTCCCAGCCCTCTGTACAGGGTTTCGACTTTTGGAAAGACACAATAGATACAAAGTCTGTTTGGGGGACGAAAGATTGGCAGGTTCAGGGAACTGAGGCCTTGTTTAGAGCATGCCTAATACCACACCAAATGATTTTCCTGAACAAAACTGTGCAACAAATATCATGTCTTGGAATAGCCAAGATAAAAGACATGAACACACCACAAATTTGCACGTTTTCACCATTGCAACAATTTACACGTTATAATGAGGATACACTAGATGCCTTGCTAGGCAATGGCTCCTACAATTCATTAGACCCCAATTGGAAGGGATGGTTGGTTTCGCCTTTAGACACTAACGGGTGTCAGTCCAGATTCCTGGGTAACGCCAAAGGGTTTAAGATCAATAGACCTGATCAACGATATGTACAATCGAAACACTCAGGGTGGTGACATGATACAGTGTTGGGAAGTTATGCCTTGAGTGTCTAAAGACCTCAACACTGTCTCAGGTGAAACAACACTTGTCCCTTCTGTCTGATGACCTGGATCTCAGGGATGTCTTGTTAGGTACCCGGAACCCACATCAAAAGTGCTTCTTGTATGCATTATACAATGAACTATGGAAAGTTCCTAACAGGAAGCTGCTGAGAGACTGCGTGAGATTGATAGGATTAATCTAGAAAAGGCTTTGGTAGTGGTTGGCAATGGCATGACCACGTTATCTTCTAAGATATATTCATTGGGCAACATAGTATCATCTGCAATAGACTGAATGCAGCAAAATGTGTCTATTTTATAACATGGACAGTCACAACTTCGGTCCATTGTGTTATTAAGCTGGACACTGTGTAATATTAATGCCCCCAATCTCTTTTCTTCATACGATCTAACTGAAAGACATATATTAATGGCACAGAGAGATGCAAAGTATACCATGTTACACATTGAAAAACTAGAACGATTACCTTTCACCATTGCTGAGACGCTGCCAACGGATTGGATAATCCATGGATATTTTACCATGACTCACGACATTCCAATTCCAATATTGTCTACAACATCACCTGGTAGGCAGATATGAGGCGTTAGGGGAAGGATTTGTGCATGAATACTGGGAATTGCCTTTCAAGTTTTGATGCAGGAATGGGGACACTGGCGTTTTTCCCAGCAGTTCCGACTGTGAGAATGTTTTAAGCGGGTCCTTAGTATGCAAGGATATTTCACTTCATGGGGCTTGTAATGCGTCAGTTGTGAACTTGTCCTGTTGTCTGAAGGGCTCTCAGGCCGCCGTGATTCGTCCGGTTTTCAAACTACTCGCTAATGGAAGTTATTTGATGCTGAGCGATCAAGGCTGCTTTGAAATGGAACCAGGCATCGCTTATCTGGTGACGGTTAATTCCATAGTTACTTGTTGCCCACAAGTTCTGTTTCCACCTGCCCACACAGTTAGGGAGGCAACGCTGTGGCCTTCGATAAATGTTTCCAACATACGCTTTGATTCTTTGAGCAAACTGAAAGCCATGCTTTTTCAATAGGATTTAGCCTTAACATCTGCCAAAGAGACGTTTGATCTCCAGGTTGCGAGGTCCTCGTCTGAAATACAGAAGCTACTTCATACTAACTTCCCACTACTTTTTGGGGAAATGGTCCACCGTATCTTTAATATGTCTGATACAGAGGGAGTAGCACACTTTTTAAAATGTATTGGCTCTGGATTAGTTAGCACCTTTCCAACAGTTTTCAGAGTAATTCCATCGTTCATACACTCTGTGCTGGGAAGCGTTTTTGGAGGTCTTCCGCTTGTTCTGCTACTTGTGACTGGAATTATTATTTTAATTTTTCTGCTCTGCAATCGATGTTCCAACTTGAAACGGAAAGGAGACAGCACTGCCTGTGTTGCAATGCCGTGAGCGCATGATACACTGCTTCGGCACACCTAATTTTCGAGAACTGAATGAGCATTGGTTCTTATCATTCAGGGCTGTATGGCCTCCCTGCGTACAACCTGTATTCCACTGTCTGCTGTGCAGCCATGAATGTGTACTGGATTTCAGCCTCGGAGGTGGATTCAAGCTAGCCTGGCTGATGAGGAGAGATACCCTGAAACCAGTCCCAGGATGCTTGTTTTGGGGTCCAGGGAGGACCTGGCCTGGCAGTTCAGGCTGGACTGTTCCCATAGGGAGCAGGGTCAAGACTGATTTGTATATGCTTGGGTCAAACTGGTGAGCAAATAAATGATGGATTTGACCCAGATCTGTGACTGGGGGTGAATGTTTGATTTGTTTTGTATTATGTCCATCATTTGTGTGCTTGGTTGACATTTTCTGATCGCACATCAAACAAAACTCTGTGCATCAGATCAACAGTCAGTATTTTTATCCTGTAATCAACTGGCATTTTTTGCTTGGTATTCGAGGCACTATAAAGAAAGCGGTTGCATTGGCATGGTATTGCCTTATCAATGGAACCAAGTGAATGTATTTTTATCCACAGTGAGGATTTTTTGCTGTGACTCAGGCAGGTAAGTGGCAGGCTTTTTAAACCCTGGTGCAGGAAGAGAATGATGTTATTTCCTATTCTGGCGATGCAGTGGCCCACTCTGGGACGCTACAGGGGAATCAGGAACCCAGGGGAGGATCCACCGGGATCCCAGTCTTTCACCATGGGTTCAAACACAGATTTCTGCATTGGTCTACTGCGTCACCAGACCTAGTATATACTACAGAGTAATGGGAAGGGCTTGTATAATTCTAATGGTATATAGAGACTTCAGCTCTGACTGTGCTGATTGACAGAACCCTTTAAGAAAAATGAGTGGATGACTGTCCCTATTCAAGAACAGTGGAGTCAGAGACAACTGATTATTTTAAGTGATGTTTTTAGGATACATAATACAAGCATCCCCTATAGATTCAAAATTTCAACCCACCTTCTTCAGTAATGCATACAGCAATATAATTACCTAGGATCCGGAATATCAATGCCTGAATGCATTAATAAAGCGCTAGAACTCAAGTGATTCTTTACTTACAAAAGTGAAAGAGCTAGACAGAAGGCATGCTTAGTGTTACACCTGACACCCTTGGTGTGGCCTTCCCCCAAACTTTTTGTCTTCACCCCTCTTGTTTTCTGAATTTGTTATTGTTGGCATTAGGACTCTATGCACTTTACCACTACTAACAGGTGCTATAGTGCTTGAGCTCTCTCCCTAAAACATGGTAAAATGGCCTACACTTGATTGCCCTATTTAAAATACTTTATCCGTCTGTAGCATATGGTACTACATGTAGCCAGGACCTGTAAATAAAATGCTATTAGTAGGCCTGCAGCACTCATTGTGCCACTCTCTAAAGCAGGCATTGAGAAAATGTCGCAGGCCGGCCATTGCAGCCTATGGTGCAGTTTTGCCAGCTTAAGCCTTCCTTTTCAATAAAAGAAAAGGAAGGCCCTAAAGGCCCATAGGGCACGGTGCATTGTATTTAAAAAGTAGGACATGCGTTCCTCAAGTTAGAGATGTCCTGGTAGTGAAAAACCTAAATTGTTTTCCACTACTGTAAAGCCTATCTCTCCCATTGGATAACATTGTATTACCTTATTACATTTTATAAGAGCTAATCTTTAATTGGGAACAGATAGGGATGTCAAGTTTGGACTTAAATGAATTGTATTTTTAAATCCCCTTTAGGGTACAGTTGGATTTTAAGTCACAATTCTTAAAATGTCACTTTTAGAAAGTTGGAATTTCCTTGTCCTAAACATTTGGTGCCTGCTGCATGTATCACATGACTGTGAATGGCTTTGCTGTTGTGCTTTGTGTATTTCTCCCAGACAGTGAGACAAAAGTGGACTAGTTATTAACAGGATGAGCCATCCTGCCTGGATGGCTTAAGGCGGAGCTGTTCCCAGCACCCACTTTCACTCTAAATGGTTTGCCTCCAGTACATACAAAGGAACCTGAAACCAGTCTTTTGTCACCCCAGAATTCTTGGAGCCTTGGAAGAAGAAGGGAAGAACTTTACGGAACCAGATGTGGGGATAGCATAGGATATTCCCCCACTTCAAAAGGCTGGCACCAATTATAAATATTAGAACCTCAGAACACCTCTTCAGTATACTGCTGGACCTGTAGACTTCAAAGAAGAAGCACGCAAGTGCTCTCCAGAGCCCTGCGCTATGGTTTGTGGCCTGGCTTAATACCCAGAGGACTGCCCTTCTGCTACCGGAGGACTGCCAACCTGCTTGAGGCCTGCCTTGCTCTCCGGGGGACTGCCCTGATTTTTCAGGTCTACCCTGCTCTCTGAGAAGAAAGTCTGGGCCTACTCCCTTCATCCCAGGCTCCCTGAGTGACTCCAGGGGTCCACTGGCTGAGCTCCTGCTCTGACTTATAGGGACACAACAAGCTCCAGAGGCCCCTGTGCAACTGACCAGCTGACCTGCTGCATTTTGACCTAACTGTACCTGTATGAGCCCTTCTGGCTTCTGCTAGAGTGAGTACCTGAACCCCACGAGGTGACTCCCCACGTCCTGGACCCTTGGCTGGCACCAGAGCGTACTCCTCTTCAAGAGAAGGTGAAATCCTGAAGTTTTGAGCTCTTCATGACTGCGAATGGGCCAGTTAGCGCAGAGACTCCGTCACCTGAGACGACTACCAACGTGAAGCTCTGGTGAACCCAATACTTTGAGCTACAATGAACGCCAGCGATGTTAGGCACTGCAAGATCTACCTTTCGCACTACAGCAACAACAGCCTGCTGTGACCGCCAATGTGAAGCTCCAGGAACGACCGTCCAAGAAGCTCGACTGACACAACAGGTCCGAGCAACCGCAACAGTTCCCCTGCTCCTCGCGGGCTTCTCCACCGCATCGCGCTGGACTTTGAGAAGGTAACTTTTGTAGGGTCCTAACCTAGTCCATGTATCCAGCATGCGCTCCATCGTGGTCAGCCTTAACTTGCGACTTTCCCCCATGTCTAGCACGACCAGATGACTATGAGTGGCACTTTGTGCTTCTAGGTGCTATATTTAATTAAAACTTTAAAACTCAATATCCCCAGTTCTAGTGATTGGAATTTTGTCGTTTTGGTCTCATTTTATTTATTAAGACTTATCCTACTTCTCTAAATTGGTTCTGGGTTTTTCTTGTAATGTATTTTTACTTCATTAGTGGTTGTGTGCTGCATAAATACCTTACCTCAAAGTTAAGCCTGACTGCTTTGTGCCACACTAACAGAGGGAAAGCAGAGGCTAATTTAGTGACTTTTGTGGTTCACCCTGGCAAGGACTGTGCTTGTTGCCTCAATGCGGCTACCACCACCCTCAACTAATAACCCAATTGCTTACACTTAGTTTACTTTATGTGATATCCCTAAGGGAATTGATTTTTGCAGGTGGGTGGAGATGGTGGGCACCAGCACTTATTTTTGTGGACCTGGATTGTCTTTTCTTTCCTATGATCCAGAGTAGCTGAAAGAATTTATGTGGGTAGCTAAATGGCGTTTGTGATAAGGAGTTCATCAAACAAGCATAGGATGGACTTACTTTTGATGACAGGGATGTGTACCTCACTGTAGTTCTCTTCAACAATATTTGACGGGATTCATTTTTATCAATTTAAAGCAGGGCTTTCCTGTAGGCCGAAGAAAATATGTGGCACAAAAGTCTTGCAGGAAACATATATATATATATATATATATATCTCCCTATTTGAAAGGGAGCATCATAAGTACATGAGGTTCATTGGCAACTTTTGAGATTTTTTATTCAGACTGAAGGCATCCCAAGATGTCCACAAACTGTGGGCATCAGTGCGAAGTCTTCATGAAGAGATTGTTCAGTTTCACTCATATTAGTATGATCTGTTATAAGATCTCAATCTCAAGATCAGTTAATGAGAAATGACATAGAAATAACTGTTCTGGTGTGGGAAATGTGGGTTTCTGATAGAATATCAAGCATCTCATCTACAACTCTCACAGAATCTGCAGTATCTCAACTCTTGGATCTAAGAAGACAAACAGATGGTATATCTGCCACCATAGAGGAGGCTAGTGACAGTCTACATCACTGAAGAATCCATCAGCTGGCTGTGAGACCGACAGGATATGTAGCTATCCTTTCTATTTCTATTTTGCTGCTTCAGGCTGGTGTGATGTCATGAGGAAGAATGTATATGGTTCCACTGGTTCACTATATTCTGCACAACTAAAAACAGTTCCTCTGTGTTTACGGTCTTTACTTTTTCACCCAAGCACATACATTTAACGAGTTGAAGTTTGAGAGGAAAGGTTTTGGGAGTTTAGTTCTTTTCCTTATCAATGATAAGTCAAATTCTGGAATGGAATAATGTGAGAGAACATATAATTTCTATTGGATCTATCTTTAACAGATGAAAAGAAAATTTAGTTATACGCTACTAATTATCCTCTTTCTATTCTTTTTTGTTACTTGCAGGAGGCGTCTGTAAAGTTTTCAGATCCCGTTGAAGTTCTTTATTACTTTTTGAAGCTGATGGCTTTAGTTAATTATCCCCTCATTTTAAAGACTGTTTGATGATAGCTTGGTTTTGACATTAAGTTTGAGTTTTATGGTAATCTTAGGTTCTTTTATTAAAATCAAGCGGTGATCTTTTCTGTTTGGACCTCGTTATATATTGACATAAAGTGACTTTCTTTTTAATAAATTTGGTTTAGCAAGAAGAGGTGAATCTTCCTTATCCGCATTTCATGGGTATTTTAAGGAAGCAATTATGTTGGCATATTCTAAATCTTGTCATTCTCTTCTGGGCTCAATAAAGGCACACTTCATGAGTGGAATGGCAGCCTTATACTCCGAATAAACCTATATTTTTGGGAATTCATGTTGCTACAACTGGGGCAACATTTATCCACACCATGTGTACCGTGCAAGCCTCTTCTGCTCCTGACGTTGCATATATAGTGTATGTAACACATTTTCATGTGGGACCAGAGTGTCCCACATTTCATGAAAGTTGCTTAACTTTGGTAACTATATTTATTGTGGATACATTATTTTTCTGCAGATTTTTCACATGATGGATACTTTTTATGGGCTGCCGACTGGTCTGGAAACATTGTTTTATTATAAATTGAGGGGAATGAGAGGAATTATTGGTCTTAAACATATCCTCCCTTAGTATATCGTACTTGAAATAGTGTTAAGTTCCACAAAGAAAAATGGTACGACTAAGCAAGATTCTGCAAGTCAGCCACTCACGCCGCAAGGGGCATTCTTTTCAGAATGCACAGACCCCCATCCTCCGAGGTGGCACGTTTCATTGGAGTTCTGCTCCACGTTGGGTGGGTGGTGCACTACTCAACGGGTCCCGCAAAAGGGCATTTTGATGGAGATCTTTGCTCAGCGTTTTGTAGTCCAGCCAGGCCACAAGCGCATGCCCTTCCTTTTCTGGAGCAAGTTGGTGTATGGTAGATTGGGAAGAGGACATAAATGGTCCCCGAGTTCAATTTTGTGGTCAAAATGTTTCTTGCCATTATTGCCCAAGAGTGGTCAGCGGAAATTCATCAATACCTATAGTGTTGGACTGGTTGCTGGCAACCAACCTAAGCAATATCAATCAGGTACAAATCAATAACACACTTAGTAAGGAGCAACACACATGTAACTGATACAATATGCCTTTAATAAAACACTAGCAGAAGCACATATATTGGCAATGATGGCTAAACTGTAACAGAACATTTACATGTATATTCATAGTGCAATGCTAGCACAACGATAGTATAAGAGACAACCTTGAATCACCCACAATGCAGTATATCAAAAGCACAATAATAATTGAGTAAATCAAGATAGAGCAGGAGCATTTGGCCCTTCTCCCCTAATAACTTAACTTAGTAGCTAGCACCAGGAAGCCCGCTCCGACCTCTCCCTCTCTCTGTCTTGGAACGGCGCATCAGAGGCTGAGGGACGACGACAGATCTGAATGACTCTGTCTGTGAGCTTCACCGAGGCATTCACACCCCTCCTTTTTATACGCTACAAGCTGGCATACCCAACATCATGTTCCCTTCCTGTGCCAGTGGTTCTCATGATGTTATCAGTCTTTTCACTAACCCAGGCTTGCTCTCGCTGGTTATATTATGTTAAAACAACTTATAAAGCGCACAAATACCAATAGGTGTCTCGGCGCTAAATGCTCCAAAAGGCAGGGCCATGGCCTAGATGAAAAAAGCCTACTTATTGAAGAGCCACGTTTTTTATTGTTTCCTAAATGACAATTAAGTAGGACTGGTTCTAATCTGAGAGGGAAGAGAGTTCCACAGCTTAGCAGTAACAACTACAAAGCTTCTATCGCCCCAATTAGTTCTATAAGTTCTTGGGACAATAAGTAGGTTAGCACCTGAAGAACGCAAGGGTCTGTTGGGAGTGTATAACTGCAGTAAATTCTTCAGAAATTCTGGCCCTATATTGTGGATCGCCTTACAATGCTTTGACTTTTGTTCTGCTTCTTATAGGCAACCAATGAAGTTGTCTAACCACCTTGGAGACCGACTTGAATTTCGGTGTGCCCGAAAGCATCCTGGCAGCTGCGTAACTTATTTAAAACCATTTCCTGTGCATTAATCAATAAACTGTAACAGTAATCAACTTTGGACATAACCAAAGCGGATATTATCTTTCTCCTGGCATTAACTGGAATAAAAGGGAACAGTTTCTTCACCATTCCAAGAACATAAAAGCATGAGGAGACCACTGCGTTAACATGACATTTAAAAGACAGCTTGTCGTCTAGGATGACACCTAAGTTCTTGGCTTTAGTAACTGGGATTGGGGGTGATCCCAATTTATCTGGCCACCAGCCAGGAGACCAGACAGGGTATACATCTCCAAAGACCATAACCTCTGTCTTGGACGAGTTTAATTTGAGGCAGTGTCTTGACATCCAAGCGCTGATGGCCAACATCCCATCATGAAATTAACTGAAACAGTGTCCCCATTCTTATGAACAGAGAGCACTATTTGGGTGTCTTCTGCATATGACGTGAGCGCTAAACCAAAAGATTTGATCACCCGTGCTAAATCAGTAACATAAATGTTAAACAACGTGGGGCTAATGGAAGACCCCTGCGGTACTCCACAAGGGAGTGAAAAAAAGGGGGAGTCAAAGTCGCCCAAGCTGACTAATTGAGTGCGTTTCGATAAGAAAGAAGTCATCAGAGATTTGGCCTTATTACCAATGCCTAGGGCAGAGACACGGTTGATCAGAAGCCCATGATCCACTGTGTTGAATGCCGCTGATAAATCCAGTAGCACAAGGACAACCGCTCCTCCTCTGTCTAAAACAAACCTAATCTCATCAAGAGCTTTGATAAGTGCGGTCTCCGTATTATGGCCTTTTCTGAAACCGAATTGTGTTTCATCCAGCAGCTTATTTTCATAGATGTATTGGGCCAGTTGATCATTCATAATTTTTTCAGCAAGTTTAGCAGGTAACCGGACACGCGCAATTGCTCGGTAGTTATTAGTGTCCTCTGGGTCCAAGTTAGTTTTTTTTAGCAGTGGAAGAATAGAGGCCTTTTTCCATTGAGAGGGGTAGATGCCTGAGCTGAACATAGAGTTAAAGATATTTGCCAGGTTAATACCTATAAGGTTCGGAATCAGTTTCAGAACAGAAGGAGGGCACAGATCAAACGGTGAGCCTGATTTGGCAATACTCACCAGATCAGTTATCTGTCCGCAGAAACTGGCAAAAATTCCCTAAAGGAAAAAACTATCTGATACCTCAATGTTCAAGTCCAACTGACTCGTGGCAGCAACAGGGGCATTAAAGTTAGAGTAAATTTGATCCACTTTAGCCTGAAAGCTAAGGGCTATGGAGTCGCAAAATGCTTGAGTTCCTACATTAACATGGCTACTCGAAGGCGCCGCCAGTTTGTACTCCACCTGAAACAATACCCATCAATCATCCTCCCAGGAACTTCAAACTACTAGGCTCGTTGGGGGTCAGTACAGCCTCAACGGTATGTCTCCCATGATCCACATGCCTTATCCGGGTACAGTAAACAAAGCACCTTGGCAGCACATCTAATTGTGTCTAGTAGAAATGCCAAAAACAACCATCACAAGAACATCTGCTCTCTCAGCATTATACAAGGGTTTTCTGCATGCATTTTCACTCATCAACACTGCCTAAGATAATTACCCCTTTCGCATCACAATGTCTTCCCCACACTATTCCCTATATACTGTACACCTGTGTAACCATAATCTACTGCAGTGGGTACTAAGTGCAGGCAACATGTGCCACTGTGACAAAAAAAGGTGTAGATACAACTTTTATGACTTATAGTCCATTATTGGAAACTTACATTTTCTTGTATGTGGTGCCCATAAATTAATTTAGAAGGGCTCCTTTGGAATACGAGGACATAAGACACCACTTGCAGCTTTTTGCCAGCTATAGGTGTCCCTGCGAATTGCCTACTTGTGTCCGAGATCCAGATGTCTGAAACATTTTCCCCAGCACTGAGTCCCCACTCCCAGGTGGAGCCACATGTCTCCAACTGCAACACAGCCTCTAGGTGTGAGATCCCCGGGATATATTAGGATATATTAGGTGCCAACGGGCGCGCTGGCATAAGTTTCTGATATTTTTTCTGCTTCCATTAACTCAACTCAACAAGGAGGAGGGAGGACGGCGAAGAATCTGCAGAAAGATTATGTATCCACAAGAAATATTGTTGCTGAAGGTAAGTAACCTTTTCTTCTGATGAATATATCCTTCTGCAGATTCCTCATCTTATGAATGAGTGCTGAAGAAATTCCATTGATTTGGGGGCGGCACTAAGCAATGTCACTTAACCGAGGAAACCAACAAACACAATTCAGGTAATGTTTCCCTTGCTGCGTGCTTGAGACATGAGGCAGTAGTATTTTTCAAAAGGATGCAAGAACAACCATGTATCCCCATGGTAGATGTTGGCGAATGGGGCACCTCTGATAAGGATCGTAGAAACAGTCATGGTGGAATGAGCATGAATGCCCTGAGGAGGGTTTTTCTTGGCCAGATCAAAATATAAAGTATGGCTGAGTGCGAAACAGTGTATTTAGACACTTACTTCCCCCTTTTACCTTCAGGGAAGCCCACAAAAGTTGGTCATGAACTCTGTCCTGCTGTGTGCAGTCGATTTATTATGATACCTCACGCAGCAGCTGAAGTTCCTTTTTGGTTGGATGTGGGGTAGCGAAGAAAAATGGAAGAGTAAAGTCTGTGCCATATGGAATGCAGAAAACAACTTGGGTAAAAAGGATGAGCAGGTGTGAAGAACCAACTTATCCAGGTAGAAAACTGAAAAGGGTGGACAAACTGATAAGTTCTGAAGTTCTCCAACCCTGAGAACAGAAGAAATTGGCAACAAAAAACCGTTTTCAGATTAAGGAGTCAGATTTAGTAACTGTGCAATGGCTAGAACAGAGACGTCACCAAGAAAGTGAATACAAGGCTCAAAATCCACTAAGGAACAATAAGCCTACTGAAAGGGAACAAGGACAGTAAACCTTTCAGAAAAGTGGTGACTAAACAGGAAAAGTTGAACGGGGCAGGCAAATGAAAGCAGACACAGCCATTAGATAAACCTTAACTGTAGCCACCACCAGGCACTACTGAGCAAGTGACAACACAAACCGTAAGACGTAGACCTCAGTGAAGAAGAAGATATTTACCTCCAGTAACGATGTATCTGGTAGTATCTGGTAGAAACATATGTTAGTTGTAGATTCCTTACCTCAGAATTTTCCTCAGGCGTCCGTCTTGATCCAGAGATTTTTCTTTAGCAATACCCTTGAATATCGGTAGGTGGCGTTGGTCGACTGCGCGCGTCGTTGTGGTCGCCGGGATGACGTTGCAGTGCCTATTTAAGGCGCCACCCCTGCGTGCTGATGTCCGTTCTGACACGACTTTCCACGCCAGAAGCATAGAGTCATGAAAGACACTGCCCACTGGTGTGCCAAAACTAGGGCACTGTAAGTGAGTCCCCATCCCTAGAAACCAGTTTACAACGCGGGGAGGATGAGTGGGGCGGTAAGGAATCTACAACTAACATATATCTCTACCAGATACATCGTTACTGAAGGTAAATCACATGTTCATCTGATAGAGACTGTTAGTTGTAGATTCCTTACCTTAGAATAGATACCCCAGCAATACCATCCCCGGAGGAGGGTCTGCGAACCAAGTTCATACAAGAAAGTCCAGGAGGATCGAATGGGCAAAATAGCTGTCCCTCCGAACTTGACTGTCCAGGCAATAGTGTCTGGTAAACGTGTGCAGAGATGCCCACGTTGCTGCCTGGCAGGTATCAAGGAGTGGGACTCCGCGAGCCAATGATGTGGTTGCTGCCGTAGCCCCAGTAGAGTGAGCATGCAACCCCACTGGAGGATCCTTCTTCTCTAAAGCATAGCAGATCTTAATACAAGGGACAACCCATCGAGAGAGGGTATGTTTTTCAACAGCCCGGACTTTCTTGGCACCCAAATAGCCAATAAAGAGTTGATCATTCAACGGAAGTCTTTTGTGCTGGTCAAGATAAACAGCGCACGTTTAGGGTCCAGACGGTGGAGTCTCTCCTCCTCGGAAGGGTGCGGAAGTGGGAAAAAGGTGGGCAAGGTGATAGATTTTCCTACATGAAATGTTGTAACCACTTTAGGAAGGAACAAAGGTCTTGTTCTAAGCACCACTTTGTCCGGATGCACAGAGAAGAAAGGGGGCTTGGAAGATAGAGCCTGAAGCTCACTCACACTGCGAGCAGAGGTGATGGCAACAAGGAAGGCAGTCTTGAGAGTGAGGAGCCTGAGAGGATAGTTATGAAGAGGCTCAAAGGGAGCACACATAAGAAATGTGAGAACAAGATTCAAGTCCCACTGGGGCATTATGAAGGGAGATGGAGGAAACAGAATAGAAATTTCCGTAAAGAATCTGTTAACAATAGGGGACTTGAACAAGGATGGCTGATCTGGCAGCTGAAGAAAAGCAGAGATAGCCGAGAGTGCCCAGAGCAGAGCCCTACTGGGCCAAAGAAAGTACAAACAAAAGGATCTCTGAAAGAGGGGCAGCCTTTGTAGGCACCATGCCACAAACTTGTTCCATCTACAGGCGTATACCGATTTAGTGGAGGGACGCCTGGCTGCCAAGATGACATTACAGACTTCGGGCGGAAGGTCGAAAGCTGTCAACTGTCGCCACTCAATTTCCACACAAGGAGGTGGAGGCTGGACAGGTTCGGGTGAAGTACAGTCCCCTGCTGCTGCGACAGAAGATCCTCCCGAAGGGGCAGTCTGATCAGAGGATCGATGGCCATGCTCAGAAGCTTGGTGTACCAGACTCTTCGTGCCCAGTCTGGAGCCACAAGGATAACTTGGGCCCGTCGTGCTTGATCTTCTTGAGCACTCGGGGCAGAAGTGGTACAGGCGGAAAGGCGTACAGGAGACCACAGTTCCACTCGCGACGAAAAGCATTGCCGAGCGAGTGCCGCCTTGGAAACTCCAACGCGCAATACTGCTGTCATTGCGCGTTCTCTTCGGTGGCGAACAGATCTAACCAAGGCTCTCCCCACTGCTGAAAGAGACCGTGCACCACCTCCGAATGAAGACGCCATTCGTGATTGACCAAGCACCGACGGATGAGTTTGTCTTTCCCTGGCATTCAGAGAACCCGACAGGTGTTGAACCACCAGGGTTATGCCATGATGTTCCAGCCATGTCCAGAGGCGGAGAGCCTCCAGACAAAGGGTCCACGACCCCACCCCGCCCTGTTTGTTGCAGTACCACTTGGCAGTGGTGTTGTCTGTGAACACCTGCACAACTTTCCCTTTGAGAGAGGGACGGAATGCCTTCAGTGCCAGTCTGATCGTCCAGAGCTCCAGCAGGTTGATATGGAGCCCGGACTCTGCCAGAGACCAGATGCCACTGATCTCCGCCTCCCCTAGATGGCCGCCCCATTCCAGAAGTGACGCATACATCACTACCGTTAGATCTGGTTGGGGAAGGGAGAGGGATCTTCCGCTGACCCAATCTTGGTTCGTTAACCACCAATGCAGCTGTGTCACAGTTCCCTCTGAGATCTGGACATAGTCAGAAAGATTCCCCTGATGTTGCGCTCACTGGAACTTCAGGTCCCACTGCCTAGCCTGCATATGTCACCTGGCATGATCCACCAGCAGGATACAGGAGGCCATGAGGCCCAACAGCCTCAGAATCATTCTCACCGAAATCCGGGATAGAGGCTGAAACATCGGTATCATAGCCCGAATATTCTGGGCTCACTGTTTGGGAGGATAGGCCCAAAACTGCACTGTGTCCAGAACAGCTCTGATGAAGGGAAGCGTCTGAGAGGGAGTCAGGTGTGACTTCAGCACGTTTATAGTGGGGGTGGACTGGGCGGCCTGCTGACTCCAGACCTGGGAGGATGCTGGGTTCCACATCCGTGGCTACGCAGAGGCAGGGCAGCTTGCATGAACCGGTGGCTAGACTGGACTGGACGTGGTTGGGCACCCCTTCTGTAGCCACGAAAGGGACGAAAAGCAGACTGGAGCGGACGGGAAGGAGCAGTGAGGCACAAAGATCTGGCCTTAGCCCGAGAGTCTTTAAAGCGCTCAAGCACGAGTCTGCTTTGTCACCAAAAATACAACGGCCATCAAAGAGCATGTCCATCAAGGTTGACTGGACATCCCCTGAAAAGTCAGATGTCTGCAAACAGGCGTAGCGTCTAAGGGCTACCGACGTGGCAATCGTTCTGCCCAGTGAGTTGGTGGTATCCAGTCCACACCAAATGGCGAATTTTGCTGCGTCTCTCCCATCCGCAACTGCCTGGGAGAGAACGGCCCGGGCCGCCTCCGGGCACTAAGGCAGCACCTGCGCGACCGTATCCCAGATGGTAAGGGAGTATCGGCCCAAGAGGCATGCGGTATTCACTGACCACAGTGCCAAGCTGGAGGAAGAGAACATTCCCAAGATGGTCCAGCTTCTTGGATTCCCTATCTGGAGGAGCAGAAGGGAATGGGCCCTTAGAAGAAGAGGCTTGGATCACCAAGCTCTCAGGGGAAGAGTGTTGGGTCAAGAATACTGGGTCGCCGGGAGCTGGACAGTGGCGGCGGGCAATTGTCCTCTCCACAGGAGCTCCTGTGCTGGGCTTGGACCAAGTGCCCAGGAGGATATCAGTAGGGGCTTCATTGAATGGCAATAGGGTTTCAGAGGAGGAAGCCGCAGGCTGATGCACCTCTGTCAGGAGGTTAGTCCTGACTGCCACCGAAGGGAGCTCAAGGCCCAGGACCTCAGCCGCCCATCTCACCACTACAGCAGAGGACGCTCACTCCTCCATCGCCACGGTAGGGGGAGAAAGCTAACTAGTGTCTGGGGAGGTGTCCAGACCACTGGCATCACTGAGGTCCTCCCGCCAGTCCGGTTCTTCCCGCTGGTCATTTAAGGGGTCCAGTGACTCCTCCCAGTCCTCATCACCACCCTCTGGTCGATAGGGAACACCAAGGATGAATAGGGGAACAAAAGTACCCTCCAGTGTCTGTTCCGACGTCGGCCGACGTTGTTCCGGCTCCGTGTCCAACTCAGGGATGAGAATAAGGACGTCGTCGGCCGGGGACGTCGTCGTCGGATTCGGCGCCGGGGAAGGTCAAGTGAGATTGACAGCCGTCGATCCGGATCCAGGCCTGGATCCGCGGGGTCCTCTGGCACCGTAGGCCCAGGACCCCCGACCCCCTCCACGGGGCCCGAAGGCATGCTGGCGGGGTCGGGAGGCCCAAAGACGAGGTGTAAGGCCTCGTAAAATTGTCGAAGTTGGGCTGGGGCGCTCTGGCTCCCGGAAAGGGTGGAGGCACAGAGTCGTCCTTGCAACAGGCACCAGAGACGGAGCCTTTGAGCGACGATGCTCCGAGTCCCGCGTCACGTCAGCCGACCGATGAGAAGAAGGTGAAGAGCGCTTGTGCTTCTTCGCCTTCTTCCTGTGCTTCGACTTAACCAAGGACCTCGACAACTTGGAGTGCGAAGAGGAGTGGGGGCTCCGCGAACAGCCTCGTGACCGTCCTCTCGAACGTGACCGGGAACGACGCGGAGCCGACCGCCAGACCTCCAACAACTTTCGGGACCGCTCCCGCAAAGTCTTTGGGTGCATGGCCCAGCAGTCGGAGCAGGACTTCGGGTCGTGGTCGCGCTCCAGACACTACAAGCACACGAGGTGCGGATCCGTCACAGACATCATCTTGTGACAGGATCCGCAGGGCTTGAAGCCGGTCTGACGTTGAGACATCCCTCGCGCACCAGGAGTCTAAGACTCAAAAAGGATGTTGACAAAAGTCGCCAAAAAAGCAAGCCAAAAAACAGGTAAGGGGTAGCTCCCTCGGATCTGCGCTAGGCTAGCGCAGAAATAGAAAGAACTGACGTCAGTGCGCAGGGGCGGCATCTAAGTAGGTACTGCAAGGTAATCCCGGCGACCACGACGATGGATGGGGAGTTGACCGACGCCTCCTACCGACGTGCAGGGGTATTGCTAAAGAAAAATCTCCGGATCCAGACTGAAGCCTGGGGGAAATTCTAGGTAAGGAATCTACAACTAACTGTCTCTATCAGATTTAGGATTTAAAGAGGTTGATGACTTCCAGCTTCCCCCCCGCCCACTGAATTTCCAGCATAGACGGATTTAGTTGTGAGCTTTCTGGTCGCCAAGATGACTTCTGTGACTCTATGAGAAATGGAAAAGGATTCTAAAGAGCACTGTTCAATCTCCATGCAGGCAGCCGCAGCTTCTATGGATTTCAGTGGAGGGCCTAACATCCTGCTGCATGATGGCTGTTCTATACAGGCTGTGAAAGGGCTGCCGAATGCTGAGTGCCAACACATCGTGATAAGAGAGTCTCCTTGTCAAATCCAGGTTGATCAGAATCTGCTGTGCCAGATCCTCTCACACGCTCTGCAGGACTTTTGACAGAAGTGGGATTGGCAAAAATGCATACAGAAGGACCTGAGACCAAAGGAGCCTGATGGCATCCCCCAGAGAACCATTCTCTGAGATGTTTATAGCACAGTTCACTTTCTCGGCCATGGCGAGCGCTCCACAAATGGAAACCTGAATCTGGAGAAGATCACCTCTGTCCATTCGGGTTGTAGCTCCCACTTGTTATCTTCCAGGGAGAATCAGATTAGCTTCCCAGAAGAGCAAAGAGGAGTTTGTTACCATAGTACCATGATTCTGCCATGGGCTGAATGGGTGACCCCTTACAAGGTTTGAGGGGTCCATCCGCCACTGCAGATCCTGAAGCACCAATTAGAAAATCTGCACTGAACTAAAAGACTTCTTTGGTATTGCAGCGGCTAGCTCCTCAGAGACCACTAGAGGACTTTCATCTGCCATTTGATGTTAGGCACTACTACAAGCATGAGGCCATGAAACCACAAGACCTGTAGAACCAGAAAGTCAACCTCTGTGTGGGAAAGAGGTGAGACTTCTGGATATTGATGGTAAAGGCCAGATTTTGGAGGAGAGTCCTCACCTGCTGTAGATGTTCCTGGACCAGTGTCAAAGACTCTGCCTTCATTAGTCAGGCTTCCAAGTACAGAAATGCACAGACTCTCAATCTCTGTAGCAAAGCTGCAGTAATTACCAGCACCTTCATAAAGACGTGTTAGTGTTACTAACAACAGTATGGACTGGAGGACTGCAAACTGACACTGTTGGGATCCCATTGTGAAACTTATGTACCACATTTGGGTTGGGAGAATCATAAGATGGAAGTAAACAAAATACTGAACGTTCAGGGAAGCAACCAATCGCTCACATTCAAAGCCAATACAACCTTACTCTAGGAAACCATTCTGAACACGCATGAACAAGTTTAGAAGGCAGGGATCCAGGATAGGACTCAGGCCTCCATCCTTCTTGGGTACAAAAAGTAAGGGAGCAAAATCGTGTTCCTCTCTTACGGAGATGCCAATTCTATGGCCGTTTTTGTTAGCAGGACAAGTACATCTTGTTCCAAGATTGAGACATGAGCAGGTGAGCACACTGTACGGAAGAGGTGATCTGGTAGGGAGGATAGGAAGAGTGTAGCCACAGTAGAAAAGCCGGATTACCCAGATGGCCATCTTAATCCCCTTCCTTTGAGTGGCGAAATGTAAGAATCCCCCTCTCTCCCCAATGGAAGATGATGTGATGACGGAGAGTCAGAGGGAGTTTGAAGCATCAGGGCCCACAGAGGATTGTGAGGACTGGACCTGCCACTGTTTATGCCTCCTAAATCCAACTCTGCTGCAAAAGCAGAGACACCTTTACTGTGACGTCTGGATGTACTGAAAAGGCTGCCATTGTCAGGACTGCATATCCACAGAATAACCTCAGAACTTGTGATACTGTTGGTGAAACCACTGCATAAGAGATGCCACACATAAGGTAAAAGCTGTAGTCCTACTCTTCTTTAAATGTTAGAAGACGTAGTTGGCTTTCTCATCAAATAGCCTGGCTGTCAATGGGGCATGTCTCTGGCCATAGTCTGGACATCCCTGAAAATCCAATGGAACACATTCAGTCATGCTGATGTAGCATGACAGCCATGCACACAAATTGAGCAAAGGTGTCTGTGGATTCAAAACCATTCTTCATGCTCTGTTTTGATGCACCCCTGCCTTCACTGAAAGGTAGATAATGGCGTCTTTGTATGATCTAGCAGTCTGACAACCATAGATTTTGCCAGTTCCCACAATCCACGGGCATATCTGCCTAAGAGGCTGCTTGCATTGGCCAGGCAGAGAGCCAAACTGCCAGAGTCATTAAAGTTTTCCCCAAAAAGTCCAACTTCTTAGATTCCCTACCTGGGGAGCCTTGGGGAACGTGTTGGGATTCTGCTAAACAACCATACTCTCCAATCCCCCAGTGGTAGACAGCCGGACAGAAAGTATAGCTTATCCAGAGCAGATATATTGCATGTGATAATCTCCCTATGGACCACTGGGCAAGAAAAAGGTTTCTTCTAGTAAGCCAGTATAGGATCTAGAACCTTACTAACGGAGGCAAGGGTTTAGAACCTGTAAAGGATCTTTCATAGATTCACATGCTTGAATCATTCCCAGTCGTCGTGATGGGAGTCCCATGGTTTATCATAATAGCAATGCAAAGTTAAACATAGGCTAGAAAGGCCCTAGGCCCCTTAATTTTAGAACATACCATAGTCATTGTTAAAAAAAAGACCAAACATAGGTCTGTACCAATCAGATTGCCCTACCCTCTAGAACACTCTGGTGAGAAGCGCCACACTTCAGATTTTCAAAGTATGAGTGTAGGAGACACCCAGAAAAAAGAGAGAGAGAGAAAGAAAGAAAATGAGCTACTCAGGGGAGAAGTGTGGGTCGCATGTGAATCTATGAAAGTGTTCAGTACTGGAGAACTACGGTTACAGGTAAGTAACTTATTTTCTTACTCCAGTATTGGAACTTTCTTAGATTCACATGCTTGAATCAGATTTGATTTTTTTTTTTTAAGTGTCGAGAATGTACAAGATACATAAACATCATTACTCAGAAAGTATTTGTTATGTATATATGCATAACAAGAATACAGTGCAAAAAACAAAATGTGCATAGCTATTAAAGGATGGTGGGAAGAAAAGCAAAGCTCACCGTTATTGGAAAAGATGTCGCAGTACCGCCTGACCCACTGTTGTGTCGCTGCGATCAGCAGAGTCCAAGCAGTAATGCCTGCTAAAGGTGCACGTATTCTTCCAGGTAGCTGCAAGGCAAATGTCCTGGAGTAATACAACAGCAAACAGCGCCGTTGAGGCAGAAACAGTTCTGGTAGAGTGGGCATGAACTGACGTCTTTAGTGGTTTACCCGCTGCTTGATCACAATAGCGAATAGAAGGAGATCCAACGGGAAATACCTTTCTTAGAAAGAGAATAACCCTTTCGTGGCACCCTGTAAGCCACAAAGAGGTGATTAGACTAGCGAAAGTGTTTAGTCCTTTGTAAATATAATTTCAAACATCTCTTGACATCAAAAGAATGAAGGGCAGCTGGTGTTGCAGGAGCTGGAAAAAATGTTCTGAGGACAAGAAGCTCATTCAAATAAAAGTCTGAAGGGACCTTAGGAATTAACTTAGGGTTCATAAAAAGAACCACTCTATCATCCCGAAATTGTAGGAAAGGTTCCTGAATTTCGCTCACTCGTCTGACAGACGTTAAAGCTACAAGGAGAGAACTTTCTAGGAAATGAACTTCAGACCAGCTCTGTGAATGGATTCGAACGGGTGTTTCATAAGTTGTGAGAGCACAGTATTGAGCTGCCAGAGCAGTGGAGGAGGTCTTACTGGTGGAAAATCCCTGAAGAGGCCTTAGAGAAATTCCTTAACGGACCACAAGGAAGGCAAAGTAGATGATCTCCTAAAGCAGGAGATAGCTACCAAGTGGACCTTGATGGATGAGTGAGCTAACCCTGATCTTGCCAAGTGCAGGAGAAAAGGAAGAATCTCTTGAGGCAAGGAAGAGATCGGATGCACACTAGCTTGTTGGCACCAAAGGCAAAAACCCTTCCACTTAAGATGATAGGTCGTGTTAGTACTCTCTGCTCAGGCTCTGGATAGTATCTCCTTGCAATCCGAAGATAAGTTCAGATGGGTGAACACATTGTGCTCAGGAGCCAAGCCGATAAATAAAGGGATTTGCGATCCGGATGCAACTCTTGGCCCTGAGACATCATTAGGAGAGATGGAATTGGTTTCAACTGAATGTGAGGTTTCTCCGAGAGAAGAAGGAGCTCTGTAAACAGTGGTGGCGTGGCCAGGACAGGGCTATGAGAACCATCCTGCACAGTTCGGCCTTCATCTTCAAGAGGACTCTTGGGAGGAGAGGAATGGGAGGAAAGGCTTAGGCAAATATGCCGGACCATGCCATCGAAAATACATTCTCCCAAGATCCCTGATGGTGACGCCAACCTGCAAAGAACTGGCATTTCTTGTTCTGGGGATCGCAAAAAGGTAGAGACGACGCTTGTCTCACTTGAGCATTTCCTGATCCAGTTCCGCTTCGCGACAGGATGACCTTAGCCTGCTTAACATGTCCGCTATCGTGTTTTGGATTCTGGGTACATGCTCCACTCCGTTGTGAATAGCCCACTCCCATATGTACTTTGCCTCTAGAGAGAGAAGGCGTGATTTTGTGCCGCCTTGCTTGTTGATGTAATACATCGTGGTTGTATTGTCCATCTGGATGAGTATTGCGGAGTTCCTTATTCTTGGAAGGAAAGCCTGTAAGGCAAGATGGACTGCCTTGAGCGCCAACAGGTTGATATTCGGAAGGAGATGAGGCATTTGCTACCTGCAACTGACTTGCAAGTCCTGAAGGTATGCTCCCCAACATTCGAGGGAGGCGTTGGTAGTTATGACCAACGAAGAAGGTATGCTCAGGTAGGAGAGACCGACTGATAGAATTTTTCAGTGCATCCACCATCATAGGGCATTGAGCATGGCTGGAGTGACGGTGAGTAGATTGTCGAAGGATCCCAGTGCCTGTAGCCACTGCTTGTCGAGTTTCTTCTGGAGAGGACGTATCCTTAGACTGTAGAATGGAACTAGGGACATGCAGGATGTAGGAAGGTAGGATCCTTCTGCATGGTTACCCCTACTTTTTGCCTGGTGCTGTGATGGTTTCTGACTAGTCTGGCTGGGATCCTGCTAATCAGGACCCCAGTCTCTGTGCTTTCTCGCCTAAATTGGTTATGGTAAGTACTTAGGTACCTCCCAAATTGGATACTGGTGTACCCTTCTAAGTCCCAAGTATGTGATACTGAGGTACCCAGGGCATAGGTACACCAGGGGTCCCCCATGGGCTGAAGCAGGTATGATACCACCCATGGGAGATCACTAAAACTGTAACTACAGGCCTGCCATTACAGCCTGTGTAAGCTGGTGCTAGCAACACTTACGAAATATATAGGCTTCCCTATATCTAAGGTCACTGCACTTAAAACCTATAAGTCACCCCTAAAGCAGGCCTTTCAATCCTGAAGGCAGGGAGCTCGGTTCTAAGTGTGAGGGTGCCCCTGCATGAGCAGGACACCCCTACAATCTTCGGAGTCCATTCTACCGGGTTGTAAGTGCATCAGCCATTACGATACATAGAGTGTCCATGTGTCATTACGTGATGACCATCTCTAAACTGGCTGTAACGAACCCTGTCATGTTTGGTACCAAACATGTTGGAATCATACCCCCACACTGTGAAAAGGTGTGGAAGGTATGATTCCATGCACTGTAAAGCTCCTCCGGGAGGCCCTCAGTGCTCCCGGTACCAGTCTTCTAGACCCGGACAGCACAACATGGCTGCTGCTGACCAGAGACACAATTCTGCCCTCCTGCTGCTGAGCCAAGCTCGAGCAGGGGAAGGCAGAACAATAGGTATCCTGTCACAGGGAGCTGTGACCACCTCCCAGACAGGGTTTAGTGTATTGGGGCCGGGTGGGAGCGCTTGCCAGCAGAACTCAGTCTGCTTGTAGGGCACATTTGGTGCCCTCCTTGCATAGTCCAGTTCAAAACAGCTCAGGGAGCCGTTGGCTCCCGCTTTGGCGTGAAACTGGACAAAGGATATGAAGTATCCCCCCACTGACCGACTCCTCCCCTGGGAGGGAACCCTGAATCGTCCCAACCCTTTCCTTAGGGTACTTAAGGGCTTACCTGAGGGTGGGTCCCTAGATTTGTTGTGGGACAAGATTCATTTCAAGACACCACTTCTTCGACCGTCTGGGCACTCTGGACTTCGCTCTGGGCTTCAAGGCTGCAACTAGGAAGACTCCTGCTGCTCCTGGTCTCGTCGCCCTGCTCGTCTGCTGCAACGTCCGTGCCTGTGCTCCATATAGGAACCTTCCAAGGCCTGTGGGCATCCAAGACACCTGAAGGAATCTCCCTTGAAGTGAAGGAGTCACTTCCCTGCATCTGCAAGCACCGCAACTAAGCTGACCGATCTGCTGATCCCGGGCTCTCACGGACTCCGAAAGGCTTAGCAACACAGTGGGCGGTTCTTCACATCCCTCGAGGCCTGCCCTGTCCTCTCACCAAGTTTGAGGCCAGTATCCCTCGTCGAAGCCGCAGGAACCGAACCCCTGTCCACCGTGTTGACTTTCAGTTGCAAAGGCTTGTTGGCTTCCTTCCACCAACATCTTCGGGCTTCAATTAGACCCAACATCAAGCATCTCCTGTGACCAAGATCTTCGTCCTCACCGCATCACTTGCACCGTTGACCTGCATCTTTGGGGAGCTGCTCGAGGTCCTCTTGCGACTCCAGTGCCTCCGGCCTGTGGGTCCTCCTGAGGGTCTCCTTTGATTTCTGTGGGCTCCCCTGATTGCTGGTGGCCAGCCCTGACTAGCCTGCTTGTGGTGAGTCACCTGGACCTTGCTGGTCCCAACACTGTACCTTATTCACTTTCCTCATTGATTGCAGTTGCAAAGGTTTGTTGGTGCTCCCGAAGGGCACCGACCCCTCAACTCTCGACATCTGACGTGGGACAGCTCGTGCACGGCTCCTGGTCTTCAAGAGTGTCGCCTGGTCCGCACTGCTGCAGATTCAGGGTCACCGTCAGATCTCCTGCAACACTCGACATCGGTGGGCATTCGTCTTCCTTGCCTCCTGGTCACTCCTGAGTGGCATAGACTCTGTCCCCTCTGCTTGCAGGTACTTCTCGACTTGAATCCACCTTTGGGTTCCACCGGACACTTTCACCTTCTCCAGCAGCGGCATCTTCCTGAAGTCCTCCATTGAGTTCGACTGCGGTTTCCGACGCCACTTCACACTTATGCACCCGGCTTCCCTGGTGTAGGTACCCTGGTTCCTAGGGTATCCACAGGCGGGGTAGCTCTCCAACCTTCTGCCTTCCACGGGGTTTCTTAAGGGTCACTGGGAAGGGTCCTTCTTCTTTAAAATTGCAACAGCGACTTACCCATTGACTTGTATTGAACCCGCGGTCGTGTTCCCACTCTGCACACGGCATCCGTGGGGTACCTGGTTACTTACCTCGGGTGGTTCCTTGGGTCCCTGGCACTTCTACGTCTTCTGGGTATAGTCTTGACTTGAGTCATGGTTCGCATACCACTATTTTAGTATATGGTTTGGTCTCCCCATGGCGGCCACTGTGTATTCGTGCTACTTACCTGTTTCTATTGAAAAGTATTGTGTATATCTCCGGCTAGAAGATATCTGTATGTGTTAGTGAGTGTCTTATAATAAATATTTTTATAAATACACTGTGTTGTACTTTTTCACTTAATCTATACCTATAAGATTATGTTCTGGTAAAAACAAGCTGCTTTACACTCCTTCTGGACTAAGCCTGAAGGCTGCTCTCCACAGCTACCACTTAAAGAGCTTTCTAAGGTTGTCTAAGACCACTAAAATCACCATAAGTGTTGTCTGGATTAGTGCAGGGTGCCCACTTACATAAGCGTGCACCTTATGCTAAGCCAGCTTCTCACACAGGATGACATCATCCCCAGCAGGGATTTGTAAAAGCGAACTGAAAGAGACCTTTTTTTGTATTAGCTCTGCTAAGGATGTTAGTTTTAGTTGTCTCTCCTCAGATGGATATGCTTTGTTGAGGGTTGTGTCGAGTGTTGGTCCTAGGAACGCTAAAGTTTTTGAAGGCTGCAAGACTGACTTTTCTAGATTCAGGGTAAGTCCTAGCTCGTTGAACAGTGTTGTGCAGGCCGGGGTACATGCCTGTGCTGCGCAAAAGGATGACGCCTTGACCAACCTATTGTCCAAATACGGGAACACTTGATGTCTTTGTTTTCTTATAAAAGCTGCTACCGGAGTCAAGCACTTTGTAAATATACGGGGGGCAGATTTAAGGCCAAAAGGAAGGACACTGAACTGGTAATGGCTCCTGGCTACTGTAAACCATATGAACTTCCTGAGGGATAGGTGGATGGGGATGTGGAAATATACATCTTGAAGGTCGAGGCTTGGTATGTAATCTCCTTGATTTAAGAGCATGAGAATGTCCTGTAAAGTCACCAGAAGGACTGTTTCTTGACATAGGTTTTGAGATTCCTCAGGTCTTAAACTGGTTGCCATTGTTTGAACTTTTTGCGGACCAAAAACAAACAGGAGCAGAATCCTCTTCCTCGTTGTGATGGAGGAACTGGTTCTATTGCTCCTTTTTGGAGCACTGTCATGACCTCTAATTTGAGATGACGTAGATGCTTTGGAACAGAGGGTTGAGGTTAAGTGGGGGTGGGGTTTGAAGAAATTCTAGAGTATGGCCAAACTGAAAAAGGTTAACTACCCATTCATCTGTAGTTATATGCTGCCAGCGATGGAGGTAAGCAGATATTTTGCCCCCTAATTTGGTTGATTAAAAAGGATGAATAGCCAGAGCCTGAAGGTGGTCATTGGCGACGGGCCATGTCCTTTCCTTGACGCCCTGCTCTACCTCTTGGTGCAGGTTGATCGCAAGCTGCTGCTGGTGGTTTGCGCTGGGAGTACTGTGGACGACACTGATGTGAGGAAGATGTGTAAGCGGGGTATCGATATTGCTGGTAACCTCCCCTGTAGGATGGAAGGCCTCTTCCTCGGGCACCCCGAAAGGGCACTTTCCTGTACTGAAGCGTTCCCAGCGACTTAGCTGTGTCTGTATCTGTTTTGATAGCTTGTAAAGCCTCATCCACATGCTTGCCGAAAAGGGCTTCCCCATCGAAAAGGAGGTCTAGTATCTTATTTTGGACCTCAGGACTGAACAAAGTAGCCTTCAGCCAAGCCTGGCGGCGTAACACAGCAGCCAATGCAGGCTATCTAAATGCCATAGTGGCAATGTCCATAGCACAGTCCATCACCTCGGATGAGGTGTGTTATCCTTCCAGGAGAATCTTCTTAGCCTCTGCTTTACTGTCCTCTGGAAGCTGATCCAGATACAGCACTATATCAGACCACATTTCGTGGTCATACCGACTAACAACAGCGAGTGAATTTGTTGCACTCACTGTAAGCGCTGACATAGATGAAAATCTTTTTCCTATGTTGTCAAGGCACTGTCCTTCTTTGTCCTGAGGCGCTCTGATAGGTGCAAAAGGTTTATTTTAATCTGCGCTGTGCTATCTGTGAGATAACAGAATCAGGCTTTGGGTGACCAGTCAAGCAAGCAGGAGCGTCTTCTGGAGCTTTGTACTTTTTATCCAAGCGGGGAAGGTCCGCAGTTATTGTGGCTGGAGTCTTCATGACCTTTAAGCCCTCTTCCCAGATGTAGCTTACAATGGACATGGCTCTTCCGCTTTTCGAAAAGGCTCTTTGAAATCATAAAGAAAGTAGTCCATCTGCCAAGTGGGCATAGGCAAGTCAAACCTCTTTGCTGCTCTTTCAACTAAGTTGTGGAAACCGCAAATCTTCGGGTGGGGAATCCACTGGAGTTTGCAAAGCAGACGATGGCGTGGGTATGAGATAATCATCCCCCTCTTGGTTGGGGTCACAGAGCTTACCCTCTTCCCTGGCGTCATCAGAAGTTGCAGGGTCGTGAAGAAGAGTAGGTTGTGTTGAATGGCAGACTGAAGTAGGCAACAATAGTGGTGTTTGTTGTGGAGTAGATGGAGGTATAGGTAGAGATTTTGCTGGTGGAGAGGCTGGCATTGTGATAGCAGGTGTTGGAGGAAAATGCTTCCTATAACCTGAAAGCATAAATTGTAAATCTGTAACATGTGAGGAAGGCAGGCATACCATTTCCTCTTGATACTGCTGATGATATTGCTCCCCCATATTCTTCCTCATCATAAACTTCCTCTTGGCATTTGATGTGTAATTCTGAAAGGCTGTGAACATACCTAAAAGGACCTTTGTCTTTAGAATATTCCTCCTCTAACAGCTGGGATGGAAGCAGTTGTGACACCTTGCTGGGAGAAGTGTGATCCGGGGTCAAATGCCTTTTTTTGTCTTGTTTTTGCAGTTTTCCGTTGTCGACGGGATAATCGACGGCGTCATTGTCAGGGAGGGGGTGTAACCAACGATGGTGAAACCCTGGTGTCCATCGACGGACAAGACATTGTCGAAGTTGTTGTGGTGGTGGAAGTCTACGACATCGGAAAAAGTGCCATCGTCGATGGAGGAATGGTAACTTTGGGCGTCTATGGGTTAGGCAGAGAGGTCGATAAGGATGTTGTCGAGGAACCAGCCGAAGGCAGAGACAACTTGAAAAGAGGGTCAACTGCAGTTGCGGTCAACGATAGTATAGATTTCTTCGTCAACTACTCCGTCAACGAAGAGGGTCTCGTCGTTGGTGAGGATCTCATCGGTGGTTTGTCAGCACCGTGGAACTGAAGAAGGTTTCTTGATGGAATGGCGCACCTGAGGGGGTGGTGTAGGCAGCTCAGACCTCGTTTTTTCTGGTCCTTTAGAGGAAGTATACCTTTCCTTCTTGTCCTTTAGATCTCTTTGAGCCTTGAGCCTTTGAGCTGCGCCTGTAAGACCCATTGGTGGTCTTTTTTGGGCTTTTTTAGGTCACTCAAGAGAAGAGTGAGGATCGGGAGACCTCTCCCTCTTATGTGACCTCCTAGAGGATGATGAAGATTCCTCTTCACTGTCGTCACTAGACACTGGCTCCTTCCTTGCCTTACGTTTCTGAGGCCATATGAGCAGCCGCCCCTCACAGTCTTTTAAGGTCTTATTATAAAAGGTACGACATACCTTACATTCTTTAGCCTTATGAAACCGATAAAGCCAATATATGCAGTATTTTATAAAGGTCACCTGCATGGAGCATCTTCTTAGAACAGGTAGCACAGGGCCTGAACAAGCTCTTCTTCTCCCTTATCTGACATGGCAAAGTCGGAATATATGTCAAAAATACAGACCCAATATGAAACACAAAGTAATCTGTAAATACCCTGAAGTGATAAAACTGTTTTGAAGCCTTGGAACACTTGTAGAACAAGATAACTGAGCAGAGCTCAGTGGAGGCGCCCCAGCATGACGTGCAGTAGATATCTGAGGTACTGGAGCTTCCCACCAGAGTGTTCTAGAGGGTGGGACAAAATGATTGGCTCAAACCTATGTTTGGTCTTTTTATTTAAACAATGACTATAGTATTTTGCAAAATTAAAGGGTCTAGGGCCACATGTATCAACATTAGGAATAGCATTACCTAATTGCGATTTCCTGCTAATCGCAATTAGGTAATCGTTATTCCTAATGTATGAAACTCCAAGAGTTTCATTTAGCGATTCCTAGGGGGTCACAAATTGACCTACCTCATTAATATTAATGAAGTAGGTCGCAATTTGCGACCCCAAGGAATCGCTAAAATCACAGGGATGGTGGCCTGCTAAGGTCAGTAGACCACCATGTCCGTGATTGCTTTTCAATAAAGCAATCATTTCTTTTTTAAATGCAGCCCCGTTTTCCTTTAAAACGGGTTGCTTTTAAAAAACTCTTTCACTTTTTAAGAGCAGGAAGTTGTCCGTGGACCCCCTTGCCTTCTCTTAAAAAACTTTTCGCAACTATTCCTAAAGGGGAAGGGGTCACTTGGGGACCCCTTCCCATTTGTGAATGGGTTACCACCAACTTGAAGTTGGTGGTAAAATGCGAATGCTTTGCAACCGCATGCACGGTCACAAAACATTCATATATACAGCAGCGATTCGGTAATTGGAAGGGACGCCCTAAACACGCCCCTTCCAAATACCGAATTGCACACCCATTTTGCGATTCAGTAACAGGTTACCGAATCGCAAAATAGAGTCCGATATATGGAAAAAGCCTTTTTTGAGTTCGCAATCAGGCCGATTCTGCAAAATTCTTCTAAAATTGCTTGATACATGTGGCCCCTAGGGCCTTTCTAGTCTATATTTAACTTTGCATTGCTATTAGAATACCAATCGGACTCCCATCTCGATGACGTGGAATGATTCAAGCATGTGGCTCTATGAAAGTTCCAATACTGGAGTAAATGTCTCCTTCTGGAGAGATAACTAGGTCATGGGCTTTCTGTTAGCCTGAGTAAACGTCAGCATCAGTATTGTAAGGTGACAGAAGATAATCAGCTGTAGAGTCATCATCCTGTGTGCAGCCATAATCTTTATCCTCCATAGCAAAGGCCACTAAATCTGGGCCGAACCTTTGGGCCCTTGGTAGAGGATCCTTTAGTGGTTCATTGTTAAAATCTGCCCTGACCTTCTCCTTGTGTTCCCCTAACGACTACTTGGCCAGTTCAGAGTCTGCTCCATGGGCAGCAGTGTTATTAACTTTGATACTGGCACCAATGAAAGGCCTAAAATAATTTGGGACAGCACCTTAGTCTTTTTCAACTTTGCCGTAGGTGCTGGGGCATGGAACGTGGACATACAGAGTAGGTGTCAGAGCCAGTAGGGTTGCCAAGCCAGCATGGACTGACTCCTCCCTTGGGGAGTAGGCCATAGGGTTGCAGAGCCATCCTGAAAATATTCAGCACTGCTAGCTGGAAGGCCCTGACCTGCAATGGGTCAGCTAAAGGGCCGAAGAACTCTGGCCTCACCTTTGTAGGCGCTAAGGGTTTTCCTTAAATCGAGGAAGAGTTTGAGTAACAAAGTTTCTTGGGATTTTTTTTGGGAAGTTCTCTTTGAAGAATGTTCCCTGGAAAGTCACTTATCTTTGGGGGGAGAAAGTCTGCTTGTAAGTCTCCCTGCATGCCTTCGCTGAAAAATAGCTTGGCCTCCTGCGCTTTATCAAGCCTTCTATTGGAGGCAGAAGGTTTTGAAAACATTTCCTGATCCCAGACACCACATTTGCTGTGGAAATCTTAATGGGGCATCTTCTTTCTGCACCACCTAAAAGGCTTGAGGTCTTAAGCCCTTTGAGGACACATTTGACCTAGTCACTGTGGAACCGCAATGGATTTTGTGGGAAAGACAGAGAGAGCCCTCCAGACCTTATTGATGAGGGAGAAAAAACAGGAAATTATGCCAGCGTGTTGGTTGGTGCCAAACATACTTCAGGGATGACAGGCAGTGTTGTGGCTGCAACTGTGTGACACCACCTGGTGACGTTGGAGAGTCATTGCTGGGGAAAATTGTCTGGACCACTCTGAAGCCCGGAAGGAGTATTCATAATGTGAGAAATCTGCAGGCAGATGTATCCATCACAAACAAAAGTATTTAATAAAAGCCATATATATGACTGCTGTGAAGGTGAAATTTAATGGCCTGTATTTTAGTAGAAAACAGTGAGGTTGCTAAGATATTGTTTGATTTGGAGAAATGATAGTAATGTTGATTGCAATAATGTACAGGAATACATGTGATGTATTTGCTGCTTGATACCGAAATAGGTTATATAATGTAATTCAAACCCATCCTTCTAGCTAAACCCAAATATACAAGCAAATTTTTGGCAGAACAGTCTAGCTCGCCTGGCAATTAAGATTTTAATAAAAATGTTGTGTCACAACTTCAGCAAAGCATGAAATCCTGCCACACTTTTGGATCGCCAATTCGGATTTCAACTCAGGCATGACAAGACAGCTGTCAAAACTAGGGCTACTCACTAGCACAAGCAAGTGATAATTTCCTGATAGTATTCTCCCACATCAGTTACTAGTAGCTTTCCTAAGGGCGCCCTCTCCCCAATTTACTTTAAAACCAACAGACTGCTCCTTAGGTCTCCTTAGATTTCTTCATAATACTTATAATTACTACAAAGTCTGATGCCCACAAGTCGTCATATTTGAGGGTTGGGGATCTGGCACAAAAAAACTGGACGTGGCAGCCTCAAATATAACAGTTTAAAACAAGTGCACAGACTTGGATGCGTTGTGCACTGTTCACAAACAAAATGAAACATTTTTTGCTTAGAATGTGACACTCTCTACTGTTTACTCCGTAGGAATACTTATTTTTATTCAATCAGTATTCATTGGTACTAGTGGTTATACTTTGAAATAAGCACCACATGCTTATTTCACACATTACTTAATATCATGAGTTCTTTGGATACATATCTTTACATAAATGAAACATCAAAACATTACATAATACACAATATTATGATCATGTTCATTTTCATGCCCGATGCATTTCGGGCGTCAGTGTCCCTTCCTCAGGGGCATATCTGAAAACCCAAAAGAAATTGGCAATATATAAACAATAATAAAACATAGAAATGTTCAATCACCCAAACAACCATGCTTGTATTAAAGGTCCACTTGGACCCTTGGATTATCATGCCATATCATGATTCATGCTTCTGTTGATCAATATAAGCCTGTAAGTGTGTAGTATTAATGGTATCCAGGGTATGCATGCTGTAAACCAAGCATGCACTGATGACCACACTGCGACTAGCATTATTTTAATACACCCAGTGTTTTCCAAAGTGTAATAAGTTACTTGTCAAAATGCCCATCCTACCTCTGGAGATCCCACACAACGTAGGAACCATATAAAAAGCCAGTCGGTAATGTAACCTGCAGAGAAAATTCCAAGATATGAGGTAAATGCCTCACCAACACACTGCCCTGCCAGTGTAGTCAAATACGTGTACTCACGCTTACCTCTACAAGAAGAGTCCAGTTGCTGAAGGAAATGAATCATAGGTAATCACTGTCCCTTTGAAAACAAAACCTTCCATCAAAAGTACGATCATGTGTGAAGGCCCCATCACCATAATGACTGTCCTGGTCTCGAGTTGGACACCCCGCGAGGGATGATTATATAACAGCGACCAGAGGGTTGAGGCAAGAACAGTCCGCACTTGTCAATATAATGTATGGGAAGTAGATACTGGTGCAGAAAACCAAGGAGTACACCCCTCTCTACTCCATGATTGGAAAAGACTCCAAACTAACATAAAATACAAAGTGGTTCCGCACACAACAATAAAGTCTATAAAGTTCAAATGGAGGACAGTCTTTATATACACATAGAAGGATTTCCGATTCCACGTTGTTTCTTTTTCAAAAAGAGATCTTTATTGGACTTTTTTTTCATATAAAGATAAATCAGGCAAATAAAATCCAGAAGCCGACGCGTTTCGTCCCAGGGGGACTTCTTCAGGGCTCCACAGTATAAAAACGTACATCCAATTCCAAGTTTCTTTTCATGAAGGCTTATGTCCTGTAGACACACATTTTATATGGTGTTTGTGTCTATTTTGCACGGCTTGATAACCGAAAGTTCGTCAGTCCGTCAATGCGTCTGCTTCAAAGAGTTGAAACTCTTTGAAGCATACGCTTTGACGGACTGACGAACCCCGCAAGGGATGTTTAGACCACTGCTAGCTGGAGCGTCTGCATGCAGGAACCTCAGCGTCTCTGGTCAGTGTGTCAGCCGGGAAGTCACGATCTCCTCTTTCTTCCTAAGCAAGATGTGCTGTATATATACCCATAGGTCTCCCCAGGGGTCCTACCTTGCTGTGTTACTGTGTCGGCCTAAAGGATGACGTTGGGCCTGAACTTTATACAGAGATATTATACAGGAGATGGTAATCCTACTGTTAGTCCTGCTGTGCTTTCAAGAAGTCTCATGCATAATGTATGAGAATCGAACCAGGGAAAAACCCGGGTTCTGAATACAGTGTCATATCTAGGTAAAAGGTCAGTGCCTAAGAACTGTTATGTATGTAATGTAGGGAAGGATATAGGTGAAAGGTTGCAGTGTTACCTGCGTCTATATAGGGTACCTATATGGAATATAACTCCCACTCCTCTTCCGACTGGACGACATGTGTAACCTATAACTGTACTACTAGCATAACTAGATATTGGTACGCACAAAGATAAAAACATATTTTAGCTAAAAAATGTTTAAAAACTTCTAAAACATTTGTAAAAACTTTAAAAATTTAAAAAGAAAATTTTCCCAAGCCCTAGCTCTAAAATTGTCCGTAATTATAGTCCGAACCACTATAAGCATTATAAAGCCATGTATGCCCAAAAAATGAAAGGAATGTCAATTTATTTTCATAGTTCCAAATTTGAGCTTGTTTAGAAAAGGGTGAATTTCTCCCAGCACAAGACGAGCCAAATGAGTCAATTGTTTATGTGTCCTGGCTGGTAGACGCAACACTTCCGTTGTTTGCTACCGCAGTAGACGGCCCCTGTAACACCCCGCAGAGTATGTCAATTGAGCACGGATGATGTTCCACACTGTCCGCAGCCGGTGCTGGGGCAGCCTGTGCGCCGTCCAAAGCCTGGGTGTCAGTGGAGGAGCCGGTGTTCCTACCAACAGGTGCAGTTACTACCTGCAGTGGCTCAAGGAATGCCGCCATCAACATTGGAATACGGTGAGGACACTGCAGAACATGGGCCCTTATCGGGTCCAGTAACGCATTCACGTCCGGTTGCGCACATGATAATAGTGTCAAACTCAGGTCTAACACGCATTCTTCTCCGCAAAACAGGCATCGGAGGACAGGTAAGATGCAGTCCATCCAGACTGGTCGAAATGACAAGAACCAAGATGCACTTAGTTCTCTTAGGCGAGGTATGCCCAGATGTTGTACCATACGGTCACGGTATTTACGCTCCTGGAGTGCTTTTTCCATCGCCTTGGTGACTGGAAAGTCCATTGCGAAGCAGAAAAAGAACAATCAGGATTCCGGCTATTAGAAACAGGATCAGCGGAAGTCCTGCAAAGATGCTTCCGAATACGGAATGAATGAAGTTTGGTATAACTCCAAGTACCGTCTGAAAGGTGCTCAGAAGTCCCGAACCTATGGTCTTAAATAGGTGGACAATGCCTGTCGTATCAGACATGTTAAAGATACGATTTACCATTTCTGCAAAATGGAAAGGGCAGTTTATGTGAATGCGCGCCTGTATCTCTGCCGAAGACCTTGCGATTTGGAGATCAAAAGTCTCTCGAGCGGAGGTTAAGGGCACAGACTTCTGTAGAAGCATCGCTTTCATTCTGCTTAGAGTATCAAACCGTATTAAAGAAACATTCAGTGAAGGCATAACGGCGCCTCCCTGACTGTATGTGTCGGTGGAAACAATACTTGCATACAACAAGTAACCCTGGAGCTCACGGTTACCAGATATGCGATGCCTGGGAGCATGCCACAGCAGCCTTGACTATTCAGCATCAAGTAACTCCCATTCGAAAGTAGCCTAAAAGCTGGCGTAATCACTGAAGCTGGGGCACCCCTCAAATGACAGGACAGGTTCGCTACAGAACCATTACAAGCCCCGTGCAGCATTATATCCTGGCATATGAGTGATCCACTTAAAGCGTTCTCACAGTTTGTACCACTTAGAAACACTTCTCGATCCCCACTCCGGCATCGAAATCTGTATGGTAATACCCATGATTCCTTAATGTATTCCTTACCCATTTCGTCATATCTGCCTACTTGCTTTTGTTCAAGGCAATATTGAAACTGAAAAGTCGTGACCGGTAGAGCTATGTGGCCATGGATTAGCCATTCTGTGGATGATGATTCTGCCACTGTAAATGCTACTCTATCCAGTTTTTCGATACGCAGCATTGTATATTTAGCTCCCCTTTGTGCCATTTCTATCTGTTTATCTGTTAGATTGTATTCAGAAAATAGAGACGTACTGTTGATATAACGCCAGGGCACGTAGGCTGCACGCAAAGATTGCAGCGTCCAGCTTAATAACATAATAGAACGTAACTGTGATTGCCCATGTTGTAATATGGCCAAATCGTGTTCTAGTATGTCTATCGCAGAAGATACAATGTTGCCTAAGGAATATATCCTGGAGGTCAATGTAGTTAACCCATTGTCTACCACTGCTAGAGATTTTTCTAGATTTATACGGTCTATCTCTCGTAGTCTCTCTGCGACCTCTTGTTGTGATATTTTCCATATTTCATTATAGACAGCATAATAGAAACGTTTCTGACGTGGCTTCCTGGGACCCATTAAAAAATCCCTAAGATCCACATCCTGTGACAGTAAGGATAAGTGTTGTTTCACCTGTGTGAGTATTGAGGTTTTTATCCAATCAAGGCACAACTTCCCAACTCTGTAGGATGTCACTATCCCCGGATGTTGTCTCTGTACGTAACGTGGATCTGACCCATGGATACTAAACCCTTCGGCTTTACCCATGAATCTTGCCTGACAACTATTAGTGTCTGTGGGCCAAATCAACCATTTTTTCCAATAGTGGTCTGATCTGTTGTATTGTATAATGTCATCTATTGTAATCTCTTCCTGTGATGTTATGTTACCCTTGGTGTGTGATGGAGTCGGCATCCGAGGTGTGTTCAAGTCTTTGTTCTTGGCTAATCCAAGGCAAGACGTCTGTTGCACTGTCTCGTTCAAAAACATGATTTGTTGAGGGACGAGGCATGCTCTAAACAAAGCTTCTGTCCCCTGCACCTGCCAATCTCTAGTACCCGAGACAGATTTTAGGTCTATGATGTCTTTCCATAAGTCGAAACCTTGTTCAGACAACTGGGTAATAAAGGAAGCAGAATAAATCTGTTGGGTGTTTGTCAACATATTTTCTGTGCCGATGTTGGTGCAACCGTATAAAAATATGAGGCTGGGTCAGACATATTGAACCCTGAAAAATACGGAAATTTCTGTGCAAATGTTTTTGAACAACCTTTTGGTGGTGTTGGACAATGTTCCCACTGGTGGTATGTGAACACATTTATAGGATTTGCAGACTTATGCAGAAAGTGATGACCATAATGTTGATAACAATACATAGCCTCAGAATCTGATGTGCTTTCCAATGTTTCACTATTAGAAAACGCAGCAGATTTTTCCAAATCAGATAACATGTTATTAACAGTTTCAAAATCCCAATCATCGGAAAATGTACTTGAGGTAATGATATCACTTAATGATATTTTAAATAAGTGAGGAATTCTTAAAATTTCAGTCGGACCAAATATGTCGAAATCAACCTTGTCCCAAACTATACCATCAGGTATAGGAACTGCTGTAATGTTCACTGATGACCAGTCTTTTTGTTCTCGATGAGATGATAGGTGTGGTTTTAAAAGTATGTTCACTTTTTGGACTGCAGAGCTTTGTCAAAGGTATCTTCCATTAACAAGCATGCTAAAAGCACAAGTTACTAACTTGTGTAACGATATACCTGTAAGAGACAGTAGTTAGTGACAGATTCCTTACCTTAGAATATCCCCAGGCGTCAGGCTGGATCCGGAAAGTTTTTGCGTAGCAGTACCCTTGCGCGTCGGTAGGCGGCGTCGTGCGGCTCCGCGTCCGTCGTCGGCGTCGGGATCGCCGGGATGACGTCATGGGCAGTACTTAGACGCCGCCCCTGCGCGCTAACGTCAGTTCTGTACACGACTTTCCGCGCCAGGAACGCAGAGCCATGCAAGAAGCTGACATAGGTGTCTGAAAAATACTAGGGCCCTGAAAGGGATGTCCTTAACCCTAGAAATCAGTTTGCAGAACGGGGAAGATGGGCGGGGCGGTAAGGAATCTGTCACTAACTACTGTCTCTTACAGATATATCGTTACACGAGTTAGTAACTTGCGCATCTGAAAGAGACACGTTAGTGACAGATTCCTTACCTTAGAATAGATACCCCAGCAATACCAACCCCGGTGGTGAGTCTGCGAACAGATTCAGACAAGGAAGTCCCGGAGGACAGAACGGCCAAAGAAGCCGTCCCTCCGGACCTGGCTGTCAAAGCAGTAATGTTTGGTAAACGTGTGCAGCGAGGCCCACGTAGCTGCCTGACATATTCTATAACGGAACACCGCGGCCTAAATCCGTGGTAGCAGCCGTAGCCCTTGTGGAATGGGCACGCAGCCCAACAGGAGGCTCCTTCTTAGCCAAAAAATAACAGGCCTTGATACACAAGATGACCCAGCGGGAGATGGTCCTCTTGTGTACCGCCCGACCTTTTTTGGCGCCCACGTAGCCAACAAAGAGCTGGTCATCCACCCGGAACTGTTGTGTGCGGTTGAGGTAAAAGGAAAGTGCACGTTTTGGGTCCAGACGGTGGAGCCTCTCTTCCTCTCTGGAAGGATGCCGAGGCGGAAAGAAGGTGGGCAAAGTGATGGTCTGCCCAATGTGGAAGGCAGTAACCGCCTTTGGCAAGAAGGACGGACGCGTCCTAAGAACAACATTGTCTGGATGAACAGACAGAAAGGGGGGTTTGCATGAAAGAGCCTGGAGCTCACTCACCTGCCGAGCAGAGGTGATGGCCACCAGAAAGGCTGTCTTCAGAGTAAGAAGACGAAGAGGACAGTTATGCAGAGGCTCAAAGGGAGCGCACATTAAGAAGGTAAGAACCAAATTTAAGTCCCACTGAGGCATTATAAACGGAACAGGAGAAAAGAGGTGCGTAATGCCTTTAAGAAACCTGTTAACAACAGGGGACTTAAAAAGAGAGGGCTGATCAGGAAGCCTGAGGAAGGCCGAGATTGCACAAAGTTAGCCCTTGATGGTACCCAGGGCAGAACCCTGTTGGGCCAGAGAAAAAAGGAACAGAAGAACCTCAGAAAGAGGGGCAGAAAGAGGGGCAGAAAGGGGATTCACAGCCTTTGCTGTGCACCATGCCACAAACTTGTTCCACCTGCAGGCGTATACCACCTTAGTGGAGGGACGCCTGGCTGCCAGAATCACATCACAAACTTCGGGAGGCAAGCCGAAAGGAATCAACTGCCGCCGCTCAATCTCCACGCAAGCAGGTGTAGACTGGACAGGTTCGGGTGGAGGACCGTCCCCTGCTGCTGCGACAGAAGATCCTCCCGAAGAGGCAGACGGATCGGGGATCGACGCTCATACTGAGTAGCTCGGGATACCAAACTCTTCGAGCCCAGTCCGGAGCCACAAGAATGACTTGGGCCCGGTCGCGCCGAATCTTCTTCAACACTCTGGGTAGAAGTGGTATAGGCGGAAAGGCGTACAACAGACCGCAACTCCACTCGCGACGAAAAGCGTCGCCGAGCGAGTGCCGCCTTGGAAATTCCAACGCGCAGAACTGCTGACATTGCACGTTCTCTTCGGTGGCAAACAGATCTAACCAAGGCTCTCCCCACTGCTGAAAGAGACCTTGCGCCACCTCAGAGTGAAGACGCCATTCGTGATCCATCATGCACCTGCGGCTGAGTTCGTCCGCCCTGGTGTTCAGGGAACCTGCCAGGTGTTGAACATCAGGAATATGCCCTGATGTTCCAGCCATGTCCAGAGGCGCAGAGCCCCCTGACATAGGGTCCACGACCCCACCCCGCCCTGTTTGTTGCAGTACCACATGGCGGTGGTCTTGTCTGTGAACACCTGCACTACCTTCCCTTTGACAGAGGGAAGGAATGCCTTGAGTGCAAGTCGGATCGCCCGGAGCTCCAGAATGTTGATATGGAGCCGGGACTCCGCCGGAGACCAGAGGCCTCTGATCTCCGCCTCTCCCATGTGACCGCCCCATCCCAGAAGGGACGCGTCCGTCACAACTATGTGCTCTGGCTGGGGAAGGGAGAGGGATCTGCCCATGACCCATTGCCGGTTCGAGAGCCACCACTGCAACTGTTTTGCAGTCCCCTCCGAGATCTGGACGTGATCGGACAGGTTGCCCTGGTGCTGCGCCCACTGGAACTTCAGGTCCCACTGCAGAGCCCGCATATGCCATCTGGCATGATCGACCAGCAGGATGCAGGAGGCCATGAGGCCCAGCAGCCTCAGGGTCATCCGTACCGAAACCCAGGATAAAGGCTGAAAGATCGGAATCATAGCCTGAATATCCCGGACTCGCCGTTCGGGAGGATAAACCCGAAACTGCGTCGTGTCCAGAACTGCTCCGATGAAAAGGAGCTGTGGAGAAGGAATCAGATGCGACTTCGGCACATTGATGGAGAACCCCAGCGAGTGCAGGAGTTCGGCCGTAGTCTGGAGGTGGGAGACGACTGCCTGGGACGAGCCCGCCTTCAGCAGCCAGTCGTCGAGGTAGGGGAAGACTGGAACCCCTGCCCGGCGCAGATGAGCTGCGACCACCGCCATCACTTTCGTGAACACCCGAGGGGTGCTGGTAAGGCCAAAAGGGAGCACGGTGAACTGAAAATGCTCGAGGCCTACCGTGAACCGCAGGTAACGCCGGTGGGCCGGCAGGACGGGGATGTGGAAATATGCGTCCTGCAAGTCCAACGCTACCATCCAGTCTCCAGGGTCGATAGCAGTCAAGACCTGAGCTGGGTGAGCATCTTGAACTTCTCCTTCCGGAGGAAGCGATTGACATTCCGGAGGTCCAAGATAGGACGCATGTCCTCCTTGTCCTTTTTGGGCACCAGAAAGTAGTGGGAGTAGCAACCACGTCCTACTTCTGGGGTCGGAACGCGCTCGATGGCCCTCTTGGCCAAGAGGGCCGCAACTTCCTTCTGAAGAAGCACCAAGTCATCCCCTGACATGCGGTGGAATTGAGGTGGCATGGCCGGGGGGATGGTCTTGAAGGGGAGGGAGTAGCCCCTTCGGACAATGTCCAAGACCCACCTGTCCGAGGTGATGGCACGCCAGTGGTGAAGGTGATGGCGGACCCTGCCCCCTACTGGCGTGCTGTGCACCTGAAAAGAAGGACTAAGAGGGCTTGGAGGCCGCGGACGGGGCGGTGGTTGGTGGCCTGACCCGCACGCTGGTTGCCTGACCCGCCACGGCGGGAGCCACGTCCTCGGCCACGCGAAGACGTTTGCTGCGCGGGCCGGTGGCTGGGCAGCGGACGTGACTGGGCGCCCCTTCCGTGGCCACGAAAGGGGCAAAAAGCAGACGGCTGCGGAGGGCATACAGCAGAAAGGCCCAGGGACTTGGCCGTAGCCCGCGAGTCCTTAAAGCGCTCCAGCGCATGGTCTGCCTTGTTCCCAAAAAGACCGATCCCATCAAAGGGCATGTCCATAAGGGTGTTTTGGACATCACCCGAGAAACCAGTGGTTCTCAGTCAGGCGTGACGGCGCAGCGCCACTGTCGTCGCAAGCGATCTGCCTAGCGAGTCGGCGGTATCAAGGCCACATCTGATGGTGTACTTTGCCGCATCTCTTCCCTCCGCAATGGTGCGGGTAAGCAGTGTCTGGACCTCCTCAGGACACTGGGGCAGAAGCACAAGTTACTAACTTGTGTAACGATATATCTGTAAGAGACAGTAGTTAGTGACAGATTCCTTACCTTAGAATATCCCCAGGCGTCAGGCTGGATCCGGAAAGTTTTTGCGTAGCAGTACCCTTGCGCGTCGGTAGGCGGCGTCGTGCGGTTCCGCGTCCGTCGTCGGCGTCGTGATCGCCGGGATGACGTCGCGGGCAGTACTTAGACGACGCCCCTGCGCGCGGACGTCAGTTCTGTACACGACTTTCCGCGCCAGGAACGCAGAGCCATGCAAGAAGCTGACATAGGTGTCTGAAAAATACTAGGGCCCTGAAAGGGATGTCCTTAACCCTAGAAATCAGTTCGCAGAACGGGGAGGATGGGTGGGGCGGTAGGAATCTGTCACTAACTACTGTCTCTTACAGATATATCGTTACACAAGTTAGTAACTTGTGCATCTGAAAGAGACACGTTAGTGACAGATTCCTTACCTTAGAATAGATACCCCAGCAATACCAACCCCGGTGGTGGGTCTGCGAGCAAAGATCAGACAAGGAAGTCCCGGAGGACAGAACGGCCAAAGAAGCCGTCCCTCCGGACCTGACTGTCAAGGCAGTAATGCTTTGTAAACGTGTGCAGCGAGGCCCACGTAGCTGCCTGACAGATAACCTGCAGCGGAACACCGCGGCCCAAAGCCGTGGTAGCAGCCGTTGCCCTGGTGTAATGGGCACGCAGCCCAACAGGAGGCTCCTTCTTAGCCAAAGAATAGCAGGCCTTGATGCACAAGGTAACCCAGCGGGAGATGGTTCGTTTGTGCACCGCCCGACCTTTTTGGCGCCCACGTAGCCAACAAAGAGCTGGTCATCCACCCGGAAGTGTTTTGTGCGGTCGATATAGAAGGAGAGCGCACGTTTTGGGTCCAGACGGTGGAGCCTCTCTTCCTCTCTGGAAGGATGCGGAGGCGGAAAGAAGGTAGAGCAAAGTGATGGTCTGCCCAATGTGGAAGGCAGTAACCACCTTTGGCAAGAAGGACGGACGCGTCCTAAGAACAACCTTGTCTGGATGGACAGACAGAAAGGGAGGTTTGCATGATAGAGCCTGGAGCTCACTCACCCGCCGAGCGGAGGTGATGGCCACCAGAAAGGCTGTCTTCAGAGTGAGAAGACGAAGAGGACAGTTATGTAGAGGCTCAAAGGGAGCGCACATTAAAAGGTAAGAACCAAGTTCAAGTCCCACTGAGGCATCACAAACGGAACAGGAGGGAAGAGGTGTGTAATGCCTTTTAAGAACCTGTTAACAACAGGGGACTTCAAAAGGGAGGGCTGATCAGGGAGCCTGAGGAAGGCCGAGATAGCACAGAGATAACCCTTGATGGTACCCAGGGCAGAACCCTGTTGGGCCAGAGAAAGAAGGAACAGAAGGACCTCAGAAAGAGGGGCAGAAAGGGGTGTCACAGCCTTTGCTGTGCACCATGCCACAAATTTGTTCCACCTGCAGGCGTATACCACCTTAGTGGAGGGACGCCTGGCTGCCAGAATCACATCACAAACTTCGGGAGGCAAGCCGAAAGGAATCAACTGCCACCGCTCAATCTCCACGCAAGCAGGTGGAGGCTGGACAGGTTCGGGTGGAGGACCGTCCCCTGCTGCTGCGACAGAAGATCCTCCCGAAGAGGCAGACGGATCGGGGGATCTACGCTCATACTGAGTAGCTCGGGATACCAAACTCTTCGAGCCCAGTCCGGAGCCACAAGGATGACTTGGGCCCGGTCGTGCCGAATCTTCTTCAACACTCTGGGTAGAAGTGGTATAGGCGGAAAGGCGTACACCAGACCGCAACTCCACTCGCGACGAAAGCGTCGCCGAGCGAGTGCCGCCTTGGAAATTCCAACGCGCAGAACTGATGACATTGCGCGTTCTCTTCGGTGGCGAATAGATCTAACCAAGGCTCTCCCCATTGTAGAAAGAGTCCTTGCGCCACTTCCGAGTGAAGACGCCATTCGTGATCCATCATGCACCTGCGGCTGAGTTCGTCCGCCCTGGCGTTCAGGGAACCTGCCAGGTGTTGAACCACCAGGAACATGCCCTGATGTTCCAGCCATGTCCAGAGGCGCAGAGCCTCCTGACAGAGGGTCCACGACCCCACCCCGCCCTGTTTGTTGCAGTACCACATGGCGGTGGTGTTGTCTGTGAACACCTGCACAACCTTCCCTTTGACAGAGGGAAGGAATGCCTTGAGTGCAAGTCGGATCGCCCGGAGCTCCAGAAGGTTGATATGGAGCCGGGACTCCGCCGGAGACCAGAGGCCTCTGATCTCCGCCTCTCCCATGTGACCGCCCCATCCCAGAAGGGACGCGTCCGTCACAACTGTGTGCTCTGGCTGGGGAAGGGAGAGGGATCTGCCCATGACCCATTGCCGGTCCGTGAGCCACCACTGCAACTGTTTTGCAGTCCCCTCCGAGATCTGGACGTGATCGGACAGGTTGCCCCGGTGCTGCGCCCACTGGAACTTCAGGTCCCACTGCAGAGCCCGCATATGCCATCTGGCATGATTGACCAGCAGGATGCAGGAGGCCCAGCAGCCTCAGGGTCATCCGTACCGAAACCCAGGATAAAGGCTGAAAGATCGGAATCATAGCCTGAATATCCCGGACTCGCCGTTCGGGAGGATAGGCCCGAAACTGCGTCGTGTCCAGAACTGCTCCGATGAAAAGGAGCTGTGGAGAAGGAATCAGATGCGACTTCGGCACATTGATGGAGAACCCCAGCGAGTGCAGGAGTTCGGCCGTAGTCTGGAGGTGGGAGACGACTGCCTGGGACGAGCCCGCCTTCAGCAGCCAGTCGTCGAGGTAGGGGAAGACTGAAACCCCAGCTCGGCGCAGATGAGCTGCGACCACCGCCATCACTTTCGTGAACACCCGAGGGGCACTGGTAAGGCCAAAGGGGAGCACGGTGAACTGAAAATGCTGGAGGCCTACCGTGAACCGTAGGTAACGCCGGCAGGACGGGGATGTGGAAATAAGCGTCCTGCAAGTCCAACGCTACCAACCAGTCTCCAGGGTCGAGGGCAGTCAAGACCTGAGCTAGGGTAGGCATCTTTAACTTCTCCTTCCGGAGGAAGCGATTGACGTTCCGGAGGTCCAAGATAGGACGCATGTCCTCCTTGTCCTTTTTGGGCACCAGAAAGTAGTGGGAGTAGCAACCACGTCCTACTTCTGGGGTCGGAACATGCTCGATGGCCCTCTTGGCCAAGAGGGCCGTGACTTCCTTCTGCAGAAGCACCAAGTGATCCCCTGACATGCGGTGGAATTGAGGTGGCATGGCTGGGGGGGTGGTCTCGAAGGGGAGGGAGTAGCCCCTTCGGACAATCTCCAAGACCCACCTGTCCGAGGTGATGGGACGCCAGTGGTGAAGGTGATGGCGGACCCTGCCCCCTACTTGCGTGCCGTGCACCTGAAAGGAGGGACTAGGAGGGCTTGAAGGCCGCGGACGGGTTGGAGGTGGTGGCCTGACCCGCACGCTGGTTACCCGAACCGCCACGGCGGTATCCACGTCCTCGGCCACGCGAAGGCGCTTGCTGCGCGGGCCGTTGGCCGGGCTGCTGACGTGACTGGGCGCCCCTCCCGTGGCCACGAAAGGGGCGAAAAGCAGATGTGAGCGGAGGGCGCACAACAGCAAGGCCCAGGGACTTGGCAGTAGCCCGCGAGTACTTGAAACGCTCCAGCGCATGGTCTGCTTTTGAACCAAAAAGACCGACTCCATCAAAGGGCATGTCCATGAGTGTATTCTGGACATCACCCGAAAAACCAGTGGTCCTCAGCCAGGCGTGGCGACGCAGCGCCACCGTCGTTGCAAGCGATCTGCCCAGCGAGTCGGCGGTATCAAGGCCACAACGTATGGTGTATTTAGCCGCATCTCGCCCTTCCGCAATGGCGCGGGTAAGCAGTGTCTGGACCTCCTCAGAACACTGCGGCAAAACAGTCGCCACCGAATCCCCCAGGGAGTGGGTATATCGGCCCAAGAGGCAAGCGGTGTTGACGGACTGCAAGCCAGCACTGGAGGAAGAGAAAGCCTTCTTCCCAAAGTGGTCCAGGCGCTTGGATTCCCTATCCGGAGGGGCGGTAGGGAAGGCGGTTTGGGAGGCAGAGGCTTGGACAACCAAGCTCTCAGGGGTGGGGTGTTGGGAGAGAAACAGGGGGTCGCCCGGAGCAGGGCGATGGCGTCGGGCCACGTTCCTATCCACAGGAGCCCCTGTGGTGGGCTTGGACCAGGCATCCAAAAGAACGTCAGTGAGTGCATCATTGAACGGCAGCACAGTCTCCGAAGAGGAGGCCGCCAGCTGAAGCACTTCTGTCAGGAAGTTAGTCCTGACGGCCACAGTAGGCAACTGGAGATTCAAGGCTCCAGCAGCTCTACGCAACACCGTTGCAAAATTAGCCCCCTCCTCCGTAGCCACGGGAGGAGACAGCATGCCAGAGTCAGGGGAGGTGTCTAGACCACTGGCATCCCCAAGTTCCTCAACCCAGTCCGGGTCAAACTCGCACTGTTGTGTGAGAGGGTCCTCAGACCCCTCCCAGCTCTCCTGGTCCTCCTCAGGTTCATAATATGGAGGAGGAGGGACATTAGGGACCCAAGGACTCATCGGCGCCGGAACCGGCGTCGGGCGACGTCGGTCCGGCTCCATGTCCGGAGCCGGAGAGAGCCGGGGAACGACGCCGTCCGGAGCCCCGGACGGCGTCAGGAACGGCACCGGGGACATCGGCGTTGGCGGAGGCGTGGTTAGGTCAACCGGTGTCGATGGGGGTTGCGGCACCACCGGAGCCGGGATCGGGGCCGAGATGAAGGCTGGTGGGACAGGCGACGCCGGGACCGGAGTCGACGACAACGACGGAGCAACCCCATCAGGGCCCGCGGGGCCCGAAGGCGCACCGGAGGGACCTTGAGGCCCGAAGAGGTGGGCCATGGCTGACAGGAACTCCTGTACTTGGGCCGGAGTCGCCCCCGAACCCGGGAAGGACGGGTAATGCGGGGGTGACTCGACAGGCACGTCCGGGGCCGCGGGGGCGGGGACGGTGCCGACAGGGGCCTCAGCCGAGTCGCGAGACCGGCGAGGCGAAGTCTTAGAGTGATGACGCCGCTTAGACTTCTTGTGCTTCGACTTACCGGAGGAGCGCGAAGACTTGGATTCCGACGAACGATGGGGGCTCCACGACCGGCCCTCGACCTCTCCCGTGACCGGGGCTTGGTGCGGCGCGGAGCCGACTGCCGGACCTCGAGCAGCTTTCGAGACCGCTCTCGCAAAGCCTTCGGATGAAGTTTCCGGCAGTCAGGGCACGACTTCGTGTCGTGGTCTCGGCCTAGACAGAAGAGACACTCGAGATGCGGGTCCGTGATGGACATCATGCGGGCACAGACCTCGCAGGGCTTAAAGCCGGGCATCCCTACGACACCTTAGGAGTCGTGAAGACTCGTAGAAGAAAACAGTGAAAAAATTCACAAAAAAAGGGTAGTCAAAAAGTGACTAGGGCACTGCTCTTCCCGGATCTGCGCTTACTGGCGCGGAAAAAGAAGAACTGACGTCATCGCGCAGGGGCGGCGTCTAAGTACTGCCCGCGACGTCATCCCGGCGATCACGACGCCGACAACGGACGCGGAGCCGCACGACGCCGCCTACCGACGCGCAAGGGTACTGCTACGCAAAAACTTTCCGGATCCAGCCTGACGCCTGGGGATATTCTAAGGTAAGGAATCTGTCACTAACGTGTCTCTTTCAGATCTTGCGCCACCGAGTCCCACAAGGAGTGGGAATATCGGCCCAAGAGGCAAGTGGTATTGACGGACCGCAAGCCAGCACTGGAGGAAGAAAAGACCTTCTTCCCAAATTGATCCAGGCGTTTGGATTCCCTATCCGGGGGAGCGGTAGGGAAGGCGCTTTGGGAAGCAGAGGCTTGGACCACCAAGCTCTCAGGGGTGGGGTGTTGGGAGAGGAACAGGGGGTCGCCCGGAGCAGGGCGATGGCGTCGGGCCACGTTCCTATCCACAGGAGCGCCTGTGGTGGGCTTGGACCAGGTGCCCAAAAGAACGTCTGAAAGCGCCTCGTTAAACGGCAGCAGTGGCTCCGAGGAGGTAGCCGCAGGCTGAAGCACTTCCGTCAGGATGTTAGTCCTGACAGCCACTGTAGGCAACTGGAGGTGTAAGGTCCCAGCTGCTCTACGCAACACCGTTGCAAAGTTTGCTCCCTCCTCCGTTGCCACGGAAGGAGGAGACAGCAAGCCAGAGTCAGGGGAGGTGTCCAGACCACTGGCATCCCCAAGCTCCTCAGCCCAGTCCTGATCAAACTCACACTGCTGTGTGAGAGGGTCATCAGACCTCTTCCAGTTCTCTTCGTCCTCCAATTCTGGTTCAAAATAAGGAGGAGGGACATGCGGGACCCAAGCTCTCATAGGCGTCGGAGCCGGCGTCGAGCGACGCCGGTCCGGCGCCGTGTCCGGATCCGGAGAGAACCGGGGAACGACGCTGCCCGGAGCCCCGGGCGTCGTCGGGAATGGTACCGGAGAGATCGGCGCCGGTGGAGGGGTCGTCAGGTCAACCGGCGTCGATCGGGGTTGTGGCAGCACCGGAGCCGGGGTCGAGGCCGGGGCCGGGACCGAGGCTGGTGTGACAGGCGGCGCCGGGACCGGAGTCGCCGGCGGCGCCGGAGAAACCCCATCAGGGCCCGCGGGCCCGAAGGCGCACCGGGGGGACCTTGAGGCCCGAAGAGGCGGGCCATGGCCGACAGGAACTCCTGTATCTCGGCCGGAGTCGCCCCCGAACCCGGGAAGGACGGGAAATGCGGGGCGGCTCCACAGGCATTCCCGGAGCCGTGGGGACGGTGCCGACAGGACCCTCAGCCGAGTCGCGAGACCGGCGAGGGGAAGTCGTCGAGCGATGACGCTTCTTCGACTTCTTATGCTTCGACTTACCGGAGGAGTGCGAAGACTTGGACCCCGACGACCGATGAGGACCCCGACGACTGATGAGGACTCCGCGACCGGCCCCTCGACCTCTCGCGTGACCGGGGCTTGGCGTGGCGCGGAGCCGACTGCCGGACCTCGAGGAGCTTTCGAGACCGCTCTCGCAAAGCCTTCGGATGCAAGGCCCGGCAGTCGGGGCACGACTTGGTGTCGTGGTCGCGGCCGAGGCAGTAGAGACACTCCTGATGCGGGTCTGTGATCGACATCATTCGACCACAGGCGTCGCATGGCTTGAAGCCGGGCATCCCTACCGACACCTTCGGAGTCGAGAGACTTCGAGAAAACAGTGAAAAAATCACCCAAAAACTTAGTTAAAAAAAGAATAGGGCACTGCTCTTCCCGGATCTGCGCTTACTGGCGCGGAAAAAGAAAGAACTGACGTCAGCGCGCAGGGGCGGTGTCTAAGTACTGCCCGCGACGTCATCCCGGCGATCCCGACGCCGATGACGGAGCCGCACGACGCCGCTGACCGACGCGCAAGGGTACTGCTACGCAAAAACTTTCCAGATCCAGCCTGACGCCTGGGGATATTCTAAGGTAAGGAATCTGTCACAAACGTGTCTCTTTCAGATACTATTTCTAAGCCTACCCAGAAAAGAAAGAAAAGTATGCCGGTGATTACCCATAGTTCTACCCAAGGTGACACCAGGTAAGTATTTTCAAGAAAGTGCAGAAAGTCTTTAACTTGCTGTTTGCGTGATTTTTTGGGCTGGCATCATTTCCGGTTCGCTTGGATCCAAAGAAAACGTATCAAAGTTTATGAAGTAGCCAGAAACAGTTTGATCAATTGTCGGTATTGCATCAGGCTTTGTAGAAATCGTGGTTCGCTCTTGTCGAGGCATGTTGACGTAGACATCTGCGTTTGGTCTAACAGCTATTTGTCTGTCATTTTGAGTTTGACTTTGAAGTTGAACTTCAGGTTCAAGAGGAACAAGTTCCATAGCATTGTTGCATAGCCGTTCATTCCGTGCTTGAGGTTCTTTGAACATGATGAGTCTTTTGGTTTGAACTTCTTGGATTATAGCGAGAGGAGGGCGTCTGCTACTTTGGAGTCCACGTGGCCTACTGCTTAGCATCGGCCACATAGTGTGGTTTGATTAGGTCAATTGAGAAAAATCTTTTCTCCTTTTTTCCGGCAAGAGGCGGTAGAAGTACAGTTCTTGTTCCTTCAACTGCTAGGACCGGTACAGGTTTCCTGTATGATGGCCCAAATTATTTTTTGGCCGCTATCTTTTCTCTGACCAGATCCCCGACTTTTGGGATCCAGACAGGTCTTGCTGTGACTGATTTGACTTCCCCAGTGGCGGTCTGCTTCAGATGGACATTACTTAGTGGTGACCTGGATTCATTTAGATCCTGTAAAACAGCCAAACGATCATGGATGTCAAAAGGTTTTTCATCCGACACTCTGCCTTCACAATCAAGATCAGGTACACACATTCTTGTCCCAAATAGGACCTCACATGGAGTGACCCCGCCCTAGAGAACTTCTTGGCATGTTGTTCAAAGCTCGCTGGACTCCATACAGATGTTTTACCCAACTTTCACCCGTGCCTAATACTCTAGCTGTTAAAGATTGCTTTAACTCCCGGTTTTTTCTCTCCACAACCGAATTTCCCTCGGGATGGTACGAAAATGATACCGCAAAGCTACACCCAATTCTCGCATGGCCTCCTTGTAAGCCCGAGAGCTAAACGCAGGGCCCTGGTCAGAATGTAATGTGCCAATTGCGTATGTCCCTATAAAGACTCGCAAATCTTTTATAACAGTTCGAGCGTCAGCCGAGCATTGGGGCAACACCCATAGGAATCTTGAGCAGGAATCCACTGCAACCATGATATACCTGTAAGCCCCATCTCTTTGTAAGGGGCCGCAGTGGTCCAAGTAAACACACGCTAGTGGTTTGTCAGATATTAATAATGGTGTCTGTGCTGGATGTGTTACGGTGGAACCTTTCATCTGCTGGCAGATGTCGCATTTCAAGACATAGTCTTTAGTCTGCTTTGTTAACCCAGGCCACCAATAGCTTTGTTTCAATAAAGAAACAGTCGCCGTAACTCCTGCATGGGCAGAACCTATCCTTTCGTGTGCTGCTAGAATTAAACCTAACCTACGATCCATGTTTGGAATTACTCTGTCCCCCACTCCAGGAATCTGAGCAAATGGAATGTTATTGGCATCTAACGTGTAGGAGTGCTGGAGTGGAAACTTTTTTGGTACTGCTCCGCTGTTTTTGTAACAAGCATTGATAGCTACCATAATCTCACCGTCTATTCTCGTTTTAGAACGAGTGATTGCAGCTACGGAAGCCGTGCGTACAGCCCCCTTTGCGGCTTCATCAGCCAATGAATTCCCTTCAACGTGAACGCCATCACGCTGATGACTCAGTGTATGTATCATGTGAGCCCTCGGTAGTTCGGTTTTCAACTCCACTACCTGTTCCCATAGCATTTTATGCTTAATTGTGCCACCTTTTGCGTCTTTGAACCCGTTTTGAACTCCCAATACTGCAAATATTCATTATATGACTGTACACAGTAAAAGGAATCACACACAATTAGTGTGGGGAATTCTCGATCCGTATTCACCAGTGTCAGTATCAAGGCTTTTAACTCTGCCAACCATGCTGTGCAGTCTCCTAGGGACTGCGTCTTTGTGCAACTCGGGTGGAACTTTCCATTCCGCATGCGACCTTTAACGATTGCACATGCTGCGCTATATTGTTGCTTACTCCCTGTGGCCGGTTGAGCAGATCTGTCAGTGTAAATAATATATTCATACTGATCTAGAGACATTATTTCGTTTGGTGGATGATATTCTTGTTCGTATTGCAGAAATGCCTGTGTGTTTAAATTTGGGTCGTACCTGTATTCTACATCTGTTGCAGTGAGAGAATTAGCCCATTGAATCCATCTCGAATGTAAGGCTTTAGCATTAGGAACGCTTGCCTTTGTTGCAGCCTCTAAGGCTGGAACTGGAGTCACTACTATTATTCGTTTCCCCTGAGCCAGTGTTCTTTCTTTCACTACAGCAGTCTGTACTGCTGTTAGAATTTTCTCTGTAGATGCGAAGCGCATCTCAGCATTTGTGTAGAAATGTGATTTGTATGCAATTGGTACTGTTTCACCTTCAATATATGTTAGATAGGTGTACCCAGATTGACCCGCAACTATACGGATCACCAGGTTGCGTACGTTTACGCGTGTCTGTAAGTGTTTGGAAGCTATCATGTCAGCTTGTAAGGAACGAAGTGTATCTGTATGTTCCTGTGTCCATTGTTTTACTGAAAAATCAGGTTTTATTAAGTTGTAGAAAGGTTTCACTCTTTCTGCGTGATCCAAAATGTATGTTCTACCAAAATTTAGGAATCCCAGAATTGACTGTAAATTTTTCAATGATTTTTGAGGTTGGAGCAGCGCGCATTTTTCTAAAAAATTGGCTGCCAGGCATTTCCCTTCACTTGAAAGCTCATATCCTAAAAACAGGACACTGAGGTGGGCAATTTTTGATTTTTTAAAGTTGAATTTGTAGCCCTCAGATGCAAACCCCAAAATAATGGTATTTACTCTGTTCATGTGTTCCTCTAGGTCATCGTCCATTAGATAAATATCATCCACATAGGACAATGCCTCTTCATCCAAATTTTGAAGTAACTCAGTTACTCTGGCCGAAAACCACCCCGGGCTGTTCTTATACCCCTGTGGGAGTCGACAAAATTGACGCTGGGTCCCTAGCGCTGAGAAGGCTGTCAAATACCTGCTTTCAGGCGCTATATTTTGGCAGAAAAATCCATTTGAGATATCAAGTGTCGTTTTGTATTTTTTCCACACAATGTTATTCATTAATGCGGCACTGGGTGCATTTTGGACTGCAAATGTCTTAGTGCAAGTGTTTAAATGTCTATAATCTAAAACTAGACGATATGAATTGTCAGGTTTCATGACCAGAAACAAAGGATTGTTCATTGGTGAGGTGCAATTTTCAATCACCCCTTGGTATTCAAGTTGATCTAAGATCTCCCTGACCTGTTTTTTAGCTTCTTGCTTTATTGGATACTGCCTTTGTGCAGTTGGATTATTTTTTATAGGAATTATGTGGTGGGTGGAAACCTCATCCCATCCAACATGGTTTTTGTGTAATGCCAGAGCCTGGGCTACCGCCCACTCCTGCGCATAAGTGTGTTGCAAATGCCTGGGATTATGGTCTGAGAAAGCCGGAAGAATTACCGTTTCCCCTTTAGGGCAATCCATGACGAATGCTGGCGGCCAATCCTGTTCAGCTAATAAAATGTCATAGCCAAACATCAGGTTCTCCCAAAAGAGACCTCTCACTGTTCTACACTTGTCCCCCTCCCATTTGGAGCGTTATTTCATATACTTTATGTGGGACACTTACCCTAGTATTAGGTGTTTCTACCGTGATATAATCATTCAAGTCCGCTGTCACCAGAAATTCCTTCAGGTTCTGGCGGGCTATTGTTATTTCTGCCGCATTGTCTAGCATCGTCAGAGCCCATTCCCCGTTCAGTAGTCAAGTCCTCAGAATTCTGTGCATGTCTGATCTTTAGACCTGCAACTTTCTTCTTTTTGAACTGTGGCTTTTTGCTTTTGTTTCTCTTCTTTTTTAGAAGTGTACTCTTGAGCGTGCTGCTTGTCTCTGGACTTTGTACGCTCTTCTTGTCGTTCTGACCGTCCTTCCCTCTGGGAATTCTTCGATGAACCCTGAAAGGAACGAGAGGAACGTGTATCAGTGACCTGATACCTGTCAGGTTTCCTAATATTATCCCTATTCCTGAGGTTATACCTCTTTTCGGAGGGCTCCAGTGGAGAGGAGATCAACCACTGGATTGAGATCTGTTTCCTTTAAAGTTTTGTTGTTTTTTATTGTCCCACTTCTTCTTTGTTGAAATAGAAGTCTGCTTAGAGTGTCCTTTTCAGGACTGCCCATCAGTTGTGGTTTTAAAGCTTTCCCACCCAAACTGTCTCTGCCTAATTCTGCATAAGCAGTTTCAATTATTTTAGGTAGTTCGTGTTCCTGTTCTAAAGGAGTGAACTCCCTTAGGCGTTGGCGGATAGCCACTGAAGCTGCTTCCCCCTTAACGTTAGCTAATATTATGGCTGAAACCTGGGCATAGTTAGCTAGTAACTTCATCCCTAAGTTTAGGGCAGGTCCTGCTCCATAGGCGTTTTGTATTTGTCTCAATATATCATGTACTACTGCTAATGACGGGATACCATGAGTTCTGGTATAAATGGCAGCAAAGACTGTACCCCAAGTGGTACAATCCTCTACTTGTGGTGTTATCCCCATGGGCGAGCAGATTGTTAGCATTCTGTGTTTTTCATACGGGGTAGTATTCGGGAATACTGCATCTAGCGGAGTTATTTTCTGAGCTACCCAGAATGGCATTTGTTCACGTTTTGTGGGCATTTTACCCATTACCGCGTGTAATGTTTGTGGTGTATTTTAGTTGCTGTACCCTGAATTTGAGTTCCATTTGTTGCAACTATTGCTGGTTGGACTGTAAATGTCCTCATGACGAATTGCGTCAAGTTCCTATAGATTTTAATTAAATCTTTATGTTGTATGAGTAAGTCTCCTTGTGGCATTGTGTCAATGTCAGGATGTGGTGTGTAGGCTGCTAATATCGGCCAAGTTGCCCCTTCTCCTCCGAGCGGGCCGAGTCTTACTCCTCTTCTTGTATGGGGTAGGGCGCCTTTGAACCAGTATAAATGTTCCTGGTATGTGAGCGGAACCTCTATATCCTCGAATGGATAATTTTCCGCTGGTGCATCTCCTTCCGTGTAGGAGTGAAATGATTTTGTTCTTACATTTGCTGCTGGGAATGTAACCCACAAATAAAATACCTCTGTTCTGTTTGATTCGTGTGCCTCAATCACGAAAACTACAATGCCACCCCTAGAGGATAAACCATGCTCTAGCAGTCTCAGGGTGACTGTATTTCTAAAATTTGGTGCAATTTGTATTGCGCCTGCATCTTCCTCGTCTGTGAGGGGCAGATTTTGTTGCAGTGGGTCTAATTCTTGGTTAGTCATTGTTTTTAGTACACTAAATAACTTTTCAAGGGAACCAAGATACGGTGTTATGCACAATTTAGGAACAATGTGTCCTTCAAGCTTGATTAACCAACAGCCAATAAATAGGATTTTTTTAGCCTACTCAGCTGTGGCGGAGTTTGTGCCCACCCACTCCAGACGTCTCTGGTGTTTTGTGAGTTGGGGTCTCTGAGAATAGCACGACTGAACTACTCCGATTCTACTGTTAAATAAGTACCCAACCAACGTTGGCGGCACCATGTCATGTAGTTCCTATATTCCCTATACAGGATCAGCGCGTTCGGATAACATAAACTGTGGGTTTGGTGGCGGACTGATTCCGTGCACCCCCACCGGATACGTTAGCCTGTCTGTATCAGCTAGCTCACAGTGCCACTAGAGTCTCCTCTTATCAGGGAGAGAATAGTTCTTGGCAACCTCAGAACATGACAACCCTGATCCCCCAGGATCGTGGAAACAATATACTACTTTTCGCTCAGTCACTCGTGCTCACTTAGTTTGTCTCAGAGAGATACACAGAATAAACAGGCTGGGCGTTTCAATAAGTATTTATTGAACAGTTGTTATTCTAGTGTAGAATATATGAGCTGCAACAACCATTAGACAGTGGCAGAGATATATGATTAGCAATACTACGAAAGTAAAGGGATGGTATAGCTCTACCATCTTGCAGAAATCATGAATATATACAAGTACATAAAACACATGATAAAAAGTGAGTACTCCTACGATGTCTCCCTAACTAGATGTACCTAGCATCTGTGTAGGTGTTATGCCAAGAATCCCTCTAGGATCTAGTCAACCCCATTACCTGAGATTTAGAGAATGTGGGACCCCGTTGGGAAGTCACGGTCTCCTCTTTCTTCCTAAGCAAGATGTGCTGCATATATACCCATAGGTCTCCCCAGGGGTCCTACCTTGCTGCGTTACTGTGTCGGCCTAAAGGATGACGTTGGGCCTGAACTTTATACAGAGATATTATACAGGAGATGGTAATCCTACTGTTAGTCCTGCTGTGCTTCCAAGAAGCCTCATGCATAATTTATGAGAATCGAACCAGGGAAAAACCCGCGTTCTGAATGCAGTGTCATATCTAGGTAAAAGGTCAGTGCCTAAGAACTGTTATGTATGTGATGTAGGGAAGGATATAGGTGAAAGGTTGCAGTGTTACCTGCGCCTAGATAGGGTACCTATATGGAATATAACAATATCCTCAACTAAATTGACACAGCAGCAGAACAAAGTATTAAGCAGGGGCATGTCATTTGTGCCCACCAACTCAACAAATGAGCTGGAAACAGAAGCAACATTCTTTAGATTCATGCGGACCTTACGATTGCGCCATTTTTTAACCAATATAATAGGCAACGATCGAACAGGAGATGGAACCAGAGGAAACACCATTCAAACCCAAAAATACTTATCAAGCGCCAGTCTCTCACAAAATGCTAGACACGTTTGAAATCATGATAAAAAAAGACATTAAAAGATTGAACTTTAAAACCAACAAAGGGCAGAACCTTACGCAACATGACAAGAGAGCTATAAGATCAATAGCCAACAATCCAAACATCACGCTGCAACCAGCAGACAACGGTGGAGCCCTAGTAGTGATGGATACTACCTATTATCATTCTAAAGTTAATCAACATGTGATGGATGACGACACATACATGGCACTGGATTACGACCCAACCACACAACTGATGGGGATTCTGAACAAGTTTCTACAGAAAGCGGAAGACATGGGATGGATTGATGAAAGAACCAGATATCTCACAACGAGTAATCCACGCAGACCTAAATTGTATATGATACCTAGAATACACAAAGACATCAGGAACCCCCCGTTTAGATCCATTGTCTCGGGATGTGGATCACTATTTGACCCCCTTAGCAGGTATCTAGACTACTACTTTCAACAATTTGTGCAAAACTGGCATTCCTACATCAGGGACACCACTGACTTTTTACAGAAACTTCGGCGCATGCAATAAGAGGTGCAGGACAATTGGCTGTTATGCACTATAGATGTCACAGCACTGTATACGTCCATACCCCATGAGGCAGGAATGGAAGCAGTAGAGTGGGCACTACTACGATCACATGATGTCAAGGCAGAAAAGTTACTACACTTTTGCTTGAACCATAGTTATTTCTCATGGCAAGGCAACTATTATGCACAACTCACAGGAACATCTATGGGATTTTTAGGGGCACCTGCATATGCCAACATTTTCAAGGCCCAATTTGAAGATCAACACATTATGAGCAATGCTAGGTGGCAGTCTAAAATAGCCCTGTAATGCAGGTTAATTGACGATATTTTCATCATTTGGACGGACACAAGAAACAAACTGGAAGAGATGATACAATCATTGAATACACGCAACCCCAGGGTACAATTTACATACACCATTGATGATAAACAAATCAACTTCCTTGATGTACTGGCCATGAAGAAATCCATGGGACAAGGATTTCAAACGGAAATATACACAAAGCCCACTAACCGCAACAACGCATTAGCTTTTTCCAGTTTCCATCCTAGAAGTTTAATCAACAATCTACCATATTCGCAGTTCACCAGAATTAAAAGGATTTGCTCAGAACAAGCCATAGGCACTCAAAAGATTGCAGAATATAAGCAAAGATATGCCAAAAGAGGCTATCCAGAAGAGAAATTGCAGGAATGTATGACAAGGTTGAACAAGAAAGAGCGAATGGAACTATTCAGCAAAACAAATAGGTCCAAGGATAATACAATAGTGTTTGTGTCCAAATTCATAACATGTTCACAAGCCATCAAAAGAATTATTAATACAAGGTGGGAGCTCCTGGAAAACGAACCAGACTTCAATGACTTATACAAAAATAAACCACTACACGCCTACACAAGAGGAAAAAACCTGTGCGAATTACTGGCGACACCGGATAAGAAACATAATGAGGATGAGCAGAAAGGGACCAACAAATGCCTCAACTGCATACATTGTAATAATGTTATTACAGGAAACATTTTGTCACATCCCATCTTAGGAAGGAGTATACAACTCAGACATACAGCTGACTGCAACAAACGCAATGTTATTTACTGCACCAAATGCCCATGTGGAAAAGCGTATGTGGGAAAAACGGAACGGAAAATAAAAGTAAGACTAACTGAACATAAGAGTACGATAAGGACAAAAAATAAAACATCCAGTCTATCTGTTCATTGGCAAGAAGCTAACCCCTCCATATCTCAACTGAGGTTCCAAATAATTGAGACAGCGGCAGCGGCACCTGGAATTGACAATAGTAAGAAACTGTTACAATGGGAGATCTATTGGATCAAAAGACTGGATACACTGCTACCAAGAGGTCTCAACGATAGGATTGACATGAGCTGCTTTATATAAAGAATCACAAGGTCCATCTATTTATCGCTACAGGATTGAGATCATAATACCATGCAAGATATTTTCAAATACAACGCCCACATGTTATAGGAGATCACACACCATCACATTACCACACATCTTACATCAATAGAAGGCATGACAAACTCTGGTGGAGGGAATCACTGACACAAACAATAAACTAATAAAGTTTTGTCTTCACAATTTTATTCAACCGCAGATACTAGACAACGTGCAGGACTGGAGTTGTTGTTTTTTTCCGCCCTTCGAAGTTGCTGTTGTTTGTTTGACGATGGAATGTGTATTTGGCATTCCTCACCACACAGAGGAAAGTTCTTCCACATATCTTGTGTACATCACCTGAATCTCGTGCTCTTTTTCGTCAGTTTTTAGTTAGCCGTTCCCATTTACAGCATAGGAGCCAGTGCTCTGACTATTCAGGTTGTTTGGGTTTATCCCATCCACAGCACCGCTTGGTCGTCATTCTTTGCCTTTTTTCGGCAGCTATTCTTAACCCACTCTAGGTGGACATCATGATCCAGCATTACATGCATTACCATAAACATGCATTCCATTCAGATGATTAACCTTTGTCAGCTTCTCATTGTAGTATGTAGGTGTCAGTATTCTTATTCGACATCATGATCCAGCATCACATGCATTACTATAACTATGCATTCTTTTCAGATCTTTATTAACCTTTGTCAGCTTCTCATTGCAGTATACAGGTGTCAGTATTCTTATTCGACACGGTAACCATGTTCAAATATGGTGGCCGTTTTCGGCGCCCAGTCTTAGGCAGTGTAGACATCGGGAGTCTGTCTTCACTGTTAACATCGCGGCTCCTCACACTAAACGCGGCACTATGCTCACGAGATACTCAGCAGAACGCCAGAGACTCGTGCCGGGAGGAAATCAGCCTTTTGTTTACTGGTAAGCAGGGTGGACACGGATCCACTATACCACAGTTTACCGATGAGAATAGTTGGCAATACAGAATGTAGCAGTGATCCTCAGCACTTGGTTTTTAACGGAGGGGCAGAGAGACTCGTGGACATGTTTACAATTGGCATTTTCACCTCATGATGTTTTGAGAGTTTAGAGAGACTTCTGACAGTCATTATGGTTATGGGGCCTTCACACATGATCGTACTTTTGATGGAAGGTTTTGTTTTCACAGGGACAGTGATTACCTATAATTCATTTCCTTCAGCAACTGGACTCTTCTTGTAGAGGTAAGCGTGAGTACACGTATTTGACTACACTGGCGGGGCAGTGTGTTGGTGAGGCATTTACTTCATATCTTGGAATTTTCTCAGCAGGTTACATTACTGACTGGCTTTTAATATGGTTCCTACGTTGTGTGGGATCTCCAGAGGTAGGATGGGGCATTTTGACAAGTAACTTATTACACTTTGGAAAACACTGGGTGTATTAAAATATTGCTAGTCGCAGTGTGGTCATCAGTGCATGCTTGCTATACAGCATGCATACCCTGGATACCATTAACACTACACACTTACAGGCTTAAATTGATCAACAGAAGCATGAATCATGATATGGCATGATAATCCAAGGGTCCAAGTGGACCTTTAATACAAGCATGGTTGTTTGGGTGATTGAACATTTCTATGTTTTATTATTGTTTAATATTGCCAATTTCTTTTGGGTTTTCAGATATGCCCCAGAGGAAGGGACACGGACGTCCCGAAATGCATTGGGCATGAAAATGAACATGATCATAATATTGTGTATTATGTAACGTTTTGATGTTTCATTTATGTAAAATTATGTATCCAAAGAACTCATGATATTAAGTTGTTATGTGTGAAATAAGCATGTGGTACTTATTTCAAAGTATTACCAGGAGTACCAATGAATACTGATTGAATAAAAATAAGTATTCCTACGGAGTAAAGAGTAGAGAGTGTCACATTGTAAGCAAAAAAATTTTTCATTTTGTTTGTGAACAGTGCGCACCGCATCCAAGTCTATGCACTTGTTATAAACTGTTAGTTTCTGTAAACGTGTGTTGACAGCACACGCAGCGGTGCAGCACCACTTAGATAATTTGTTAAAAAAAATTCAAACGAGAAGGTGGAGTATTATGAGTGCACCCCTATAACACAAAACAGTCTCAAATATAAAACAGATAAAATGCTCCAGTGATAAAAAACTTTGATTACCCCGAAATGTCCACATTTTTCAACTTCCACTACATGTATGTCAAAAAACAAATCGCGTCTACCTGGAAAACCCCAAAAGCTTTATAATTAAAACTGTACATAAACAAAGATAACTCAATAGGATCCCCCCACGTTACATCTTACAATTACCAATTTTAATCCAAAGCTTGATTAAGTTTAAGAAGCATGTGTAACTCCCACAGCATCAAAGAAAAGCTCATAATGCGGCAACCTTTCACTGCTGTCCAAAAAGGCAACCTACAAGCCTATTAGAAGAAAGGTCTCTGCTGACTGTCAGTCAGAGAAAGGATGTACTTTTGTTTTGATTTCACCACCAATTCAAACAGGATTGTCTCTGCCTGTGTTGAGTGTGCCAAAATGCACCTATTAGATCATTTATACATCGGTATCAAGATTCATCAGCAAAGAGAATGTGTGCGTTTGAATTCCAGCTCTTCAACTCTGGAATACTTCCAAATCAAATCAAGGCCTATTCCTAGTCATAGCTCATCCAGCATAGCCGTAGTCTGACTTAAAATTCCAGTTTTTTTAAAGTCCAGCATAGGCAGTGCATGCGCTGTCCCTTCGAGGCATGCTGTATTCACTGTATGGGCTTACAACCCACCCATTGCCTTTTGATTCGTTCCTTCGATTGTCATTCAAAATTGCTTGCTTGCTAGTGGTTAATCCTTCCTCTTTGTCCTTCCTTTTTGTGTTTGGTTTCCTCCCACAGAGCATCGCCCAATTACTGTTAACATTCTGCTTCTGTGTTTATATGTTCATTTGGGGGACTATTTTGTTCTTTGATTCCTGCTCGTGCCACTGTTTGCCCGTCTTCGGTGTTTAAGCTTCAGCACCCGTACCTTAATTTCCCCGTCCCGTTCAAATACTGTGATGAAATGCCAGACGCTTCAGGCGCTGTGTTTGTAATCGGCTCTTTAATTTTCTCTGACTTCAAAGTGCGAGGATTTCCCCCAAACCCCTCCTGCTTCGCTGCTTGTTACTTTAGCGAGCCTCGGTCACTGGACTTTCAGCAGCCCAACCTTATATCACAGTTAAGGGCAAGGCTTGGGCAACTCCTGTCACATTTTCTCTGACGCTTGTTTATATAATGTGAACTCAAGCGACCTAAAGGTGTTGAGAGTGCTTTACATGAGCGCTATTTACATTACACAATATTCAGATTACTTTTTGGGGGCAATTTTATAGAGCGCAAACTCAACAGACCCAAAGGTATTGAAGCGCTTTACAAAAGCTCAAGATAAATTATACTAGGTCAGGTTAATTTTTGTGTTTTTAGGTGCGCGGAGATTAAGTGATGCTGATGCCTCCCCTGTTTATTATTTCCCTCTCCACCTGACAAATGGGAGCAGCATTTGTCCTTACCACCTCCTCCAATGTCGCTGCAAAATCCGCCCCACTGCCTCTTCCTGTCGTCCTCCTCCTCGCAGAGCTCTAATTTCAAAGTAAATTCACAGAAGCTCCCCAGGGAGTGTGAGGCATTTTTTGTTATATAATGTGATTTCGAGCGACCCGAAAATGTTGGGAGCGATTTACATGAGCGCTAGTTACATTACACAAGGTCAGATACATTTTTGGGGGCATTTTTATAGAGTGAGAACTCGACTGAACCAAAGGTATTGAAGCTCTTTAGAAAAGCTCCAGTTACATTACACTAGGTCAGGTTATTTTTTTGTTTTCAGGTGCGCGGAGATTAAGTGATACCGACACCCTGCCTGTTTATTCATTAAATTACCTCTACCTGACAAATGGGAGTTGCATTTGTCCCTTCCACCTCCTCCCATGTTGCTGCATGCCAGCCCGCTGCCTCTTCCTGTTGTCCTCCTCCTCTCAGAGCTCTAATTTCAAATCACATTCACAGCAGCTCTCCAGGGACTGTGAGACATTTTTTATTATATAATGTAAACTCGATTGACCCGAAGGCATTGGAGCGCTTTACAAAAGCTTCAGTTACAATACACAAAGTCAGGTTATTTTTTGTAGTTTTTAGGTGCGCGGAGATCAAGTGATGCTGACGCTGTCCCTGTCTATTCACTATTTCTCCTCTACCTGACAAAGGGGCATTTTGTTATTGTTGCTATGTCCAGTGGTCCTATACCCAGGGGACTGGGACAAAGGGCGGGCCAGGGGCTTGATGGTAAAGAATGGTGCGAGCAGTGTTTTGAACGCAAAACTCTGGAGAAGGGTGCCTGGGGAATAGAGGCCGGGGAGAAGGGATATGACTTCTCCGCCATTGGAAAGTACTTCACTGCTTTGTTTCATAAGCTGATCAGAACTCTAGTGATGTAGTCACACACAGAAAGTTATAGTGCTATTGTCTTGCATCCGGCACTTGTCTTCTGTCTATGCTTTAAAAAGCCTTGGAATGTGTCCAGAAATGTTTCGTGAGGCATGCATGTTTTCCTGAATCACACTGCATGACCCAGTGTATAGTAACTGTATAGCTCTTTAATCACTGGTGGCACAGCACCCAGGATAATGTGCTGCATGGCTAAACACTTATAAGGTCCCAAAGGCGTCTATTAGCTATGTCAATGCTTGTTTTCATTCTACGGATAGTCAAAAATTAGATGCAATAGTGGATAGTATTAATTAATCACTGCAATTAAAAACGGAACATGGGCGGTAACAGTTTAAGGGGCCTGACTTTCAAAAGTAAACTTACACTTTTGTGGAAGTTCATGATTGATTGTTATTCACAAAAGTATTTTACGAGTAGTACCTTTACGAATGCAGAGAATTTGCATATAAAATGACAAGACTCTCTTATTTTTTACGTGTAGAGACTCTGTAGCTGTAAAGATACTACTTGTAAATTACCTTTGTGAATAGAGAACAATCTTAAACGTACACAATATATTTGTAAGTTTACCTTTGTGAATAAGGCCCTATGAGTTTATGAAAGCTTTTCGTTAACCACAATAATCCTATTTTTTAAAGAAAATACATTCCTTACCTTCTTAATTTTGCCATCTCTCCTTCATCAATTAACATTGTCTCCGTTAGCTTGCTGAATCTACTGGTCTCTTTTTCGAGCTGTCCACGACTAAAATCCAGCTGAATCGCCAAACGAGTTTTCTGGTTCTCAAACTCCAACCTATTAATACAAATGATTGGCTTTTAACACTAATTTTTCATGGCTGTTCAATCAGGATACCCAGAAATGTATTCAAATACAAGGTGGAATACAAATATAATTCTCTGTTCCTACTCAAAAACGTGCCATCTTCAATTGGAAGCACGTGATCATTCTTGCATTTTACTATTTCTACACAATCAAAACTGGTACTTTATTTCAGACACACTGAAAGCATGAAAACTGATATCTCCCATACAAGAGACCCATCAGGTGTTCAGATGTTACTTGATCAAACACACCCACCCTCTTCAGTTTCCGATTGAGGAATGATTCCACTCGCCATCTTTTAAGTTATTCGTTTTTTAAAGCACACAGACAACCAAGAGAGTTTAACGGCTGAGAAGCCAGGAGGAAGGAAGCAAACATTGGCAAAACCAATAGTTCTGGCGTTACCAATCTGGTATGTTTTTTATTGCAGGTACATGCCACAAAAAGAAAAATAAACACATGCAGCCACCTATATTTGTGCTACATGCTTGAAATAAAATATAAAAAAGAAGAAACATTTACTGATGTAACAACCGTGTTAGTGATTCGTTTTTCTTTAAAGATAAGCCACTCAGTTGTGCCAAGAATGTTATTCTTTGTGAACGCGGCAAGAATAAATAACCAGCTAACAAAGCACTCAAATTGCAGGCACCTACAATTTTACCATGTCACAACAGTTTGTAACAGAAATTTCAAAATGATTTTTAAAAAACTCAACATTTGACTGTGAACCCAAAGCACAAGCAACATAACTAGCCTGTATTTAAAGTTAATATAAAAAAGTAAATAAAACACACTTTTAACCTGATTTGACTCTGAAGAAAAAGGAATTATTTTTATGCAGATGCAAACAATGTGCATATGTTTTATGAAGTCACTTACACTGGAAGGAGACAATGGATAAAATGGGCTGACTTAGCTTCTTGCTTGGATCGGCAGCAACCAATGATCCTGTTTCATTAAAAGGTGTGGCATGACTTAATTTGAAGCTCAAGAATCATCCTGGCTGCACAGTAGCCCATAGCACATACTGATGTAATCCCGAACAGAGGGAACAGAGGGAGCTGTTTTCGTTTTTGGGTGAGGACTCTCCACACCGAGATGTTCGCACGATTCTCTCAGATTAGTTTATTTTCTACTAGGAATAATTAAAATAGATATATTTAAATGAAGCTAGAATGGGTTTGCTTGGCATACCTGGAGACTGCAAACCCAGTGTCAGTTTAAGAAGACTACATCAAAATGCAGTAGTACCAACAGCCATTGAACTGACATTGACATCGCTGTGGGCGACATGATAAAATTAACCACCCATCCAAGTTTCTCCCCGTCACATGTGAAAGGTGCAAGTCATCTTTTAGTGCCCCTTTTACCAAGAATTTATGGTGTAAATCACAAGTCGGTGCTTCAGCCCACAAAGTGCCCAAGGCTTAGCAAATGTACTACCCCAGACTACAAACTGAGAAACTCAGGTAAGCGTAACGCTGGGGTACTTGTTGAACGTATTCAAATAAAGGAAATAACATTGAATGGTCTGCAAAAGCACAACTGTATCGAGAGAGAGAAAATCTCGTCATCGAGCTCTACAAAAACCCAATTACAGACTTAAGCTACTCGTTATATCTTCTCTGCATGTGCCATTATGAAAGAGGAATATATTGGACGCACCATGTTAAAAGAGTGTCAGTAAACTAACACAAAGAATCGAGTGATTATTCAAAATTGGACTGGCCCAAATGACACCTTAAACCAATGGTTATTAATAAATGGTCCAGGGACCACTGGGGGTCCGCAAAGCCTATTTAGGGGGTCCGTGACGGCTTAGAAAATTAAATATTAACAGATAAATAAAGTCTATATAAATGAAGAAGCAAAATGTACAGCTGAAAATTGGGAATGTGAAGGAATATGAAATTGGAGACTAAAAAGTAAGTTAGTATTCTCAGGTTGGTCCGTGGAAGCAATGCAGTGCGTCAAACAGAATATAGTATGGACAATGAGGGGCCTCTACTGAATTTAGAAAAGCTCCAACCTGCCTATTAAAATGTAAATATTGTCTTTTTTATATTTGTGTGTGAAATAAATAAAATGTTTAATCATTTGTTTGATGAATGTTTGTTTCTGTATATTGTGGGCCTGATGCACAAAAGTAAACTTACACTTTTGTGTAAGTTTACGATTTTTTGGAATTCACAAAGGGCTTTTACAAATAGTATCTTTACGACTGCACAGTCTCAGAACTCGAGGCGGAGACTCTGCACATAAAAAGATAGGCAGTTGTAAAGATACTACTTGAAAAATTCCTTTGAGAATTCCAAGAAACATACACTTACACAAAAGGCCCTTTGTGTATTGTTTTGCTGTTTATATAATCGAAAATGCTTAGACTGGGGTCACCGGCTTCCTGTAATGACTCAGTGGAGGCCCCCGGATACAGTGGAGGTCCCCTGATACCAATAATAAATCAGTGGGGGTCCCCGGGTTCCACTAATGATTAAGTGGGGTCCACAGAAGTCATAAGGTTAAGAACCACTGCCTTAGACATGTCACAGCAGATTTATTTAATATTTACCATTTCTGAACTGGGATGTGGTAGAAAGGCTCAAACCATACTTTTCCTTTAATCTATTAATCTTTAATCTATTACACCCCAAGGAAAACCTGAACCGACCCCAGGTAACGAATATTAGTATAGAGTGTGCCACTGCATTCCAATGGCTACCGGATCACTTCACTTAGGAAATGCGGCATGTTTGCTCAAGGAATGCAGAATTACAGACCATTCTGCAATTTTGTTTGTGTATCTGCTCTTGGCACCGGGTCAGCCTCTCATGTGCCTCAATGAATAAATAGTTAGATGTCACATCCAGAAGAGCCACACACAAACTGGCCAAATTCAGCAGACGAGACGAGTCAATCATTTTCTAATGGGAAATTGTTAGACCTGTTAGCCTTAGAGTGGTCTTCCTCCCAAACCTTTTTGCCTTACTCCTACATTTTTGCTGATCTTGTTTTTGCTGGCCTTAGGACTCTGTGCACTTTGCCAATGCTAACCAGTGCTAAAGTGCTTGTGCTCTCACCTTTAAACATAGTAAAATTGGCTTATACCCAATTGCCATCATTAATTTACTTACAATTCCTTAGTAAAGTGGCACTACATGTGCCCAGGGCCTGTAAGTTAAATAGTACTAGTAGGCCTTAAGCACTTATTGAGCCACCCACTTACAAAACCCTTTAAAACATGTCTCAGGTCTGCCATTGCGGCCTGTGTGTGCTGTTTAAACTGCCATTACGACCTGGCAAAATACACTATTTGCCACACAGAAACCTTCACTCCTAGAGTAGGCCCTACACAGCCCAAAGTGCAGAGTGCAGTCTTTTTAAAAAGTTGGACATGTGCTTTTAAGTTTTACATGTTCTGGTAGTGAAAAACTCCTAAATTCGTTTTTCATGACTGTGAGGCCTATCGTTACCACAGGATAACATTGAGTTGCCTTATTACATCTAATAAGTGCTAACTTTTGATTGGCAACAAGTAAAAAAATAAACCTTTCATGTTCGGTTTCTGAAATACTGTAATTAAAAATTATTTTTAATGGTAAGGCCAGATTTGAAGTTACAATTTTCAAAATGCTACTTTTAGAAAGTGATACAAAAGGGGATGATGGACGGAACGTTTGAGCCAATCAAACACTCACCCCCAGTCAACTGATCTGGGTTTAATCCATCATCATTCTTTAGCTCGCTCCACCACCCCAGTTCAGACATGGCCATATGCAAATCAGTCTGACCCTGTGCCTCATGGGAACAGTCCAGCACGAACTGCCAAGCCATGTCTTCCCTGGACCGGAAACAAGCATCCTAGGACCGGTTTCTGGCATTCCAGCCGTCATCAGCCAGGCTTGCTTGAATCCAGTGGCAAAGTGAGCAAGGGACCCACGTCTGGGCATACCCCCGCCAACTTAGGGCGAACAAAGCGATACAAAAGGGGACATTTTCCTGCCCTATTAATTTGGTGCCTGCAGCCTGTTTCTGGGTCACATGAATGGGTGAAGTTGGCAGTTGGGCTTTGTTTATTCTTCCCAGACTGCCAAACAATAGAGGGATTGGATGTGCTTGGATGGGCCATCAACTGGCAGGATGGGGAGGCGGAGCTGGGCGCAGCCCCACTTGCAAATGAATCTGTCCTGCTTTCACACAAAGGACTTGGACTTGTCACTAGTGCATTGTTCATGCAGCCAGTTTGGAGGCAGGGCAGGGGATGCAGAAAACTTCAAGGACTTCAAAGAGAAGTCTCTAGAAACATCCCTATTTCAAAGTGGGCACCAAGTATAAATATTGGATCCTCAGAGCCAACTCTTCAGTACACTCCTAGGCCTGTGGATACTGCAGAAGATGGACTGCTGTGCTGCTTAGCTGCCAGAAGGAGTGCCACTCTGCTGCCCTGCATGTTGAGAAGGAAGACTGGACCTGCACCTTGCATTCTAAGCAGAAATGACTACAAGGGTCAGCTGACTGGCCTCCTGTTTTGAGCTACATGGACATAAACTCCAGAGGCTCCCTGCAGCTGCACAGCTGACCTGCAACTGGACCTCCCCGAGGCATGCTGGCCTCTGCTGGAGTGAGTTTGTGACCCGAAGACGTGCCCCTCAGGTCCTGAATCCTTCTTGGCGCATCAAGTGAGCTCCTCTCCAAGAAAAAGGAGAAATCCTGAAGTTTTCGGCTCTTTGCAAACAGGCCCAGTCATGCCAAGATCTTGCAGCCTGCGCTGTCCCTCAACAAGAAGTCCCGACAAACCTGACTTTTTGCACCACAGCAACCACCAATGATGCACGGCAGCGTGAGATCTGCACTTTGCACGACAGCAGCGACAGGTCGCAGGGACCGCCGACGCGAAGTTCCAGCAACAACCATCCATGACACCAGACAGGATTTTCGCGCTACAGCGACAACTGTCCACGATGCTTGACCTGCTCTTCGCGCTATATTGACGACCATCGATGACGTTCTCTCTCCTCCCAGAGGCCCCTTCCACAGCAAATGGAACTCTTCACGTTGCACTTTGAAGGTAACTCTTTCAGCAGGATTAACTTGGTCAATGTATCTGACCCACGCTCTATCGCGGTCGGCCTAACCTTGTGACTTTCACCCGTTCTCACATCACCAGATAACCATGAGTGGTGCTTTTAGGCGCTTTACTAACTGGAAATATTTAGAATTGCATGTCTCCGGTTCTACTGATTTGATTTTTGTTGTTTTGGAGTCAAATAATTGATCAAAATGTATTCTATTTTTCTAAATTGGTGTAGCATTTATCTTGTGTTGCATTTTCACTTTATTGCTGTATGAAGTGCTGCATAAATACTTTACACATTGCCTCTAAGTAAAGCCTGACTGCTTTTGGGCCAAGTTACCAGAGGGTTAAGCACAGGTTAATTTGGGTTTGCTTGTGTTTCACTGGGACAGAGATTGTAGTTCCACCCCCCTCTAACAATAACCCAATTTCCAACAGAAATGTATCCATTTAGGGTTTCAACAGATGTGGAACTACCTATTTCAAATCCATATAGACTAGGCACTGAAGATGGCTGGCTGTAAATAGGGAGGGAGGCTGTCCGCTTGGTACTTGTAAATCTGATGGAGTACTTGAGTGTCACCAAAACAAATCTGCATCTCTGGCTTTTCTGCAACTTGCATCTGAGCTAGGGGTGAGAACAATAGAGATACACATATTGCAACACTCTCCAAAGAAATTCCAAATACATTGCCCAGGAAAAAGAATACCCTTGCCATCGTTGTTGAAAAAAAGACTGCACTTTGCATTTATCATGGAGGTCAAAAAATCATATGCGCCACAGGGTCTGGATAATCAGACAATGCCTCGTTGCATAATTTCCATTCGTGAGATGCAAATGTCATTGTGCAGAGGATAGCCACTTGAAAATTTTGAACACCCATATATAGCTGCCAAATAGGTTTCGTTATCCAGTGCCACAACCATAGTTCCACATTTAAAACTGAGGGTTGGGGGAAAGGGGGTTTCATTGCATTCAAGATGGCGCACAAGAGTTGAGTATTGGCCTGTGAAGCGACTAATCGGATATCAGTGGTCTTTCTAGGCGCCGTCGCACAAGTTACTAACTTGTGTAACGATATATCTGTAAGAGACAGTAGTTAGTGACAGATTCCTTACCTTAGAATATCCCCAGGCGTCAGGCTGGATCCGGAAAGTTTTGCGTAGCAGTACCCCTGCGCGTCGGTAGGCGTCGTCGTGCTGCTCCGCGTCCGTCGTCGCCGGGATGACGTCGCGGCCAGTACTTAGACGCCGCCCATGCGCGCTGGCGTCAGTTCTGTACACGACTTTCCGTGGCAGAAACGCAGAGCCATGCAAGAAACTGACACTGGTGTCTGAAAACTAGGGACCTGAAAGGGATGTCCTTAACCCTAGAAATCAGTTCGCAGAACGGGGAGGATGGGTGGGGCGGTAGGAATCTGTCACTAACTACTGTCTCTTACAGATATATCGTTACACAAGTTAGTAACTTGTGCATCTGAAAGAGACACGTTAGTGACAGATTCCTTACCTTAGAATAGATACCCCAGCAATACCAACCCCGGTGGTGTGTCTGCGAACAAAGATCAGACGAGGAAGTCTCGGAGAACAGAACGGCCAAAAAAGCTGTCTCTCCGGACTTGGCTGTCAAGGAAGTAATGCTTGGTAAACGTGTGCAGCGAGGCCCACGTAGCTGCCTGACAAATGTCCTGCAATGGGACACCACGTCCCAAAGCAGTGGTGGCGGCTGTCGCCCTGGTGGAATGGGCACGTAGCCCAACAGGGGGCTCCTTCTTAGCCAAAGAATAGCAGGCTTTGATACACAAGACAACCCAGCGGGAGATGGTCCGCTTGTGTACCGCCCAACCTTTTTTGGCGCCCACGTAGCCAACAAAGAGCTGGTCGTCCACCCGGAACTGTTATGTGCGGTTCAGATAGAAAGAAATCGCACGTTTTGGGTCCAGACGGTGGAGTCTCTCTTCCTCTCTGGAAGGATGCAGAGGCGGAAAGAAGGTGGGCAAAGTGATGGTCTGCCCAATGTGGAAGGCAGTAACCACCTTTGGCAAGAAGGACGGACGCGTCCTAAGAACAACCTTGTCTGGATGGACAGACAGAAAGGGGGGCTTGAAAGAAAGAGCCTGGAGCTCACTCACCCGCCGAGCGGAGGTGATAGCCACCAGAAAGGCTGTCTTCAGAGTGAGAAGACGAAGAGGACAGTTATGGAGAGGCTCAAAGGGAGCGCACATTAAAAAGGTAAGAACCAAGTTCAAGTTCCACTGAGGCATCACAAACGGAACAGGAGGGAAAAGGTGTGCAATGCCTTTAAGAAACCTGTTAACAACAGGGGACTTGAAAAGGGAGGGCTGATCAGGGAGCCTGAGGAAGGCCGAGATTGCACAAAGGTAGCCCTTGATGGTACCCAGGGCAGAACCCTGTTGGGCCAGAGAAAGAAGGAACAGTAGAACCTCAGAAAGAGGGGCAGAAAGGGGATTCACAGCCTTTGCTGTGCACTATGCCACAAACTTGTTCCACCTGTAGGCGTATACCACCTTAGTGGAGGGACGCCTGGCTGCCAGAATCACATCACAAACTTCGGGAGGCAAGTCGAAAGGAATCAACTGCCGCCGCTCAATCTCCATGCAAGGAGGTGGAGACTGGACAGGTTCGGGTGGAGGACCGTCCCCTGCTGCTGCGACAGAAGATCCTCCCGAAGAGGCAGACGGATCGGGGGATCGATGCTCATACTGAGTAGCACGGGATACCAGACTCTTCGAGCCCAGTCCGGGGCCACAAGGATGACTTGGGCCCGTTCGCGCCGAATCTTCTTCAACACTCTGGGTAGAAGTGGTATAGGCGGAAAGGCGTACAACAGACCACAACTCCACTCGCGACGAAAAGCGTCGCCGAGCGCGTGCCGCCTTGGAAATTCCAACGCGCAGAACTGCTGACATCGCGCGTTCTCTTCGGTGGTGAATAGATCTAACCAAGGCTCTCCCCACTGTTGAAAGAGACCTTGCACCACCTCCGAGTGAAGACGCCATTTGTGATCCATCATGCACCTGCTGTAGTGTAGTTCCTATTTCCCTAATAGGCTCTGCGCATTGGAATAATATAACCTATAGGTTTGACATAGGACTAAGGTCGGTATGTCCCTATCGATTATATTAAACTTAATTACCTGTGCCAGCTAGCTCAGAGGCCACTAGAAACTCCTTGAGAACAAGAAGGGAGTAGTTTCTGGCAACCGAAAAACATGACAACTTTGTTTCCCTTTAGATGCGGAACATGTCTCAGAATCGTGGAAACAATAGATAACAGTTTCACTCATTCAATCGTGCATGCTTAGTCTCTGCAGAGTTACACAGAAAGGAAAGACGGGCGTTTCAATAAAAAGGGTTTTATTGAACAGTCGTTTCTCGTGTAAGAGATATGTGCTGTTATGATCACAAGACAGTATGCAAGATAAATAATGTACAGCATAAGCAGTAGAAATAAATAATACTGCGCTAGCATTATCTTTTAGCATAAATTCACGTACATAAATAACATGAGCTAAGAATGCGGGTACTCATACGATGGGTCTCTAAGCTAGTTCTACCCCAGTGTACCTAACCTAGTCTAGGTGTAGGGAAGAGTAGGTGGAGTATTCTCCAGTATGGTAGACTAAGAGTGTGCTAAGTCTAGTATGCCAAGAGTCCCTCTAGGGTCTAGTCAGCTCCATACCTTGAGAATGAGAGAGGTGGGAATCTCCTGCCGGATCTTGGAACTCTAACACCCCGCGAAGGGAGTCAGAACACTGGAAGCTGGATTCGTCTGCGTGCAGGAATGACAGCGTCTTCTCAGTGCGCCAGGCCGGGATACGGGCTCCTCTGAAGTCGAGGTCTCCTCTATCTTGCTTGGGCAAGGGAAGGTATATTTATACCTGGTAGGTGTCGAGGAATGTTAGCATTGATGTGAAGTCGGACATAGGAAGACATCAGGAATGAACCCTTAAGGTAGAACGGTTCATACATAATAGATGAGTTCTTGGAGAAATCAATAGTCCTGTGCTAGGGGAACTCCCGAAGCTTAAGGGTCTGGTTTCTAAGAACTCGTTGTGACGTTAGGGTGGACGGATGTCGGTAACCATGCCTGTATTTGGAGTGCACAGTTAATGCCTAAATAAGGACAGGGTTTCTATGCCTATATAAGGGCAGTGCGAATTGTGCCTATATAAGGTCATGATTCAGGAAAACCTATATACGGACCCCTAAAGCGGAATACAACACCCACTCCATCTTCGAGTGAACGATAATACTAAATGCTAAACATTTAAATGCTAAACATAAAATTGAGTACCACATATTACTAAAAACATTTCTAAAAGCATTTTTAAAAGAAGCTTAAAAACTGTTGAAATACCAGAGATACTGTACATTTAAAGCATTGTTTTCATTCTAAGCATATAATGGAAATAGAATGCAACGTGAATGAAACAGTAATATATACATATGATGAAAATGGTCGATAAGTTCTTAAAATCAAAGCCATTTGTATATCATGGAAGTAAAGGAAATTGTAGACAAGTAAGGTGACAATGTGTCCCTGGAAGTATTCAAAGAAGTCTGTTTTATAAGGCTAGTTCTACTGTAAGCAGATTGTTCATTTTCCATGTCATTTCATAAATTTTAAAAGAAAAAAGTTCAATTCTGGGAAAAGTTCCAAGTTTGAAAAATAGGAAGGCCAAATTTCATTGTTGCCCTGGTACACTGTGAGCCGAATCAAAGTCAGTGTATGGGTCTGGCGTAAACATTAGATCATCTATTTCCGTAGCCAAAATATCATCCACCGAAGTCGGTGACATTTGGAACACCTCGTTCAGAATGTTAATTGCACAGAGATCAGAAACATCGCCTTCAGCAGAAGATGCAATGTTCGCGTCCGTTGTTACCTGTGTGCCCGTTGATCCATCTCATACCTCAGCAGCAGCCGGAAGCGACTGTGAGATCTCAATGAATGCCGCCATCAGGATTGGAAGCCGCTGTGGACAACACACAGCATGGGCCGTTATCGGGTCCAGCAGAGTATCGATATCCGTTGGCATGACTGATGTGAGTGTTAGACAGGTGTCTAGCACGCATTCTTCACCGCAAAACAGGCAGCGTAGAACAGGTAAGATGCAATCTTGCCAGATTGGTCTGAATGACAGGAACCACGTTGTATTAAGTTCCCGTAGACGAGGCATGCCCAAAAGCTGTACTATTCGCTCACGGCATTTCCGTTCAATGAGGGCTTTCTCCACATCGCTCGGAGTGATGTTGGTGAAGAGGCTTGCCATAGCGTAGTAGGAGGAATAGAAACAGGATTCCTGCAACAAGTGCTAGAATTAACGGCACACCACCAAACACCGAATGTGCGAAGTTTGGGATGATTCCGAGGACAGCCTGAAAAGGTGCTAATAGTCCGGAACAGATGGTCTTAAATACATGTACAATTCCGCTTGTATCTGACATGTTAAAGATACGTCCTATCATTTCTACGAAATGTATAGGGCAGTTTGTACTAATTAAAGCTTGTATCTCAGCCGAAGTCCTTGCAACTTGTAGATGATAGGTTTCTTTGGCCGAGGTCAAAGGCACTGATTGTTGTATAAGCATGGCTTTCATTCTGCTTAAAGTATCAAATCGTATAAAAGAGACATTCAACGAAGGCCATAGAGGCGACTCCCTGACTGTGTCTATTGGGGCAAACAATACTTGCATACAGCAAGTGACCCTGGAGTTGACCGTTACTAGATATGGGATGCCTGGCAACATGCCACAGCAACTCTGATCATTCAACATGAGGTAACTCCCATTAGAAAGTTGTCCAAACGTTGGATTAATCACAGCAGCTGGTGTACCCTGCTGGTGGCAGAACCATTACAAGCCCCGTGTAAAGAAATGTCCTGACAAATCAGTGAACCGCTTAGTGCACTTTCACAGTATGTACCGCTTAGAAACACTTCAAGATCCCCACTCCAACATCTATATGTGTAAGGTAAATTCCAGGATGTCTTAATGTATTCTTTACCCAACCTTTCATATTTGCCTGCTTGCATCTGTTTAAGGCAATACTGAAACTGGAAAGTAGTCACAGGTAGACTAATTTTGCCATGAATAAGCCATTCTGTAGCTGGTTTTTCTGCCACTGTGAATGGTAATTTTTCAAGTTTTTCAATGCTCAGTACTGTATACTTTGCTCCCCTTTGTGCCAGTTTGATCTGTTTATCAGTTAGATTCTATTCTGCAAACAGAGCTGACGTTTTGATAAAACGCCAAGGCAACTAGCCCGCACGCAAAGATTGCAGCGTCCAGCTTAATAACATAATAGAACGTAATTGAGACTGGCCTTGCTGTAACATGGCTAAATCTTGTTCCAGTATGTCGATAGCAGAGGATACAATACTGTCCAATGAATACATTCTGGAGGACAAAGTTGTTAACTCATCGTCGACCACAGAGAGAGTTTTCTCTAAATTAATACGATCAAGTTCACGTATTCGTTCTGCGGCCTCCATCTGTGACACCTTCCATGCTTCATTATAAGCAGCATAAATGCCGGCATTTATGAAACGTTTTTGACGCGGTTTTTGTGGTCCAAGCAAGAATTCCCTAAGGTCTGCGTCTTCTTTAAGTAAAGATAAGTGTTGTTTCACATCCTTAAGTGTAGATTTTTGCAGCCAATCAAGGCATAATTTTCCTACACTGTATGTTGTTACTACCCCCGGATGCTGTCTTTGGACGTATCTTGGGTCTGGCCTGTGAATAGAAAACCCCTGTGTTTTATTCAGGAATCTGTCTTGACAGTTGTTTGTGTCTGTGGGCCAGATCAACCATTTTCTCCAATCAGGATTTGTTCTGTTGAGTTGTAGTATGGTGTCAACTGTAACCGCTGCTTGTGTATTATTATCACTTGCAGGTGTTGGTACAAAAGGATTTTTCATGTCTTTGATCTTGGCTAACCCAAGGCAAGACGTTTGTTGGACAGTGTCATTCAAAAACATTATTTGTTGAGGGACGATACAGGCTCTAAATAAAGCTTCTACCCCCTGCACTTGCCAATCTTTAGTACCCCAGACAGATTTTGTGTCTATTGTGTCTTTCCATAAGTCGAAACCCTGTCTAAACAGTTGGGCAATAAATGTTGCAGAGTAAATCTGTTTTGTATTTGTTAACATAATTTTCAGTCCTGTTTTGTTTACATTTTTATAGTAAAATGTTTCTGGATCAGATGTATTGTATCCTGAAAAATATGGAAACTTTTTAGCAAATGTTTTTGAACTACCTTTTGGTGGTGTAGGACAATGCTCCCATTGGTTAAACATAAACACATTTCTAGGTGTTGCAGATTTATGCAAAAAATGATGACCATAGTGGTTATAGCAATACAGCTGTTCATAATCTGATGAACCCTCTAAATATTCATTATTAGAAAATGCAGCAGATTTTTCTAGGTCAAACATCATATCATTCACAGTTTCAAAGTCCCAATCATCAGAAAAGGTACTGGATGAAACAAAATCACTTAGTGAGATCTTAAATAAATGTGGAATGTTCAAATGTTCCGTCGGGCCAAAAATATCGAAATCTGTTTTGTCCCACACTATACCATCCTGTATAGGAACGGCTGTGATGTTCACTGCAGACAAGTCTCTTGTTTCACGATGGGATGATTTGTGAGGTTTCAAAAGTAAGTTCACTTCTTTTCTTTCAATGTCCAAATGGATTTATCTCCCATTTATAAGCACGCTCATAGTCATAACCAAAGCTAGCCAAAGCAGGAAGAAAAATATTCCAGAAATAACCCAAAGTTCAATCCATGGTGAAACTAGATAAGTCTTTTTCAAAAAATGTAAAAAGTCTTGTACTTGCTGTTTAAAAGTTTTCGATGCTGGCGACGTCTCGGGCTCACTTGGATCCTCAGAAAACGTATCAAAGTTAATGAAATAGCCAGAAGCATTTCTGTCAATTGTTGGAATTGCACCAGGATTTGTAGAAATCGCTGGGACCAGTTGATCACTTGTTACATTGGTGTAGACAGGTGTATTCGGACGAACTGTTACTTGTGTTTCAAGAGGGATGAGTTCCATATCATTGTTGCTTAGTCCTTCATCTGTCACTGCTGAAGTCTCGATGGTTATCAGTCTTTCAGTCTGAACCTCTTGGATAGTAGCGAGAGGAGTGTGTCTGCTACTAGGTCGGAGTCAACGAGGCCTACTATTTAGTATTGGCCACATACTGTGGTTTGATGAGGTCGATGGACACAAATCTTTTCTCCTTTTTTCCAGCAAGGGGCGGCAGAAGTACTGTTCTTGTTCCGTGTATGGCTAGGACAGGTACTGGTTGTCTGTATGAAGGCCCAAATTCCTTCTTGTCCGCAATCTTTTCTCTGACTAGATCCCCAACTTTTGGAATCCAGACAGGCCTTGCTGGGACCGCCGGTTTTTCCCTAGTGGTGGTTGGCTGCAGGAATACGTTGCTTTCTTTCGTTCTTAATTCGTTTAAGTCCTGTAAAACAGCCAAACGATGTTTGATATCAAAGGGTTTATTTTCCACCACTGTGCCACTGCTTTCCAGATCTGGCACCCACATTCTTGTCCCAAATAGGACCTCATATGCAGTGACCCCCCTAGAGAACTTCTTGGCAAGTTGTTTAATGAGCGTTGGACCCCATATAGATGTCTGACCCACCCATCACCCGAACCTAATACCCTAGCTGTTATAGACTGCTTTATGTCCCGGTTTTTCCTTTCCACAACAGAATTTCCCTCAGGATGAAACGGAGAGGAGTACCGCAATGAAACGCCCAGACTGGCCATGGCGTCTTTGTAAGCCCGAGAGCTAAACGCAGGGCCCTGGTCAGAATGTAGAGTGCCTATTGCGTATGTGCCGATAAAGACTCGCAAATCTTTTATAACAGTTCGAGCGTCAGCCGAGCGCTGAGGCCATATCCATAGGAACCTAGAGCAAGAATCCACTGCGACCATGATATATTTATAGTTACCGTCCCTTTGCAAGGGACCGCAGTGGTCCAGGTAAACACAAGCTAATGGTTTGTCTGAAATTAACAGGGGTGTCTCGCGCAGGACGTTTCACTGTGGAGACTTTCATCTGTTGGCAAATTTCACATTCCAGAACATAGTTCTTGGTCTGCTTCCTAATGCCTGGCCACCAATATCTTTGTGTCAGTAAAGATACTGTTGCGGAAATGCCTGCATGGGCAGAGGCTATCCCTTCGTGTGCTGCTAGGATTAGTCGTAATCTGCGTTCCTTGTTTGGAATTACCCTATCCCCCACTCCAGGGATTCGAGCAAAAGGAACGTTGTTCGCATCAATTACATAAGAGTATTTGAGTGGAAACTTTTTTGGTAACGCTGCACCACTGCCTTTGCTCGTAGCATTGACAGCCAACATTATCTCACTGTCTATTTTCGTTTTTGAACAAGTGATCGCAGCTACGGAAGCCCTCTGAACAGCCCCCTTTGCGGCTTCGTCAGCCAATGAATTCCCTGCAACGTGAAAGCCATCACGTTGATGACTCAGTGTATGGATCACGTGAGCCTTTGGTAGTTCGCTTTTTAACTGAACTACTTGTTCCCAAAGCGTTTTATGCTTTATTGTGCCACCTTTTGCATCTTTGAACCCGTTTTCAAGCCAAGTTTGTATATATTCATTATACGACTGTACACAGTAGAAAGAATCGCACACTATGAGTGTGGGGAATTCTCGATCTATACTTTCAAGTGCCAGTTTGAATGCTTGTAGTTCAGCTCGCTGAGCTGTACAATCTCCTAGAGATTGGGTTTTTGTGACCATAGGTCTGAAGTTGCCATCTCGCATGCGACCTTTAACGATTGCACACGCTGCACTGTAAGCTTGCTTACTCCCTGTTGCGGGTTGTGCTGATCCGTCAGTGTAAATCATGAATTCGAAATGATCGAGAGGCAGAATCTCAGTAGGCAGAGGACATTCATGTTCATATTGCAGGAACGCTTGTGTTTTTGAATCGGGATCAAAAACATATTCAACATCTGTTGCAGCAAGAGAATTAACCCATTGTATCCATCTTGGATGTAATGCTTTAGCATTTGGAATGCTTGCTTTTGTTACCGCCTCTAAGGCCGGAACTGGGGTTTACGACAAGAATGCGTTTCCCTTGGGCTAGAGCTCTTTCTTTTGCTACAGCGGTTTGAACTGCTGTCAGAATTTTTTCTGTTGAAGTGAAGCGCATTTCTGCTTGTGTATACAAGTGTGATTTGTATGCAATTGGTACTTTTTCACCCTCATTAAATGTCAAGTAGGTGAATCCGCATTGACCCGAAATTATTCGGATCACTAAATTGCGTTGACTTGCGCGTGTTTGTAAGTGATTTGTTGCTAACATGTTAGCCTGGAGTGAACGCAAGATTTCAGTGTGTTCTTGTGTCCAGTTGTTGATTGAAAAATCAGGTTTGATTAATGCGTAGAGAGGTTTAACCCTTTCTGCGTAATTTAGAATGTAAGTTCTTCCAAAATTTAGGAAACCCAGGATGGATTGTAAATTTTTCAGCGTCTTTGGAGGTTGGAGCAGCGCACACCTTTCTAAAAAGTTGGCTCCCAAGCTCTTGACTTCACTTGAAAGCTCATATCCTAGAAACAGGACATTGAGATGGGCAATTCTGGACTTTTTCAAGTTGAATTTGTAGCCCTCAGAGGCGAAGCCCAGTATAATGGTGCTCACCCTGTTCAAGTGTTTGTCCAGGTCATCGTCTGTCAGATAGATATCATCGACATATGACAATGCCTCATTGTCATAAATTTGTAGTAACTCCGTTACTCTCGCTGAGAATAACCCCGGGCTGTTCTTGAACCCTTGTGGGAGTCGACAAAATTGACGCTGGGTCCCCATTATTGAGAAAGCTGTTAAGTACCTGCTTCCAGGTGCTATGTTTTGACAAAAGAAACCATTTGAGATATCTAATGTGGTTTTGTACTTTTTACGCACAATGTTATTCATTAATGCTGTACTATGTGCATTTTGCACTGCAAATGTTTTTGAACAAGTGGTTAAGTGTCTGTAATCCAAAACTAGACAATATGTATTGTCTGGTTTGGAGACAGGAAACAAAGGATTGTTCATTGAAGAGGTGCATGTTTCAATCACCCCCTGGTATTCAAGTTGATCTAAGATCTCCCTGACCTGTTTTTTAGCTTCTTGCTTTATTGGGTACAGCCTTTGTGCAGTAGGTTCATTTTTCAAATGTATTTTATGGTGAGGTGAGTCCTCATCCCATCCTACATGATTTTTGTATAATGCTGGGGCCTGGAGCGGGGGCGTGGTCTGCAGCCCAAGATGGTGGTCGCTTAAGCGACGAGCTCCGGGCCGGGGCACCTATCTGCCTATGATCCGTCATTCCCTACCTCACTAGTCAGCTGCTTACATCGCTGACCGCTGGTTCCCAACAACCGGCTGCCTCGAACGCGCTTTCCGGCTCCCGGAGACCCCGGGAGAGTGGACTTCTGGACGGCGCTCTCTGGTGCAACTCGAGGCCTGGTGCGGAGGAGGAGCCTTGTCAGCCCCGGGCTGGCCTATGGACTGGCGAGGCCGCGTGAGACTAACTCCGGCTGCGGTGTCTGCTCGAGCCCCCGGACTGAGGCCTCCCCGCCCGCCTTCCATAATTGCTGTCGGCTGGATCCGCCTGGCACGAGACTGTCCGGGATCGCCTGAGTGATCTGTACTCCTGCTGCTGCCTGGGTGAGTGGAGTGCACACCAACACCTACGGGCCCTACGACCTGCCGCTGCCGGCGGAGGGGCCCCTGCTCTCCAAAGGACAGATTCGCGCCACGCGTCGGTGGCGGTCCCCCTGCTGTACCCACGGTGCCTCGCTCAGCTGACTGGTCAGTACAAGGGCATACGAGGGCCTCTCCGGCGCATCGGTAGCGCTTGCTGCTGTCTGCAGAGCCGCCACACGCAGCGCATCGGAAGCGGGTCCCCTGCTGTGTCCGCGGTGCTCCGCTCAGCGGGATGAGGATTGTGATGCGTAGAGACCGGTGACCGTCTTGTGTCTCCGCTTTTCCCCCCCTTTCCTCTAAAACGGTGATATAGTGGCGGCCGATGGAGCTGGGTTGCTGAACCTGTGTCCCACTCAGTGAGGGTCTGTGGGCTTATGCTGGCTGCGGCCTGTGGACTGGTTTGATTCGAAACTGCGGGGACTGGCAGTTGTGTATACTTTGGCCCCCTGTTCAGCTTACTGCTGTCCTGCCTGGGCGGAGACTGCGCTGATTCACCGGGGAGACCCGTGCCACCACCGAAGCCGAGGTACGTGGAGTGCATGTTGATACCCCACGAACGCACTGCCAGTTCGTAATAGGAGCTGGGCGTCCAGCACATCGAGTCCTCACTCACTTTCTTGTTGGCTGGTCCTTGGTCCATCGGTGGTTATATTATACTTGCCACCGCGTGGTCATCGCACTGCTGCGCTCCGACCCCGACCATGGGCAAAGGGAAGCCCAGAGCGGCTACTAGGTCCGGGAGGACGGGCTCCCTCTCTCCTACTTCAGGACACTCATCCAACCGATCACACCATGCAGAAGGAAGTATCGGTACCACCGCCTCAGTGGATAAACTGGACATGATTTTACAGGAAATCTGTGATTCTCGCTCTGTACTAGAAGCGCAGCTGGGCATGATATCAGTTGATCTCAATTTATTGAAAGATGATCATAAAAAATTAGCTGATAAAGTTCAAACCGTTGAACAAACTGTAGAAACCATGTTACCGCAGGTGAAAGCCCATGAAGAACAACTCTGTCACATGCGCCAACAGATTGATTCTCTCCAAGCCCGGGCCGGTGATGCAGAAGGGCGGGCACGCCGCAACAACCTCCGTATTGTTGGATTACCGGAGGGAACGGAGGGCTCCAACCCCACGGACTATATAGAGTCCTGGCTGAAAAATAGCGTGGCCCCGATCGGACTATCCGCACACTTTACAGTAGAGCGGGCACACCGTGTCCCCACACGCAGACCAATACCTGGCGCCAACCCACGTCCAATATTAGCTAGGATCTTGAACTATAGAGACCGGGATCGCGTGTTACAGGCGGCGAGAGATAACGGCCCATTGCGGATTGATAATGTACAGGTCTCCATATTCCCTGATTACACCCTGGCTGTACAGCGAAAAAGGTTTTCCTTTATGGAGGTAAAAGCCCGGGTCCGGGCAGCAGGCCTGACGTTTGCTCTACTGTTCCCAGCAAAACTGAAAATCATCTATAATCAGCGCTCCTTGTTTTTTGATACTCCTGACAGTGCATGGGATTGGATGGACAAGACCTTCCCTGATGTTCAACCTACTAGACGGATGGATTCCTCACAACCGAAGTCACAGCGCCCCCCTCGAAGACGCAAAAGGGGGCTCCTTACCCAGAGTTCAGCCACTAGTCCCCCGCTTCGTCAACAAGTGATGGAGGGCAGGCGTGGGGCCATTCAAACCGCCACAACCTTTCGTACGTCTCGCCCATCCATCAGTACCAGTCCGTCCGAAGATGCTAATACGGACTCGGACTCTGACGGCAACGGCAGCGTTGCGTTGTTTCCCTCTATAGGCACGCAACTTAGTAATGATCCGTTGGCGTAAACTGTTTGTATGTTATTGGATACAGGACCCCGAAGGTGACTCCCAGTCCACTTTCAGTCACTGGTACAGCTTGTTGTGTCATTATTACAGGCATGCTTACTTATACCACTTGTAGTATACAATGTTCCTAGTATGTATGCACAACCGATAGGGATGTTTCAGAAAGTCCCCTGGCCCGGCCCGCGTGTTGGGCGATTTTATATATAGCTCATTGTAATTGTTTGGATATTGATAGTGTTGGCGACCTTTCCCCGTAGGCGTTAGCAACTGTTAATGTAAAGTATGTTCTTTTTGTTTTCATGGTTTGGTCGAACGCAGTTTGGTCTTTGGACCCAGTATTGGGATATTATTGAGTTAATTGTATTTTTGCCGCATGGTCTGGGATTTGGGGGTGGGTATGTGGGGGGTGGTGGTGGGGGTGGGAACCGGGGAGATCTCTCAATATTTATCAATGATGTCTACTGTCAAATCTTATACTTTCATCTCATGGAATGTCCGGGGTATGGGAAATATCACTAAGCGGCACAGAATAGCTGCGCAACTACACCGCCGCAAAGCTCGCATAGTATACCTCCAGGAGACTCACCTGGTTCCCGCCGAAACTATGAAACTACAAAAAAGGTGGCGGGGTCAATTTTATGCGACTGCATATTCTGCCTTTTCTAGAGGGACTGCAATATGGATTCGGGCGGGATTCCTTTCTCCCTTAATGAGAGTAAAATTGATGACCAGGGTCGGTTTGTCCTCCTTCTTGGAACATTGGATGGTAGACAGGTAGTGTTGGGCTCCCTTTATGCTCCGAATACAGATCAAGAGGCATTCTTCACACGGGTCTCTCGAGCACTTTCAGAATGGTCACACTTCCCATGGTTCTTGGGTGGAGACTTAAATGCGGTATTTGATGTGGATCTTGATCGATCTCATCCTCCCTTATCTAGTACAGCAGCGCAATTACAGGCTGTTAACTTGACAAGATGGGCACGAGGTTGGAATTTAATAGACATATGGAGGTCCCTACATGTTAATATGCGAGAATATTCCTTTTATTCTTATCCACACAAATTACACACTCGATTGGACTACTTCCTTTGCACTCCAGATTTAGCCCCTTCCGTAGCGCAGTGTGGTTATCTGGGCAAAACCTTATCTGACCATAATCCCATAGAACTATCACTGACCTGGGGCCGTTCCCCCGCTCCTAACCCAACGTGGAGAATGCAACCTATACAATTGGAAGATCAAGTTTATCGGGCCGCCTTAGCTACGGCTATCACTACATATTTTATAGATAATGAGGGCACTGCCTCGTCCAGATCCTTTGAGTGGGAGGCCTTCAAAGTGACCATTCGCGGGGTCTCCATGGGAACCTTGGTGGGCTCGTGGAGGGAAACGATTAGGGATATAACAGACCTGGAAGGGGAACTACAGGCTCTGGAGGTAGCTGCCCAGAGGAGCAATGAGGGTGTAGAGCCGCTGCAGACCGCTAGGATTAAGTACGCGGAATTACTGGAACGCTTGCAACTGATTAGATTTTCATGCCTACACACTGCGTACACATTCCGAGGCGGATAGAGCAGGCACATTATTAGCACGACTGATTAAACCTTCAATGACCCCCACTCCTATCTTGGCGATACATACAGTCCATAACACTTTGGTTACTTCTCAAGCTGCAATTAATGCTGCATTTCAGGAACACTATGCTCGCTTATATACTGCCCCCCTCTTGGATATGGCCGCTACAACAACTGATTTCCTGGCACAGATCCAACTTCCTACTATATCAGCTTCAACCGCCGAAGACTTGGCAGCTCCGATTACTACAGCAGAGATTCGTAGGGCGGTTACTGCATTAGCTCGTAATAAAATGCCGGGCTCAGACGGCCTCCCTGTGGAGTTTTATTCCACTTTTGCAGATACACTGATTCCTAGATTACTGCAACTTTATACCTCCTCTTTCGACGAAGGTGCCCTACCTCCCACCACCAGGGAGGCATTAGTTACGTCTCTATTAAAACCTGATAAGGACCCGACTGAACTTCTGTCTTATAGACCACTCTCGATTCTTAATACAGAATACAAGATACTTAGTAAGGTTTTGGCATCGCGGCTCCTTCCGCTACTTCCCCGATTGATCCATACGGATCAGTGTGGGTTCATACCCCAACGCAGTACCTCACTGAATATTCGTCAGCTTCATGCCTTGTTGCATACAGCGTCGGAAACTTCACCTCTTGCCGGCTGCCTGTCATTGGAAGTCCGTCAAGCATTTGACACCCTAAGCTGGCCTTATATGCTGGCTGTATTATCCAAATTCGGACTGCCTCAGTCATACTGTACTTGGGTCAGATTGCTTTATACTAACCCCACAGCTCGTGCTAAGACAGGCTCGAGCATCTCTCCCTCCTATACTGTTTATCGGGGAACGCGCCAGGGCTGCCACCTATCCCCCTTGCTTTTTGTGTTGGCCCTCGAGCCTCTTGCACACTATCTGCGTCAAGTTATGGTTCCTTATGGCATCCCCCTCCGGGGTGTGATTCATTCGGTATCACTCTACAACGATGATATGTTATTATATTTTCGAGATCTAACTGGAGACAAACGCACGGTAGCTACTGTTTTTTCTAGCTTTGGGGAAATATCTGGCTTATGTCTTAACGCCTCTAAATCAGTTGCCTACTCCTTTTATGATACTTATACCTCTCCTTATTTGCAATTTGGTCAGATGCAATTTAGAGTGGAGCCTGTTACTTTTAGATATCTGGGTATCTACATATATAGATCCAATGCAGATACCATAGATGGTAATGTGGTGCGAACAATCAATTCACTACGTTCCCAGATTACCTTCTGGAATACGTTACCATTGACAGTGGCGGGCCGCTTGGCGGTGTCTAAAATGGTTATGTTGCCCAGACTACTTTATCATTTTGTGAATCTACCGGTTATCCTCCCGGCCTGGATATTTAAAACACTCGATACCTTGTTGTCCTCTTTAATTTGGGGGTGGGTAGACACAGGTTAGCGTTGGCTAAGTTGCAGTTACCTAGTAATGCGGGGGGACTGGGAGCACCTGATTTTAAAACATATTGTATAGTCGGACAATTGCAGTGGCTGGCATATTGGTTGGCGGGCAAGAATTTATTTGAAATTGGGCAATCCCAAGACTTTCTACAACGTGGAACCCTTCAATCACTGCTATGCCCGGGTGCGACGAAACTGCGGGATCCTCCTTATCTTCTGCAAGTTGCATTACACTATTGGAAACAAGCCCATAAATTAGCAAAGCAGCCCTTTCCGTACGCCCCGAACATCCCGCTCTGTGGATTACCTACCAGGCGCGGGGTAATATCAATGAGTCGGATAAGAGGGTGGACACGGATGGGGGTGGGGACAGTTGGAGAGTTTTTCCTGGATGGACACCTGATGCCCCACGAGGAGTTTGTACGTAATCATTCTGTGCCTAGTACATTGTTTCTCACTCACGCAGCAATAGTCCACTTTATTCGGAAATATTGGTTTATAGACCAGGGGGAACCTCCAACTTTCCACTTATTGAAATCTATTCACATAATGGGACATGGCCGTCACTTGGTTCGTTGGCTCTATCGGGGTTTGAGGGAGCCTTTACATACCCCATTACAGTATCTCAGACAGAAATGGGACGTGCTACTTCTCCGTGAGTTAGAAGACAGAGAATGGGCCCTAATGTTGGAACACCCTCGGCGAGTATCCCGTAATTGCCGGTTAAAAACGATACAATTATTCATATTACACAAAGCATACCTAGCCCCGACAACAATACGCAAGATGTACCCGAATGCGTCCTCGGCTTGCCCGAGATGTCAGACACAAGAGGCCGATTTTATTCATATGCTATGGTCATGCCCAGTGCTAAAGGGGTTTTGGTCAGACGTTATCCAAAGTATGGTGGCTCTGACGGACCACACATCATGGGACACGATCGAGGCCTGTCTCCTGGGGCTCCCCCCCCTTCCTAAGAAGGCAAAATTGTTGCGTCGATTTACCGGATTGGCCCTGATGCTGGCCAAAAGGCTGATTACACAGCGCTGGAAATCCAACACGTCGCCCCGTGAGGGCAGATGGCACGAAGAGGTTATCAGGTGGGCGGTTGCAGAGAGGGAAGCATTACAGCGTGAAGAATATAGGGGATTACGAAAACGTCCCATATCCTTAGAATGGGCACACCTGATAGAACTTTTTAAAGCAGGCATGGGGGACGAATTAGAAGAATCGCAGGTCACAGTATTGGAAAACAGTGCAGACACCTGATTACTGTTGGTGGGATGCTAATGTTTCTTACTCCTTACCTTTCCCCTGCACCTCCCTTCCCTCCCCTTTCCCCCCCCCCCTCTCCCCTTTCCCCCCCCCCCCTCCCTCTCCCCTTTCCCTTCCCCCTCTTCCGCCGGCCCCCCCCTTCCCTTCCCCTATAGTTACAGACCGGACAGTCACCAGGTATAGAAACAACTGTTACAGGGTATTGTCTATGTAGCGGCAACATTTGTTTATTGTTTAGTTTTGGGTATTGTTGGGGGTGGGTTCCTTAGGTAGAGATTAATGAGTGCTGCACTTTTAGTCCATATACAGGATTCTACAATATGTGAACATAGCATGTATGCTCATTTTTAGTATATGATGATAACACACTTAGTATTGAATAGATCAGTATGTTACATATTGTCACTCAGTATATATATATGACTAATGTCATCTTGTAATAGAAAATTGTAACCAAATGTCTAATCTTGGCTATGTATAAGTATATATCTCACCCGCAGTACTCAATAAAAATTTTGTGGGGGGGAAAAAAAAAAAAAAAATGCTGGGGCCTGGGCCACTGCCCATTTCCTGGCATAAGTATATTTTAGATGAATTGGAATATGGTTAGAGAAGGCAGGCATAATAATGTCCTCGCCGTGTGGGCACTCCCTGACAAATTGTGGTGGCCAGTCTTTTTCTGCTAGAAGTATGTCATAGCCCCTTGAAAGTTTTTCCCAAAAAAGTGCTTTCACCTGTCTAGGTATGTCTCCCTCCATCCGGAGTGTTATTTCATATAACTTTTGTGGAGTACTAACGCACAAGTTACTAACTTGTGTAACGATATATCTGTAAGAGACAGTAGTTAGTGACAGATTCCTTACCTTAGAATATCCCCAGGCGTCAGGCTGGATCCGGAAGGTTTTTGCGTAGCAGTACCCTTGCGCGTCGGTAGGCGGCGTCGTGCGGCTCCGCGTCCGTCGTCGGCGTCGTGATCGCCGGGATTACGTCGCGGGCAGTACTTAGACGCCGCCCCTGCGCGCTGACGTCAGTTCTGTACACGACTTTCCGCGCCAGGAACGCAGAGCCATGCAAGAAGCTGACATAAATGTCTGATAAAATACTAGGGCCCTGTAAGGGATGTCCTTAACCCTAGAAATCAGTTCGCAGAACGGGGAGGATGGGTGGGGCGGTAAGGAATCTGTCACTAACTACTGTCTCTTACAGATATATCGTTACACAAGTTAGTAACTTGTGCATCTGAAAGAGACACGTTAGTGACAGATTCCTTACCTTAGAATAGATACCCCAGCAATACCAACCCCGGTGGTGGGTCTGCGAACAAAGATCAGACAAGGAAGTCCCGGAGGACAGAACGGCCAAAGAAGCCGTCCCTCCGGACCTGGCTGTCAAGGCAGTAATGCTTGGTAAACGTGTGCAGCGAGGCCCACGTAGCTGCCTGACATATATCCTGCAGCGGAACACCGCGGCCTAAGGCCGTGGTAGCAGCTGTTGCCCTGGTGGAATGGGCACGCAGCCCAACAGGAGGCTCCTTCTTAGCCAAAGAATAGCAGGCTTTGATACACAGGTTACCCAGCGGGAGATGGTTCTCTTGTGCACCGCCCGACCTTTTTTGGCGCCCACGTAGCCAACAAAGAGCTGGTCATCCACCCGGAAGTGTTGTGTGCGGTTGATATAAAAGGAAAGCACACGTTTTGGGTCCAGACGGTGGAGCCTCTCTTCCTCTCTGGAAGGATGCGGAGGCGGAAAGAAGGTGGGCAAAGTGATGGTCTGCCCAATGTGGAAGGCAGTAACCACCTTTGGCAAGAAGGATGGACCCGTCCTAAGAACAACCTTGTCTGGATGGACAGACAGAAAGGGAGGTTTGCATGATAGAGCCTGGAGCTCACTCACCCGCCGAGCGGAGGTGATGGCCACCAGAAAGGCTGTCTTCAGAGTCAGAAGACGAAGAGGACAGTTATGTAGAGGCTCAAAGGGAGCGCACATAAGAAAGGTAAGAACCAAGTTCAAGTCCCACTGAGGCATCACAAACGGAACAGGAGGGAAGAGGTGTGTAATGCCTTTTAGAAACCTGTTAACAACAGGGGACTTGAAAAGGGAGGGCTGATCAGGAAGCCTGAGGAAGGCCGAGATGGCACAAAGATAGCCCTTGATGGTACCCAGGGCAGAACCCTGTTGGGCCAGGGAAAGAAGGAACAGAAGAACCTCAGAAAGAGGGGCAGAAAGGGGATTCACAGCCTTTGCTGTGCACCATGCCACAAACTTGTTCCACCTGCAGGCGTATACCACCTTAGTGGAGGGACGGCTGGCTGCCAGAATCACATCACAAACTTCGGGAGGCAAGTCGAAAGGAATCAACTGCCGCCGCTCAATCTCCACGCAAGCAGGTGGAGGCTGGACAGGTTCGGGTGGAGGACCGTCCCCTGCTGCTGCGACAGAAGATCCTCCCGAAGAGGCAGACGGATCGGGGATCGACGCTCATACTGAGTAGCTCGGGATACCAAACTCTTCGAGCCCAGTCCGGAGCCACAAGGATGACTTGGGCCCGGTCGCGCCGAATCTTCTTCAACACTCTGGGTAGAAGTGGTATAGGCGGAAAAGCGTACAACAAACCGCAACTCCACTTGCGACGAAAAGCGTCGCCGAGCGACTGCTGCCTTGGAAACTCCAACGCGCAGAACTGATGACATTGCGCATTCTCTTCGGTGGCGAATAGATCTAACCAAGGCTCTCCCCACTGTAGAAAGAGTCCTTGCGCCACTTCCGAGTGAAGACGCCATTCGTGATCCATCATGCACCTGCGGCTGAGTTAGTCCGCCCTGGCGTTCAGGGAACCTGCCAGGTGTTGAACCATCAGGAAAATGCCCTGATGTTCCAGCCATGTCCAGAGGCGACGCCGGAGCAACCCCATCAGGGCCCACGGGGCCCGAAGGCGCACCGGAGGGACCTTGAGGCCCGAAGAGGCGGGCCATGGCCGACAGGAATTCCTGTATCTCGGCCGGAGTCGCCCCCGAACCCGGGAAGGACGGGTAATGCGGGCGGCGCCACAGGCACATCCGGAGCCGCGGGGACGGTGCCGACAGGGGCCTCAGCCGAGTCGCGAGACCGGCGAGGCGAAGTCTTAGAGCGATGGTGCTTCTTAGACTTCTTGTGCTTCGACTTACCCGAGGAGTGCGAAGACTTGGACTCCGACGACCGGCGGGGGACCGGCCCCTCGACCTCTCACGGGACCGGGGCTTGGTGCGGCGCGGAGCCGACTGCCGGACCTCGAGGAGCTTTCGAGACCGCTCTCGCAAAGCCTTCGGGTGTAAGGCCCGGCAGTCAGGGCACGACTTCGTGTCGTGGTCTCGGCCGAGACAGTAGAGACACTCTAAGTGCGGGTCTGTGATCGACATCATTCGACCACAGACGTCGCATGGCTTGAAGCCGGGCATCCCTACCGACACCTAGGAGTCGAAAATGTAGTCAAAAATTGACTAGGGCACTGCTCTTCCCGGATCTGCGCTTACTGGCGCGGAAAAAGAAGAACTGACGTCAGCGCGCAGGGGCGGCGTCTAAGTACTGCCTGCGACGTCATCCCGGCGATCACGACGACGGACGCGGAGCCGCACGACGCCGCCTACCGACGCGCAAGGGTACTGCTACGCAAAACCTGTCCGGATCCAGCCTGACGCCTGGGGATATTCTAAGGTAAGGAATCTGTCACTAACGTGTCTCTTTCAGATCCAGGTGTCTACAGTCTCAACTGTAATGTACTCATTCAAGTCCACTATCTCCAAAAGTTCCTTCAGGTTCTGGCGAGCTATTGTGACTTCTGCTGCACTGTCCAGCATTGTCTGAGCCCATTCTCCGTTCTTGTGTTGTGTTCTCAGTATCCTCGGCATGTCTGACCTTCAGACCTGCTACCTTCTTCTTTGAGAATTGAGGTTTAGATTTGTTTTTCGGAACGTGTTTGTCGTCTTTCGATTTCACGCGTTCTTCTCTATGTTCTGACCGTCGTCTTCTTTCCGATGTCTGTGACGAGATCTGAAAGATACGAGAGGAACGTGTATCAGTATCTTGATACCTGTCAGGCTTTTTCAAATTATCCCTATTCCTGAGGTTATACCTCCTTTCAGAGGGCTCCTTTTGAGGAGACCTACCTCGGGATTGAGAACTTTCTCGTTTGAATTTTGTTTATTAGTTTCCCACTTCTTTTTAGAAGATGTAGGAGTTTAATAGAGTCCTTCTCAGGACTTTCAGATAGTTTCGGCTTCACTGGTCTTCCACCCAAACTATCTCAGTCTAATTCTGCATATGATTGTTCTATTATTCTGGTTTGCTCAGTTTGATGTTCTGTAACATCGAATTCCCTTAATCGTTGGCGGATCGCCACTGCTGCTGCCTCCCCTTTAATATTAGATAATATTATTGTTGAGACCTGGTCGAAATTTTTCAGTAATTTCATACCTAAATTTAGAGCAGGCTCTGCCCCGTATTCGTTTTGAATTTGTTTCAGGACATCTGGTATTACTGCAATTGATGGAATACCATGAGTTTTAGTATAGATGGCAGCAAAGACTGAGCCCCAAGTGGTACAGTCTTCCAGTTGTGGTGTGATCCCCATCGGTAAACAGATTGTTAGGATTCTGTGTTTCTCATACGGGCTAGTATTTGGAAATACTGCTTCGATTTGAGTAATTTTTTGAGCTATCCAGAATGGAATTTGCTCACGTTTTGTGGGCATTTTTCCCATGACTGCGTATAGAGTCTGTGGTGTAATTTTTAGTGTATTCCCCTGTTGAGGAGTTTGATTTGGAAGTGTCAATGGTGGTTGGACTGTGAAAGTCCGCATGACATATTGGACTAGTTGTCTGTAGATTTTTATTAACTCTGTAAGTTGAGTAAGTAATTCCTCATCCGTGATTATATCCAGTTCAGGATGAGGAGTGTAGCCGGCTAGAATCGGCCATGTTGCTCCTGGTCTACCTAGTGGACCGAGCCTGGTTATGTTTCTGTGATGTTTTAGGGTGCCTTTAAACCAGAGCTGATGCTCCTGGTATGTTAGTGGAATTTCAATATCCTCGAAAGGAATATATTCCTCTGGTGGATCATCTTCTTTGTAGAAGTGAAACAGTTTTGTTACTGAATTTGATTCAGGAAATATGACCCATGAATAGAATACCTCTGTCTGAAAGGATTCGTGTGCCTCTATCACGAAAACTGCTCTACCGCCTCTCGGAGGTGGGCCATGTTTTATAACTTTTAGAGTGATGGCTCTTCTTAAGTTTGGATTGATGTCTATGACACCCTCCTCGGTTTCAATAAAACCTGTGATGTTATAAGCTGTTACAGCTGGGTGACCCGCAACTCCATTGTTGTCGGAGTCAGGCATTTTTTTTTTTTGAAAAATGTAGAACAAGTTTCAAGGAAACAAAAGATAAGGTGCACAATATTTTGGAACACTATATCCTTCAAAGTTGAACAAACCAAACAACTAATATATAGGGTGCTTCCCTGTTTAGTTATGGCAGATATTTAACCCTACCCACTCCGAACGTCTTATGGAGTATGTGAGTAGGGGTCTCTGAGAAAAGCACGAATGAGTTACTCAGTATCTAGCGTTAAATTACTGCCTTACCAAACCGTTGGGCGCCATGTAGTGTAGTTCCTATTTCCCTAATAGGCTCTGCGCATTGGAATAATATAACCTATAGGTTTGACATAGGACTACGGTCGGTATGTCCCTATCGATTATATTAAACTTAATTACCTGTGCCAGCTAGCTCCGAGGCCACTAGAAACTCCTTGAGAACAAGAAGGGAGTAGTTTCTGGCAACTGAAAAACATGACAACTTTGTTTCCCTTTAGAAGCGGAACATGTCTCAGAATCGTGGAAACAATAGATAACAGTTTCACTCATTCAATCGTGCATGCTTAGTCTCTGCAGAGTTACACAGAAAGGAAAGACGGGCGTTTCAATAAAAAGGGTTTTATTGAACAGTCTTGTTTCTCGTGTAAGAGATATGTGCTGTTATGATCACAAGACAGTATGCAAGATAAATAATGTACAGCGTAAGCAGTAGAAATAAATAATACTGCGCTAGCATTATCTTTTAGCATAAATTCACGTACATAAATAACATGAGCTAAGAATGCGGGCACTCATACGATGCGTCTCTAAGCTAGTTCTACCCCAGTGTACCTAACCTAGTCTAGGTGTAGGGAAGAGTAGAAGTAGGTGGAGTATTCTCCAGTATGGTAGACTAAGAGTGTGCTAAGTCTAGTATGCCAAGAGTCCCTCTAGGATCTAGTCAGCTCCATACCTTGAGAATGAGAGAGGTGGGAATCTCCTGCCGGATCTTGGAACTCTAACACCCCGCGAAGGGAGTCAGAACACTGGAACCTGGATTCGTCTGCGTGCAGGAATGACAGCGTCTTCTCAGTGTGCGCCAGGCCGAGATACGGGCTCCTCTGAAGTCGAGGTCTCCTCTATCTTGCTTGGGCAAGGGAAGGTATATTTATACCTGGTAGGTGTTGAGGAATGTTAGCATTGACGTGAAGTCGGACATAGGAAGACGTCAGGAATGAACCCTTAAGGTATAACGGTTCATACATAATAGATGAGTTCTTGGAGAAATCAATAGTCCTGTGCTAGGGGAACTCCCGAAGCTTAAGGGTCTGGTTTCTAAGAACTCGTTGTGACGTTAGGGTGGACGGATGTCGGTGACCATGCCTGTATTTGGAGTGCACGGTTAATGCCTAAATAAGGACAGGGTTTCTATGCCTATATAAGGGCAGTGCGAATTGTGCCTATATAAGGACATGATTCAGGAAAACCTATATACGGACCCCTAAAGCGGAATACAACACTGCGGCTGAGTTCGTCCGCCCTGGCGTTCAGGGAACCTGCCAGGTGTTGAACCATCAGGAATATGCCCTGATGTTCCAGCCATGTCCAGAGACGCAGAGCCTCCTGACAAAGGGTCAACGACCCCACCCCACCTTGTTTGTTGCAGTACCACATGGCGGTGGTGTTGTCTGTGAACACCTGCACTACCTTCCCCTTGACAGAGTGAAGGAATGCCTTCAGTGCAAGTCGGATCGCCCGGAGCTCCAGAAGGTTGATATGGAGCCGGGACTCCGCCGGAGACCAGAGGCCTCTGATCTCCGCCTCTCCCATGTGACCGCCCCATCCCAGAAGGGACGCATCCGTCACAACTGTGTGCTCTGGCTGGGGAAGGGAGAGGGATCTGCCCGTGACCCATTGCCGGTTCGAGAGCCACCTCCGAGATCTGGACGTAATCGGACACGTTCCCCTGATGCTGTGCCCACTGGAACTTCAGGTCCCACTGCAGAGCCTGCATATGCCATCTGGCATGATCGACCAGCAGGATGCAGGAGGCCATGAGGCCCAGCAGCCTCAGGGTCATCCGTACCGAAACTTAGGAGAGGCTGAAAGATCGGAATCATAGCCTGAATATCCTGGACTCGCCGTTCGGGAGGATAGGCCCGAAACTGCCTTGTGTCCAGAACTGCTCCGATGAAAAGGAGCTGTGGAGAAGGAACCAGGTGTGACTTCGGCACATTGATGGAGAACCCCAGCGAGTGCAGGAGTTCGGCCGTAGTCTGGAGGTGGGAGACGACTGCCTGGGACGAGCCCGCCTTCAACAACCAGTCGTCGAGGTAGGGGAAGACTGGAACCCCTGCCTGGCGCAGATGAGCTGCGACCACCGCCATCACTTTCGTGAACACCCGAGGGGCACTTGTAAGGCCAAAGGGGAGCACGGTGAACTGAAAATGCTCGAGGCCTACCGTGAACCGAAGGTAACGCCGGTGGGCCGGCAGGACGGGGATGTGAAAATATGTGTCCTGCAAGTCCAACGCTACCAACCAGTCTCCAGGGTCGAGGGCAGTGAAGACCTGAGCTAGGGTGAGCATCTTGAACTTCTCCTTCCGGAGGAAGCGATTGACATTCCGGAGGTCCAAGATAGGACGCATGTCCTCCTTGTCCTTTTTGGGCACCAGAAAGTAGTGGGAGTAGCAACCACGTCCTACTTCTGGGGTCGGAACATGCTCGATGGCCCTCTTGGCCAAGAGGGCCGTGACTTCCTTCTGCAGAAGCACCAAGTGATCCCCTGACATGCGGTGGAATTGAGGTGGCATGGCTGGGGGTGGTCTCGAAGGGGAGGGAGTAGCCCCTTCGGACAATGTCCAAGACCCACCTGTCCGAGGTGATGGCACGCCAGTGGGGAAGGTGATGGCGGACCCTGCCCCCCACTGGCATGCTGTGCACCTGAAAGGAGGGACTAGGAGGGCTTGGAGGCCGCAGACGGGGCGGAGTTGGTGGCCTGACCCGCACGCTGGTTGCCCGAACCGCCACGGCAGTAGCCACGTCCTCGGCCGCGCGAAGGTGTTTGCTGCATGGCCCGGTGGCTGGGCAGTGGACGTGACTGGGCGCCCCTTCCGTGGCCACGAAAGGGACGAAAAGCAGACTGCTGCGGAGGGCGCGAGGCGGAGAGGCCTAAGGACTTGGCCGTAGCCCGCGAGTCCTTAAAGCGCTCCATCGCGCTGTCTGCCTTATTGCCAAAAAGGCGGACACCATCAAAGGGCATGTCCATAAGGGTGTTTTGGACATCGCCCGAGAAACCAGTGGTTCTCAGCCAGGCGTGACGGCGAAGCGCCACTGTCGTAGCAAGCGATCTGCCTAGCGAGTCAGAGGTGTCTAGGCCACATCTGATAGTGAACTTCGCTGCGTCTCTCCCTTCCGCAACAGCACGGGAGAGAAGTGCCTGGACCTCCTCAGGACACTTGGGCAGCACTTGCACCACCGAATCCCACAGAGAGTGGGAGTAACGGCCCAAAAGGCAAGCGGTGTTCACGGACCGCAAACCAGCACTGGAGGAAGAAAAGACCTTCTTCCCAAATTGGTCCAGTTTTTTGGATTCCCTATCCGGCGGAGCCATAGGGAAGGCACTCTGGGAGGCAGAGGCTTGGATAACCAAGCTCTCGGGGTAGGGTGTTGGGAGAGAAACAGAGGGTCGCCTGGGGCCGGGCGATGGTGTAGGGCTACGTTCCTGTCCACAGGAGCCCCTGTGGTGGGCCTGGACCAGGTGCCCAAAAGAACGTCCGAAAGTGCATCGTTGAACGGCAGCAGTGGCTCCGAAGAGGTAGCCGCTGGCTAAAGCACTTCCGTCAGGAGGTTAGTCCTGACAGCCACTGTAGGGAGCTCGAGGCGGAGGGCCTCAGCCACCCTACGCAACACCGTTGCATAACTTGCTCCCTCCTCCGTAGCCACGGAAGGAGGAGACAGCATGCCAAGGTCAGGAGAGGTGTCCAGACCACTGGCATCCCTCAGTCCAGTCCTGATAAGGCTCACATTGACCTGTGAGAGGGTCTTCCGACCCCTCCCAGTCCTCCAAAACAGGTGTAAAAGTACGGAGGAGGGACATGAGGGAAGAAAGGTCCCATCGGCGTCGGTATCGGCGTCGAGCGATGTCGATCCGGCTCCGTGTCCGGTGCCGGGGAGAACCTGGGGACGGCGCCGTCCGGGGCCTCGTACGGCGCCGTGAACGGTACCGGTGAGGTCGGCGCCGGTGGAGGTGTTGTTAGGTCAACCGGCGTCGACCGGGATCGAGGCCTGGATCCGAGGGGGTCCTGCGGCACCGGTGCCGGAGCCGCCGAGGGAGGACTCCCACTGGGGCCCGAAGGCGCACCGGGGTAACCCTTAGGCCCGAAGATGCGGGCCATGGCCGACAGGAACTCCTGTATCTCGGCCGGAGTCGACGTCGGACCCGGAACAGGCGGGTAGGCCTGCGTCGGCTGCGCGGGCACCCCCGGAGCCGCGGGGCGGCACCGTCTGGACCCTCGGCCGGGTCGTGAGACCGGCGAGGGGAGGTCTTAGAGCGACGCTTCTTAGACCTCTTGTGCTTCGCCTTACCTGAGGACGAAGACTTCGACCCCGACGAATGACGACGGCTCCGCAACCGGCCCCTCGACCTCTCACGGGACCGGGACCTCGAGCGGCGCGGAGCCAAGTGCCGGGCCTCGAGGAGCTTTCGAGACCACGCTCGCAAAGCCTTCAGGGCGAGGGACCGACACTCGGGGCACGACTGGGGGTCGTGGCCTCGCCCCAGGTAGAAGAGACACTCACGGTGCGGATCCGTAATCGACATCATGCGATTAAAGACCTCGCATGCCTTGAAGCCGGGCATCCCTACTGACACCTTGGAGTCAAAACGACTCGAAAAACTTGGACAAAAAGTCACAAAAAATACTCAGTCAAAAAATGACTGGGGCACTGCTCAATCCGGATCTGCGCTTACTGGCGCGGAAAAAGAAAGAACTGACGCCAGCGCGCATGGGCGGCATCTAAGTACTGGCCGCAACGTCATCCCGGCGATCACGACGCCGACGACGGACGCGGAGCCGCACGACGCCGCCTACCGACGCGCAAGGGTACTGCTACGCAAAACTTTCCGGATCCAGCCTGATGCCTGGGGATATTCTAAGGTAAGGAATCTGTCACTAACGTGTCTCTTTCAGATATCCTACAACACTACTATAACGGAGTGAGCGACAGAACCAGACAAAAAGAGGCCTGGGGAGGTGATACAATGAGCTAGAGCTGCACCAACGGCCTCTGACAGAGCGGGCTGGCAGGGTGGCACCTGCACAATGGGACCTGCCCTACCAAGCGCTGCCGCTCTATAGAGACAATACAGGGATCTGAATCACAACATGAGGCAAAGGGAACACAAGGAAGGTGACACAAAGAGCCCTGGGGGGCAGATGGGGGCATTAACCCCCAATCTGCCTCGCCAGGGGGGGCAAAAAGCCCACTAGACGTCAGGGATTTTTTTGGGGCAAATTTTAATTAGGATGGGGGCTCCCAAAATGGGCATGCCCATGCCCCCACCCCCGCAAAAATAACAGCCTTCCTGCCCCCCGATGGGGGGCAGATGGGGCAGTAGCCCCCAATCTGCCCCCCCAGGGGGGTAGAAGCCCACTAGACGCCAGGGATTTTTTGGGGCAAATCTTAATTAGGGTGGGGGCATTGGCATGCCCGTTTTGGGCAGCCCCCACCCTAATTAAAATTTGCCCAAAAAACTCCCTGGCGTCTAGTGGGCTTTTTGCCCCACCCTGGGGGGCAGGGGCAAAAAGCACACTAGACGCCAGGGATTTTTTGAGGGCAAATTTGAATTAGGGTGGGTGCTCCCAAAAAGGGCATGCCCATGCCCCCACCCCCTCCCCTGCAAAAATAACAGCCTTCCTGCCCTTCCGGGGGGCAGATGGGGGCATTAGCCCCCAATCTGCCCCGCCGGGGGGGGGGGGCAAAAAGCCCAATAGTCGCTAGGGATTTTTTTGGGGCAAATTTGAATTAGGGTGGGGGCTGCCCAAAATGGGCATGCCCCCACCCGCTCCCCGCAAAAATTACAGCCTTCCTGCCCCCCCCTGGGGGGCAGATGGGGGCATTAGCCCCCAATCTGCCCCCGGGGGCAAAAAGCCCACTAGACGCCAGGGATTTTTGGGGCAAATTTTAATAAGGTTGGGGGCATTGGCATGCCCGTTTTGGGCAGCCCCCACCCTAATTAAAATTTGCCCAAAAAACTCCCTGGCGTCTAGTGGACTTTCTGCCCCCCCTGGGTGGCAGATGGGGGCATTAGCCCCCAATCTGCCCCGCCGGGGGGGGCAAAAAGCCCACCAGACGCCAGGGATTTTTTGGGGGCAAATTTGAATTAGGGTGGGGGCTCCCAAAACGGGCATGCCCATGCCCCCACCCCCTCTCCCGCAAAAATAACATCCTTCCTGCCCCCCCTGGGGGGCAGATGGGGCAGTAGCCCCCAATATGCCCCCCGGGGGGGCAAGAAGCCCACTAGACGCCAGGGATTTTTTGGGGCACATTTTAATTAGGGTGGGGGCATTAGCATGCCCGTTTTGGGCAGCCCCCCACCCTAATTAAAATTTGCCCAAAAAACTCCCTGGCATCTAGTGGACTTTCTGCCCCTCCCTGGGGGGCAGACGGGGGCATTAGCTCCCAATCTGCCCCGCCGGGGGGGGGGGGGCAAAAAGCCCACTAGTCGCCAAGGATTTTTTTTGGGCAAATTTGAATTAGGGTGGGGGCTGCCCAAAATGGGCATGCCCATGCACCCACCCCTCCCCGCAAAAATTACAGCCTTCCTGCCCCCCGGGGGCAGATGGGGCAGTAGCCCCCAATCTTCCCCCCGGGGGCAAAAGCCCACTAGACGCCAGGGATTTTTGGGGCAATTTTAATTAGGGTGGGGGCATTGGCATGCCTGTTTGGGCAGCCCTCACCCTATTTAAAATTTGCCCAAAAAACTCCCTGGCGTCTAGTGGACTTTCTGCCCCCCCTGGGGGGGCAGATAGGGGCATTAGCCCCCAATCTGCCCCGCCGGGGATTTTTTTGGGGCAAATTTTAATTAGGGTGGGGGCTGCCCAAAACGGGCATGCCCATACCCCCACCCCCTCCCCGCAAAAATTACAGCCTTCCTGCCCCCCCTGGGGCACCCCCGAGTGAGGCACCATTTTTATCGGGAGACCTGGGGGAACGCTCGGTGGTAGGAAATTTGTGTCAGCCCGGTGATGCCACAACTTTCCCACACACAAATGTGTGAAAAAAGTGATTTTTCAGCAAAATTTCCCGTTTGCAGGGGATTCTGGGTAGGAAAACGTTGCGGGATCCACGCAAGCCATACCTCCCTGGAATCCCCCGGGTGTCTACTTTTCAGAAATGTGTGGGTTTGGTAGGTTTCCCTAGGTGGCCGCCGGGCCCCAGGCCAAAAAGTCATGGGACCCCCCTTGCAAAACCAGGTCGTTTGTGATAGGCAATTTTGATGTCGCTCAATACGCTTTGGGCCCTTGCCTGTCGCGGGTACTTGGGCCTCCCACCAGAGTGAGGCACCATTTTTATCGGGAGACCTGGGGGAGCGCTGGGTGGTAGGAAATTTGTGTCACCCCGGTGATGCCACAACTTTCCCACACACAAATGTGTAAAAAAAGTGTTTTTTCAGCAAAATTTCAGGTTTGCAGGGGATTCTAGGTAAGAAAACGTTGGGGATCCACGCAAGACATACCTCACTGGAATCCCCCGGGTGTCTACTTTTCAGAAATGTGTGGGTTCGGTAGGTTTACCTAGGTGCTGGCAGAGCTAGGGTTCAAAAACTACAGCTAGGCACTTTGCAAAAAAAGGGTCATTTTTCACTGTGAAAATGTGGTGTGTCCACGTTGCGTTTTGCGCTGTTTCCTATCGCGGGCACGAGGCCTACCCACACAAGTGAGGTACCATTTTTCTCGGAAAACTTTGGGGAACGCGGGGTGGGTGGAATTTTGTGGATCCACGCAGATTCCAGAACTTTCCACCACAGAAAAGTGAGGAAAATTTGGTTTTTTTGACAATTTTTTAGGTTTGCAAGGGATTCTGGGTAACAGAACCTGGTGAGAGCCAGTCAAGTCACCCCATCCTGGATTCCCCTGGGTGTCTAGTTTTCAAAAATGTATAGGTTTGCTAGGTTTCCCTAGGTGCCGGCAGAGCTAGGGTTCAAAAACTACAGCTACGCACTTTGCAAAAAAAGGGTCATTTTTCACTGTGAAAATGTGGTGTGTCCACGTTCCGTTTTGCGCGGTTTCCTGTAGCGGGCACTAGGCCTACCCACACAAGTGAGGTACCATTTTTCTCGGAAGACTTTGGGGAACGCGGGGTGGGTGGAAATTTGTGGATCCACGCAGATTCCAGAACTTTCCACCACAGAAAAGTGAGGAAAATTTGGTTTTTTTTTACAATCTTTTAGGTTTGCAAGGGATTCTGGGTACCAGAACCTGGTGAGAGCCAGTCAAGTCACCCCATCCTGGATTCCCCTGGGTGTCTAGTTTTCAAAAATGTATAGGTTTGCTAGGTTTCCTAGGTGCCGGCAGAGCTAGGGTTCAAAAACTACAGCTACGCACTTTGCAAAAAAAGGGTCATTTTTCACTGTGAAAATGTGGTGTGTCCACGTTGCGTTTTGGCCGTTTCTGTCGCGGGCACTAGGCCTACCCACACAAGTGGGGTACCATTTTTCTCGAAAGACTTTGGGGAACACGGGGTGGGTGGAATTGTGTGGATCCACGCAGATTCCAGAACTTTCCACCACAGAAAAGTGAGGGAAATGTGTTTTTTTGGACAATTATTTAGGTTTGCAAGGGATTCTGGGTAACAGAACCAGGTGAGAGCCAGTCAAGTCACCCCATCCTGGATTCCCCTGGGAGTCTAGTTTTCAAAAATGTATAGGTTTGCTAGGTTTCCCTAGGTGCCGGCAGAGCTAGGGTTCAAAAACTACAGCTAGGCACTTTGCAAAAAAGGGTCATTTTTCACTGTGAAAATGTGGTGTGTCCACGTTGCGTTTTGGGCCGTTTCCTGTCGCGGGCACTAGGCCTACCCAACACAAGTGAGGTACCATTTTTATCGGGAGACTTAGGGTAACACAAAATTGTAGAGCAACTGTTATTATCTATTGACTTTCGATGCATTTCTGCCTTCCAAATGAAAGACAATGTATAAAAATAAGTCATTTTGAAAATGACCTATAATTCTCATACTAGTATGGGTACTCCCAATTTCGGAAATGTGCAAATATCTACTGTTTCTAAACTCTATATTTTGTTCCCATTTCAGAAATACATAGGTGTCTTTCATACCGATTTTTCCATGTATAAATTTTCCCAGAATAATTGCTATATACCCGGGACATAATAAAAACCATTGCAAGACGCTGCTCAGTTATTGGCTCTGGGTTCGTCGGGTTCTTGGTGAACCTACAAGTCCTATATATCCCCACAACCAGAAAGGTCCAGCGGATGTAATGGTATATTGCTTTCAAATAGCTGTCATAATTAGAAGAAGTTACAGGTGAAAACGTTGACACAAATGGCTGTTTTTTTCAACTAATTTTCAATTTTTCCTATATTTAACTGTTTGTTTCTATAAAGAAAACTTGAAGGATCTACACAAATGACCCCTTGCTGAATTCAGAATTTTGTCTACTTTTCAGAAATGTATGGCTTTCCAGGATCCATTATTGCTTTCATACCCATTTCTACCATTAACTGGAAGGAGGTTGAAAGCACAAAAAATAGCAAAAATAGGCTATGTCCCAGAAAAATGCCAAAACTGTGTACAAAATTTTAGTTTTCTGACAAAAGTCTGCTTGTCCCTGAAAGCTGGGAAGATGGTGATTTCAGCACCACAACCCCTTTTTGATGCCATTTGCAGGGAAAACCAGATGCTTTCATCTGTAGCCCTTTTTCGCATTTTTCCCAAGAAAACCAAAATTTAGCTGTATTTTGGCTAATTTCTGGGTCCCCTCCAGGGGAATCCACAAACCCTGGGTACCTTTAGAATCCCCATGATGTTGGAAAAAAAGGACGCAAATTTGGCATGGATACCTTATGTGGTCAAAAAGTTACAGGGGCCTAAGCACGAACTACCCAAAATAGCCAAAGAAAGGCTTAGCACAGGAGGGGAAAAGGCCTATCAGCGAAGGGGTTAAGATGATTTTGCTTATTTTTGTACTTGCCAGGACATCAAAATATCAGTGGTGCCGATAGGAAACCAGCCAGGTGGCAACCTTAAATGCAGAAGGCATAATGAAACAGCACTCAGAAGCAATCCATATGCTACATGGGATGGAGCAACATCTTAAAGAACCCCCTTTACGAGCAGGAGATGCTGCAGGGAGGTCTCGATGTAATACCATAAGACTGGTAGGATTTGCTGAGAAGGCAGAAGTGGAAGGCAACAATCCAGGACGTTTTGTGGAGAATTTCACAATTACAACAGTGCAACTAGACGATCTGTCCACTCACTTCATAGTTGAACGAGCCCAGAGAGTGCGATATCCCCACAAAAACCAGTGCCAGAACCACTAGGATAATTGCACGACTACTCAACTATTGAAATGCCACTCTGGATGCTGCGCAGCAGTGCGCTACACTGATATTTGGAATCAACAAGATAATGGTGTTTCCAGATTACACGCACGAGGCACGCTAAAAACGATGCTCGTGAAATAAATTTCTGCCCAAATTGAGGGTGGCTGCGGAGGACAGAGCGTGGGTCTTTGCCACCCCAGAAGAGCCTGGAGATTGGCTTGAAGGATGGCGGCCACAAAAGGCACAGACAGTCAAAGACTTAAGTTACTGTCAGTGACAGAGCTTAAAAGAGTGAGGTGGAGACGGAGGCACTGAACACAACACTGGGGATCATAGGTGGAAACGACCCATGTTTGCCGTAATCACTAAAAAGAGAACTAAGGGGGCCATCCCAGCGGTAACGGGACCGCCCGCCTGTCATGCGGCGGTCCCGCACCCCTAATTATGATGAGACCGCCAACGCGGCGGTCGCATCTGGCAATTTAACATTGCGGCGGGTGTTGCTGGCTGCAGCACCTGCCGCAATGTCAAATGGCCATGATGTGCATTTCCATGCACGAGGTGCCTACAACCATGTGCATGGAAATGGAGGGGGGTACCATGGGTACACCCCCGGTGCACAACTGCCCCCCTCCCCCGACAGAGGGGGACCGCAACGGGCCCCCAAAGCCAGTCTCCGCCTGTCTTTTTGCGGCGGGATATCCGCCGCAAAAAGACAGGAGGAAGGGCTCATCCTAATCACTACGGCGGTGCCTGCACGGCACCGCCGCAATGATGGATAAGTTACTTACCTGTAATCCTAGTTCTCTTCCAGGGGTGTGTGTGTATATACATATAAAAAATGCAGCCTAAAACTGTTCCAACAAGGCAAACCGCCAAAATTACATAGGTTTCTCTTGTATGAAAATAATCCCCCAGATACATTTTGTAATAGAGAACATACACTGTAATAGTATCATACAAGAATCCTTCATTTTCAGAAAAGGAAAACAGGTAATAGCAGGCAGTTGGCCCATAGGCTGCATAGATAAATAACTATCATAGTAAAGTTAAAAAAAACTGGCACCTTGCCTTTAAGGCTTCCAAGATTCTGGACACCGTGCCTTTAAGACCTCCAGGAGCCCCTCTGCTCCCATCATGCACCACAGGTGACAGTTAGGTCAGTTCTTTTTTACGGTGTACTAACTTGTATCACCCTGAGTATAAGATGCACAACACACAGTATTGCACCATAATTGCACGTCCGGGGAGGTGGGAGGGTTGCTTATGACTTTGATGAGTATACCCCTGGAAGAGAACTAGGATTACAGGTAAGTAACTTATCCTTCTCTTCCAGGGGATACTCATCAATAGTCATAAGCACTGAATAGAGTAGCAAGCCCATACCCACTACTTCGCGGACGAGCAAACCAGTACACAAAATATATCACAATGCATCTTAAGATGTAATCAACCAAACAAATTTCTCAACGAGGCCTGCCCAACTTGGGCATCTGCCTGTGCATCAGAGTCCAAACAGTAATGGCGAGAGAAAGTATGAACAGAACGCCATGTAGCTGCTTTACAAATTTCTACTATAGGAACATTTCTAAGGAGAGCCGTGGTAGAGGCTTTTCCCCTGGTAGAATGTGCTTTAGGTTTTCCCTGAAGAGACTTCTTGGCTAGTTGGTAAGCCAAACATATGCAAGAGACTATCCACCTAGAGATGGATCTTTTAGAGGCTGCCAAACCGGTATTTATGGAACCATAGTTAACAAACGACCGGTCTGTTTTTCTCAATAACTTGGTTTTGCCTAGATAAAATTTCAGTACCCTCTTGAGGTCTAGGGAATGGAGAGACCTCTCAGGAGTCGTCGTGGGATTGGGAAAAAATGTGGGCAGAGTGATAGTCTGATTGATGTGAAAATCCGAGACAACCTTAGGTAGAAAACTCGGATGGGTTCTTAAAACTACCCTGTTTGAATGGAAAACAGTATAGGGCTCGTTACAGCACAAGGCCTGTATTTCACTAACCCTGCGGGCAGAAGTGATGGCGACTAAAAAGGCAGCTTTCCATGACAAGTGCTGCAGAGAAGCCCTGTGAATTGGCTCAAAAGGAGCACCCATTAGTTTTGTAAGGACTATGTTGAGCTCCCAAGGTGGAGAAGGAGATCTCACTGGGGGGGGTAAACTTTCTTTATCCCTTCAAGAAAATCTTTAACCACTGGCATCTGGAAAAAAGAAACCTGTGTAGGGGACTTTCTGTATGCAGTGATTGCTGCTAGGTGAACTTTAATTGAGGAGAACTGCAGGCCAGATTTGGCCAAATGTAGTAAGTATGGCAAGATCACCTGCTCTTGACCCCTCACCGGATCATGAGCATTGTTCATGCACCACAAGTAGAATCGCTTCCATTTGAAAGCATAGGATGCCCTGGTGGAAGGTCTCCTTGAGGATGTTCATACAGTCCGCTGGCAAGTCTAAGTGTCCATATTGCAAGACCTCAGGAGCCATGCTGTCAACCTGAGGGACGGGAGGCTGGGATGAAACACTCTCCCCTCGCACTTGGATAGTAGATCCGGACGGCAAGGTAACCTCTGGTGTGGGACCTCGGAGAGTTGTAGAAGGTCCGGATACCACCACTGACGCGGCCACTCCGGAGCAATCAGAATCATTCTGGAGTTGGTCCTGTAGAATTTGGTGATCACTGCTGGAATGAGTGGCAGCGGAGGAAAGGCGTAGAGTAAGCTCTGAGACAATTTTATCAAAAGGGCATTCCCCCTTGACCCTGGTTGGTGAAATCTGGACGCGAAGACGGGGCATTTGGTGTTTGCTGCGTCTGCGAAAAGATCGATGACCGGCACTCCCCATCTCTGAAAGATGCCCTGAGCTATTTTGCTGTTTAGCACCCAGTCGTGAGTTTCTACGAATTCTCTGCTTAGGGCGTCTGCCTGGACATTCAGAGCGCCTGGCAAATGAACGGCCGTGATGCTGAGGCGTCTTGCTAGAAGCCACCTCCAAATAGCTTGCGATTCCTGGGAGAGAATTCTCGACCTGGTGCTCCCCTGCTTGTTCAGGTAATACATCGTCGTGGTGTTGTCTGTCTGAATCAAGAGGGAGCTGGATTGAGAGACGGATAGAACGACTTGAGGGCTAGAGGAACGGCTCTCAACTCTAGAAGGTTGATGTGATACCCTCTCTCTGCTTCCGACCATAGGCCTTGTACCTGAAGGTGATTCATGTGAGCACCCCAACCTTGCAGGGAAGCGTCCGTAATTATCGCCTCAGTGGGAGTCTCCTGATGAAACGGAACCCCTTTCATTAGATGTGACCGCCTTATCCACCATACAATGGAGTCTCTGGCAGACTGAGGTAGCGTGAAACGATCCTCCCAACTGCCTGACGTCTGCACCCACTGATCTTCCAGAGCTTGCTGTAGAGGACGCATGTTCAGTCTGGCATTGGGGACGATGAAGACACAAGAGGCCATGGACCCCAGAAGAGAAGACACTTGCCTGACCTTGGGCTGTTGAGCTTGAAGAAGCTCGCGGCATTTCTCCTTGATTGATGACCACCTCTCCTCCGAAGGACACATGTTTGCTCCTACGGTGTTCAGCGCGGAGCCTAGATAGTGGATCTTCTGGGTCGGGTTGAGGACCGATTTCTTGAAGTTGACCCGTAGACCTAGCCTGCTCAGCAGCTTGAGGCTGTAAGAGAGATGAGACTGAAGCAGGGACGGGGTGGAAATCTTTAGGAGCCAATCGTCCAGATACGGGTAAATGAAGATTTTGCGTCTGTGGAGAAAAGCTGCCACCACTGCTATGCACTTTGAAAAAGTCTGTGGTGCTGACTTGAGCCCGAATGGGAGGACTCGGAACTGGAAATGTCAAAGAGCCACCTGAAAACGGAGGAATTTGCGATGTTTTCTGGACACCTGAATATGAAAATACGCGTCCTGCAGATCTATGGAGCACAACCAGTCCCCTTGATGGAGGAGAGGGAAGATCTGGTGCAAGGCTAACATCCGAAATTTCTCCTTGCGGTGAATCTGTTCAAAGTGCGTAAATCCAGTATTGGTCTGTACTCTGCAGATGGACCTCTTTTTCGGACCAGGAAATATCAAGAGTATATCCCTTGTCTTCGCTGAAGAGTAGGAACATATTCTATGGCCTTTTTTCGTAGAAGATTGTCCACCTCTTCCTGCAGTATGTGGTGACATCGACGGACTCCTCCGCATGGCAGAACTGATGGAGGTGGGGTCTTGAACCTCAGTAAGTATCCATTTTGTACAATATTCAGCACCCATCTGTCGATTGTTATTAGTTTCCACTCCTCCAGATGACAAGCGATACTTCCCCCTACCGGAGTGGCTAACGGACCTGGAGGAAGCATTCAATCATTGTTTTGCTGGTTGTTTTGAGGTTGAGGCCTGCTGCCTACTGTTTCCTCTTCCTCTACCAGGTCTTCTTTGATGGAAGTGAGACCTTTGTTGTTGTTGGTGACTTTGAGAGGACCATTGAGGGGTTTGAACACTCTGCTGGAATGGACGTTTATCATACGGACGGAAACATCTGCGGAATTCCTTCAGTTTTTCTAGCCCAACGGCCTTCACTGTGTCCAATTCTTGCTTCATCTTGGACATTTCATCGTCCGCATGCGGCCCAAAGAGCGAAGATCCATTGAAAGGTAGATTGGTAATCTTCCGCTGAACATCGGGTTTCAGACCTGTCAGGCGCAACCACGCCGAACGTCTCGAACAGATACCATGAGAGTATCCGTGAGCGGCCAGATCAGACGAATCAGCAGCAGCACTTATAACTTGATTCGCCACTAAACCCCCTTCCTGCAGTATCTCGCGAAAGTCCTGCTGATCTTCTCTCGGGAGTTTATCTGCAAAGCGGGCAATTGATTCCCATAAAGACCTGTCGTACCTCCCCAACAGAGCGGAAGCGCTGGAGACCTTCATGACAGAGGCCGACGTGTTACACATCCTTCTGCCAAGAGAATCCATCAGCTTGCTGTCCTTATCGGGAGGCACTGAGGAGGATGACCTGGACGAGTGAGTCTTCCTAGCTGCCGCCACAATGATAGAATCCGGCGGAGGATCCGAACGGAGGAAAAGCGGATCTTGATCGGGAGCTTTATACTTTTTCGCAATGCGTGAAGGCACCGCTCTTATCGTTGCCGGAGTTAAAAAAGTCTGTGTGGCAGGTTCCAGAAGGCCTGGGACTAGAGGAAGGAGAGGCCGCGCTGAAGTCCGATGATGCAGGGTCTCGAAGATCACCGAGTTGGAGACCGTCGGAGCTGACATTGTAATGTTCAACTTGTTTGCCCCTCTGCAGAGAACCTCATTGAACGTATTGAGATCATCCGTTGGTGATACTCTGGATGGCGGTGTGGCCGATAACATCGGAGAATAGTCCCTGATCGAGGACCTGGTAGATGAGGACCAGGTTGGGGACCTTTGTCGTCTCCGTTTTGGAGAGGGTGTATGGTAGGAACGAGACCTTTCCTTTGACCGTGCATGGCGGGAAGGTGGAGACCGTGATCTTCGTGGACTTCTTCTCGGAGCCTCTCTAGAAGAAACAACTGTAGGAGACCTCGACCTCCGTGAGGTTCTTCTCGGAGCACCCCTAGGAAAGGGAGAACCCCATGACCTACGAGAGGGAGAATATGTACGGGCGAAGTCCGAACCAGGACTACTGGGGACAGAGACTCCTGATTTCCTGCGTCTTACACTCTCGCTAACCATCGGAGAGCCCTCCGGGGAAATCTGGACAATGTGGATCCCAGGGGTAGATGACTGTCCCCTCAACGTTGACTTTCTTGATCTCGACGTCGAGCGAGATCTCTCCAAAACCTCTTCGGAGACGACGACAAGCTCTTTCTCCCTTGACGTCGAGCGCCTCGACGTCGACTTGTGCTTGGTTGTCTTCTCCCTCCACGTCGGGTGAGGAATAGACGGCGACAGGGATCTAGCCACCTTCGACGGCGATCTCACTTGTCTCAGAGATGTCCTCGACGCCGACCGTCTATGGCGTTGTGGTGGAGACTTCGACGCCGAACGTTCATAGCACCTTCTTGACGTCGACTTCGTTGCCCTCGAAGTCCTCGACGTCGAACCCTGTTTTGTTTTTGGCAGGGTCTTCGCCGGCAAGCTTTTCGACGTCGACCTGCGAGAAGGTGACGGAGAGTGCCTCGCCGTCGACTGGTGTCTCGACGTCGACGGGTGCTTCTCTTTGGGTCTTTCGGCATCAACATACCTCGAGCCCGAGGCAGTGTGCTTCGACGTCGACCCCTTCCTCGACGACGGAGACTCTCGACGTCTCAAAGTCGAAGAGTGTCTTGGCTGTTTTTTCGACGGCGATAACGACGCCGACGGCGAACAGTCTGGAATCTGCCTTTTCCTCGATGCTGGAGAGGCAGAGCGACGCCGCTTTCGATGTTCCTGGTGAGAGGAGGGCTCTTGACTTCCAAGGCCACTTTTCAAGACGGGCTTTTCCTCTCTCCAACACAGCATGCAGACGAATCCTTTCCCTGTCACGAAGGGTCCTGTTAGAAAACCTCTGACAGTGGTAACATGTGTCAGGCTTGTGAGAGGAGGGAAGGCAAACGATACACACTGAATGTGGATCAGAGATAGCCATCTTTTAAGCACAAGCTGGACATTTGCGAAATAAAGCTGGCATTCTGACAGAAAATAAGATCTTAATTTGTCAGAAAATGATTAAAAATCACTACCAGCAGAGTAATACAACAAAATATCCAAGAAGAAAAAACAATTCCTGACAGAAAAGTCAGAAAACTGTCGAGCTCAAGCTCCAGGATCCTCACAGAAGGAGCCGGAAAAAAGTACTGACCTAACTGTCACCTGTGGTGCATGATGGGAGCAGAGGGGCTCCTGGAGGTCTTAAAGGCACGGTGTCCAGAATCTTGGAAGCCGTAAAGGCAAGGTGCCAGTTTTTTTTTACTGTACTATGATAGTTATTTATCTATGCAGCCTATGGGCCAACTGCCTGCTATTACCTGTTTTCCTTTTCTGAAAATAAAGGATTCTTGTATGATACTATTATAGTGTATGTTCTCTATTACAAAATGTATTTAGGGGATTATTTTCATACAAGAGAAACCTATGTAATTTTGGCGGTTTGCCTTATTGGAACAGTTTTAGGCTGCATTTTTATATGTATATACATATGTATGTGTATGTTTCGGAAGTGTTATACACTTGTGGGCCCGAGCATACACATATATATATATACATATATTTCTATATGCTCCGGGATCCCGCACGTGGGCGGGGATAATTCAGTGCTTATGACTATTGATGAGTATCCCCTGGAAGAAAAGCTCTGGTTCCGGGTTCCGCAAGGCGGGCGGAAAAGGACCGCCTTGCGGGACCATGGCGGACGGACTTTCCATCTGCCGCGGTACCAATGTGATTCCCACCACCATCCTAATTTGGCGGTGGGTGAATCACATTGTGATGGCGGGAGGATTGCCACCGCCGGCCCGGCGGTGGCGGTCCTCCCGCCATCATAATAAGCCCCTAACTGTTAAGCATTTAGGGAGGGAGGGGACATAACGAGGCACTATGGCTTGAACATTAAATACCTTTAAAAAACAAGAGGCGTTTGTTTAATTAAACAATGTGGCCGGGAGATCAGTTACAGGCACAGGGTCGGAGGACTTTTTCAATATACAATCGTTCTGAGACGTTCTTTTATACAGTTCATTGTATGCTATAAACGGTTCCAGTGATCCTTGTATGGTAAGGAATGTAAGTTGCTGCCTATGGAGTTGTAAATTAATTGTTCAATGGATAATCCAGGTGGGCCGCGACCTTGCGTGGATACAATGTGGCCAGTGGGAAACGTGTCCAGATGTCCGGAATGGGGAGCGCATGATCACTGTGAGTGCTGTGTTCTGATTGGCTATATGTTCCTAACTTATGTAGGCATCTGACTTTATGCTGTATTAGGAGCATGCGTACTCCCTATGGCCATGTGTGCTTTTATTGGGGCCGATCTCCCTTGACCATTGTAGTGCCGCTGCGCCTATCTCTGGGATCGATCCGAGGTTTCCTGTCCGTGCGTTTGTCTTCCGGTTATGTGCCATCTCACCTGTGGCCTGTCAATCAATAATCTCGGGCCTAAGTCTCAGTGCTTGCCTGACTACGTATTTGCAAGGAAGGGGTTGATGTGGAGCTCACAATGGGCGAATTAGTTAATAACGACGCAATTTGGTTAACATAAAGCAATGTATCACGTCTAATATCAGCATTGACTTTTTCCATATTAACAGCACATTCTGCGAGGGTCTGAGACAGGAGGATAATGGTTCTACTTTACTTAAGCTTAGATATTGCTAGCAATACATGTGACCCCGACACACATTGAGCTCACTGAAAGAGTGACAGAGGGTTGAAGTTTATGGAGGGAGGGCAACAGATACCTCAAGCATTGGGGGTAGGTAGTTTCAAACTCGCAGCTTAAGGCGGCAGGGAGGGAGGTTTTTGGGAGGTGTTGTGATGTGGGTAGCTATCTGAGGGACGTGACCGGAAGAGTAGGGAGTAATCGTGTCCTCACAATCTAGAGCGCGCAGTAATCGGATCTAATGATCCTCCCCGGGAGGTGAAAGGTGATGCGATACGATCTCCCACTAGGCGATCATGCGCCACCAAGGGAGACTTAAAGAAGTTTTGTGGCAGATGATGGAGGAGTGGCAAGGGTTTGGGTTGATCACTGCCACTGGAAGACTGGATTCTGACAGACTGTTCACTGCCTCCAGCTCAAAAGGACTGTGAGGCATGCTGTTATTCAACACATTCTGGTATTGCCTCTGTTGGTATCCCCACCTGAAGCTTCGAAAGGGATGACATTTTTAAGGGACCTGGCACAATGGCAGAGTGAGACCAAGAGAGCGTGCCAGTGCCTTGCTGTCGTAAAAAAACGCTCTATTGCCGAATCAGCCTTGTCTCTGAAGAGATCTATCTGTGGGATTGTCTGAGGTTTCCTCTCTGTGCGTTTGCCTGCCAGTTACGTGCCACCTCACCTGTGACCTGTCACTCAGTAACTGCAGGCCTAGGTCTCAGTGCTTGCCTGACTACGTATTTGCGAGGCGGGGTTGATATGGAGTTCACAACGGGTGAATTCGTTAATAAGGATGCGATTTCGTTCACATAAATGAATGTATCATTTCTCATATAAGCATCAACTTTTATCATATTAACATTACCCCCTCTAGTTGATTTGTCAACTATACTATCAACCCCAAACTTCATGACAGTTACTTTATAGGGGGCATGCTGTTCGTTATGCTCACTTTCGACAACCACTTCTTTCATAGTAACTTACATTTTTCCCAGTTTGAGGACTGAGTTTTTACAGCAGGAAATCCCCAATTGTACGGCTCCACACAAAAAAAGGAACACAATGAAAACCGGCAACAACGACGTGAACAGACTGGAAATCCACCAGCGGAGCAAAGAGAACCAATTCGAAAACCACTCCTGCTCAGGGGCAACTCCCCCCTATGCATGTCTCTTTGTAAATGGTGCAGTGATTGGATGGCAAGGGTCAATGTCCAATTGTCCATATTATTCCCTGGGATAAACGTGCAGCAGGACGCACCAATCTAGGCACACACATCTACCCTCATATCTAACTGGTTGCTTGGATTGGTGCAAAATATTTATGGGGCTGTCTCCTGAGCATGGGGATGGATCACCTTGTGTTTAAGCAAGGGCTCCATGGTCGCAACTAGCTTTTCAAGAATGTGTATCGCCTGGTGTTTGCATGGAGGCACCGTCAGTGCGAGTTGAGTCTTTCTGTCTACATGTACACGGGACTGTGTGAAAAGGGGGCATGTCGCTAATTGAGTGTTGTTGGTGGTTGCAACGTGCCCCGAGATCACATATTTGTGTATCTCACATGTCCCGGCACGTGGTGTGCAACGTGACCCTCCCTTGTGGCGTCAGGTATCTCGACCCGCCCTTTCTCTAGAGATTTCTTTTTGGGCTGCTTTTGTTGGTTTTTGGACACTTACCTAGGTCTCATATGATCTACTACCTTATTTGTCATGAGGTAGAGAGGGTCGGAGACTGTTAAGTGGCCCACATTTACCCCTGCTTATGTCGTCTAGTGGTGTTCGAAGTCGGGGCCTACTGCTTTTCCTGGATAATGCATGCAAGGCTTCTGGCATCTGTGAGTCACTAGGCCTGATATGGCAGTGAGCCTATCCAGTGTCCTACCCTCGTCTGGAGCTGCAGTTGACACTGGAGATCCCGCCTCTCCCAGGCACCCCCTCTCCCTCAGACCACATCAGGCTTCCTTTCAGTGAATTTGGCCCGATGTCCCTGGCTTGAGGATAGGATCTTCTAATGAGCTGAATGCTTTTGTCGCTATTTTGAAGGGGTCAGATTTCAGAAATTGAGAAAAATCGGAAGAAACTGTGCTGGGAACACAAAAACATGAAAAACCCAGGGCATTTTGGCCAGAAACTTTTGCTGAAGTCTGCCAGGTGATGATGATGAACCGAGATTGCCTCATAAATTCTGGGACGCCTGGTCACCCTGGTGAACCCTTCCACTGACTCGTCGCCATGCGGATGCCCCGCAGCTCATCAGCTCTTTGTGCGTGCGCTATGGAGATTATAGTTTTTTTTTTTTTTCAATCCCAGCTGTATGGGAAACCTGGCTCACGCTACTTAGGACAGCTTCATTTTAGAACTGGAAGGGGCCTCCATTGGCCGGAGGTTTCTAGTGATTTTTAAGGTGTGGTTGAAACTCCACGCCATGAAGGAAACATGGGTCCCGGGTCGGATGCCAGAGAATGGGGACCTTTTGACTTGGTGATTGAAACCCATCCCCATTGACTTTGCACACAGTGACCTGGGTGCTTGATTTTTAAGTACTTTATCTGGGAGCCACCCTGCCCCCTTGAAAGACTGCCCTCGCCCTAGGGGGGGAGGCCAGATGACCCCACCCTGTGGGGATCAGCAGCGTAGTGGGTCCTTGGCTCCCAGCGGTGCCCTTCATGTTAAACTTTAGTGAGGATACCCGGGTGACAAAATACATAGAGCAGCCCTGAATCTCGAATGCAAGTAAAAGTTTGATTTCTCAACATTGTCTATTTGGTCCTTCTATTGGTTTGGTACAATGTTTTGGGGAAGAGGGTGAATGGTTGCTGGTTATTCTTATTTATGCTGGGGGTATACTTTTGCTGGGCATTTTGACACTGTGATTGTGTGAAGGCATTACCTCCCCAGACAGTTAGCCCTCCCTGCCGAGGTTGTGGCCTTGGGTTCCCTGTCTGCAGGTTGCTGCTGCCATGGGTCTGTCCAACTACCTGATCCCTGCTGTGGTGGCTGGTGAACTTCCCAGCGGCTGAGTGTAAGATGCATTCTTATTCTCCTGTGCTTGGCTTTGTGGGTGAACGCTCATAAGGTTTTGTGGTGGCTGGCCCTGGCCCATCGATCTCTACTCATGGTATGCCTTTAACCGGCATCTGTCTACCAGCTGGCCCATCCTATGCCAATAGTTGTACTCTCTAGGGTCTGGTTGATGCCAATCTCCCTGGCCTCTACCGCCATAGTTGGGCTGGAACCTTCTGGGTTCCTGCTGTGGAGCTCCCTTTAAGACTGGTGCCATTTGCACGCTCGCGGCCAACGTGGCCCCCTCGTGGGCTATAATTTTCAATTTGTGTTGGACCAACTTAGCAGTGTCTCTTCAGGACTGCTCGTTTTTTCCTATCTTTTTCTTGTTTCTTTTTGTGGTAATATGTGGGCTTGCATCTCCTGCCACAGTTTGGTGTCTAACCCAACCATGCAGTCCAGTTTGTTCTGTATCTCGGTGGGCAGCATTAGTCTGCTGTCTGATAAGGCTACTTAGCAGACTTTTAATATTGCCTATTGCTAGGTTTATTCCTGCAGTATTCTTCTCAAAGCATGATAGCCATTTCCCTGCTCCATCCAGCAATGACAGTAACTTCGTCCTTAATCCCTCTTTATCGATGTGGGCCCATGGCACATAGATGGTCTCTGACATGCCCTTCTGTAGTAACGGGTACAATCTTACTTAGGGTAACTTTCTGACATGGCGTTCCCATCTTTTTCGACATTCCTGCATGCAGAGGAAGTTCCACTTGGCATCTCTTCCTCCATGTCAGATGCAATCTTCCGCTATAGCCATGTCCTCTGGCTCGAAGAATCCTTCCTCCGGCCAAGGTATTGGTCCCTTTCTTCAGTCCAGCAGGCTAGTAGGTAGCAAAACAAGTACGCAAAGATCTCACCTTCCTCTCTTGCTACTATCTCCCTCTAGATTAACTTGTCCTTGCTGTGGACTCGGATGGAGCAGCGTACGTCCTCGTCGCTGCTCCCTTTCTGCACGTGCAAAGGTGGCATCTTATTTTCCCTGCGTCTTGGTTCGGTCAGTACCAGGCTGCCCTGGCCTCTTATTTCTTGGTTGGCCCTTCTCCTATGTTGATTGATTGGTGAGGCTCTGACCCCTGTCAGAAGACTTTGATTTAATTCTGCCTCTGATTGTTCCCTGATCGGTGCCCTGTACCTACCACTGCTTCCCTTATATTGGGTGGGGTGGGGGGGGCGGCGAGCTGCTCTGTTTTCCTGAGTGTGTGCTCTTTCTCCCTCTAAAGTTAGCTTGCACCTTTCTTCCTTGTCCCGTCTAGTTTGCCTCCATCGCTCTGAACTATGCGCTGTTCTTTTTGGCCAGACCCAACCTTCAAACTCACTTCCTGTGGTCTCATCGGCTACCTGGGGAAATCCTGTGGCCTAACCCTCATCATCGGTCTCCAGGGAATTGGGGCTCCCTTCCTCACCCCCACTTGCTGTACCACTGTCTAGAACTGCCACAAATCTCCCTGTAACTCGTGTGCCCATGGGAGTGCATGTTCTTCCCGACAATGAGGTTTTCTGTGTCGGACATTGTAGGCAGTGGGCAGAGCTTCTGGAGACTTTTTATGGGGACTTGGGTTGTGCTGGAATTGTCTGGGCATGCTGGCTTGTTAATTTCTCATGCTTGGGCATAACCGTTCATCTTTCTGTGGGGGGCCCGCTGGCTTTTACTATTGGCAGATTTGAGTATTCTAATGATGGGGGGAGCCGACGTGAGCACCTCCATACCTGCATATGGTGGGGGAGGTGCTGACACCATGCTTACTTTCAGTAGTGCAGGAATATTGATCTGGGTCTCCTTGAAAACGGCCCATAATTCTAATAATGCCTCTCTCCTGTCTTTCTTTTGACCTGTGTACTTAGTTTGTATATGTGTTCTCGTATGTTCAATAGAGTTAGTGTTAAACGTTCCCTCCTTGAACCAGGGAAATTTGTAAGCCTATATTGTGTGCATGCCATTCTTGGCAAAATGTTTTAAGTTTCATAGCCTGTGTGGGGAGCCTGGTTTACATTTGTTTTAATGGGGAATACATGATATGTCTGGTAGTTTTAGTGGAAAAAATACAACTTAGCTCTTTTTTGGGGAGTCTTTGTTTTGGTGTCATTGGGGGAAGGCGTACGTTATGCAATCTTATAATTATGTACAATGAGTTCAGCACTATCTACAGATGCATCAAACGATTCAATATGAACATTTCAACAAACATAGATGACAATCCATGTGAAGGGTTGCAACATAGGTAAAAAGTACAATTGTTAAAAACAGTATTTGAACGATATCAACTTTTGGTGTCAAATACAGTTTTGCAAGAAATAACACTATCATATGAAATATTGAGACATAGACAAGAAAATGCAATGCTGTAGAGCAATCTCTGATCACTTCTTGCACAAAATACGGTTAGCAACAAATAACAGCACCATAACATCATATATACATTACACCAACTCAATAACAACTGTCAGAAAAAAAGAATGCTTTGTCAAAAAATCTCCTAGCGCATGCTATCCTGTGACCATGAGAAGCTCTGTGCGGTACACAGTACTAAGTGCTGGTCTGCCAACATCGGCTCTGGGACAAAGGTAATAGCAATAGTTTACGGAAAAGGGAATAACTCGAAAACCACAGGCCCCTCTTGGCCACAAACAAGTTGCACTTAGTTTACCAGATTCAAATCATTTCCCCATAAATGTCCTAATCGCACCCTGTATCACACCCAGGGGCCAAGCGTACCATCTGTCACACCCAGTGGGCCAAGCGACCAACACCTCTCACTCCTTTCAGATACCAGCAATGTTAAGAAACCCTGTTAGACTAAAAAATATAAGATTTAGGTGCCAACTCCGCCCAACCAGGATAGCTCTATCACAAAAATAGCGTCCTGGCAGCCATAAAGGCTCTCCTAGCGCGCTGACTATCCAAAAAATGGGATTTCCGTGGGATCGCCTCTGAGGCCACCTTATGAATACTCAGGACATATAAAATAGGTAATATGCCAAATTCTGTCAGTGGAAGGGCACTCAGGTTATCTTGTTACGCTTCTCCCTAGTTAATCATACGCCAGATGCTTTAAAATTAGGTTCTCATGTAGTCTTTTACCCTCTGTGACGGCTGCTTCAGGACAGACCTCTGCCTCACGGATTCAGCAGAAAATCCATCCGGGCGGGGTCCCCTTCCTTTGGCTGCAGTCGGGTTCGAGGTACCAATCGGCTCTGATGGTGGCTAGCAAAAATGTTGCTTGAACATGAAATACCTTTGAAAAACAAGAGACAAGAGGCGTTTGGCAAAACAGGAACAGTTTGTTTAATTAACCATTGCGGCCTGAAGATCAGTTGCAAGCATAGGGTTTAAGGACTGTCTCAATTTACAATCGATCTGAGACGTTCTTTTATACAGTTCATTGTATGCCAGAAATGGTTCTGTTGACACCGACCTTGTGTGGATACAATGTGGCCAGTGAGTAATGTGTCCAGATGTCCAGCATGGGAAGCAGGTGATCGCTGTGTGTGATGTGTTCTGATTGGTTATATGTTCCTAACTTTTGTGGCATATGACTTTAAGGTGTATTAGGAGTGTGCATACTCCCTATGGCCATGTGTGCTTTTATTGGGGTCGATCTCCCTTGACCATTGCAGTGTGGCTGTGCCTATCTGTGGGATTGATCTGAGGTTTCCTGTCTGTGCCTTTGCCTTCCGGTTACGTGCCACCCCACCTGTGACCTGTCAATCAATAATCTCGGGCCTAAGTCTCAGTGCTTGCCTGACTACGTATTCACGAGCAAGGGGTTGATGTGGAGCTCACAATGGGAGAATTCGCTAATAAGGACGCAATTTCGTTCACATAAATGAATGTATCGTTTCTAATGTCAGCATCAACTTTTTCCATATTAACAGCACATTCTGGGAGGGTCTGAGACAGGAGAATAATGGTTCCAGTTTACTTAAGCTTAGATGTTGCTAGCAATACATGTGGCCCGACACGCATTGAGCTAACTGAAATAGTGACAGGGGGTTGAAATTTATGGAGGGAGGGCAACAGATTCCTCAAGCATTGGGGGTGGGTAGTTTCAAACTCACAGCTTAAGGCGGCAGGGAGCGATGTTGGGAGGTGATGTGGGTAGCATATCTGAGGGACATGACAGGAACAGTAGGGAGTAACCGTGTCCTCACAATCTAGAGAACGTATTAGTCGGATGTAATGAACCTTCACCAGAAATGAAAGGTGATGCGATCTCCCATTAGGCGATCGTACACCGCCAAGGGTGACTTAAAGAAGTTTTGTGGCAGCTCCTGGAGGAGTGGCAGGGGTTTGGGTTGATCAGTGCCACAGGGCGTCTGGATTCTGACAGACTGATCACCACCTCTAGCTCAAAAGGACTGTAAGGCATGCTGTTATTCAGCACGTTCTGGTATTGCCTCTGTTGGTATCCCCTCCTGAAGCCTCAAAAGGGACGCAATTGTTAAGGGAACTGGCACAATGGCCAAGAGAGAGTGCCTGTGCCTTGCTATCCTTACAAACGCTCTATGGCCGAATCTGCCTAGTCTCCGAGGAGACAGGTCCCTTCAAAGTATCTATTAGTGACTGCTTGCTGTCACTAAAGACTACAGTGAACTGGAGCCAAGTGTGGCACCTAAGCAAGACATTGGTGCAGATTTCTCTACCCAGACAGTCCGTCGTGTCCAGGCCCAATCTAATGGATTACCTCGCAGCATCTTGTCCATCTGGAATAAGATGTTGGAAGATTGCCTTTACATCATTTGGGACCATGGGCAATATGTCTCCCACCATGTCCCTTAACACTTGAGTGTATCTCCCCAGGAGGCAGCTGGTAATTACGAACCTGAAGGCAAGGCTAGCAGGCGAAAACATCCTTTTGGCAAACATTTCCATGAGTTTTGCCTCTCTGTCTGGCGGGGTTGTCAGAAATGGATTAGGGTTCAAATGGCTGGTGGAGGCCTGTACCACCAGGCTTTTTGGAGACTGATGTTGGCGGAGGAGTACAGGGTCGCCCAGGGCAGGCCTATGCTGCCTTGGGGTCTGTATATTGACTGGTGGGCAAGATCCTGGTTTTGTTCAGGTGCCCATCATCATGTCAGTAGAAGCCTCATTAAATAGCGATACGGGCTCCTGGTTAGTCTGTCCAGGTGAATCACTTCAGTCAACACATTAGTCTTTACCTCAGTGTAGGGAGCTGCCTCTTTAAATATTGCACTAAAACGAAATACACTGTGTAGAGACTCCAGTGGGTCCCCAATTGGTTTAAAGAGGCTAAAGCAGATAATACTAACGCTCTCTTTTGTGGTAGTGTGAGCGAGCAGTTAAGCTTATCAGAGTGTAGTGCTAAGCATTTGTTGTACTCACAGAGGCAATAAATGGTACACACACTCAAAGAATAAATCCGCGACCAAATTAGAAAAATAACACTTCTATATATTTTGTAAAACTGGAAACAGTCTGCACAGGGGTACTTGGGGACAAGTCTGTGAGGTCCAGTACGGGGACTTGGGTCGCAAGGGACCTTAGAGCAAAGGGGAACAGCCGCTTCTTCGGTACCCGGGCCAAGGGGCTCGGGTACAGAGTGGCTAGGGTGGCTGGGATGATGCGCAAAGGTGCTCCTCAGGGTTAGGGACAGACAGCCGGCAGGGGCAAAATCAGGACAGCTGGGCCACTCATAAAGTGAGTCTCAGTGATGCTGATGTACCTTGGCAGCTACTCAGTCTTGGTGTGATAAGAATAAGGATTGGACTCTCGCGGTCGGTGCTAGGTGCAGGGCGTCCCGTACCCCAGGGATTGTTGCTGCACGGCTATGGTTGGTTCTGGTGTCTCCACACTGGGTGGGGAGACGAATCTGACCCTCCAGAGTACAAGTACTTCTTCCTAGTTGTCTGCAGCTTCAGTCAGGCTGAGGAGCTGCAAGGCAGTGAGCTGCAAGGCAGTGCCTGCGGATTGCAGGGGAGTAGCTCCTCTACTCCAAGAGAAACTAGGTGATTTTCGAAGTGCTGGCAGGCTATCGAAGGCTGGGGTAGATCTCCACCTTCCAGGACGATTGTCGAGAGAGTTGCTAGCAGGCAGGGTTTTGCGCCAAAAGTTCACAGGTCTTCTGCAATTCTCACCAGGCAGTGACTATTCTTCGACCTTCTTCTCTTGATACATCGAATCTGAGTTCTTGGGCTCAGGGGGCCACCTAAATACTCAATTTAGGGGTGTGAAGGGGAGTGACAGGTAGTAGTGAATAGGCTACCTACCTTTAGTGTTTCTACACCCTCAATGTGACCACTTCCTCTGGCAAGTGGGCAAAACCCTGGCCCTAGAATGCCAATTCCATCCTAAACAAAATGTATGAATCTAAAAAGGTGGTGTCCACATCAGCTAGTCCACCTTAGGGGTGGTGCTGGCTTGGTGTGGGACACACCTCCCAATCTGACTAGTTTTCACACCTGTCTTGTCACCAAAGGTGGGGCCTGGACAAGGGGGCATGAATCTCCACTATCTGGAGAGGCTGGGGTTGCGTAACAAAGGCGGCACAGCCTTTGAAGCTTCACGACCTGGAATGCAGATCCTGCATGGAGGAGGTGTAAACACCTACGCCAAGAACAGGCTTTGTTCCAGACCTCAGATCGATGGCTTTCACCTCAGGAGGTCAGCAACTTGTCTGTGGTGGCGGGCTGGTCAGGACCAGTCAATCAACACACTAGTAGTCGGTAGATTTTCAGGGGGCACCGCTAAAAATGCCCTCTGGGTGCCTTTACTAATAAATGTATCAGTATGGGTTTATTAATACAGGACATTTCGTACCAAACAAACCAGTTACTCACCTTTGGTAACGCTTTTTCTGGTGGATACAGTATCTGCCTGTGGATTCCTCACCTTTTGAATTACCCCATGCGCAGCATTCCATTGAAACTTTTCTCCATAGCTCTCCCACGTAATCGAGGATGTCACAATGGAACGGCTCCGCTCGCGACCCCGCACAACGTCATCGGAGCCATAAGAAGACCTCGTCGGCGTGCTGACGTCAGTTCCACTAATTTTTAGGTCGAGCCTAGAGTCAGCGCGCAAGCGCTGCACTAGGGAAGATCTGGGGTAGTTCAGTATGTGAGGGAAGCCCCGCCCACTGCCCCCGCCCATCTTTTCATTGGCTTGATTCATTATGAGGCTTGTTAGTCCCTCCCTATGACAGCCATGTCGTCATTTGTCACCTCCCATGGCTACTGGCCCCTTTACTGCGAGTGTTACACGGTACGGTACGTGGACTGTGAGCACTACTTTGTCGCCCCCTTCTCCCCCCCACCCTCCTCCCGCCGGCACTCCCGTCGTCCATGCCTTCTTCCCCCCACCCTCCCTCCCGTTGTCTGTGCCGTCCCCCCCACCCCTCCTCCCTTTGTTCGTGATGCCTTAGGTCTCGCGTAAATGTGAGTCCCTTATTAGGTGACTTGATTAAACACGGTCACGTAGTATTTAAATAAAGTCTGTTCACGAGCTGCGCGCGCGCCCGAGCACAAGGAGATGGAGTCAAACAACGTAGAAGTTGTTCCAACAACCGAGTAAACAAAATGGGAGTCAGCTGCCCAACTTTTCATCTCCTTTTTAACCACACCCGCAGCCGCCGCATCTCGGCGCAGAAACCTCCAGGACACAACTAAATACATAAGGGCATAAAAAACGAGGTCACACTGCCTACTACAGGGGACGGGCTCAGACCCCCCCACACCTGCTCCCTGCCTGATCCGAATATTGTTTACTACAGTACATGATACCAACGACAGCTGTGAGCAGGGGAAATATTTCAAAAGGATACTTTTTTTCTTTTAAATAAACATAAGCTCCTGCGATCAGTCAGTCCCTTGGTTGCTACTGCTTTTTAGAAAGGTTCTTCCGGTCTAATAAATCAGCAACAGGATTCGAAAGGTGTGCATTCAGAATAGTACATTCTAATCCTCTCTCGGTATTTACTAAAGCGCACCAAGAGAACGTGGCACTGGCAGCCGAAACAGATGCTTCGTGAGGCAGCCTGAGCACCTCTATTGATGCGTAATCCTTCTGCACACGCCCTTTTCTCTATGTAGGGGTTTGCACATGAGGCAGAGGCGAGTGAAGTCTTGGTAAGTAAGGCATTAGATCCCCTAGGCCCTTATCCTGATCGCCAAGGTAATACTGAATCAGGATTGAGCTCCCTTGCAATGCGCATTTACTGGGTACACAGTGCGCCACGCCACGCAATTCCCAGGCCTCCTGTAATCCGGGCTTAGATGTAACCTGCTCAGTGGTACTGGAACACGAGGCAGGAATGGCTCTAGGGCGGTGCGATTGGTGCCAATGCACCGGGCGCTGACTTTGGTGGGGGCGTCATTTTTACAAGTAATATTATCATTTTAAAAGCACCAACCTGCTGGCGCGTTTCTGGCCTCCAGCAATTTTTGTAGGCATCAATTAAAACGTCAAGATAACTCCAGTGATTTATCGTGTTACTGGAAAGAGACCGGAGGTTTGTCTAGTGGAAGTTTTGACTCATCCAAAGGTAGCGCAGAGGGTTAAAGCACAAGTTACTAACTTGTGTAACCATATATCTGTAAGAGACAGTAGTTAGTGACAGATTCCTTACCTTAGAATATCCCCAGGCGTCAGGCTGGATCCGGAAAGTTTTGATTAGCAGTACCCTTGCGCGTCGGTAGGCGGCCTCGTGCGGCTCCGCGTCCGTCGTCGGCATCGCCGGGATGACGTCGCGGGCAGTACTTAGACGCCGCCCCTGCGCGCTGACGTCAGTTCTGTACACGACTTTCCGCGCCAGGAACGCAGAGCCATGCAAGAAGCTGACATTGGTGTCTGAAAAATACTAGGGCCCTTAAAGGGATGTCCTTAACCCTAGAAATCAGTTCGCAGAACGGGGAGGATGGGTGGGGCGGTAAGGAATATGTCACTAACTACTGTCTCTTACAGATATATCGTTACACAAGTTAGTAACTTGTGCATCTGAAAGAGACACGTTAGTGACAGATTCCTTACCTTAGAATAGATACCCCAGCAATACCAACCCCGGTGGTGGGTCTGCGAACAAAGATCAGACAAGGAAGTCTCGGAGAACAGAACGGCCAAAGAAGCCGTCTCTCCGGACTTGGCTGTCAAGGCAGTAATGCTTGGTAAACGTGTGCAACGAGGCCCACGTAGCTGCCTGACAAATGTCCTGTAAAGGTACACCACGTCCTAAAGCCGTGGTGGCGGCTGTCGCCCTGGTGGAATGGGCACGCAACCCAACAGGGGGCTCCTTTTAGCCAAAGAATAACAGGCCTTGATACACAAGACGACCCAGCGGGAGATGGTCCGCTTGTGTACCGCCCGACCTTTTTGGCGCCCACGTAGCCAACAAAGAGCTGGTCGTCCACCCGGAACTGTTGTGTGCGATTTAGATAAAAAGAAATCGCACGTTTTGGGTCCAGACGGTGGAGCCTCTCTTCCTCTCTAGAAGGATGCAGAGGCGGAAAGAAGGTGGGCAAAGTGATGGTCTGCCCAATGTGGAAAGCAGTAACAGCCTTTGGCAAGAAGGACGGACGCGTCCTGAGAACAACCTTGTTTGGATGTACAGACAGAAAGGAAGGCTTGCAAGAAAGAGCCTGGAGCTCACTCACCCGCCGAGCGGAGGTGATAGCCACCAGAAAGGCTGTCTTCAGAGTCAGAAGACGAAGAGGACAGTTATGCAGAGGCTCAAAGGGAGCGCACATGAGAAAGGTAAGAACCAGGTTCAAGTCCCACTGAGGCATCACAAACGGAACAGGAGGGAAGAGGTGTGTAATACCTTTTAGGAATCTGTTAACAACAGGGGACTTGAAAAGGGAGGGCTGATCAGGAAGCCTGAGGAAGGCCGAGATTGCACAGAGATAGCCCTTTATGGTACCCAGGGCAGAACCCTGCTGGGCCAGAGAAAGAAGGAACAGAAGAACCTCAGAAAGAGGGGCAGAAAGGGGATTCACAGCCTTTGCTGTGCACCATGCCACAAATTTGTTCCACCTGCAGGCGTATACCACCTTAGTGGAGGGACGCCTGGCTGCCAGAATCACATCACAAACTTCGGGAGGCAAGTCCAAAGGAATCAACTGCCGCCGCTCAATCTCCACGCAAGCAGGTGGAGGCTGGACAGGTTCGGGTGGAGGACTGTCCCCTGCTGCTGCGACAGAAGATCCTCCGGAAGAGGCAGACGGATCGGGGGATCGACGCTCATACTGAGTAGCTCGGGAGCCCGCATATGCCATCTGGCATGATCGACCAGCAGGATGCAGGAGGCCATGAGGCCCAGCAGCCTCAGGGTCATCCGTACCGAAACCCAGGATAGAGGCCGAAAGATCGGAATCATAGCCTGAATATCCCGGACTCGCCGCTCGGGAGGATAGACCCGAAACTGCGTCGTGTCCAGAACTGCTCCGATGAAAAGGAGCTGTGGAGAAGGAATCAGGTGCAACTTCGGCACGTTGATGGAGAACCCCACCGAGTGCAGGAGTTCGGCCGTAGTCTGGAGGTGGGAGACGACTGCCTGGGACGAGCCCGCCTTCAGCAGCCAGTCGTCGAGGTAGGGGAAGACTGGAACCCCTGCCCGGCGCAGATGAGCTGCGACCACCGCCATCACTTTCGTGAACACCCGAGGGGCGCTGGTAAGGCCAAAGGGGAGCACGGAGAACTGAAAGTGCTCGTGGCCTACCGTGAACCGCAGGTAACGCCGGTGGGCCGGCAGGACGGGGATGTGGAAATATGCGTCCTGCAAGTCCAACGCTACCATCCAGTCTCCAGGGTCGAGAGCAGTCAAGACCTGAGCTAGGGTGAGCATCTTGAACTTCTCCTTCCAGAGGAAGCGATTGACGTTTCGGAGGTCCAAGATAGGATGCATGTCCTCCTTGTCCTTTTTGGGCACCAGAAAGTAGTGGGAGTAACAACCACGCCCTACTTCTGGGGTCGAAACGCATTCGATGGCCCCCTTGGCCAAGAGGGCCGCAACTTCCTTCTGAAGAAGCACCAAGTGATCCCCTGACATGCGGTGGTATTGAGGTGCCATGGCTGGGGGTGGTCACGAAGGGGAGGGAGTAGCCCCTTCGGACAATGTCCAAGACACACTTGTCCGAGGTGATGGCACGCCAGTGGTGAAGGTGATGGCGGACCCTGCCCCCTACTGGCGTGCTGTGCACCTGAAAGGAAGGACTAGGAGGGCTTGGAGGCCGTGGACGGGGCGGGGGTGGTGGCCTGACCCGCACGCTGGTTACCCGACCCGCCTCGGCGGGAGGCACGTCCTCGGCCACGCGAAGACGCCTGCTGCGCGGGCCGGTGGCTGGGCAGTGGACGTGACTGGGCGCCCCTTCCGTGGCCACGAAAGGGGCGAAAAGCAGACTGTTGCGGAGAGCTCACAGCAGAAAGGCCCAGGGACTTGGCTGTAGCCCGTGAGTCCTTAAAACGCTCCAACGCATGGTCTGCCTTATTGCCGAAAAGGCCGACACCATCAAAGGGCATGTCCATAAGAGTGTTTTGGACATCACCCGAGAAACCAGTGGTTCTCAGCCAGGCGTGACAACGCAGCGCCACTGTCGTCGCAAGCGATCTGCCTAGCAAGTCGGCGGTATCTAGGCCACATCTGATGGTATACTTCGCCGCATCCCTTCCTTCCGCAATGGCGCGGGAAAGTAGTGCCTGGACCTCCTCAGGACACTGGGGCAGAACCTGCGCCACCGAATCCCACAAAGAGTGGGAATATCGGCCCAAGAGGCAAGTGGTGTTGACAGACCGCAAGCCAGCACTGGAGGAAGAAAAACCTTCTTCCCAAATTGATCCAGTTTTTTGGATTCCCTATCCGGGGGAGCGGTAGGGAAGGCGCTCTGGGAAGCAGAGGCTTGGACAACCAAGCTCTCAGGGGTTGGGTGTTGGGAGAGAAACAGGGGGTCGCCTGGAGCAGGGCGATGGCGTCGGGCTACGTTCCTATCCACAGGAGCCCCTGTGGTGGGCTTGGACCAGGTGCCCAAAAGAACGTCAGAAAGTGCCTCGTTGAAAGGCAGCAGTGGCTCCGAGGAGGTAGCCGCCGGCTGAAGCACTTCCGTCAGGATGTTAGTCCTGACAGCCACTGTAGGTAACTGGAGGTGTAAAGCCTCAGCTGCCCTACGCAACACCGTTGCAAAGTTTGCTCCCTCCTCCGTTGCCACGGAAGGAGGAGACAGCATGCCAGAGTCAGGGGAGGTGTCCAGACCACTGGCATCCCCAAGTTCCTCAGCCCAGTCCTGATCGAACTCACATTGGGCAGTGAGAGGGTCCTCAGACCCCTCCCAGTCCTCTTCGTCCTCCAATACAGGTTCAAAGTCAGGAGGAGGGACATGCGGGACCCCAAGGTCTCATCGGCGCCGGAGCCGGCGTCAATTGACGCCGGTCCGGCGCCATGTCCGGATCCGGAGAGAACCGGGGTACGACGACGCCCGGAGCCCCGGGCGGCGCCGGGAACGGCACCGGTGAAATCGGCGCCGGTGGAGGTGTTGTCAGGTCAACCGGCGTCGATGGGGGTTGCGGCAACACCGGAGCTGGGGTCGAGGCCGGGGCCGGGACCGAGGCTGGCGTCGCTGGCGGCGCCGGGACCGGAGTCGCCGGCGGCGCCGTAGGAACCCCAGAAGGGCCCGCGGGGCCCGAAGGCGCACCAGGGGGGACCTTGAGGCCCGAAGAGGCGGGCCATGGCCGACAGGAACTCCTGTATTTCGGCCGGAGTCGCCGCCGATCCCGGATAAGGCAGGTAATGCGGCGGCGGCTCCACAGGCACTCACGGAGCCGCAGGGGCGGGGACGGTGCCAGCAGGACCGTTAGCCGAGTCGCGAGACCGGCGAGGGGAAGTCGTCGAGCGATGGCGCTTCTTCGACTTCTTGTGCTTCGACTTACCGGAGGAGTGCGAAGACTTGGACCCCGACGACCGATGAGGACTCCGCGACCGTCCCCTCGACCTCTCACGTGACCGGGGCTTGGATTGGCGCGGAGCCGACTGCCGGAACTCGAGGAGCTTTCGAGACCGCTCTCGCAAAGCCTTCGGATGCAAGGCCCGGCAGTCGGGGCACGACTTGGAGTCGTGGTCGCGTCCGAGGCAGTAGAGACAGTCTCGATGCGGGTCCGTGATCGACATCATCCGACCACAGGCGTCGCATGGCTTTAAGCCGGGCATCCCTACTGACACTGTCGGAGTCGAACGACTCGAGAAAAAACAGTGATAAAAAAATCACAAAAACTTAGTCAAAAAATGACTAGGGCACTGCTCTTCTCGGATCTGCGCTTACTGGCGCGGAAAAAAAAAGAACTGACGTCAGCGCGCCGGGGCGGCGTCTAAGTACTGCCCGCGACGTCATCCCGGCGATCCCGACGACGGACGCGGAGCCGCACGACGCCGCCTACCGACGCGCAAGGGTACTGCTACGCAAAACTTTCCGGATCCAGCCTGACGCCTGGGGATATTCTAAGGTAAGGAATATGTCACTAACGTGTCTCTTTCAGATATGCCTGCTGCTAAGAACGTGTACCATGCAGATAAAGTGCATGCAATGTAAATAGGTCAGTGGGTTACTGCTTCTGTAAGAGAGCTCCTTTTGTGACTTGTTGTTTGTAGGTCAAAATCGTAATATAGAACATCGAGCTATTAACTGCCATCAAAGAGCTGTGTGTAAACTGCAAGGTATGTGTTACAGCTATATGCTTTTTTGCCACATCTTTCATTATCCTAATCTTGCCAAAAAGGTTCATTTGCGTGGAAAACAATTCTTGTTTTTAAAGAGAACCCCTAACAATGGTGTTACATTTTAAATTCTGAATTTGTGCTTTTTCAGAATAAGGACTCAAACTATATTGCCTACCAGTATCAATTACATGTTACTCCTACACTACACCTTGTAGTCCTGTCTGATATACCATTTCCTACACACTGATTTACACACATATGATTGTCTCTGTGCAATGTGTGTGTGATGTAAAGTGCTCTGACACCTTACACTAGTATGAGTGGTGCTATAAGACTAAATGATTCCGAGAGACAGTGGTTCTGGAGACTTGAGGGGCACTGTTAAAGGGCGGTGGTGAGGGAACCCGTGGCAGAGGTGGTCATTGGGGGGCGCCAACAGACATTGTCGCACAGGGCGCCACCAGCGCTAAAGCCGGCCCTGCTGCGAGGCATGCTGTATTAGAGTATAGACTTGAAGTCCCCCCCACTTTCCGTCCATATTTGTCATTGGCTTGTGTCAATGTCCTTCGTAAATACGGACTTCTGATTCGTTAATAGGCTTGTTAATCCCTCCTTAGTACCGCCTTGTCTTCATTTGTACCTCCCATGAGGACTGGCCCTTTTACTTCTACTGTTACACAGTATGTCTTATTTAGTCTGTAGGCACTTTTTTCTTTAATGAGTTTCTCCTACTGCAGGCACAACATGCTTTCCAGAAACATTCAGCGCGCCATGCGCGCTTTCACTTTCCAAGCAGCCCGGGACAATGGCGGCCACTTATTTGAAATGAAATAGGTCTCGCATTTACAAGAGTTTGAGCTATTGGCACTGTAAAAGACAATGTCTTTTATTTATGTGTTAATTATCAAAACAGATAAATAAAAGGCATTGCCATTTACAATGCCAACAGCTTAAACTCTCACCAATGCGAGACCTATTGCATTGCAAATGCTTGTTTTTCCATGCCTTCGAAGCGAACCGACATTTCCACAACTATACACACAATACAAAACCAAAAAAGAAACTGGAAATTCTAAAACATAGACATTTCCTAGTGATAAATACTACATCATTTCAAGTATTTCATAATCAAACGCATGAATCACATGTCCATTATTTTTTAGATATAAACAGGCAGGCAATGAGGAGGCGGGTGGGTCAGTAAGGAATCCACAGGCAGATACTGTATCCACCAGAAAAAACGTTGCCGAAGGTACGTAACTTGTTCTTCTGATGGATACATCTGACTGTGGATTCCTCAACTTTTGAATTGAATCCCCAAGCAGTCCTGCTCTCGGTGGAGGGTGCCCGCCTACTTATACCAAAAAACCCTGCAGCACAGAACGTGCAAAGTGTCCGTCCCTCCTCACCTCTGAGTCTAAGGAATAATGCTTCGCGAAAGTGTGGAGGGAGGCCCAAGTTGCCGCCTTGCAGATGTCTACAACAGGGACACCTCTAGCTAAAGCCGAAGAAGAAGACTTAGCTCTGGTCAAATGAGCTTGAATACCCTCAGGAGGCTCCTTCTTGGCCAAGACGTAGCAGATCTTGATGCAGAGGATGATCCACCTGGACAGTGCTCTTTTGTGGACTGCCTTGCCCTTCATCTTGCCCACATATCCAATGAAGAGTTGGTCGTCTAACCTGAAGTCTTTAGCCCTGTTCAGGTAGAATTGACCGCCCTCTTAGGGTCCAGGCGGTGAAGTCTCTCCTCCTCCTTGGAAGGGTGAGGGGGAGGATAGAAAGTAGGTAAAGTGTTAGATTGGCCTAGGTGGAAGGGAGTGACCACCTTAGGCAGGAAAGCAGCTCTGGTCCCAAGAACCATCTTATCTGCATGAATTGAGGTAAATGGGGGCTTAGAGCTAAGGACCTGCCGCTCACTAACCCTCATGGCAGAAGCAATTGCAATCAGAAATATTGTTTTAAATGCTAGATATCTCAATGGACAGCTACACATGGGTTCAAAGGGAGACCCCATCAAGAAAGTAAGGACTAAATTCAAATCCCACTGAGGCATTATAAATGGAGAGGGAGGAAACCTATTAATGAGACCCTAAATGAATCTCATGACTATGGGAGATTTAAATAAAGAGGGTTGGTCTGGTAAGCAGAGAAAAGCCGACAAGGCAGACAAGTAGCCTTTAACTGTTGCTACTGCACGACCCTGTTGTGCTAGGGAAAGAGAGAATATCATACGAATGGGCTCGTAAGGGATCAATCGATCTCTCTCCACACCATTTCACAAACCTGGTCCACCTACCGGAATAAACAGACTTGGTGGAGTGTCTTCTGGCTGATAAAATAACATCCACCACGTCCGAGTGAGAAAGAGCTCAGGTTGCCCCGTTCAATCTCCAGGGATGAAGGTGCAGGCTCTGGAGGTAGGGGTGTAGAACCTGCCCCTGCGACTGCGAGAGGAGGTCTGCCCTGAGAGGGAGACGGAGCGGAGGGTGCGATGAGAGGTTAAGGAGGTCTATGTACCACACCCTTCTTGCCCAGTCCGGGGCGTCAATATGATTTGGGCCCGGTCTTGGCGAATCTTCGTCAGAACTCGAAGAATCAAGGGTATGGGAGGAAACACGTAAAGAAGCTGTGAGCCCCAATCTAACTGAAACGCGTCCCCCAACGCTCCCCGCATTGGATACAGGAGACTGCAGAACGATGGGCAGTGCACGTTCTCGTGAGTGGCAAACAGATCCAACCAAGGGATGCCCCACATCCTGAAAAGGTGATGGACCACCTCCGGATGGAGACGCCACTCGTGATCGGCTGAGTACTGCCGACTGAGACTGTCCGCACGCACATTTAGCACTCCGGCCAGATGATTCGCAATCACACAAATCTGATGGTCTTGAACCCAGGACCAGAGTCGCAGAGCCGCTCTGCAGAGACGATACGGCCCTACTTCTCCCTGTTTCTTTATGTACTAGATCACAGTAGTGTTGTCCGTCAGGACCTGAACCGACTGACCGCGAAGGGAGGAAAGTAATGCCTTGAGAGCCAAACGTATTTCCTCTGTTGGCTAAAGGCCTTTGACCTCCAGATCCCCCAGATAAGCTCCCTACCGTAGAGTGGAGGCATCCGTTATCACTGTGGCCACCGGAGAAGGAGTTTGAAACAGCTTCCCTTGAGACAGGTTGTCCGAAACACTCCACGATAACAGCTCCGCTGCAGTGTCTCTGGAGATTCTGACCACCTCCTTGGGATCTCCGTTGTGTTGAAACCACTGCCTGCGGGGGCCCCACTGGAGTGCCCTCATGTGCCAGCATGCATGGTTGACCAACAGTATGCAGGAAGCGAACAGACCGAGCAGGCATAAGACCTTCAGGACCGGAACAGCTGCTCCATCTTGAAAAATTGGAATTGAAGCCTAGATGTCTAGAATCCTCTGAGGAGGAGGGAAAGCACAACTCGCAGTAGTGTCCAGTATGCCCCTATGAACAGGTTGCGCTGAGAGGGCACCAGATGAGATTTGGGTACATTTATCGAAAAACCCAAGTTGAACTACAGCTGCGATGTTATCTGCAGGTGATGCAGCACCATCTCTGGCGACTTTGACTTGAGTAGCCAGTTGTCCAGATAGGGAAAAACAGGAATCCCCGATCTTCCGAGATGTGCTGCTACCACCGCCATCACCTTTGTGAAGACCTGTGAAGTGGATGCAAGACCGAACGGAAGGACCGCAAACTGGTAGTGTTGAGATCCCACCATAAAACGGAGATACTTCCGATGCGACTTCAGGATGGAAATGTGAAAATATGCATCCTGTAAATCGATCGACACCATCCAGTCTTCCTGCTGCAGCGCCAAAAGAACCTGAGTAAGGGTCAACATCTTGAATTTCTCCTGTTTGAGGTATAAATTCAAGATCCTGAAGTCTAGTATCGGTCTCAATCGCCCGTCCTTTTTGGGGATCCGGAAATACCGGGTATAGCATCCCTGACCCCTTTCCTGCTCCGGAACAACCTCTATCGCACCTTTCTGTAGCAAAGACAGAACCTCTTGTTGCAGGAGCAACAGATGATCCTCCGAGCACCAGCCCTGGCGAGGGGGAAAGGAGGGGGAAACTCTTGGAAAGGAAGAGCGCATCCATTTTCTATGAGATCCAAAACCCAGAGATCTGATGTAACAGATCTCCAATTTCGTGGAAAAGGGGACACCCGACCTCCCACAGGTCAAGCATGCTCTAAGATGGGGGATCTGGAGCTGTTTCCCTGCGGAACCAGTTGGGGGAAACGGGAGAGGAGGAGGAGGAGGAGGCTTACGGACGAGCTGAGGCTCGCAGGCGACCTCTACCTTTCCCTCTGTATGATCTATACAGAGGATTCGCCTGTTGCTGCTGCTGCCGGGCCCTAAAGGAAGGAGTCTTGCCAAACCCACAAAATATTCGGTAACCAAAGCCTCTGGGCTGGGACTGTAGACCCAACGATCTAGCTGTGGCCCTTCTATCCTTAAAGCTGAGTCCGCTTTAGTACCAAAGAGGCGACAACCATCAAAAGGCAAGTCCAAAAGGGTGGCCTACACATCTGGAGAAAAAATAGACCCCCTTAGCCAGGCATGCCTCCTGGTTGCCACTGAGGAACCCATCACTCTAGCAACAGAGTCCGCTGTCTCAAGCCCAGATTCTATGACTTGATGGGCCGCAGCTTCTGTGTCCTACTGAACCTCTGCAAAAAGGCCCTGAACTTCCTCCGGAAGCTTGGGGATCACTTCCTTCGCCGAGTCCATCAGAGTGTGAATGTAGCGACCCAGCAGACATGTCGCATTTGTGGATTTTAAGGCCATACTGGCTGAAGAAAATACCCTTTTAGCTGATTGTTCCGTCCTCTTAGATTCCTTATCTCCTGGTGAGGATAGGAAAGAGCCTGTAGACTGCTTAGTAGAGCATGAAGCCTGAACTACTAAGTTCTCAGGGGATGGTGTGCAGATAGGAAAGTTGGATCCCCAGGCGCCACCTTGTATCTTCTTGCAACTGATCTGGACACAGCAGGGGCAGTCATTGGCTTCTGCCATACCCCTATGGCCTCATTAAAGGGAAGCAGAGGCTCCGTTACAGATGAAGGAGAGTGAAGAACTTCTGTCAGGATGTTAGACTTAAGCTCCGCAGTAGGTAACTGCAAGTCCAGCAGATCAGCTGCCTTTCTTATAATGGAGTGGTAAGAAGAGGCCTCTTGTGAAGGAAGGCCTTTCGGAGAAGAAAGTTCCCACTCTGGAGATGTATCCAAACCACTAGCCTTCTGCAGCCCCTCAAATTCTTGAATAGGGTCAATAATCTCCCCTTCTTAAGCCTCTTCCTGCTGCTCCTGGTATTCTTCCTCCTCCAGCAGCCTCTGTGCCTCCCTTTTGGATCTCATCCTGGGCATCAGTGTCGGTGGCGCCAAACGCGGTGCCGGTGACTTCGGAACCGGCATCGATGGAGGCTCACAGTCTCAGCTGAAGGCGCTGGGCGAAGCCGAGCCTGCGCCGGACCTGAGCCAGAAAGCGCCAGAGAATAAACCAACTGCACTCTTCCCTCCAGGGATTACCTCGGCATCGGGAGAGGCCAACTTCCCGGGGTCATAGGCATAAACGGCATGAATGGCACCTGTGCAAAGGGAGTTGGCAAACCTCCAAGGTTGTATGACAGCAGTCCGTAGGGGCCAACAGGCGCACCAGTAGGGTTAGCCGCCCTGGCAAACATGCTGAACATGGCAACAAGTAATGTGAAGGATCCCTACCTGGAGCCGGAAAGGGTGGGTACGGATCCGGTACCGCCGGTTCCGAGACAGATTGAGGAGGCTGCAAGACTGGTTCCGTACGCGGCGCCGGAGACACTGGAGCCGGGGGTGGAGTGGTCGGAGGCAAAGGCGTCGCTTCCCTGGGTGCCGCAGAACCTCTCGAAGCCAGAAAGTGTGCCGGAGTCACCTGAGGCGAAGGTGACTTTCTGTGACGCCTGAGTACCGGGGACCCCGACTTCGGTGACTTATCCTTTGACGAACGACGTCTGGAACCATGACGTTGCTTCTTCTTGTGTTTCCTCGACGACTTCGAGGTGTGTGGAATCGGTGACTTAGACTTCGATCTCGTCCTCTCCGGCCCCTCTTATGCTTCTTTGCCCTGGCCATGAACAACTTGGCCTCGCTCTCTTTGAGGGTCTTCGGATTCATGCGTCGGCACGACAAACACCCCTCGACGTCATGGTCCAACGAGGCGCACCAAAGGCAATCATCATGGGGGTCAGTGATAGACATATGACCCCCACATTCCCTACAAGGTTTGAAACCGGACGTCTTCTGAGCAGTCATGTCACTGCTACAATTTCAGGAAGAACCTGCAACAATGAAACTCTCAAAAACGGAGAGCCACGGAAAAAAACGTTACTCGTAGACGGCGTGGAAAAAAGGGAACTGACGTCAGCACGCCGACGAGGTCTTCTTATGGCTCCGATGACGTCGTGCGGGGTTGCGAGTGGAGCCGTTCCATTGTGACCTCCTCGTCGACGTGGGACAGCTATGCAGAAAAGTTTCCGTGGAATGCTGCGCATGGGGTAATTCAAAAGATGAGGAATCCACAGGCAGATGTATCCATCAGAAATCTGTGGGTACAATCAAGCCCTTATTTGGCCGCGGAACTCATAAACACGGGTGTCCAGCACATGTACTCGTTATGGCTTCCCTATGGACTTGGGATATCTAAGGATTGACTTGGATATCACAGGGACACCTCTACTCACGCAGATATGCCAATACATGGTGTGCCATGTCGACTCTTCACTTTTCTCTGCACCAAGACACGCATTCTGCAATGGCACTTTGCATGAGCTTGGTAAGGGGGCCCTTAGGGTGGCACAATTCATGCTGCAGCCCTTAGTCCCAATGCTCTAGGTATAAGGGGTACCATTTACTAGGGACTTACATGGCGCCTAAAGGGGTGCCAATTGTGGAACAATGGTACAGTTTAGGGAAAGAACACTGGTACTAGTGACCTGGTTATCAGGAACCAAGTACACTCTCAGTCAAAGTTGCATCAGATACCAGGCAACAAGTGGGGGGACTACTGCAACAAAAACCCCCTTTCCTACACTCAGTGGTGGGTAATGTGAGGTCTAAGACTTCTGCTGCACTCATTATTGTGGCAAAGGAGGCAGACTCTTCTGTGGCTACATTTGGGAGAGGGGAGTGGAGGCCAGTTCCAGGAGCGGTATCCAGGTCACAGACGTCTTCCAAGTCCAAGAATAAGTTTTCATAATAATAAGCATGACTGGATTTATTGTCTTCTCTGAATTCAGATAGGCTTTCAGGGAATAATTGGCTGCCAGAATGAGGATAGAGATGAGGTTGGTGCAACTTCACTGGAGGTTGCTCCAGGTTCACCTCAGAGTCCGAAATGACAATAGGCTACCCATCCTGCTGTGTTGGTGCCAGCATTGATGATTGGGGTTGCAGCACTGTGAGAAGCATTGACGTCCAGCTGGAAGCCATGGCGGGGAATGGGGGGAATTTTGGATGAGTGACACAGTTGTCATCCGGAGCCTCTATAAACTCTTGAAGCTGTTGTACCGTCACTACGGGGCCCAGACAGTTGGGGCAGAGAGGCATGAGGGTCAGATTCTGCTCCAATGTGGTCACGGATTGGCTTGGGGTTCACCTTGGTCCACCTGTAACATGACCACCAATTGTGTTTGGAGCCCAGTCACCAGAGACAGACCGCATGTGGGTCCGTCACCAACATCTGCTGGTGACAATCACTACATGGTTTAAATCCTGTAAGTGTAGAAGGGAACATGGCCCTTGCACAATGGAAATTGTTTGAGGGAAAAGCTCTGTCAAGTCTGACAGACTTGAGGGAGCGTGTTCCAAATCCGAGTGGGAGGGCGCTGTAAGAAAGGAACTGAGGTTACCATGTGAAGGTGGGGAGATGGCGCAGATATAGTGGCCCTGACGTCATATCCAGGGTGCAACAGACCCGATTCAGGGCCGCACGATGTCACCTACCATTGCGTGTCAGAGTTGCTATGAAAATCTTTCGGATCCAGTGTGAGGAAATTCACATGGTAGGGAATATGCGGTTAGAAGCCTCTATCAGAATATATAATTAGGGATTCCATCTGGCCCAGGAGTTCTATTTTTTACAAAGTATCAAAATAATACCACTAATTTTATTTATTATCATCATGGCTACCTCACTATTTGGTACAAATTGTTTGTTGATGTGCTCCCTTTAAATATAAGGAATAGTTTCTTACCTGTAACTTCAGTTCTCTTGTAGGGGTATTTCCGTGATGTCATAAGCATTTGAATAGTCCCGCCCACGTGCGGGGACCCCGGAGCACTTCATTAGATAGATCTTCTTAAGTTGTCATCTTTCGCCTTTCTTCGGGAAGGCCTGTGAAGACACTTAAGAGATAGAAAGACAATAATGCAGCCTAACCAACTAGGCTACACTGGCCATTACTTCATCTTGAAGTGAAAAAAGGTAGCCAGTACTTTTAAAATTTTGCAATTTATGGAGTTTAATACATATAGAAAACTCCCATTCACAAAACCCCTTTTTTCATGATAGAGATGAAAAGGTTGGACAGAGAAGCCCCCCATAGGCTGCCATTATATGTCTGAAAATGGATACCGTGCCTTTAAGAGTCTCCAGAGACCACCAGTATCCCATGATGCACAGCTAGTGGCAGTTACTTCAGTTCTTTTTGAAGGCGTAGAGAAGTGAATGCCTATGCTAGATCCTGGATAAGTCTGCTTCTTCCACCGGGGAGGAGGGCGGGTTGCTTATGACTTATCACGGAAATACCCCTACAAGAGAACTGGAGTTACAGGTAAGAAACTATTCCTTCTCTTGTAGGGGATTTCCGTGTATAGTCATAAGCATTTGAATAGACTAGCAAGCCCATCCCATAAACACCCAAGCGGTGGAAGAAGACAGAGAAGTGACATTTCCCTTTATGCAAACAGGTTCCGAAGGGAAGCCTGTCCAACCTGAGCATCTGCCTTGGCATCAGTGTCCAGGCAGTAGTACTTTGTGAATGTATGGACTGACTTCCAGGTGGCAGCCTTACAGATTTCTGAAATAGGTATATTACGGAGTAAAGCCACAGTAGCAGCTTTTCCTCTGGTAGAGTGAGCCCTAGGCTTACTAACAGGAGTCTTGTTGGCTTTCTGGTAACAAAGCTGAATACATGAAACAATCCATCGGGAGATGGATTGTTTGGAAGTAGCTAGACCTGTACGGATAGAGCCATAGTTTACAAATAGCCGATCTGAACGTCTAATATCCTTAGTTTTGTCCAAATAAAACTTCAAAACCCTCCTGACATCTAGGGAATGAAGCGAGCTCTCAGCAGGAGAAGAGGAATGCTGAAAAAAAGTAGGTAGTGAAATAGTTTGATTTACGTGGAAATCCGAAATACCTTTAGGGAGGAATTTCGGATGTGTCCTCATCACCACCTTAGAAGAATGGAAAACTGTATATGGTTCTTGACAGCATAGTGCTTGGAGTTCGCTAACCCTGCGGGCAGAAGTAATGGCTACAAGGAAAGCTGTCTTCCAAGACAGATACTGGAGAGAAGCCCTATGAATGGGTTTAAAAGGCTCCCGCATCAGTCGAGAAAGAACCACATTAAGCTCCCAAGGAGAAGGACGTCTGAAGGGAGGAAAAACTTTCTTCAAACCTTCTAGAAAATCCATAATGACTGGGATTTTGAAAAAGGAAGTTTGTGAAGGGCATTTCCTATAAGCAGTCAGAGCTGCAAGGTGCACTTTAATGGAAGGAAATTGAAGGCCCGATTGTGCCAAATGTAGCAAATATGGGAGTGTAACATCTTCCTGGCAGGAAGTAGGATCTGCATTCTTCGAAGCGCACCAAATGCAGAATCTTTTCCATTTATACGCATAAGAAGTGCGTGTGGATGGCCTTTTAGCTTCTTTAAGTATCTTCATGCAGTCCTGAGGCAAATTCAAATGTCCATACTGCACTAACTCAGGAGCCATGCCGCCAAATTCAATGACGAGAGGTTGGGGTGCACCATCTGTCCGCCGAACTTCGTGAGAAGGTCCGGCTGACATGGGAGCCGGAGATGCGGCAGGAGAGACCGGTGAAGAAGGTCCGTGAACCACCACTGACGCGGCCACTCCGGAGCAATGAGGATCATCTTGGCCCGTGAGTGCGAAAGCTTGATGAGGACTGCCGGGATCAGGGGTATCGGAGGAAAGGCGTAGAGAAATCTGCCTGACCAGTTTATCCACAGGGCATTCCCCAGAGTTCCCGGTTGGTAGAACCTGGAGGCGAAGTTTCGGCATTTGCTGTTTTCTGCGGTGGCGAACAAATCGACCTCTGGGGTACCCCATCTTCTGAAGATATCTCGCACCACATCGTTGTTTAAGACCCATTCGTGGTTTTCCTGAAGGAGTCTGCTTAGAGCGTCGGCCTGAGCATTTTGAACACCTGGGAGGTGAGTTGCTGTGATGGTCAGGGTCCTGGCTAAGAGCCACTTCCAGATCGCCTGGGCTTCCTGAGATAACGGTTGTTATCTCAAGCCCCCCTGCTTGTTGAGGTAGAACATTGTTGTCGTATTGTCCGTCTGGACAAGCAGGGAACTGGAGTGGAATGATGGTTGAAAGGCTTTCAGAGCCAAATGGACTGCTCGTAGCTCCAGTAGATTGATGTGGTATGTGGATTCCTCAGTGGACCACTTGCCCTGTATCTGAAGGTGGTCTGTATGTGCACCCCAGCCGAGGAGAGACGCATCCGTTACTATGGTTTGTTTCGGTATCTCCTTGTGGAAGGGGATCCCTCGCAGGAGATTGCGGGGAGAACACCACCATCTGAGGGACTGAAGGGCATGCTGTGACAGCTGAATTCTGTCTTCCCAATCCCCTATTCTCTGGTCCCATTGAACCTCCAAGCATTCCTGCAAGGGTCTCATGTGGAGTCGTGCATTTGGAGTGAGGAAGATACACGATGCCATGGAGCCCAGAAGAGAGGAGACCTTCCTCACTGTTGGAGAGGACATGTTCATGAGAGCTTGAGCCTTCCGAAGGATCGATAAGCGTCCCTCCTCCGAAGGATATACGTTTGCCGTGCGAGTATCGATGGTTGCTCCCAGATATTGAAGACACTGGACAGGTGTCGAGACGAACTTCCTTTGGTTGATGTGGAGACCCAAACGAAGGAGAAGATCGGAGGTCCAATTGAAGTGTAGTCGAGCTCCCTGAAATGTGGACGCCTTGATCAGCCAGTCGTCTAGGTAGGGGTAGACCAACACCTTGTGCTTCCTCAGATGGGCAGCCACTACTGCCATGCATTTTGAGAATGTCCTGGGAGCTGATTTCAGGCCAAACGGAAGCACACAGTATTGATAGTGGTTGTTCCCCACTGTGAATCTCAGGAACTTGCGGTGCTTCTTTACTATGGGGACGTGGAAGTATGCGTCTTGCACATCTATCGCGCATAACCAATCCCCCTGATGAATTTGAGGGTAGATTTGATGCAACGCTAACATTCGGAATTTCTCTCTCCGAACTCACTTGTTTGCGTGTCGTAAATCGAGAATGGGTCTGAACTCGTTCTTGTCTTTCTTTTGGACCAGAAAGAACCTGGAATACAGTCCTGTTCCCCGCTGTACAAGAGGAATGGGTTCTATTGCCCTTTTTTGTAAGAGAATGTTGGCTTCCAATTGTAACTGACGTAGTTGGTACCGTGAGTGTGTTGGAGGGACCGATGGAGGCGGGCTGGTGAAACGTAGCGAGTATCCATTGCAAACAATATTCAGCACCCAATTGTCCCGAGTTATTTTTTGCCACTCTGCCAGGAAATTTTGAATGCTTCCCCCCCACCGGAGTGCGTAACAGAAGAGGGGGAAGAAAGGCTTCAGGGCTTAGACCCAGCAGGCGCCTTATTCCTTTGTGCAGGTTGCTGGCCTCCCCGTCCCCTAGGTTGACTTTTCTGAAACGGTTAGAACGACCGCTGATATGATTGTTGCTGATTTGTCTGACGGCCCTGGTGTCTCTGGAACCTCTGGGAAGAGTAACGCCGTTGTAAAGGGCGGAACGTTTTGCGCTGTTCCTTCGGTTTTTCAAGACCTACTGCCTTCAAGGTCTCCATTTCCGCCTTCATGCAAGCCATCTCCTCATCCGCATGAGAGCCAAATAGGGTAGTGCCAGAAGAACAAGTTACTTACCTTCGGTAACGATATATCTGTAAGAAACATCAGTAGTGATAGATTCCTTACCTTAGAATTACCCCCAGGCGCCAGACTGGATCCGGAAAGTTTTCGTCAGCAGTACTCCTGCGCGTCGGAAGGTGGCGTTGTGCGGCTCCGCGTCCGTCGTCGTGGTCGCCGAGATGACGTCGCGGCAGCTACCAAGAACGCCGCCCTCGCGCGCTGACGTCAGTTCTGTACACGACTTTCCGTGCCAGGAACGCAGAGCCATGCAAGATACTGACCACTGGTGCCTTGAAACTAGGGCCCTGAAAGGGATGACAACCCTAGAAATCAGTTCGCAGAACGGGGAGGATGGGTGGGGGCGGTAAGGAATCTATCACTACTAATGTTTCTTACAGATATATCGTTACCGAAGGTAAGTAACTTGTTCATCTGAAAGAAACACATAGTGATAGATTCCTTACCTTAGAATAGATACCCCAGCAATACCAACCCCGGTGGTGGGTCTGCGAACCAAGATCACACCAGAAAGTCTCGGAGAACAGAACGGCCAAAGAAGCCGCCTCTCCGGACTTGGCTGTCCAGGCAGTAATGCTTAGTAAAAGTGTGCAGCGAGGCCCACGTAGCTGCCTGACAGATGTCTTGTAAGGGGACACCACGTCCCAATGCCGTAGTGGCCGCCGTCGCCCTGGTGGAATGGGCGTGCAGCCCCATCGGACGCTCCTTTTTAGCCAGAGAATAGCATGCTTTTATACACAAGACGACCCATCGGGAGATAGTCCGCTTATATACGGCCCGACCTTTCTTGGCGCCAACGTAGCCAACAAAGAGTTGGTCATCCACCCGGAACTGTTGTGTGCGGTTCAGGTAGAATGAGAGCGCACGTTTTGGGTCCAGACTCTGGAAGGATGCGGAGGCGGAAAGAAGGTGGACAAAGTGATGGTTTGCCCGATGTGAAAAGCAGTTACAACTTTTGGCAGAAAGGATGGACGGGTTCTGAGCACAACCTTGTCCGGATGGACAGACAGAAAAGGAGGTTTACAAGAAAGAGCCTGGAGCTCACTCACTCTCCTAGCGGAGGTGATGGCAACCAGGAAAGCAGTCTTTAGAGTTAAAAGACGTAGAGGACAGTTGTGAAGAGGCTCAAAGGGAGCGCACATTAAGTAAGTGAGAACCAGATTCAAGTCCCACTGTGGCATCACAAAAGGAATAGGAGGGAAAAAGTGAGTAATGCCTTTGAGGAATCTATTCACAACAGGGGACTTGAAAAGAGAGGGCTGATCAGGGAGCCTGAGAAAGGCTGAGATAGCAGAAAGGTAGCCCTTGATAGTGCCCAGAGCAGAGCCCTGCTGGGCCAAAGAAAGGAGGAACAGTAGGACTTCTGAAAGAGGGGCAGAAAGGGGATCCACAGCCTTTGCTGTGCACCATGCCACAAATTTGTTCCACCTGCAGGCGTATACCAACTTAGTGGAGGGACTCCTGGCTGCCAGAATGACATTACAAACCTCAGGAGGCAAGTCAAAAGGAATCAACTGCCGCCGCTCAATCTCCATGCAAGGAGGTGGAGACTGGACAGGTTCGGGTGGAGGACCGTCCCCTGCTGCTGCGACAGAAGATCCTCCCGAAGAGGCAGTCTGATCGGGGGATCGAAGCTCATACGGAGTAGCTCGGGATACCAAACTCTTCGAGCCCAGTCCGGAGCCACAAGAATGACTTGGGCCCGGTCGCGCCTGATCTTCTTCTTGGTATAGGCGGAAAGGCGTACAACAGACCGCAACTCCACTCGCGACAAAAAGCGTCGCCGAGCAAGTGCCGCCTTGGAAATTCCAACGCGCACAATTGCTGACATTGCGCGTTCTCTTCGGTGGCAAATAGATCTAACCAAGGCTCTCCCCACTGTTGAAAGAGACCTTGCGCCAAGTCCGAGTGAAGACGCCATTTGTGATCCATCATGCACCTGCGGCTGAGTTTGTCCGCCCTGGCGTTCAGTGAACCTGCCAGGTGTTGAACCACCAGGGAAATGCCTTGATGTTCCAGCCATGTCCAGAGGCGCAGGGCCTCCTGACATAGGGTCCACGACCCCACCCCGCCTTGTTTGTTGCAATACCACATGGCGGTGGTGTTGTCTGTGAACACCTGCACTACTCTCCCCTTGACAGAGGGAAGGAATGTCTTCAGTGCAAGTCGGATCGCCCGAAGCTCCAGAAGGTTGATATGGAGCTTGGACTCCGCCGGAGACCAGAGGCCGAGGATCTCCGCCTCTCCCATGTGGCCACCCCATCCCAGGAGGGACGCGTCCGTCACCACTGTGTGCTCCGGTTGGGGAAGGGAGAGGGATCTGCCATTGACCCAATGCCGGTTTGTGAGCCACCACTGCAACTGTCTTGCAGTGCCCTCCGAGATCTGGACGGACTCAAACAGATCCCCCTGATGCTGCGCCCACTGGAACTTCAGGTCCCACTGCAGAGCCCGCATATGCCACCTGGCATGATCGACCAGCAGGAGGCCATGAGGCCCAGCAGCCTCAGGGTCATCCTGACCGAAACCCAGGATAGAGGCTGAAAGATCGGAATCATAGTCTGAATATCCTGGACTCGTCGTTCGGGAGGATAGACCCGAAAGAGCGTCGTTTCCAGAACCGCTCCGATGAAGAGGAGCTTCTGAGAGGGAATCAGGTGCGACTTCTGCACGTTGATGGAGAACCCTAGCGAATGCAGGAGGTCGGCCGTAGTCTGGAGGTGGGAGACGACAGCCTGGGGCGAGCAGGCCTTCAACAGCCAGTCGTCGAGATAGGGGAAGACTGGAATCCCTGATCTGCGCAGATGAGCTGCGACCACCGCCATCACTTTCGTGAACACCCGAGGGGTGCTGGTAAGGCCAAAGGGGAGCATGGTAAACTGAAAGTGCTCGTGGCCTACCGTAAACCGCAGGTAACGCCGGTGGGCCGGCAGGACGGGCATGTGGAAATATGCGTCCTGCAAGTCCAACGCTACCATCCAGTCTCCAGGGTCGAGGGCAGACAAGACCTGAGCCAGAGTCGACATCTTGAACTTCTCCTTCCGGAGGAAGCGGTTGACGTTCCTGAGGTCCAAGATAGGACGCAGGCCCTTGTCCTTCTTGGGCACCAGAAAGTAGTGGGAATAACAACCACGTCCTACTTCTGGCGCAGGAACGCGCTCGATGGCCCCTTGGCCAAGAGGGCCGCGACTTCCTGTTGGAGAAGTGCCAAGGGGTCCCCCGACATGCGGTGGTACTGGGGTGGCATGGCTGGAGGGGTAGTCTCAAAGGGGAGGGAGTAGCCCCTTCGGACTATTTGTAAAACCCACCTGTCCGATGTGATGGTGCGCCAGTGGGGGAGGTGATGGCGAATCCTGCCTCCCACTGGCGTTTGATGTGCCTGAAAGACCGGACTAGGAAGGTTTGGAGGCAGTGGTGGCCGGGGTGGTGGTGGACTGACCCGCACGCTGGCCCCATGACCAGCCTCGGCGGGTCCCACGTCCGCGCTGAGACTGTTACTGCGCGGGCTTGTGGCTCTGTAGCGAACATGACGGGGCGCCCCTTCCATGGTCACGAAAGGAGCGAAAGGCAGAAGGCGGAGGAGGGTGAGAGGCCAAAAGGCCCAAGGACTTGGCCGTAGCCCGTGAGTCCTTAAAACGCTCCAGTGCACTATCCGCCTTGTTGCCAAAAAGGCGAATGCCATAAAAGGGCATGTCCATGAGAGTGTTCTGGACATCCCCAGAGAAGCCAGTAGTCCTCAGCCAGGCGTGGCGACGGAGCGCCACTGTCGTGGAAAGCGCTCTGCCCAGCGAGTCGGCGGTGTCAAGGCCACATCGGATTGTGAACTTGGCTGCATCTCTCCCTTCAGCAAGTGCCTGAGAGCGCACTGTCCAGGCCTCCTCCGGACACTGAGGCAGCACCTGCACCACCGTATCCCACAGAGAGTGGGAATAACGGCCCAAGAGGCATGCAGTATTCACAGCCCGCAGCCCTGAACTGGCGGAAGAAAAGATCTTCTTCCCAAACTGTTCCAGTCTCTTGGATTCCCTATCCGGGGGTGCGGTAGGGAATGCGCTTTGGGACGTGGATGCTTGGACAACCAAGCTCTCAGGGGTGGGGTGTTGGGAGAGGAAAAGGGGGTCGCCCGGGGCCGGGCAAAGGCATCGGGCCACGTTCCTATCCACAGGAGCCCCTGTGTTGGGCTTGGACCAGGTGCCCAAAAGAACGTCAGAAAGTGCATTGGTGAAGGGCAGCAATGGCTCCGCAGAGGTAGCCGCCGGCTGAAGCACTTCTGTGAGGAGGTTAGTCCTGACGGCCACTGTAGGGAGTTGGAGGTGTAGAGCCTCGGCCGCCCTACGCAACACCACTGCGTAACTAGCACCCTCCTCCGTAGCCACGGTAGGAGGAGTTAGCATGCCAAGGTCAGGAGAGGTGTCAAGACCACTGGCATCCCCCAGCTCCTCTGCCCAGTCCGGGTCATACTCGCACTGAGCTGCGAGAGGGTCCTCAGACCCCTCCCAGTCCTCCACTTCCTCCGATGGCTGTGGTAAAGGCTGAAAATAAGGAGGCTGGAAATAGGGAAAGAAGGGTCCCATCGGCGTCGGAATCGGCGTCAAGCGACGCCGCTCCGGCTCCGTGTCCACATCAGGGCTGAAACCGGGGACGACGTCGTCCGGTGCCACGGGCGACGTCGGAAGTGGTGCCGGTGGGGTCGGTGGAGGTGTTACAAGGTCAACCGGCGTCGACCGGGATCCAGGCCTGGATCCATGGGGGCCCTGCGGCGCCGGGGCCGGCGGCGATGTCGGGGCCGGAGCCGCCAACAGTGAAGGGCGAGGGCCCCCAGTCGGGCCCGCGGGGTCCGAAGGCGCGCCGGCGGGGCCCGACGGCCCAAAGAGGTGGGCCATGGCTGACAGAAAGTCCTGCAGCTGGGCCGGAGTCGCCCCCGGACCCGGGAAGGGCGGGTAGGCCGGGGGCAACTGCGTAGGCTCCGCCGGAGCCGCGGGGGTGGCACCACCCACACCCTCAGCCGCGACGGGCGAGGGGAAGTCGGAGAGCGATGGCGCTTCTTCGACTTCTTGTGCTTCGCCTTACCTGACCCCGTCGACGATGAATGATGGTGATGGCTCCGCGACCGGTCCTTCGACCTCCCACGGGACCGGGACCTCGAGCGACGCGGAGCCGACTGCCGGACTTCCAGCAACTTTCGGGACCGCTCCCGCAAAGTCTTCGGCGCCATGGCCCGGCAGTCGGGGCACGACTTGGGGTCGTGGTCACGCCCCAGGCAGTAGAGACACACGCGGTGCGGGTCCGTCACCGACATCAAACGATGACAGTCCCCGCACGACTTGAAACCGGGCATCCCTACGGCTCCTTAGGAGTCAAACGACTCGAAAAAAGAGAGACAAAAGCCTCAAAAACTCAGTCAGAAAATGACTGGGGGTACCGCTCTCTCCGGATCTGCGCTTGCTGGCACGGAAAAAGAAAGAACTGACGTCAGCGTGCAAGGGCGGCGTCTAAGTAGCTGCAGCGACATCATCTCGGAGACCACGACGCCAACGACGGACGCGGAGCCGCACGACGGCACCTTCCGACGCGCAGGAGTACTGCTGACGAAAACTTTCCGGATCCAGTCTGACGCCTGGGGGTAATTCTAAGGTAAGGAATCTATCACTACGTGTTTCTTTCAGATAAGGGTAAATTCATGATCAGCTGTTGAGCCTCGGGCTTAAGCGAGGTGAGGCGAAGCCAGGAATGTCTGCGGAGAGCCACTCCGTGACAATAGCCATGTGCTGACAGGAGTGATGTGTCCGCCGCTGCACTTATTACTTGGTTGGACACCATAAGTCCTTCATTTAATATCTCCGTAAAGTCCTCCCTCTTGTCCCTTAGCAGGAGGCCTGCGAACTGCTGAAGGGATTCTCAAAGGGAACGGTCGTACCTGCCCAACAGGGCTGTAGCACTAGCGGCCTTCATTGTAGTGGCTGCCCTGTTATATACCTTCCTCCCCACCGAGTCTACTTTACTGCTTTCCTTATCAGGCGGTACTGTTGACGTTGGAGCCGTAGCATGTTGCTTCTTAGCTGCCACAACAATGACAGAGTCTGGTGTGGGGTCCGTCCGGAGGAATGCGGGATCTTGCTCAGGCGGGCGGTATTTTTTCTGTAGCCTGGAAGGAGCGGATTTGATGGAAGAAGGTGTTAAGAATAGTTCCATCGCCGGTTCCAATAAGCCTGGCACCAGAGGGAGCAAGGGTCAAGAAGATTGTCTCTGCTGGAGAGTTTCGAAGATGACTGAAGTTGATGGCACAGGGGTGGACAATGGAATATTTAGTTTGGACGCCCCTCGCTGTAGAACCTCTTGAAAGGTGGTAATGTTGTCAATAGGAGACACCCTTTGAGGAGGAGAGTCCGAAAGTGTGGGCGAAGATCTCCCAGTACTTGTGGAGGATGTGTCTCTGGTGTTCCGGGAGCGAGATCTCTCATAACGATGTCAGTGATGAGAGTGTGTGGATGAACGTCGGTGGCTGCGAGATCGATCTCTCGCATGAGACCTAGACCTCCGTCTTCTAGGCACAACAGGAGTCGTGGGCCGAGGAGCAGTAGGCCCCGGAGGAGGCCAAGGAGGAGGCGTTGGAGGTGGTGGAGGAGGCGGCGGCGGAGGAGGAGGAGGATGAGGAGGAGAAGGATGAGGAGGAGGAGGAGGCGGAGGAGGATGTTCCGCTGGTCCAGGAGGATCAGAGTGAGGTGGAGTCCTCGTAGGTGAGTATGTACGCGAGTACTCAGAATCCGAGGAATAAATCAACCTCCTCATTTTTCAAGCTGCCTGAAGAGAGGAAGGAGCCAAAGATTCATTATAAGATCTCCCCCTCGACGTCGATCTACTGGTCGACGGCGATCTTCGACGTCATCTTGACCTTGAACTCCCCACTCGACGTCGACAGACTCTTGATTGATCGTGTCTGCGATCGGTGACTCCTCGACGTCGACCGTCGGTGACTCCTTGGCATCGACCGTCGGTGACTTCTTGACGCCGATCGTCGGTGCCTCTTCGACGGCGATCGGCGGTGTCGTGTTGACGCAGATCGTCAGTGGCTGGTCGACGCCGATCGGCGCTGATGTGTCGACGTTGACCGGGGAGACAACGTCTTCGACGGCTATCTCTGCCGTGAGGGAGAACGAGAAGGTCTCGCCGCTCTTCTCCTCGACGCGGAGCGTCGACGCCGCTTCGACTCAGAGCCCTGAGTCGACGGTGAACATATCGTCGCCATACCTGCCCTCGACGACATAGTCGTCGTCCTCGACCGGGACCGGCGTCGTTTTTCCGCTCTTCTTTGCCTGGGGAGTCCCCCAGAGGCTGAAGACAGGGTTTTGGTAGAGGACTGACCCTCTCCTTGCCCAGAGGTCCCACCTGTGGATGTTGCTTGCTGTTTTCTGCGCTCCTCTGCCCCCTGAAGTCGAATCTTCTCCCTGTAATGCAGGGTGCGCTTGGAGAAGGTTTTACAGATGGAACATGTCTCAGGAACATGAGAAGCAAGTAAACGCAGAATACACACTCTGTGCGAGTCAGATTTGGCCTTTTTTCTTCCACAGTCAGGACACTTGTCAAAAAGGGAAGGCATTTTGACTAACAAACTGTGGAAAATCTGTCAGAAAAAGACAGCAATAGGTAGAGAAAGACCAAAAACGTCGAGTAAAGTTGTAAAAAGGTAAATTCTGAAGAGATTTTTGATGAAAAACACCAAATGAGGTAGAGCTCAATTCTCCAGGGTCCTGTTAACAAGAGCCGGAAAAAAGAACTGAAGTAACTGCCACTAGCTGTGCATCATGGGATACTGGTGGTCTCTGGAGACTCTTAAAGGCACGGTATCCATTTTCAGACATATAATGGCAGCCTATGGGGGGCTTCTCTGTCCAACCTTTTCATCTCTGTCATGAAAAAAGGGGTTTTGTGAAGGGGAGTTTTCTATATGTATTAAACTCCATAAATTGCAAAATTTTAAAAGTACTGGCTACCTTTTTTCACTTCAAGATGAAGTAATGGCCAGTGTAGTCTAGTTGGTTAGGCTACATTATTGTCTTTCTATCTCTTAAGTGTCTACACAGGCCTTCCCGAAGAAAGGCGAAAGATGACAACTGAAGAAGATATATCTAATGAAGTGCTCCGGGGTCCCCGCACGTGGGCGGGACTATTCAAATGCTTATGACTATACACGGAAATCCCCTACAAGAGAACCATGAATACAAATTTGCAAAAAACATATGACATTGCTGTTTGTTAATTTCCAGGGCACTGCTATGCTAATTTATCAAGTAACCATGAGGCACTAATTTAAAAAACCTAAATTATTTTGGAGAGAAAAAAAAATCCAGGTCTGTCCAGGATTTCACAATAACATATTGTAGAAGGCTGGCCTAGTATATGTTGCAAACTCTAAGGAGTGATGCACCTTGCACTAATCCAGGGTACCCTTATTGTGATTTTAGTGGTCTTTGAAAACCATAGAAAGCTCTCAAAGTGGTAGCTGTGGAAACCACCCTTCAGGCTTATCTTGAAGGAGTGTAAAGCAGCTTATTTTACCACATTTAATCGTCAGTATAGATTAGAAGAAAAAGAACCCCACAGTGTTTTATAAAATGAAGTCTATTTATTACACAACACAATCGCTAACACATTAGTATCTCTCCTACCCGGAAATATCAACAATACACACAGGAAAACTTCAAAATAATCAGGTAAGTAGCAGGAAACCAAACTATATACTAAGAAAGTGGAATGCGAAGGAGAGCGGGACTTGGACCAGAAGATTCAGAGGAGCTGGGGACACAAGGAACCACCCATGGTAAGTACCCAGGAACCCCACAGAGGCTGTGTGCAGAGAGGAAACACAGCTGCGTGCCCAATGCACAAGTTACTAACTTGTGTAACGATATATCTGTATGAGACAGTAGTTAGTGACAGATTCCTTACCTTAGAATATCCCCAGGCGTCAGGCTGGATCCGGAAAGTTTTGCGTAGCAGTACCCCTGCGCGTCGGTAGGCGGCGTCGTGCGGCTCCGCGTCCGTCGTCGGCATCGCCGGGATGACGTCGCGGCCAGTACTTAGACGCTGCCCATGCGCGCTGACGTCAGTTCTGTACACGACTTTCCGCGCCAGAAACGCAGAGCCATGCAAGAAACTGACACTGGTGTCTGAAAACTAGGGCCCTGAAAGGGATGACCTTAACCCTAGAAATCAGTTCGCAGAAATGGGGAGGATGGGTGGGCGGTAAGGAATCTGTCACTAACTACTGTCTCTTACAGATATATCATTACACAAGTTAGTAACTTGTGCATCTGAAAGAGACACGTTAGTGACAGATTCCTTACCTTAGAATAGATACCCCAGCAATACCAACCCCGGTGGTGGGTCTGCGAACAAAGATCAGACGAGGAAGTCTCGGAGAACAGAACGGCCAAAAAAGCCATCTCTCCAGACCTGGTTGTCAAGGCAGTAATGCTTGGTAAACGTGTGCAGCGAGGCCCACGTAGCTGCCTGACAAATGTCCTGCAATGGGACACCACGTCCCAAAGCCGTGGTGGCGGCTGTCGCCCTGGTGGAATGGGCACGTAGCCCAACAGGGGGCTCCTTCTTAGCCAAAGAATAGCAGGCTTTGATACACAAGACAACCCAGCGGGAGATGGTCTGCTTGTGTACCGCCGGACCTTTTTTGGCGCCCACGTAGCCAACAAAGAGCTGGTCGTCCACCCGGAACTGTTGTGTGCGGTTCAGATAGAAGGAAATCGCACGTTTTGGGTCCAGGCGGTGGAGCCTCTCTTCCTCTCTGGAAGGATGCGGAGGTGGAAAGAAGGTGGGCAAAGTGATGGTCTGCCCAATGTGGAAGGCAGTAACCACCTTTGGCAAGAAGGACGGACGCGTCCTAAGAACAACTTTGTCTGGATGGACAGACAGAAAGGGGGGCTTGCAAGAAAGAGCCTGGAGCTCACTCACCCGCCGAGCGGAGGTGATAGCCACCAGAAAGGCTGTCTTCAGAGTGAGAAGACGAAGAGGACAGTTATGGAGAGGCTCAAAGGGAGCGCACATTAAAAGGTAAGAACCAAGTTCAAGTCCCAATGAGGCATCACAAACGGAACAGGAGGGAAAAGGTGTGTAATGCCTTTAAGAAACCTGTTAACAACAGGGGACTTGAAAAGGGAGGGCTGATCAGGAAGCCTGAGGAAGGCCGAGATTGCACAAAGGTAGCCCTTGATGGTACCCAGGGCAGAACCCTGTTGGGCCAGAGAAAGAAGGAACAGTAAAACCTCAGAAAGAGGGGCAGAAAGGGGATTCACAGCCTTTGCTGTGCCCCATGCCACAAACTTGTTCCACCTGCAGGCGTATACCACCTTAGTGGAGGGACGCCTGGCTGCCAGAATCACATCACAAACTTCGGGAGGCAAGTCGAAAGGAATCAACTGCCGCCGCTCAATCTCCATGCAAGGAGGTGGAGACTGGACAGGTTCGGGTGGAGGACCGTCCCCTGCTGCTGCGACAGAAGATCCTCCCGAAGAGGCAGACGGATCGGGGGATCGATGCTCATACTGAGTAGCTCAGGATACCAAACTCTTATAGCCCAGTCCGGAGCCACAAGAATGACTTGGGCCCGGTCTCGCCGAATCTTCTTCAACACTCTGGGTAGAAGTGGTATAGGCGGAAAGGCGTACAACAGACCGCAACTCCACTCGCGACGAAAAGCGTCGCCGAGCGAGTGCCGCCTTGGAAATTCCAACGCGCAGAATTGCTGACATTGCGCGTTCTCTTCGGTGGCGAATAGATCTAACCAAGGCTCTCCCCACTGTCGAAAGAGTCCTTGCGCCACCTCCGAGTGAAGACGCCATTCGTGATCCATCATGCAACTGCGGCTGAGTTCGTCCGCCCTGGCGTTCAGGGAACCTGCCAGGTGTTGAACCATCAGGAATATGCCCTGATGTTCCAGCTATGTCCAGAGACGCAGAGCCTCCTGACAAAGGGTCCACGACCCCACCCCGCCTTGTTTGTTGCAGTACCACATGGCGGTGGTGTTGTCTGTGAACACCTGCACTACCTTCCCCTTGACAGAGGGAAGGAATGCCTTCAGTGCATGTCGGATCGCCCGGAGCTCCAGAAGGTTGATATGGAGCCGGGACTCCGCCGGAGACCAGAGGCCTCTGATCTCCGCCTCTCCCATGTGACCGCCCCATCCCAGAAGGAACGCATCCGTCACAACTGTGTGCTCTGGCTGGGGAAGGGAGAGAGATCTGCCCGTGACCCATTGCTGGTTCGAGAGCCACCACTGCAACTGTTGTGCAGTTCCCTCCGAGATCTGGACGTAATCGGACAGGTTTCCCTGATGCTGCGCCCACTGGAACTTCAGGTCTCACTGCAGAGCCCGCATATGCCATCTGGCATGATCGACCAGCAGGATGCAGGAGGCCATGAGGCCCAGCAGCCTCAGGGTCATCAGTACCGAAACCCAGGATAGAGGCTGAAAGATCGGAATCATAGCCTGAATATGCTGGACTCGCCGTTCGGGAGGATAGGCCCGAAACTGCGTTGTGTCCAGAACTGCTCCGATGAAAAGGAGCTGTGGAGAAGGAACCAGGTGCGACTTCGGCACATTGATGGAGAACCCCAGCGAGTGCAGGAGTCCGGCCGTAGTCTGGACGAGCCCGCCTTCAACAACCAGTCGTCGAGGTAGGGGAAGACTGGAACCCCTGACCGGCGCTGATGAGCTGCGACCACCGCCATCACTTTCGTGAACACCCGAGGGGCGCTGGTAAGGCCAAAGGGAAGCACGGTGAACTGAAAGTGCCCGAGGCCTACCGTGAACCGCAGGTAACGCCGGTGGGCCGGCAGAACGGGGATGTGAAAATATGCGTCCTGCAAGTCCAACGCTACCATCCAGTCTCCAGGGTCGAGGGCAGTCAAGACCCGAGCTAGGGTGAGCATCTTGAACTTCTTCCGGAGGAAGCGATTGACGTTCCGGAGGTCCAAGATAGGACGCATGTCCTCCTTGTCCTTTTTGGGCACCAGAAAGTAGTGGGAATAACAACCACGCCCTACTTCTGGGGTCGGAACGCGCTCGATGGCCCCCTTGGCCAAGAGGGCCGCAACTTCCTGTCGAAGAAGTGCCAAATGTTCCCCCGACATGCGGTGGTGCTGAGGTGGCATGGCTGGAGGGGCAGTCTCGAAGGGGAGGGAGTAGCCTCTTCGGACAATGTCCAAAACCCACCTGTCCGATGTGATGGTGCGCCAGTGGGGAAGGTGATGGAGGACCCTGCCCCCAACTGGCGTGCTGTGGACCGGAAAGGACGGACTAGGAGGGTTTGGAGGCCGCGGACGGGGCGGAGGTGGTGGCCTGACCCGCTCGCTGGTTACCCGACCCGCCTCGGCGGGAGCCACGTCCTCGGCCGCGCGAAGGCGTTTGCTGCGCGGGCCGGTGGCTGGGCAGTGGACGTGACTGGGCGCCCCTTCCGTGGCCACGAAAGGGGCGAAAAGCAGACTGCTGTGGAGGGCGCAAGGCGGAGAGGCCCAAGGACTTGGGCACTGAAAGGGAATCCCTTACTCTAGAAGTCAGTTCGCAGAACGGGGGGATGGGTGGGGCGGTAAGAAATCTATAACTAATATATGTCTCTTACAGATATATCGTCACCGAAGGTAAGTAACTGCTCATCTTAAAGAGACTATTAGTTATAGATTCCTTACCTTAGAATAGATACCCCAGAAATACCAAACCCGGAGGTGGGTCTGCGAACTAAGTTCACACCAGAAAGTCCTGGAGAACTGAACAGCCAAAGAAGCTGTCTCACCGGACCGGACAATCCAGGCAGTAATGATTAGTGAACGTGTGCAGTGATGCCCACGTGTCAGCCGGGCAGATGTCACCGAGGGGGACTCCACGTCCCAAAGCAGTAGTGACTGCGTCGCCCTGGTGGAATGGGCCCGCGGGGCCCGAAGGCGCACCGGGGGAACCCTTAGGCCCGAAGATGCGGGCCATGGCCGACAGGAACGCCTGTACCTCGGCCGGAGTCGACTTCGGACCCGGAACAGGCGGGTAGGCCGGCGTCGGCTGCGCGGGCACCCCCGGAGCCGCGGGGGCGGCACCATCTGGACCCTCGGCCGGGTCGCGAGACCGGCGAGGGGAGGTCTTAGAGCGACGCTTCTTAGACCTCTTATGCTTCGCCTTGCCACTCGGAGGTGACCACGAGGCCCGGAAGCACAATTCCCACCAATGTCGAGAGGTTCAGAAGTGAAGACGATGACCATGTCGCTGCAGCTGTGAGGACCAGGCGATGCTGAGGAAGACCAGGAGCCGTGCACGAGCTGTCCCACATCGGATGTCGGTGTAAAGGTGGTCGGTGTCCTGCGGGAGCAACAAAAAGCCTTGGTAGCCGCAACTGGCGTGAACCGCATAGAGATGCAAACGTTGGGATCAGCATGGTCCAAGGGACTCACCAAGTGAAGGAGAGTCAGAGCAGGCCCCGAGCAAGCAGGGGCGCCCACTGAAGCAAAGCAAGACCCATGAGAGGACCCACAGGCCGAAGCAACAGCAGTTGCAAGAGGACCTCAGGCAGCTCACCAAAGACGGAGGCCCTTGGTGCAAAGGATGCAGTGAGGATGTTGATCTTCGAGGGATGAGGTGCTGGAGGCTAGAGCTTATTGTAGCCCTAAGATCACTAGAGTGCACAGCCAACAAGCAGTAGCTCTCTCTGGATCTGCGCAGATTGGCGAGTAAAGATAAGAAGTGACGTCAGCGCGCTGGGGTGGCACCTATATGGGCAGAGTGCCACTTCCAACGTGAATGACGCCAACGATGCCACGCGGTTCCGGCATCATGTAGCTCCTATAAAAAGTATACAGGATCTGCGCGTTTAGACAGCATACGCTGGAGGATTGGTGTCAGACCGATTCTGAACACCCCCACTGAGTATGTTGGCTTTTTGTACCAACTAGCTCACAGTGCCACTAGAATCTCCTCTTACCAAGGAGAGAATAGTTCTTGGCAACCATAGAACATGACAACCCTGATCCCTCAGGACCGTAGAAACAATATACTACCTTTCGCTCAGTCACTCGTGCTTACTTAGTTTTTCTCAGAGAGATACACAGAATAAACAGGCTGGGCGTTTTCAATAAGTATTTATTGAACAGTTGTTATTCTGGTGTAGAATAGATGAGCTGCAACAACCGTTAGGCAGTATAAGATATAAATGATTAGCAGTATTATGAAGGTAAACGGATGGTATAGCTCTACCATCTAACAATAGTCATGAATATATACGAGTATACAAAACACATGATAAAAGATGCGTACTCCTACGATGCTTCCCTATCTAGATGTACCTAAATGTACCTAGCATGTGTGTAGGTGTAAAGCCAAGAATCCCTCTAGGATTTAGTCGAACCCATTACCTGAAGTGAGAGACTGTGGGACCCCGTCTTGGTCTCGAGTTGGACACGCCTCGAGGGATGTTAGACCACTGCGAGCTGGAGTGTCTGCATGCAGGAACCTCAGCGTCTCTGGTCAGTGTGTCTGCCGGGAAGTCTCGGTCTCATCTATCTTATCTTAGCAAGATGTGATGTATATATACCCATAGGTCTCCCCAGGGGTCCTACCTCGCTGTATTACTGTGTCGGCCTAAGGATGACATCGGGCATGAACTTTATACATATATATTATACAGGAGATGGTCGTCCTGCTGTGCTTCCAAGAATCCTCTTGCATAATGTATGAGATCTCGAACTAGGGAAAACCCGTGTTCTGAATGCAGTGTCGTATCTAGGTAAAAGATCAGTCCCTGTAAACCGTGACAAGTGTAATGTAGGGAAGAATATAGGTGAAGGGTAATGAAGTTACCGGGGACTATATTATGGTACCTATATGGAATATAACACCGGCGCGCACGAGGGAACAAAAATTTTCCGAATCCAGTTCGATGCCTGGGGATAATTCTAAGGTAAGGAATCTGCGGCTACAAGTCTCTATCAGATTAGTAAAGCTATACTTCCCTATTTTCACTTACCTTTTGATATTTGTTTGCCTTTGATATTCTGTCTTCTACATCAGTATGCTATGAAATATTTGGTGTGAATATTCAGTAGCACAATTTCTATAGCTTATTCTACTTTTCACTGAAGGCCTGTCGTAACAATCATTACCAGAGGATTTCTCTATTTAGATGTGATCTAATGCTTTGTTGATGTGGGACATAACCCTAACTGGGATCAATCCTCATCTAATCACCAACCTTAAAATCAGAAATTCCTAAGGTTTGCAGCTATCAACCATCAGGAAATCTATAGGACAACTTTGTGTACCTAAAATACAAGTACAACTTGGAGGTTGATCATTGCTAAACTTCCCATTAAGTATTGTTATTTCCATATGGCATAGCGAAGCATGCTAATAATTCACCCCAATTACAACTACTACAGGTCTGATGTCCTTTCATATAACACCCATTCCATACCTTAGACAAAATTGATTTATCATTTTCTTTAATTGATGTAATTATCTTTGCATTAAAATCACCACATTAAAATAGCCATTTCATAGGTTTTGCTTAGTCTGATAAAAGACTTTAATGCCCGCACCTCCCTCTTCCTCATGTATGACGTAATCACTCTTCAGATTAAAGGCAGATGGTGCTCCAATGCCATGGAGCCGGACCCCCGTGAAGTCTTGCTGCTACTATTCACGTCAACTAATAGTTGTAAGCTTATCACTTGGTTCAATCGATTATTGGTGGAAATGTTCAAACCTGAAAAGCTATGTATTAGAACAGAGTTGGAGGAGTGACTGAGCAGGTCATTTTCTGGAAAGGAGTGGGAGAAGATTTTATTACACACACACAATCTCTAGGAATGTTAGGCTCAAATACACCCAGTCCTATTATATACACATGACACCTAAAAGACTTAAACCCATACGGTAGACAAACAATGTTGTCTGCCCTAGATGTGGTACGGGTGGTGCAAAATTTTACCACACGGTCCGTAGGTGCTGTCACATGTCCCGTGCAGGCCCATTGCCGTTGTTCCTATGTTAGCATGAGCACGCTGCAGTTTTACTTTGCTTTTCACACGTTACTAAACACATGTATTTTGCTTTTAGCCACTCTGTACTTTCACACAGAATTTTCAGTTATTTTGTGTTGTACATTTTCCTGGGATTTAGTCTGAACACCGTAGATTAGATCAAACAACAATTCCCCTTGTTATTCTGTTTTGGTCAGGCACATAGACAAAAACACACATGCAGCTGAAGTTTGGAAACACATACTCTTTGTCATATTTATTTTATTTATTTATTATTTTAATGAACAAGTTACTTACCTTCGGTAACAAAATATCTGTAAGAGACATATATTAGTTATAGATTCCTTACCTCAGAATTACCCCCAGGCGTCAAACTGGATCCGGAGAATTTTTCTTCAGCAGTACCCCGCGTCGGTAGGTGGTGTCGGACGACTGCGCGTTCATCGTTGTGATCGCCGGAATGATGTAGCAGTATCTACTTAGACGCCGCCCCTGCGCGCTGACGTCAGTTCTTTACACAACATACCACGCCAGAAGTGCAGAGCCATGCAAGACACTGACCACAGGTGCACAAAACTAGGGCACTGAAAGGGAATCCCTTACTCTAGAAGTCAGTTCGCAGAACGGGGGGATGGGTGGGGCGGTAAGAAATCTATAACTAATATATGTCTTTTACAGATATATCGTCACCGAAGGTAAGTAACTGCTCATCTTAAAGAGACTATTAGTTATAGATTCCTTACCTTAGAATAGATACCCCAGAAATACCAAACCCGGAGGTGGGTCTGCGAACTAAGTTCACACCAGAAAGTCCTGGAGAACTGAACAGCCAAAGAAGCTGTCTCACCGGACCTGACAATCCAGGCAGTAATGATTAGTGAACGTGTGCAGTGATGCCCACGTGTCAGCCGGGCAGATGTCACCGAGGGGGACTCCACGTCCCAAAGCAGTAGTGACTGCGTCGCCCTGGTGGAATGGGCGCGCAGCCCTACCGGAGGTTACTTTTTCACCAAGGAGTAGCAGATCTTAATGCAAAGGACGACCCATCGAGAGATGGTCCATTTTTGCATGGCCCGACCTTTCATGGCGTCTAAATAGCCAACAAACAGTTGATCCTCCACCCGGAATTGTTTTGTGCGATCCAGATAAAATGATAACGCGCGTTTTGGATCCAGACAGTGGAGTCTTTTCTCCTCCTCGGAAGAACGCGGAGGCGGAAAGAAGGTGGGCAAAGTGATGGTCTGTCCTATGTGGAAAGAGGTAACCACTTTGGGAAGAAAAGAAGGTCGACTTCGAAGGACAACCTTGTCCGGATAAACAGCAAGGAAAGGAGGTTTAGAAGAAACAGCCTGAAGCTCACTCACCCTGCGAGCAGAGGTGATGGCAACCAGAAAAGCAGTCTTTAAGGTCAAGAGTCTGAGAGGACAATTATGTAGTGGTTCGAAAGGAGTACACACAAGGTAAGTTAAGACCAGATTCAAGTCCCACTGAGGCATTACGAAAGAAATAGGAGGAAAGAGGTGAGTAATACCCTTAAGAAATCTATTTACAATAGGGGACTTGAAAAGAGAAGGCTGATCAGGAAGGCGGAGAAAAGCAGAAATGGCTGAAAGTTAGCCTTTAAGGGTGCCCAGAGCAAAGCCCTGCTGGGCCAAAGAAAGAATGAAGGCAGAAAGGGGATCCACAGCCTTTGCTGTGCACCAAGCCACAAATTTGTTCCATCTACAGGCGTATACCGTTTTAGTGGAGGGACGCCTGGCTGCCAAGATGACATTACAGACTTCGGGAGGAAGGTCAAAAGCTGTCAACTGTCGCCGCTCAATCTCCACGCAAGGAGGTGGAGGCTGGACAGGTTCGGGTGGAGGACTGTCCCCTGTTGCTGCGACAGAAGATCCTCCCGAAGAGGCAGTCTGATCGGAGGATCGATGGCCATGTTCAAGAGCTCGGGATACCAGACTCTTCGTGCCCAATACAGAGCCACAAGAATGACTTGGGCCCGATCGCGCTTGATCTTCTTCAGCACTCTGGGCAGAAGTGGTATAGGCGGAAAGGCGTATAGAAGACCGCAATTCCACTTGTGACGAAAAGCGTCGCCGAGCGAGTACTGCCTTGGAAATTCCAATGGCAGAACTGCTGACATTGCGCGTTCTCTTCGGTGGCGAACAGATCTAATCAAGGCTCTCCCCACTGCTGAAAGAGACCTTGCACCACCTCCGAGTAAAGACGCCATTCGTGATCCATCATGCACCTGCGGCGGAGTTTGTCCACCCTGGCGTACAGGGAACCTGCCAGGTGTTGAACCACTAGAGAAATGCCCTGATGTTCCAGCCATGTCCAGAGGCGAAGAGCCTCTTGACATAGGGTCCACGACACCACCCCGCCCTGTTTGTTGCAGTACCACATGGCGGTGGTGTTGTCCGTGAACACCTGCACGACCCTCCCTTTGACAGAAGGAAGGAATGCTTTCAGTGCAAGATGAATCGCCCGGAGCTCCAGAAGGTTGATGTGGAGCCCGGACTCAGCCGGAGACCAGAGGCCTCAGATCTCCGCCTCTCCCATGTGGCTGCTCCATCCTAGAAGAGACTCATCTGTCACTACTGTGAAGTCTGGTTGGGGAAGGGAGAGGGATTTGCCGTTGACTCAATCCTGGTTCGTTAGCCACCACTGCAATTAGTGTGCAGTAACCTCAGAGATCTGGACGACATCGGAAAGATTCCCCTGATGCTGCGCCCACTGGAACTTCAGGTTCCACTGCAGAGCCCGCATATGCCACCTGGCATGGTCCACCAGCAGGATGCAGGAGGCCATGAGGCCCAGCAGCCTCAAGATCATTCTCACCGAAACCCGGGATAGAGGCTGAAACATCGGTATCATAGCCCGAATATCCTGGACTCGATGCTCGGGAGGATAAGCCCGAAACTGCGCTGTATCCAGAACTGCTCCGATGAAAAGGCGCTTCTGAGAGGGAATCAGGTGCCACTTCCACACGTTGATAGTGAACCCCAGCGAATGCAGGAGGTCCGCCGTAGTCTGGAGGTGGGAGACGACAGCCTGGGGTGAGCCCACCTTCAACAGCCAGTCGTCGAGATAGGGGAAGACTCGAACCCCTGATCTGCGCAGATGAGCTACGACCCCCAAGGGGCGCTGGTAAGGCCAAAGGGGAGCACAGTAAATTGAAAATGCTTGTGGCCTACCGTGAACCGTAGGTAACGCCTGTGGGCAGGCAGGACGGGAATGTGGAAGTAGGCATCCTGCCAGTCCAACACTACCATCCAGTCTCCAAGGTCGAGGGCAGACAGGACCTGAGCTAATGTCAACATTTTAAACTTCTCCTTCCGGAGGAACCGGTTGACGTCACTGAGATCCAAGATAGGACGCAGGCCATTGTCCTTCTTGGGCACCAGGAAGTAGTGGTAGTAACAACCACGACCTACTTCTGGTACAGGGACTTGCTCAATAGCTCCCTTGGCCAAGAGAGCCGTATCTTTCTGACGTAGAAGGGCCAAGTGATCCTCCGACATGCGATGGAGTGTTGGTGGCATGGAGGGAGGGGTAGTCTCGAAGGAGAGGGAGTAGCCCCTTCGGACTATCTGCAAAACCCACCTGTCCGACGTGATGTTGTGCCAGTGGGGGAGGTGACGGCGGATCCTGCCGCCCACTGGCAATTGGTGTCCCTGAAAGGTCGTACTAGGAAGCTTAGAGGCTGCTGCAGAGGGGGCACTGGTGGACTGGCCCGCCCGCTGGCCCCCAGACCCACGGTGGTGGGTCCCACATCCCCGGCCGCGCAGAGGCTGGGTTGCTTGCGCTGGCCTGTGGTCCTGGGTGGAACATGGTGAGGCACCCCTTCCGTAGCCACGAAAAGGGGCGAAAGGCAGACTGCGCAGGACGAGAGGTGGCAGCGAGGCCCAAGGATCTGGCCGTAGCTCTAGAATCCTTGAAGCACTCGAGCGCACTGTCCGCCTTGTCGCCAAACAAGCGACAGCCATCAAAGGGCATCTCCAAAAGAGTCGATTGGACATCACCAGAAAAGCCAGTGGATCTCAGCCAGGCATAGTGCCATAGGGCTACTGACGTAGAAATCGTTCTACACAGCGAGTCGGCGGTGTCCAGCCCACAGCGGATAACAAACTTTGCTGCGTCTCTCCCCTCTGCGACTGCACGGGAGAGTGGGACCCGGGCCTCCTCCGGACACCGTGGCACCACTTGCGCAACCGTATCCCACACAGAGTGGGTGTAACGGCCCAAGCGACATGCAGTGTTCACCGACCGCAGTCCTAAGCTGGCAGAAGAAAACATCTTCTTCCCAAGATGGTCCAGCTTCTTGGATTCCCTATCTGGGGGAGCAGTAGGGAACGCGCCTTTGGATGTTGAGGCTTGGACCACCAAGCTCTCGGGGGTAGGGTGTTGGGAGAGGAAAATTGGGTCGCCTGGGGCCGGGCGGTGGCGTCGGGCAATCATCCTATCCACAGGCGCCCCTGTGCTGGGCATGGACCAAGTGCCCAGAAGGATGTCCGTGTGGGCTTCATAGAACGGCAGCAGGAGCTCCGAAGAGGCTGCTGTCGGCTGAAGCACCTTAGTCAGGAGATTAGTCCTGACTGCCACCGTAGGAAGCTCAAGGCCAAAGGCCTCAGCCGCCCTACGCAACACCACAGCGTAGGAGGCTCCCTCCTTCGTGGCCACGGTAGGGGGAGAAAGCATGCCTAGGTCTGGGGAGGTATCCAGACCACTGGCCTCACCCAACTCCTCTCTCCAGTCCGGCTCATCAAGCTGGTCTGCCAAAGGGTCAACAGACCCCTCCCAGTCCTTCTCACCTTCATCTGGCTGCCACTCAGGGCGATAGGGAACGCCAGGGTAGAACAGTGATACAAAAGTACCGGATGATGCCGGAACCGGCCTGGCTCCATGTCCAAGTCGAGGGGGAGGCCGGGGTCGTCGCCGGCAGGGGACGCAAACGGTGTCGGAAGTGGCGGAGGTGTCGTCAGAGATCTCGGTGCCGGAGGAGGTGTCGTGAGGTCGACCAGCACCGATCCGGATCCAGGCCTAGATCCCTGGGGGCGCCCCGGCGGATTCCGGCTGCCCAAAGATGGAGTGGAGAGCTTTGTAAAATGCACAAAGCTGGGCAGGGGACACTCCGGCTCCCGGAAAGGGAGGGAAGCGCGGAGCCATCCCAGTAGGCTCCGCAGGCGGAGCCGAAGGATAACGACCTTCTGCGACCCGCATCGCGTCGGCCGACGGACGGGGAGAAGGCGAAGAGCGACTGTGCTTCTTCGCCTTCTTCTTGTGCTTTGACTTACCCGAAGACTTCGATGAGGAGTGATGTTGGTGACTCCGCGACTGGTACCGCGACCTCCCTCTCGACCGGGACCTCGAGCGGCGCGCAGCTGACTGTCGGGCCTCCAGAAGCTTTCGAGACTGCTCCAGCAAAGACTTCGGGTTCATGGCCCGACAGTCGGAGCACGACTTCGGGTCGTGATCGCGCTCCAGGCACCAAAGGCACACGAGGTGCGGGTCCGTGACTGACATCAACTTGTGACAAGAGTCACAAGGATTGAAGCCGGTCCGACAGTGGGACATCCCTACGTGCACCAGGAGTTGAACAACTCGAAAAAGATGTTGACAAAAGTTGAAAAACGACTAAGGGTACCACTCTCTCCGGATCTGCGCTGGCTGGCGCGGAAAAAGAAAGAACTGAAGTCAGCGCGCAGGGGTGGCGTCTAAGTATATACCAAGACGTCATTCCGGTGATCACGACGCAAACGACAAACGCGGAGTCGACCGACGCCACCTACGGACACGCAGAGGTACTACTGAAGAAAAAATCTCCGGATCCAGTCTGACGCATGGGGGTAATTCTATGGTAAAGAATCTATAACTAATAGTCTCTTTCAGATAGTTTTTTATAGCGCGAACATGACCCTTGCGGGTATCAGAGAACTTTACAGAATTGCAGAGCAGTAAAAGCAGCAGTAACATATTCACTATGGGCCCGATTCACAAAGGTAAACTGAGATAAAAGTCTAACTTTACAAAGGGCATTTATGAGTAGTAAAGTTAGACTTTTGCCTCAGTTAAACTGAAGTTTTGGTCTTAAGTCTAACTGAGACCAAAACTGAGACTAAAGTCTAACTTTACTACTCGTAAATGCCCTTTGTGAATACCAAAAGGCATAAAGTTAGACTTTTATCTCATTTTACTTATGTGAATCGGGCCCTAAATGTTCACTAACAGTCGAATAGTAGGTTACATCCTTGATAACAACATAATGTCATAGTTCATCTACTCCAAATACCAGGCAGAGTTGAGATGCAGGGGGTAACGCATGTACTGCACGGAGGAGCGTATTAGGTAGCCAGAGATAGTCATGTGTGCGACTGAGGAGAGGAGAGTCATGTGATCTAGGGAAGAAATGTGTTCATGAGGAATTCTTTGGCTTCTTTCTTGAATGAAAAGATCGAGGGATTCTTTCTGATTTCTGGATTTAAAGTGTTCCAGATTCTTGGGGCAATCCCAGAGATGGCACGATGGTAGGATTTCTTCTTGTGGAATCTCTGAGGTTTCAGAAGAAAGGTGTTTGAGCTCCTGGTTGCTCCAGTACCTCTGGAGAGTTTGAGCTTCTGGAAGAGATAGTTAGGGGTATTATGGTTGACGGCTTTGTGCATCATGCAGGCAATTTTTAGCTGTATTCTAGCTTCGTATGGGAGCCAGTTGAGCGATTTGAGATCCGGGGTGATGTGGTTGTGATGAGTCTGGTGGCAGAGTTGAGTGAGGCGCTAAGAGGAGCCAGTTTGGATCTGGGTAGTGCAGTAAGGGTTGTACTACCATATTCCATCTTGGGAATCACTAAGGCTTGTACAGCATGTTTGAAATCGCTGGGGGGGGAGGAAAGGTTTTAATTTTTTTTAAATACTCATTTGATGATTTGATGCTTTGGTGGAGGCACTGATGTGTTTCTGCATGTTGAGATTTTTGTCACGTATAACGCCCAGTGATGTTGCAGAGTCAATGATTTGTGGGGTGCAGTTGAGGGCTGTAAGCTGTTTCAGCCATTCTTCGATTACCAGTGTCTAGTTGGGTGGGGTGATAAGAATCAGATTTTTGAGTATTTAGTTTGAGGTGATTCATTGCTAGCTAAGTTTGAGTTTCCATTAGTGTAGTTTTCAGCAAAATGAGGTCCTCTGGGGAAGAGACTTTGAGTTATAGCTGGGTATCGTCAGCGTACATGTGGTAGTGGATGTGGGATGAGCTCAGAATTTCTATTAGCGGCTCCATGAATAGGTTGAAGAGGGTGGGCGAAAGAGATGAGTCCTGTGGGACTACCAGTGTGATCAGTGTGGATTGAGACAGCGAGAGATTAAGTTTGACTCTAAGAGATCTGTTTAGGAGGTAGGAGGAAAACCATTTAAGGACTGGACCTGAAAAGCCCATACAGTGTTCCAACAGGTCTAGTAGATTTACGTGCTTCATAATATCGAATGCCGATGATAGGTCAAGGAGGACTAATCGACAGGCTCGGTTCTGGTCCAGCATTTTTAATGCATCATCTACAATGTGTTTCATCGAGTGGGTGCCTCTCAGACCATAGATTTTCAGATTTTTCAAACCTGGAGGTCTCCTATTTATCCCTCCAAGTCTATTCAATTAATGAACATGAATTACTTCGTACAATTTTTTACTCATCAATCTATTGTTTTTTCCATCTCAGGATTTACAAATTGCAACAAATGAAATTAGTATCAAAATTTCTTTGTATTTCGTATACATTCACTGTATCTCATATAAATTTACTATGCTTGAAACAGACATTAAATGGAAGCACAAGTCAATTAACATAAGTGACAAATCAACTAGTATGACCCACACATGAAAAAACTGATTGACACGTGCTAAACAAAACACATTATAAACAATACGAACAAACTACTAATAAATCAAACAAAGTGTACAAGAATTCAATAAACACATGAGGGTTTAATCTGTCCTACTCTATTGTATCGGGATCTTTCTCCTTTTTCTCCTCGATACTGACTCAATTAGAGGTCCAAAATGAGGTCAGAATACTATTCAGTTTGTTTTTGACTATCCCAGGTTGTTCAGGATTATACTTTCTGTCCTATGAGCCACTCTTTGAAAATAGGAGTTACTCTTGGCCTCGGTGCAGGATGTGCCGACGCGTTTCGACCTTCTTTGAAGGGACCATGTAGATTTTCTCAGAAGGTCTTCCTCAGGGCTAAGGAGGCTTTAGTGTAGGACACGCATTTATGGCATCGTAGTTTTGTGCCATATATTAGGGAACCAAAGGAGTTACTTCCAGTCGGGCAGGGCGTTCGGCCACCCGAACGCCCTGCCCGACTGAAAGTAACTCCTGGGACGAGCGAAGTAACAGAGGAAGATTTACATCTGAGTGACTGAACACCAAAGAATATCCTGCAGAGAATAAACCCAGAGAAGTAAAAAGACAACAACGGGATGCTAAGGAACCCGCCAACTTGATGGACTGCCATTCCTCCCTTGGTTCCCTAATATATGGCACAAAACTACGATGCCATACATGCGTGTCCTACACTAAAGCCTCCTTAGTCCTGGTCAAAACGCGTCGGCACATCCTGCACCGAAGCCAAGAGTAACTCCTATTTTCAAAGAGTGGCTCATAGGACAGAAAGTATGATCCTGGGATAGTCAAAAACGAACTGAATAGTACTCTGACCTCATTTTGGACCTCTAATTAAGTCAGTATCGAGGAGAAAAAGTAGAATTATCCTGATACAATAGAGTAGAGTAGGACAGATTAAACCCTCATGTGTTTATTGAATTTTTGTACACTTTGTTTGATTTATTAGTAGTTTGTTCGTATTGTTTATAATGTGTTTTGTTTAGCACGTGTCAATCAGTTTTTTCATGTGTGGGTCATACTAGTTGATTTGTCACTTATGTTAATTGACTGTTGTGCTTCCATTTAATATCTGTTTCAAGCATAGTAAATGTATATGAGATACAGTGAATGTATATGAAAAACAAAGAAATTTTGATACTAATTTCATTCGTTGCAATTTGTGAATCCTGAGATGGAAAAACAATAGATTGATGAGTAAAAAATAGTACAAAGTAATTCATGTTCATTAATTGAATAGACTTGGAGGGATGAATAGGAGACCTCAAGGTTTGAAAAATCTGAGAATCTATGGTCTGAGAGGCACCCACTAGATGAAATGTATACTTGATTCCAGCCTCCCAAGTCCTAAACAGAATCACTCCCCTTATTCTTAAACCTCGTCTACAATGTTTGTCATAGCAGATTTGGTGCTGTGTCCAGCACGGAAGCCTGATTGGAAATGGTTTGATGGCTTCAGTCTAATTAAGATTTTTTGAATGGTGTCATCAAAAGTTGTAAAGGAGTTCCATAAGTTGTTTTTTTCGGGGTATAGACTGGAAGAGCATATTGGAACGAAAGGGAATGGACAAGACTGAGGGGGGATAGGATGTTGTTCCAAGGTTAGCTGCAGGTCATTTCTCATGGTTTCGGTCTTCTGCAGAAAGAAAGACGCAAATTCCTCACAGTTTGGAAGCAAGTTGGTTCCTACCAGTGACTGATTTTGTGCGCAGTTCGATTGTGCTTTTATGAGATCAAATAGTTTTTTGGGTCTGTTACTGGCTTGATCTGGTTGGTTTCGGAAGAAGTCTGATTTTGAAGTTCTGATGTTTTTGTAGTAACTGTTCCTTAATGATCTCAGGTGCTTGATATGCTCAATGGACCGGTCAGATCTCCATTGACGTTCGGCTAATCTCAAGTTGCGTCTTACTGTGTTGAGACGACCATTGTACCATGGTTTTGAGATTTTAGTGGGCAATCTTTTTAGTTGGAGTGGGGTGATCGAATCAAGAACAGATTCCATATAGGTATGCAGAGACAAGTAAAGATACAGACGAGAGCACAACTACACCTGAGATGTAGAATCTTCATCTGTGCATGCTAAGGTGTGGGGGCTGCTGCAAACACCCAGAGATCTTCTGATATATAATCACTTTGCTTCTGTAGAAGGGAAGGGGGGTTAGTTTACCCTGTCTTATACAATGATAGCTCCTTTTATGATTTATGGATTACTCACTATGCTGACCGTATTTGTGTTAGGCATCTTCTTACTTGCTGTTGCACATAAACAGCATAATAGAGCACAATAGTTAAAATAAATATTTTAAACTTTTCTCGTGTCTCTGTCAGATCTTATTGTGGACAAGTACGAGTGTGAGAGCGAAAGGGTGTCTCCTCTCACCGCGATTCCTGAGAGGGTCGGGAGTGCTGTGTTCTGGGGTGTCTATTCGCTTGTTCCTCTGTGAGTGAGTAGGAGGGCAAGTGAGACACCATAGCTAGTCGGTCCCGGGCTCATGGGTGCTAAGGTGGTAGGGTAACTCAGTCCCTGCCTACTAAGGTTCTATGGTCTCAAGCATAGTTCTGTGATTTCGCAGAATCTTTGTAACAGTGCAGCTATTCTGAAGGGAAGTGATCATGCAACTAAAGACTCTGTTAGGCAAGGAGACTTACACACACAATAAGCATTCCTCCTGTGTCTGTACCCGAAACTGAAGGACAAGAAAACCGCCAACAGATCTATAGATCTGGTGCTGATATTAGCCAAAAGGTATGTTGCTATGCACTCATGAGAAGCATCCACTTCCACAGTGATTAAGTGGAATCGCCATCATGATGTCAGTAGATGGGCTGTAACTGAGAGGCTGGTTCTTCACGCTGGTAAAAACCTGTGGCCTGAATGTGAGATGAAATGCTTGCAAATTTTAATATTGCAATCACATCCGACTGAAATAGGCCCCTGCATGGAAATATAGTTACAGCCACAGGGACGTTTGTCTTACCCCTCACACATCTTTTGCACCAGGGTTCGATGTAATGCCAACCAAGCACTAACTCTACACTCAAACAATATCGAATCGTATTGAGTTGTGTTTACTGGTTTATTTTTTAAGTGAATTAATAATCTTTGACAAACTGCACACCTTTTTTTGTAGTTCATGATATGTATATCTCTTGTCATGATTGTTTTACAGTTTCACCGGTTATACCTTTTAATTGTACCTTGTGGGCTATTGCACATATGACAAAAGCGCTACCTTATTTTTCTTTCACTATGTTAATTAGTAAACAACATCCTAAATATAAAGAACTTAATAACAGAAAGTCACTACAAAAGAAGAGGTTTTCCGAAAATAGATTATACAATTGTCAGTCAGATGACACAATTAGACGTACAGAAAGAAGGCATTAGACATCTGTAACAGATAATCGAGAGCTTGTAGCATCAGTAAGTAGGAAGATAAAACAAAGAGTTACATTTTCAGTGTTGATATGCATAATGATCTATTCGAGTGCAGTAAATAATCTACTTTAAGGAAATAAGAAACCAACTGAGAGTGGTAGCTCAGTCCCACTGGATGGGTCTTAACAGACTGTCGCGAGTCTTGGTTAACCTGGAAATTCTATCAGGAGGCTAGCAGACAGCGAGTTGAGTCTTTACAATTCCAGTGGCCTAGGAAAGGAACACGCCCCAAATACTGTTAAACTTTTGGACTTGATCATTGGGTCTGTAAATTAATTGTTCATGTGCAACCATTATGACCATAGCATCCATCCAGTCTGTGTGAAGGAGGAGAAGACGTTTTCCATTGTCAGAGAAGGTGGAGTTTCGCTGTTGCCAATGCTGAGCCTATCCATATTTTCCTGTGGTTATTGAAGCCTGGTACCTTGCTTATGCTGTGAAGGATCACCAGTGCCCATGAGGGGATAAAGGAGAGCCCACTCATGTCTATGATGGTTTCCCAGACGTGAGTCCAGTATGCTTGAATGAGGAAGCATGACTAAAGTATATGCATAATGTCTCCATCAAGTGTCTGACAACAGCAGCATTTACCTGTAGCAGACATTTTTGCGCGATAGAGCTTGTGTGGTGTCCAATGCCAGTCGAGAAGTATTATGAAGATAAAGAATTTAATATTTGCTTCTCAAATGCCTTTGCCATGTATGCGCATTAAATGAGACCAGTCCTCCTCAGAATATGTAGTCTGTAGCCGTTTCTGCTACCTGAACTATAACGCTCGCTCTGTTCGGGCACAAAACATATTTGTGATTAATAACTCATAGATACCAGAGCTTAGTCTCTTGTTATGACCCAGTTTTATTAGACAGTTAAAGAAGTATGTTGTGGTCAGGGCTGAGATCCTATGTGGGCTTGTAGACAATGTCTCAATTGTAAATATTTCCAAAACCGATTGTGTGGTAACTGAGGTTCTGAGAGATGAGTTTCCTGTATGAGGGCTATGTCTGGCCCTTTAGATTTATGGTAGAATACAGTCTTTTTGCTCTTGATATAATGAGTTAATCCATTCACATTAGGTAACCAGATGGAGAGTCCATTAACTACGTATTGGGTCATGGTGATGTGGTGAGGTTGTGTTACTTGGTGAGGAGGTCTTGATGTTGGTAGTCATATGTATTGGGCCAAGCGAATCTGCTGGCCGTGGAAAGACGCGTTGTCTTACGAACAACTCTAGAGGAGGGTACTCTTGTTTCAGTTCAACTTGATTGGTTTGACTATAACTGATGACACGACAGCTCATGGATATAAACAAAATGGGAAAGATTCCCAATAGTAACTTTGGATCAGGTAGTAAGACATCCTGAGTGTGAGCCTATACATGTCAGTAGTCGTTGTCTGACTCTGGAGTAATCAGAGGACTTTTAAGTTGGAAGAAGGTAATCTGTGTGATTGTAAGGTTACGTTCTATAAATAAGGATCTTTATGGTTTAAATGCTGAGCTCGATGTATTCCTCTCTGATACTGCTAGGGAAGTGTCTTTTTTTACGTACTCTGTATGTTTCTCTGCACTTGTGCATTGATTCCAAAGTTAAAGTGAGTGCCACATATATCGATTGAGGATTTGTGTCCAGAGCTACCGGCAATGGATGCATTTGTGATAATCATTGTTCCAATTCCGCCAGATAAGCAAATTCACCTTTTTTGACACTGGCCATTACAATCATAATTGCCAGATCCATTAGTCCAAATCGGCAATCTAGTTCCTTGAGCAGTGGATGTAGGACTAAGAATTTCTGCTATTTAATGTGCGTTTTATAAGAGAAATCAGCCGATAGTAAGATTTTATACCCTTTTTAGAAGTACAGACTGTAGGAAAGTAGGATCTGCTTTCATGGTTACCCCCCACTTTGTGCTTGGTGTCAGTATGTTTTGACTGTAGTTTGCTGGGATCCTGCTAACCAGGACACCAGTATCTGTGCTCTCCCAAAATGGCTTTGGTACCTCCACAATTGGCTACTGATGTACCCATGTAAGTTCCCAGTATATGGTACTAAGGTACCCAGGGTAGAGGTACACCAGGGGTCTCCCATGGACTGCAGCATGTATTGTGCCACCCATGGGAGTCGACTTAAACTCTGACTACAGGCCTGCTATTGCAGCTTGTGTGAGAATGTGCTTGCATCTCTCACGACACATATATGTTTCCTTATATCTGAGGTCACTGCACTTAAAACCTATAATTCACCCCTATGGTAGGACCTTCAGTCCTGAGGGCAGGGTGCCTGGTTATAAGTGTGAGGGTGCCCCTGCAGGAGCAGGACACCCCTACAAACCCTGGAGTCGATTCTCCAGGCTTTGTAAGTGCAGTCAGCCAATTTAAGACATATAGTGGACATCAGTCATTACGAGATGTCTAACTATATAATGGTTGAGCCGAACCTGTATCAAACATGTTGGAATCATACCCCCAACACCGATTCCGATGTTGGAGGCATGATCCCATGTACTGGGGGCCCCTTAGAAGAGCCCCCTGTAATCCTGGTCACAGCCTTTCAGGGTCAGCCAGCAAGCTGGTGCTGCCGCCGACCACAGACACTGTTCTGCCCTCCTGCTGCTGAGCTGAGCTTGAGCAGGGGAAGGTAGAATAATAAGCTTCCTATCACAGGGAGGTGTGACCACCTCCCAGACAGGATTTAGTGTATTTAGGTGGGGTGGGGGAGCTTTCCAGCACAACCAGACTGCATGGAAGGGCACATTTGGTGCACTCCTTCTATACACCGGTTTGAGCCAGTTCAGGAACCCATGGTTCCATCTCTGGTGCGAAAGTGGATAAAGGACAGGGGAGTATCCTACCCTCTGTCCAGCCCATCCTCTGGGAGAGGTCCCTGAGTCGTTCCAACCCTTTCCTTGGGTATTTAGGGGCTCCCCCATGAGAGGGTCCTCAGATTTGTTGTGGAACAAGACTCGCCTCTGAAACAAAGACACTCTTCAACCGTCAGGACACTTGGACTTAGCCTGGAACCGAGACTGCATCAAGGAAGACTCCTGCTGCTCCTGGTCTCGCTGTTCTACAAGTATTCTGCCATGTCTGCGTCTGTGCTTCGCTCATGGTTCTCCAGAAGACCTGTGTGCATCAAGAACATCCGAAGTAATCTCCCTTGGAGGCAAGGAGTCACTCCCTTGCATCTGCAGGCACCCCAACGAAGCTGATCGGTCTGCTGCTCCTATCGTCCTACGGACTTCCCAAGGTTCAGCAACACAGGTGGTGGTTCTGTGGCTCTCCAGAGGCCTGACCTGTATTCCCTGCAATTTGGAGGACAGTATCCCTCGTCGGAGCTGCCGGTACCAAAACCCGTGCACCGCATCGACTTGCCGGTGCCAATGCTTGATGTCTCTACACTCCAGAGATCTTCGGGCAAAAAGAAGCTCCATCCTCCAGCACCTCAACCCTCGAAGATCAGCATCCTCCCTGCATCCTTTGCATCGTGGGCCTCCATCTTTTGGTGAGCTGCCTGAGGTCTTTTTGCGACTCCGGCTCGTTTGGCCTGTGGGTCCTCTCGAGGGTCTTCTTCTGCTTTGGTGGGCTCCCCTGCTTGCTCGGGGCCGAGCTCTAAAACTCTCCTACACTTAGTGAGTCCCTTGCTGGTCCCAACGATTGCATCTTGTCACCTTCCATGGCAGTTGCGGCTACCAAGGCTTGTTGGTGCTCCCGCCAGAAACCGACCACCTAGACACCGACATGGGACAGCTCGTGTACGACTGCTGGTCTTCCTCAGCATCACCTGGTCCCCACAGTTCCAGTGACAAGGTCCTCGTCAACACTTCTGAACTTCCCAACAAGGGTGGGCATTGTGTCTCCATATCTCCTGGTCACCTCCAAGTGTCATAGACCCTGTCCCCTCTGCTTGCAAGTTCACCTCTTCAAGAATCCACCCTTGGATTCCACCGGACTTCTTCACTGACTTCTCCAGAGGCCTTTCTTCCCAAGTCTTCCATTTTCATCTACGGGCAGTTCCGACGTCACTTCACCCCTATGCACCCACTTCTCTGGTGTAGGTAACCAGGTTCCTGGGGCATCCACGGGTGGGGTGGCTCTCCAACATTCCGTCCTCTAAAGGGTTTCTTCGGGGTCCACTTCGAAGGGTCTTTATTCTTTAAAACTGCAATGTGACTTCTCCATTGACTTTCATTGAGCATGCAGCTATGTTTCCACTCTGCACAGAGCCTCCGTGGGGTTCCTGGGTGATTCCTCGTTCTCCCAGCTCCTCTGAGTCCTTTGGTAGAAGTCCCATTCTTCCTTGCAGTTCGCATTCCACTTCTTTTATATATGGTTTGATCGCCCCTTGGAGGCAAGAACATATTTGTGCTACTTACCTGATTTCTTTGAAGTATTCTTATGTGTATTGTTGATATCACCGGATAGGAGATATACCAAGTGATAGTGATTATGTTGTGTAATAAATAGACTTATTTTTGATAAACATTGTGTGGTTCTTTTTCATCTAACCTATACTATTGATTAAATGTGGTAAAACAAGCTGCTTTAAACTCCTTCAAGATAAGCCTGAAGGCTGCTCTCCACAGCTACTTTTTGAGAGCTTTTATGGTTATCAAGGACCACTAAAATCACCATAAGGGTTGTCTGGATTAGTGCAAGGTGCATCACTTCCTTAAGTGGGCACCATTTACTAAGCCAGCCTCCTAAACAGACTAGTTTCTTTGCTTCTTGAATGAGCATTGACGATTGCTAGTAACGTAGCAAGTTGACTGCAATCGGCGTAGGCGAGTCTCTCGCAAACTGTTTACATGCAGATGCACTGTGGGCACGCTTTGGATCCGTTTGTAGTAGCTGCAGAATAAACGTTAGGAAGAAGGGGATCACATTGTGTCTTTTACGTTTTGGGGGAGGCCAAAAGTCGTATGTTATTCCTGCAACTTCGAGGTCTGTTAATTTCTTCTGGATGTTCCACAGTTCTGCTCACCAGTCTATCGTTTCCGCTGTTTGGTTTTCTAGTGTCTCTAGGTGTTTACATGTAACATGAAGATGAGATTTACGAACAGTAATTTCACTTGTGATATTTTCCAACTCCTTGCTAATTCCTTGTTCCATGGTTGATTGAAAAATTTTCAGCTCTGCATTAATCATGTCAAGCGTGACCCCTGATGCGCTCATGTTGTCTGGTCCAGAAGATTGTTTTAGAAGACCACCGCTTTCGAGAATAAATGTTGCCTGGACGTTTGTTCTCAGGCATTGAACAGCATCTTAAGTGAGATCAGTGCTTGTAGATGGATAATGGAAATCGCATGAGAAGTCAGGAGACCTAAGCCTCATTTCTCTCTTGTTGTTGCTTTTTCTCCATAGACTACTGAAATTATGAGGACTAGTCATGTGCCACAAATACCGAGCAGTGGAAGCATCAGGGCACCACGTTAAATTAACCAAACAAAGATCCGGTGTGAAGAATAAAAGGTTTTATTGTAGAACAGAACAGTATCAGCCTACAGTCCAGGCAGCACAACTCCAACCTGCTTTTCATTCTAGAGCCAGAACCCCAAGAGGAGGCGCATGCGAAAGCAGTATTAGAAAGTAAACAATGTGTAAGTATTTAAAGCGACATTAACCAGAATATAACACATCTATCCCCTTTAAACAGACACAATGAAATACAAAGTACAGAACGGAAAGGACACACACAGAATAAAGATAAACTCTACACATAATCTGCCAGTTTACTAGGGTGTCTTCTGCAATGATTTGTCTGCTTGACCCCTGAAGCCACACACTCAAAGGAGTCATTACTACTGAGCACACCTTGTTGTTTTTATTGCATATTTCTAGGCACTGTTCTTGGGTTAATAAGTGAGCTCCCTTCCTGAAATGTCTCTCACACTTACATTTCGCCCCTCTCCTAACATTCCAAACTTTGCCATCTTGAGTGACCACACTGTTTCTGTTGACCTTGACCACTCTCACAGCCTTCCATAATCTAGGATCATTCTTTCCGCCAACATTCCGGGTTTGTGAATCCTAATCCAATCTCTTTCTTAAATTCAGGTATCCTGACTTTTCATTTGGCATGATACGCACGCTTGACTTTCTCCTGTTTTCTTTCAACCCTCAAAGCCACTTCCTCTTTCACCTTAAAGAACAAGTTACTTACCTTCAGTAACAATATATCTGTAAGAAACATAGGTTAGTTATAGATTCCTTACCTTAGAATTACCCCCAGGAGCCAGACTGGATCCGCAAAGTTTTTCGTCAGCAGTACCTCTGCGCGTTGGAAGGTGGCGTCGGTCGGCTCCACGTCCGTTGTTGGCATCGTGGTCACCGGAGCTACTTAGACGCCACCCTCGCGCGCTGTCAGTTCTGTACACGACTTTCCGCGCCAGAAACGCAGAGCCATGCAAGACACTGACCACTGGTGCACAAAACTAGGGCCCTGAAAGGATGTCCTTAACCCTATTTTATTTATTTATAAAGTTTTATATAGCGTGAACATGATCCCGAAGGATATCAGAGCGCTTTACAATTGGAGGGAAGGAAGGTAATAAATGCAGTACCGGCATCAAGTAAGAATACCAAACATAACAATTACAAAACAAAAGGGGTCAATAGAAAATAATAAAATAACTGGTACATAGCGAGCTAAGAGGGAGCAAATGATAGGTTAAAGAAGAGTAGCACCCACTGCAGGTCTTAAGGTTGTAAGTCCAATGCCGTAGAGCAGACAATCCAAACCTATTTAAGGTAAGAATTTGTTCAAAAGGAATCTTTTAGCTTCCAATTTGAAAGTAACCGTGGAGGAGATTCTGAGTACTTCCGGTGGGAGAGAGTTCCAGATCTTCGGGGCAGAGCCGGAGAAAGCTCGGTGACACGTTCTCTTTTTGCGAAAGATCTGTTGTTTCAGGAGGAAAGAGTTAGCACTTCTTGAGGGCCTACCACCTCCTGATAGATCTAGCTTTTGCACTAGATAACTGGGGGTTTTGAAATGGAGAGCTTTGTGAGACAGTCAGGCAATCTTTACCTGAATTTGCGCTTTGTAGGGCAACCACTTAAGGGATTTTAGGACTGGGGATATGTGCGTATTTCTTTTGGTACCCGTAACCAATCTGGCAGCGGCGTTCAATGATGCCCTTAGTGGGCCCAAGGTATATTTGGGGAGGCTGCAGAACGTGGCACTGCCATAGTCTACCAATATTTACATAAAGATATATATGTGTATAAGTGTATATTCAGTTTTACTGCAGGTGTTTTTTATATGTTCCAATGATGATGTCTAGAAACATCCTTCTCTAATTGGTAGGAAGGACAGTATTAAAAAAATTGTAAAATACCCCTCACACGCTGAAACCTGATTCAGTGTCATGCTTCATCATTGGGGTCTTCCCGCCCCTCTACGGGACGGGGCGTGCTACTACCTACTTAGACGCGGGAGCACTTAATTTAGTGATTAGTGTATATGTGTAATGCGTGGGATCGTGAAAAAACTATATATATGTGATGATTAAAAATTCCCTGGCTAGTGGAAAAAATACACTTTATTTGCTTCCCTAGCTGAGAATAATAAAAGTGGGGAGGTGTAGATAGTGTACTTTGATGGGTCACTTTCTACAGGGTCGACATGTTTCAGAAGCCATCCCCTTGGCTTACTTCCTCAGGACCAAAAACGATCCCTATTGCACCTCACTGGGTGATATAATAAATGTACATATGCCTACTGGTCACACATACTCTTCCATGCACCCGAATAGGGTAGTAAACACAATATACCAATTGTATATCCTGAAATGAAACCTGAAAATGAAAAAACATTGTGGATAAACAATAGCTCTTATCGTTTATCCCCTTCATATTCACATCACCATCACGTGGAAACGATAATATTGTCTGTCACTGTGATATATTTTCCGTTTCACCCAATAGGGTATTTTTAGCTATAGAAACACTCCTCTTGTTGTTTGTATCTGGTATTTTCTGAGCCCAGAATTTCATACATCCAAAGTAGTGGTTTTTAAAGGAATCCTTATGGTGTCAGCATCCGGTTCCCATGCATACAGGATCTCTATACATCTAAAAAGGCGGCTCTTATACATGCTCCTTTTGTTAACCAAACATACATTCACACTCACGCGGAAGTAGAAATACGATATAGTTTTTCAGGATTCTTGGATTTTATCATATGTCCACTATGGGCATAAATTAATCCCCTTATGTGTGCATCCGCTCTCTTAATAGGAAGTGATCCCGTGGGGTGCCGTTAAAAAAAGGGGGGTTTTTAATACTCATGCTCTCAGAGAGACGTGCCGTTAAACGTTATATTTTAAAAATAATACATACATTCGTATATTAACGTGTCCGCTCCATGAGATGCCACGAGGGGTGTAAAGGCGCTTTCACATTGATACTGTAAACGTGGGGAAACATAGATGTAAAGGCTAAGTTAAACATCCCAGTATAGCTGGTCTCTATGTACATCAATTGGAGAAACAAAAATCTTAAATCCCAGAAATCCATTCCGTGATCATATACGGATATGGAAACGATATATAGATGACATATTGATCATCTGGGAAGGAGATGAGACTACCGCAAGACGTTTCCTGACATGGCTGAACTGTCAAGATGAATTTTTGAAGTTCACAAGTACCATCACAAATGAAAAACTAGTTTTCCTTGATCTCAATATATATGCCAAAGAAGAAAAACTGGCAACGACCACCCATTTCAAAGAAACCTTAAAAAATTGCCTTTTGTTGAATAACAGCTTCCATCCGCGGCATCTCCGCGACAACCTTCCCTATGGGCAATTCCTACGGTTGCGAAGGAACTGTACTGAAATTGAAGATTTCAAGACACAATCAAATGACCTAAAAAAGAAACTGGAAAAACGTCAATACCCAAAAAGGGTGATTGATAATGCATATAAAAGGGCGCGCAACAATAGTAGAGAAGGCCTGTTGGAACCGAAAATCCACAAGGAGGAGGAGAGCCGTCCAGTATGCATAACAACTTTTAACACACATTCAAATGGGATTACAAAAATTGTAAATAAACATTGGCAAATCCTTAATAGTGGAGGCATTAATTTACCAAAACCAATCTTCTCTCACAAAAGAGGAAAAAGCATCCGAGATTTGGTCGTGCACACCAGACCAAAAGAGAGCAAAGATGGACAGCAGACGCAAACTACCCTAAGGCCACCAATCTCTGGCCATCATCCTTGTGGCATGTGCAATGTATGTAAACTAACCAAAAAAAGCAAAGAGATAAGGTTCCAAGATGGGACGAGATGGGACCAAAGAAATTTCACAACATGTAACTCAAAGAATGTGGTTTATCTTATTTCTTGCCCGTGCCTTTTAGAGTACGTAGGAATGACCACACGCCCTGTGAAAATAAGAATAGGGGAACATAAAAGCAACATAAAATGCAAAAGAAGCACCACCAAAATGGCAGCCCATTTTTTTGAAAAAGGTCACAAGTGGGAAGATCTCTCGTGGACGATAATTGAACAAATTCAAAACGAGAAGTATTTATTCGAAAAGGAACAGCGTTGGATGTTCCGTCTGAGAACTCATGAGAAAGGGCTAAATGATGACATTCCTTGGAATCAGCTATAAATACTGAGGATTACAATTAAAATCCCTTAATAGATGCTCTGCTAATAAATTAAGAAGCTATCATATGGCAGGATTTCTAAAGAAATAGCCATAACGAACAAGCCCTGAAAGCCATACTGTATTTTACAAAGGCTCTTTTCAACGTTGTCTTAACAATTACTGTTTCACTTGTGGGAAAATATACAACCTAAAACCCCCGTTTTAAAATGAGCCATGTAAAAACATAATATTATTTTTCATTTTTTAACAACTAATTTTACGACCCTTTCAGACCCTGGTTTCTATTTTTTCTTTGGCGTTTCTCTGTCTATATCAACGATCAAAAGAAATCCTCAACATAGTTTTTCATCAATACCTTCCAACAGGAAGTGTATAAAAAAAAACTCTTTTTCGCCCCATTTACAGGTGGCCATTTTGTTTTTTCCCGGTCTAGTTGTTTTTCTTTCACAGCTGCTTTCAATTGAAGGCGTTTTCCACGCAGAGTCCTTCCTTTAAAAACCGGGGCTTGCACAAATCTCATTTGAGTTCCCGGAGAGCCACGAGAAGGTAATCCTTGGTGATTGAGCAGCATCCAGCATGTAAGTAAGACAAGGGCATGTCTTTGAAAAAAAGCCCAAGATACCGCGACCCACACGGAGGAGAAATTACTCCGATGTTTAACTTAGCCTTTACATCTATGTTTCCCCACGTTTACAGTATCAATGTTAAGGCGCCTTTACACCCCTCGTGGCATCTCATGGAGCGGACACGTTAATATACGAATGTATGTATTATTTTTAAAATATAACATTTAACGGCACGTCTCTCTGAGAGCATGAGTATTAAAAACCCCCCTTTTTTTAACGGCACCCCACGGGATCACTTCCTATTAAGAGAGCGGATGCACACATAAGGGGATTAATTTACGCCCATAGTGGACATATGATAAAATCCAAGAATCCTGAAAAACTATATCGTATTTCTACTTCCACGTGAGTGTGAATGTATGTTTGGTTAACAAAAGGAGCATGTATAAGAGCCGCCTTTTTAGATGTATAGAGATCCTGTATGCATGGGAACCGGATGCTGACACCATAAGGATTCCTTTAAAAACCACTACTTTGGATGTATGAAATTCTGGGCTCAGTAAATACCAGATACAAACAACAAGAGGAGTGTTTCTATAGCTAAAAATACCCTATTGGGTGAAACGGAAAATATATCACAGTGACAGACAATATTATCGTTTCCACGTGATGGTGATGTGAATATGAAGGGGATAAACGATAAGAGCTATTGTTTATCCACAATGTTTTTTCATTTTCAGGTTTCATTACAGGATATACAATTGGTATATTGTGTTTACTACCCTATTCGGGTGCATGGAAGAGTATGTGTGACCAGTAGGCATATGTACATTTATTATATCACCCAGTGAGGTGCAATAGGGATCGTTTTTGGTCCTGAGGAAGTAAGCCAAGGGGATGGCTTCTGAAACATGTCGACCCTGTAGAAAGTGACCCATCAAAGTACACTATCTACACCTCCCCACTTTTATTATTCTCAGCTAGGGAAGCAAATAAAGTGTATTTTTTCCACTAGCCAGGGAATTTTTAATCATCACATATATATAGTTTTTTCACGATCCCACGCATTACACATATACACTAATCACTAAATTAAGTGCTCCCGCGTCTACGTAGGTAGTAGCACGCCCCGTCCCGTAGAGGGGCGGGAAGACCCTAATGATGAAGCATGACACTGAATCAGGTTTCAGTGTGTGAGGGTATTTTACAATCTTTTGAATACTGTCCTTCCTACCAATTAGAGAAGGATGTTTCTAGACATCATCATTGGAACATATAAAAAACACCTGCAGTAAAACTGAATATACACTTATACACATATATATCTTTATGTAAATATTGGTAGAATCCCTTTGTTGAATTACGATACCATGAGGAGGACGATTCTACTTTTTTTCCTCTTCACTCCCCCCCTTTGATTTTTTATACTGCCATAGTATAGCCTCGGCAAAACAAGCACTTGGACCACCTGCTTGAAGTCGGCTTGTGGAAGGAATGGTTTGATATTCCTGAGTATCCTCATCAGGTGATTAGCTCCCTTGCACACATTGCTGATATGATTCTTCATGTTCAGATGCTTGTCCAGGGTGATTCCGACAGATTTAGCTGAGTCAATAATGAGGGGGGAGCAGTTGAAGGCAGTGAGGTGGTTCATCCAAAGGTCTAACTTGGGGATGTGATTCGGAGGAGAAATGAGAAGGAATTCCGTTTTGGAGGAGTTGAGCAGGAGGTGGTTCTCGGTTAACTAGTTTTGAGTAGATGTTAGAGTAGTGTTGAGTGATATGATGTTATCCAGGGAGGAGATTTTCAGATAAAGTTGCGTATCATCCGCATACATATGGAAGAGAATGTTGGTGGAATTTAGAGCATTAGCTAATTGTTCCAAGAACAAGTTGAAGAGTATAGGAGATACGGCGGACCCTTGGGGGAGCCCCATGGATACTGGAGAAGGCTGGGAGAGAGAGTGGTTTGCCTTGACTCTGTGATCTGTGGTGGAGGAAGGACAAGAACCATTGCAACACCTGACCAGAGAGGCCCATCCTGTTCTTCAAAATGAATAGGAGGTTGTCGTGATTGACAGTGTCAAACGCAGAGGAAAGGTCAAGGAGGATTAGGAGGCAAGATTAATTTTGGTCAAGCATTTTTAAAATGTCATCCATCACGTGAGTGAGAGCCGATTCAGTGCTGTGCCCACTTCGAAAGCCAGATTGATGTTGGTCCAGGAGTTGGAAATTCTCGATGTGAGCACAGAGTTGTGATTGGACACATTTTTCTAGGGGTTTGGCTAGTTTGGGGATGTTAGAGATAGGGTGGAAGTTGTTAAAGACAGTACTATCTGCATTAGGTTTTTTTAGTATAGGTGATACCTGAGCTGCTTTTAGGCAATCTGGGATCGTGCCTTGTGACAGTGAAGCGTTGACAATCTTTGTCCAGATGGGGAGGATGACATCCTTGATTTCTTTGAAGATGGAGGGTGACAACAGGTCGCTGAAGTGATTAGATGGGTTGATACTTTGAAGAATCTTGTTGATGTCTCTTTCACTGAGGGGAGTAAAGGTGCCCCAGGAGGCATTATTTTTGGTGCTCAGGCTGATTGGTTTGAGCTTCTCTGAGAGGGCAGGAGGGGGCGCGAACCCATAGTATGGCAATAGAGCCTTCTTAGAAGCAAGTTCAATATTGATGAGTCTTGATTTCTCAGCAAAGAAAGCAGACAATTTGTCGCAAGAGGGTGGGCTGACTCCAGAGTCAGAGTGGTTAGGAGCATACACCGATTGCTGTTTAACCAGTTCAAAACGTTTCTTGGGGTGATTAGCAGCTTGATCAAGTTGGGATCTGAAGTATCTTGATTTGTTTGTTGTAGGAACTCCTAACCTCTCCAAGGAGTTTTGGCTGATCCAAGGAAGGTTTGGATCTCCAAGATCGTTCAATTGCCCTAAGGTTACGGAGTTCCGAGTTTAAATTGTCGTTGAACCACGGTTTGGATATTTTTGTTGAGGCATTTTTTTGTTGGAGTGGTGCAATGGAATCCATGATGCTAGAGATAGTAGAGTTGTAGAAGTCAGTGAGTACCTGAACCTCGGACATGTCAGATTGGGAGGAAAGGGCATATTTACAATGCGTTGCTAGTTCATCTGTAAAAGTCAGTTCGCAGAACGGGGAGGATGGATGGGGCGGTAAGGAATCTATAACTAACCTATGTTTCTTACAGATATATCGTTACCGAAGGTAAGTAACTTGTTCATCTGAAAGAAACAGTTAGTTATAGATTCCTTAACTTAGAAATAGATACCACAGCAATACCAACCCCGGAGGTGGGTCTGCGAACCAAGTTCACACCAGAAAGTCAAAGAAGCCGTCTCTCCGGACTTGGCTGTCCAGGCAATAGTGTTTCGTAAACGTGTGCAGCAATGCCCATGTAGCTGCCTGACAGATGTCATGTAGAGGAACTCCTCGTCCCAAAGCAGTAGTGGCTGTCGTCGCCCTGGTGGAATGGGCGCGTAGCCCCACTGGAGGCTCCTTTTTAGCTAGAGAATAGCAGGCTTTAATACACAAAACGACCCATCTAGAAATGGTCCGCTTGTGTACGGCCCGACCTTTTTTGGCGCCGACGTAGCCAACAAAGAGTTGGTCATCCACCCAGAACTCTTTTGTGCGTTCCAGATAGAAAGAAAGCGCACGTTTTGGGTCCAGACGGTGGAGCCTCTCTTCCTCTTTGGAAGGATGCGGAGGCGGAAAGAAGGTGGGCAAAGTGATGGTTTGCCCGATGTGAAAGGAGGTGACCACCTTGGGAAGAAAGGATGGACGAGTCCTAAGGACAACCTTGTCCGGATGTACAGCCAGAAAAGGAGGTTTGGATGAAAGAGCCTGGAGCTCACTCACTCCTCTGGCAGATGTGATGGCCACCAGGAATGCAGTCTTAAGAGTTAAAAGTCTTAAGGGACAGTTGTGAAGCAGCTCAAAGGGAGCGCACATCAAATAGGTCAAGACCAGATTCAAGTCCCACTGAGGCATAACGAAGGGGATAGGAGGAAAAAGATGAGTTATGCCTTTTAAGAAACGATTAACAACCGGGGACTTGAAGAGAGAAGGCTGATCAGGCTGATCAGGAAGCCGAAGAAAGGCAGAAATGGCCGAAAGATAGCCCTTGATAGTGCCCAGAGCAGAGCCCTGCTGGGCCAAAGAAAGGAGGAACAAGAGGACCTCAGAAAGGGGGGCAGAAAGGGGATCCACAGCCTTTGCTGTACACCATGCCACAAATTTGTTCCATCGGGAGGCGTATACCGTCTTAGTGGAGGGACGCCTGGCTGCCAAAATTACATCACAAACTTCGGGTGGCAAGTCGAATGACGTCAACTGCCGCCGCTCAATCTCCACGCAAGGAGGTGGAGGCTGGACAGGTTCGGGTGGAGGACCGTCCCCTGCTGCTGCGACAGAAGATCCTCCCAAAGAGGCAGTCGGGTCGGAGGATCGATGGCCATGTTGAGCAGCTCGGGATACCAGACTCTTCATGCCCAATCCGGAGCCACAAGAATGACTTGGGCCCGGTCGCGCTTGATCTTCTTCAGCACTCTGGGCAGAAGTGGTATAGGCGGAAAGGCGTACAACAGACCGCAACTCTACTCGCGACGAAAAGCGTCGCCTAGCGAGTGCCGCCTTGGAAATTCCAACGCGCAGAATTGCTGACATTGCGCGTTCTCTTTGGTGACGAATAGATCTTACCAAGGCTCTCCCCACTGTAGAAAGAGACCTTGCACCACCTCCGAGTAAAGACGCAATTCGTGATCCATCATGCACCTGCGGCTGAGTTCGTCCGCCCTGGCGTTCAGGGAACCTGCCAGGTGTTGAACCACCAGGGATATGCCCTGATGTTCCAGCCATGTCCAGAGGCGGAGGGCCTCTTGACATAGGGTCCACGACCCCACCCCGCCTTGTTTGTTGCAGTACCACATGGCGGTGGTGTTGTTCGTGAACACCTGCACAACTCTTCCCCGGACAGAGGGAAGGAATGCTTTCAGTGCAAGCCGGATCGCCCCGAGCTCCAGAAGGTTGATGTGGAGCCCGGACTCCGCCAGAGACCAGAGGCCTCTGATCTCCACCTCTCCCATGTGGCCGCCCTATCCCAGAAGGGGTGCGTCCGTCACCACTGTGTGTTCTGGTTGGGGAAGGGAGAGGGATCTGCCGTTGACCCCATCCTGTTCATGAGCCACCACTGCAATTGTCGTGCAGTGCCCTCCGAGATCTGGACACAATCGGACAGATTCCCCTGATGCTGCGCCCACTGGAACTTCAGGTCCCACTGCAGAGCCCGCATATGCCACCTGGCATGATCGACCAGCAGGATGCAGGAGGCCATGAGGCCCAGCAGCCTCAGGGTCATCCTGACCGAAACCGGGGATAGAGGCCGAAAGATTGGAATCATAGCCCGAATATCCTGGACTCGCTGTTCGGGAGGATAGACCCGAAACTGCACCGTGTCCAGAACCGCTCCGATGAAGAGGAGCTTCTGAGAGGGGGTCAGGTGTGACTTCGGCACATTGATGGAAAACCCCAGCAAATGCAGGAGGTCGGCCGTAGTCTGGAGGTGGGAAACGACTGCCTGGGTGAGCCGGCCTTCAACAACCAGCCATCTAGATAGGGGAAGACTGGAACCCCTGATCTGCGCAGATGTGCTGCGACCACCGCCATCACTTTCGTGAACACCCGAGGGGCGCTGGTAAGGCCAAAGGGAGCACGGTAAACTGAAGGTGCTCGTGGCCTACCGTGAACCGCAGGTAACGCCGGTGGGCCAGGGTCGAGGGCAGACAAGACCTGAGCCAGGGTCAACATTGTGAACTTCTACTTCCGGAGGAAGCGGTTGACGTCCCTGAGATCCAAGATAGGACGCAGGCCCTTGTCCTTCTTGGCACCAGAAAGTAGTGGGAATAACAACCAAGACCACCTTCTGGGGCAGGGACGCGCTCGATGGCTCCCTTGGCCAAGAGAGCCGCAACTTCCTGTTGGAGAAGGGTCAGATGATCCTCCGACATGCGATGGTACTTGGGTGGCATGGAGGGAGGGATAGTCTCGAAGGGGAGGGAGTAGCCCCTTCGGACTATTTGCAAAACCCACCTGTCCGACGTGATGGTGCGCCAGTGGGGGGGGAGGTGATGGCGAATCCGGACGCCCACTGGCGATCGGTGGCCCTGAAAGGTCGGACTAGGAGGGTTTGGAGGCTGCTGCAGAGGGGGCGGTGGTGGACTGGCCCGCTCGCTGGCCCCCAGAGCCACAGCGGTAGTTCCCACGTCCTCGGCTGCGCTGAGGTGTTACAGCTTGCGCTGGCCAGTGGCTCTGAAAGGAACGTGGTGGGGCACCCCTTCCGTGGCCACAAAAGGGGCAAAAAGCAGACCGTGCAGGGCGCGTGGTGGAGAGGCCCAAGGACTTGGCTGTAGCACGAGAGTCCTTGAAGCGCTCTAGCGCACTGTCTGCCTTGTCGCCAAACAGGCGACGGCCATCAAAAGGCATGTCCATCAAGGTGTTCTGGACATCCCCAGAAAAGCCAGTCATCCTCAACCAGGCGTGACGGCGAAGCGCCACCAACGTTGAAATGGTCCTACCCAGTGAGTCGGCAGTGTCCAGTCCACAACGAATGGCTAACTTAGCTGCGTCTCTCCCCTCGGCAACAGCACGGGAGAGCACGGTCCGGGCCTCCTCCGGACACTGAGGCAGCACTTGCGCCACCGTATCCCACAAAGAGTGGGAATAACGGCCCAAGAGGCATGCGGTATTCACCGACCGCAGCCCTAAGCTGGAGGAAGAAAACAACTTCTTCCCAAGCTGATCCAGCTTCTTGGATTCCCTGTCCGGTGGTGCGGTAGGGAATACGCTTTGTGACGCTGAGGCTTGGACCACCAAGCTCTCGGGGGAAGGGTGTTGGGAGAGGAAAGTGGGGTCGCCCGGAGCCGGGCGGTGGCGTCGGGCAACCATCCTATCCACAGGAGCCCCTGTGGTGGGCCTGGACCAGGTGCCCAAAAGGATGTCCGTAAGAGCCTCATTAAACGGCAGCAGGGGCTCCGAAGAGCTCGCTGCCGGTTGAAGCACCTCTGTCAGGAGGTTAGTCCTGACTGCCACAGTAGGTAGAGTTATATAACAATGGAGTAAACCCAAAAATCCCACTGGACCAGGGTAAAATGTGGTACAAAAGTTATGTGTCACAGTGGCAAACAGTTGCACAACATAAACAAAGAAGCATAGACTTATTCGTAATTCTTTTGTCACAATAAAGCATCACCGTGTGGATTTACAAAAAATGAATGTGATTTTATTTAATCACCAAATGCATGAATGAATTAGGTCAGAAAATACACTTTATGTCATATTTACCCATTTAAAATTGGTGCACAAAAAGTGAAGTGACCAGTGCATAGGAGGGATTTGTGCTAGTGATGTGGGAAGGGAAGGCAGTGTGTATTATATACATCAACAATGAATAATTTTAATCTATCCAGCCAAATATCTGGCAGATGCACATATGGCAAATCATAGCATACATTAATAGATGCAGATATACATTCTCTGTCATTTGTATTTGACACAAAAAAAACACAATGCTGTCGACGTTTCGACCCCTATGGACAACAGGAAACTTGCGCCTTAGAGTGGGGTCTTCATCAGGACCGACGTGATGGAGAGGGAGGGGAGTGAGTGAAGGCACCAAATTGGCACAGCGAGAAACTTCAGGCTGTGATTGAAGTGGAAGGGCCCACTGTAAATCCACATGGTGAAGCTTTATTGTGACAAAAGAATTACGATTAAGTCTATGCTTCTTTGTTTATGTTGTGCAACTGTCTGCCACTGTAACACATAACTTTTGTGCCACAGTAGGTAGCTAGAGGTTTAGGGCCTCGGCCGCCCTACGCAACACCACTGCGTAAGACGCTCCCTCCTCCGTAGCCACGGTAGGAGGAGACAACATGCCAAGGTCTGGTGAGGTGTCCAGACCACTGGCATCCCCCAGGTCCTCTCTCCAGTCCTGGTCGTACTCCAACTGAGCAGTGAGAGGGTCCTCAGACCCCTCCCAGTCTTCCTCATCCTCCTCTGGCTGACAAACTGGCTGAAAATGGCCAGGGTGGAATACAGGCACAAAAGTACCCATCGGCGTCGGCTGACGCCGGTCCGACTCCGTATCCACTTGGAGGTGGGAGCCGGGGTCGACGCCGGCATCGGACGCGGTGCCGGTGGAGTCGGCGCCGGTGGAGGTGTCACAAGGTCGACCAGCGCCAATCCGGATCCAGGCCTGGATCCAAGGGGGCCCTGCGGCGCCGGGGCCGGAGCCGCCGGCAGGGAAGGCCTAGGGCCCCCAACCGAGTCCGCGGGGCCCGAAGGCGCGCCGGCGGAGTCGGGCTGCCCAAAGATGGCATGCATGGCTTCGTAAAACTGACGAAGCTGGGCAGGGGTCGCTCCGGGTCCCGGAAAGGGAGGAAAGTTTGGAGTCGACCCTACAGGCTCCGCACACTGAGCCGCGGGAGTGGCACCGCCTGCATCCCTTGTCACGTCGGCCGACGGACGGAGAGAAGTCGAAGAGCGACGATGCTTCTTCGACTTCTTCTTATGCTTCGACTTACCTGACCCCGAGTGCGAAGACTTGGATGACGAGTGGTGATGGCGCCGCGACCGGTCCCTCGACCTCTCTCGCGACCGGAACCTCGAACGGCGCGGAGCCGACTGCCGGCGCTCAAGAAGCTTTCGGGACCGCTCCCGCAAAGACTTTGGAGCCATGGTCCGGCAGTCGGAGCACGACTTGGGGTCGTGGTCGCGCTCCAGGCAAAAGAGGCACATGCGGTGCGGATCCGTTACCGACATCATGCGGGAACAGGAACCGCAGGCCTTGAAGCCGGGCATCCCTACGTGCAGCAAGAGTCGATAAGACTCAAAAAGACGTCGACAAAAGTCACTCAAAAAAGTTCCGTCAAAAAATGACTGGTGGTACCGCTCTCTCTGGATCTGCGCTGGCTGGCGCGGAAAAAGAAAGAACTGACGTCAGCGCGCGAGGGCGGCCTCAAAGTAGCTACCGCGACGTCATCCCGGCGACCACGACGCCAACGACGGACGCAGAGCCGACCGATGCCACCTTCGCAGAGGTACTGCTGACGAAAAACTTTCCGGATCCAGTCTGACGCCTGGGGGTGATTCTAAGGTAAGGAATCTATAACTAACTGTTTCTTTCAGATATCCTCCTTCTCCTTTTGCCTCTTCTCACACCACCATGGACACAACTTAGACCCAGGATCTCTTCCCCTCAGCAGTTTAAAATAACTAACTTCCCTGGTGGTATGAGGGGTGATACGATACAACTTTTGCCACAATTTATCTCTCCACCCACACCCAAAATCACGTGCCCACACAGTGCTTTCCTTCAATACATGGTTAAAGCTTTCTACCAATCCATTCCCTTGGGGTTCATATAGAGCAGCAATGACATGACAAACATTACAATATCTGAGAAAACTTTCCATATCATGTGATCTCAACTGCACACCATTGTCGATGACTAAAACGTCAGGATAACCTTACCTAGCGAAAATTTCCTTGAAAGATTCAATGACAGCAGCAGCGGTGACTTTGGAAACAAACTTCACCTCAGGCCACTTAGAATGGTAATCCACCAAAACCATAGCAAATCAGCAATCCTGCAGTAAAGAATGAAAGGGTCCCCAGAATATCAAATGCCACTTTCAGCCATGGAAACTTCGGCCATTCAACAGGGCATAAAGGTGATGGCACCATCCTTAACTTCTTTTCGCTATTGGCACACACTTCACACAATCTCGCACAACTCTATCTACCACTCTATAAAGACCAGGCAACCAAAAAGTCATCCTTGTTTGCCTTTTTATATAAGACATTCCAAAAAATGCCCCATATTGGCTAAATGTGATCCTGCAATCCACAAGGTTGTACACATTTCTCTTCTTTAAACAATATACCACCCTCCACCTCCAAATCTCCTGAAATCTTCCAGTATGGAAACAATTACTCTCATCTCATCCAGCATGCCCTTAAGTTCATACCTCTCATTTAATTTCTGTTTCACCGGTCGTGCTCCTTACTTAATTTGATCCTATGAGGGTAGCCCTCCAGTTTACCTAATTTTCCGGTGAACACATTTAGGAATTGAGAGATTAACCATAAGGCATTGTCAAGTTCATTAACAACCAAAACAGGTTCTTTGCTACGGGGTTCAACATGATGCCCAACTTCCAATGATCTCTCCATCCCAGGACACTTATCCCTTTAAATGCCACATACAATTAAATATGGGCTTCTCTTCCTTTGAATTTTATGACCACTTCTCTATACCCAACCACATTGATAGCAGAATCATAAAAAATCTCTGCCACAGTATCAGATTCTCTTAAATCATCCAAATTCAAAACATCACCAAACGTTTCCTCAAAATGCTGTTTTGTAATTATCGTCCATGGAGAACAAGAATCTGCCATCAATTCTAATTCCTTACCAAGTATCTGAGCCTTGCATTTAGGGGAATTACGGACTTCACCATCATCTTCATGCTTCTCCTGAGTATTGATGGATAAATCTATCCCTTTATCCGTCACCGTTCACATCCATGTCATATGCACACCTCACACATGCTACGTCACTCACATTAGAAGTTCTGCCCCTCGATGCATTAGCAAGTCTTCTTAAGATATTTACACATGTATGCAAAATGCCCCACATGTGCACATTTGTTGCATTCTTTTCCAATGGCAGAACACTGGGGAGATGAAGCCACATGTTTAATACTTTCACATCTATAGCAACATATCATTTTGTCAGAGTTCCTCCCCATTTGAACATTTATGAGAGTAGAACTATTGCTTACAACACACACACACTTCTTCTGTCACATTCACACTTGTTGCATTACTATCCTGTATAGATTTAATCCACTTCTTGGATTGCTCAAGAGCTTTAGCTGTTGCAATAGCATCCTGTAAGTTTGGGTCTCCCATTACCCGCAACTGTCCTGTAATTTCTTACTCTTAACATTCACAATTATCTGGTCCCTGATCATCTCATCAGTCATATTTCCGAAGTTACAGTTCATGGAAAGTGCTCTTAAAGCTGCCAGAAAATAGTCAAATGACTCTCCCTCCTGTTGAGCCCTTATATAAAACGTAAACCTATTCAGGGCTATACTGGAAGTAGGCTTAAATCTGTGCTCCATTCTTAACAAAGCTTGTTCAAAAAACATTAAGTTCTCCTTGTCCTTCTTGAGGAGCAATTTGTAGTAATGTCCTAAAAGCATTTGTGCTTTCGCGCCCAGACAATGAAGTAAAATATTTTTCCTCCTTTCTGCCCCATTCTGTCTCCATCTATATTTTTCATGTAATTCACAAATTCCTCTTTCCATCGGGTCCATGGAATGGATTGGGGGGTCCCCTATGCATTCCAAGAATTTAGCTGGTGGATCAAACTGCATGGCAAAACAATGTAAGATACATGAACAAAAGTCAGCTTAAATGTATAAGAGATCCCCCATTCGGTGTTTGTCGTTACGATCCACCCAAACAGATTTTCAGTAAGTACATTGTTAACGAGCCGTTGTTGCCTGACTCCTCACTGGGATTCTAAACAACGTGGCGCTGCCAGACGTTTTGACGTTGTTTTAAAGTTCAATCAGGGTTAATGTGCGCGTTGCTGTGACCTTAAAAAATACGGTGCTGCGCTATGTGTTGGTGCGACAGCATGATGACGTATAACACTGGTGTATGCGTCTCCCAACTTAGCGATGTGCTACACAGCGTTAGAACTCCTCCACTGAAGCACGAGAGGAAGTCATCTGAATGTCGCTGCGGAACAACGTTAAAGAAAATACAATACCTTAAAATCCCAGGGGCATATTAGCAAGACCGGCGATAAAATTATCGCCGTTTTAGCGGCAGGAAACTGTCGCTAAAACAGCGATAATGGGCTTGCTAATATGCGTTATAGAATTCAATAGAAGCCCAGGTTAGATGTGCAGGACATCTAACCTGGGCTTCTATTGAATTCTATAACGCATATTAGCAAGCCCATTATCGCCGGTCTTGCTAATATGCCTCCCAATGTCAAATGTGAAAGATGGCTGTAATTTTGGTAATCTTGTAGAACAGTACCTACAAAGGCCCTCCTGGCTGTAGACCTGATTGGCTGTCAGGGAATACTCACAATAATTCCCAGTATATCCATAAAATATTCACCCTAGAAGAAGGTACGACTTCTGTGCTGCGCTGGGTAGAAGGTACTTCGTCGCCAGTGCTAAATTCACCAAACAAAGATCCAGTGTGAAGAATAAAAGGTTTTAATGCAGAGCAACACAGTAGCTGCCTAAAGTCCAGGCACTACAACTTCGATCTACTTTTCATTCTAGAGCCAGAACTCCAAGAGGAGGCTCGAGTTAAAGCAGTATTAGAAAGTAAACAATGTGTAAGAATTAAAAGCAACATTAACCAAAATACAACACACCCTTCCATTCAATGAAAGCCTGTTGCAGTCTGCTAACGGCCCTGCACGTAGCAATGTTTTCACAGGCACGAATATAGAATGACAATCATGAGCCGCATCGTCATCAGTAGGAGGCCAAAATAGTTGTAACAAGCATTGGTAAATGCATTAGGTTTCGCCTATGTGATTAATAATAAGCTGTTTGTGCAGGTTAAACCTAAAAACAAAGATATCCAACTTGATATGCGAGTTGATTACCGGTACTCGGTTCAGTACCAGAGCAACACAATAAAACCTGCAGAGAAAAGTTTTATATTCAATTAAAAAAATAACCAGTAGATGGCAGCGTTGTCCAGTTCTTCCAATATGGGGAGGGAGTGATGTGAGATCTTCCCACGGGCTCGCGCAGGCACACTAATATAACTGCCCAAAACATATTCATAAAACCGAGTTTAAGAACTTAAGCCCACATAAAATGTAGAGTGTGATCAAATGAATACTCATCGGTGGCATCACGATGAAAAGACCAGGAATGTAACACAGCTGCTTCAATGCATGCAGCCAGGGAAAGTAAACAAAAAAAAGAAATCCACACAACAGCGGATGGACACTGTAATTTATGCAGGAACTGATAATATACCCCTTTTAAGATATATTAAATACAAGAGATTTCACAAGCACAGCGCAAGCATTGTGCAGGCAAAACCTAACAAGAGGCTCACAAGAGAAAAGAGGAACTTAAGCTAAAGAATGCTCTATTAAGAAAGTTTAGAACCCTAAGACAATACTTCTTCGGCTGTGGTCCAAGTAAAATGGAACTCTACCTATCTGAGCTGTGATGTGCTCTAAAGACTTGGATACAACAACTCTTCCCCAGATAACACACTTACAGAGTTAATATAAAGATTCTACACACCAAGGCAATGTGACAAAAACACAGCACAACTCTGATGTTGATGCAAGAGACCCAAACACTACTTACAAAGAACACACCAAAATCAGGCATTCTTTCGACGTAACACTCCCATACCGTGCTTCCCATCTGCAAATGCGCTTCGATGCCTCGTCTGGAGTATAAAGCGCTATATAAATGCAAGTTCAACAAAATAATTGTGCTCCTGTCCTTCAGAGTCTGGGCGCGTTTTGCCCCAGTTGCGTGGCTGATTTCGCCAAATGCTGTAGCCAGTACGATTAAACCGTGGTGTCTACACAGGTCATAGCTGACCCTTTCAGTGAAAGTGAATGAGGAGGCACAGGCGACAGATTCTCCGCTCCGTAACTGTGCAACTGTTTCGCTAATATCATATTAGAACGGTTACATGACATGCCTAACTCTGGCCACCGCCACCACAGGTATCACCTGCCTTCACGGAGAAGTACAATAGATTAGTGTCCTCAGGTCAAGAGCCAATTACATAGGATATCAGGTAAAAATCCATATTTGTAAAGCGCAAACTACTCAGCCTTACAGGTCTCAAGGCGCTGGGGGCCGTCGTGGAAATTAAGTGAGCTATTGCCCAGAGTCACATGGTGCTGAGCTGCGCTGCCACCAGAGCCGGGGATCGAACCGTGAGCCCTGTGCTCCGAAGTCAGCTGCCCTGGCCGCTGCACCACACCTCTCCACTGTGATTTCGTGCCATCAGCCATTGCAGGCTGCGTGTTTTGGTGCAGAGAAAAATGAAGAGTCAACATGGCACACATCCCTGTATGCCATGCCTGCAACTCACTGCCTGAGGCCTAGGTTAGCCACCCCTCTAGCAGGGTGCACTAGGCCTCAGGTGAGGGTACAGTGGCATGAGCCCGGTACCCCTACAGTGTCTAAGTCCAAGTGTAAATAAGCCATAAAGAGTATATGGTCTGGGAGTTGGTCATTACGAACTCCACAGCTCCATAATGGCTTTACTAAAAACTGGGAAGTATGGTAGCAAACCTCTCAGCACATTAAACCCACACTGATGACAGTGTGGGATGTAATGTAAAATGCACTCAGAGGGCATCTTAGAGATGCTTCTTGAAAAACGACCAGCCCTAGTGTGGTTCTGGAATGGCTGCCTGCCATTTGCCTCCACCAGACAGGTTTCTGGACCCCTGGGTAGAAAGCCTCTGCTCTCTGGGTCCAGAAATAAAGCCCTCCTGGGCAGAGGTGTCATGCCTCCTTCCCCAGGATGGGCTGGGTCCACGAAGGGGAAGCTTCAAAGGCCTGCTGCCTTTGGAAGCTGGCCCTGTCTTTTGCTGTGCTCAGCAACTGGCTCCCACCAGTTCTGCCCCCAACTTTGGGTGGGAGAAACATCGGGCAAACCAAGCTAGGAAGAGAGGTGTGCCCACCATTGCCAACCCCACCCCTCAGGTGGGGAAGAGAGGTGTAGCACACATCTGCTGGCTTTTAGAAAAGCGTTAAAGACCTGGCTGTTTAATCTTTGATGACTATCTGGACCGTCCTCTGACTTATGAATGACGAATTTAGCGCCTTGACGCCTTCGGGTGAAAGTTTTGCGCTCTATAAATTTCTTTTTCATTTCATTCATTCATCTCAAGCCCCTCCATCTTGAAGATGAGGGGACTTAGCCAATTAGGGAGAAGCTCATGCCTCCCTTCCACTGGAGGGTGGCATAATAGGGGGTGTATTAATGCATATAACTAGGACCCCCTGCTTACTAATTAGAATTCCTAGGGCAGGGCAATAACACATTTGAGGGTAAATCCCTAGGCAGTCAAGTGGTCAAAACAACATTTAAAGACTCATAATGACCCAAAACATAATATGAAAAAACTCAGTGTAAGAGCATAAGTTCGCTAAAACATCATTGATTTTATTCGTATTTTCTTAAAAACATATCTCTTTTATCAAAAGTGAAAATAATGGACAATAAACATAAGCCATCCTAATGATGGTAAATTATAAATGACAAAATACATGAAACATGACCATCGATCAAATTAGTGGCCTATGGTTCAATTATTAAAACATGATATTTTAATCTTAGTTATGCAAGGATGGCATTATTGTGGCTATGTGATGGGTCTTCAACGCGCGTTTCGGAGCACTGTGCTCCTTCATCAGGAAAGCCACACCTTTATCATGGATCAGAGATGGAGTGTCCACCTTCTTTCCGCATCAGATGTAGCGTATTTAGATATTCGGAGAAGGCACCTGGATTCTGACGGAATATGATGGGATACCGGGTAAATGTAGCTCGCTCTCTCCTATGCTTTCTTAACTTGAAATGAAAGATCACTTGTAACGGAGATCTAGACGTTTTTTTATAGAAGTGCCACTCCTGTAAGCGCCTTAATTGACATAGTGGCAAATATAAATTTCGAAGAGTCAGTGCAAGGTTTCCTCTTGCGTGATACAGGACCAATGCCAAAGGGATTGCCACGACCTTGAACGGCTATTTCTGAAGTGAATAACTGATATTTTTTTAAAAGATTGAGAAATTGGCCTCCGGTCTGTGAGACTCGGTGCCAAAAGAACGAGGATCAAAGCATTCCTGCTGCATTCGCCGGACTGATGAAGGAGCACAGTGCTCCGAAACGCGCGTTGAAGACCCATCACATAGCCACAATAATGCCATCCTTGCATAACTAAGATTAAAATATCATGTTTTAATAATTGAACCATAGGCCACTAATTTGATCGATGGTCATGTTTCATGTATTTTGTCATTTATAATTTACCATCATTAGGATGGCTTATGTTTATTGTCCATTATTTTCACTTTTGATAAAAGAGATATGTTTTTAAGAAAATAAGAATAAAATCAATGATGTTTTAGCGAACTTATGCTCTTACACTGAGTTTTTTCATATTATGTTTTGGGTCATTATGAGTCTTTAAATGTTGTTTTGATCACTTGACTGCCTAGGGATTTACCCTCAAATATATAATAGGGGGTGTACCCACTCCAAGGAAGGGACCCATTGGTCCCGACCTGCACACCCCTTTCACCACAGGGTCCCCGACGTCTTCTTGGCACCATGCACCCGGCTGCCCCTGTGCCGTTGGTGGTGCAGCTCCTGTGCTGATTGTTGGCCCCTGCAGTGCTGACCTTAACCCCAGGAGCTTTGCTCCCACAACAGAGTGGCCTGCTCGTAAGCAGTCCCTGACCGAAGGCCCCCCTAGCCCTATTGGCTAACATTGGGCCCCTTCACTCTGCACCCAGCCGCCCCAGTGCCGCTGGTGGTGCAATTGGAGTGCCTATTCACGAAGGTGCAGTGGTATGGTTATAGGTAAAATGGCGCTCCAAGAATGAGTAGCACTTACACTCTATTTAGATTTCTGAGAAATTTATATGGACGGTGCTGAAAGGTGAGAAGAACCACCAGTCTCCCCAAACACGTGGTCGAAACCAACATAAAGCACAAGTTACTAACTTGTGTAACGATATATCTGTAAGAGACAGTAGTTAGTGACAGATTCCTTACCTTAGAATATCCCCAGGCGTCAGGCTGGATCCGGAAAGTTTTTGCGTAGCAGTACCCTTGCGCGTCGGTAGGCGGCGTCATGCGGCTCCACGTCCGTCGTCGGCGTCGTGATCGCCGGGATGACGTCGCGGGCAGTACTTAGGCGCCGCCCCTGCGCGCTGACGTCAGTTCTGTACACGACTTTCCGCGCCAGGAACGCAGAGCCATGCAAGAAGCTGACATAGGTGTCTGAAAAATACTAGGGCCCTGAAAGGGATGTTCTTAACCCTAGAAATCAGTTCACAGAACGGGAGGATGGGTGGGCGGTAAGGAATCTGTCACTAACTACTGTCTCTTACAGATATATCGTTACACAAGTTAGTAACTTGTGCATCTGAAAGAGACACGTTAGTGACAGATTCCTTACCTTAGAATAGATACCCCAGCAATACCAACCCCGGTGGTGGGTCTGCGAACAAAGATCAGACAAGGAAGTCCCGGAGGACAGAACGGCCAAAGAAGCCGTCCCTCCGGACCGGACTGTCAAGGCAGTAATGCTTTGTAAATGTGTGCAGCGAGGCCCACGTAGCTGCCTGACCGATATCCTGCAGCGGAACACCGCGGCCTAAAGCCGTGGTAGCAGCTGTTGCCCTGGTGGAATGGGCACGCAGCCCAACAGGAGGCTCATTCTTAGCCAAAGAATAGCAGGCTTTGATACACAAGGTTACCCAGCGGGAGATGGTTCTCTTGTGCACCGCCCGACCTTTTTTGGCGCCCACGGAGCCAACAAAGAGCTGGTAATCCACCCGGAAGTGTTGTGTGCGGTTGATATAAAAGGAAAGCGCACGTTTTGGGTCCAGACGGTGGAGCCTCTCTTCCTCTCTGGAAGGATGCAGAGGCGGAAAGAAGGTGGGCAAAGTGATGGTCTGCCCAATGTGGAAGGCAGTAACCACCTTTGGCAAGAAGGACGGACGCGTCCTAAGAACAACCTTGTCTGGATGGACAGACAGAAAGGGAGGTTTGCATGAAAGAGCCTGGAGCTCACTCACCCGCCGAGCGGAGGTGATGGCCACCAGAAAGGCTGTCTTCAGAGTCAGAAGACGAAGAGGACAGTTATGTAGAGGCTCAAAGGGAGCACACATAAGAAAGGTAAGAACCAAGTTCAAGTCCTACTGAGGCATCACAAACGGAACAGGAGGGAAGAGGTGTGTAATGCCTTTTAGAAACCTGTTAACAACAGGGGACTTGAAAAGGGAGGGCTGATCAGGAAGCCTGAGGAAGGCCGAGATGGCACAAAGATAGCCCTTGATGGTACCCAGGGCAGAACCCTGTTGGGCCAGGGAAAGAAGGAACAGAAGAACCTCAGAAAGAGGGGCAGAAAGGGGATTCACAGCCTTTGCTGTGCACCATGCCACAAACTTGTTCCACCTGCAGGCGTATACCACCTTAGTGGAGGGACGCCTGGCTGCCAGAATCACATCACAAACTTCGGGAGGCAAGTCGAAAGGAATCAACTGCCGCCGCTCAATCTCCACGCAAGCAGGTGGAGGCTGGACAGGTTCGGGTGGAGGACCGTCCCCTGCTGCTGCGACAGAAGATCCTCCCGAAGAGGCAGACGGATCGGGGGATCGACGCTCATACTGAGTAGCTCGGGATACCAAACTCTTCGAGCCCAGTCCGGAGCCACAAGGATGAGTTGGGCCCGGTCGCGCTGAATCTTCTTCAACACTCTGGGTAGAAGTGGTATAGGCAGAAAAGCGTACAACAGACCGCAACTCCACTCGCGACGAAAAGCGTCGCCGAGCGAGTGCTGCCTTGGAAATTCCAACGCGCAGAACTGATGACATTGCGCGTTCTCTTCGGTGGCGAATAGATCTAACCAAGGCTCTCCCCACTGTAGAAAGAGTCCTTGCGCCACTTCCGAGTGAAGACGCCATTCGTGATCCATCATGCACCTGCGGCTGAGTTCGTCCGCCCTGGCGTTCAGGGAACCTGCCAGGTGTTGAACCATCAGGAAAATGCCCTGATGTTCCAGCCATGTCCAGAGGCGCAGAGCCTCCTGACATAGGGTCCACGACCCCACCCCGCCTTGCTTGTTGCAGTACCACATGGCGGTGGTGTTGTCTGTGAACACCTGCACTACCTTCCCTTTGACAGAGGGAAGGAATGCCTTGAGTGAAAGTCGGATCGCCCGGAGCTCCAGAAGGTTGATATGGAGCCGGGACTCCGCCGGAGACCAGAGGCCTCTGATCTCCGCCTTCTCCCATGTGACCGCCCCATCCCAGAAGGGACGCGTCCGTCACAACTGTGTGCTCTGGCTGGGGAAGGGAGAGGGATCTGCCCATGACCCATTGCCGGTTCGAGAGCCACCACTGCAACTGTTTTGCAGTCCCCTCCGAGATCTGGACGTGATCGGACAGATTGCCCTGGTGCTGCGCCCACTGGAACTTCAGGTCCCACTGCAGAGCCCGCATATGCCATCTGGCATGAGTGACCAGCAGGATGCAGGAGGCCATGAGGCCCAGCAGCCTCAGGGTCATCCGTACCGAAACCCAGGATAAAGGCTGAAAGATCGGAATCATAGCCTGAATATCCCGGACTCGCCGTTCGGGAGGATAGGCCCGAAACTGCGTCGTGTCCAGAACTGCTCCGATGAAAAGGAGCTGTGGAGAAGGAATCAGATGCGACTTCGGCACATTGATGGAGAACCCCAGCAAGCGCAGGAGTTCGGCCGTAGTCTGGAGGTGGGAGACGACTGCCTGGGACGAGCCCGCCTTCAGCAGCCAGTCGTCGAGGTAGGGGAAGACTGGAACCCCTGCCCGGCGCAGATGAGCTGCGACCACCGCCATCACTTTGGTGAACACCCGAGGGGCACTTGTAAGGCCAAAGGGGAGCACGGTGAACTGAAAATGCTCGAGGCCTACCGTGAACCGTAGGTAACGACGGTGGGCCGGCAGGACGGGGATGTGAAAATAAGCGTCCTGCAAGTCCAACGCTACCAACCAGTCTCCAGGGTCGAGGGCAGTCAAGACCTGAGCTAGAGTGAGCATCTTGAACTTCTCCTTCCGGAGGAAGCGATTGACGTTCCGGAGGTCCAAGATAGGACGCATGTCCTCCTTGTCCTTTTGGGCACCAGGAAGTAGTGGGAGTAGCAACCACGTCCTACTCTGGGGTCGGAACATGCTCGATGGCCCTCTTGGCCAAGAGGGCCGTGACTTCCTTCTGCAGAAGTACCAAGTGATCCCCTGACATGCGGTGGAATTGAGGTGGCATGGCTGGGGGTGGTCTCGAAGGGGAGGGAGTAGCCCCTTCGGACAATGTCCAAGACCCACCTGTCCGAGGTGATGGGACGCCAGTGGTGAAGGTGATGGCGGACCCTGCCCCCTACTGGCGTGCTGTGCACCGGAAAGGAGGGACTAGGAGGGCTTGGAGGCCGCGGACGGGTTGGAGGTGGTGGCCTGACCCGCACGCTGGTTGCCCGAACTGCCACGGCGGTATCCACGTCCTCGGCCACGCGAAGACGCTTGCTGCGCGGGCCGGTGGCTGGGCAGCTGACGTGACTGGGCGCCCCTTCCGTGGCCACGAAAGGGGCGAAAAGCAGAGGTGAGCGGAGGGCGTACAACAGAAAGGCCCAGGGACTTGGCAGTAGCCCGTGAGTCCTTAAACCGCTCCAGCGCATGGTCTGCCTTTGAACCAAAAAGACCGACTCCATCAAAGGGCATGTCCATGAGTGTATTCTGGACATCACCCGAGAAACCAGTTGTTCTCAGCCAGGCGTGGCGACGCAGCGCCACCGTCGTCGCAAGCGATCTGCCCAGCGAGTCGGCGGTATCAAGGCCACAACGTATGGTGTATTTAGCCGCATCTCGCCCATCCGCAATGGCGCGGGTAAGCAGTGTCTGGACCTCCTCAGAACACTGCGGCAAAACAGCCGCCACCGAATCCCACAGGGAGTGGGTATATCGGCCCAAAAGGCAAGCGGTGTTGACGGACCGCAAGCCAGCACTGGAGGAAGAAAAGCCTTCTTCCCAAATTGGTCCAGGCGTTTGGATTCCCTATCCGGAGGGGCGGTAGGGAAGGCGGTTTGGGAGGCAGAGGCTTGGACAACCAAGCTCTCGGGGGTGGGATGTTGGGAGAGAAACAAGGGGTCGCCCGGAGCAGGGCGATGGCGTCGGGCCACGTTCCTATCCACAGGAGCCCCTGTGGTGGGTTTGGACCAGGCACCCAAAAGAACGTCAGTGAGAGCATCATTAAACGGCAGCACAGTCTCCGAGGAGGAAGCCGCCGGCTGAAGCACTTCTGTCAGGAGATTAGTCCTGACGGCCACAGTAGGCAACTGGAGATGTAAGGCTCCAGCTGCTCTACGCAACACCGTTGCAAAATTAGCTCCCTCCTCCGTAGCCACGGGAGGAGACAGCATGCCAGTGTCAGGGGAGGTGTTTAGACCACTGGCATCCCCAAGTTCCTCAGCCCAGTCCGGATCATACTCACACTGTTGTGTGAGAGGGTCCTCAGACCCCTCCCAGCTCTCCTGGTCCTCCTCTTGTTCAAAATATGGAGGAGGAGGGACATTTGGGACCCAAGGTCTCATCGGCGCCGGAGCCGGGTTCGAGCGACGTCGGTCCGGCTCCATGTCCGGAGCCGGAGAGAGCCGGGGACCGACGCCGTCCGGAGCCCCGGACGGCGTCAGGAACGGCACCGGGGACATCGGCGTCGGCGTGGTTAGGTCAACCGGCGTCGATGGGGGTTGCGGAACCACCGGAGCCGGGATCGAGGCCGGGGCCGAGGCCGGGATGAAGGCTGGTGGGACAGGCGGCGCCGGGACCGGAGTCGACGGCGGCGCCGGGGCAACCCCATTAGGGCCCGCGGGGCCCGAAAGGCGCACCGGAGGGGCCTGAAGGCCCGAAGAGGCGGGCCATGGCCGACAGGAATTCCTGTATTTCGGCCGGAGTCGCCCCCGAACCCGGAAAGGACGGGTAATGCGGGGGCGGCTCTACAGGCATGTCCGGGGCGGCGGGGACGGTGCCGACTGGGGCCTCAGCCGAGTTGCGAGACCGGCGAGGCGAAGTCTTAGAGCGATGGTGCTTCTTAGACTTTTTGTGCTTCGACTTACCCGAGGAGCGCGAAGACTTGGACTCCGACGACCGGCGGGGACTCCGCGACCGGCCCCTCGACCTCTCCCGGGACCGGGGCTTGGTGCAGCGCGGAGCCGACTGCCGGACCTCGAGTAGCTTTCGAGACCGCTCTCGCAAAGCCTTCGGATGAAGTTTCCGGCAGTCAGGGCACGACTTCGTGTCGTGGTCTCGGCCGAGACAGAAGAGACACTCGAGATGTGGGTCCGTGATTGACATCATGCGACCACAGGCCTCGCATGGCTTGAAGCCGGGCATCCCTACGACACCTAGGAGTCGTGAAGACTCGATGAAGAAACAGTGAAAAAATTCACAAAAAGGTTAGTCAAAAATTGACTAGGGCACTGCTCTTCCCGGATCTGCGCTTACTGGCGTGGAAAAAGAAGAACTGACGTCAGCGCGCAGGGGCGGCGTCTAAGTACTGCCCGCGACGTCATCCCGGCGATCACGACGCCGACGACGGACGCGGAGCCGCACGACGCCGCCTACCGACGCGCAAGGGTACTGCTACGCAAAAACTTTCCGGATCCAGCCTGACGCCTGGGGATATTCTAAGGTAAGGAATCCGTCACTAACGTGTCTCTTTCAGATGATCTTTGCCAGGATCTTTACATCTGTATTGATTAGAGATAGTGGGCGGTAGGAGTCTACTCGCTCGGGTTCTTTTCCAGGTTTCAGCAGAGTTATGAATAGCGCTTCGAGCAGAGTGGGGGGCAGGGATTTTTTTATCGTATGCCTCTTGGTACATTGCCAGTATATGGGGTATCAATAAGTCTGGAAAGGCTTTATAAAACTCGCCTGGGAGCCCGTCGCATCCCGGCGACTTGCCATTAGGCAGAGAGCGAATAGCATCCCCTACCTCCTCTTCCTTTATTGGTTGAACCAGAAATTCCCTCTGTCCCGGTGATAGCCATGCCAATGCTATGTCATTCAGATATGCGTTTGTCTCGCACGTCACGGCTGACCTACGTTCCCCATATAGTTCTGTATAATAATCTACCAAGGCTTTAAGTATATCTAGGGAGTCGTGTATTTGTGTGCCTGCTTGCGCGTTAAGGGTTTGGACAGGGCCAAGACGCAGCCTAGCCGCTAAGATCAAAGGAACACGGGACGTGTTCCTTTGATCTTAGCGGCTAGGCTGTGTCCTGGCCTCCCGCCCTCCCCGTACGCCCTTGCCACCCATCTCTTTGATAGATATCGGATCTCTTGATCCGCCGTTTCTGTGTACTCTTGAAGATGCGTTTTAATGTCTGCTAGTATTGGAGTTCTGAGGTCGGCTTCGTATGCCGTCTCAAGCATCCGAAGCTGCTTTTCCAGGTGGGTCATTCGGGCTTGTAGTGACGACAAGACGCCGGCTAGGAGTCCGATACAGGTACCCCTTATGGTGGCTTTAAAAGCTTCCCATAGGACCTCCGCTGAGTCGACTGATCCCACATTCGCCTCAAAGTATCTTATAATGGCTGTCCTTATACCGTCTCTAAAAACCGCATCCGTGAGAGCGGAGGCCTGCAGTCTCCATTGAAAAGGTCGTGGATTGTTGGTGGGCAGGGTTATGGACAATAGTACGGGAGAGTGATCAGATAATGTTTTGGGCAGATGTTTTATCCCGCTTACCCAGTTACTCACTTGTTGTGTTATTAGCCAATAATCCAGCCGGGACCACATATTATATACGGTGGATATATATGTGCCCTGTGTTTTCCCGGGGTGTCTAAGTCGCCAAATATCGGTGAGCTGCCATTCCCTCTTTAAGTGTTTTACACGCTTGCTTGAACGGGTTTCCCTGGGATCTAGACCTATCCATGTTTGGGTCTAGTGGGAAATTGAAATCCCCCCCTCCCCATATAATCGTAGAAGGTTGCAGTTTAAATAGTCTAGTGTAGATAGGGTGAGTGTTGTACCTCTGCAGATTCCCTGCCATATGAAAAATCTCCCCTGGTCATCAGATTCTGAGTGGGTAGTGACGAAGGGGATCCCCTTGCGAACCAAGGTAAGCACTCCCCTTGAATAAGATGAGTACGAGGATGCCTTTTTGTCATGCACCCATCGCGATCCTATATTTGCCGCGGTGTGAGGTGCGTCTCCTGAATGAGCGCAATGTCGATCTGGTGCCTATCAAGATAAGCAAACACCTGCCTGACTTTTTTGGGGTTGTTTAATCCCCGAACATTCCATGTGACTAGATTGAGTGTTTTCACTTTAGCGTTCATTTAAAGGGCCCATACACTCTATCAAGATGTGCAGGTGGTGTGGCTCTGATGTGGTCATACATAAGTGAATCTTAGTATAAGGATGGATGTACTCATGGTGACTGTAGCATAATAACCGAGAAAAAAGCAACCCCTCCACCCTCCCACTCTGGCGAAGAGAAAATGCCACAACCATACCCAACATGAGACAATGCCCATTAAACAACGTGCTATTCCGTGCTCGCCTAGGATCGCGGTATAAAATAAACATTCAAATAAAGTGGGGGTCTACCCTCTTTGGGGGGCGCCAGAGCGTTTACCCTTCGAAGGGGGCCGGGCATATGGCTCTGGGGCCTGAGGCATCTGGCCCAGACCTGCAATTGAGAATGGATGTCTTACACACCTCCAGTTCCTGCACCCACCCCAAATTTCAGCTTTACAATTGGGAGTGTTATACAGTACCATTTTGGCGCCATTAATGCACAAGTTACTAACTTGTGTAACAATATATCTGTAAGAGACAGTAGTTAGTGACAGATTCCTTACCTTAGAATATCCCCAGGCGCCAGGCTGGATCCGGAAAGTTTTTGCGTAGCAGTACCCTTGCGCGTCGGTAGGCGGCGTCATGCGGCTCCGCGTCCGTCGTCGGCGTCGTGATCGCCGGGATGACGTCGCAGGCAGTACTTAGACGCCGTCCCTGCGCGCTGACGTCAGTTCTGTACACGACTTTCCGCGCCAGGAACGCAGAGCCATGCAAGAAGCTGACATAGGTGTCTGAAAAATACTAGGGCCTTGAAAGGGATGTCCTTAACCCTAGAAATCAGTTCGCAGAACGGGGAGGATGGGTGGGCGGTAGGAATCTGTCACTAACTACTGTCTCTTACAGATATATCGTTACACAAGTTAGTAACTTGTGCATCTGAAAGAGACACGTTAGTGACAGATTCCTTACCTTAGAATAGATACCCCAGCAATACCAACCCCGGTGGTGGGTCTGCGAACAAAGATCAGACAAGGAAGTCCCGGAGGACAGAACGGCCAAAAAAGCCGTCCCTCCGGACCTGGCTGTCAAGGAAGTAATGCTTGGTAAACATGTGCAGCGAGGCCCACGTAGCTGCCTGACAAATATCCTGCAGCGGAACACCGAGGCCTAAAGCCGTGGTAGCAGCCGTTGCCCTGGTGGAATGGGCACGCAGCCCAACAGGAGGCTCCTTCTTAGCCAAAGAATAGCAGGCTTTGATACACAAGGTGACCCAGCGGGAGATGGTTCTCTTGTGCACCGCCCGACCTTTTTTGGCGCCCACGTAGCCAACAAAGAGCTGGTCATCCACCCGGAAGTGTTGTGTGCGGTTGATATAAAAGGAAAGCGCACGTTTTGGGTCCAGACGGTGGAGCCTCTCTTCCTCTCTGGAAGGATGCGGAGGCGGAAAGAAGGTGGGCAAAGTGATGGTCTGCCCAATGTGGAAGGCAGTAACCACCTTTGGCAAGAAGGACGGACGCGTCCTAAGAACAACCTTGTCTGGATGGAAAGACAGAAAGGGAGGTTTGCATGATAGAGCCTGGAGCTCAGTCACCCTTCGAGCGGAGGTGATGGCCACCAGAAAGGCTGTCTTCAAAGTAAGAAGACGAAGAGGACAGTTATGTAGAGGCTCAAAGGGAGCGCACATTAAAAAGGTAAGAACCAAGTTTAAGTCCCATTGAGGCATGACAAACGGAACAGGAGGGAAGAGGTGTGTAATGCCTTTTAGAAACCTGTTAACAACAGGGGACTTAAAAAGAGAGGGCTGATCAGGGAGCCTGAGGAAGGCCGAGATTGCACAAAGATAGCCCTTGATGGTACCCAGGGCAGAACCCTGTTGGGCCAGAGAAAGAAGGAACAGAAGAACCTCAGAAAGAGGGGCAGAGAGGGGATTAACAGCCTTTGCTGTGCACCATGCCACAAACTTGTTCCACCTGCAGGCGTATACCACCTTAGTGGAGGGACGCCTGGCTGCCAGAATCACATCACAAACTTCGGGAGGCAAGTCGAAAGGAATCAACTGCCGCCGCTCAATCTCCACGCAAGCAGGTGGAGACTGGACAGGTTCGGGTGGAGGACCGTCCCCTGCTGCTGCGACAGAAGATCCTCCCGAAGAGGCAGACGGATCGGGGGATCGACGCTCATACTGAGTAGCTCGGGATACCAAACTCTTCGAGCCCAGTCCGGAGCCACAAGGATGACTTGGGCCCGGTCGCGCTGAATCTTCTTCAACACTCTGGGTAGAAGTGGTATAGGCGGAAAAGCGTACAACAGACCGCAACTCCACTCGCGACGATAAGCGTCGCCGAGCGAGTGCCGCCTTGGAAATTCCAACGCGCAGAACTGATGACATTGCGCGTTCTCTTCGGTGGCGAATAGATCTAACCAAGGCTCTCCCCACTGTAGAAAGAGTCCTTGCGCCACTTCCGAGTGAAGACGCCATTCGTGATCCATCATGCACCTGCGGCTGAGTTTGTACGCCCTGGCGTTCAGGGTACCTGCCAGGTGTTGAACCATCAGGAATATGCCCTGATGTTCCAGCCACGTCCAGAGGTGCAGAGCCTCCTGACAGAGGGTCCACGACCCCACCCCGCCTTGTTTGTTGCAGTACCACATGGCGGTGGTGTTGTCTGTGAACACCTGCACTACCTTCCCTTTGACAGAGGGAAGGAATGCCTTCAGTGCAAGTCGGATCGCCCGGAGCTCCAGAATGTTGATATGGAGCCGGGACTCCGCCGGAGACCAGAGGCCTCTGATCTCCGCCTCTCCCATGTGACCGCCCCATCCCAGAAGGGACGCGTCCGTCACGACTGTGTGCTCTGGCTGGGGAAGGGAGAGGGATCTGCCCATGACCCATTGCCGGTTCGAGAGCCACCACTGCAACTGTTTTGCAGTCCCCTCCGAGATCTGGACGTGATCGGACAGGTTGCCCTGGTGCTGCGCCCACTGGAACTTCAGGTCCCACTGCAGAGCCCGCATATGCCATCTGGCATGATCGACCAGCAGGATGCAGGAGGCCATGAGGTCCAGCAGCCTCAGGGTCATCCGTACCGAAACCCAGGATAGAGGCTGAAAGATCGGAATCATAGCCTGAATATCCCGGACTCGCCGTTCGGGAGGATAGGCCCGAAACTGTGTTGTGTCCAGAACTGCCCCGATGAAAAGGAGCTGTGGAGAGGGAATCAGATGCGACTTCGGCACATTGATGGAGAACCCCAGCGAGTGCAGGAGTTCGGCAGTAGTCTGGAGGTGGGAGACGACTGCCTGGGACGAGCCCGCCTTCAGCAGCCAGTCGTCGAGGTAGGGGAAGACTGGAACCCCTGCCCGGCGCAGATGAGCTGCGACCACCGCCATCACTTTCGTGAACACCCGAGGGGCACTTGTGAGGCCAAAGGGGAGCACGGTGAATTGAAAATGCTCGAGGCCCACTATGAACCGCAGGTAACGCCGGTGGTCCGGCAGGACGGGGATGTGGAAATAAGCGTCCTGCAAGTCCAACGCTACCATCCAGTCTCCAGGGTCTAGGGCAGTCAAGACCTGAGCTAAGGTGAGCATCTTGAACTTCTCCTTCCGGAGGAAGCGATTGACGTTCCGGAGGTCCAAGATAGGACGCATGTCCTCCTTGTCCTTTTTGGGCACCAGAAAGTATTGGGAGTAGCAACCACGCCCTACTTCTGGGGTCGGAACATGCTCGATGGCCCTCTTGGCCAAGAGGGCCGTGACTTCCTTCTGCAGAAGCACCAAGTGATCCCCTGACATGCGGTGGAATTGAGGTGGCATGGCTGGGGGGGTGGTCTCGAAGGGGAGGGAGTAGCCCCTTCGGACAATGTCCAAGACCCACCTGTCCGAGGTGATGGCATGCCAGTGGTGAAGGTGATGGCGGACCCTGCCCCCCACTGGCGTGCTGTGCACCTGAAAAGAAGGACTAGGAGGGCTTGGAGGCCGCGGACGGGGCGGGGTGGGTGGCCTGACCCGCACGCTGGTTGCCCGATCCGCCACGGCGGAAGCCACGTCCTCGGCCACGCGAAGACGCCTGCTGCGCGGGCCGGTGGCTGGGCAGCGGACGTGACTGGGCGCCCCTGCCGTGGCCACGAATGGGGCGAAAAGCAGAGGTTAGCAGAGGGCGCACAGCAGAAAGGCCCAGGGACTTGGCAGTAGCCCGTGAGTCCTTAAAGCGCTCCAGCGCATGGTCTGCTTTGGAACCAAAAAGACCGACTCCATCAAAGGGCATGTCCATGAGTGTATTCTGTACATCACCCGAGAAACCAGTTGTTCTCAGCCAGGCGTGGCGACGCAGCGCCACCGTCGTTGCAAGCGATCTGCCCAGCGAGTCGGCGGTATCAAGGCCACATCGTATGGTGTACTTTGCTACATCCCTTCCTTCCGCAATGGTGCGGGAAAGCAGTGTCTGCACCTCCTCAGGACACTGGGGCAAAACGAGCGCCACAGAATCCCACAGAGAGTGGGAATATCGGCCCAAAAGGCAAGCGGTGTTGACTGACCGCAAGCCAGCACTGGAGGAAGAAAAGGCCTTCTTCCCAAATTGGTCCAGGCGTTTGGATTCCCTATCCGGAGGGGCGGTAGGGAAGGCGGTTTGGGAGGCAGAGGCTTGGACAACCAAGCTCTCGGGGGTGGGATGTTGGGAGAGAAACAAGGGGTCGCCCGGAGCAGGGCGATGGCGTCGGGCCACGTTCCTATCCACAGGAGCCCCTGTGGCGGGCTTGGACCAGGTGCCCAAAAGAACGTCAGACAGTGCATCATTGAACGGCCGCAATGGCTCCGAGGAGGTAGCTGCCGGCTGAAGCACTTCCGTCAGGAGGTTAGTCCTGACAACCACTGTAGACAATTGGAGGTGTAAGGCTCCAGCTGCTCTACGCAACACCGTTGCGAAATTTGCTCCCTCCTCCGTAGCCACGGAAGGAGGAGACAGCATGCCAGTGTCAGGAGAAGTGTCCAGACCACTGGCACCCCCAAGTTCCTCTGCCCAGTCCTGATCATACTCACACTGCTGTGTGAGAGGGTCTTCCGACCCCTCCCAGCTCTCCTGGTCCTCCTCCGATAGAAAATAAGGAGGAGGGGGGACGTCAGGGACCCAAGGTCTCAGTGGCGCCGGAGCCGGCGTCGGGCGACGCTGGTCCGACGCCGCGTCCGGATCCGGAGAGAACGGGGGAACGACGCCGCCCGGAGCCCCGGGCAGCGTCAGCGGAGGCGTAGTTAGGTCAACCGGCGTCGATGGGGGTTGCGGTACCACCGGAGCCGGGATCGAGGCCGGGGCCGGGAGCGAGGCTGGTGAGACAGGCGGCGCCGGGACCGGAGTCGTCGGCGGCGCCGGGGCAACCCTATCAGGGCCCGCGGGGCCCGAAGGCGCACCGGAGGGGCCTTGAGGCCCGAAGAGGCGGGCCATGGCCGACAGGAATTTCTGTATCTCGGCCGGAGTCGCCCCCGAACCCGGGAAGGACGGGTAATGCGGGGGCGGCTCCACAGGCACCTCCGGAGCCGCGGGGACGGTGCCGACAGGGGCCTCAGCCGAGTCGCGAGACCGGCGAGGCGAAGTCTTAGAGCGATGGTGCTTCTTAGACTTTTTGTGCTTCGACTTACCCGAAGAGTGCGAAGACTTGGACTCCGATGACGGGCGAGGACTCCGCGACCGGCCCCTCGACCTCTCCCGTGACCGGGGCTTGGTGCAGCGCGGAGCCGACTGCCGGACCTCGAGTAGCTTTCGAGACCGCTCTCGCAAAGCCTTCGGGTGTAAGGCCCGGCAGTCGGAACACGACTTCGTGTCGTGGTCGCGGCCGAGACAGTAGAGACACTCTAAGTGCGGGTCTTTGATCGACATCATTCGACCACAGGCGTCGCATGGCTTGAAGCCGGGCATCCCTACCGACACCTCGGAGCCTAGATGACTCGAAGAAAATACAGTGAAAAAATCACCAAAAAGGTAGTCAAAAAATGACTAGGGCACTGCTCTTCCCAGATCTGCGCTTACTGGCGCGGAAAAAGAAGAACTGACGTCAGCGTGCAGGGGCGGCGTCTAAGTACTGCCTGCGACGTCATCCCGGCGATCACGACGCCGACGACGGACGCGGAGCCGCACGACGCCGCCTACCGACGCGCAAGGGTACTGCTACGCAAAAACTTTCCGGATCCAGCCTGACGCCTGGGGATATTCTAAGGTAAGGAATCTGTCACTAAAGTGTCTCTTTCAGATATGAACCTCCCTTGCTGCCTTTCACTGTCACTTATCTGGCCATATAGTTCTTTAGTGCTGCTTAGTCGCCCTGGGTCGTGGGGTCGCCGTCTTCTGCATCGTCGTTTGTGGAGGGTGACTGTTGCCGCCTCGCTTTCTTGAGGAACTCCATAACTGCCTTTGGGTTGTTAAATATGAAGGGGCGGCCATCTTGTTCCACACGCAGACGTGCTGGGTATAGCTTGGCGTACTTCAACCCTAGCGATTGCAACTTCTTTTTTTGCAGGCCCGAACTCACGACGGGCCACTTGTACCGCCATTGTAAAATCATGGTAAAAGGATAGATCAAACCTGATAACTCCTTTTTCGCGGGAGAGGCGTAGCACAGTGTCCCTGTCTCTATAGTTCAAAAGTTTAGCTATTACTGGACGTGGCGGGGCCGTGCCTGCAGGGATCGATGCGCCCATTCCACCACAAACACAGCCAACAGTTCCTCACAGCCAAAAATGTTCTGTTCCATCCGGCCCGTGTTGGCGGACTCCGGGACGCCCAATATGCGTAGGTTTCTGCGGCGCAATCGCGCCGCCAAGTCCTCATTCTTGGCTTGGATCACGGCTAGTACCTTGTCCATATTCAGCTGTTTGTGAGTCAGTGTTTGGATGGCGACTTCAGCATGTGAGACACGCTGCTCCAACCTCGGTGAGCCTGCCATCCTGCTTTTCCAGCTTTGAGGACATCTTGCCCATACGTAGATTGAGGGCGTCTATTTTCCCATCAATTGATAACAGGCTCTGTTGCATAGCTTGGAGTGTAGCTTCCAGCGACCCGCTTGCCTGTGATGGTGGGTCCTGCTCAAAGTCCGAATGGGCATGTTGCGTGGCCCTGGGCGCTTTTTTTGCCTCGAAGGTGAGTCGCGACTGCTGCTTGTCCATTTTTCCCATTTTTGTAGATTGAGCAACCGTGTTAGTGTCCTTTTCTTAGTGCTTCGTTACGTTGTCCTTATTTGCTTTTTCCCTCTGGCTCCGTGTGCTAGATCACCCGGGGCCCCGCTCTCAGCGCGGTCTCTGTGGGCTCTCGCCGTCAGGGCCGCCCGCTGCCGGTGCGTTTCGTCCTACAGGAGGGGGCCTCACGGTTCCCACCCTATCAAGGGCCTGTCTGCCGATGCTGCTTGTTACTCGGTGTGAGCCATCAGCGCGCTGCCACTGTTTTTTTTTCAAAGTCGCTGTGTGCTCTGGCTGTATTAGGCAGAGTCTACTTCCATGGGTTGTATTTCAGGTGCAGGCCGCCTATGTCACGCAATAGTTCTGTGTATCTGCGGTGGCCTCTGAGCCGTGTGATCTTTTTTCCCCCTTCAATACACTTCGTCTGGTCAGTACGCGCCCATGGAGTGACTCCTGTGCTATATTTATGGGTGCTCAGTGCGCCAGTGATTTCGCGCCGTCCCTCAATCCGCTCGGGCCCCACTCGGCTCCAGCAAGGCGCCTCTCTCCCTCTTGATGGCGAATGTCACCCACGGGTCTCCCGCCGCAGGACCAATTGTTTCCCGGCACTCCCGGTCCGTGGCTCTCCCTCTCGCCCGGCCCCGCAGGAGGCGTATCGCTGTGCGCGTGCCGGCCCTGGAAGATCAATGCGTGGAGGATGGGGGGAGGGGCGGCCACCAGCCGGAGGCCTCTTCCACCCCTCGGAGACCCCCCCCTCCACCAGCCAGTTGCCGATACTCCACCAAGCACCAGGAGGCCCAAGGTAACGTTGCAGCCTCACCTCTGTCCTGCGGTGTTGTTTTCCTTATCTCCGGCCGCCATTGTCGTCTAGTCTATTCACCCCAGCAGGGATCGGCCAGAGTAGAGGGTCTCCTTATTTTTCGGGGGCCTCCCCGGTCCTCCGCAGATCCTGGTCATGCCGCAGAGGCCCCCGGCAGAGCCGCAGCCCCGTTTCAGCCTCGCGCTCCCGGCTCTTCCTCTCAGCCGGCGTGTGTGTCCGCCATGTTCTGCGGGGCAGTCCGAGATCCTGGCTCCACTGCTACGGTGGTCCGGGTGACACCGCAGTCGTTCTTCTGCACCCCACTATGTGCAGGGGTGGGTCTGCAGTATATTACATCGATCTGGGCCTATGATGTCTACATTTAGCCCGGATTGTTGCCGGATTTAGATCCCAGCCGGCGGAGCAGCGCTAAGGCGTGGCCATCTTGCAGTGGGCTCAACAGCGCCCCCCGCCCCTTTAAAGGTATTTATGCCGAAATAAAGTATAAGAAGAAGAAGGCATTTTTCTCCCTTGGGAACCAATGTTATGAGTTTTTGCTCCTAAAATGTTCTAAGTGTTGACCTGCTGTTTTGTATGGAAGAAAAGTAACTATTCCTTAAACCTAAAAAGTCTTACTTAACTTGTATTGTGAAATCCCCTAGTGTGGTATCTAGGCATACCACACGAGTAGTCGATATAATCTGAAAGTAACTAAAAAGTATTCCAAAAGTACTTTGTAATTGAAACTGCTTTTAGAAACATAACCAACTGTACCAATTGCAAATCCATTCCCAATTGCATTTCTGTGTAAAGTTTTAACATTGAAAGTACATTTTACCTACATGCACCAAGTCCTGCTTTGATCTAGAATTAAAATACAAGTATACATTTTTTATACTTACCCAATTGGTCTGGATTCTATCTCTAAGTGTGTGTAATCAGTCCTTGATTGAGTGAATACAATAAATGCTTAACACACCCTCTGGATAGGCCTAACTGCAGGCCCACACTACCGCAAAGAGAGCTGTTAGTACTTACCTAATTTAGCCTCTGCTATACCTCTGGGGACTTCCTGGACTCTGTGCACACTATACCTTACTTTAGTATATACAGAGCCAGCTTCCTACAGTCAGTAGGCGTGTTACACTATCAGGCTAGGCACACCCCTAAGGTGGGCCATCTGAAGTGGACAGCGAAGAAAGGGTTTCATGAGTTTGAATTTGGTGGAACTAGGAACTCTGGGTCAGGATTATGCCCACTCTCCATAGGAAATGGTCATATAGAGGGTGTAGTCACCCGAGGGGTAGGTAGCGCACTGGCTACTACTTTATACTCCCCTAAATGTTCCTAAGTTCAGTATTTAGGGGTCCCCTTGACACAGGAAATCAGATTTGTTTATCTGGGAACCAAAGAAGGTCTAAGAAGAGCCAACATCGCAAGGTGGTCAGCCCAGTCTCTCCAGCGAGTTTTGAGACGCTAGACCCTCACAGCACCAATACTCTGGGTACAGGAGCATTTGCCACAACCAAGGCTTGTTGAGTGTCCAGCCCAGTCACCACCAATGCCAAAGCCGACCTGCAACGAGGGACTTCAAGATCACCGAGGCTTACACTGAGAGTGGCCCTGCTGTTCTGTTTTCTTTCTCTCTCCAGGTCACGCAAGTAAAGTGAAAGGATCCAACGCCGGACAAAACACCTCTGCACCTGCGTCCCACAGTCTGAGTTCATGTAAACCAATGGTGTCACCTTGCCTCTAGAACCCTCAAGAGCCGAACCCCCTTTGGGTTCCGCCGGACTATGCCCAAGTTCCCCATTGCAGCCTTTCTTTCACAGGTACTTTGCCATTTACTTTACCGCGTAGTGCTCGAGGCTACCAAAACGACCAGCACCTCAGCACCAGTACTCAACAGGGCAGTTAAAACCAAACTGCTGGTGGTTTCTTGGACCTTGGCGCCTTATCACCTTAAGTCCCAAAGGGCACCCTGAAGAAATGCTTGCCAGTATATGTATGCAGTGTATGTTTCTCTCATACAATAAAACTACTGTGTTCGAGGCTCATCCTCAAAAACTGTTATTTGAGCACTTTACTGTTTTAATGTACAAATCCTATCTCCGAAAGTACTTACCTGATTCCAATGATCTTGGTGTCTAAAATTATATACAAATCGGTGTTATTTTTTCTAAATTGGTCTTGGATTTCCTCGAGTGTGTGTCTCAGATATTGACTCTGTGTGTTCAACAAATGCTTAACACTACCCTCTGATCAGCCTAAACTGCTCGACCACACAACCACAAATAGAGCATGTGAGATTATTAATTTAAGCCCTGTAAACCAATAAGGGTCGTCTGTACTTTTTGCATGGTGTGCCCTTACATTGGCATAACCACATAAAAAGCCAGCTTCCTACAGTCATGCCCCAGCATTCCCTGCGTGTCATGACGTAAAGGCTAAATTTGTGAACCTAAGTGCAACTCACATTCTTTGAACAGTATTCAGTACATTCTTTACCGTTATGAAAAACACCACGTTTTTTAAAGGAATTTCTTTTGCAAGGTAGTGTTTTCATACGGCAGCTATTTGTTTTGGTCACACATTCATTTATAACTGTTTTAACGTTTGTGGACAAAACAGCAAGCATGTACTTTTATTTTGTAACGTATTGTTTTCATATGGCAGCTATTTTTTTGGGTCACATTCATTTATAACAGTTTTAATTTCTGTGGACACAATAGCAAGCATGTTGTTGTGAATTAAGCGTGTAAATATATGTGCCCAAACGTTTGCACTTACACCACCTCAGGCGTTTTAGCAGCACTAGGAAAAACTATTATGAAATGGCCTTAGTGGAAGCCATACTTTCTCAATTACACATCAACCATTGAAGAGGACTTAATAGAGGAACTATCTCTACTAGGAAGAAAAAAATCTTGTTACACACTTTAGGGCCGGAAGGCTTAAGGATATATGAGCAAATGGAAAAGTAAATAAGACCAGTAGGTGAAAATGATGCTTTTTTTCTCATGCTATTGAAGATTTAGACAACTACTTTTCACCTTCAGTTTGCAGTTCCATTAATTACTTTCAACATATTAAGAATTACATTTCCAACGCAATTCCCTAGCATGGGTTTAATCTTTGTGCCAAAACTATCATTACTACTGATGCTAGAGGGAAGGGGTTGGGGGTTGTGCTGTCGCAAATTGATTAGAATGCTCATTAAGTCACAATTTTTTGTTCGTTTTCTTCTGCTGAGGAGAAATTTTCCACAACTGAGAGGAAAATGCTAGTGTGTGTGGGGAATTGATTAATTTAGGCAGCATGTGTGGGGTCAGATTCTGCACTAATCACAAACCACACACCAAAATTTTAACTACAACTGGTATGGAAAAAGCAACCCCTTGACTCGCTAGATTATCTTTAAATTGTTAGACTACAACTACAAAGCAATTATATTTACCAGGAGTAAAAAAAAAAGCTATCAGATTATATAAGCAGGGCACCCTTGGAAGAAGAATGTGAAGTGGACAATGAGTAGAATGATATGTGTGTTGCAGTCATGGATGATGTAGGTGTGAATGGCATCAATAAAGAACAATGGATAGATGGTTATGAGTCTGATAGTGTGTTGAGTGAAGTCAAGGAGTACGTGGAAAAAGGATTAACTGAAGAAAAAATAAGGCTGAGTGTAGCTGTGAGGTTATTTTTAGGCCTGGCCGGTAAATTCCGTTCCGCTCGCGGAATTTGCGGAATTTGGGTAATTTCGCGTTCTGCGGAGAACGCGGAATTGCCAAAAATTCCGCGATCCGCAACTTCGCGGAGTTTTTGCTTGTTCGCGCTTTCAAAATGCGTGTTCGCGAGATATTTCTCCCCGAGCACGCAAACAGCGTTCGCGAACAGGAAAAAAGCATCGCGAACGGCCGGAAGAAGCAAGTTCGCGTGTTCGCGGAACTTTTGCGTGCTCGCGGAGATTTTTTACCGTTTCGCGGAGCTTTGCGTAGCGCGACTACGCAAATTCCGCCCACCCCTAGTTATTTTGGGAGATCAAAGAACTGTTCCCAATCTAAGATGGCGGCTTCGCCAATGTACCAGGACAGCTGCAGTCCCCGCACCACAAATGTATAAATGACAGGAATTAAAGCTGCTTATTCAGTAAGATGTAGTAAGCGATGAAATTCTTGGCAATTGTGAAGGAGCTATATCACTTTTTGCCATCGTCTCAATTACCGTTGTAAAAGTTTCAGGAGCGGGGTTGCCACCAAATGGGAGAATTAAAAAAATATAATAGGGAGAATGTATTTTCTCCATTGATTTGTATGATACAGAGGCACTTTTAAGTGGGAGACAGCCACAATAAAGCTAATTTTGGCATCAGAAATCGGGAGTCTCCCACATGAATCAGGACTTTTGGCATGCATGTACCTGCTGGCCGGTTTTCTACTGGCACCACCGCTATTATAATGTCCTAGCCGGTACAAAAATAAGCAAAATCACCTAAAGGCAGTATGTTTAGCCCTTATCTGTACGCACTTCAAACAGCAAATATAAATAGAAAGCACTTTTAAATATGTTCTAAAGCTGAGTTAACTATCCCTGGCTAATAAATAAAGTAAATACAAATGAATACATAACATTTATTTAGAGTCCTATTTAGTATCATTTCCAGGCCTTTGCATACTCTTAAAACTACAACAAATGGCTTTTTGTTTTGGAAAGGAGGCAACATTATCCAGAAGGTGGCTTACCACCAAAGGTCCGCGCAGTAGCACAAACCCCCATCCCGCGCATACGCCGGTGTTGAGCACCTGCCACTGTGTGCGCACTGATCAGCAGGTGCTGTTCTGAAGGCAGGGAGTCGGTCGGGCCCAATAAGGAATTTTGTGAACAACCATGATAAAGAGGCCTCACCAGTGCAGGTAGTCGTGGAAAGAGAGGTCCATTCCATAGCGTTCCGAGAGGATTACACTCCTGTTAAAGCTTATCGGATGGTAGGTTTGCAGAGCTGAACTAAGGAGCAACCCTTGATCACCTCCAGATAAATTCTACCTTATTTGTGAACAAAAACCAACAAATAGATTAAAAAAAATAATGGGTTTTTCTTCTACATTTTTATTGACTCCATTTCTTATTCTTACACTGAAATAATACTTCTCTGTGGGTTGGTTTTTCTTTCACCTTCCCTAAATTGCTTTTCTTTTTGACCCTTTGATGTTTATTATTCAGCCACCTGTTCAAATATGCTCTTTGTGGACCTCATCCCTACTTTGAAACGTTGTCTCCCCTACCTAACCTCACTATTCAAATGCTTGAACAATACTGGTCTTAATTCCTTCGAAAGAATTTACCCACCTAATCTCTCCAAAACCTCCTTGAAGAAATTAAAGATTAAATTTATGTTTAGGGATTTTATAAATCTCATGTTTTCATTGTAAAAGGATTCTTGGTGCTGTAAACAGTCATTCATAGTAAACAGGAAGGTTTTTAAGGGCTCTCTTAAGTGCTTTAATATAAGATTGTCTGTAGAGGTCTACGAGTAGGACATTCCAATATTTTGTGGCTACAACAAACAAGGCTCTGCCGTCAAACATGAGGGTACGTGATTTGGCGATCTACAAAAGGGATTGGTAGTCAGATCTGAGTGTTCTGTGAGTTTTGTGCCCGACGAATCTGTTAACCTTAAAATTAGGTGATTTTGAGTACACAATTATGTGTACAACAGTCCTGGCTTCAAATATTACTCTAGAGATGACTTGGAAGCCAGCGTAATTTTCTACTAGAATCGGAAACTAACTCTGATTTTTTAGGCCATGTATAAACACGTTTGCGTAATCTAAACTCTTGGTAACTGATTTAGTAAGTTGTTGTATTCAGATGTATAGCTTTAAGTAGTTATGATGTATAAAGTGTTCTGTATTAGAGTTTCTTTATTAATGATGTAATGCGTTCATGTGAAAGTCAGTTGACTACTGGCTGGAAAGGGAGCATCACCTACAGTCGTTTACTGCATAATTAAATACTTAAACTAACTGAAGCCTACGTGATTACTTTACAAAATTTGGCGACGAGGATGGGAGGCCAAGAAAATGGTGTTTCCATAAACCAATCTACATTGAATGATGGGGTTTAAAATAGGGTTCTAAGATGAGGGTCAGTACAGAGAAAGATTTGTCTAGGTGTTCTCAGAAGAAAGAGTTACCAACCCGGGTTCCATGAGTCTGGAGGCCTAAGTCGGAATCCAAGTGGACCCTGAGGTTGTGAATGGAACTGGCAGGTTGTGGGAAAGGACCCATACAAGAGGGCCACAATTGTTCAATGTAGGTAGTAATAATACTAGTCAAAAGCTGCTCAGTATTATCTCGATTTAGCTTTAAAAAGTTGTTTGATATCCACCACCATATAACTAATTAACTTTTAAACACTTTTGGGGGACCATTATCAGCATTTGGAGAGACACAAAAGACGAGGTGCGTGTCACATGCATACATACAAAAGGTGGAGTCCAAGGACTGAATCAAATGAGCCAGTAACTGCAAATAAATAATGAACAAAAGTGGCGAAAGTACTGATCCCTGAGGAACACCAAACTTGATATCTTTAGAGGTAGATAAATAAGGAGACATAGATTTTCTTTGTTGCCTATTAGATAGAAAGGATTTAAGCTAGACAAGAGGAGAACCTGTTGTGAGAAGTTGGCCTGGCATATGCTGTCCACTAGTTATAGTGGGCACCTTGCACCAGTCCAAACGACCCTTATTGATGATAGGTTTAAAGACAACCTTTATTGAAAGCTATCCTAGTGGTAGCTATGGAGAGCAGCCTTCAGGCTAAGTCTTGAAGGAGTGTAAAGCAGCTTGATTTACCAGATTATAACCTCTTGAATAACTAAATGAAAGGAGAACCACACAAGATATATATAAAATATATATTTATTTCTAAACACTAACTACTAATCCCTTTATGAGATTAGAGTTCAAGATACACAGTATCACAGTATTAAAACGACAGTAAATAGCACAATACACAGTGGGCTCCAGGGGGAGACCAAACCATATACTAAGAAAGTGGTATAAGAACCACGACTTGACTAGACACAGTGCCTAGAGCATGTAGAATCGCTGGGACCCCAAGGAACCACCCAAGGTAGTGACACAGGAGACCCACGGGGGACGTGTGCAGTGTGAGAACACAGCCGCGAGCGCCGTAGGATTCAATGCGGAAAGTCGCGGTTGGAATTTTAAAGCAAAGGGACACTTAGGAGAGGACTTTGAGCAAACCCCTTTAGACTTAAGGAGTTCTAGGGCCAACACCCACGGGAGCACCGGAGTACTCGAGTTACCTCACCCAGGGAAGCCGGGTGCATAGGTGTCAAAAGGTGTCGGGAATCGTCGTCGTTTTCAATGGCGATCTGCTGCAAAGTGTTGCTGCCGTGAAGGAGAAAAGTGTCCGGTGTGATCCAAGCCTGGATCGAAGATGTGAAGAACCTGAAAGCAAAGGGGACAGAGTCTGGGTCACTAGCCAGTGACCAGGAGCGGAGCGATCGAATGCCCACCGATGTCAGGTGCTTCAGGTGCGAAGAGGTGAAGCTTGACTCTGCAGCCACGGGGCCCTGGAGACGTCGACGACGACCAGGAGCCGGATTCGACCTGTCCCACGAAGGATGTCGAGTGCTGGGGTGTCGGTGATCGGATTGACCACAACAAGCCTTGGCAACAGCAACCCACGCAGGAAGAGAAAAGATGCTTCTGTGCGGACCACTAAGGTCCTGGGGACTCACCAAGCGATGGAGAGTCAGGGCACGTCTGGAGCAACCAGGGAAGCCCAATAAAAGTTAGAGTTGCCTTCTTGGGGACCCACAGGTCAACGGACCAGGGATCGCGAAGGGACCTCGAGAGGAATCACAAAATGGCGGCCCACGGAACACTCGTTGAGTGTAGGCCGACAATCTTCGGTGCAATTACTGCTCGGGGTCAGGGCTACAAGTAACCCAAAGCTCAGCCTCAGGGGTTGCCGGAAAGCTGATGCTTCTGCAAACGGTCGCGGTGTCCAGGGGTTCGGGTTGCGCGGTGTCCAGGGGTTCGGGTTGCACGGTCTCCACGAGGGATACAAGCCTCAGACTTGCTGTGGGCACAGATCGACCTCAGAGACCTAGGAAAACCCACCTCCTGTGTGGCAATATTCTTCGGAGTCCGTCGGAGCTCGGAGATGCCAACCGGTCAGTTGCGTTAAAGGTGCCTGCCTTGCAGGGGAGTAACTCCTTTAATCCAAAGGAGATTCTTCAGTTGTCCAGTGTCGTGCAGATCGTCGAAGTACTTGGTTTCTGGTATCAGAGTTTAGTCCAGGTGTAATCTAAAGTCCTGTAGTCAGGGTTTCCTACTTTATACCCAAGGAAGGGGTGGGACAAACTCTGGGGACCCACCTATGGGAGGGTCAGGAAAGAGGGGTGGCTACACTCATTTCCTTTGTCCAGTTTTGCGCCAGAGCAGGGGCTGTGTGCCCCTGCAACCGGTTTGAGCTGGACTATGCACAGGGACACCAAATGTGCCCCCAGTGCAGACTTCAAAGCACTCTGAGAGTGCACCCACCCAGCCCCAATACACTAAAGCATGTCTGAGAGGTGGTCACACCTCCCTGTGACAGGAAACCTATTGTCCAGGCCTCCCCTGCCGGAGTTTTGTCCAGCAGCAGGAGGGCAGACTCGTGTCTGTGGCTGCAGCATCCATTTTGTGATGCCAGGGCTCTGTTAGCTGGTACTGGGTATACCGGTGCTGTCATGTCTCTCCCTCTAGAAGGGTGGGATCATACTCCCACACCAGTTACTGGCGTGGGGGTATGATTCCAAGGTGTTTGACACCAAACACAACAGTTTTCCATGCAGCCACTCCAAAGTTAGCATTTACCGTTTGGTTATAATGCACTTAAGAGTATATGGTCTGGCTGCATCACAAACAACCCCGGAATGAAGATTCCGAAAGCTGCAGAGGGGCTCTGCTCATGCATGGGCACCCTCTCACATGAAACCCAGCACCCTGCCTTCAGGATTGTTAAGGCCTGCCATAGGGGTGACTGATAGGTTTACATGTGCAGTGATATGGAGAGATAAAGGGAACCTACATCTCAGTAAGGGGTGGATACACCACCTTACACAGGCTGCTGTAGCAGACCTGCTGTGTCATTTTAAAAGGCTTCCCAGGGGTGGCACAATACATGCTGCAGCCCCTAGTAGGCCTCTGGGGTACCTATGCCCTGGGTACATAGTATACCATATACTAGGGACTCACAAGGGTACCCCAGAATCCAATCTGGAGTGTACCTAAAGTACATACAGTCAATTTAGAGTAGAAAGCAGATAGACTGGGGTCCTGATTAGCAGTGCCTCAGTCTGGCTAAGTCGAAAAACTGTGAAACATCAGCAAAAAGTGGGGGTAACTATAAGAAGCAGATCCTACTCTCCCACACCTGTGATGCCAATGTTGGATAGTCTCTGAAGTAAGGTATCCTGATCAACGGAGCTGAAGGCCACTGCGAGGTCAAGGAGCACCAAAGCTCCTGAACTCCTGGAGTCCACTACCGAAGGAGGTCATCAAGTGGTGAGACCGTGACCAACTCGGTGATTCCTACATGATTGAAAGCCTGCTTGCTAGCTATGTAGAAAGCCATTAGATTCAACATATTTGTATTGACGAGAAAACTAAACTTTCAATAAATTTAGAGAGAAAAGGCAACAATGAAATTGATTGAAAATTGCTGTGTGGAATCATGTTTTTTTTAACGGTAGCTTCTTTCATAATGGAGAGCTCTATTCTTGCATAAATTAAAGTGTAAAAACGGTTATTTTGGCAATAAATTATGGACTGAGTTGTTGGAAGTATTTTGCTGGTCCAGTGTCTAAAGGGGAGCTTGAATTTGTCTCTAGGGGGGCCAGGATGGTGAGCAGTAAGAGGTGTGTCTCCGTGCTCCACATCACCCACTACAGGTTTCTAAGGGATAACGCCATCCCTGGGCTCAATCAACACTGAGGGATATGCTGGGGGGAGGGCTGACGCAGGCCACCCTGAAAGAAGTTGATAGGGATGAAAAGAGTGGTATTACAGCCAGACGTCTGCGTGGCCTCACCCAAAGTGCCGGACGGGCATCCACAGCTAGTTGAACAAGATGACTCGGAGGAGACGAGAGGTTTCACTAGGGACCCATCGAACAAGTTAATTTCCTTCGGTAACAATATGTGAGTTGCAGCCTACCTGTGCTCAGATTGCAGTGAGCAGAGTCCAGGAAGTGGTAAGGAGGCAGACTAGTGCTGTCTCTTTCCTAAAAGAGTTAAAAAATGATTTTTCCCTATCTGTGATTACTGTCTTTGCCTGTGGTTGTTACAGTTTAAAATTGTAGTTTTAACCTGCCTGTGATTGCATATTTAATTACCTGTTTTGTGTTCAAACTTGTGGTTTTTCTTGCCCATGATTGCTTCCATTTAACGTGTTGAATTGTGGGATTTGCAGTCCAAAATCTCTGTAGTTTTTCCCTCTCATTCCCGGTGACTATCAGTTTTCCCTCCAAATTTCCCCTTGTCTCTGTGCTAAGACCTGTATGTTAAACAGTGCACCCCCAGCCACCATTTTGTGTTAACAAGTCAGTGAAACCAGCCCCTCCTCCCCTCTCCCCCACCCCCCCAGCAACAGGGATATTCTACGTCAGAGTGTGCTCTGAGGCAGCAGTGATCTTCTGTGTGCTGTTTAAACTGTGTTTAATAGGGACTGTGCACTTCGTTTTTTGTCCAGGAGAGGGAGTAAAGTTTTATACAAACACAATTTTCAAAGGACAAGTTAGGCCCTTACCTGCAGAAGTCCAAAGTGTGGATTGAGCCCGTCTGTCTCCTAGGAGATTCTGAACAAGAGAAGCAGCTCCCAACTCCCTGGCCAGCAAACCTTGTAGGAGGTCGCTGGGACCTTATATAGTCTGCTAGTGGTAGGTACATGTATACACTGATTGGAGGTTGTATGTGATGTTTCTATTGGATTAGGGTTAGTGTCCTCATTGGTTGGGTATTTGAGGGTTCTGATTGGTTTCTGGGTCTGTGATTCAATCAATGTAGGGTTGGGGCTAGGGTTAGGACTTCTATTGGAAGTAGCGATTAGGGCTTCTGGTGTGATTGGTTGCTGGACTAGGTGTGGTACTAAGAGTAGGGTTAGGCTTTCTATTGGAAGTAGGGACTAGGGGGCTTCCTGTGCCATTGGTTGCTTGGACTTGGGTTGGGACTACTGGTAGGTCTAGGGCCTCTATTGGACGTAGAGATCGGGGTTTTTTAAAGTTATTGGGTGCTTGGACTAGGGCTGAGATTGGCTGTAAGGTCCTCGTCTCCTATTGTTTCTAGATTTTAGGGCTAGTGTTGTGATTGGATAGGGTTAGGGCTAGGGTTCCAATTGGCTGAAGGGGTCACCTGATTACTAGGGCTATAAAAGGCAGAGGCTTAGGGCGTCTCAGCCCGGGCTTCGAGGCTAAGGGCGGAGAGGACAAGGGCAATTGCCTGTTTGAGCCTGTTAAGGGCGGAGAGGACAAGGGCAATTGCCTGTTTGAGCCTGTTAAGGGCGGAGAGGACAAGGGCAATTGCCTGTTTGAGCCTGTTCGAGACTGGTCGGGACAAGGGCCAGAAATGCTGCCCATGTTCGCATTCAGTAATAGCCACCCCACACCATCCACAAACATAGTAACACATTCACACCAAATGTACACCACACAACCCTATGCACAGATCAATGTACCAGCATGCACTACAAGCCCAACCAAACCACATCTATACACCCGTCTATCCCAACTACCACACATACCCACCATCACCTACAAACAGTACACAACTCTATCCTATACCACTAACCAATACACTCATCACTAACACAACCCCATTCAACACCATACATAACTGCATCCCATCCAGACACACGCTCCCTGCTCTAATTACACCTAACAGACCACCTTTTATCTCTAACAAACATATATTCATCCTTCCATCATTTGTCCAACAAACACCCTCCTCTCCCTACTACCATAATAACACTAAAGCACAAAACACACACTGCACACCACCACACTTTTTAACTCATGCAACAAACCAGTCTAAGACAAACACTCTCACCTCTACTTCATTCCCTCTTACACACAACATACACTCTACTCAAACACATCACCACCCCCTCTACCTTACAACCTCCTCTCACAAACAATACTATACAAACAAATCCATTGCATGAAACAAATACACCAGCACCCCTTTTCACTACTCCTCAAAAACAAAACATATCACACACACCAGCACAACAAGATCTTCAAAGCGCAACACGTCAAAATACATACCATCACAAAATACAAACATACACCCACCTTTCAAACCACACAAAGGAACAAACTCCAATGCCAAGCTTTCTCTCTTCCACCACACCGAACACAGATACAGCAACACAGCAACTTTCTTCTAACCGCCTCTCATCCATTGGACAATTTAGAACCTTACTACATGACCCACATGCTGCACCACCACCCCTGACTCATACACCTTCCACCATAAACACACGCAAACAACATAAGCGACGTGCCACACCTCACAACTTTGCTTCCCCATGTCTACTGCACAACGTTACACCACAAAAACAACATAGCACACCAACTCACTCTCAAACACCATCTCCACCACATACACACGCAGACCCATCAAAATGCCTTCTTAGCATGCTGTATGAGGAACATGATACAGAACAGCTACACGATTGCTATCCTAATACAGCTAATGCCAGCACTAAAAACACACCTGCTACAAACACACACAATACTATTCACTCTACTACAAAACAAAGTCTCACTATCACCAAAGGCCAGTCTCTAAACTGTCTACTAATAAATGCTCGCTCCCTCTCTAAAAACAAACATCACGTCTACGACTTTCTCACAGATGCAAAACCAGAAATACTATTCATAACTGAATCATGGTTGGGAGATGATAGGGCTCCAGTCCTGCATGCAACCGTTCCTCTAGGCTATCAAACGATCACCCAAAATCGTATAGGCAAAAAAGGAGGTGGTCTAGCTGTTGTGTTCAAGCAAACATTACATATCACTAAAGTTGATGACATCTCCATAAAGAATTGTGAGGCTCTTCTAACAAGATGCAATACTACACCGTCTTCATCCTGTAACTTCCTGCTCCTTTACAGACCTCCACCTAGCAAGGCGACATTCCCAGATGCACTTCTAGACACAGTTTCAAACCTGATAACAATACACTCCAACTTATGCGTTGTGGGTGACCTCAACATTTGGTTTGACAAACCCAATATGACCCATCCAAAAACAATAATCACTGGCCTAGAGGCATTGAACCTGCATCAGATTGTCCACAAACCCACACACATCGCTGGACATATCCTAGAAGTCTTTTTTGCTAATACTGAACTAGTTACCTTTCAAACTATAGCACAAGTTACTAACTTGTGTAACGATATAGCTGTAAGAGACAGTAGTTAGTGACAGATTCCTTACCTTAGAATATCCCCAGGCGTCAGGCTGGATCCGGAAAGTTTTTGCGTAGCAGTACCCTTGTGCGTCGGTAGGCGGCGTCGTGCGGCTCCGCGTCCGTCGTCGGCATCGTGATCGCCGGGATGACGTCGCGGGCAGTACTTAGACGCCGCCCCTGCGCGCTGACGTCAGTTCTGTACACGACTTTCCGCGCCAGGAACGCAGAGCCATGCAAGAAGCTGACATAGGTGTCTGAAAAATACTAGGGCCCTGAAAGGGATGTCCTTAACCCTAGAAATCAGTTCGCAGAACGGGGAGTATGGATGGGCGGTAGGAATCTGTCACTAACTACTGTCTCTTACAGATATATCGTTACACAAGTTAGTAACTTGTGCATCTGAAAGAGACATGTTAGTGACAGATTCCTTACCTTAGAATAGATACCCCAGCAATACCAACCCCGGTGGTGGGTCTGCGAACAAAGATCAGACAAGGAAGTCCCGGAGGACAGAACGGCCAAAGAAGCCGTCCCTCCGGACCTGACTGTCAAGGCAGTAATGCTTTGTAAACGTGTGCAGCGAGGCCCACGTAGCTGCCTGACAGATATCCTGCAGCGGAACACCGCGGCCCAAAGCCGTGGTAGCAGCCGTTGCCCTGGTGGAATGGGCACGCAGCCCAACAGGAGGCTCCTTCTTAGCCAAAGAATAGCAGGCTTTGATACACAAGGTTACCCAGCGGGAGATGGTTCTCTTGTGCACCGCCCGACCTTTTTGGCGCCCACGTAGCCAACAAAGAGCTGGTCATCCACCCGGAAATGTTGTGTGCGGTCGATGTAAAAGGAAAGCGCACGTTTTGGGTCCAGACGGTGGAGCCTCTCTTCCTCTCTGGAAGGATGCGGAGGCGGAAAGAAGGTGGGCAAAGTGATGGTCTGCCCAATGTGGAAGGCAGGAACCACCTTTGGCAAGAAGGACGGACGCGTCCTAAGAACAACCTTGTCTGGATGCACAGACAGAAAGGGAGGTTTACATGATAGAGCCTGGAGCTCACTCACCCGCCGAGCGGAGGTGATGGCCACCAGAAAGGCAGTCTTCAGAGTCAGAAGACGAAGGGGACAGTTATGTAGAGGCTCAAAGGGAGCGCACATAAGAAAGGTAAGAACCAAGTTCAAGTCCCACTGAGGCATCACAAACGGAACAGGAGGGAAGAGGTGTGTAATGCCTTTTAGAAACCTGTTAACAACAGGGGACTTGAAAAGGGAGGGCTGATCAGGAAGCCTGAGGAAGGCCGAGATGGCACAAAGATAGCCCTTGATGGTACCCAGGGCAGAACCCTGTTGGGCCAGGGAAAGAAGGAACAGGAGAACCTCAGAAAGAGGGGCAGAAAGGGGATTCACAGCCTTTGCTGTGCACCATGCCACAAATTTGTTCCACCTGCAGGCGTATACCACCTTAGTGGAGGGACGCCTGGCTGCCAGAATCACATCACAAACTTCGGGAGGCAAGTCGAAAGGAATCAACTGCCGCCGCTCAATCTCCACGCAAGCAGGTGGAGGCTGGACAGGTTCGGGTGGAGGACCGTCCCCTGCTGCTGCGACAGAAGATCCTCCCGAAGAGGCAGACGGATCGGGGGATCTACGCTCATATTGAGTAGCTCGGGATACCAAACTCTTCGAGCCCAGTCCGGAGCCACAAGAATGACTTGGGCCCGGTCGTGCCGAATCTTCTTCAACACTCTGGGTAGAAGTGGTATAGGCGGAAAGGCGTACAATAGACCGCAACTCCACTCGTGACGAAAAGCGTCGCCGAGCGAGTGCCGCCTTGGAAATTCCAACGCGCAGAACTGATGACATTGCGCGTTCTCTTCGGTGGCGAACAGATCTAACCAAGGCTCTCCCCACTGTAGGAAGAGTCCTTGCGCCACTTCCGAGTGAAGACGCCATTCGTGATCCATCATGCACCTGCGGCTGAGTTCGTCCGCCCTGGCGTTCAGGGAACCTGCCAGGTGTTGAACCATCAGGAACATGCCCTGATGTTCCAGCCATGTCCAGAGGCGCAGAGCCTCCTGACAAAGGGTCCACGACCCCACCCCGCCTTGTTTGTTGCAGTACCACATGGCGGTGGTGTTGTCCGTGAACACCTGCACTACCTTCCCTTTGACAGAGGGAAGGAATGCCTTGAGTGCAAGTCGGATCGCCCGGAGCTCCAGAAGGTTGATATGGAGCCGGGACTCCGCCGGAGACCAGAGGCCTCTGATCTCCGCCTCTCCCATGTGACCGCCCCATCCCAGAAGGGACGCATCCGTCACAACTGTGTGCTCTGGCTGGGGAAGGGAGAGGGATCTGCCCATGACCCATTGCCGGTTCGAGAGCCACCACTGCAACTGTTTTGCAGTCCCCTCCGAGATCTGGACGTGATCGGACAGGTTGCCCTGGTGCTGCGCCCACTGGAACTTCAGGTCCCACTGCAGAGCCCGCATATGCCATCTGGCATGATTGACCAGCAGGATGCAGGAGGCCATGAGGCCCAGCAGCCTCAGGGTCATCCGTACCGAAACCCAGGATAAAGGCTGAAAGATCGGAATCATAGCCTGAATATCCCGGACTCGCCGTTCGGGAGGATAGGCCCGAAACTGCGTCGTGTCCAGAACTGCTCCGATGAAAAGGAGCTGTGGAGAAGGAATCAGATGCGACTTCGGCACATTGATGGAGAACCCCAGCGAGTGCAGGAGTTCGGCCGTAGTCTGGAGGTGGGAGACTAGTGCCTGGGACGAGCCCGCCTTCAGCAGCCAGTCGTCGAGGTAGGGGAAGACTGAAACCCCTGCCCGGCGCAGATGAGCTGCGACCACCGCCATCACTTTCGTGAACACCCGAGGGGCACTGGTAAGGCCAAAGGGGAGCACGGTGAACTGAAAATGCTCGGGGCCTACCGTGAACCGAAGGTAACGCCGGTGGGCCGGCAGGACGGGGAAGTGGAAATATGCGTCCTGCAAGTCCAACGCTACCAACCAGTCTCCAGGGTCGAGGGCAGTCAAGACCTGAGCTAGGGTGAGCATCTTGAACTTCTCCTTCCGGAGGAAGCGATTGACGTTCCGGAGGTCCAAGATAGGACGCATGTCCTCCTTGTCCCTTTTGGGCACCAGGAAGTAGTGGGAGTAGCAACCACGCCCTACTTCTGGGGTCGGAACATGCTCGATGGCCCTCTTGGCCAAGAGGGCCGTGACTTCCTTCTGCAGAAGTACCAAGTGATCCCCTGACATGCGGTGGAATTGAGGTGGCATGGCTGGGGGGTGGACTCGAAGGGGAGGGAGTAGCCCCTTCGGACAATGTCCAAGACCCACCTGTCCGAGGTGATGGTACGCCAGTGGGGAAGGTGATGGCGGACCCTGCCCTCTACTGGCGTGCTGTGCACCTGAAAGGAGGGACTAGGAGGGTTTGGAGGCCGCGGACGGGTTGGAGGTGGTGGCCTGACCCGCAAGCTGGTTGCCCGATCCGCCACGGCGGAATCCACGTCCTCCGCCACGCGAAGACGCCTGCTGCGCGGGCCGGTGGCTGGGCTGCTGACGTGAAGGGGCGCCCCTACCGTGGCCACGATAGGGGCGAAAAGCAGAAGTCAGCGGAGGGCGTGTAGCAGAAAGGCCCAGGGACTTGGCAGTAGCCCGTGAGTCCTTAAAGCGCTCCAACGCATGGTCTGCTTTGGACCCAAAAAGACCGACTCCATCAAAGGGCATGTCCATGAGAGTATTCTGGACATCCCCTGAAAAACCAGTGGTTCTCAGCCAGGCGTGGCGTCGCAGCGCCACCGTCGTTGCAATAGACCTGCCCAGCGAGTCGGCGGTATCAAGGCCACATCGTATCGTGTATTTGGCCGCATCCCTTCCTTCCGCAATGGCGCGGGAAAGCAGTGTCTGGACCTCCTCAGAACACTGGGGCAAAACATTCGCCACCGAATCCCACAAGGAGTGGGTATATCGGCCCAAAAGACAAGCGGTGTTGATGGACCGCAAGCCAGCACTGGAGGAAGAAAACCTTTCTTCCCAAATTGATCCAGGCGTTTGGATTCCCTATCCGGAGGGGCGGTAGGGAAGGCGGTTTGGGAAGCGGAGGCTTGGACAACCAAGCTCTCAGGAGTGGGGTGGACAGAGAGAAACAGGGGGTCGCCCGGAGCTGGGCGATGGCGTCGGGACACGTTCCTATCCACAGGAGCCCCTGTGTTGGGCTTGGACCAGGCGCCCAAAAGAACGTCAGTGAGGGCGTCGTTAAACGGCAGCACAGGCTCCGTAGAGGAGGCTGCCGGCTGAAGCACCTCTGTCAAGAGATTAGTCTTGACCGCCACAGTAGGGAGTTGGAGATGTAAGGCTCCAGCCGCCCTACGCAACACCATTGCAAAATTGGCTCCCTCCTCCGTAGCCACGGGAGGAGACAGCATGCCAGTGTCAGGGGAAGTATCTAGACCACTGGCATCCCCTAGACCCTCTGTCCAGTCCTCATCGTACTGACACTGTAGTGCCAGAGGGTCATCAGACCCCTCCCAGTCCTCCTGGTCCTCCTCTGGTTCAAAATAAGGGGGAGGAGGGACATTTGGGACCCAAGGTCTCATCGGCGCCGGAACCGGCGTCGAGCGACGTCGGTCCGGGTCCATGTCCGGAGCCGGAAGGAACTGGGGGACGACGCCGCCCGGAGCCCCAGGCGGCGTCGAGAAAGGCACCGGAGACATCGGCGCCGGCGGAGGTGTCGTTAGGTCGACCGGCGTCGATGGGGGTTGCGGAGCCGGGATCGTGGCCGGGGCCGAAGCCGGAGCCGGGATCGAGGCTGGAGGCACGGGCGACGCCGGGGCCGGAGCCGTCGGCGACGCCGGAGCAACCCTATCAGGGCCCGCGGGGCCCGAAGGCGCACCGGAGGGGCCTGGAGGCCCGAAGAGGCGGGCCATGGCCGACAGGAATTCCTGTACTTGGGCCGGATCCACCCCCGAACCCGGGAAGGACGGGTATTGCGGGGGCGACTCCACAGGCATGTCCGGGGCCGCGGGGACGGTGCCGGGAGGGGCCTCAGCCGAGTCGCGAGACCGGCGAGGCGAAGTCCTAGAGCGACGATGCTTTTGGACTTTTTGTGTTTGGACTTACCGGACGAAGAAGACTTCGATGCCGACGACCGGTGTGGACTCCGCGATCGACCCCTGGACCTCTCACGCGACCGGGGCTTGCGCGGAGCCGAATGCCGGGCCTCCAGGAGCTTTCGAGACCGCTCTCGCAAAGCTTTCGGGTTGAGGGCCCGGCAGTCGGAACAAGACTCCGTGTCGTGGCCTCGGCCGAGGCAGAAGAGACACTCCCGATGGGGGTCTGTGATGGACATCATCCGAGCACAGGCGCCGCAACGTTTAAACCCGGGCATCCCTACGACACCTTGAAGTCGATGAAAGAAAAACAGTGAAAAATTCACCAAAAAAGATTGGTCAAAAATGACCAGGGCACTGCTCTTCCCGGATCTGCGCTTGCTGGCGCGGAAAAAGAAGAACTGACGTCAGCGCGCAGGGGCGGCGCCTAAGTACTGCCCGCGACGTCATCCCGGCGATCACGACGCCGACGACGGACGCGGAGCCGCACGACGCCGCCTACCGACGCGCAAGGGTACTGCTACGCAAAAACTTTCCGGATCCAGCCTGACGCCTGGGGATATTCTAAGGTAAGGAATCTGTCACTAACATGTCTCTTTCAGATACATCTATTAATATACCCTCTACATCCACTCATCCCATACCACTACTATGATCCCAAAATAACCCTTTCTAGACTCTCTCCTACTCTACCCTCCTTGCATCATCTGACACCTCTTTTTACTATACCGATCCCCCAAAACAAACCTTTATAAACTCTCCCCTCTGACTCTTCCCCTCAAAAACCCCCTTTTTACTCATCCAAAAGCCTCCTCCTACTGCTATGACCTCAAAAAAAAAAAAAAAGCGCACTCTTCTGTCCCTCCACTATCCTTTTCAATCAAAATAACAGACTAACACGTTCACTTCTCAATTTCCATATTCCACTATACTAATTCACCACTAATCCTTTATGGGTTCCAAAGTAGCGTGCTACTCGCCAATGAAGTGTTTCAACACCCATCAGGGTTACCAGCACTATATAAACACAAACCTTTTTCCCTTTTCTACCCCTCCCCAACCCTTCTCAATCCAAATAACTGACTAACATATCCACCACTCAAATTACTTTCATGTTTCGCCATACTAATTCAACAGTAATCCTTATGGGTTCCAGAGTAGCGTGCTACTCGCCAATAAAGCGCTTCAAAACCCCATCAAGGGGTAGCAAGTGCTATATAAATACAAACCTCTTTCCCTCTTCTATCCCGCAACCTACCCTTCTCTATCCAAATAACTGAATAACATATCCACCACTCAAATTTCTTCATACTTCACTATACTAATTTTCAACACTAATCCTTTATGGGTTCCGGAGTAGCATCCTACTCGCCACAAAAGTACTTCAACACCCATCAGGGGTAACAGGTGCTACATGAATGCAAACCTTTCTTCCCTTTTATCCCTCCGCTACCCTTCTCACTCCAAATAACTGACTAATACCCACCACTCAAATTACTTTCATATTTCACCATACTAATTCAGCACTAATCCTTTATGGGTTTCCGGAGTAGCGTGCTTCAACACCCCATCAGGGGTAACAAGCGCTATATAAATACAAAGCTTTTTTTCCCTCTTCTATCCTTCTGCTATCCTTCCAAATCCAAATAACTGACTAACCTATCCACCACTTAAAATGTACTTGCATGTTTCACTATACTAATTCAACACAAATCCTCTATGGGTCACGGAGTAGCGTGCTACTCGCAGAAAAAGCACTTCGACGCCTCGTCAAGGGTAGTAAGCGCTATATAAATGCAATTACAATACAATACCTTTAGAATTCCTTACCTTTAGAATTACCCCCCAGGCGTCAGACTGGAGCCTGCGCGTCGAAAGGTGGCGTCGGTCGACTCCGCGTTCGTCATTGGCGTCGTGGTCGCCGGGATGACGTCGCGGTAGCTACTTAGACGCGACCCTCGCGTGCTGAAGTCACTTTTTTTACACGACATTTCACGCCAGAAGCGCAGAGCCATGCAAGACACTGACCTATGGTGCACAAAACTAGGGCCCTGAAAAGGGATTCCCTGACCCTAGAAGTCAGTTCGCAGAACGGGGAGGATGGGTGGGGCGGTAAGGAATCTATAACTAATCTATGTCTCTTACAGATATATCGTTACCGAAGGTAAGTAACTTGTTCATCTGAAAGAGACAATTAGTTATAGATTCCTTACCTTTAGAATAGATACCCCAGCAATACCAACCCCGGAGGAGGGTCTGCGAACTAAGTTCACACCAGAAAGTCCTGAGCAGCCGTCTCTCCGGACTTGGCTGTCCAGGCAGTAGTGTTTTGTGAATGTGTGCAGAGATGCCCACGTAGCTGCCTGAAAGATGTCGTTGAGGGGGACTCCCCGTCCCAAAGCAGTGGTAGATGCCATCGCCCTGGTGAAATGGGGGCGCAGTCCCACCGGAGGCTCCTTCTTTGCCAAAGAGTAACAAGCTTTAATGCACAAAACGACCCACCTAGAGATGGTCCGTTTGTGCACGGCCCGACCTTTTTTGGCGCCCGTGTAGCCAACAAAGAGCTGGTCATCCACCCGGAAATGCTTGGTGCGATCCAAATAAAATGAAAGCGCACGTTTTGGATCCAGACGGTGGAGCCTCTCTTCCTCCTTAGAAGGATGCGGAGGCGGAAAGAAGGTGGGCAAAGTGATGGTTTGACCAATGTGGAAAGAAGTAACCACTTTGGGAAGAAAAGAGGGTCGAGTTCGAAGGACAACCTTGTCCGGATGGACCGCTAGAAAAGGAGGTTTTGAAGAAAGAGCCTGGAGTTCACTCACCCTGCGAGCAGAGGTGATGGTAACCAGAAAGGCAGTCTTTAAAGTGAGAAGTCTGAGAGGACAATTATGTAGCGGCTCAAAGGGAGCGCACATAAGATAAGTAAGAACCAAGTTCAAGTCCCACTGAGGCATTACGAAGGGAACAGGAGCAAAAAGATGAGTAATGCCCTTAAGAAAGCGATTTTCAACAGGTGACTTGAAAAGAGAAGGCTGATCAGGAAGCCTAAGAAACGCTGAAATGGCTGAAAGATAGGCCTTAAGAGTGCCCAGAGCAGAGCCCTGCTGGGCGAAAGAAAAGAGGAACAAGAGAACCTCAGAAAGAGGGGCAGAAAGGGAATCCACAGCCTTTGCTGCGCACCATGCCACAAATTTGTTCCATCTGCAGGCGTATACCGTCTTAGTGGAGGGACGCCTGGCTGCCAAGATAACATCACAGACTTCAGGAGGAAGGTCGAAGGCTGTCAACTGTCGCCGCTCAATCTCCACGCAAGGAGGTGGAGGCTAGACAGGTTCGGGTGGAGGACCGTCCCCTGCTGCTGCGACAGAAGATCCTCCCGAAGAGGCAGTCTGATCGGAGGATCGATGGCCATGTGTAAGAGCTCGGGATACCTGACTCTTCGTGCCCAATCCGGAGCCACAAGAATGACTTCGGCCCGGTCGCGCCTGATCTTCTACAGCACTCTGGGCAGAAATGGTATAGGCGGAAAGGCGTATAGAAGACTGCAACTCCACTCGCAACGAAAAGCGTCTCCTAGCAAGTGCCGCCTTGGAAATTCCAACGCGCAGAATTGCTGACATTGCGCGTTCTCTTCGGTCGTAAATAGATCTAACCAAGGCTCTCCCCACTGCTGAAAGAGACCTTGCACCACCTCCGAGTGAAGATGCCATTCGTAATCCATCATGCACCTGCGGCTGAGTTCGTCCGCCCTGGCGTTCAGTGAACCTGCCAGGTGTTGAACCACCAGGGATATGCCCTGCTGTTCCAGACATGTCCAGAGACGGAGAGCCTCTTGACATGCCTCTGATCTCCGCCTCTCCCATGTGGCCGCCCCACCCCAGAAGTGATACATCCGTTACTACTGTGAACTCCGGTTGGGTAAGGGAGAGGGATCTGCTGTTGACCCAATCCTGGTTTGTTAGCCACCACTGCAATTGTCGTGCAGTGCCCTCCGAGATCTGAACGCAATCGGACAGATTCCCCTGAGGCTGTGCCCAGTGGAACTTCAGGTCCCATTGCAGAGCCCGCATATGCCACCTGGCATGATCCACCAGCAGGATGCAGGAGGCCATGAGGCCCAGCAGCCTCAGGGTCATTCTGACCGACACCCGGGATAGAAGCTGAAAGATCGGAATCATAGCCCGAATATCCCGGATTCGCTGCTCGCGAGGATAAGCCCGAAACTGCGTCGTGTCCAGAACCGCTCCGATGAAAAGGAGCTTCTGAGAGGGAATCAGTAGTGACTTCGGCACGTTTATAGTGAGCCCCAGCGAGTGTAGGAGGTCCACCGTAGTCTGGAGGTGGGAGACGACTGCCTGGGGCGAGCCCGCTTTCAACAGCCAATCGTTGAGATAGGGGAAGACTGGAACCCCTGATCTGCGCGGATGAGCTGCGACCACTGTATTCACATTCGTGAACACCCGAGGGGCGCTGGTAAGGACAAAGGGGAGCACGGTAAACTGAAAGTGCTTCTGGCCTACCGTGAACCGCAGGTAACGTCGGTGGGCCGGCAGGACGGGGATGTGAAAGTAAGCGTCCTGCTAGTCCAACGCTACCATCCAGTCTCCAGGGAGAGCTTTGTAAAATGCACAAAGCTGGGCAGGGGACACTCCGGCTCCCGGAAAGGGAGGGAAGCGCGGAGCCATCCCAGTAGGCTCCGCAGGCGGAGCCGAAGGATAACGACCTTCTGCGACCCGCATCGCGTCGGCCGACGGACGGGGAGAAGGCGAAGAGCGACTGTGCTTCTTCGCCTTCTTCTTGTGCTTTGACTTACCCGAAGACTTCGATGAGGAGTGATGTTGGTGACTCCGCGACTGGTACCGCGACCTCCCTCTCGACCGGGACCTCGAGCGGCGCGCAGCTGACTGTCGGGCCTCCAGAAGCTTTCGAGACTGCTCCAGCAAAGACTTCGGGTTCATGGCCCGACAGTCGGAGCACGACTTCGGGTCGTGATCGCGCTCCAGGCACCAAAGGCACACGAGGTGCGGGTCCGTGACTGACATCAACTTGTGACAAGAGTCACAAGGATTGAAGCTGGTCCGACAGTGGGACATCCCTACGTGCACCAGGAGTTGAACAACTCGAAAAAGATGTTGACAAAAGTTGAAAAACGACTAAGGGTACCACTCTCTCCGGATCTAGCGTCAACATTTTGAACTTCTCCTTCCGGAGGAAGCGATTGACGTTCCTGAGATCCAAGATAGGACGCAGGCCTTTGTCCTTCTTGGGCACCAGAAAGTAGTGGGAATAGCAACCACAACCTACTTCTGGGGCAGGAACTCGATCAATAGCTCCCTTGGCCAAGAGAGCCGTAACTTCCTGTTGGTGAAGGGCCAATGATCCTTCGACATGCGATGGTAATGAGGTGGCATGGATGGAGGGGTAGTCTCGAAGGGGAGGGAGTAGCCCCTTCGGACTATCTGCAAAACCCACCTGTCCAACGTTGTAGGAGAGTAGGATCTGCTTCACATGAGTACCCCCACTTTTTGCTGATGCTTCACTGTTTTTCGACATTAGTCTGGCTGGGGCCCTGCTAATCAGAACCCCAGCCTAGCTGCTTCCTCTCTAAAATGGTTTCCATGTGCCTTAGGCACAGCACTGATTGGGATCTGGAGTGCCCTTATAAGTCCCTAGTATATGGTATACTATGTACCAAGGGCATAGGTACCTCAGAGGCCTGCCAGGGGCTGCAGCATGTATTATGCCACCCCTGGAAGGCCATCCAAACTGACACCACAGGTCTGCTACTGCAGCCTGGGTAAGGTGGTGCATGCACCCCTTACTGTGATATAGGTTACCTATATCACGAAATACATACACACATATAAACCTATAAGTCACTCCTAAGGCAGGCCTTATCAATCCTAAAGGCAGAGTGCGTGGTTCCTATGTGAGAGGGTGCCCCTGCATGAGCAGGGCCCCTCTGCAGCGTTCGGAGACCATCTCTGATGCTGTTTGTAGTGCAGCCTGACCATATACTCTTAAGCGCATTATATCCTCGCGGTAAAATGCTAACTTTGGAATGGCTGCACCTAAACATGTCGTGTTTGGTGTCAAACATCTTGGAATACTACCCCCCGCCAATCCTGGCGGCGGGGGTAGCATTCCACCCTTCTAGAGGGAAAGACATGTTAACTCTGACGAGTCCGGTAACTTCTTTCCAGAGCCCTGGCATCACAAAATGGATGCTGCTGCCACAGACACGAGTCTGGCCTCCTGCTGCTGGACGAAACTCCGGCAGGGGAGGCCTGGACAATAGGTTTCCTGTCCCAGGGAGGTGTGACCACCTCCCAGACAGGATAATGTGTATTGGGGCTGGGCGGGAGCACTTTCGGGTGCTTTGAAGTCCTGCACTGGGGGCACATTTGGTGTCCCTGTGCATACCCCAGTTCAAACCGGATCAGGGGCTTGCAGCCCCTGCTTTGGCGCGAACTGGACAAAGGGAAAGGGGTGTAGCCACCCCTCTGCCCTGACCCACCCATAGGTGGGGCCACAGAGTAGTCCAACCCCTATTTTTAGAATAAAGGTAGGAACCCAGTCCTTAGGACTTTAGATTATACCTGGACGAAACTCTGAAACTGAATCCTGGACCTTCGACGCTCTACTCACGATTAGAGGACTGAAGAATCTCCCTTGGGGTCAAGGAGTGACTCCCCTGCTTGGCAGGCACCAAAGAAGCATCTGTCCGGTTCGCATTTCTGAAGCTCCCGTCGGACGCCGAAGTCATCGCATCACCAGAGGTGGATTCTCAGACTTCCCCGAGGCTACCCTGAGTCCCCAGCAAAGCTGAGGCCCGTGGCTATCGTGGGTGACTTGAGACCGTGACCCCTGGACACCGAGCACCTTTGCAAGTGCATCCTCTTCTGGGTCTCCCAAGAAGTCGTGCTTTGGGCTCCGAGTAGCCCTAGCCTCCAGCACCACCTGCACCGAAGATCACTGGCCCCCACTCCACGAGTGTCCTGTAAGCCAGATCCACGTGCGGCGTCACGAGGCTCCTTCGCGGTCGCTAGCCCGTTGGCTAGTAGCCCTTAACGAAGGCCAATCCTTTTCTTACTTGGCATCCTGGTTGCTCCAGGCCTGCCCTCACTTACCCTCGCTGGGTGAGTTCCACAGACCTTGCTGGTCTGCACCATCGACGATCTACATCTTCACCGAGACTTGCCGTTGCCAAGGCTTGTTGGGTCCAATCCGGTCGCCGACACCTCAGCACTCGACAGACATCGTGTACCAGCCCGAATCCTGCTCCTGGTCGCCGACAACGCCTCCTGGACCTCGTGGCTGAAGAGTCAAGACGACCGTCAACGCACCTGAAGCACTCGACATCGGTGGGCATCTGTCCATCGCCTTCCTGGTCACTGGCTAGTGACCCAGACTCTGTCCCCTCTGCTTTCAGGTTCTTCAGAACTCCGATCCACTCTTGGATCCACCTGGACACTTTTCTCTTGGCCGCCAGCAGCACTTTGCAGCAGATCGCCATTCGAATCGACGACGAAACCCGACCCCGAAAGGCACCTATGCACCCGGCTTCCCTGGGTGAGGTAACACGAGTACTCCGGTGCTCCCGTGGGTAGAGACTCTTCAAAGTCCTAGATCTCAAAGGGTTTTGTCCTAGTCCTCTTTTAAGTGTCCCTTTTCTCTATTTTCCCGATCCCGACTTTCTCCATAGAAGTCAACGGCGTATCGCGGTTGTGTATTTACACTGCACGCGTTCTCCCGTAGGTCCCCTGTGTCACTACCTTGGGTGGTTCCTTGTGGTCCAAGCACTTCTAGAGGCTCTAGGCCTAGTGTCTAGTTCAGTCGTGGTTCGCATACCACTTTATTGGTATATGGTTTGGTACGCCCCTAGGGCCCAAACGTGTATTTGTGCTATTACTGTGATTTAATATCTTATAACTTATGTACTTCGAACTCTAGCCTCATAAAGAGACTAGAGGGGTGTGTTTAGCAATAAATACATATATTTTGAATATATACCTGGTGTGGTGCTCTTTCATTTGGTCACTCAAGAGATTATAGACTGGTAAAACAAGCTGCTTTACATTCCTTCAAGACTTAGCCTGAAGGCTGCTCTCCATAGCTACCACTAGGATAGCTTTCAATAAAGGTTGTCTTTAACCTATCTCCAATAAGGGGTTGTTTGGACTGGTGCAAGGTGCCCACTATAATTAGTGGACAGCATATGCCAGGCCAACTTCTCACAAACGTGATGGTGCGCCAGTGGGGGAGGTGATGGCGAATCCTGGCGCCCACTGGCGATTGGTGGCCCTGAAAGGTCAGACTAGGAGGGTTTGGAGGCTGCTGCAGAAGGGGCGCCGGTGGACTGGCCCGCTCGCTGGCCCCCAGACCCACAACGTTGGATCCCATGTCCCCGGCCGCACAGGGACTGGACAGCTTGTGCCGGCCTGTGGCTCTGGGAGAAACGTGGCGGGGCACCCCCTCCGTAGCCACGAAAGGGGCGAAAAGCAGACTGCGCAGGGCAGGCGGAAAGGCCCAAGGACTTGGCCGTAGCCCGGGAGTCCTTGAAGCGTTCTAGCACATTGTCTGGCATGTCCAGCAAGGTATCCTGGACATCCCCGGAAAAACCAATCGACCTCAGCCAGGCGTAGCGTCGAAGGGCTACTGACGTTGAAATCGTCCTGCCTAGCGAGTCGGCTGTGTCCAGTCCACATCTTATGGTAAACTTGGCTGCGTCTCTCCCCTCGGCGACTGCACGGGAGAGCACGGCCCGGGCCTCCTCCGGGCACTGTGGCAGCACCTGCGCTACCGTATCCCACACAGAGTGGGTGTAACAGCCCAACAGACATATGGTGTTCACCGACCGCAGTCCCAAGCTGGAGGAAGAAAACATCTTCTTCCCAAGATGGTCCAGCTTTTTGGATTCCCTATCAGGTGGTGCGTTAGGGAATGTGTCTTTGGATGTAGAGGCTTGGACCACCAAACTCTCAGGGGTGGGGTGTTGGGAGAGGAAAGAGGGGTTGCCCGGAGCCGGGCGGTGGCGTCAGGTATTCATCCTATCCATAGGAGCCCCTGTGTTGGGCCTGGACCAAGTGCCCAAAAGGATGTCAGTAAGGGCTTCATTGAAAGGCAGCAGGGGCTCCGAAGAGGCCGCTGTCGGTTGAAGCCCCTTCGTCAGGAGATTCGTCCTGACCGACACCATAGAGAGCTCGAGGTTGAGGACCTCGGCCGCCCTAAGCAACACCACTGCGTATGAAGCACCCTCCTCCGTAGCCACGGTAGGAAGAGACAGCATGCCAAGGTCTGGGGAGGTATCCAGACACCTGGCTTCCCCCAACTCCTCTCTCCAGTCCGGTTCATCCAACTGGTCAGCTAAAGGGTCTACCGACCCCTCCCAGTCCTCCTCACCCTCCTCTGGTTGCCAATCTGGCCTGTAGGGAACACCAGGGTAGAACAGAGGTACAACAGTACCGCTCGGCGCCAATTCAGGGTGGAGGCCGGGGTTGACGCCGACTGGGGACACAACCGGAGTCGGCTGCGGACGTGGTGCCGATGGAATCGGCGCCGGGGGAGGTGTTACAAGGTCGACCGGCACCGAACTGGATCCAGGCCTGGATCCCAGGGGACCCTGTGGTGCCGGGACAGGAGCCGCTGGCGTCGAAGGCCTAGGGCCCCCAGCCGAGTCCGCGGGGCCCGAAGGCGCGCCGGTGGAGTCGGGCTGCCCAAAGATGGCATCCATCGCTTCGTAGAAAATCCAAAGCTGGGCAGGGGTTGCTCCGGCTCCTGGAAGGGGAGGGAAACTCGGAGTCGACCCTTCAGGCTCCGCACGTGGAGCCGCGGGACGGGCACCGTCTGCATCTCTCGTCGCGTCAGCCGACGGACGGGGAGAAGTCGAAGAGCGACGATGCTTCTTTGACTTCTTCTTGTGCTTCGACTTACCTGAGGAGTGCGAAGACTTCGACGACGAGTGGTGGTGACTCCGCGACAGGTCCCTCAACCTTCCACGCGACCGGAACCTTGAACGGCGCAGAGCGGACTGCCGAGCCTCGAGAAGCTTTCGGGTCCGCTCCCGCAAAGACTTCGGATTCATGGTCCGGCAGTCGGAGCACGACTTGGGATCATGGACGCGCTCCAGGCACCACAGGCACACGCGGTGCGGGTCCATAACCGACATCAACTTGCGACATCAACTTGCGACAGGTGTCGCAAGCCTTGAAGCCGGGCCGAGGATGACTGGACATCCCTGCGTGCACCAGGAGTCGATAGACTCAAAAAACGGTGTCGACAAAAGTCGCAAAAAAGTCAGTCAAAAAGTGACTGGAGGTACCGCTGGCGCGGAAAAAGAAAGAACTGACGTCAGCGCGCGAGGGCAGCGTCTAAGTAGCTACAGCAACATCATCCCGGCGACCACGACGCCAACGACGAATGCAGAGCCGACCGACGCCACCTTTCGACGCGCAGGGGTACTGCTGACGAAAAAATTCTCCGGATCCAGTCTGACGCCTGGGGGTAATTCTAAAGGTAAGGATTTCTAAAGGTAAGGAATCTATAACTAATTGTCTCTTTCAGATGGCAGCTTCAACACCGGCAGTGACAGCACACGGTAGGACGTCAGCGGCACAACCCCATGTTGAGCGCCTCAAAGCAGGACAGCACTAGGACTGGCAGAAGAGGCTGGAGCAGGGCCAACAGGCCTATGGTCTCACTCCTGTGGAAAGAAACACCCGGCCAGGAGTAAGGGCCGGAGAGACAGCCCACTCTCTCATGGGGATGAACTAGCTGATCTCATGCGGCCGGCTAGACCAATAAACCAGCAGCAACTGGAGATCGGGGTGAGACTGGTGCTGCGGGGGGCGGGCGAAGATACAGTCTGTGAGGTGGAAATTAATATTCACCAACTAATACTAATATTCATTAATAGTAATATTTAATTGCCGACTATAAAGCCTGAACTGGGGACTAGAGAACTTTCTTTTGGCTAACACAATATAAAATAATAATAGTGATGTCCATGGACCCCTTGATCATGGCTGGCGATTGGAATATGGTTTTAGATGGGTCACAAAATTGCTTGGATAACAGAGAGGGAGGCACTGTTACATTTTCTGTGGCAGGTAGCTCACGGCTGAATGAACAGGGACTGGTGGATCGCTGGCTCTGCATGCACCCTGATAGGCAGGACAACTTACACTATTCTACATCTCATAAGATGTACGTTTGAATAGATTTTATACTATGTGATATTCTATTACTACAGATGGTTATGGAGGCAGAAGTAGTTGTGATGTCAGTGTATGACCATGCCCGATTACCCTTGAGTTTTCCTGAGAGGGATCTGAGCAGAGTATAGTGTCCCACTGGCGCTTTAACGAACATTTACTGAGAGATAGGGTGGCCAGGCAGGCCTTAAGGTCCCAGATTACTGAGTGTATGTCTCATAATAATGGGGAATGTACCACAGCGACTTTGTGGGACTCCCAGAAGGCTGTTGTCCATGTAGTCTGAACAGCAGAGAGTGCTAGATTGGCTAAGAATCCATTTGAGGTCCAACAAGACCTGCAAGCCAACCTATGGAAATTACTAAAAGTCCACAAGAAAACCCTCCCTCCAAGGAATGGTGCTAAATAACACATGAACAAGGACAACTTATACTTCCTGAACTCAGCTGAATACTCCATAACACTAATCCAGCTAAAATACTATGAGGGTGGGAATATGGCGAGAAGACTATTTACAGCCAAACTGAGAAAAACGTTTTCAATCCTACATACTGGCCATTCAGACCCCAGATGACACATTCAAAATGGATGAGCATGGCGAGCGTGATGCGTTTGTGTAATACTATCAGGAATTCTACTTTGCTGAGCTGACTGCTGATAACTCTATCAAGTGACTCTTGCACTTCTCCAATCTTGATAAGGTATCCCTGGACCACCAAGATTCCCAAGAGGCATCTATATCAACATAAAAAATTATATAGGCTATGAAGACCCTATGCCTATCCAAGGCCCCCGGTCGTGATGGATTCCCCCAGCTTTTTGTAAACATCTGTAGTGCCCTCTGCTCCCCCTAATGCACAAAAAAGTCAATGATATAGCCTCCATGGGCAGTGACACCACCTATGACTGAAGAGCAACTGTCGGTCATTCTTAACTAACAAGTTATTTACCTTCAGTAAACACCTTTTCTGGTAGACTCTATCTAACCACAGATTACTCACTTTTTCAATATTCCCCAGATGCCAGACGGGATCCACAAACTTTTTTAGCAGTACATCTGTATGCCGCTAGGTGGTGCCATGCAACTCTGCACTGATGCCGTTTGACTCCTAAAATTACATGTAGGACCCATATAGGTGTCAATCAATCAATCAATCAATCAATCAAGCATTTGTATAGCGCGCTACTCGGTGTCAGTCGCTAGGTGTCAGTCCCAAGTGCAGACGTCAGTTGCTTTAGGGGCTGTCTGCTGCCCCATACGCAGAGCCCCAACAGCAAATTGACTTTGAGCAGTGTGCAGATTCCTAGGCTTAGGATCCGATTCATTGGTTGAGCCAAATTCACGGAACAGAGAGGATGAGATAGAGGATGAGATAGTTGATGAGGAATCTGCAGTTAGAGTCTATTAGAAAGAGAGTTACTGAAAGTAAGTACACTGTTCTCCTGCTAGACAATTTTAACCACAGATTCGTCATATGTGGAATGTACACCTGAGCAGTACCTATTAGGAGGTGAGTCTGTGAATTGGCTTAAACCAAAAAGCCTTGTAGAACCGAGTGGGCGAAATGTCCTTCTCAACGAACCTGGCTGTCCAGACGGTAGTATTATGTGAATGCATGGAGCGACAATCATGTAGCCACCAAGAAGATGTCCAGGACAGGAACTCTGTGTGCCAACGCTCCAGTAGCAGCCTTTGCCTTAGTGGAATGAACCCGCAAACCTTCTGGAGGCTTTTTTTTGGCCAGCGAGTAGCAGATCTTGATGCAGAGTACGATCCAATGGGAGATTGTCCTCTTCTCTCCGGCGTGGCCTTTTTTCGCTCCAGAGAAACCCCACAAAGAGCTGATTGTCCATCCGGTGTTCTTTGAGACTATTAATGTAAAAACTCAGTGATGGAGGTATTCCTTAGACGGGTGAGGCGGAGCATAGAACGGAAGGGTGATGGTTTGGTCGACATGGAATGTTGTCTCAAGTTTAGGTAAGCTAGATGCTTGCATAAGCATAACTAGTTTGTCTGGAAAGAAGGTGGAATACAGCTGACAAAAAACTTGCAGTTCGCTCAGTCGCTGTGTCAATGTTACAACAAGGAACACTGTCTTGAGTGTTGGAAGCTGCAAAGGACAGATGTGAAGTGACTCAAAGGGTGTAACCATGAAATATGTGAGGACCAGGTTAAGGTCCCACTGTGGCATGACAAAAGGAGATGGAGTAAACAAGTGCTGGAGACCTTTCAAGAAATGCATCAAAGCTGGTGATTTAAACATGGAGGATAGGTTGGGCAACTGAAAAAATGCTGAAAGGTACCCTTTAACCATGCCCAAAGCATAGCTTTGCTGGGCGAGAAAGAAAAAGAAAACAGAACATCCAACAACTGGTCCTGGAGGGTTCAATGTAACGTGTTGCACCAAACCACATATTTGTCCCAGCGACAGGAATACCCAGTTTTCGTCAAGGGACGCCTGACTGCCAAGATGACATCAACCACCCTGAAGGAAGGTCGAAAGTGTTCAGCTGTTGCCATTTAATCTCCAAGTATGAAGGTGGAGATTGCGAAGGCTGGGTAAAGAACCCTACCTTGTTGCTGCGATAGCAGGTCCTCCGGAGGGGCAGCCTACTCATGGAGGACATCTGCTCAAGCCCTGGAGTTCTAAATATTAAACTCCCCCTACCCAATCTGGAGCCACTAGGAGACTTGGGTACGGTTGGTCCTGATCTGCTTGAGAATTTGGGGCAGGAATGGTATCAGCATAAAGGCATACAGGAGTCCCGAATTCCATTCAAGGCTGAATGTGTCTCCGACCAAGAGACACCTTGAAAATTCCAACACGCAAAAGCGATGACATTGCATGTTTTTGGCGGTGGGGAAGAGATCGAGCTACGGTTCTCACCATTTGCGGAACGGACCATGCGCCACATCCTAGCGCCTGGGGACAATTCCTGACTGAGTGATGGATTGATTGATTGACATCCAGATGCAGTTGACACTCGTGATCCACTAAGCATCAGTAGCTGAGTTCGTGCACTGTAGCATTCTAAGATCCTGCCAGGAAGATCCTGTGGTGGTCAGCTATGCCAAGAGAGGCAGGGCCTCCTGGCACAGGGTCTGTGACCCCACTCTGCCCTGTGTTGCACTACCACATGGCGGTGGTATTTTCCCTGAGCATCCGCACTAGCCTCCACTTGACATTTCTGAAAACTAGAGACCCAGGGGAGTCCAGGGAGGTACGGCTTGCGTGGGTCCCCCAACGTTTTACTACCCAGAATCCCCTGCAAACCTCAAATTTAGCTGGAAAAAATCACTTTTTCTCAAATTTCTGTGTGGGAAAGTTCTAGAATCCACGTGGATCCACAAATTTCCTACTACCCAGCGTTCCCCCAGGTCTCCCCATAAAAATGATACCTCACTCGCGTGGGTGGGTCAAGTACCCGCGACAGGCAAGGGCCCAAAACGTATTGAGGAGACATCAAAATGACCTATCACAAAACAACCTGGTTTTGCGAGGGGGTCACCTGGGTTTTTGGCCCCGGGCTCGGCGGCCATCTTGGAAAACTACCAAACCCACACATTTCTGAAAACTAGACACCCGGGGGAGTCCAGCGAGGTATGGCTTGCGTGGATCCCCCAACGTTTTCCTACCCAGAATGCCCTGCATACCTCAAATTTAGCTGAATAAACCACATTTTCCACATATTTTTGGGTGGAATCACCGTGCCGGCACAAATGTCCTACCCCACAGCGTTCCCCTCAGTCTCCCGAGTAAAATGATACCTCACTTGTGTGGCTGGGGCAAGGGCCTGTGACTGGGAAAAGCCCAAAACATAGGGAATAAGGGTATAGCACCGGAAATTCTAAGCGCTACATTTTTTAAAAATACGTTTTTAGCCAATTCTACATTGGACACCCACACAAGTGAGGTATCATTTTACTCGGGACACTAAGGAGACGCTGTGGGGTAGGACATTTGTGCCGGCACGGTGACTCCACACAAAAATATGTGGAAAATGTGGCTTTTTCAGCTAAATTTGAGGTTTGCATGGCATTCTGGGTAGGAAAACGTTGGTGGATCCACGCAAGCCATACCTCATTGGACTCCCAATGAGGTAGTTTTCAGAAATGTTTGGGTTTGGTAGTTTCCCAAGATGGCCGCCGAACCCGGGGCCAAAACCCCAGGTGCCCCCTTCCCCCCCCAAAACCAGGTAGTTTTGTTATAGGTAATTTTGAAGTCTCCACCGTACGATTTTGGCCATTTCCTGTTGCAGCCACTATGCCTACCCACACAAGTGAGGTACCATTTTTATCGGGAGACCTGGGGGAACGCTGGGTGGGAGGAAATTTGTGGATCAACGCAGATTCCAGAACTTTCCCACACAGAAATTTGAGAAAAAAGTGATTTTTCAGCTAAATTTGAGGTTTGCAGGGGATTCTGGGTAGGAGAATGTTGGGGGACCCACGCTAGCCATACCTCGCTGGACTCCCCCGGGTGTCTAGTTTTCAGAAATGTGTGGGTTTGGTAGGTTTCCCTAGATGGCCGCCGAGCCCCGGGCCAAAAACAAATGGGACCCCCGTGCAAAACCAGGTTGGTTTGCGATAGGTAATTTTGATGTCGCCTCAATAGGTTTTGGGCCCTTGCCTGTCTCGGGTACTTGACCCACCCACGCAAGTAAGGTACCATTTTTCTCGAAAGACTTTGGGGAACACGGGGTGGGTGGAATTTTGTGGATCCACGCAGATTCCAGAACTTTTCTCCACAGAAATGTGAGGAAGATTTGTTTTTTTTGACAAATGTTTAGGTTTACAAGGGATTCTGGGTAACAGAACCTGGTGGGAGCCAGTCAAGTCACCCCATCCTGGATTCCCCTGGGTGTCTAGTTTTCAAAAATGTATAGGTTTGCAAGGTTTCCCTAGGTGCCGGTAGAGCTAGGGTTCAAAAACTACAGCTAGACACTTTGCAAAAAAAGGGTCCATTTTCACTGTGAAAATGTGGTGTGTCCACGTTGCGTTTTGGGCCGTTTCCTGTGGCGGGCACTAGGCCTACCCACACAAGTGAGGTACCATTTTTCTCGGAAGACTTTGGGGAACGCGGGGTGGGTGGAATTTTGTGGATCCACGCAAATTCCAGAACTTTCCACCAGAGAAATGTGAGGAAAAAGTGGTTTTTTTGACACATTTTTAGGTTTGCAAGGGATTCTGGGTAACAGAACCTGGTGAAAGCCAGTCAAGTCACTCCATCCTGGATTCCCCTGGGTGTCTAGTTTTCAAAAATGTATAGGTTTGCTAGGTTTCCCTAGGTGCCGGCAGAGCTAGGGTTCGAAAACTACAGCTAGGCACTTTGCAAAAAAAGGGTCATTTTTCACTGTTAAAATGTGGTGAGTCCACGTTGCGTTTAGGGCCGTTTCCTGTCGCGGGCACTAGGCCTACCCACACAAGTGAGGTACCATTTTTCTCGGAAGACTTTGGGGAACGCGGGGTGGGTAGAATTTTGTGGATCCACGCAGATTCCAGAACTTTCCACCACATAAATTTGGGGAAAATGTGTTTTTTTTTAAAAAGTTTGAGGTATGCAAGGGATTCTGGGTAACAGAACCTGGTGAGAGCCAGACAAGTCACCCCATCCTGGATTCCCCTTGATGTCTAGTTTTTATAAATGTACAGGTTTGATAGGTTTCTCTATTTGCCAGCTGCGCTAGGGCCCAAAATCCACAGGTAGGCACATTGCTAAAAAGTCTGTGCCTAGTGGGCTTTCTGCCGCCCTGGTGGGAATTGGGGGGGTTGCCCCGATATGTCCCCAAGGGGGGCAGAAAGATTGCGGCTATTTTTTGGGGGGTGGAAAGACTGGAATTTCTCGGGGGGTTGGGGGTATTATCATGCCCATTTTAGGCAGCCCCCACCCCTACATGAATACAAGAAAAAATCCCTGGTTTCTAGTGGGCTTTCTGCCCCGCGCGGGGGGGGCAGAAAGACTGGAATTTTTGCGGGCGGGGGGTGGGGGCATTGGCATGTCTGTTTTGAGCAGCCCCCACCCCCGATTCAAATTGGCCAAAAAAATCCCTGGCGTCTAGTGGGCTTTTTGCCCCCCCCCGGGGGGGTAGAAAGGCTGTAATTTTGGCGGGGGGTAGGGGCATTGGCATGCCCGTTTTGGGCAGCCCCCACCCTAATTAAAATTGCCCCAAAAAAATACCAGGTTTCTAATGGGCTTTCTGCCGCCCGGGGGGGGGGGGGGCAGAAAGACTAATTGTTGCGGGGGTGGGGGCATTGGCTTGCCCGTTTTGGGCCGCCCCCACCCTAATTCAAATTGCCCCCCAAAAAATCCCTGGCTTCTAGTGGGCTTTTTGCCCCCCCCAGGGGGGGCAGATTGGGGGCTACTGCCCCCATCTGCCTTCCAGGGGGGGCAGAAAGGCTGTAATTGTGGCGGGGGGTGGGGGCATTGGCATGCCCGAAGTGGGCAGCCCCCACCCAAATTAGAATTGCCCCCAAAAAAAACCCTGGCGTCTAGGGGGCTTTCTGCCCCCCCCGGGGGGGGGGCAGATTGGGGGCTACTGCCCCCATATGCCCCCCAGGGGGGGCAGAAAGGCTGTAATTGTGGCGGGGGTGGGGGCATTGGCTTGCCCGTTTTGGGCAGCCCCCACCCAATTAAAATCACCCCAAAAAATCCCTGGTCTCTATTGGGCTTTCTACCCCCCCCCCGGGGGGGCTACTGCCCCATCTGCAGAAAGGCTATACTTGTGGCGGGGGTGGGGGCATTGGCATGCCCATTTTTGGCAGCCCCCACCCTCATTGAAATTGCCCCCAAAAAAATCCCTGGCTTCTAGTGGGCTTTTTGCCCCCCCCAGGGGGGGCAGATTGGGGGCTACTGCCCCCATCTGCCTTCCAGGGGGGGCAGAAAGACTGGAATTTTTGCGGGCGGGGGGTGGGGGCATTGGCATGTCTGTTTTGGGCAGCCCCCACCCCTGATTCAAATTGGCAAAAAAAATCCCTGGCGTCTAGTGGGCTTTTTGCCCCCCCCCGGGGGGGCAGAAAGGCTGTAATTGTGGCGGGGTGGGGGCATTGGCATGCCCGAAGTGGGCAGCCCCCACCCAAATTAGAATTGCCCCCAAAAAAAACCCTGGCGTCTAGGGGCTTTCTGCTCACCCGGGGGCAGATTGGGGGCTACTGCCCCCATATGCCCCCAGGGGGCAGAAAGGCTGTAATTGTGGCGGGGGTGGGGGCATTGGCTTGCCCGCTTTGGGCAGCCCCCACCCAATTAAAATCACCCCAAAAATCCCTGGTCTCTATTGGGCTTTCTACCCCCCGGGGGCTACTGCCCCATCTGCAGAAAGGCTATACTTGTGGCGGGGGTGGGGGCATTGGCATGCCCATTTTTGGCAGCCCCCACCCTCATTGAAATTGCCCCAAATAAAATCCCTGGCGTCCAGTGGGCTTTCTGCCCCCTCCGGGGGTGGAGATTGGGGGCTGCTGCCCCCATCTGCCCCCCAGGCGGGGGCAGAAAGACTGAATTTGGCCAATATTTTTTTGGGGGGAGCAAAGGCCCTTGCCCAAGGGGCCGCTCCCCCCTCCCTGGTGTCTAGTGGTGGATCCCTGGGGAGGCGTACCATTGGAAAAGGGAGATTCCCCCCTTTCCAATGATACCTCTCCTGTCTTTCTACGTACTCAGGGGGCTGAGATAGCCCCCTGAGCACATTGAAAGTGAAACTGAAATGAGTCTAAAGGCTCATTTCAGTTTCGGTTTCTATGAAATGACGTCAGCGCAATGTGCACGCTGATCGTCATTTCATAGAAACCACGGGGGGGGCTCGGGAGCTGGGGAAGCGAGGCTTTGGGGAAGAAAAAGAAATCCCTCTGGTGCCTGCACCAGAGGGATTTCCGGTGCCATGTGCCAGGACGGCCAAAAGCCGTCCTGCGCACACGAGCACCGTTGCGCACGACGGCTCCCGGCCGTCGGGCGCACCGAAAGGGTTAAGGACATGTACTAGGCACTGGTCATTACCAGTTATCCAGCTACATGATGGCTGCACTGAAACCAATGGTCTTTGGTATCAAACACATTGCCTTAATAAATCTGTACTGATGCCAGAACTAGATTTATTAGGACATGCACCCAGAGGGCACCTTAGAGGTGCCCCCTAAAAAACTATTAGTCCTCTAGTGTACTGGCTGACTGCTATCACTCAGCCTATCACCGCATATGAGTTACTGACCCCCTGTAGGTGAGAGCCTGCGCACTCAGAGGTCCGAAACAATACCTGCCCTGGCGGAAGGTGATCACACCTCCTCCAGCAGGATGGCTAGTGAATTAGCATGTCATACCCAGTGGCTTGAAAGCCTCTGTCGCCTTTGATATACAACAACGGCTTCCTCCCAGACCTGGGGAACACCACCCAATGCCCTGGGGCCCATATGGCACCAGAACAGACGGGAAATTAGATAGTCAGTAGGGGTGTTACACTATCAGGCTAGGCACACGCCTAAGGTGGGCCAACTGAAGTGAACAACCAAGGAAGGGTTTCACCATTTTGAATTTGGTGAAACTAGGAACTCTGGGTCAGGACTATGCCCATTCTCCACATGAAGTGGCCATATAGGGAGTGTAGACACCACAGGGGTAAGTAGCCCATTACCTACTACTCTACACTCCTCTAATAGCCCCTAAACTCAGTATATAGGGGATCCCCCTGACAGCAGGAAATCAGATTTGTCTACCTGGGAACCGAAGGACTAAGAGCCGACATCGCAAGAACTGTGGACCATCTCTGAAACTGGCGTCAAACCCTGCCTGGCTGCTGCTGTCCCAGCAATTGCAAAGACCCGAATTGTTCAAAAGCTGTGCACCCTCCTGAAGTCTTGGAGGACTGCCCAGCGCTTAAACAACCAAGTAGCATCTCCCTTGGGGTGGAGGAGCCATTCCCCTGCAGCTGCAGGTACCGACCAAACTTGTCCGCTACTCCTTTTTTCTGACCACTGGGCCCACCGAGGTCACAGTGGTTCTAGGAGGTCAGCCCCGTCTCTCCAGCGAGTTTCGAGACGCTAGACCCTCCAGGAGCCTCACAGTGCACCAATCCCCCTGGGTACCGGAGCATTTGAAGCACTCAAGGCTTGTTGAGTGTCCAGCCCGGACACCACCGACGCCAACCTGCTGACAAGGGACTTCAAGATCACGAGGCCTGCACCGAGAGTGGCTCTGCTATTCTTTTTTCTTTCCCTCTCCAGGTCACCCAAGTAAAGTGAGAGCCTCCAACTCAAGCGATCCCCCCAGACAAAACACCTCTGCGCCCGAGCCCCACAGCCTGAGTTCACACAAACCGACGGTGTCCCCTTGCCCCATAGACCCTCAAAAGCAAGCACCCCTTTGGGTTCCCTCCGGATTTGTCCTGTCTCCCCTTGCAGCCTTTCTTTCACAGGTACTTTGCCATCGACTTTACCATGTAGCGCTCGAGGCTACCAATGCAACCAGCACCTCTGCACCTAAACTCACCACAGCAGGTAAAACCGTACTGCTGGTGTTTTCTTGGACCTTGGCCCCTAAGCACCTTAAATCCCAAAATACACTCAAGAAACGCTCGCAAGTATATGTACGCAGGGTATGTTTCTCTCATAGAATAACATCACCGCATTCGTGGCTCATGCCTCAAAAACAGTTATTTGAGCATTTTACTGTAAAATCCAACCTCAGAAAGTATTTACCTGATTCCGATGATCTTGGTGTCTACATTTATATATAAATATTTTATTTTCTAAATTGGTATTGAATTTCTTCTTGAGTCTCTGTCTCATTTATTGACTGTGTGTGCAACAACAGCTAAACACTACCCTCTGAGAAGCCTAAGCTGCTCGACCACACTACCACAAATAGAGAACTTGGAATTATTAATTTAAGCCATGTAAACCAATAAGGGTCATCTGTACTTTTTACATGGTGTGCCCTTACATTGGCACTATCACATAAAAATACAGCTTCCTACAATGAAGGACAACGGACCTAGTAAAGAAAACCACTAAGGAATACAAGTTTTAATACACACAATACCTTTTCTTTACATGAATATCATTCAGTGACATTATAATGACGCTTCATTATTAAAGACATTAAGAGTTATCAAATAGGAAAACAAGTTAAATGAATAAAAAGTATATTATGGCTAATGGAGGTTTCACAAATAGTAAGACATCTGACCGTTTTCTGTCATTCTCTTCCTGCTGTTTAACATGTTCTTGTTCATATGCTCGAATATTTTCAACACCGATCTCGATGCAAAATTCATGGAAAACATCATCTTCCATCTTTGGAAAAAATAAAGCAAATGACAAATTTGATCATTGCATGCATTCATTTCAGCACAATGGTGTGTTACTTAGAAGTAGCTTTAACTCAATTTGTAAAGTCATTCAAATTATTGCTTATCCATGTGAAATTAAGTTGGCGTTATGACAGTAGTTATACGCAGACTTCATTTGTAATTTAAAAGCCACTAGCGAAAGAAAGCAGAGGTGGAGTCAAAGCACATTGACTATTTGTGCATTCCTATTATTTAAATAAGTGATACAAAAATCAAAAGGTCAGTATGCTTGTTTGTGCAGATGTTAACACGCTTTCCAATGTAACATTCTGTAGAAAACTACATGTTTACTTAGTGTGATTCACTTACGGCTTCGTGAGCCTTTCATGTACAGATAAAATGCAAATATAAATAACGGGTAAAACAAAGGTGCCAACACCCGACAGGTGTTACTTATCGAAATAACTAACATGATTCGCATAATCATTTAAAACAGCTTATCTGGGGGATACAATTCATTATTCAATACACAAACTACATAATTAAAAAAAATAATATCACGACTAGGAAGGAAAATGTTACTTAGCTGGTAAGCATATGTTTGTAGTATTTAGTTCTGTAGATTCATATGCTCCGCATATGTCTGCCATCTAGTGTTAGGCTCAGATGTCTGCATGTTGTTTTTTTTCGAAGAAGTCTTTCAAGTCACAAGGTATATAGTGACTCCTCCCTTACCTGGCAATGTGCATGGGCACAGACTCCATGTTATATTGGTATTCACACACTGGTGAGAGTATCATTGAGTAGTGACTAAACAGAGTGTGGTGCACATATGTATTGTGAAAGGAGTGATTTGCTATAGATACACATGCTCTACATAGACTGTAAAGCAGTACCATTCAATATTTGGTGGCTAGTGTGTGGATGATGCTGATGTCTGAAATAAGGTCACCAAGACCGTTTGGCCAACCATAACTAGTTGTCTGGCTAAGATGGCAACACAGCTGAGTTTGGTGAAAGTATTTTTGGGGGGCGGAGAGGGGGGACAATGGGCGGAGGCTGACCAAGTTGCTGATTTACACTTGTCAACAAGGTTAATATTCCCTAGGAAGACCATAGCTGTTGCCTTCTTTCGTGTAGAGTGTGCCCTGAGTGTATCAGGAGACTTATGATAAAAGGTCAGAATGCATTTGACTATCCATCTAGCAATATCTGCTTTGGGTATATACTGGCCCTTGTAAGTCTTTGTGAAGGCTATAATGAATTGGTTTGATCTATGGAAAGGTTTGGTCTATGGAAAGGCATAGTCCTTCCAATGTAATACATGAGAGCGTATTTAACGTATAGAGTGTGTAGGGCTGTCTCTGCTAAGCAATCTGGTTGGGGAAAGAAGTCTGGGAGTTCAATTGTCTGGTTAAGACTGAAAGGGGAAACCACCTTGGCCAGGAACTTATAGTTGGTTCTTAGTAGAACTCTGTCCTTATGAGCCTGAATGAAAGGTTCTTGTAATGTCAGTGCTTGGAATTAACTAATGTGCCTGAGAGAAGTTATTGCAACAAGAAAAGCCCCTTTCCAGGAGAGGTACTGGAGAGGGTAAGAATGGAGGCATTTCAAAGAGGGTCTCATGAGTCTGGTGATTACTATACTACGATTCTGCACTGGGGCAGGGGAACCCTGGACCGGATGACCCTTTTGAAACCCTCCATAAAGGGCTTAACTACTGGTATTCAGAAGAGGAGGACTATTCCTAATTTGTAAGCAGCTATGGCAGCTAAGTCATGCTGTATGTAGTATAGACCGGACTTCTGGAGATGGAGTAAATACCATATGATATCCTGGACAGCAGGTGTGAGGGGGTCGATGTGTTTAAGAATGCAGTAGTAGACAAATCTTTTCTTTTGAGCATTTTACGTTTTCTGAGGTGGTAAACAGAACTGTTTGCTGGGTGCCCCAGCGCTAAAAGTAGCTGATGAGGACTTTTGGATGGAGTTCCCACATGGAGTCTTCTTCGTGCGTTCTGTTGAGCAAGTGGACCCTGTCCACCCCTGGAAGGTACTCTGCCATGAAGTGAATGCAGTGATGGAGTGCTAAGTGCCAAATGGTCTGAGCTAACAAGGAGAGAGGCAGAGAGCAAGTGCCATCCTGGTTTTGTAGGTTATACATGGCAGTCACGTTGTCCATCCTGAGTAGTACCCCTTTGTCCCGAATGAGTGGAAGGAAGGCATTGAGGGTGAGATGGATTGGTAGGAGTTCTAAGAAGTTGATGTGGTGCCCCTTTTGATGGGGGCCCACATGAAATATATACTGTAGATAGATTGAGATTTGCTAACCAGACGGGTTAAGAGGCATCCGTGGTAATGATGAATTACGGAATGACATACAGAAAAGGTCTGCCCTACAATAGGTTGTTGCTGTACCAGAACTGCAGCAAGCAATGTATGCTGGCCTTCACCAATGTCATGTGGTTACTTTCAGATCGAGCAAGAACACCACCATTTTACATGTTCACATTCAAACTTCACATCCTAACTTGAACATGGACATTTGACACACATTTCGTTGCATGCCTGTGCAGGATAATATTCTCCAAAATAGCTTTTGCTTACATTTCCACTTCGTAGGCACATTATTAAATACCTTGAAAATTCTAGACAGGGGCTAAGTTCACCACGCAAAATGGTGTTGTTTGTTTTGACTGCTCGGCGACAGAGCTATCACAATAGAATCAACACTAGAAGCCTGGCTGGGTCTCTGGCATGGCAACATGGGTGATATTTATTATGTAAACTGCATCATTTCCTTGTTTAGTAAGAGGAACATTTCGCTGGTACTGAGAGGTCGCCACATGCCAGAATTCCAGCCCAGCTGATTCCTGTTTACCGCTGCGAGAGAGCATGCACAGCTCTCCACAAAGACGAGCACCCTGATAACACTTACCCACAGGTAACGGGGAGTTAGATCACCCTACAGGGATTCTAGCAGATTCACCCACCCTAGGTACACTAGGATAGGTAGCGCTAGGTAGCAGTACAATATACTTCAGTGATTATACGCAAGCGTATATATTCTCTGTTACAGCACAATGGTTGAACTTTTTATTTTTTTCACCATTCTCTAATGCTAATCACATTATTCTGTTTCCTTCTATTGATTATTGCAGCACACGTATTTTACCCAAGAACCACAATGCTTCAATAAATATTAAAACTGCATGTTGCGTATTTCTTGTTTATCTCTTTGGGTATACATGAGTACTCGATCAAAAGGTTCTATAGCTGTTACCACGATTTCCTTGGGGAGTCAGGGTTGTCATGTCATCCCTGCCAAAACAAGTCACTGCAGGGTGAGAGAGAAAATCTCTCTGTGGTACTCACCTAAGCTACGGCTACTTAAACAGGCCTGTAAACAGATGGAGAGGAAATGGAGGAAGGACTATAAAGAGCTCACTAAAATAAAATATAGAGAGTCCATAAGACTCTACCCATCTGAAATCAAAAAAGCTCAGGCACTTTATTATGAAGAAAAAATCAATTCAGCAGCCAATGCCCCCAGGGAAATATTTCGCATTGCAAAGAGCCTCTTAGAGCTCCCGTCTCCTGATACTTCTATGGCATCCGCGGATCGCTGCAACGAACTTGTGGAATACTTCCATGGAAAAATTCAGGATATTTATAACACGTTCCCTGGTTCTCCATGTCCTAGTGACCTTTCAGCCATAAGTAGGCCATTCGACCACATTAAGCACACATTGGAGAACTTTCCAATCCTGGACCTGTAAGGAATTTGTGCTCAAATAAAGTCGGGTTCCACTCTCGATCCAGCTCCTCCCCACCTCCTGTACAAAGTGAAAGAGGTTGTGCTTCCTGTTATCCTGAATGTTATAAATCTTTCTATCACCACTGGTCAAGCTCCACCATCCTGGAAAAATGCCATGGTGAAGGCTTTATTGAAAAAACCAAGCCTAAACCCTGACATCTTGAGTAACTATCGTCCTATTTCCTTGCTGCCCATGGTCTGTAAGATCCTAGAGAAGTATGTTAATGCGATTCTTTCTGGCTTTTTAGAAGCTCATACTCTACTGCACCACTCTCAGACTGGGTTCCGTCCTCAACATGGAACTGAAACCGCACTCCTGGCAGTAGTCGAGGAATCGAAAAAAATAATCGACCAGGGAGGAGTAGTGGCCATTATCCTCCTCGACCTTGGTGCCGCATTCGACACAGTTAACTTCAACATACTTCTCAATAGACTTAAGACAGCCGGCGTGTCAGGTGGAGCCATTTCTTGGATTAGATCCTATTTAAATGGCAGAACATTCCAGGTCTTCGAAGGAGAAACTACTTCAAAACGGCTATCTCTCAGTTGTGGAGTACCTCAGGGATCATCTCTGAGTCCTACTCTATTTAACGTGTACATGAGACGGCTCGCTGATATTATTCTGCCGTATGGGATCAAAATTGTCTCATACGCAGATGATACTCAGTTGGTAGTATCCTTAAACTATCCGCACAACTCTCCCTCTGATCTGGAATCTTGCATGGAGAAGGTGGCAACTTGGATGCAACACTCGTGTCTCAGGTTCAATGGAGATAAAACCGATATAATGCTTCTGGGCAATTTGTCCAATGCTGATTTCACACTTGCTTGGCCGACATGCCTCGGACCCACTCCGACCCCTAAGTCCAAGATCAAAAGCCTGGGCGTTTGGCTCGATAAATCTCTTAAGTTTGACCAGCAAGCTGTGGGAGTGTCGGGAGTTTGCTATGGTATCCTCAGAATGCTGCGGAAAGTCCTTCCCCTCCTCCCGATGGGGGCCAGGAGAATGATGGTCCAGGCTCTAGTCCTCTCTCGCCTGGATTACGGCAACTCCATGTACCTGGGAGCAACCAATTCCACAACAAGGAAATTGCAAGTCGTCCAGAACTGCGCTGCTCGGCATTCCCAGAACTCAATAGGCTAAACCAGGTCTGAAGATCCTACACTGGCTGCCCATTCTGGGGAGAATAAAATGTAAATCCCTCTGCATAGCCCATAAGACTTTGCTGGGGAAAGGCCCCTCCATTAACAGGTCCCTCATCACCTTCTATCTTCCCAGGAAATCCCTCCGCTCTGCTAGCCTTAGCCTATCCGCTATCCCTAAAATCCGAAGGATGAGGAGTGGGGGTAGCTCTTTCTCCTACAATATAGCGAGGCTCTGGAATACCCTTCCCCTGCACGTGCGCGCAGAGACTCACCATCTCACTTTTCGGAAGCGTCTTAAAACCTGGCTCTTCCAAGAATACTAACCTGTGAGCCTTCAAATCTTCCTCTCTGTTCTGCTGCTAGCGCTGGAATGCCTCAGGGTAGCTACGCGCTCAAAAAATGCTAATTAATAATAATAATAATAATGTTCTGATGTTGCACAATCCATTTGTTGCATTGTCAGGTTTGGGGTACCGATGGTGCAGTTAGGTAGCAGTACTAAGGCCAACAAACCCTGAGGGTGTGCGCAGAATCAGACTCGCACTATCCTAATGTTTATGTTGTCCAACAAATGCACAGGTTTTACTGAGAAAGTATAAGCCGTACAACACTGCCAACGTTCTAGCATGGGTTCTTATTTAATGGCTCACCTGAGTAGTTTCCTTTTGTGTACCCATAGACATCATCTCACTGCTTAACCGGAGATGTACGTGGTGTTAGGGAAAAATCTTCCTCAGCTGAGTGGGCAACTCCCATGTATTGGCTGTAGGTTGTTCAAGCTTGAACCTTTCAAAGGTTCACTCGATAGAGGTACCCTATCTGAATTCCACATAGTCATATGGCTGACAACGAAGCAGCAATTAACATAGCAATCAACTGCAGACATGCAGTTTCTCAGATGCTGCAACAACGTGGGATGCCCCTTGCGGGTGGAGACGTTACCTTTGTGGTTGAGGCCCACGAAGCATTTAGGACAGAGGTATTATATTCATGGGTTACATTCCCAGCAGCAGATGCACGAATAAGACTTTTGCATGCTTACACTGTAGGTGCTCTTCCTAACAACTACACAGCTTACAAAGCACTAAAAATGCCACTAACATACCAACAGCACCAAGATTGGTTTGAAGGTGCCCTAACACATACTACAGATGAAGTTAGACTAGGTCTCCTAAGCAATGAGGGAGCAACATGGCCAGTCTTAGCCGGTTACACAGAATACCCACACCTAACAATTCTGACAGCAGCATAACTACGTACATTGTACACAGGTCTGGTCAGAATATACAGATATTTGACACAGTTCGTCAAGTGAACGACAATAAATCCTGCAAGGGCTGCTCAAGCTGCACATCTACAATTGGCTACACCTAGAATTAGTCTATTAACAATCAATGCAGTCATGGGTAAAATTCCCTTCAGACGGAAAGAAATTCCATTCTGGACCGCACAAAAAAACAAGTCAGCTCGAAGCAGTGTTTTCTCATACAAGACCCCAAGAAAAGCAGAATTCTCACAATATGCTTGCCAATGGGGATGGCTCTATCAGTGGAAGACTGCGCCACTTGAGGTATACCTTTTGCTGCAGTATATACCAGAACACGTGGTACACCATCATTAGCTGTTTTGCCACAGGTGCTTAAACAGATCCAAAATGAGTACGGGGCAGCCACGGTCCTGGATTTGGGGATGAAACTGATGGGCAACTTTGCTGCAGTATCCACCATAATGTTAAGTAACATTAAAGGTGAAGCAGGTCCGGGAGACCAGGAGCTCGAATTACCTAAACTTATTGAGGAAAACTATGCAACTGTAGGAAAAGATAATTTGGGAGCCAGACCTAGTAAACCACAAATTAAGAGTAAGTCTGAAAAGGATAACTCGAAGTGAGCATCAGAGCCTTCTACTAAGAAGAAGTGGGATAATAAGAAAAATAAAGAAGAGACTAAAACGCGGGGTGGATCTCCTCAACAGGAGCCAACTGAAAAACGTTATAATTTGCGTAAACTTGATAATATTAAAACGCCTGACAGTATCAGGATACTGATACACATTACTCTTGTTATATTCAGGATCCATTCAAAAAACGCTCGAAGAGAGGGGGACGATCAGAGCGCACATCAGAGGACTACATGAAACCGAAGAAGGACTCACAATGCTCTTCTGACTTTATAAAACACTAAGACAAACCTAAACAGTCCAAGCCTCAATTCAAAAAGAAGAAGGTAGCTGGGTTTAAGTCAAGCATGCCACGGATATTGTGGACACTACTTCAAACCCCTCAAGAAGCCCTCCGCAGACCCAACAGACCTCAAGAACTACAGGCCCATCTCTCTCCTCCCCTTCGCCACCAAAGTCATCAAGAAAATCGTCAACACCCAGCTAACGCACTTCACAGAAACAAACAACATCCTCAACTCATTTCAATCCGGATTCCGCAGCAACAACAGCACCGAGACCGCCCTCTTAGCCGTCACTGACGACATCCGCACCCTCCTCGATCAAGGCCACACTGCAGCCCTCATACTACTAGACCTCTCAGCAGCCTTCGACACCGTCTCCCACCGCACACTAGCCGCCAGACTCCACGACACTGGCATACAGGGAACTGCCTTAGACTGGATTTGCTCTTTTCTCTCTGGCAGAACACAAAAATAAAACTCCCGCCCTTCCTCTAAGAACCCACAGAGATCAGAAGAGGAGTACCCCAAGGATTCTCCCTTAGGCCCACGCTCTTCAACATCTACATGGCCCCCCTTGCAACCATCGTCAGAAAACACGGACTCAGCATAGTATCCTACGCCGACGACACCCAGCTTATCCTCTCCCTCACCAAGGTACCCGACATCACCAGGCACAGTTTCCAGGAAGGAATGAAGGACGTCGCATCCTGGATGAGCAGCAGCTGCCTGAAGTTCAACTAGGAGAAAACGGAAGTCCTCATCCTCGGATTCACCCCGCCGCATGGACGACACCTGGTGGCCCCCCGCCCTCGGAAAGCCACCAACCCCATGGATAACGACCGCAACATCAGCATAATCCTTGACTCCTCACTCACCATGAACCGTCAGATCAACGTTGTGTCCTCCACATGCTTCAACAGCCTCCGCAAGACCTTCAAATCGATCCCCCCCAACTCCAGGAAGACAGTCACCCACGCACTCATCACCAGCAGGCTGGACTACGGAAATGCGGTCTCCGCTGGAATCAACAAAACACTCCTTTGCAAACTCCAGACAGTCCAGAACGCCGCAGGCAGACTCGTCCTCAGCATCCCACGACACGACCACATCACTCAGCACCTCCGCGACCTCCACTGGCTACCCGTCAAAAAGAGAGTAACCTTCAAACTGCTCACACACGCCTAACAAAGCCCTCCACAACACCGGACCCCAATACCTTAACGAAAGAATCTCCTTCCATGCCCTCAGGAGAAACCTCCGCTCTGCCGACCTAGCCCTTGCCGAAGTCCCCCGCATCCACAGAGCCAGAACGGGGGGCAGAATCTTCTCCTACATCGCAGCCAAGACCTGGAACAAACTCCCCCTCAGCATCAGATGAAGCCCTACACTGTAAGTCTTTAGAAAGGACCTCAAGACCTGGCTCTTCGGATGACCTCGGAGCTGCCCGAACCCCCTCCCCCCCCCACCAGCGCCTTGAGACCCTTACGGGTGAGTAGTGCGCTCTATAAATCCCTGATTGATTACTTCTGAGCGGGGACTGGGATCTGACCATGCTGGACAGCGCGTCAGAAGTCATGACAGTTTGCCTGAATCTTATGGAGTGTCTGGCAGCAGTAGCAATGAGAGACTATACCCAGGTGAAAACACAGGATAGGAGAGTGAGTGTCCAGCATCAATTATATGAAAACTCCAAATGGAGGGGAATATACAACGTCCAATAAATGTTCTCTTTTGGGAGAACTTGTTATTCGGCTATGACATTTTCTTTGCTGAAAAGGATTGGCCAGCACAGTTTGCTATGGATTGCCCCAGAAGAGAAACTGTAATTTTGCCTGCCTTTTCCAACCTCGTCCCAGATGCAGTTAAACATTATTTACTCCAAGAAGTGAGCTTTAGCGCAAGCTCCAGCATTATACCACAACCATTTGGGTAGGGATGACGGTTCTCCTCATCACGTAATACCTGTGAGGTCAACCCCACAACCTCAAAGACAAAACACCATTAAATTTAGGCTAAAAAACAAGTTAGAGAAATGTTCACACAATTTGAGTACCAAGGTGTAATAGAAAGTTGCACATCCCCTATGAATAATCCCTTGTTTCCAGTAATGAAACCTGACCATTCATATTGTTTAGTGTTAGATTACAGACACTTGAACACTGCTACACGCATATTCGATGTATAAAACGCGCACGGCATGGCACTAATGAACAATATAGTACGAAAAAAATACAAAACCACATTAAATATCTCGAAAGGATTTTTCTGCCAAATGTAGTGCCTGAGAGCAGTTACTTGACCGCATTCAGCGCCCTAGCTTCTCAAAAGCAGTTCTTTCGATTGCCTCAAGGGTATAAAAACAGCCTAGGGCTGTTTTCAGCCCGGGTTACAGAACCTTTGCAAGTTTTGATGACAAGGCATTGTCTTTTGTCAATGACATATAGTTAACGTATGATGACTTCTCAACCCACTTTGCACGAGTAGATCGCATAGTTTAGGGATTTTCTCACATGGGCTACAAATTTAATTTCAAGAAATCAAAAATAACCTATCTCAATGTCCTGTTCTTGGGATAAGAGTTGTCAAGTGAAGGCAGAAGCCTTTTGACACATTTGCTAGAGAAGTATGTGCTTCTGCAACCATCTAACACATTGAAAAAACTCCACTCAATATTTGGTTTCCTACATTTTGGCAGAACTTACATTCCAGATTATGCAGAGCAGGTAAAACCGTTTTATGACTTGATTAGTCCCAACTTTTCAAGCACACACTGGACAACTCAACACAAGTTCTATGTTTAATACAAGCTGACATGTTAGCTTCAAAACACTTACACGCATGTGTAAACACCACAAACCTGATGATCTGTACAACTGCAGGGGCATCAAGATACACCTATGTCAAATTCAATAAAGGAGACACTGTGCCTGTTGCATATAAATTGCATTTATACACCAAGGCAGAAATGCACTTTGCACCAACAGAAAAGATTCTGATGGCAATACAGACTGCTGTAGGGTGGAAAGATCATTGGCTCAGGGGAAAAGAATAATTGTTGTGAGTCCGGTTCTAGCCTTGGAGGCTGTAAGAAAGGTTAGCGTTCCAAACGTGAAAGCTTTACATCCTTGATGGATACAATGGGACAACTTACTTATGGCTTCAGATGTAGATTACATATTTGACTCTATACTACCAACACAAGCATATCTACAATATGAACATGCATATCCTCTGCCTAATGAAGTCATGCCTCTAGATCAGAATGATTACATCATCTATACTGATGGTTCTTCCTAGCCTGCCGTAGGGAAAAAGCACCAATACTCTGCCGCACGCACAGCAGTTAAAGGTCGAATGCAGGATGGAGAATTCCACCCTGATAAAACCTACACACAGTCACTTGGTGATTGCATAGCGCAGCTGGCAACACTGAAAGCTCTAATTCTGCCACTTGAGAATACGGATCCCAGATTCCCAACACTCATAGGGTGTGATTTGTATTATTGAGTCCAGTCTAACAATGAGTACTTACTCTACTGTAGCCAGAATGGATTCAGAGATTCCAATGGGTACACAATAAAGCACAAGCTGCTTTGTGTACAGGTGGCTAAACTAAAAGCATGTTTGCCACAGACTCATGCGATTCACACTCCGAGTCATCAGCGTGCAGGAATACACATTGTAGGGAATTCCATGGTTAATAAAGCTGCAAAAGCGACAGTGCAAACTGCTACAGTCGCTGCAATTACTCGTTCCAGTACGAGGATAAATGGAGACATGACGGCTATCAATGCTGAGCGTGATGGCACCCACCTACCGAAACGTTTTCCAACTAAATACTTCTACCAGTTAAGTGCGCAAAATATATAATTTGCTCATATTCCCGGAATGGGGAATAGAGTAATACCTAATTCAGATCGCAGGGTAGGGCTAATCCTAGCAGCACATGAAGGTCTAGCATCTGCTCAAGCAGGGGTGGAGGCTACAATATCATTATGGCAGCAACGATACTGGTGGCAAGATTTATACAAAGAGACGAAGCATTTTGTCCTTAAATTTGACATTTGGCAACAAACTAAGGTTTCCACCATTGCACGCCCCCTACAGACACTGTATTGATCTCAGACAAGCCTCTTGCTTGTGTTTATCTGGACCACTGCGGCCCCTTACAATCAGATGGGGCTTACAAATACATCTTGGTAGCAGTGGATTCCAGCTCTCGATTCCTATAGGTTTGGCCACAGCAACTGGCTGACGCCCGAACTGTTATAAAGGACCTGCAAGTCTTTATCAGAACATACGCAGTAGCCACATTCCTTTCAGACCAGGGTCCAGCGTTTGACTCCAGGGCTTACAGAGACACCATGGGAAAATTGGATGTGACGGACAAGTTACTAACCTTCGATAACGCCTTACATGGTAGAGACATGATCTAGCCACAGATTCTTTACCTTTGAATTTACCAGCCGTCAGACTGGGTGCAGAAGATTTTTCTTCTAGCAATACCCTCGAGCACGGTTAGGTGGCTTCGGTAGGCTCCGCGTGACGTAGTCGGTGTCATCTTTGCAGTTGGGACGTCCGCGTCACCTATATAAGCACTACAGCGGCACGCTACTGTCAGTTACTCTTCATGACTTTCCATGCCAGAAGCGCAGAGCCATGTAGTCCACTGACACTGGTGTGTTTCTCAACAACTAGGGCCCTGAGAGGGGGACGGCCCTGACCCTTGAAACCTGTCCGAAGTGCAGGGAGGATGGGTGGGTTGGTTGGTAAGGATTCTGCGGCTAGATCATGTCTCTACCAAATAAGTAACTTGTACATCTGATAGAGACCTCTAGCTGCAGATTCCTTACATTTGAATACATATCCAAGCAATACCATTCTCGGAGGAGGGACTGCGGATAAGTTTAGACCACGAAGTCCTGCAGGACAGAGCAGACAAAAAGGCCATCCCTTTGGACTTGACTGTCCAGGCAGTAGTGCTTGGTAAACGTGTGCAGGGATGCCCACCTTGCTGCATGACAACTGTCGAGGACTGGAACTCCACGTTTCAACGGTGTGACAACAGCCTTAGCTCGGGTGAGATGAGCCCTTAAGCCTTCAGGAGGCTGCTTTTTGGCCACATCATAGTAAATTTTAATGCAGAGGACTACCCATCACAAGACAGTCTTCTTCTGCACTGCACAACTTTTCTTTGATCCAACGTACCCCACGAAGAGTTGGTCGTTCACCCGGAACTCTTTAGTGTGGTCAAGGTAGAACGAAAACGCTCTTTTTGGGTCCAGACAGTGGAGTCAATCTTCTTTAGAGGGGTGCAGAGGAGCATAGAAAGTGGGTATGGTGACAGAGCACTCCACGTGGAATAGTGTTACCACTTTTGGTAAGAAAGAATCCCTTGTACGAAGCACCAGCTTATCAGGGAAAATGGTCAGGCAAGGAGGCTTGAATGACAGAGCCTGCAATTCGCTCACCCTCCTGGCAGAAGTTATTGCCACTAAAAAGGCTGCTTTGATGGTAAGCAGAGATGGTAAGCAGCCGGAGGGGGGAGTTGTGCAGAGGCTCGAACAGAGCACATATGAGGAAGGCGAGAACCAAATTAAGGTCTCACCGAAGAATGATAAAAGGGGCAGGTGGGAACATTTGTACAAGCCCCTTAAGAAATCTATTTACAATATGGGAGTTACAAAAAGAGGGTTGGTCGGGCAGTCTCATGAAGGCAGACAGGGCCGAAAGTTACCCTTTGAGAGTCCTGCTGGGCAAGGGTCAAAATAAAAAGTAGAACTTGAGAGAGGGAAGCAGAAAGATTATCAATAGATCCTTCTGTCCAATATTTTAGAAATGTTTTCCACCAGCAGGTGTACACGGTGTTGGTGGAGGGTCGCCTGGCCGCCAAAATAACGTTGCAAACTTCGAGAGGAAGGTTGAATGCTATTAACTGCCACAGCGTAGAGTTGACAGGTTCGGGTGGAGAACCCTTCCCTGTTCTGCGACGGGAGATCCTCCTGCACGGGCAGCCTGATCGGAGGATTGATGCTCAACTGGAGAAGCTCAGGATACCAGACTCTCCGAGCCCAGTCCAGAGCCACAAGAATGACTTGGGCCCGGTCGCTCCTGATCTTGTTGACCACTCTGGGCAGGAGTGGTATGGGAGTGGTATGGGCGGAAAGGCCTGAGCTCCACTCTAGACAAAAAGCGTCTCAGAGCAAGGGCTGCCTTGGAAACTCCAACGTTCAAAACTGCTGACACTGCGCGTTCTCGACAGAGGAGAACAGATCTAACCAAGGCTATCCCCACTCTTGAAAGAGACATTGCGTCACATCCGGATGGAGACGTCAGCCGTGATCCACTAGGCATCGGTGACTGAGTTTGTCCGTCCTGCCATTCAGAAAACCTGCCAGGTGTTGAACCACCAGAGATATGTCCTGCTGTTCCAGTCATGTCCAGAGACGCATTGCCTCTTGACAAAGGGTCCACGACCCCACCCTTCCCTGTTTGTTGCAGTACCACATGGCGGTGGTGTTGTCTGTGAACACTTGAACCAGCTTTCCCTTGATTGAAGGAAGAAAGGCTTTTAATGCTAAGCGAATTGCTTGGAGCTCCAGCAAGATGATGTGGAGTCCGGATTTCACTAGAGAATAGAGTCCTTTGATCTCCACCTCTCCCAGATGGCTGACCCTTCCCAGGAGTGACACATCTGTCACTACTGTGTGATCTGGTTGAGGAAGGGAGCGTGGTCTGCCGCTGACCCAATCGCGGTTGGTCAGCCAACACTGCAGGTCCTGTGCAGTTCCCTCCGAGATCAGGACTGTGTCAGAGAGATTCCCCTGATGCTGCGTCCATTGGAACTTCAGGTCCCAATACAGAGCCCGCATATGCCATCTGGCATGTGTCACAAGCAGGATACAGGAGGTCATGAGGCCCAGCAGCCTCAGAGTCATTCTCACTGAAATCCAGGCTAGAGGCTGAAACATCGGTTTCATAGCCTTAATATTCTGGACTCGCCGCACGGGAGGATAGGCTAAAACTGCACTGTGTCCAGAAGAGCTTTGATGAAAGGGAGCATCTGAGAGGGAGTCAGGTGTGAATTCGGCATGTTGATAGTGAACCCCAGCGAATACAGGAGGTTTGCCGTAGTCTGGGGCGAGCTCACCTTCAACAGCCAGTTATCGAGATAGGGGGAGACTGGCACCCCGGATCTGAGCAGATGAGCTGCGACCACCGCCATCACCTTGGTGAACACCCGAGGGGCACGGGTACGGCCAAAGGGGAGCACCGTGAACTGAAAGTGCTCGTTGCCTACCGTAAACCGCAGGTAGCACCAATGAGCAAGCAGGACGGGAATGTGAAAATAGGTGTCCTTCAAGTCCAACGGTACCATACAGTCTCCTGGGTCAAGGGCAGACAAAACCTGAGCCAGAGTGAGCATCTTGAACGTTTCCTTTCTGAGGAAGTAGTTGAGAGCTCGCAGATCAAGGATAGGGCACATGCCTTTTACCTTTTTCGGGACCAGAAAGTAGCGGGAATAACAACCACAGCCTACTTCTGGCACTGGAACCCTATTTATGGCTCCACTGGACAAGAGTCATGATTTCCTCCTGAAGCAAAGTCAGGTGATCCTCCATCTGCCGGTCATAAGTTGGAGGCATGGAGGGAGGGCTGGTCTCGAAGGGGAGGGATTAGCCCCTTCGGACTATTTGAAGAACCCAACTGTCCGACGTGATGTCTTGGTGGAGGTGACGGCTGATCCTGCCACCAAATGGCCGTCCATGATCTTGAAGGGCGGGACTAAGAAGGTTTGGAGGCTGAGGCAGCAGGGAGCGTGGGGTCTGACCTGACCTCTGGCCGACCGACCCACGGGGTCGAAACAAGCCTCGTCCATGGCAGTGCAGAGGTTGCTGAACGTGTGCGGTCTTGTGACTGGGATATGGCTTGAGCGGCAGAAAACCCCTTCTGCAGCCATGAAAGGGGCGAAAGGCAGACGGGGGACGTGTGGCCACTGAGAGGCCCAAGTACTTGGCCATATTCCGCCAGTCCTTAAAGCGCCCTAGGGCCATGTCAGCCTTGTGTCCGAAGAGATGGGTGCCATCAAAGGGCATGTTCATGAGGGAAGCCTGGACATCCCCAGAAAAACCACAAGTTCTTAGCCAGGCATGGCGTAGAACAGCCACTGTCGATTAAATCATTGTACCCAGCGAGTGGGTTGTGTCAAGATCACAACGAAAGGCAAACTTTGCCGCATCTCTCCTGTCTGATACTGCCTGGGAGAGGATGGCCCGGGCCTCCCATGGGAACTGTGGCAGTACTTGTGCAACCGTTTCCCACAGAGAGTGGAAGTAATGGTCTCAATAGGCATGCGGTGTTCACCGACCGCAATGCAAGGCTGGCGGAAGAAAACATTTTCTTACCCCAACTATCCAGCCTCTTGGATTCCCTGTCTGGGGGTGCGGAAGGGAGCGTGCCCTGTGACGTAGGGGCCTGGACCACCAAGTTCTTAAGGGTAGGGTGGTTGGTGAAGGAAATTTGGGTCACCCGGTGCAGGGTGTTGGCGGTGGGCGATTGTCCTATTCACAGCAGCCCCTGTGCTGAGCTTAGACCAGGTTCCCAGTAGAACATCAGTCAAGGCCTCGTTGAAGGGCAGGAGGGGTTTCGAGGAGGAGACAACCATCAGTAGGACCTTGGTCAAGATGTTCGCTTGACTACTACAGTAGTGAGGTGAACGTCCAGGACCTCTGCTTCCCTTCTCACCACCATAGCATTTGAAGCTCCTTCCGCCATAGCCACGGTAGAAGGAGAAAGCAGGCCAGAATCTGGAGAGGTATCCAGTCCACTGGCTTCACCCAATTCCTCATACCAGTACATTTTGTGCTCAGGCTTGTCTTGTAAAGTGTCCAGCAACCCTCCAAACCTTCCTCCATTCCTAGCCCTTCAGAAAAAAGCTGAGAAACCTACTTGGGACCCAAGAGTGCTTTCGACGCTGGAATCAGCATCAGTAGACGCCAATCTGCCTCCGAGTTGTTGGAGATAAGAATGGGGCCGGTGCCAATGAAGGTTGCAGTGGTACGACCGACGTCGGACTGGATCCATCACCAGACCCATGGGGTGCCATCGGCGCCGAGGCTAGAGTCTCTGGCGCGGTATCCGATGGAGCCCCTTCTGAGCCTTCGGGCCAGAAAGTGAGCCGGGAGGGACAGGCCACCCAAATATGAGGCATTTGGAATCATAAAATTCCTTGAGTTGGGTGGAAGTTGCTCTGGGTCTCAGGAAGCCTGGGAAGCGTGGAGCCGACCCAGGCGCAGGTTCAGCTGAAGAAGACCTAGAGCGCCGAGACTCTTCCATCAAGTCGGCCGAAGGACGGGGAGAAATCAAAGCACGCTTCGACTTTCTGTGTTTTTTATGCTTCTTACCTGACTGACTGGAGGACTTCAAGTGGGAGGACGAAGACTTAGGGCTCCCGGAGCGGTGCTCGGACCTTACTCTCAACCGGGATCGCGAACGAGACCTCCGGGGAGAATGAAGCGCTGCCAAGCGCAAGGCCGCAAGCCGCTTAACAGACCACTGCCTCAAAGCTTTCGGGGGCATGGCCTGGCAGACAGAGCAAGACTTCAAGTTGAAGTCGCGCTAAAGGGACCAAAGACAAACCAAGTGTGGATCCATCACTGACATGGCGCGGCGGCAGGTGCCACACGGTTTGAATCCAGAAGTCTTCTTGGCGATGTTAAGAAAACCTACACACCAAGAAATATTTGACAAAATGTCGAAAAATGACAGAGGGTAGCTCTCTTCACGAATCTGCGCAGGCTGGCGTGGAAAGAAAAGAAATGACATCAGCGCGCCGAGTTGGTGCCTATATAGGTGACGTGGATGTCACGATGGAGAAGAAGATGCCGACGAAGTCACACAGAGGCGATCGATGCCAAGGTATTGCTCGAAAACTGCTGGGAAACTCAAAGGAAAGGAATCTGCAGCTAGATGTCTCTATCAGATTGAGTGGTACTCCTACCCCTACCATCCCAATGGAAACACGGTAGTGGAGAGGAAGAACAAAGACTTAAAGCAGTCTTAAATAGCTAGGGTATTAGGTTCAGGTCTCTGTTGGGTTCAGCACCTGTATGGGGTCCAGAGAGCCCTCCATAATCTGCCTAGAAAATCCCTGGGTGGTCGGACTCCCTATGAAATCATGTTTGGGGTTAAGATGTGGGTTCCAGACCTCGACAGTCCCAGCAAAGTGGCGGCAGAAACACTTTTTGACATCAGTGAACGTCTGGATGTTTTACAGAAACTAAACAACTTCTGAGAAGCTCAAAGTAACATCCAATTGAAATGTTCTGCCAATGGTGAAGTAAAGAAAGCTCCAGCAACTCCTGGTTGGATTCCAAAGATCGGTGCTCTAGTCCAGGAGAAGATTGTAGACAAGAAGGAATTCGAGCCATCCTACAGAGTGCCTGTACCTGCAATGGTGGTTGAAGGAACCAGAACTGTACTTTTACCGCCTCTTGCTCACAGCAAACATAAGAGATATGTGTCAATAGATCTCATCAACCCACATCATGTTGCCGGATCTACACAGCAGGCCGAGAGTGCCCCTCGGTAGTTACCTGTCTCCTCTCACTACCATACAGGAGGTACAGCTGGAAATTTTAGTCAGCAATGAAGCTTCTCTAACACTGAAGTATCACTTCTTGCTGTTACACCAACAAATGCCATACAATCAACATATACGGAAACACAAATTTCAAATCTGAAACCTGACACTGATGGGGTCTACCTTAACGTACCACCGTTCGAGACAACCCCCGGTTCTACACAGCCTCCAGAGCTGCCACAAATAGATCGCACTGCCTCCTGCAACTACATCGACTTTGATGACTTCTCTTCGGATTCATCGGAACCACCTTCATCACCCCAAGGTAGACTGCATGAATTTTACATTTGGCTGAAAAAGACGTACTTTATCCCTCCATGGATATACATTTGGATTACAATCTTGTAGCTTTTCCTCCTAAATTGGATTGGTTTTGTGAAAGTCTTTTTCCTGCTTCTGAACGGACATTATCTCCCAGAACATTCTGCTGTTGAACTGGTAAACTTGGTTTTAACACCCCATTCTTAATTACACAAAGTGGGAAAAGACCTTTCCCTAGTGAACATTTCTGCTGTTCCGGTTCCTGATGGAATTGTTTCGGATAAGGTATCATATGATGTATTTGGATCGACTGAAACTCTTCAAATTCCATATGTATTTAGAATTTCATTACATGATTTTATCACTCCTAATACTATCTCTGATGATTGGAACATTGATACAGTGCATTAAATGCTAGATGATCTAGAGCATTATACAGTTTTTAATACTGAAGAAATGCATTAAAGAACAACTAATTAGGATGAAATGTACTGTTTTCAACACTAGGGTCACCACATCTTGCATAAAGCAAGTGCTCCATGTGCAGTATTTAATTGCACCCAATAGAAACAAAGCCCTACACCATCATGGGATACCTCAAAAACATTTGCACAGAAGTTTGCATATTTTTCAGGTCCCTATACAGCTGACCCAGAGTCTTATTACTATAAACTTGCACCATCCAAGGCAAAGAAAAATATGCTCACTGACACAAAGCTGATTTATTACGTATCTTTTATTTTCCAGTTGTCGATACAAGGGTTTGACTTTTGAAAAGACAATGTTGATTTAAAATCTACATGTGGAAATAGAGATTAGCAGGTTCAGGGAAACAAGGCTTTATTTAGAGCATGTCTTATACCACACTGTAGGAAAGTAGGATCTGCTTTCATGGTTACCCCAACTTTTTGCTTGGTGTCAGTCTGTTTTAACCTAGTCTGACTCACTGTGCTTTCTCCCTAAATTGACCATGGTAAGTACTTTGGTACCTCCACAATTGACTACTAGTGTACCCTTGTAAGTCCCTAGTATATTTTACTAAGGTACCCAAGGCATGGGTACACCAGGGGTCTCCCGTGGGCTGCAGCATGTATTGTGCAACCCGTGGGAGACCACTTAAACTGTGACTACAGGCCTGCCATGGCAGCCGGTGTGAGTTGGTGCTTGCACCTCTCACAACAGATATAAGCTTCCTTATATCTGAGGTCACTGTACTTTAAACCGATAAGTCATCCCTATACCAGGCTTTTCAGTTCTGAGGGCAGGGTGCTTAGTTATAAGTGTGAGGGTGCCTCTGCAGGATTAGGATACCCCTACAAACCCCAAAATCTATTTTCCAGGCTTTGTAAGTTCGGTCAGCCATTTTAGTACACATAGTGGACATCTGTCATTACGAGATGTCTAACTATATAGTGGCTGCAATAAACCTGGTCATGTTTGCTATCAAACATGTTGGAATCATACCCCAACACCAATTCCATTGTTGGAAGTGTGATCGCATGTACTAGGGGGCTCCATTGGGGTACCACCCATACTCCCATTAACAGCCTTTCAGGGTCTGACAGCAAGCTAGTGCTGCTGCAGACCAAAGACACGATTCTGCCCTCTTGCTGCTGAGCTGAGCTCGAGCAGGGGAAGGAAGAACAATAGGTTTCCTTATCAGCACTGTACTTTTTTAGTATCTGATGAACCTGACTGTAAACTGTATCATTGCAGAATTATCATTCAATGCTACAAGTCCATATACGCAGCTGTACCTGCTATTTACAGACATGATGTATTATGTGTTTGAAATTCCATAAAGTTTAAAAAAACAAAGAAACAATAGGTTTCCTGTTACAGGGAGGTCTGACCACGTCCCAGACAGGACTTTGTGTATTGGGCTGAGGTGGGGATGCTTGGTGCCCCCAGTGGATACTCAGGTTTGAGCTAGTTCAGGGAGCCCTTGGCTCCTACTCTGGCGCAAAACTGGACAAAAGAAATGGGAGTATCCTCCCCTCTGTCAGGGAACCCTGAGTTGTTCCAACACTTCCCCTACGGTACTTAAGGGCTTACCTGTGGGTGGGTCCTCAGATTTGTCGTGGGACAAGACTCAAGACTGAAACTACATTGTTCTTCGACCGTCTGGACACTTGGACTTCGTCAGACTTCAACTGGAACCGAGACTGCACCAAGGAAGACTCCTGCTGCTCCTGGTCTCGCTGTTCAAGTCTTTTTCATCGTCGGTGTCTGTGCTTCTTCCAGGTTCTTCAACAGTCCTGTGGGCATTAAGGACATCCGAAGTAACCTCCCTTGGAGTGACGGAGTCACTCCTCAGCATCTGCAGGCACCGCAACGAAGCTGACCGGTCTGCTGCTCCTGTTGTCCTACGGACTTCCCGAGACTCAGTAACACAGGTGAAAGCTTGCAAACCCCTTGTGGCCTGACCTGTCCTCTCTGCAATTTTGAGGCCAGTATCCCCATGTCAGAACCGATGGGACCGAATCCCTGTGCACTGCGTCAACTTGCCGTTACCAAGACTAGTTGGCTGTGCACTCCAGAGATCTTTGGGCTACCAGAAGCTCCAACCTCTAGCATCTCTTTCCTCCAGGATCAGCATCCTCACCGTGTCCTCTGCACTGCGGACCTCCCTATTTGGTGAGCTCCTCAAGGTCCATTTGCGACTCCTCTGCCTTTGGTCTGTGGGTCCTCCAGAGGGTCTTTTACTGCTTCAGTGGGCTCCCCTACTTGCTTGGGCCTGCTCTGACTCTCCTGCTGTTGGCGAGTCCCTTGGACCTTGTTTGTCCCAAAGTTTCTCCTTCTACGTCTTACATGCCTCTTGCGGCTGCCAAGGCTTGTTGGTGCTACAGCCGGACACCGACCACCTAGTCACCGACATCTGACATGGGATAGCTCGTGTACAGCTCTTGGTCTTCCTCAGCGTTGCCTTGTCCTCACAGCTGCAGCGACAAGGTCACCGTTGACTCTGCTGAACCTTCCAACATTGGTGGGCATTGTATCTTCATGCCCCCTGGTCACAAATCCGAGTGTCATAGACTCTATCCCCTCTGCTTGCAGGTTCTTCACATCCAAAATCCACCCTTGGATTGCACCGGACTCCTTCCTGAACTTCTTTAGAGGCACTTTCTTCTAAGGTTTCCATTGACGTCCCTTCACTCCTATGCACCTGGCTTCCCTAGTGTAGGTAACCTGGTTACCGGGGCATCCACGGGTGGAGTAGATCTCCAACATTCCGTCCTCCTAGGGAATTCTTTAGAGTCCTCTGGGAAGGGTGATTCTTCTGCAAAACTGCAACTGCGACTTCTCCATTGACTTCCATTTGGCACACGGCTGAGTTCCCACTCTCCACACAGCTTCTGGGTGTTCCTGGGTACTTTTAAAGCAGGATTTTGATAGCGTTTTTAGCTGGGCTGTGTGCTTTATCTTAATACTTTTTAACATTTTAATTATTTTTTACATCTTAGTCCACTCACTTTTACTCTTGCTTCTCTGTGGCTTCTGCTCCGGTCCGCCGCGGCTGCATTGCTGTTTGTGCGGAGGGCAGAGAGCACGTTCACTTCACTTCCGGCGGGGGACTTCCGGGCAGGCAGCACTCTAGTTGTTCTGCCTGGCTGCCTACTTAAACCTATGCCGGTGCGGATGCGCAGCAGGCGCGCCGCTGGGGTGCCGAAGGCGCGCCTAAGGCAAGCCCGTCTGCATCTGACCGGGGCCAGGGGCTAGAAACCCAGGTCGTTTACAACCAGCCCCTACAGTCTATACCTTATGGGCCCTCCACAACTTAAGGCCCAAACCTAATGTGTTATGCAGGACTTTTTCTCCGGAGGCGCATCAATTCATTTGCACATGTGGTCAGTTTGAATGGTCGAACTCTCCTCCTAAGGCGGCGCAAGTTTCTCCTAACCAGGAAGCGGCCTCCCAATCTAGTGCCAAGGATCTTGCTTTCTCTCCCCCACTTAAACTGCTCCAGTGTTTCTCTCTAAACTGCCGCTCCCTCCCTAACAATCAGATTCACTTATTTACTTTCGTCTGTGATATGGACCCCGACATAATCTTCTCAACTAAAACGTGGCTCCATGAAGGCTTTTCACCTGATATAATTTCTGCCCTCCCTGCCAACTTTGCTTTTATGGGGATTAATAGACCACATAGAATAGGTGGAGGCCTTGCCATTATCTATAAAAAGGACTACAAATGTAATATTGAAGACCTTCAAATCTCTAACTGCGAGGCTCTTCACTTCTCTCTTCTTGTCTCACCTAAATTCACGCTTTCTGGGGCCCTCATCAAGCATCCCAGAGGACCGCCTAGTAATTGGTGTACAGTCTTACCAGATTATTTGATGCCTCATATTCTACAGGCAGCTAATTTTACTTTGATTGGAGACATTAATTTGCATCTGGAGGACCCCAAAAATAAACTATCTCTAACCCTCATAGAGGATTTGGAATCACTTAATCTCCCTCTCTTGAACTCTGCAGCCACCCATATTGCGGGCCATTTATTGGACCCCATCTTCTCTAACCTCTCTTCCCTCTCCGTTGATCCCCCGCTCCAACTCTGTTGGACAGATCATTAAACAGTTCCTTTGAAGATCACAGTCCCTCCTTCTTTGCCTCGGTCGTCATGTCAAACTACTAACAGGCATTGGGCTAAATTAGACATGCTGGAATTAAACAAACGGCTTTTACATACCATCCCTGCTCTGGTTCACATACCGGTTAATGATCAAATCGCGATCCATCACTGGCTTGAAAGGGCCACTGACCTAACTCTGCCTCGATCATCTAAAACACAAGGCAGACTGCGTCCTCTGGCACCCTGGTTTAATGATAGCCTTCGCTCAGAAAAAAAAGGCTGCAAATCCCTTGAAAGAGCTTGGAGGAAATTTTATGCTCCCATGGCCAAGGCTGAATATGTAGCGGCTTTGAAAAAATACCAAGCCTCTTGTAAAGCTGCACGGGCAGACTACTATACAGAATTGATTACCAATGCCCAAAATTGCCATAAAACGCTGTTTAAAGTAGTTAACGATCTGTCCAAAGCTAGCACGTTCACACTGTCCCCCGCCCTCTCTCAACAACAGTGTGACGAACTTGCCTCTTTTTTTCTTAACAAAGTTGAGCTAATTCATCGGCAACTAGAAGCAGATGCTTCTATGCTAGTGGCACCGTCAACGTTTGAGACACAACTACCTGGGCCACTGGCCCCACATCCAGTGGATGGTCAGCTCACAGCCAACTCAGACAAGCCCTTGGAAATCGATGCTTGGCCTCTTTTGGATCTTGCACTATTGCAAACTTTACTGGCCACCATCAAGTCTGGCTCTCCGCTTGATCCCCTGCCACCATCTAAACTTAGATTGTTAGAGGAGGCTACCCTTACAGTAGTTCTGAATCTCCTTAATTCCTCCTTGATCACGGGTATGGTACCTCAGACTTGGAAGCACGCTTTGGTACTCCCGCTGCTTAAAATGAATGACCTCGACCCCCAGTGTTTGTCTAATTTTAGACCAATTTCGCTTTCTCTCGGTTTTCTCCAAAATTCTGGAAAAACATGTTAACATCCACCTTTCTTCCTTTGTTACTGCTTACAACCTGCTGCATCCATCCCAGTCCGGGTTTAGGGCGGGTCATAGCACTGAATCCACCCTACTTGGAGTCACCGAACACCTGAGGCAAGAACTCGACACTGGTGGGACAGCCGCCCTTATCCTTCTGGATTTAAGTGCAGCTTTTGATACGGTCTCACATTCCATTCTTTTGGATAGATTGGAGGCTTCAGGTATTGTTGGCACTGCTTGGAAATGGCTATCTTCTTTTCTGGAAAACCAAACTTTTCAGGTCTCATCAGCTAACAACACCTTCTCGACCTTGACATTGACCTCGGGGGTTCCTCAGGGATCTATATTGAGCCCCCTGCTTTTTAACATTTACCTTCGCCCTTTGATGGAAGTGATTGAAGAGTCCGGTCTCACTGTATTTTCATACGCCGATGACTCTCAGATTATTTTCTCACTATCAGATGCGCAAAACAAAGATCTTTCCCCTCTTAGGCATGACTTGCTCAACGTCGCCCTCTGGATGAACAGAAACGTCCTTAAACTAAATGGTAACTAAACCGAAGTCCTAATCCTGGGTAATAACCCTGAACTTTGGGGAGTTAACCACTGGCCCGCGTTACTGGGGCCTCTACCCGCGCCGGTTGATAAGGCTAAGAATCTCGGCTTCATCATTGATAAGAATCTCTCCCTGAAACCAAAGGTCTCCAAGCTCACAGCCTCCTGCTTTTTCATTATGAAATGGCTTAAGAAAATTCTCTGGCTGATTCCTCTAAGTTCCCAGAAAACAGTGATACAGGCCTTGGTAATGTCCAGACTGGACTATGGGAATGTACTGTTTCTGGGCGCTGATAAGGCTTTGATTCATCGCTTGCAGATTATCCAGAACGCTGCCGCCTGCCTCCTTTTCCGGTTGCCGAGACATGCTTCCGTCTCTCCCTTGCTCCACAAATTGCACTGGCTGAAGGTTGATAAACGGATTAAATTCAAGGCCTTATGCTACATGTTTCGAGCTAGAAGCGGCCTTGCCCCTTCCTAGATCCAAGATCTGGTGTCTCCGTATGTCCCTTCCCGATCGCTGAGATCCGCCAACCTCGCACTGTTTACCACGCCTAGGTTCCGCAGAGCTCGTATTAAAGGGTGCTTTTTTTCCGTTTTAGGTCCTAAACTCTGGAACTCTCTTCAGGTAGCTTTTAGAAACTGTGACTCTTTGCTTACTTTTCGTAAGAACTTAAAAACCATGCTCTTTAACTGCCCTGTCTGATCCGGCACACCTGGCAATGTTGATATGCCTCCTGCTACTGTCTGCCTCTAGCGCCGGGAGACCCTGTTGGGTAGCTGCGCGCTCTACAAATCTCATAAATAATAAAATAAAATAAATACTTACCTTGGGTGGTTCTTTGTGTCCCCGGCTCCTCTGGGTCTTCTGCCCCAAGTCCCGTCCTTCTTTGCCATTCGCATTCCACTTTCTTAGTATATGGTTTGGTCTCCCCGAGGCGACCACTTTATTTTGTGCTACTTACCTGATTGCATTTGAAGTATTTTGGTATACTGAGTTGATATCTCCAGTTGAGTGTTGTGTAATAAATAGAAGTATTTTTATATAAACCCTGTGTGGTTCTTTTTCATTTAACTTACAGCACAAGTTACTAACTTGTGTAACGATATATCTGTAAGAGACAGTAGTTAGTGATAGATTCCTTACCTTAGAATATCCCCAGGCGTCAGGCTGGATCCGGAAAGTTTTGCGTAGCAGTACCCTTGCGCGTCGGTAGGCGGCGTCGTGCGGCTCCGCGTCCGTCGTCGGCGTCGTGATCGCCGGGATGACGTCGCGGGCAGTACTTAGGCGCCGCCCCTGCGCGCTGACGTCAGTTCTGTACACGACTTTCCGCGCCAGGAACGCAGAGCCATGCAAGAAGCTGACACAGGTGTCTGAAAAATACTAGGGCCCTGAAAGGGATGTCCTTAACCCTAGAAATCAGTTCGCAGAACGGGGAGGATGGGTGGGCGGTAAGGAATCTATCACTAACTACTGTCTCTTACAGATATATCGTTACACAAGTTAGTAACTTGTGCATCTGAAAGAGACACGTTAGTGATAGATTCCTTACCTTAGAATAGATACCCCAGCAATACCAACCCCGGTGGTGGGTCTGCGAACAAAGATCAGACAAGGAAGTCCTGGAGGACAGAACGGCCAAAGAAGCCGTCCCTCCGGACCTGACTGTCAAGGCAGTAATGCTTTGTAAACGTGTGCAGCGAGGCCCACGTAGCTGCCTGACAGATAACCGGCAGCGGAACACCGCGGCCCAAGGCCGTGGTAGCAGCCGTTGCCCTGGTGGAATGGGCACGCAGCCCAACAGGAGGCTCCTTCTTAGCCAAAGAATAGCAGGTCTTGATGCACAAGGTAACCCAGCGGGAGATGGTCCTCTTGTGCACCGCCCGACCTTTTGGCGCCCACGTAGCCAACAAAGAGCTGGTCATCCACCCGGAAGTGTTTTGTGCGGTCAATATAGAAAGAGAGCGCACGTTTTGGGTCCAGACGGTGGAGCCTCTCTTCCTCTCTGGAAGGATGCGGAGGCGGAAAGAAGGTGGGCAAAGTGATGGTCTGCCCAATGTGGAAAGCAGTAACCACCTTTGGCAAGAAGGACGGACGCGTCCGAAGAACAACCTTGTCTGGATGAACAGACAGAAAGGGAGGTTTGCAAGATAGAGCCTGGAGCTCACTCACCCGCCGAGCGGAGGTGATGGCCACCAGAAAGGCTGTCTTCAGAGTCAGAAGACGAAGAGGACAGTTATGCAGAGGCTCAAAGGGAGCGCACATTAAAAAGGTAAGAACCAAGTTCAAGTCCCACTGAGGCATTACAAACGGAACAGGAGGGAAGAGGTGAGTAATGCCTTTTAAGAACCTGTTAACAACAGGGGACTTGAAAAGGGAGGGCTGATCAGGGAGCCTGAGGAAGGCCGAGATAGCACAAAGATAACCCTTGATGGTACCCAGGGCAGAACCCTGTTGGGCCAGAGAGAGAAGGAACAGAAGGACCTCAGAAAGAGGGGCAGAAAGGGGATCCACAGCCTTTGCTGTGCACCATGCCACAAATTTGTTCCACCTGCAGGCGTATACCACCTTAGTGGAGGGACGCCTGGCTGCCAGAATCACATCACAAACTTCGGGAGGCAAGTTGAAAGGAATCAACTGCCGCCGCTCAATCTCCACGCAAGCAGGTGTAGACTGGACAGGTTCGGGTGGAGGACCGTCCCCTGGTGCTGCGACAGAAGATCCTCCCGAAGAGGCAGACGGATCGGGGGATCTATGCTCATATTGAGTAGCTCGGGATACCAAACTCTTCGAGCCCAGTCCGGAGCCACAAGAATGACTTGGGCCCGGTCGTGCCGAATCTTCTTCAACACTCTGGGTAGAAGTGGTATAGGCGGAAAGGCGTACAACAGACCGCAACTCCACTCGCGACGAAAAGCGTCGCCGAGCGAGTGCCGCCTTGGAAATTCCAACGCGCAGAACTGATGACATTGCGCGTTCTCTTCGGTGGCGAATAGATCTAACCAAGGCTCTCCCCACTGTAGAAAGAGTCCTTGCGCCACTTCCGAGTGAAGACGCCATTCGTGATCCATCATGCACCGGCGGCTGAGTTCGTCCGCCCTGGCGTTCAGAGAACCTGCCAGGTGTTGAACCATCAGGAACATGCCCTGATGTTCCAGCCATGTCCAGAGGCGCAGAGCCTCCTGACAAAGGGTCCAAGACCCCACCCCGCCCTGTTTGTTGCAGTACCACATGGCGGTGGTGTTGTCTGTGAACACCTGCACTACCTTCCCTTTGACAGAGGGAAGGAATGCCTTGAGTGCAAGCCGGATCGCCCGGAGCTCCAGAAGGTTGATATGGAGCCGGGACTCCGCCGGAGACCAGAGGCCTCTGATCTCCGCCTCTCCCATGTGACCGCCCCATCCCAGAAGGGACGCGTCCGTCACAACTGTATGCTCTGGCTGGGGAAGGGAGAGGGATCTGCCCATGACCCATTGCCGGTTCGAGAGCCACCACTGCAACTGTTTTGCAGTCCCCTCCGAGATCTGGACGTGATCGGACAGGTTGCCCTGGTGCTGCGCCCACTGGAACTTCAGGTCCCACTGCAGAGCCCGCATATGCCATCTGGCATGATTGACCAGCAGGATGCAGGAGGCCATGAGGCCCAGCAGCCTCAGGGTCATCCGTACCGAAACCCAGGATAAAGGCCGAAAGATCGGAATCATAGCCTGAATATCCCGGACTCGCCGTGCGGGAGGATAGGCCCGAAACTGCGTCGTGTCCAGAACTGCTCCGATGAAAAGGAGCTGTGGAGAAGGAATTAGATGCGACTTCGGCACATTGATGGAGAACCCCAGCGAGTGCAGGAGTTCGGCCGTAGTCTGGAGGTGGGAGACGACTGCCTGGGACGAGCCCGCCTTCAGCAGCCAGTCGTCGAGGTAGGGGAAGACTGAAACCCCTGCCCGGCGCAGATGAGCTGCGACCACCGCCATCACTTTCGTGAACACCCGAGGGGCACTGGTAAGGCCAAAGGGGAGCACGGTGAACTGAAAATGCTCGGGGCCTACCGTGAACCGAAGGTAACGCCGGTGGGCCGGCAGGACGGGGATGTGGAAATACGCGTCCTGCAAGTCCAACGCTACCAACCAGTCTCCAGGGTCGAGGGCAGTCAAGACCTGAGCTAGTGTGAGCATCTTGAACTTCTCCTTCCGGAGGAAGCGATTGACGTTCCGGAGGTCCAAGATAGGACGCATGTCCTCCTTGTCCTTTTGGGCACCAGAAAGTAGTGGGAGTAGCAACCACGCCCTACTTCTGGGGTCGGAACATGCTCGATGGCCCTCTTGGTCAAGAGGGCCGTGACTTCCTTCTGTAGAAGCACCAAGTGATCCCCTGACATGCGGTGGAATTGAGGTGGCATGGCTGGGGGTGGTCTCGAAGGGGAGGGAGTAGCCCCTTCGGACAATGTCCAAGACCCACCTGTCCGAGGTGATGGTGCGCCAGTGGGGAAGGTGATGGCGGACCCTGCCCCTACTGGCGTGCCGTGCACCTGAAAGGAGGGACTAGGAGGGCTTGGAGGCCGCGGACGGGTTGGAGGTGGTGGCCTGACCCGCACGCTGGTTGCCCGATCCGCCACGGCGGAATCCACGTCCTCGGCCACGCGAAGACGCCTGCTGCGCGGGCCGGTGGCTGGGCTGCTGACGTGAAGGGGCGCCCCTACCGTGGCCACGATAGGGGCGAAAAGCAGAAGGCAGCGGAGGGCGTGTAGCAGAAAGGCCCAGGGACTTTGCAGTAGCCCGTGAGTCCTTAAAGCGCTCCAACGCATGGTCTGCTTTGGACCCAAAAAGACCGACTCCATCAAAGGGCATGTCCATGAGAGTATTCTGGACATCCCCTGAAAAACCAGTGGTTCTCAGCCAGGCGTGGCGCCGGAGCGCCACCGTCGTTGCAATCGACCTGCCCAGCGAGTCGGCGGTGTCAAGGCCACAACGGATAGTGTATTTGGCCGCATCCCTTCCTTCCGCAATGGCGCGGGAAAGCAGTGCCTGGACCTCCTCAGGGCACTGGGGCAAAACATCCGCCACCGAATCCCACAGGGAGTGGGTATATCGGCCCAAAAGACAAGCGGTGTTAACGGACCGCAAGCCAGCACTGGAGGAAGAAAACCTTTCTTCCCAAACTGATCCAGGCGTTTGGATTCCCTATCCGGAGGAGCGGTAGGGAAGGCGGTTTGGGAAGCGGAGGCTTGGACAACCAAGCTCTCAGGAGTGGGGTGGACAGAAAGAAACAGGGGGTCGCCCGGAGCGGGGCGATGGCGTCGTGACACGTTCCGATCCACAGGAGCCCCTGTGTTGGGCTTGGACCAGGCGCCCAAAAGAACGTCCGTGAGGGCGTCGTTAAACGGCAGCACAGTCTCCGCAGAGGAGGCTGCCGGCTGAAGCACCTCTGTCAAGATGTTAGTCTTAACCGTCAAAGTAGGGAGCTGGAGACGTAAGGCCCCAGCAGCCCTACGCAACACCGTACCAAAATTGGCCCCCTCCTCCGTAGCCACGGGAGGAGACAGCATGCCAGTGTCAGGAGAAGTATCCAGACCACTGGCCTCCCTAGACTCTCTGTCCAGTCCTCATCATACTGACAGTTGCGTGTCAGAGGGTCATCAGACCCCTCCCAGTCCTCCTGGTCCTCCTCTGGTTCAAAATGAGGAGGGACATTTGGGACCCAAGGTCCCATCGGCGCCGGAGCCGGCGTCGAGCGACGTCGCTCCGGGTCCATGTCCGGAGCCGGAAGGAACCGGGGGACGACGCCGCCCGGAGCCCAGGGCGGCGTCGAGAACGGCACCGGAGACATCGGCGCCGGCGGAGGTGTCGTAAGGTCGACCGGCGTCGATGGGAGTTGTGGAGCCGGGATCGAGGCCGGGGCCGGAGCCGGAGCCGGGATCGAGGCTGGAGGCTCGGGCGACGCCGGGGCCGGAGCCGCCGGCGACGCCGGATCAACCCCATCAGGGCCCGCGGGGCCCGAAGGCGCACCGGAGGGGCCTGAAGGCCCGAAGAGGCGGGCCATGGCCGACAGGAACTCCTGTACCTTGGCCGGATCCGCCCCCGAACCCGGGAAGGGCGGGTATGACGGGGGCGACTCCACAGGCAAGTCCGGGGCCGCGGGGGCGGGGACGGTGCCGGGAGGGGCCTCAGCCGAGTCGCGAGACCGGCGAGGCGAAGTCCGAGAGCGACGATGCTTCTTGGACTTCTTGTGTCGAGACTTACCGGACGAAGAAGACTTCGACGCCGACGACCGGTGTGCACTCCGCGAGCGACCCCTGGACCTCTCACGCGACCGGGGCTTCCGCGGAGCCGAATGCCGGGCCTCGAGGAGCTTTCGAGACCGCTCTCGCAAAGCCTTCGGGTTGAGGGCCTGGCATTCGGGACAAGACTCGGTGTCGTGGCCTCGGCCGAGGCAGAAGAGACACTCCCAATGCGGGTCGGTGACGGACATCATCCGCGCACAGGCGCCGCATCGCTTGAAGCCGGGCATCCCTACGACACCTGAAGGTGGAAAAAGACAGTGAAAAAATCACCAAAAAGTATGGTCAAAAATTGACCAGGGCACTGCTCTTCCCGGATCTGCGCTTACTGGCGCGGAAAAAGAAGAACTGACGTCAGCGCGCAGGGGCGGCGCCTAAGTACTGCCCGCGACGTCATCCCGGCGATCACGACGCCGACGACGGACGCGGAGCCGCACGACGCCGCCTACCGACGCGCAAGGGTACTGCTACGCAAAACTTTCCGGATCCAGCCTGACGCCTGGGGATATTCTAAGGTAAGGAATCTATCACTAACGTGTCTCTTTCAGATCTATTGATTAAACACATTGAACAAGCTCCATACAACTCCTTCAAGATAAGCCTGAAGGCTGCTTTCCACAGCTACCACTTTGAGAGCTTTCTATGGTTATCAAAGACCACTAAAATCACCATAAGGGTTGCCTGGATTAGTGCAAGGTGCTTCACTTAAATAAGTGTGCACCATGTACTAAGCCAGCCTCCTAGATTGGTGTGCAGCGGTTGGAATTTAAGCCTGCGCTGTTTCACCATGTAATCTAGGTGAGGGTTACATGTAAAACCATAACTAGCTAGGCACATATAATACTTTTGTTGTCAGTACGTTCTACTGAACTTTTTGTATTGGTTGTTAAGGGTTTTAGCAGAACTCTTTCTCAATCTTTGGAAGTTTAGTTTTCACTAGGGTAGGTAGGTGCAAAACAACACTACACCTAGTACCATGTCTTTAGTTGGGGAGCCCAGTGGGTCTCAACACTCTAGGTATAGTGGTATTAAGATCTAGGAACTCAGGACCCTGGCTGCAGCTAGAAAATTCAAGACAGGTAGCAACACTAACAAAGAGCAGTTCTTAGAGATGCTCCTGCAGGATGACCTCCAGAATCCTGATAGGTCAGATAGACTGGATAACCTTGGGTTAAGTGGAACTCAAGAAGAAGGGTCAGGGGTGTCTCACCCCAGTGAACCCAATTCTGAGCCTGACCAGGAGGAGTCTGAAGATCCCTCACTGGTAAACTCTAATCCCCCAGGGAATAGTACAGAAGGTACAGATGAAGGCCCTAGAGGTAGGTCCCCCTTTATTCCTCCTAGGAGCGCGCAAAGAGTTCAGGGGAGGTCTAGGTCCTCCTCTGTCAATTCAGCCTCCTCTAACCACCCCACAGGGACCTCCATTCTCTAGCCAGAGGGAGGACTCCTTAGAAAGGGAATACCATCTGCTCAAGCTTGAGAGAGCCAAGCTCAGAATCAAGAAGGGGCAGTTGGCCCTTGATAAGGAGACCCTGGAAGTTCAGAGGGCTAAAAAGAATTCGGTATTACGATCCCATGGTTGCAGCACTAGCGAACCTAAGGTCAGGGGCACTAGGAACCTGAGCAGGATACTACCTCCTTACCAGTAGGGGGATGACATCAATAATTGGATCACCGCTTTAGAGAGGGCCTGTAAATTTCAGAAGTTCCTTCAAGGGCACTGGGCAGCTATCCCGTGGCTCTCCTTTGTTAACAAAGGTAAAGACAAACTTCTCACTGTTAGGGAGGAAGATGCAGATAATTACCCAGTCTTGAAAAGTGCTCTCAAAGATGGGTTTGGTTTAACCTTTAACCACTAAAAATACATGGTTAAGTTTAGGGCCACAAAGAAAGCACACACCCAAGACTGGGTAGATTTTGTAGACAGTGTTATTAAGGCTCTGGAAGGCTGGCTTCATGGAAGTAATGTGCATGATTATCAAAAACGGTACAATTTACTAGTGAGGGAGCACATCCTTAATCATTGTCAAAATCAGCAACTGCATCAGTACCTGGTAGACTCAGATCTGACCTCTCCCCAAGAATTTGGAAATAAGACGGACCAGAGGGTTCGTCAGGATGAAACAAACGTCTCATAGTGGTGGTGGTGATCAGAAGAAAGATTCTTCCAAGGCCCAAAAGAAAGGTGGGGAAAAGTCGAAAGAAAAGAAGGAGTCTTCTGAAGGTCCCCAAAAATCTTCCTCTTGGGGGTGGGTCCTAATCCTGGCCTTCCCCTAGCAAGAAACCTTGGTGCTACTTATGTAAAGAAAATGACCAAAAGGCAAAGGACTCCAATTGCCTTAAGGCTAGCACCAATACCACTACTACTACACCCCTAGAGCCCCTGGCAGTAGAACTGATATTAGTAGAAGACCCAAGAATTTAGTTGGGTTCTCTTGGGCTACTGAGGCGAGTTCTAGCCTAGTCAGAAACCCCACTCAGGCTACCTTAGTCTGTGATGGTGGCATGGGACTTGCCACGTTTACTGTAAGTGCCAATACTTTGGGCAAGAACAGACAGGAGCCTTTTATAAATGGTCAGAAAGCTGTAGCCTATAGGGACACAGGGACCAGTGTCACCATGGTGACAGGGAAACATCTGTCCTCTCTTCAGCTTCTACCTGGGCACATTTACCAGGTGACCAATGATGACAGTGTCAGAACAGATCACCCCATGCCCATAGTCAATCTCAGCTGGTGAGGGGTAACTGGCCCTAAGAGGGCTGCAGTATCCCCCAAACAGCCTGTAGATTCCCTCCTGGGCAAAGATCTAGAAACTTCAGCCTGGGCTGAGGTGTAACTCAAGGCCCATCTAGAAATGCTAGGCCTCCCTGACCTGCTTGGTGTGACCCCTATGGCATAATTCCTACAGCAGGGAAATCAAAGAGCAGGGGCGCCTGAAAGAATGGCCCACCCAGCTCCCACAGAGAGCACAAGGGGGAGAAGAAAAGTCATCCTCCCCGCAGACTTCAGGTGAAGGGCATGCTTAAAACCGGGCATCCCTCGTGCACCAGGAGTCGGATAAAGACTCAAAAACGAAGTCGACAAAAGTCGCAAAAAACTCAGTCAAAAAGTGACTGGGGGTACCGCTCTTCCTGGATCTGCTCTTGCTGGCGTGGAAAGTCGTGTACAGAACTGACGTCAGCGCGCGAGGGCGGCGTCTATGTAGCTACCGCAACGTCATCCCGGCGAACACGACGCCGACGACGGACGCGGAGTCGACCGACGCCACCTTTAGACGCGCAGGGGCACTGCTGACGAAAAACTTTCCGGATCCAGTCTGACGCCTGGGGGAGATTCTAAGGTAAGGAATCTATAACTAACTGTTTCTTTCAGATACTGAAGGCAAGGGTACCTTACAAGAAGGCACCAAGTCTGGAGCAGGTATCCTGCCCCTCTCCGCTAAGCCTGTCAGCCTGGTGCTGCAGAGGCCAGGGATGGCAGTGGACCCCACAGGGCCCACTGCCAAGAGGAATCCCCTCATCCTCAGATTATGGACCCCCAGCCTGGTAGTACTAGGGAGGTGGATAACCCTCAGCAATCTAAGGGATCCCTCTTACCCCAAGCAAGTGACATCCCCCAGATGAACAATGTTGGGCAAAGCAAGACCTGGGACAAGACTGCCCCACACCTCCACTGGCCCCACATTGTTACAGACAGGCAGAATCAACCAAAGGCTGTAATCAGCAGAAGGTTAACTCCTAGGGAAAGGTACAGGTCCGTCATAGAGATAAAGGCTTCTGTTGTGGTCAGTGCTCTGAAGAAGGTGAGACCAACCCTGGTGGGACCTCAAATCCCTATTCAGACACAACACAAGCCTCTCTCTTGGCTCAAACAGTTGACAGGTAGACACCTCAAATGTTTTAGGTGGCCCATTTCCCTACAGGGGATGGACTTTTCTGTGGAACACAGACCTGGGAGAGTAACCACGCCAACACACATACAATCTCCAGAAATTTCCACTTTGAAAATGAAGATGCAACTGGGCAAGGTTAGCCTCATCTCCTTATGTTTGGAGAGGGGGAGGGGGGTAGTGTATGAAAGTAGAATCCGCTTTCATGGTTATCCCCACTTTTTGGTTGGTGTCAGTGTGTTTTTGACCTAGTCTGACTGGTATCCTGCTAATCAGGACCCCAGTCACTGTGCTTTCTCCCTAAAGTGACCACGTTAAGTACTTTGGTACCTCCACAACTGGCTACTAGTGTACCCTTATAAGTCCCTAGTATATAATGATACTGAGGTACCCAGGGCATAGGTACACCAGGGGTCTCCCATGGGCTGCAGCATGTATTGTGCCACCCACAGGAGTCCGCTTAAACTGTGACTACAGACCTGCCATGGAAGCCTGTGTGAGTTGGTGCTTGCACATCTCACGACAGATATAAGTTTCCTTATATTTGATGTCACTGCACTTTAAACCAATGAGTCACCCTTATGGCAGGCTCTTTAGTCCTGAGCACAGGGTGTTTCGTTATTAGTGTGAGGGTGCCCCTGCATGAGCAGGACACCCCTACAAACGCCGGAGTTGATTCTACAAGCTTTTGTAAGTTCGGTCAGCCATTTTAGTACATATAGTGAAAATCAGTCATTACGAGATGTCTAACTATATACTGGCTGCACCGAACGCACTCATGTTTGGCATCAAACATGCTGGAATCATACCCCAACACCGATTTCAGTGTTGGAAGTATGATCCCATGTACTGGGGGACTCCCTTGGGGTACCCCTCTGTACTCCCAGTAACAGCCTTTCAGGGTCTAAGAGCAAGCTAGTGATGCTGCCGACCACAGACACGATTCTGCCCTCCTGCTGCTGAGCGGAGCTCGAGCAGGGTGAAGGTAAAACAATAGGTTTCCTGTCACAGAGAGATGTGACCACCTCCCAGACAGACTTAGTGTATAGGGCTGGGGTGGCAACGCTTGCCAGCGCCACCAGACTGCTTTGAAGGGCACATTTGGTGCCCTCCTTGCATTCTCCAGTTTGAGCCACTTGAGGGAGCCCTTGGCTCCCACTCTGATGCCAAACTGGACAAAGGACATGGGAGTATCCTCCCCTCTGTCCAGCCCCTCCTCTGGAAGGGACCCCTGAGTTGTTCCAACCCTTCCCTTATGGCACTTAAGGGTTTACCTGTGGGTGGGTCCTCAGATTCGTCCTGGGACAAGACTCAAGCCTGAATCTACGTCGCTCTTCGACCGTCTGGACACTTGGACTTCGTTGGACTTTAACTGGAACCGAGACTGCACCAAGGAAGACTCCTGCTGCTCCTGTCTCGATGTTCTTCAAGTCTTCTTCGTTGTCTGTGTGTGTGCTTCTTCCAGGTTCTTCAACAGACTTGTGGGTATCAAGGACACCCAAAGTAATCTCACTTGGTGGTGGTTCTGCAACTCCCCGAGACCTGACCTGTCCTCTCTGCAGTTTTGGGGCCAGTATCCCTTGTCGGAACCACTAGTACCAAACCCCTGTGCACTGCATTGACTTGCCATTGCCAAGGCTTGTTAGCTTTGCACTCCAGAGATCTTCAGGCTACAAGAAGCTCCAACCTCCAGCATCTCTTCCCTCCATGATCAGCATCCTCACTGCATCCTCTGCACCGTGTGCCTTCATTTTTAGTGAGCTGCTTGAGGTCCTCTTGCGACTCCTGTGCCTTCGGACTGTGGGACCTCCTGAGGGTCTTCTACTGCTTCAGTGGGCTCCCCTGTTTGCTCAGGGCCTGCTCTGACTCTCCTGCTGTTGGTGAGTCCCTTGGACCTTGCTGGCCCCAACGTTGCTTCTTCTTCGTGTTCCACGCCAGTTGCGGTTACCAAGGCTTGTTGGTGCTCCAGCCAGACACTGACCACCTAGTCAAAGACGTCCGACATGGGACAGCTTGTGTATGGCTCCTGGTCTTCCTCAGCGTCGCCTGGTCCTCACAGCTGCAGTGACAAGATCACCATTGACTCTTCTGAACCTCCCGACATCGGTTTGGATTGTATCTTCATGCCCCCTGGTCACATCAGAGTGGCATAGACTCTGTCCCCTCTGCTTGCAGATTCTTCACTTCCAGAATCCAACCTTGGATTCTACTGGACTCCTTCCTGAACCTCTCCAGAGTCACTTTCTTTTAAGTTTTCCATTGTCGTCTACAGAGGTTTCCGATGTCGCTTCACCCCTAATCACCTGGCTTCCCTGGTGTAAGTAACCTGGTTCCTGGGGCATCCACGGGTGGGGTGGCTCTCCAACATTCCGTCCTCCAATGGAATTCTTCGGGGTCCTCTGGGAACGGTTCTTCTTTTGCAAAACTGCAACCGTGACTTCTCTATTGACTTCCATTGGGCATGCAGCTGTGTTCCCACTCTGCACACAGCCTCCGTGGGGTTCCTGGGTACTTACTTTGGGTGGTTCCTTGTGTCCCCGGCTCCTCTGGTCTTCTGGTCCAAGTTCCGTCCTCCTTTGCCGATCGCATTCCACTTTCTTAGTATATGGTTTGGTCTCCCCTGGCGGGCACGGTATTTTGTGCTACTTATCTGATTGCATTTGAAGTATTTTGGTGTATTATGTTGATATCTCCGGGTAGGAGATATACAGATGTGTTAGTGACTGTTGTGTAATAAATAGAAGTATTTTTATATAAACACTGTGTGGTTCTTTTTCATTTAGCTTACACTATTGATTAAACACATTGAACAAGCTCTATACAACTCCTTCAAGATAAGCCTGAAGGCTGCTTTCCACAGCTACCACTTTGAGAGCTTTCTATGGTTATCAAAGGCCACTAAAATCACCATAAGGGTTGCCTGGATTAGTGCAAGGTGCATCACTTAAATAAGTGTGCACCATATACTAGGCCAGCATCCTACAGTCCTCCTGAGGGTCTTCTCTTGCTTTAGTGGGCTCCCCTGCTTGCTCGGGCCTACTCTGACTCTCCAGCTCTTGGTGAGTCCCATGGACCTTGCTGGTCCCAACGACAGCATCTCTTCATTTTCTATGCCATTTGCGGCTACCATGGCTTGTTGGTGCTCCTGCCAGACATCGACTACCTAGACACCAACACCCGATGCGGGACAGCTCAAGCACAGCTCCTGGTCTTCCTCAGCGTCGCCTGGTCCGCACAGCTGCAGCGACAAGGTCACCTTTGACTCTTCTGAAACTCTTGACATCAGTGGGCATTGCGCCTCTGTGCCTCCTGGTTACCTCCGAGTGGCATAGACTGTGTCCCCTCTGCGTGCAGGTTCTTCACGTCAAGAATCCACCCTTGAATTCCACCGGACTCCTTCACAGTCTTCTCCAGATGCATCTTCTTTGAAGTCTCCCATTGTCGTCTACGGCAGGTTCCGATGTCACTTCACCCCTTTGCACCCGGTTTCCCTGATGAGGGTACCCTGGTTCCTGGTGCATTCACATGTGGGGTGGCTCTCCAACCTTCTGTTCTCCAAAGGGTTTCTTCGGGGTCCTCCTGGAAAGGTACTTTTTCCTTAAAACTGCAACAGCCACTTCTCCATTAACTTCCATTGGGCATGCAGCAGGTTTCCACTCTACACACAGCCTCCGTGGGGTTCCTGGGTACTAACCATGGGTGGTTCCTTGTGTCCCCAGCTGCTCTGAGTCTTCTGGTCCAAGTCCGTTCTCCTTTGCAGTTCGCATTCCACTTTCTTAATATATGGTTTGGTCTCCCCCTGGAGACCAGTGTATATTTGCGCTACTTACCTGATTATTTTGAAATATTCTTGTGATTTGTGTTGTTATCTCCGGGTAGAAGATTTACCAATGAATTAGTGATTGTGTTGTGTAATAAATAGAATTATCTTTATAGAATACTGTGTAGTTCTTTTCTTCTAATCTACACTGACAAATGTGGTAAAACAAGCTGCTTTACACTCCTTCAAGATAAGCCTGAAGGCTGCTCTTCACACCTACCACTTTAAGAGATTTCTATGGTTATCAAAGACCACTAAAATTACCATAAAGGTTGTCTGGATTGGTGCAGGGCACACCACTTAAATAAGTGGGCACAATATACTAAGCTGCCGCCAACACAGGTGAGGCAGATCCTGCCACCAACAGGACGGCCATGATCTGAAAGGAAGAGTCTTGGAGGGCTTGAGGTTGCAGCTGCCAGGGATGGTGGTTGGACCAGACTGTTGGCTACCTGACCTATGAGGCCTGTAGGAACCACAACCTCATCCACGCAGAGGCTGGGAATCTTGGGCAGTTCGCTGGCTGGCATAAGGTTGGCGCGGTTGAAAACCCCTTCCATGGCCACGAAAGGAGCGAAAGGCAGATTGGGGACGTGGGGCAGCCCAGAGGCCCAAAGATTTGGCTGTAGCCCGCGAGTCCTTAAAGCTCTCCAGCGTGGAGTCTGCTTGTCTCTGAAGAGACAGGTGCCATCAAAGGGCATGTCCATGACTGGACAGCCCCCGAAAAGCCAGGTGTTCTCAGCCAGGCGTCTGAGTGCCACCGTTGATTAAACCACTCTGCCCAGAAAGTCAGTCATGTCCAAACCACAGCATTTAGTGAACTTCGCTGTGTCTCCTGTGACTGGTTGAGAGAGAAGGGCCCGGGACTCCTCCAGGATCTGTGGCAGCACTTGAGCAACCATTTCCCACAGCATGTGGTAATAGCAAACCAATAAGCATACGGTGTTCACTGACCGCAATGCAAGGAGGCGGAAAAAACCCTTCTCTTATTCAAGTTATCCAGTCTCTTAGAGTTCTTGTTTGGTTGAGCGGCGGGAAACGCACCATCGGAAGTGGAGGCTTGGACCACCAAGTTCTCCAGCGTAGGGTGTTGAGTGAGCGAGTTTGGGTAGGGTGTTGAGTGAGCGAGTTTGGGTCCCCTGGAACGGGGTGGCGTTGCTGGCTATGGTCCTATTCACAGGAGCACTGTAGTGGTTTTGGAATAGGTCCTCCAAAGGAAGTTGGTGAGGGATTTGTTTAACAGGTGTAGGGGTTCAGATGAAGAGACTCCTGGTTGTAGCACCTCCGTCAAGATGTTAGTCTTGACTGCCACCATGGGCAACTGAAGGTCGAGGACATCAGCTGCGCTCCGCACCACCATTGCATACATAGCTCCCTCCTCTGTAGCCACGGTATGGGGAGAAAGCATGCAAGTACCTGGAGACGAGTCCAGTCTGCTCGCATCACCCAGTTTCTCATTCCAGTCCATATTCAGCTCATACTGGTATTCAAAAGGTTCCAGTGACCCCTCCCATTCGTCCCGAGGCCTAGCCCTTCAGAACAGGGTTCAGGCTCCAACCTAGGATGCAGATGTCCTGTCGGCACCGGAGTCGGTCGACAGGGCTCTGTGCCGTCGGGTATTAGAATGGGGCCGGTGGCGCCAGGAGCGTCGGGGCTTGCGCTGAAGAAGGTCATAACGGGCGCCGGTCCCGATCCATTACTGAACCCATCAGAGCTGCAGGCCTGGAACTAGATAGGGCCACCTCCAACCCCACGGGGCCCAAAGGCGCGCCGGACCTTTTGGGCCACTCAAAAATGAGATGCATGGCCTCATAAAATTCTTTGATTTGAGCAGGGGTCGCTCCAGACCGCAGAAAAAAGAAGAGGCGCAGAGTCAGCCCAGACGCAGATTGCGAAGTACTAGGCCTCGAACGCCAATGTTTCTTCCTTGCGTCAGCCGACGAACACGGAGCCCTACAATTTGGAATGGGACGAAGAGGACTTTGGACTCCTGATCAGTCACGAGATCATGACTTCCGCAGAGTTGCCAGCCGGGCCGCTAGCAGCTTCAGAGAGCACTCCCTCAAAGCATTCAGTGCAATGGCCCAGCAGCCGGAGGACAACTGGGAGTCCTGAGTGCACTCCAAACACCACAAACATACGAGGTGCGGGTCTAACACTGACATGGCACGGTGACAGGCGCCACAGGGTTTAAAACCTGTTTTCCTCAATGACATCCTTGACACACCAGGAGGAAACCTAAAAAAATAACGAGAAAACATCACAAAAATCCCATCAAAAACTGACAGAGGGGTAGCTCTTCTCTTGGATCAGCACTGGCGGACGTGGAAAGAAAAGAACTGACGTCAGCGCGCTGAGGTGGCGCCTATATAAATGATGCAGGCGTCACTTCAGGCACGGACGACGACGCCACGTAGAGGCGACCGGCGCCGCCTACTGGCGCGCAGGGGTACTGCTCACGAAAAATTTTCTGTATTCAGTCAGACATCTGGGGAAATTCAAAGGTAAGGAATCTGCGACCAGATCTCTCTATCAATTATGTAAAAGTGTGTGTAAGTGTGTGTGTATATATATATATATATATATATATATATATATATATAGCGTAACACAAATATTACAAAGATATATTTTAAATTATATTAGTTTTTTTTGTTTAATTTTTTTTAAAATTTACTACTATAAAAAGCACTACCTCAAGTGTCTGTCTAGCAAAATTTTTAACCACACCAGTCTGTGTAACAGTAGGGAAAGTGTTGGACTTCGGAGGCGTAAGATTTATTATTCCCACTCCACACTATGCAACAGTAGGGTAAAGGTTGGACTTTAAAGGGGTTACATTTATTCCCTCTCAAGTCTAAATAACAGTAAGGAAAGCGTAACATTTTGGAGGTATTTTATTTACTATTCCCCCTTCAGTCAGCGTAACAGTAGGAAAAGTATTGGAATTCAGGAGGGGTAAGATTTACTATTCCCACTACAAACAGCAAAACAGTAGGGAAAGTGTTGGACTTTGCAGTAGTTATATTTACTATTCCCACTCCAAACAACGCAGTTTTAGGAAAAGTGTTTGACTTCAGAGAGGTAAGATTTACTATTCCCACTATAGTCTAAGCAACCATAGGTAAACTACTTCACTTCAAACAGATAACTTACTTGAATAACCTTATTAATTATTAAAAAAAAATAAAACTCTTAATATAAACATTGTTAACACACACACACACACATAAGGTAAGTAACTTGTTCTTTAGGCTTTACTATTGTTTGTGTAATTGTTATTAATTTTTTCAAATATGGTTTGTAATTTTTAGTGATTTCGAGTTTTTATTTTAATTGCTAATATTAAATTATATTATTGTAGCGGGTTGTTGGGTTTGCAGGGGGATAGGGTGGGAAGTTATATATAAATAAAATAAAAACAATTACGAAATGTACAAAATTCATAAACAATGTAATAGTTAATTTTCAATTAAAAAATAATAGTTATTTAATTATTACTTAATTAACTTGCCACTCAATACCACTACAAACCTGGCAACCAACACCTAAAATATAAATAAAATAAATAAGTATATAACAATTTACATAATTGATAATCAATTACATAATTAACTAACAAATAATAATTAACTTAATGTTTACTTAATTAACTTTCCACCCTTTAACCCTACAAACCAAGCAGGCCACACCTAAAATATAACTGAAATATATAATTATTAGACAAATTACGTAATTATTCAATTAAATATGTTATTATACATTAATAAATAATACTTTTTAATTATTACTAAATTAACTTTCCACCCTACAAACGTAGAAAACCAGCACCCAAAATGTAAGTAAAATAAATCAGTATTACATAATGTACATAGTTAATATAAAATCACATACTTAAAAAATATCAATTAATTAATCATTAATACTTAATTAACTTCCCACCTTATCCCCCTGCAAACCCAACAACCCGCTACAATAATATAATTTAATATTAGCAATTAAAATAAAAACTCGAAATCACTAAAAATTACAAACCATATTTGAAAAAATTAATAACAATTACACAAACAATAGTAAAGCCTAAAGAACAAGTTACTTACCTTCGGTAATGCTTTTTCTGGTAGATACAGTATCTGCCTGGGGATTCCTCACCTTATGAATTGCCCCATGTGCAGCATTCCACGGAAACTCTTCTCCAGAGCCCTCCCACGTCGACGAGGACGTCACAATAGAACGGCTCCGTCACGTGACATCATCGGAGCCATAAGAAGCCCTCGTCGGCGTGCTGACGTCAGTTCCACCCATTTTTTCAGTGCCTTTTATGTGAACAGGTGAACCGACATTTACACAAGTACACACAGTATACAAAATCAAGAAAGAAACTGTAAATTCTAAACATAAGACATTTCCTAGTGACAAATATTACAATATCTCAAATATTTCAAAATAAAATACATGAATCACATGTCAATTATTTTTCGGTATAAACAGGCAGGCAACGGGGAGGCGGGTGGGTCAGTGAGGAATCCACAGGCAGATACTGTATCCACCAGAAAAAGCGTTACCAAAGGAAAGTAACTTGTTCTTCTGATGGATACATCTGCCTGTGGATTCCTCACCTTTTGAATTGAATCTCCAAGCAGTCCCACTCTCTGAGGAGGGTGCCTGCCTACCTATACCAGAAAATCTTGCAGCACAGAAGGACTTTACCTCTGAATCTAAGCAATAATGCTTCGCGAAAGTATGGAGAGAGGCCCAAGTTACCACCTTCCAGATGTCTACGAAAGGGACACCTCTAGCTAAAGCCGAATAAAAAGACTTCGCTCTGGTGGAATGAGCTCGAATCCCTTCAGGAGGCTCCTACTTGGCCAAGGCGCAGCAGATCTTGATGCAGAGGATGATCCACCTGGAGAGCATTCTCTTGTGGACAGCCCTGCCCTTCATCTTGCCCACATATCCAATGAAGAGTTGGTCGTCCAACCTGAAGTCATTTGTCCTGTCCAGGTAGAAGCTGACCGCCTTCTTAGGGTCCAGGCGGTGAAGTCTCTCTTCCTCCTTAGACGGGTGAGGGGGAAGATAGAAAGTGGGTAAAGTAATAGATTGCCCTAGGTGGAAGGGAGTGACCACCTTAGGCAGGAAAGCAGCTCTGGTCCCAAGAACCATCTTATCTGCATGAATTGAGGTAAATGGGGGCTTAGAGCTAAGGACCTGCCGCTCACTAACCCTCATGGCAGAAGCAATTGCAATCAGAAATATTGTTTTAAATGCTAGATATCTCAATGGACAGCTACACATGGGTTCAAAGGGAGACCCCATCAAGAAAGTAAGGACTAAATTCAAATCCCACTGAGGCATTATAAATGGAGAGGGAGGAAACCTATTAATGAGACCCTAAATGAATCTCATGACTATGGGAGATTTAAATAAAGAGGGTTGGTCTGGTAAGCAGAGAAAAGCCGACAAGGCAGACAAGTAGCCTTTAACTGTTGCTACTGCACGACCCTGTTGTGCTAGGGAAAGAGAGAATATCATACGAATGGGCTCGTAAGGGATCAATCGATCTCTCTCCACACCATTTCACAAACCTGGTCCACCTACCGGAATAAACAGACTTGGTGGAGTGTCTTCTGGCTGATAAAATAACATCCACCACGTCCGAGTGAGAGAGAGAAAGAGCTCAGGTTGCCCCGTTCAATCTCCAGGGATGAAGGTGTGGGCTCTGGAGGTAGGGGTGTAGAACCTGCCCCTGCGACTGCGAGAGGAGGTCTGCCCTGAGAGGGAGACGGAGCGGAGGGTGCGATGAGAGGTTAAGGAGGTCTATGTACCACAACCTTCTTGCCCAGTCCGGGGCGTCAATATGATTTGGGCCCGGTCTTGGCGAATCTTCGTCAGAACTCGAAGAATCAAGGGTATGGGAGGAAACACGTAAAGAAGCTGTGAGCCCCAATCTAACTGAAACGCGTCCCCCAACGCTCCCCGCATTGGATACAGGAGACTGCAGAACGATGGGCAGTGCACGTTCTCGTGAGTGGCAAACAGATCCAACCAAGGGATGCCCCACATCCTGAAAAGGTGATGGACCACCTCCGGATGGAGACGCCACTCGTGATCGGCTGAGTACTGCCGACTGAGACTGTCCGCACGCACATTTAGCACTCCGGCCAGATGATTCGCAATCACACAAATCTGATGGTCTTGAAGCCAGGACCAGAGTCGCAGAGCCGCTCTGCAGAGACGATACGGCCCTACTTCTCCCTGTTTCTTTATGTACTAGATCGCGGTAGTGTTGTCCGTCAGGACCTGAACCGACTTACCGCGAAGGGAGGAAAGTAATGCCTTGAGACCCAAACGTATTTCCTCTGTTGGCTAAAGGCCTTTGACCTCCAGATCCCCCAGATAAGCTCCCTACCGTAGAGTGGAGGCATCCGTTATCACCGTGGCCACCGGAGAAGGAGTTTGAAACAGCTTCCCTTGAGACAGGTTGTCCGAAACACTCCACGATAACAGCTCCGCTGCAGTGTCTCTGGAGATTCTGACCACCTCCTTGGGTTCTCCGTTGTGTTGAAACCACTGCCTGCGGGGGCCCCACTGGAGTGCCCTCATGTGCCAGCATGCATGGTTGACCAACAGTATGCAGGAAGCGAACAGACCGAGCAGGCATAAGACCTTCAGGACCGGAACAGCCGCTCCATCTTGAAAAATTGGAATTGAAGCCTAGATGTCTAGAATCCTCTGAGGATGGGTGAGGGGGAGGATAGAAAGTAGGTAAAGTGTTAGATTGGCCTAGGTGGAAGGGAGTGACCACCTTAGGCAGGAAAGCAGCTCTGGTCCGAAGAACCATCTTATCCGCATGAAATGAGGTAAATGGGGGCTTGAAGCTAAGAGCCTGCAGCTCACTAAACCTCCTAGAGGAAGTGATTGCAATCAGCAATATTGTCTTAAACATTAGGAATCTCAATGGACAACTATGCACTGAGGCTTGATAAAGGGAGTGGGAAGAAACCTATTAGTGAGACCCTTAAATGAATCTCATGACTATGGGAGATTTAAATAAAGAGGGTTGGTCTGGTAAGCAGAGAAAAGCTGACAAGGCAGAAAGGTAGCCTTTAACCGTAGCCACTGCACAACCCTGCTGTGTTAGGGAAAGGGAGAAACTGAGAATATCAGATAAATGGGCTCGTAATGGATCAACCGAACTCTCTCCACACCATTTTACAACCTAGCCCACCTACCGGAATAGACAGTTCTGGTGGAGTGTCTTCTGGCCGATAAAATAACATCCACCACATCCGGCGGGAGAGAGAAAGAGTTCAGTTGCCCCTTTAAATCTCCAGTCATGAAGGTGCAGGCTCTGGCGGTGGGGGTGTAGAATCTGCCCCTGCGACTGCGAGCGGAGGTCTGCCCTGAGAGGGGGACTGAGCGGAGGGTGCGATGAGAGGTAAAGGAGGTCTGTGTACCACACCCTTCTTGGCCAATCGGGTGCGATCAATATGACTTGGGCCCGGTCTTGGCGAATCTTCCTCGGAACCCAGGTAATCAAGCATATGGGAGGAAACGCATAAAGAAGCTGTGAGCCCCAATCTAACTGAAACGCGCCCCCCCCAACGCTCCCCGCATTGGATACTGGAGACTGCAGAACGACAGGCAGTGTGCGTTCTCATGAGTGGCAAACAGGTCCAACCGAGGAAACCCCCACATCCTGAAAATGTGATGGACCACCTCTGGATAGAGATGCACTCATGATTGGCCGAGTACTGCCGACTGAGACTGTCCGCACGCACATTCAGCACTCCGGCCAGATGATTCGCAATCACGCAAATCTGATGGTCCTGAGCCCAGGACCAGAGTTGCAGAGCCTCTCTGCAGAGACGATAAGACCCTACTCCTCCCTGTTTGTTGATGTACCACTTCGCAGTAGTGTTGTCCGTCAGGACCTGAATCCACTTACCACAAAGGGAGGGAAGAAAGGCCTTGAGAGCCAAACGTATCGCCCACAATTCCAGAAGATGGATGTGAAACAATCTTTCCTCTGGAGATCAAAGGCCTTTGGCCTCTAGATCCCCCAGATGAGCACCCCACCCTAGAGTGGAGGCATCCGTTATCACTATGACCACCGGAGAAGGAGGTTGAAACGGTTTCTCTTAAGACAGGTTGTCCGAAACACTCCACTATAACAGCTCTGCTGCAGTGTCTCTGGAGATTCTGACCACCTCCTTGAGATCTCCGTTGTGGTGAAAACACTGCCTGCGGAGGCACCACTGGAGGGCCCTCATGTGCCAGCGTATATAGTTGACCAACAGTATGCAGAAAGCAAACAGACCGAGCAGGCGCAAGACCTTCAGGACTGGAACAACCACTCCATTCTGAAAGATTGGAATCATAGCCTGGATGTCTTGAATCCTCTGTAAAGGCGAGACTCACAGTAGTGTCCAGTACTGCCCCTATGAACAGGTTGCGCTGAGAGGGCACCAGGTGAGATTTGGGTACGTTTATCGAAAAACCCAAGTCGAACAACAGACGTGTTGTCACCTGCAAATGATGCAACACCATCTCCGGCGACTTTGCTTTCAGCAGCCAGTCATCCAGATAGGGAAAAATATGAATCAGCAAGCTCCTGAGATGTGCTGCTACCACCGCCATCACCTTTGTGAAGACGCGTAGTGCGGAAGTAAGACCAAACGGAAGGACCGCAAACTGATAATGCTGAGATCCCACCGAAAAACGGAGATACTGCTGATGTAACTTCCAGATGGGTATGTGAAAATAGGCATACGGCAAATCGATCGACACCATCCAGTCTTCCTGCTGCAGCACAAGAAGAACCTGAGCCAGGGTCAACATCTTGAAATTCTCCTGCCTGAGGAAAAAATTCAAGACCCTGAGGTCTGGGATCAGCCTCAATCGAGCATCCTTTTTGGGAATCAGGAAGCACCGTAAGTAGCATCCCTGCCACCTTTCCTGCTCCGGAACAACCTCTACCGCACCTTTCTGCAGCAAAGATATAACCTCCTGCTGTAGAAGCAACAGGTGCTCCTCTGAGCACCAACCATGGCGAGGCGGGGAAGGAGGGAAAAACTCCCGGAAGGGAAGGGCATACCCATTTTCTATGACATCCAAAACCCAGAGTTCTGAATTAACAGATCTCCAATTTCATAGAAAATGGGACACCCGACCACCCACAGGACCAACATGCTCTAGGATGGAGGATCTAGAGCTGCTTCCCTGTGGTACCAGTTGAAGGGACGGGGGAAGAGGAGGTGGAGACTTGCTGCCGAGCAGACGACCTCTACCTTTTCCTCTGTACGACCTATACAGAGGGTTCGCCTGTTGCTGCTGCTACTGCTGTTCAGGCCGAAAGGAAGGAGTCCTGCCAAACCCTCGAAATCTGCGGTACTCAAAACCTCTGGGCTGAGACTGAAGACCCAACGATCTCGCTGTGGCTCTTCAAAGCGCTGTAGCGCCGAGTCTGCTTTGGTACCAAAAACACTAGAGTCATCAAAGGGCAAGTCCAATAGGGTGGTCTGGACATCAGATGAAAACCCAGACCCCCTTAGCCAGGTGTGCCTCCTGGTTGCTACCGAGGAACCCATAACTTTGGCAACAGAGTCGCAGTATCAAGCCCTGACTGAATGACCTGATGGGCCGCAGCTTGTGTGTCCGATAGAACCTCCGCGAAATGGCACGGAATATCCTCCAGAAGCTTGGGGAGCACCTCCTTTGCCGAATCCATCAGAGCGTGGATATAGCGACCCAGCAGGCATGTTGCATTTGTGGATTTCAGAGCAATACTGGCCGAAAAAAACACCTTTTTAGCAGATTGCTCCATCCTCTTGGATTCTCTATCTCCAGCCGTGGATGGGAAAGAGGCAGTAGACTGCTTAGTAAAGCATGATTCCTGGACTACTAAGCTTTGAGGAGATGGGTGTGTGAAAAGAAAAGCAGGATCTCCAGGAGCCACTTTATATCTCCTTGCAACTGTTCTGGACACTGCAGGGGCAGACATTGGCTTCTGCCACACCTCTAAAATGGGCTCAGTCAAAGCCTCATTAAATGGAAGCAGAGGTTCCGATGCAGAAGAAGGAGAATGAAGCACTCCTGTTAAAATATTCGACTTTATCTCTGCAAAAGGTAACGGCAAGTCCAGCAGATCAGCTGCCTTCCTTATTATAGAATGGTAAGAGGAAACCTCCTGCGATGGTAGACCTTTCGGTGAAGAGCGCTCCCACTCAGATGAGATGTGTCCAAACCACTAGCCTCCTGCAGCCCATCAAATTCCTGCATTGGGTCAACAATTTCACCCTCCTCATCCTCTTCCTGCTGCTCCTAAGATTCTTCCTCCTCCAGCAGCATCTGTGCCTCCATTCTGGATCTCATCCTAGGGACCGTCGTCGGCAATGCCAGATGCAGTGCTGGTGACTTCCGGACCGGTGTTGATGGAGGCTCCACAGGATTAGTTGAAGGCGCCGGGCGAGGCCAAATTGGAGCCAGACGGCGCCGGAGAAGACCCATCCAAGTGCATTCTTCCCTCCAGGGATTGCACCGGAGTCGAGAACCTTGGCATCGGGAGAGGTCAACTTCCCGGGGTGACTGGAATGAATGGTGCCTAAGCAAAATGTGGTGGCACACCTCCAAGGTTGTATGAAAGTGGTCCCATGGGGACAACTGGCGCACCAGCAGGGTTAGCCGCTCTGGCAAAAATGCCCCACATCGCATTCAAGAAATGCGAAGGATCCGTACCTGGAGCCGGAAAGGGTGGATCCGGTACCGCTGGTTCAGAGACCGCTCAAGGAGGCAGTCTGATTGGCTCCAGTTGCGGCGCCGGAGACACTGGAGCCGGGGGTGGAGTGGCCGAAGGCGAATGCGTCGCTTCTCTGGGCGCCGGTGAGACTCTCGGAGCCGGAGAGTGTGCCGAAGTCACCAGAGGCGAAGGGGAAGGTGAGACTTCATCTTTGCGGTGACGTCCGAGTACCGGGGACCCCGACTTTGGCGTTTCAACCTTCGACTACCGACGTCTGGATCCATGGCACCGCTTCTTCTTGTGCTGCCTCGACGACTTCGAGGTATGCGGAGTGGGCGACTTGGACCTGGATCTCGTCCTCCTCCGGCCCCTTTTCTGTTTCTTCGCCCTGGCCATAAACAGCTTGGCCTCCCTCTCTTTCAAGGCCTTCGGATTCATGCGCCTGCATGACGAACACCCCTCGACGTCGTGGTCCGCAAGAGGCACCATAAACAATCGTCATGGGGGTCAGTGATAGACATATGACTCCCACATTCCCTGCAAGGCTTAAAACCGGACTTCTTCTGGGTAGCCATGACACTGCTACAATTTCAGGAAGAACCTGAAACAATGGAACACCAGAAATGGAGAGCCCTGGGAAAAAAACGCTACGTGTCCATGGCGCGGAAAAAAAGGGAACTGACGTCAGCAAGCTGACGAGGTCTTCTTATGGCTCCGATGGCGTCACGCGGAGTCACGTGCGGAGCCGTTCCATTGTGACGTCCTCGTCAACATGGGAGGGCTATGGAGAAAGGTTTCCGTGGAATGCTGAGCAAGGGGTTATTCAAAAAGTGAGGAATCCACAGGCAGATGTATCCATCAGAAATTAATATATGAACTATAACACATTAAAATAATTGAAAAACAATATTTTTTACAACTATATTATTGAAAACGATATTAACAACGATATTCTTAATAACGATAATACTTACCTGAAAAAAACAATATTATTGAAAACAATATTTCTGCACCACAATATTTTTTTATTACAATATTTGTTTCCAATATTTCAGTCTACTGATATTTACAACTTGATATTTTGTCCAAATAACAAAAATACATTACAACCGGTGGTTTAATCAATGAGGTCTGGTCTGTTAACCACAAAAAAGCTGAAAGATCCCTTAACTGTGAGAAAAGCAAAGCTCTGCCGGGCAAAATTCACAGCAAACAACAGAATGTCAGGTAAATTAGCCTGCAGGGGTCATTCTGGCATAAACCATAAATCTGTCCCAACGACAGTGGTATACAGTTTTTGTCAAAGGACGCCAGGCTCCCAAGATGACATCAACCATCTCCCGAAGTAAGTCAAAGGTGATCAGCTGTCGCTGCTCAACCTCCATGCATGAAGGTGAAGATTATGAAAGCCTGGTTGTAACACCCGCCCCTTTGCTGCAACAGCAGGTCCTCCTGGAGGGCAGCCTGATTGGAGGACAGATGCTCAAGCCTAGGAGTACTTGATACTATACTCTCCGTGCTGAGTCTGTGGCCATTAGGATGACTTGGGCCTGGTCAGCCCTGATCTTTATCAGAATTCAAGGCAGAAGAGATAGCAGCTGGAAAGCATACATAGTCCCGAATTCCTCAGAAACTTCAACGTGCAGAACTGCCAACATTGAGCATTCTATGCAGTGGCGAATAGATGGTGCGAAGGTGCTCCCCATGCATGGAAGAGACCTTTTACTACCTCAGGGTTTAACTGTTACTCGTGATCCGCAAGGCGTCGACGGCTGAGCTTGTTTACCCTGGCATTCAATGATCCTACCAGGTGATTTACCACCAGGAAAATCCCTTGATGGTCTAGCTATTTCCAGAGGTGTAGTGCCTCTTTACGCAGCAGCCGAGACCCCACACCGCCCTGCCTCATGCAGTACCACATGGCCGTGGTGTTGTCTGTAAGCACCGTTATCAGCCTCCTTTAGATGCACAAAAGGAAGGCTTTCAACGGCAAGCGGATAGCCCACAGCTACAAGAGGTTGATATGGGTTCGAGACTCCGCCGGAGACCAGAGGCCTGTGATAATCAACTCATCTAGATGGCCGCCTAACACAGAGGGGAAGCATTGGTCACCACTGAAAACTCTGGGTGAGGTAGAGACCCAATCTTGGTCCAGCAAGCACCACTGTAGAACTTTCACAGTCTCCTACGAGTTCAGGATGTGGTCGTAGAGGATCTGTTGATGTTGGTCCCACTGAGACTTCAGATCCCATTGCAGAACCTGTACGGGCCACCTGGCGTGCTTGACCAGCAGGAGGCCATCAATACAAGTAACCTCAGAGTAGACCTCACTGAAATCTAGGACAGAGGCTGAAAGATCGGGATGATAGCCTGAGCAAGGTCTGGCTCAAGTCCTCAAAAGGATATCCTTCAGGGGTGGCTCCTCCTAAAGGACAGAGGAGCATCGCCCGCCTTCTGCGAGCACAGCAGGCAAACACAAATAAATAAAATGGCACGCCAATGCCATTTATTTTGCCACTGCTTGAGCTGTGTAAAGCGCAAGGGTGGGGACGGGGCTGAATCCTGCGATTGCAGGATGACTGCTGCCTCTGCCAGTGCGCATGTCGGATTGCCCGGCTGTCTTGAGACTGCCAGCCCGACATGCGTACTGTAGATTCAGCAATCTAAGGGCTGTAGAACAGCCTGGGGATTGATGGCACAGGCCACAGCCTCAAAATGAACACTGGGTTAGCTTGCTCCAACCAATCCTGGAGCTGCTCTTGTGCTGAAAACAGGATTGGTAGGATTTGAGTTCCACTGGGCAGGAAGGAAGTCCTTCTCTTTCCTGCTTGTGGACACAAGAATTGCCAGGAGAGAAGTTCTGCACCGGGTGGGAGCCGAGTTTATGGTGAGTTGTGTGCCATCAGCCTCACCATATTTTGTTATTGCTAGCCACCACTGCAATTCTTTTAAGTGCCTGATTGAAGAGCAAGTGGAGCTCAGTAGTGGTTTGCCCTGGTTAGAGAACTTCTGTCAAGACACTGGATTTGACCTTTAAGGTGGGGAGCTGAGGGTCAAAAATTTTGACAGCCCTACGTATGACCATTGCTTAAGAAGTGCTCTCTTTACATACAGGACCAAGGGGTGAGAGGAATCACGACTCAGAGGAAGTGTTAAGGTCATTGGCTTTTTGAAGGTCACCACGTCAATTTTCTTTGTTGTATAGTAGCCCTATTGCATCAACCACATCATAATCAACAGCAACAAAAATGGTGGGAAGGAGCATCATTGCAGCGCTACCTGCCCATTCAGGGAGTATTATAGCGTTATGCACAAGTCGTGATAAATGAATTGTAGTAATGACGTAATTGTGATTCTTAATATTAGAAATTGCACATATGAGGAAATTTGTGGACATAAAAACTACGTATGCCCATCCATGGCGAAATATCACGTATTACATAGTTGTAAGTCAATGCGGTGCATAACTAGTATAAAATGGTTCTCGATTTTATTGCTTCTATTAATCATCAATGTTTACTCTGTGAGGATAAATGTCAAACAGAGATATGATAAAATGGCCGACACATTAATCATGGTTTGGCGTATAGCTTGATTTGTAGTCTGTCATTACTTTCTATGATAAGACGGCTGCCACATGAACTTTGTTTTTGCACGATATAATGTAACCGACCAAATGGTCCAACTGACATTGAGGAAGCCCAAGAGGCTGAAACACGTTTGCCGTTTTTTATTTGCAAGCTAAGAAAAAATTATTCTACAGCTTTTGAGTGCACGACGTCTCCTTTGGATTTGCGAATATTACCCGAGACCGTCCTCGTGACACCCACTACGAGGCAAGCGGTGGCCTTGGCGGAAAAGTGAAACATATATATATATATACACACACATACTTATACAAGCACACACACTCATCATAAAAGGTGTACCCAGTTACCTATATTCAAATGTTCACATGAGAAGTACGAGGCATAAATGTTATGGGAAGTAGCCCTGTTATGTTTGTATAAGATCAGTGCGTACTACAGAAAATGTGACTGCCACAGTGACGTGCATGTGCCTGGGCAGTGAAGTGATTACTGTACTGTGCACATGGTTTGCATCTGGATATTATCATAAGATGCAGCATTTACAGACGTAAGAGTACTTAGGTTTCCAGGAATACTAATATTGCACGTATCACAAACAGTGAAATAACCGGTATAATTCACAAAGCAGTAGATAGATAAATTGTCTCTCAAAATTGTTCCAGCGGTTAGAACACAGGTCTTGACATTCACCCAGTGATTATGAAAGTGAAGACTGTGGAAGAAATGGAGAAATTCATTACAAGTAATGTGTCATTTTCAAAGAGCAGCATAAATTTAGGTACTGAGCAAATAGTAACTTGGTGCATTCTATTTTTCAGAAAAAGGTTACTCCTGGTGACGAGCAAACTTTGTAAATTAAGAACAGCTCAAATTTAGCTGGATTAAACAAAGTAGGAAAGACAACAGAAAGAATGTTTTATGCAAGTTAATATTTTGGCACCAAACTATTAGACTCTTTATTTGCTAAAGTCTCACTTACACCAGTTTGCAAACAAAAAAAATGTAAATCACCTTATTAATTTTCTTTTGCAATTCTTCTATCCGCACTGCTCGTTCAGCCACTCCTCCTCTAAGCATTTCAATCTGAGATTCATAATTTGCCAATTCACTTTCTAGCTTAGATCTTTCCTATATTAATAGGGTTGGGGAAACATATTTAAATTAATATGGATTTCAGGTTAGAGTTCTGAAGCAGTACAGAATTATTTTTTTATTCAGCAAAGAACCTATGAAACTAAAAAATGATGTTATGAAGAAAAATACAAGTTAAATAAAAAAAAGTAGGGGAGTAATGCCTGTGCGAAACGTTATGTCCCTCTTCCCCAAACCCTGAATAAATGCAATGATATTTGTTACTCCAGTTTAAATCTTAATACTCAACTTGGCCAATGTTTTTCTTCTGTCTCTGCCAATCGATACAATGTCGGGAAACTAAAGATAGGCCTCACAAGACTGCAGCTTACGACGCATGCCCAGACTGACACGCTGCAGTGGGTACCAGATGAATCACCTTTCTGCATCCTCCTCAAGCCTGAGTCTGACCAGAGGGAAGCAACTAGTGAAGGAAGGTACAGAAGATGGTGTTTCGTGTTTGGGACCTTTCCCCCCAAAAATGGAGGAATAAATCATTCAACACACACTATTTCAGCAAACAAACATGAAAAAATAATGCACCGGTAGTCTTGTGCCAACAAAATACCTTGTAAATAATCAACGGTTGCCTTCTAAACAGGATACATGGAATTACAGATGGGTAGCTGTGAATAACTGGGATGTATTTCCTCAAGGAACAATTGTCCATCTACTGTCCTACCAACCCTTGCCCAAATGTAAATAAATGCGTTTGGCCTTGATTATGAGTTAGGCATAGTGGTAATTACATACCAATAGTGAATGAAAAGGGGGATCCACCCCCTCAGCATGGAATAACACCTGGTGGCCCTTCGTCCTCAGCAGCCCCCGACTCCCACGGACCACGCACCGAACCTCGGCATCATACTCGACTCCTCCCTCACCATGACCCGACAGATCAACGCCTGTCTCCTCCTCGTGCTTCAACACCCTCCGCATCCTTCGCAAGACTTTCAAGTGGATCCCCCCCCGAATCCAGAAAGACCGTCACCCACGCACCCATAACCAGCAGACTGGACTATGGAAACGCCCTCTACGCCGGTATCAACAAATACCTGCTCCGGTAACTCCAGACCATGGAGAAGTGTGGTGCAGCAGCCAGGGCAGCTGACTTCGGACCACAGGGTTCACGGTTCGATCCCCGGCTCCGGCGGCAGCTCAGCACCATGTGACTCTGGGCAATAGCTCACTTAATTTCCACGACAGCCCCCAGCGCCTTGAGACCTGTAAGGGTGAGTAGTTCGCGCTGTACAAATACGGATTTAGATTTTTACCATCCAGAACACCGCTGCTAGGCTCGTCCTCGGCATCCCACAACAGGAACACACTCCCGCTCGACATCAGACATTCCCCCACTCTGCACACCTTCAGGAAAAGCCTCAAGACCTGGCTCTTCGCCTGACTCGGAGCTGTACGACCTCCCCTCACCAGCGCCTTGAGACCCTCATGGGTGAGTAGCGCGCTTCACAAATCCCTGAATGATTCATTGATGAGTTAAAAACTGAAAGCCATAATTATTACATGAGCTAAATGCACAAGTTACTAACTTGTGTAACGATATATCTGTAAGAGACAGTAGTTAGTGATAGATTCCTTACCTTAGAATATCCCCAGGCGTCAGGCTGGATCCGGAAAGTTTTGCGTAGCAGTACCCTTGCGCGTCGGTAGGCGGCGTCGTGCGGCTCCGCGTCCGTCGTCGGCGTCGTGATCGCCGGGATGACGTCGCGGGCAGTACTTAGACGCCGCCCCTGCGCGCTGACGTCAGTTCTGTACACGACTTTCCGCGCCAGGAACGCAGAGCCATGCAAGAAGCTGACACAGGTGTCTGAAAAATACTAGGGCCCTGAAAAGGATGTCCTTAACCCTAGAAATCAGTTCGCAGAACGGGGAGGATGGGTGGGGCGGTAAGGAATCTATCACTAACTACTGTCTCTTACAGATATATCGTTACACAAGTTAGTAACTTGTGCATCTGAAAGAGACACGTTAGTGATAGATTCCTTACCTTAGAATAGATACCCCAGCAATACCAACCCCGGTGGTGGGTCTGCGAACAAAGATCAGACAAGGAAGTCCTGGAGGACAGAACGGCCAAAGAAGCCGTCCCTCCGGACCTGACTGTCAAGGCAGTAATGCTTAGTAAACGTGTGCAGCGAGGCCCACGTAGCTGCCTGACAGATAACCGGCAGCGGAACACCGCGGCCCAAGGCCGTGGTAGCAGCCGTTGCCCTGGTGGAATGGGCACGCAGCCCAACAGGAGGCTCCTTCTTAGCCAAAGAATAGCAGGTCTTGATGCACAAGGTAACCAGCGGGAGATGGTCCTCTTGTGCACCGCCCGACCTTTTTTGGCGCCCACGTAGCCAACAAAGAGCTGGTCATCCACCCGGAAGTGTTTTGTGCGGTCGATATAGAAGGAGAGCGCACGTTTTGGGTCCAGACGGTGGAGCCTCTCTTCCTCTCTGGAAGGATGCGGAGGCGGAAAGAAGGTGGGCAAAGTGATGGTCTGCCCAATGTGGAAAGCAGTAACCACCTTTGGCAAGAAGGACGGACGCGTCCGAAGAACAACCTTGTCTGGATGAACAGACAGAAAGGGAGGTTTGCAAGAAAGAGCCTGGAGCTCACTCACCCGCCGAGCGGAGGTGATGGCCACCAGAAAGGCTGCCTTTAGAGTCAGAAGACGAAGAGGACAGTTATGCAGAGGCTCAAAGGGAGCGCACATTAAAAAGGTAAGAACCAAGTTCAAGTCCCACTGAGGCATTACAAACGGAACAGGAGGGAAGAGGTGAGTAATGCCTTTTAAGAACCTGTTAACAACAGGGGACTTGAAAAGGGAGGGCTGATCAGGGAGCCTGAGGAAGGCCGAGATAGCACAAAGATAACCCTTGATGGTACCCAGGGCAGAACCCTGTTGGGCCAGAGAGAGAAGGAACAGAAGGACCTCAGAAAGAGGGGCAGAAAGGGGATCCACAGCCTTTGCTGTGCACCATGCCACAAATTTGTTCCACCTGCAGGCGTATACCACCTTAGTGGAGGGACGCCTGGCTGCCAGAATCACATCACAAACTTCGGGAGGCAAGTCGAAAGGAATCAACTGCCGCCGCTCAATCTCCACGCAAGCAGGTGTAGACTGGACAGGTTCGGGTGGAGGACCGTCCCCTGCTGCTGCGACAGAAGATCCTCCCGAAGAGGCAGACGGATCGGGGGATCTATGCTCATATTGAGTAGCTCGGGATACCAAACTCTTCGAGCCCAGTCCGGAGCCACAAGAATGACTTGGGCCCGGTCGTGCCGAATCTTCTTCAACACTCTGGGTAGAAGTGGTATAGGCGGAAAGGCGTACAACAGACCGCAACTCCACTCGCGACGAAGCGTCGCCGAGCGAGTGCCGCCTTGGAAATTCCAACGCGCAGTACTGATGACATTGCGCGTTCTCTTCGGTGGCGAATAGATCTAACCAAGGCTCTCCCCACTGTAGAAAGAGTCCTTGCGCCACTTCCGAGTGAAGACGCCATTCGTGATCCATCATGCACCTGCGGCTGAGGTTCGTCCGCCCTGGCGTTCAGAGAACCTGCCAGGTGTTGAACCATCAGGAACATGCCCTGATGTTCCAGCCATGTCCAGAGGCGCAGAGCCTCCTGACAAAGGGTCCAAGACCCCACCCCGCCCTGTTTGTTGCAGTACCACATGGCGGTGGTGTTGTCTGTGAACACCTGCACTACCTTCCCTTTGACAGAGGGAAGGAATGCCTTGAGTGCAAGCCGGATCGCCCGGAGCTCCAGAAGGTTGATATGGAGCCGGGACTCCGCCGGAGACCAGAGGCCTCTGATCTCCGCCTCTCCCAAGTGACCGCCCCATCCCAGAAGGGACGCGTCCGTCACAACTGTATGCTCTGGCTGGGGAAGGGAGAGGGATCTGCCCATGACCCATTGCCGGTTCGAGAGCCACCACTGCAACTGCGTTGCAGTCCCCTCCGAGATCTGGACGTGATCGGACAGGTTGCCCTGGTGCTGCGCCCACTGGAACTTCAGGTCCCACTGCAGAGCCCGCATATGCCATCTGGCATGATTGACCAGCAGGATGCAGGAGGCCATGAGGCCCAGCAGCCTCAGGGTCATCCGTACCGAAACCCAGGATAAAGGCTGAAAGATCGGAATCATAGCCTGAATATCCCGGACTCGCCGTTCGGGAGGATAGGCCCGAAACTGCGTCGTGTCCAGAACTGCTCCGATGAAAAGGAGCTGTGGAGAAGGAATCAGATGCGACTTCGGCACATTGATGGAGAACCCCAGCGAGTGCAGGAGTTCGGCCGTAGTCTGGAGGTGGGAGACGACTGCCTGGGACGAGCCCGCCTTCAGCAGCCAGTCGTCGAGGTAGGGGAAGACTGAAACCCCTGCCCGGCGCAGATGAGCTGCGACCACCGCCATCACTTTCGTGAACACCCGAGGGGCACTGGTAAGGCCAAAGGGGAGCACGGTGAACTGAAAATGCTCGAGGCCTACCGTGAACCGAAGGTAACGCCGGTGGGCCGGCAGGACGAGGATGTGGAAATAGGCGTCCTGCAAGTCCAACGCTACCAACCAGTCTCCGGGGTCGAGGGCAGTCAAGACCTGAGCTAGGGTGAGCATCTTGAACTTCTCCTTCCGGAGGAAGCGATTGACGTTCCGGAGGTCCAAGATAGGACGCATGTCCTCCTTGTCCTTTTTGGGCACCAGAAAGTAGTGGGAGTAGCAACCACGCCCTACTTCTGGGGTCGGAACATGCTCGATGGCCCTCTTGGTCAAGAGGGCCGTGACTTCCTTCTGTAGAAGCACCAAGTGATCCCCTGACATGCGGTGGAGTTGAGGTGGCATGGCTGGGGGGTGGTCTCGAAGGGGAGGGAGTAGCCCCTTCGGACAATGTCCAAGACCCACCTGTCCGAGGTGATGGTGCGCCAGTGGGGAAGGTGATGGCGGACCCTGCCCCCTACTGGGCGTGCCGTGCACCTGAAAGGAGGGACTAGGAGGGCTTGGAGGCCGCGGACGGGTTGGAGGTGGTGGCCTGACCCGCACGCTGGTTGCCCGATCCGCCACGGCGGAATCCACGTCCTCGGCCACGCGAAGACGCCTGCTGCGCGGGCCGGTGGCTGGGCTGCTGACGTGAAGGGGCGCCCCTACCGTGGCCACGATAGGGGCGAAAAGCAGAAGGCAGCGGAGGGCGTGTAGCAGAAAGGCCCAGGGACTTGGCAGTAGCCCGTGAGTCCTTAAAGCGCTCCAACGCATGGTCTGCTTTGGACCCAAAAAGACCGACTCCATCAAAGGGCATGTCCATGAGAGTATTCTGGACATCCCCTGAAAAACCAGTGGTTCTCAGCCAGGCGTGGCGGCGGAGCGCCACCGTCGTTGCAATCGACCTGCCCAGCGAGTCGGCGGTGTCAAGGCCACAACGGATAGTGTATTTGGCCGCATCCCTTCCTTCCGCAATGGCGCGGGAAAGCAGTGCCTGGACCTCCTCAGGGCACTGGGGCAAAACATCCGCCACCGAATCCCACAGAGAGTGGGTATAGCGGCCCAAAAGACAAGCGGTGTTAACGGACCGCAAGCCAGCACTGGAGGAAGAAAAACCTTTCTTCCCAAACTGATCCAGGCGTTTGGATTCCCTATCCGGAGGAGCGGTAGGGAAGGCGGTTTGGGAAGCGGAGGCTTGGACAACCAAGCTCTCAGGAGTGGGGTGGACAGAAAGAAACAGGGGTCGCCCGGAGCGGGGCGATGGCGTCGTGACACGTTCCGATCCACAGGAGCCCCTGTGTTGGGCTTGGACCAGGCGCCCAAAAGAACGTCTGTGAGGGCGTCGTTAAACGGCAGCACAGTCTCCGCAGAGGAGGCTGCCGGCTGAAGCACCTCTGTCAAGATGTTAGGCTTGACCGTCAAAGTAGGGAGCTGGAGACGTAAGGCCCCAGCAGCCCTACGCAACACCGTACCAAAATTGGCCCCCTCCTCCGTAGCCACGGGAGGAGACAGCATGCCAGTGTCAGGAGAAGTATCCAGACCACTGGCCTCCCCTAGACTCTCTGTCCAGTCCTCATCATACTGACAGTTGCGAGTCAGAGGGTCATCAGACCCCTCCCAGTCCTCCTGGTCCTCCTCTGGTTCAAAATAAGGAGGAGGAGGGACATTTGGGACCCAAGGGCCCATCGGCGCCGGAGCCGGCGTCGAGCGACGTCGCTCCGGGTCCATGTCCGGGCCGGAAGGAACTGGGGACGACGCCGCCCGGAGCCCAGGGCGGCGTCGAGAACGGCACCCGGAGACATCGGCGCCGGCGGAGGTGTCGTGAGGTCGACCGGCGTCGATGGGGGTTGTGGAGCCGGGATCGAGGCCGGGGCCGAAGCCGGAGCCGGGATCGAGGCTGGAGTCCCGGGCGATGCCGGGGCCGGAGCCGCCGGCGACGCCGGAGCAACCCCATCAGGGCCCGCGGGGCCCGAAGGCGCACCGGAGGGGCCTGAAGGCCCGAAGAGGCGGGCCATGGCCGACAGGAACTCCTGTACCTTGGCCGGATCCGCCCCGAACCCGGGAAGGGCGGGTAGGACGGGGGCGACTCCACAGGCAAGTCCGGGGCCGCGGGGGCGGGGACGGTGCCGGGAGGGGCCTCAGCCGAGTCGCGAGACCGGCGAGGCGAAGTCCGAGAGCGACGATGCTTCTTGGACTTCTTGTGCTTAGACTTACCGGACGAAGAAGACTTCGACGCCGACGACCGGTGTGCACTCCGCGAGCGACCCCTGGACCTCTCACGCGACCGGGGCCTCCGTGGAGCCGAATGCCGGGCCTCGAGGAGCTTTCGAGACCGCTCTCGCAAAGCTTTCGGGTTGAGGGCCTGGCATTCGGGACAAGACTCGGTGTCGTGGCCTCGGCCGAGGCAGAAGAGACACTCCCAATGCGGGTCGGTGACGGACATCATCCGCGCACAGGCGCCGCATCGCTTGAAGCCGGGCATCCCTACGACACCTTAAAGATGGAAAAAACAGTGAAAAAATCACCAAAAAGTATGGTCAAAAATTGACCAGGGCACTGCTCTTCCCGGATCTGCGCTTGCTGGCGCGGAAAAGAAGAACTGACGTCAGCGCGCAGGGGCGGCGTCTAAGTACTGCCCGCGACATCATCCCGGCGATCACGACGCCGACGACGGACGCGGAGCCGCACGACGCCGCCTACCGACGCGCAAGGGTACTGCTACGCAAAACTTTCCGGATCCAGCCTGACGCCTGGGGATATTCTAAGGTAAGGAATCTATCACTAACGTGTCTCTTTCAGATACCACCTGCTCATGGTCAACATGCATTATTTACAGCATGCACCATTCATCAAATGTGTTCTTTACCACATACAAAATATTATGCATGTGGCAAAGCAGAAATTACGAGTATGAGGTGTGACTGAAAACCAAAGGAAACTTCTACCTAAAAATACCTTAGGTCAAAAGCAGGTGCTAAAGGTTCCTGAGGTGCAGAGAATGAAGGGAAAGCTAGAAAACAACACCATAGTGCACAAAAACACAGTACATATGCTTTGTGAAGTGAACAATTTAAATTGCGCACCTGCACACAAAGCCAGACCTACATAAACAGAAGCAGAGGAGAAGCACAATAGATTGATTGCAGCAAAAAGTCTCAACTTGTTCTGGAGGTTCACAGTACACACATGGTAAGGTTCGCCACATTGTAGTGTCAAGCTTCAAAATTTTGCAATTAGGGGACACATACCAATGCCTCAGGACATTGCCGATGGGGGACATAGCACAGAAGAACCTCAACAGCAACAACAAAGACAACGGAATATAACAGGGAATGACATCCAGTTAAATATCGTCAAGCATAGTCAAGCATTTTGTTACAGTGAACACATGCATCATGCTGACACATGGTAATGGCTATTATGTCCCTCAGACTAATGTGGTGGATAGGCAAGGAGGACTGGGTAGGCCTTCTGGCACCGTGGAGTATGTATTTTAAATATAAAACTCAATCATCACAACCAACAGGTGACAGTGAATGTCAACTCATGCAGTGTTACAGATGACGAAGTCCCTATATGTCATTAGACCCTCAATCATTGTTATGAATTGTGATATAAGCCCTGCAATTGGAAAAAGAGTTGTGGGTATTGGAACATTACTCCCTCTTTTTTTACATTGTGGTGAACATGGTATTGGAGGTTGGTAACTATTCACACATTCACTAGGGTTGACGTCAATCTTCAGATGCGAACTCACTTTCACAATGCAGATGCATATACGAAGCTACACCACCATCACTTCTCACTTTCTCTTATGGGGGATTCCTCCGACCTCCTGACCTCCACTGATGCCATCCCCTCCAGACATGGTAAGGATGGTCATAATTTGTTCTTCCCACAGTCTGAGGTAGAGCTGGGGCACAGATCAATTCCAGATGCCAAGCTTTCATGCTTGTGCTTAGCAACTGCCGTTTCATGGTTTGTAACCTCTTTTTGAGGTCCAGAACATCAAATGGATATATTGCTACAACATTGATTTTGTCTTAATTTCTTCCACAGTTGTGCTCTTGTTTTCGGTGGGGGTCTTTAGCATTAGATTGCCCACCAGACGGTTGTGGTGTCTTCCAACCTCCTTAGCCAGGACCCCTTGCCCAGAATCTCTAAATCTCTACTTCCTAATCCTGCTAGACTCCATGATGGAAGATTTTGGCAGGTTTCTGGTTGGTGATGAACAAGTGTTACAAGGGGATGGCAATATATTCTGTTTGTCACGATTTAAAAAACTTAAGCCCCTCAAAATGACTGCTGCCAAACTCTCACATTGGAAGAAAATGTTGCGGTGCTTTGGGGTGTCCTGTGGCCCTCCTGTGCTCTGCTGCACACTAAGGATTAGTTTACTTACTCCATGGATAGTCAATGCCGGAAACAAGGCACTTCCTGGTGTTTCACCCATATGCTATTTATCTCCCGGTGAGATTTTTCCTCGTTCGCGATCATTAACATCAAGTTGGCGAGCGTGAGCGTGCGTGAGCGTGGAAAATCAACCTCCCGGCGAGATTTCTCAAAGCGGGAGGTCAGATTTCTCATTGCGAGTGGTCGCGTATGCTCACAACCGGTCGCGTTCAGAAACCGTCCGATCGTGTTGAGAAAGCTGTCGCTCGAATACAAATCTACTTGAGCAGCAGAAAGGAAGCGGCGCCCGCTTGCGCTGTGCATGGTGCCGTTCTCGATGATTGCACAGTGCGGAGAAGCACCTGGCACTGAAAATCACAGCAGAACAAGTTACTTACCTTCGGTAACAATGCACAAGTTACTAACTTGTGTAACGATATATCTGTAAGAGACAGTAGTTAGTGACAGATTCCTTACCTTAGAATATCCCCAGGCGTCAGGCTGGATCCGGAAAGTTTTTTGCGTAGCAGTACCCTTGCGCGTCGGTAGGCGGCGTCGTGCGGCTCCGCGTCCGTCGTCGGCGTTGTGATCGCCGGGATGACGTCGCGGGCAGTACTTAGACGCCGCCCCTGCGCGCTGACGTCAGTTCTGTACACGATTTTCCGCGCCAGGAACGCAGAGCCATGCAAGAAGCTGACATAGGTGTCTGAAAAATACTAGGGCCCTGAAAGGGATGTCCTTAACCCTAGAAATCAGTTCGCAGAACGGGGAGGATGGGTGGGGCGGTAAGGAATCTGTCACTAACTACTGTCTCTTACAGATATATCGTTACACAAGTTAGTAACTTGTGCATCTGAAAGAGACACGTTAGTGACAGATTCCTTACCTTAGAATAGATACCCCAGCAATACCAACCCCGGTGGTGGGTCTGCGAACAAGATCAGACAAGGAAGTCCTGGAGGACAGAACGGCCAAAGAAGCCGTCCCTCCGGACCTGACTGTCAAGGCAGTAATGCTTTGTAAACGTGTGCAGCGAGGCCCACGTAGCTGCCTGACAGATAACCGGCAGCGGAACACCGCGGCCCAAGGCCGTGGTAGCAGCCGTTGCCCTGGTGGAATGGGCACGCAGCCCAACAGGAGGCTCCTTCTTAGCCAAAGAATAGCAGGCTTTGATACACAAGGTAACCCAGCGGGAGATGGTTCGTTTGTGCACCGCCCGACCTTTTTTGGCGCCCACGTAGCCAACAAAGAGCTGGTCATCCACCCGGAAATGTTTGGTGCGGTCGATATAGAAGGAGAGCGCACGTTTTGGGTCCAGACGGTGGAGCCTCTCTTCCTCTCTGGAAGGATGCGGAGGCGGAAAGAAGGTAGGCAAAGTGATGGTCTGCCCAATGTGGAAGGCAGTAACCACCTTTGGCAAGAAGGACGGACGCGTCCCAAGAACAACATTGTCTGGATGGACAGACAGAAAGGGAGGTTTGCATGACAGAGCCTGGAGCTCACTCACCCGCCGAGCGGAGGTGATGGCCACCAGAAAGGCTGTCTTCAGAGTTAGAAGACGAAGAGGACAGTTATGTAGAGGCTCAAAGGGAGCGCACATTAAAAAGGTAAGAACCAAGTTCAAGTCCCACTGAGGCATCACAAACGGAACAGGAGGGAAGAGGTGTGTAATGCCTTTTAAGAACCTGTTAACAACAGGGGACTTGAAAAGGGAGGGCTGATCAGGGAGCCTGAGGAAGGCCGAGATAGCACAAAGATAACCCTTGATGGTACCCAGGGCAGAACCCTGTTGGGCCAGAGAAAGAAGGAACAGAAGGACCTCAGAAAGAGGGGCAGAAAGGGGATTCACAGCCTTTGCTGTGCACCATGCCACAAATTTGTTCCACCTGCAGGCGTATACCACCTTAGTGGAGGGACGCCTGGCTGCCAGAATCACATCACAAACTTCGGGAGGCAAGTCGAAAGGAATCAACTGCCGCCGCTCAATCTCCACGCAAGCAGGTGTAGACTGGACAGGTTCGGGTGGAGGACCGTCCCCTGCTGCTGCGACAGAAGATCCTCCCGAAGAGGCAGACGGATCGGGGGATCTACGCTCATACTGAGTACCTCGGGATACCAAACTCTTCGAGCCCAGTCCGGAGCCACAAGGATGACTTGGGCCCGGTCGTGCCGAATCTTCTTCAACACTCTGGGTAGAAGTGGTATAGGCGGAAAGGCGTACAACAGACCGCAACTCCACTCGCGACGGAAAGCGTCGCCGAGCGAGTGCCGCCTTGGAAATTCCAACGCGCAGAACTGATGACATTGCGCGTTCTCTTCGGTGGCGAATAGATCTAACCAAGGCTCTCCCCATTGTTGAAAGAGTCCTTGCTCCACTTCCGAGTGAAGACGCCATTCGTGATCCATCATGCACCTGCGGCTGAGTTCGTCCGCCCTGGCGTTCAGGAAACCTGCCAGGTGTTGAACCATCAGGAACATGTCCTGATGTTCCAGCCAAGTCCAGAGGCGCAGAGCCTCCTGACAGAGGGTCCAGGACCCCACCCCACCCTGTTTGTTGCAGTACCACATGGCGGTGGTGTTGTCTGTGAACACCTGCACTACCTTCCCTTTGACAGAGGGAAGGAATGCCTTGAGTGCAAGTCGGATCGCCCGGAGCTCCAGAAGGTTGATATGGAGCCGGGACTCCGCTGGAGACCAGAGGCCTCTGATCTCCGCCTCTCCCATGTGACCGCCCCATCCCAGAAGGGACGCGTCCGTCACAACTGTGTGCTCTGGCTGGGGAAGGGAGAGGGATCTGCCCATGACCCATTGCCGGTTCGAGAGCCACCACTGCAACTGTTTTGCAGTCCCCACCGAGATCTGGACGTGATCGGACAGGTTGCCCTGGTGCTGCACCCACTGGAACTTCAGGTCCCACTGCAGAGCCCGCATATGCCATCTGGCATGATCGACCAGCAGGCTGCAGGAGGCCATGAGGCCCAGCAGCCTCAGGGTCATCCGTACCGAAACCCAGGATAAAGGCTGAAAGATCGGAATCATAGCCTGAATATCCCGGACTCGCCGTTCGGGAGGATAGGCCCGAAACTACGTCGTGTCCAGAACTGCTCCGATGAAAAGGAGCTGTGGAGAAGGAACCAGATGCAACTTCGGCACATTGATGGAGAACCCCAGCGAGTGCAGGAGTTCGGCCGTAGTCTGGAGGTGGGAGACGACTGCCTGGGACGAGCCCGCCTTCAGCAGCCAGTCGTCGAGGTAGGGGAAGACTGAAACCCCTGCCCGGCGCAGATGAGCTGCGACCACCGCCATCACTTTCGTGAACACCCGAGGGGCACTGGTAAGGCCAAAGGGGAGCACGGTGAACTGAAAGTGCTCGAGGCCTACCGTGAACCGTAGGTAACGCCGGTGGGCCGGCAGGACGGGGATGTGGAAATAAGCGTCCTGCAAGTCCAACGCTACCAGCCAGTCTCCAGGGTCGAGGGCAGTCAAGACCTGAGCTAGGGTGAGCATCTTGAACTTCTCCTTCCGGAGGAAGCGATTGACGTTCCGGAGGTCCAAGATAGGACGCATGTCCTCCTTGTCCTTTTTGGGCACCAGAAAGTAGTGGGAGTAGCAACCACGCCCTACTTCTGGGGTCGGAACATGCTCGATGGCCCTCTTGGCCAAGAGGGCCGTGACTTCCTTCTGTAGAAGCACCAAGTGATCCCCTGACATGCGGTGGAATTGAGGTGGCATGGCTGGGGGGTGGTCTCGAAGGGGAGGGAGTAGCCCCTTCGGACAATGTCCAAGACCCACCTGTCCGAGGTGATGGGACGCCAGTGGTGAAGGTGATGGCGGACCCTGCCCCCGACTGGCGTGCTGTGCACCTGAAAGGAGGGACTAGGAGGGCTTGGAGGCCGCGGACGGGTTGGAGGTGGTGGCCTGACCCGCACGCTGGTTGCCCGAACCGCCACGGCGGTATCCACGTCCTCGGCCACGCGAAGGCGCTTGCTGCGCGGGCCGTTGGCCGGGCTGTTGACGTGACTGGGCGCCCCTCCCGTGGCCACGAAAGGGGCGAAAAGCAGACGTGAGCGGAGGGCGCACAACAGCAAGGCCCAGGGACTTGGCAGTAGCCCGCGAGTCCTTGAAACGCTCCATCGCATGGTCTGCCTTCGAACCAAAAAGACCGACTCCATCAAAGGGCATGTCCATGAGTGTATTCTGGACAACCCCTGAAAAACCAGTGGTCCTCAGCCAGGCGTGGCGACGCAGCGCCACCGTCGTTGCAAGCGATCTGCCCTGCGAGTCGGCGGTATCAAGGCCACAGCGTATGGTGTATTTAGCCGCATCACGCCCTTCCGCAATGGCGCGGGTAAGCAGTGTCTGGACCTCCTCAGAACACTGCGGCAAAACAGTCGCCACCGAATCCCACAGGGAGTGGGTATATCGGCCCAAGAGGCAAGCGGTGTTAACGGACCGCAAGCCAGCACTGGAGGAAGAGAAAGCCTTCTTCCCAAAGTGATCCAGGCGCTTGGATTCCCTATCCGGAGGGGCGGTAGGGAAGGCGGTTTGGGAGGCAGAGGCTGGGACAAACAAGCTCTCAGGGGTGGGGTGTTGGGAGAGAAACAGGGGGTCGCCCGGAGCAGGGCGATGGCGTCGGGCCACGTTCCTATCCACAGGAGCCCCTGTGGTGGGCTTGGACCAGGCACCCAAAAGAACGTCAGTGAGTGCATCATTGAACGGCAGCACAGTCTCCGAAGAGGAGGCCGCCGGCTGAAGCACTTCAGTCAGGAGGTTAGTCCTGACGGCCACTGTAGGCAACTGGAGATTCAAGGCTCCAGCAGCTCTACGCAACACCGTTGCAAAATTAGCCCCCTCCTCCGTAGCCACGGGAGGAGACAGCATGCCAGAGTCAGGGAGGTGTCCAGACCACTGGCATCCCCAAGTTCCTCAACCCAGTCCGGGTCAAACTCGCACTGTTGTGTGAGAGGGTCCTCAGACCCCTCCCAGCTCTCCTGGTCCTCCTCAGGTTCATAATATGGAGGAGGAGGGACATTAGGGACCCAAGGTCTCATCGGCGCCGGAACCGGCGTCGGGCGACGCCGGTCCGGCTCCATGTCCGGAGCCGGAGAGAGCCGGGGAACGACGCCGTCCGGAGCCCCGGACGGCGTCAGGAACGGCACCGGGGACATCGGCGTCGGCGTGGTTAGGTCAACCGGCGTCGATGGGGGTTGCGGCACCACCGGAGCCGGGATCGAGGCCGGGATGAAGGCCGGTGGGACAGGCGACGCCGGGACCGGAGTCGACGGCGACGCCGGAGCAACCCCATCAGGGCCCGCGGGGCCCGAAGGCGCACCGGAGGGACCTTGAGGCCCGAAGAGGCGGGCCATGGCCGACAGGAACTCCTGTATTTGGGCCTGAGTCGCCCCCGAACCCGGGAAGGACGGGTAATGAGGGGGTAACTCGACAGGCACGTCCGGGGCCGCGGGGACGGTGCCGACAGGGACCTCAGCCGAGTCGCGAGACCGGCGAGGCGAAGTCTTAGAGCGATGATGCCGCTTAGACTTCTTGTGCTTCGACTTACCGGAGGAGCGCGAGGACTTGGATTCCGACGAACGGCGGGGACTCCGCGTCCGGCCCCTCGACCTCTCCCGGGACCGGGAGCTTGGTGCGGCGCGGAGCCGACTGCCGGACCTCGAGGAGCTTTCGAGACCGCTCTCGCAAAGCCTTCGGATTAAGTTTCCGGCAGTCAGGGCACGACTTCGTGTCGTGGTCTCGGCCGAGACAGAAGAGACACTCGAGATGCGGGTCCGTGATCGACATCATGCGACCACATTCTTCGCAGGGCTTAAAGCCGGGCATCCCTACGACACCTTAGGAGTCGTGAAGACTCGTTGAGAAACAGTGAAAAAATTCACAAAAAAGATAGTCAAAAAGTGACTAGGGCACTGCTCTTCCCGGATCTGCGCTTACTGGCGCGGAAAAAGAAGAACTGACGTCAGCGCACAGGGGCGGCGTCTAAGTACTGCCTGCGACGTCATCCCGGCGATCACGACGCCGACGACGGACGCGGAGCCGCACGACGCCGCCTACCGACGCGCAAGGGTACTGCTACGCAAAAAACTTTCCGGATCCAGCCTGACGCCTGGGGATATTCTAAGGTAAGGAATCTGTCACTAACGTGTCTCTTTCAGATATATCTGTAAGAGACATAGATTAGTTATGGATTCCTCACCTTAGAATTACCCCCAGGCGTCAGACTGGATCCGGAGAATTTTTTCCTCAGCAGTACCCCTGCGCGTCAATAGGTGGCGTTGGTCGACTCCGCGTTCGTCACTGGCGTCATGGTCGCCGGAATGACGTCGCGGTATCTACTTAGAGGCCGCCCGCGCGCGCTGTCAGTTCTTTACACGACATTCCACGGCAGAAGCGTAGAGCCATGCAAGACACTGACCACTGGTGCACAACATTAGGGCCCTGAAAAGGGAGTCCCTTACCCTAGAAGTCAGTTCGCAGAACGGGGAGGATGGGTGGGGCAGTGAGGAATCCATAACTAATCTATCTCTCTTACAGATATATCGTTACAGAAGGTAAGTAACTTGTTCATCTGAAAGAGACAATTAGTTATGATTCCTCACCTTAGAATAGATACCCCAGCAATACCAACCCTGGTGGTTGGTCTGCGAACCAAGTTCACACCAGAAAGTCCTGGAGAACTGAACGGCCGAACAAGCCGTCTCTCCAGACTTGGCTGTCCAGGCAATAGTGTTTGGTAAACGTGTGCAGTGAAGCCCACGTAGCAGCCTGGCAGATGTCTAGAAGGGGGACTCCACGTCCCAAAGCAGTAGTGGCTGCCGTAGCCCTGGTGGAATGGGCACGCAACCCCACTGGAGGTTCCTTTTTCGCTAAGGAATAGCAGTTTGTGATGCAAAGAACGACCCATCGGGAGATGGTTCGTTTTTGTACGGCCCGACCTTTCTTGGCGCCCACATAACCAATAAAGAGCTGGTCATCCACCCGGGAATTGTTTTGTGCGATCCAGATAGAACGAAAGCGCACGTTTTGGATCCAGACGGTGGAACCTCTCTTCCTCTTTAGAAGGATGCGGAGGCGGAAAGAAGTTGGGCAAAGTGATAGTGTGTCCTATATGGAAAGAGGTAACCACTTTGGGAAGGAAAAAAGGCCTAGTGCGGAGGACAACTTTGTCTGGATGATCACCCAGGAAATGAGGCTTAGAAGAAAGGGCTTGTAGCTCACTTACCCTGCGAGCAGAAGTGATAGCAACCAGAAAGGCAGTTTTAAGAGTCAGGAGCCTGAGAGGACAGTTATGTAGCGGCTCGAAAGGAGCACATATAAGATAAGTAAAAACCAGGTTCAAGTCCCATTGGGGCATCACGAAAGGAGTTGGAGGAAACAAGTGAGTAATGCCCTTAAGGAAGCGATTACCAATTGGGGACTTGAAAAGAGAAGGCTGGTCAGGCAGCGGACGGAAGCCTTTGAGAGTGCCCAGAGCAGAGCCCTGCAGGGCCAAAGAAAGAATGAAGAGGAGAACCTCTGAAAGGGGGGCAGAAAGGGGATCCACAGCCTTTGCTGCGCACCATGCCACAAACTTGTTCCATCTACAGGCGTATACCGTTTTGGTGGAGGGAGGGCTGGCTGCCAAGATAACATTACAGACTTCGGGAGGAAGGTCGAAAGCTGTCAACTGTCGCCGCTCAATCTCCACGCAAGGAGGTGGAGGCTGAACAGGTTCGGGTGGAGAACCGTCCCATGCTGCTGCAACAGAATATCCTCCCAAAGAGGCAGTCTGATCGGAGGATCGATGGCCATGTGTAATAGCTTGGGATACGAGAGTCTTCATGCCCAATCCGGGGCCACAAGAATGACTTGGGCCCGGTTGTGCTTGATCTTCTTCAGCACTCTGGGCAGAAGTGGTATAGACGGAAAGGCGTGAAGAAGACAGCAACTCCACTTGCGACGAAAAGCGTCGCCTAGCGAGTGCCGCCTTGGAAATTCCAACACGCAGAACTGCTGACATTGCGCGTTCTCTTAGGTGGTGAATAGATCTAACAAAGGCTCTCCCCACTGCTGAAAGAGACCTTGCACCACCTCCGAGTGAAGACGACATTCATGATCCATCATGCACCTGCGGCTGAGATCGTCCACCCTGGCGTTCAGAGAACCTGCCAGGTGTTGAACCACCAGAGATATGCCCTGATGTTCCAGCCATGTCCAAAGGCGGAGACCCTCTTGACATAGGGTCCACGACCCCACCCCGCCTTGTTTGTTGCAGTACCACATGGCGGTGGTGTTGTCTGTGAACACCTGCACTACTCTTCCCCTGACAGAGGGAAGGAGTGCAAGACGAATCGCCCGAAGCTCCAGAAGGTTGATAAGAGCCCGGACTCCTCCGGAGACCAGAGGCCTCTGATCTCCGCCTCTCCCATGTGGCCGCCCCACCCTAGCAGTGATGCATCTGTCACCACTGTGAACTATGGTTGGGGAAGGGAGAGGGATCTGCCTTTGACCCAATCCCGGTTCGTTAGCCACCACTGCAATTGATGTGCAGTGCCCTCTGAGATCTGGACGCAATCGGAAAGATTACCCTGATGCTGTGCCCACTGGAACTTCAGGTCCCACTGCAGAGCCCGCATATGCCACCTGGCATAGTCCACCAGCAGGATGCAGGAGGCCATGAGGCCCAGTAGCCTCAGGGCCATTCTGACCGAAACCCGGGATAGAGGCTGAAAAATCGGAATCATAGCCCGAATATCCCGGACTCGCTGCTCGGGAGGATAAGCCCGAAACTGCGCTGTGTCCAGAACTGCTCCAATGAAAAGGAGCTTCTGAGAGGGAATCAGGTGTGACTTCGGCACTTTGATAGTGAACCCCAGCAAGTACAGGAGTTCGGCTGTAGTCTGGAGGTGGGAGACGACAGCCTGGGGCGAGCCCGCCTTCAACAGCCAGTCGTCGAGATAGGGGAAGACTGGAACCTCTGATCAGCGCAGATGAGCTGCGACCACCGCCATCACTTTCGTGAACACCCAAGGGGAGCACGGCAAACAAAGTGCTCGTGGCCTACCGTGAACCGTAGATAACGCCAATGGGCCTGCAGGACGGGGATGTGAAAATAAGCATCCTGCAAGTCCAACATCCAGTCTCCAGAGTCGAGACCAGACAGGACCTGAGCCAGTGTCAAAATGTTGAACTTCTCCTTCCGGAGGAAGCGGTTGATCTGGAGATCCAAGATAGGACGCAGGCCCTTGTCCTTCTTGGGCACCAGAAAGTAGTGGGAATAACAACCACGACCTACTTCTGGGGCAGGAACTCGCTTAATGGCTCCCTTGGCCAAGAGAGCCATAACTTCTTGTTGGAGAAGGGCCAAGTGATCCTCCGACATGCGATGGGTCTGAGGTGGCATGGATGGAGGGGTAGTCTCGAAGGGGAGGGTGTAGCTCCTTCGGACTATCTTCAAAACCCACCTGTCTGACGTGATGTTGAGCCAGTGGGGGAGGTGATGGCGAATCCTGCCGCCCACTGGCAAAAGGTGGCCCTGAAAGGTCGGACTAGGAGGCTGCTGCAGAGAGGCACTGGTGGACTGGCCCGCCCGCTGGCCCCCAGACCCACGACGGTGGGTCCCACGTCCCTGGCCGCGCAGAGGCTGGACAACTTGCGCAGGTCTGTGGCTCTGGGCAGGACATGGTGGGGCACCCCTTCCGTAGCCACGAAAGGGGCGAAAGGCAGAATGCGCTGGGTGGGAGGTGGATGCGAGGCCCAAGGAGCTGGCGGTAGTCCTAGAGTCCTTAAAGCGCTCAAGCGCATTGTCCGCCTTGTCGCCAAACAAGCGATGGCCATCAAAGGGCATGTCCAAAAGCGTAGCTTGGACATCACCCGAAAAGCCAGTAGACCTCAACCAGGCGTAGTGTCTAAGGGCTACCAACGTGGACATCGCCCTGCCTAGTGAGTTGGCAGCGTCCAGCCCACATCGGATGGCGAACTTCGCTGCGTCTCTCCCTTCGGCAACTGCACGGGAGAGCACAGCCCGGGCCTCCTCCGGGCTCTGTGGCAGCACCTGCGCAACCGTATCCCACACCAAGTGGGAGTAACGGCCCAATAGACATGCAGTGTTTACCGACCGCAGTCCCAAGCTGGAGGAAGAAAACATCTTCTTCCCAAGGTGGTCCAGCTTCTTAGATTCCCTATCAGGTGGTGCGTTAGGGAATGCGCCTTTGGATGTTGAGGCTTGGACCACCAAGCTCTCAAAGGTGGGGTGTTGGTAGAGGAAAATGGGGTCGCCCGGAGCCGGGCGGTGGAGTCGGGCAATCATCCTATCCACAGGAGCCCCTGTGTTGGGCTTGGACCACATGCCCAAAAGGATGTCCGTGAGGGCTTCATTGAACGGCAGCAGGGGCTCCGAAGAGGCCGCTGCCGGCTGAAGCACCTCGGTCAGGAAGCTAGTCCTGACCGCCACCGTAGGAAGCTCGAGGTTTAAGGCAGCGGCCGCCCTACGCAACACCACTGCGTAAGATGCACCCTCCTCCGTAGCCACGGTAGGGGAAGAAAGCATGCCAAGGTCTGGGGAGGTGTCCAGAGCACTGGCCTCACCCAACTCCTCTCTCCAGTCCGGTTCCTCTAACTGGTCTGCAAGAGGATCCAAAGACCCCTCCCAGTCCTCCTCACTTTCTCTTGGTAGCCACTCCGGGCAGTAAGAAACATCAGGGGAGAACAGGGGTACAAAAGTCCCGACGTCGGACCGGCACGTGTCCTCATCGAGGGGGAGGCTGGGGTCGACGCCGGCTGGGGACACCACCGGCATCAGAGGGGGCGGAGGTGTCGTCACTGGATTTGGCGCCGGAGGAGGTGTCACGAGGTCAACCGGCGCTGATCCAGATCTGGATCCTAGGGGGCCGTGCGGCGCCGAAGCCACCGACATCAAAGGCCTAGAGCCCCCAACCAAGTCCGCGGGGCCTGAGGGCGCGCCGGTGGAGTCGGGCTGCCCAAAGATGGAATGCAAGGCTTCGTAAAAGCTGCGAAGATGGGCAGGGGTCGCTCCGGCTCCCGGAAAGGGAGGGAAGGCTGGAGTCGACCCAACAGGCTCCGCGGGGCGGAGCCAGACGACTACCTTCCGCATCGCGTCGGCCGACGGACGGGGAGAACGCGAAGAGCGACGATGCTTCTTCGCCTTCTTCGACTTACCCAAAGACGAAGACTTCGATGACGTGTGGTAGTGGTGGCTTCGCAACCGGTCCCGCGACCTCCCTCTCGACGGGACCTCGAACGGAGCGGACTGCCGGGCCTCGAGAAGCTTTCGGGACCGCTCCCGCAAAGACTTCAGGTTCATGGCCTGGCAGTTGGAGCACGACTTCGGGTTGTGGTCGCGCTCCAAGCACCAAAGGCACACGAGGTGCGGGTCCGTGACCGACATCAATTTGCAACAGGAGTTGCAAGCCTTGAAGCCGGTCCGACGTGACATCCCTCCGTGCACTAGGAGTCAAACAACTCAAAAACGATGTCGACAAAAGTCGCAAAAAACGGAGTCAAAAAGTGACTCAAGGTACCGCTCTCTCCGGATCTGCGCTGGCTGGCGCGGAAAAAGAAAGAACTGATGTCAGCACGCGAGGGCGGCGTCTAAGTAGATACTGCGACGTCATTCCGGCGACCACGATGCCAACGACGAACGCAGAGTCGACAGACACCACCTATCGACGCGCAGGGGTACCGCTGAGGGAAAAATTCTCCGGATCCAGTCTGACGCCTGGGGGTAATTCTAAGGCGAGGAATCCATAACTAATTGTCTCTTTCAGATACCGGCATTTATCTAACGCACTCCGCCACTTGCGGAGCTCCGCGTAGCGCGGCAGAGGTTTTTTTTGCACTTCGCGGAGTTTCCCGGAGTGGAACTCCGCGAACTCCGCCCAGGCTTAACCAAAATCAGCATGATACGGTACATTTCAGCAGGTTTGACCCACCAAAATTTCACGAAGGTTGAGCAATTTAATGCACCAGATAAATATCGGGTGAGTTAAATGCCTTCAAACTCGTAATTCTGACACATGCGTAAACAGGGGTAGCCTTGGAGGATGAACCTACTGTATTACTACATAAATATGTTCAGTAAACTACCACAGGCAGAGATGAGAGGGAACTCTAAAGAAAGTGTAGGTAATATTCCTCAAAAACAAGAATGATGGTTAGAATGCCAAAGCTGTGTGAGTTTAAAAGAACAGCAGCCTCGTTTTTGCCCGACTGAGCCTTCATCTGGACTTGGGTTAGTCCTTTCCCAGTCTCCCTTATCAGTCAACGTTCTTTGCTCAAAGCAAATGGAAGAATGTCTCATGTGCTTCCCACGTGTCAGTGTTAATGTGGTAACAACTCAAAGTTTAGATGTTCCATCATGTTGTGTGGTTACTAATTTCTTTAGCGCCTACATTAAATAGACTGTAGCATTTCTCTGTTTTATTCCCTTTTTCACTGTCCCACTTTATATCTCAGTAATCAATTACTCAAAACATCAATGCAAGCCATTTCTTCTTTTGTCACTTCCTATTGATTTCTACACTGTGTCAGTAAGCTCATCGTGCCTCGAAAGTTCTTACCATTATAATTAACTCTTCCATATTTAATCACCCCAATGGTTATTTTACGTAATATTTATTTTCAATGATATCATGCCAGGCACACAAGATGCACGGTCACACAAGCCCTCATCACCAGCAGACTCGACTGCTGCAACTCAATCTATATCGGCACCTCCTAACAACTCATTCAACGACTCCAAACCATCCAGAACACCGCCGCCAGACTCATTCTAGGCATCCCCAGAAGCGCGCACATCACCCCCAACCTCATGGACCTGCACTGGCTACCCACCCAGACACGCTGAAAATTCAAACTTCTCATCCACGCCTACAAAGCCCTCCACAACACAGGACCAGCCTACCTCAAAGACTGACTCTAACTCTACCAACCCTCCAGACAGCTGTGCTCCACCTCTCTCTCTCTCCCTCACAAGAATCCCTCACATCCACAGAACCAAGACAGGGGGACGAGCTGTCTCCTTCATTGCCACCAAAATGTGGAATGAACTCCCTCTACACATCAGGACCCTGACTCCTCTCCTCAACTTCCATAAAAAGCCAAAGACCTGGCTGTTCAACTAGGAGCACCGCTGGACCTTCGCTCCTGCTCCAATGCCTGGATACCATCAGTGTGGCAAGCTGTGCTATACAAATCTATATAACAATGTTTAATTTGCTCCATTTTTGTTTATTATGTTTATCAATAGCTAAATTGTATGTTTTGTTCCCATTTCATGATTGACAAAAGCCAGACTCAACTCAAGAAATCATTATCTTGAATGAGGGTTAATTTGGTTTTATAATTCTGAAAAAACGTATGGCTGTGAACCATTTTATGGTTATTTGGTGTACCTTTGTGGAAGCTTTGTTTATAAATAGGCAACTCTAATGGTCCAATTTTAATTTTCTACTAAGTCCTAATAATTTATAAAAACGGTTTTACTTGACAATGAAATCCTTGATACCTGGTCTAATTACAGATGCACATGTAGTTTAGCATCAAACTGTGGTCCATCGAGAACTCTGAGGCGGTCTTTGGACTCAGTTGGTATTAAAGTTCTCTTCGCTTTTTCTGTCTGGCTTCAGCTTTTGCACAGGTTACTAGATTAAATTGTATATCAGATTCCTTGTTTCTGGTTTGTGATATTCTACACAATTATTAACTATTGGGTACGAGAAGTCTTACTGGTAATTGATCAAAGATGCTGGAGAATTCTCATCTTTACTTTGTCGATAGTAGTATGTGATAGTGCTTCCTACGTATTTTTTCTGCAGTGTACACAACTACATATTCACATTCACCGGTCATCGTTTGTTATATTCACTTTGCTGGACCTGTTTAACATTATTTTTTTATTCTGCCAATGTTTGCTTGATTACAAAGCTTCTCTGGTATTCTTTTCTTCAGTTGTCTTGCTCTTGCTTGAGCAGTGACAAGTAATTTTTGTATACCCAATTTATCTTGCCTTGCGGTATGCAAAAGCAGGTCTTTCTCAAATGGCATCATTCAAATCAGCATCTAACAATAGAATGGGCCAGAGTTTCTGTAAGGAAACAAGCTTTATGCAGGTTTACCCACACATTTTTCCTCCATTGTGAGTATAAGGCACTGGTGTAATGGCTTTGAAATGCCCTGAGCCCTGCTAAACAAGACTCAGTGCAGGTGCTCTAACCCTTAAAATGATGTGTATTTATTTGGCCTATACCCAATTGGCAGAACCTCACTTACTTACAAGTTCCTAGAATATGGTACCATGGTTATCCAGGGCTTGTAAGTTAGATTTTCTTCCCAGGGACTACAGCACTTGTTGTACCACCCTGAGTGGGACAAGGTAAAACATGACTCCTATTAAGCCACGGCAGACTGGAAGGGCAGTATTAAAGCACAAGTTACTAACTTGTGTAACGATATATCTGTAAGAGACAGTAGTTAGTGACAGATTCCTTACCTTAGAATATCCCCAGGCGTCAGGCTGGATCCGGAAAGTTTTTTGCGTAGCAGTACCCTTGCGCGTCGGTAGGCGGCGTCGTGCGGCTCCGCGTCCGTCGTCGGCATCGTGATCGCCGGGATGACGTCGCGGGCAGTACTTAGGCGCCGCCCCTGCGCGCTGACGTCAGTTCTGTACACGACTTTCCGCGCCAGGAACGCAGAGCCATGCAAGAAGCTGACATAGGTGTCTGAAAAATACTAGGGCCCTGAAAGGGATGTCCTTAACCCTAGAAATCAGTTCGCAGAACGGGGAGGATGGGTGGGGCGGTAAGGAATCTGTCACTAACTACTGTCTCTTACAGATATATCGTTACACAAGTTAGTAACTTGTGCATCTGAAAGAGACACGTTAGTGACAGATTCCTTACCTTAGAATAGATACCCCAGCAATACCAACCCCGGTGGTGGGTCTGCGAACAAAGATCAGACAAGGAAGTCCTGGAGGACAGAACGGCCAAAGAAGCCGTCCCTCCGGACCTGACTGTCAAGGCAGTAATGCTTTGTAAACGTGTGCAGCGAGGCCCACGTAGCTGCCTGACAGATAACCGGCAGCGGAACACCGCGGCCCAAGGCCGTGGTAGCAGCCGTTGCCCTGGTGGAATGGGCACGCAGCCCAACAGGAGGCTCCTTCTTAGCCAAAGAATAGCAGGTCTTGATGCACAAGGTAACCCAGCGGGAGATGGTCCTTTTGTGCACCGCCCGACCTTTTTTGGCACCCACGTAGCCAACAAAGAGCTGGTCATCCACCCGGAAGTGTTTTGTGCGGTCAATATAGAAAGAGAGCGCACGTTTTGGGTCCAGACGGTGGAGCCTCTCTTCCTCTCTGGAAGGATGCGGAGGCGGAAAGAAGGTGGGCAAAGTGATGGTCTGCCCAATGTGGAAAGCAGTAACCACCTTCGGCAAGAAGGACGGACGCGTCCGAAGAACAACCTTGTCTGGATGAACAGACAGAAAGGGAGGTTTGCAAGATAGAGCCTGGAGCTCACTCACCCGCCGAGCGGAGGTGATGGCCACCAGAAAGGCTGTCTTCAGAGTCAGAAGACGAAGAGGACAGTTATGTAGAGGCTCAAAGGGAGCGCACATTAAAAGGTAAGAACCAAGTTCAAGTCCCACTGAGGCATCACAAACGGAACAGGAGGGAAGAGGTGAGTAATGCCTTTTAAGAACCTGTTAACAACAGGGGACTTGAAAAGGGAGGGCTGATCAGGGAGCCTGAGGAAGGCCGAGATAGCACAAAGATAACCCTTGATGGTACCCAGGGCAAAACCCTGTTGGGCCAAAGAGAGAAGGAACAGAAGGACCTCAGAAAGAGGGGCAGAAAGGGGATTCACAGCCTTTGCTGTGCACCATGCCACAAATTTGTTCCACCTGCAGGCGTATACCACCTTAGTGGAGGGACGCCTGGCTGCCAGAATCACATCACAAACCTCGGGAGGCAAGTCGAAAGGAATCAACTGCCGCCGCTCAATCTCCACGCAAGCAGGTGTAGACTGGACAGGTTCGGGTGGAGGACCGTCCCCTGCTGCTGCGACAGAAGATCCTCCCGAAGAGGCAGACGGATCGGGGATCTACGCTCATATTGAGTAGCTCGGGATACCAAACTCTTCGAGCCCAGTCCGGAGCCACAAGAATGACTTGGGCCCGGTCGTGCCGAATCTTCTTCAACACTCTGGGTAGAAGTGGTATAGGCGGAAAGGCGTACAATAGACCGCAACTCCACTCGTGACGAAAAGCGTCGCCGAGCGAGTGCCGCCTTGGAAATTCCAACGCGCAGAACTGATGACATTGCGCGTTCTCTTCGGTGGCGAATAGATCTAACCAAGGCTCTCCCCACTGTAGAAAGAGTCCTTGCGCCACTTCCGAGTGAAGACGCCATTCGTGATCCATCATGCACCTGCGGCTGAGTTCGTCCGCCCTGGCGTTCAGGGAACCTGCCAGGTGTTGAACCACCAGGAACATGCCCTGATGTTCCAGCCATGTCCAGAGGCGCAGAGCCTCCTGACAAAGGGTCCACGACCCCACCCCGCCTTGTTTGTTGCAGTACCACATGGCGGTGGTGTTGTCTGTGAACACCTGCACTACCTTCCCTTTGACAGAGGGAAGGAATGCCTTGAGTGCAAGTCGGATCGCCCGGAGCTCCAGAAGGTTGATATGGAGCCGGGACTCCGCCGGAGACCAGAGGCCTCTGATCTCCGCCTCTCCCATGTGACCGCCCCATCCCAGAAGGGACGCGTCCGTCACAACTGTGTGCTCTGGCTGGGGAAGGGAGAGGGATCTGCCCATGACCCATTGCCGGTTCGAGAGCCACCACTGCAACTGTTTTGCAGTCCCCTCCGAGATCTGGACGTGATCGGACAGGTCGCCCTGGTGCTGCGCCCACTGGAACTTCAGGTCCCACTGCAGAGCCCGCATATGCCATCTGGCATGAGTGACCAGCAGGATGCAGGAGGCCATGAGGCCCAGCAGCCTCAGGGTCACCCGTACCGAAACCCAGGATAAGGGCTGAAAGATCGGAATCATAGCCTGAATATCCCGGACTCGCCGTTCGGGAGGATAGGCCCGAAACTGCGTCGTGTCCAGAACTGCTCCGATGAAAAGGAGCTGTGGAGAAGGAATCAGATGCGACTTTGGCACATTGATGGAGAACCCCAGCGAGTGCAGGAGTTCGGCCGTAGTCTGGAGGTGGGAGACAACTGCCTGGGACGAGCCCGCCTTCAGCAGCCAGTCGTCGAGGTAGGGGAAGACTGAAACCCCTGCCCGGCGCAGATGAGCTGCGACCACCGCCATCACTTTCGTGAACACCCGAGGGGCACTGGTAAGGCCAAAGGGGAGCACGGTGAACTGAAAATGCTCGAGGCCTACCGTGAACCGAAGGTAACGCCGGTGGGCCGGCAGGACGGGGATGTGGAAATAGGCGTCCTGCAAGTCCAACGCTACCAACCAGTCTCCGGGGTCGAGGGCAGTCAAGACCTGAGCTAGGGTGAGCATCTTGAACTTCTCCTTCCGGAGGAAGCGATTGACGTTCCGGAGGTCCAAGATAGGACGCATGTCCTCCTTGTCCTTTTTGGGCACCAGAAAGTAGTGGGAGTAGCAACCACGCCCTACTTCTGGGGTCGGAACATGCTCGATGGCCCTCTTGGCCAAGAGGGCCGTGACTTCCTTCTGTAGAAGCACCAAGTGATCCCCTGACATGCGGTGGAATTGAGGTGGCATGGCTGGGGGGTGGTCTCGAAGGGGAGGGAGTAGCCCCTTCGGACAATGTCCAAGACCCACTTGTCCGAGGTGATGGGACGCCAGTGGTGAATGTGATGGCGGACCCTGCCCCCGACTGGCATGCTGTGCACCTGAAAGGAGGGACTAGGAGGGCTTGGAGGCCGCGGACGGGTTGGAGGTGGTGGCCTGACCCGCACGCTGGTTGCCCGAACCGCCACGGCGGTATCCACGTCCTCGGCCACGCGAAGGCGCTTGCTGCGCGGGCCGTTGGCCGGGCTGTGGACGTGACTGGGCGCCCCTTCCGTGGCCACGAAAGGGGCGAAAAGCAGACGTTTGCGGAGGGCGCACAACAGCAAGGCCCAGGGACTTAGCAGTAGCCCGTGAGTCCTTGAAACGCTCCAGCGCATGGTCTGCCTTCGAACCAAAAAGACCGACTCCATCAAAGGGCATGTCCATGAGAGTATTCTGGACATCCCCTGAAAAACCAGTGGTTCTCAGCCAGGTGTGGCGACGCAGCGCCACCGTCGTTGCAAGCGATCTGCCCAGCGAGTCGGCGGTATCAAGGCCACAGCGGATGGTATATTTAGCCGCATCACGCCCTTCCGCAATAGCGCGGGTAAGCAGTGTCTGGACCTCCTCAGAACACTGCGGCAAAACATCAGCCACCGAATCCCACAGGGAGTGGGTGTATCGGCCCAAGAGGCAAGCGGTATTAACAGACCGCAAGCCAGCACTGGAGGAAGAGAAAGCCTTCTTCCCAAAGTGATCCAGGCGCTTGGATTCCCTATCCGGAGGGGCGGTAGGGAAGGCTGTTTGGGAGGCAGAGGCTTGGACAACCAAGCTCTCAGGGGTGGGGTGTTGGGAGAGAAACAGGGGGTCGCCCGGAGCCGGGCGATGGCGTCGGGCCACGTTCCTATCCACAGGAGCCCCTGTGGTGGGTTTGGACCAGGCACCCAAAAGAACGTCAGTGAGTGCATCGTTGAACGGCAGCACAGGCTCCGAAGAGGAGGCCGCCGGCTGAAGCACTTCAGTCAGGAGGTTAGTCCTGACGGCCACTGTAGGCAACTGGAGATTTAAGGCTCCAGCAGCTCTACGCAACACCGTTGCAAAATTAGCCCCCTCCTCCGTTGCCACGGGAGGAGACAGCATGCCAGAGTCGGGGGAGGTATCCAGCCCACTGGCATCCCCAAGTCCCTCAACCCAGTCCGGGTCAAACTCGCACTGTTGTGTGAGAGGGTCGTCAGACCCCTCCCAGCTCTCCTGGTCCTCCTCAGGTTGAAAAGATGGAGGAGGAGGGACATAAGGGACCCAAGGCCTCATCGGCGCCGGAACCGGCGTCGGGCGACGCCGGTCCGGCTCCATGTCCGGACCCGGGGAGAACCGGGGAACGACGCCGCCCGGAGCCCCGGACGGCGTCGGAAACGGCACCGGGGACATCGGCGTCGGCGGAGGCGTGGTTAGGTCAACCGGCGTCGATGGGGGTTGCGGCACCACCGGAACCGGGGTCGAGGCCGGGGCCGGAGCCGAGGCCGGGACGAAGGCTGGTGGGACAGGCGACGCCGGGACCGGAGTCGACGGCGACGCCGGAGCAACCCCATCAGGGCCCGCGGGGCCCGAAGGCGCACCGGAGGGACCTTGAGGCCCGAAGAGGCGGGCCATGGCCGACAGGAATTTCTGTACTTCGGCCGGAGTCGCCCCCGAACCCGGGAAGGACGGGTAATGCGGGGGCAACTCGACAGGCACGTCCGGGGCCGCGGGGCGGGGCGGTGCCGACAGGGACCTCAGCCGAGTCGCGCGACCGGCGAGGCGAAGTCTTAGAGCGATGACGCCGCTTAGACTTCTTGTGCTTCGACTTACCGGAGGAGCGCGAAGACTTGGATTCCGACGAACGGCGGGGACTCCGCGTCCGGCCCCTCGACCTCTCCCGGGACCGGGGCTTGCTGCGGCGCGGGAGCCGACTGCCGGACTTCAAGGAGCTTTCGAGACCGCTCTCGCAAAGCCTTCGGATGAAGTTTCCGGCAGTCAGGGCACGACTTCGTGTCGTGGCCTCGGCCGAGACAGAAGAGACACTCGAGGTGGGGGTCCGTGATGGACATCATACGACCACATTCCTCGCAGGGCTTAAAGCCGGGCATCCCTACGACACCTTAGGAGTCGTGAAGACTCGTTGAAGAGAACAGTGAAAAATTTCACAAAAAGATAGTCAAAAAGTGACTAGGGCACTGCTCTTCCCGGATCTGCGCTTACTGGCGCGGAAAAGAAGAACTGACGTCAGCGCGCAGGGGCGGCGCCTAAGTACTGCCCGCGACGTCATCCCGGCGATCACGACGCCGACGACGGACGCGGAGCCGCACGACGCCGCCTACCGACGCGCAAGGGTACTGCTACGCAAAAAACTTTCCGGATCCAGCCTGACGCCTGGGGATATTCTAAGGTAAGGAATCTGTCACTAACGTGTCTCTTTCAGATCTACTAACTCGACTTTGCCATTTAAGGTAAAGGCAAAGCCCAGTCCTCCCTTTTTAATATATATGTCACGTCTAAGGTAGGTCTGTCGAGTCCTAAAGCAGGGTGCTGTATATTGAAAAGCAGAACATGTGCTATGACATGTTCCAGCAGTACAATCCACTCTAAAATGTCACTTATACTGTGGAAAGGCTAGTAGCCCCATTGGCAAGTCCAGAGTTACAGGCTCAGAATCAGTGCAATGCACAAGTTACTAACTTGTGTAACGATATATCTGTAAGAGACAGTAGTTAGTGACAGATTCCTTACCTTAGAATATCCCCAGGCGTCAGGCTGGATCCGGAAAGTTTTTGTGTAGCAGTACCCTTGCGCGTCGGTAGGCGGCGTCGTGCGGCTCCGCGTCCGTCGTCGGCGTTGTGATCGCCGGGATGACGTCGCGGGCAGTACTCAGACGCCGCCCCTGCGCGCTGGACGTCAGTTCTGTACACGACTTTCCGCGCCAGGAACGCAGAGCCATGCAAGAAGCTGACATAGGTGTCTGAAAAATACTAGGGCCCTGAAAGGGATGTCCTTAACCCTAGAAATCAGTTCGCAGAACGGGGAGGATGGGTGGGCGGTGAGGAATCTGTCACTAACTACTGTCTCTTACAGATATATCGTTACACAAGTTAGTAACTTGTGCATCTGAAAGAGACACGTTAGTGACAGATTCCTTACCTTAGAATAGATACCCCAGCAATACCAACCCCGGTGGTGGGTCTGCGAACAAAGATCAGACAAGGAAGTCCCGGAGGACAGAACGGCCAAGAAGCCGTCCCTCCGGACCTGACTGTCAAGGCAGTAATGCTTTGTAAACGTGTGCAGCGAGGCCCACGTAGCTGCCCGACAGATAACCTGCAGCGGAACACCGCGGCCCAAAGCCGTGGTAGCAGCCGTTGCCCTGGTGGAATGGGCACGCAGCCCAACAGGAGGCTCCTTCTTAGCCAAAGAATAGCAGGCCTTGATGCACAAGGTAACCCAGCGGGAGATGGTTCGTTTGTGCACCGCCCGACCTTTTTGGCGCCCACGTAGCCAACAAAGAGCTGGTCATCCACCCGGAAGTGTTTTGTGCGGTCGATATAGAAAGAGAGCGCACGTTTTGGGTCCAGACGGTGGAGCCTCTCTTCCTCTCTGGAAGGATGCGGAGGCGGAAAGAAGGTAGGCAAAGTGATGGTCTGCCCAATGTGGAAGGCAGTAACCACCTTTGGCAAGAAGGACGGACGCGTCCCTAAGAACAACCTTGTCTGGATGGACAGACAGAAAGGGAGGTTTGCATGATAGAGCCTGGAGCTCAGTCACCCTTCGAGCGGAGGTGATGGCCACCAGAAAGGCTGTCTTCAGAGTCAGAAGACGAAGAGGACAGTTATGTAGAGGCTCAAAGGGAGCGCACATTAAAAAGGTAAGAACCAAGTTCAAGTCCCACTGAGGCATCACAAACGGAACAGGAGGGAAGAGATGTGTAATGCCTTTTAAGAACCTGTTAACAACAGGGGACTTGAAAAGGGAGGGCTGATCAGGGAGCCTGAGGAAGGCCGAGATAGCACAGAGATAATCCTTGATGGTACCCAGGGCAGAACCCTGTTGGGCCAGAGAAAGAAGGAACAGAAGGACCTCAGAAAGAGGGGCAGAAAGGGGGTTCACAGCCTTTGCTGTGCACCATGCCACAAATTTGTTCCACCTGCAGGCGTATACCACCTTAGTGGAGGGACGCCTGGCTGCCAGAATCACATCACAAACTTCGGGAGGCAAGTCGAAAGGAATCAACTGCCGCCACTCAATCTCCACGCAAGCAGGTGTAGACTGGACAGGTTCGGGTGGAGGACCGTCCCCTGCTGCTGCGACAGAAGATCCTCCCGAAGAGGCAGACGGATCGGGGATCTACGCTCATACTGAGTAGCTCGGGATACCAAACTCTTCGAGCCCAGTCCGGAGCCACAAGGATGACTTGGGCCCGGTCGTGCCGAATCTTCTTCAACACTCTGGGTAGAAGTGGTATAGGCGGAAAGGTGTACAACAGACCGCAACTCCACTCGCGACGAAAAGCGTCGCCGAGCGAGGGCCGCCTTGGAAATTCCAACGCGCAGAACTGATGACATTGCGCGTTCTCTTCGATGGCGAATAGATCTAACCAAGGCTCTCCCCATTGTAGAAAGAGTCCTTGCGCCACTTCCGAGTGAAGACACCATTCGTGATCCATCATGCACCTGCGGCTGAGTTCGTCCGCCCTGGCGTTCAGGGAACCTGCCAGGTGTTGAACCATCAGGAACATGCCCTGATGTTCCAGCCATGTCCAGAGGCGCAGAGCCTCCTGACAGAGGGTCCACGACCCCACCCCGCCCTGTTTGTTGCAGTACCACATGGCGGTGGTGTTGTCTGTGAACACCTGCACTACCTTCCCTTTGACAGAGGGAAGGAATGCCTTGAGTGCAAGTCGGATCGCCCGGAGCTCCAGAAGGTTGATATGGAGCCGGGAATCCGCCGGAGACCAGAGGCCTCTGATCTCCGCCTCTCCCATGTGACCGCCCCATCCCAGAAGGGACGCGTCCGTCACAACTGTGTGCTCTGGCTGGGGAAGGGAGAGGGATCTGCCCATGACCCATTGCCGGTTCGAGAGCCACCACTGCATCTGTTTTGCAGTCCCCTCCGAGATCTGGACGTGATCGGACAGGTTGCCCTGGTGCTCACCCACTGGAACTTCAGGTCCCACTGCAGAGCCCGCATATGCCATCTGGCATGATTGACCAGCAGGATGCAGGAGGCCATGAGGCCCAGCAGCCTCAGGGTCATCCGTACCGAAACCCAGGATAAAGGCTGAAAGATCGGAATCATAGGCTGAATATCCCAGACTCGCCGTTCGGGAGGATAGGCCCGAAACTGCGTCGTGTCCAGAACTGCTCCGATGAAAAGGAGCTGTGGAGAAGGAATCAGATGCGACTTCGGCACATTGATGGAGAACCCCAGCGAGTGCAGGAGTTCGGCCGTAGTCTGGAGGTGGGAGACGACTGCCTGGGACGAGCCCGCCTTCAGCAGCCAGTCGTCGAGGTAGGGGAAGACTGAAACCCCTGCCCGGCGCAGATGAGCTGCGACCACCGCCATCATTTTCGTGAACACCCGAGGGGCACTGGTAAGGCCAAAGGGGAGCACGGTGAACTGAAAATGCTCGAGGCCTACCGTGAACCGAAGGTAACGCCGGTGGGCCGGCAGGACAGGGATGTGGAAATAGGCGTCCTGCAAGTCCAACGCTACCAACCAGTCTCCAGGGTCGAGGGCAGTCAAGACCTGAGCTAGGGTGAGCATCTTGAACTTCTCCTTCCGGAGGAAGCGATTGATGTTCCGGAGGTCCAAGATAGGACGCATGTCCTCCTTGTCCTTTTGGGCACCAGAAAGTAGTGGGAGTAGCAACCACGCCCTACTTCTGGGGTCGGAACATGCTCGATGGCCCTCTTGGCCAAGAGGGCCGTGACTTCCTTCTGCAGAAGCACCAAGTGATCCCCTGACATGCGGTGGAATTGAGGTGGCATGGCTGGGGGGTGGTCTCGAAGGGGAGGGAGTAGCCCCTTCGGACAATGTCCAAGACCCACTTGTCCGAGGTGATGGCACGCCAGTGGTGAAGGTGATGGCGGACCCTGCCCCCAACTGGCGTGCTGTGCACCTGAAAGGAGGGACTAGGAGGGCTTGGAGGCCGCGGACGGGGCGGAGGTGTGTGGCCTGACCCGCACGCTGGTTGCCCGAACAGCCACGGCGGTATCCACGTCCTCGGCCACGCGAAGACGCCTGCTGCGCGGGCCGGTGGCTGGGCTGCTGACGTGACTGGGCGCCCCTTCCGTTGCCACGATAGGGGCGAAAAGCAGAAGGTTAGCGGAGGGCGTGCAGTAGAAAGGCCCAGGGACTTGGCAGTAGCCCGTGAGTCCTTAAAGCGCTCCAACGCATGGTCTGCTTTGGAACCAAAAAGACCGACTCCATCAAAGGGCATGTCCATGAGTGTATTCTGGACATCACCCGAGAAACCAGTGGTTCTCAGCCAGGCGTGGCGACGCAGCGCCACCGTCGTTGCAATAGATCTGCCCAGCGAGTCGGCGGTATCAAGGCCACAACGTATGGTGTATTTGGCCGCATCCCTACCTTCCGCAATGGCGCGGGTAAGCAGTGTCTGGACCGCCTCAGAACACTGGGGCAAAACAGTTGCCACCGAATCCCAGAGGGAGTGGGTATATCGGCCCAAAAGACAAGCGGTGTTGATGGACCGCAAGCCAGCACTGGAGGAAGAAAAACCCTTCTTCCCAAATTGATCCAGGCGTTTGGATTCCCTATCCGGAGGGGCGGTAGGGAAGGCGGTTTGGGAAGCCGAGGCTTGGACAACCAAGCTCTCAGGAGTGGGGTGGACAGAGAGAAACAAGGGGTCGCCCGGAGCTGGGCGATGGCGTCGGGACACGTTCCTATCCACAGGAGCCCCTGTGTTGGGCTTGGACCAGGCGCCCAAAGAACGTCAGTGAGTGCATCGTTAAACGGCAGCACAGTCTCCAAGGAGGAGGCTGCCGGCTGAAGCACTTCTGTCAAGAGATTAGTCTTGACCGCCACAGTAGGGAGTCGGAGATGTAAGGCTCCAGCTGCCCTACGCAACACCGTTGCAAAATTGTCTCCCTCCTCCGTAGCCACGGGAGGAGACAGGATGCCAGTGTCAGGGGAAGTATCTAGACCACTGGCATCCCCTAGTTCCTCTGCCCAGTCCTCATCATACTGACACTGTTGTGCCAGAGGGTCCTCAGACCCCTCCCAGTCCTCCTGGTCCTCCTCCGGTTCAAAATAAGGAGGAGGAGGGACATTTGGGACCCAAGGTCTCATCGGCGCCGGAAACGGCGTCGAGCGACGTCGGACCGGCTCCATAGCCGGAGAGTACAGGGGGACGCCGGAGCCCCGGGCGGCGTCAGGAACGGCACCGGAGACATCGGCGCCGGCGGAGGCGTGGTCAGGTCGACCGGCGTCGATGGGGGTTGCGGTACCACCGGAGCCGGGATCGAGGCCGGGGCCGAAGCCGGGATCGAGGCTGGAGGCACGAGCGACGCCGGGACCGGAGTCGTCGGCGACGCCGGGGCAACCCCATCAGGGCCGCGGGCCCGAAGGCGCACCGGAGGGACCTTGAGGCCCGAAAAGGCGGGCCATGGCCGACAGGAATTCCTGTATTTGGGCCGGATCCGCCCCCGAACCCGGGAAGGACGGGTATTGCGGGGCGACTCCACAGGCATGTCCGGGGCCGCGGGGGCGGGGACGGTGCCGGGAGGGGCCTCAGCCGAGTCGCGAGACCGGCGAGGAGAAGTCCTAGAGCGATGATGCTTCTTGGACTTCTTGTGTTTAGACTTACCGGACGACGAATACTTGGATTCCGACGACCGGCGAGGACTCCGCGACCGACCCCTCGACCTCTCACGCGACCGGGGCTTGGTGCGGCGCGGAGCCGACTGCCGGGCCTCGAGGAGCTTTCGAGACCGCTCTCGCAAAGCTTTCGGGTTTAGGGACCGGCAGTCGGAACACGACTTCGTGTCGTGGTCTCGCCCGAGACAGAAGAGACACTCCAGATGCGGGTCTGTGATGGACATCATCCGATCACAGGCGTCGCAACGCTTAAAGCCGGGCATCCCTAACGACACCTTGGAGTCGATACGAAAGAAACAGTGAAAAAATTCACCAAAAAGTTAGTCAAAAAATGACTAGGGCACTGCTCTTCCCGGATCTGCGCTTGCTGGCGCGGAAAAAGAAGAACTGACGTCAGCGCGCAGGGGCGGCGTCTAAGTACTGCCCGCGACGTCATCCCGGCGATCACGACGCCGACGACGGACGCGGAGCCGCACGACGCGCCTACCGACGCGCAAGGGTACTGCTACGCAAAAACTTTCCGGATCCAGCCTGACGCCTGGGGATATTCTAAGGTAAGGAATCTGTCACTAACGTGTCTCTTTCAGATAAATCTGATTTAATCGTTAAGTTGAATTCAATGTCAATAGTGGGCAAAGTGCAACTTCAGAATTTGCCACTTTGGTTGCCCAAAATGTACAGGGCCCGTTTCTAGTTGCAAACAAGGTCTGTCCCTAAGACAACATTCTGCGCTCCTGGGGAGACGTTTGAACAACTCCCAGGAAAGATAACAATAGAAGCCTGCCACTGGAGGTGGTGTTACCTCCTCCAGGCAAGAAGCCACACAGGAGTTGGCCCAAAAAGGCGAGCTTCAAAGGTGAAGCCACCTTTAAGGAGCAATTGAAGAACACATGGGAGAGGGTCTGTCTTATTGTTTAGGTAGATAGGCTTGCACTTGGGAGGGAGAGGGGAAACCAGTTGCCAAACCGTTTTTTCAGGGGCGTGTGGCCCTCTTGGTAGCTACACCTCTGGTTGACCTAGGGAGCTCTCGATGCTGAGAGAGGGCTTCTGCCCTGTTAAAAGTGGCAGGAATGGCGCATCCTGGGATAGGACAATACTACACTTCACAGTAAGTGGTCATCAGGAGGAAGGGAACCTAGTAACTCATTGGTCACCAGCCACATCCTACCCTGGAGGCACTTTCTGAGCATAAATAGGGTACCCCTGTCACTCAGAGCTCAGATCTTGACTGGACTAGATGAAGGACCAAAAAAGGACTGCCCTGCAGCACCAAGGACCCAGTCAAGAGAGGCTGCACTGGCATGCACTGCACCTGCTAAACCTTGTGGCTAGCAAAGGAGATGGGATGGATTGTGCCTGCTGTGTCCTGCTTCTGGAGAAGTCATCTCCAGAGCCCAGCCAAAGCAAGATACTCCAAGAATCAGTCTGCTGACCTCTTATTCGCAGCACAGTGCTACAACAGCTGAAGAAGCCTGTTGGGGCAGGTTGATAGCCCAGATCTTCAGATCGCCGCCAATCGTCACCTTGCAGTACAGAGACCAGGAACCAATGCTCAAAGTTGCACCAGAGTTCACTGGACCTGGGAGAGTCGGAGTGCAGCGTGGTCGCCCAGAAGACGACTTATCGCCCAGAGAAGGATTTGGCCGTGGCTGTGAGATCTGGTGACTGTTAGATCAGAGGCGAATGGACTTTAAGCAGAACCAAAAGCACTTTGAAGGACATCAATCCCTGTGGCTAGCACCTCCTCACCCGTTCAGGCCCTGAGCAGTTGACACAGAAGACCCCCTTCGACTTCATCACATCCACAGTATCCTTTGAGCATCTTCTTCATCCTTCATCCCTTGCATCAGGACCACTCCATAGGAACCTACAGCAAAGGGATTTCTGGAATTGCTTCAGGTTTGCTTCTCCCACCAAGGTAACTGTTTCTGAGGTTCTTGTTTGTCCCCTTCACTAGCTTCCTGGTCGCCCAAAGTAAGTCTAACCGATCACAATACAACTAGCCCAAACTTTTTATTGAAAAAGTTTCTGTGTGTCAAATTCATTGAATTTACCATTGCTTATTTGCAGTTGAGAGAAATGTTTTTATTTACTATACCTTGTAAATTCTATATCTCCAGAATGCTCTGAAAGATCTTTTTCATTGTGGTGTTTAAAAAAACATAAAAACTACAGCCTATTTTTATAAATTTGTGTCACATTTCTTGAGTGTCTCCTGAAGCACAAGTTACTAACTTGTGTAACGATATATCTGTAAGAGACAGTAGTTAGTGACAGATTCCTTACCTTAGAATATCCCCAGGCGTCAGGCTGGATCCGGAAAAGTTTTTGCGTAGCAGTACCCTTGCGCGTCGGTAGGCGGCGTCGTGCGGCTCCGCGTCCGTCGTCGGCGTCGTGATCGCCGGGATGACGTCGCGGGCAGTACTTAGACGCCGCCCCTGCGCGCTAACGTCAGTTCTGTACACGACTTTCGCGCCAGGAACGCAGAGCCATGCAAGAAGCTGACATAGGTGTCTGAAAAATACTAGGGCCCTGAAAGGGATGTCCTTAACCCTAGAAATCAGTTCGCAGAACGGGGAGGATGGGTGGGGCGGTAAGGAATCTGTCACTAACTACTGTCTCTTACAGATATATCGTTACACAAGTTAGTAACTTGTGCATCTGAAAGAGACACGTTAGTCACAGATTCCTTACTTTAGAATAGATACCCCAGCAATACCAACCCCGGTGGTGGGTCTGCGAACAAGATCAGGAAAAGGAAGTCCTGGAGGACAGAACGGCCAAAGAAGCCGTCCCTCCGGACCTGACTGTCAAGGCAGTAATGCTTTGTAAACGTGTGCAGCGAGGCCCACGTAGCTGCCTGACAGATAACCGGCAGCGGAACACCGCGGCCCAAAGCCGTGGTAGCAGCCGTTGCCCTGGTGGAATGGGCACGCAGCCCAACAGGAGGCTCCTTCTTAGCCAAAGAATAGCAGGCCTTGATGCACAAGGTAACCCAGCGGGAGATGGTTCGTTTGTGCACCGCCCGACCTTTTGGCGCCCACGTAGCCAACAAAGAGCTGGTCATCCACCCGGAAATGTTTTGTGCGGTCGATATAGAAGGAGAGCGCACGTTTTGAGGTCCAGACGGTGGAGCCTCTCTTCCTCTCTGGAAGGATGCGGAGGCGGAAAGAAGGTAGGCAAAGTGATGGACTGCCCAATGTGGAAGGCAGTAACCACCTTTGGCAAGAAGGACGGACGCGTCCTAAGAACAACCTTGTCTGGATGGACAGACAGAAAGGGAGGTTTGCATGACAGAGCCTGGAGCTCACTCACCCGCCGAGCGGAGGTGATGGCCACCAGAAAGGCTGTCTTCAGAGTTAGAAGACGAAGAGGACAGTTATGTAGAGGCTCAAAGGGAGCGCACATTAAAAGGTAAGAACCAAGTTCAAGTCCCACTGAGGCATCACAAACGGAACAGGAGGGAAGAGGTATGTAATGCCTTTTAAGAACCTGTTAACAACAGGGGACTTGAAAAGGGAGGGCTGATCAGGGAGCCTGAGGAAGGCCGAGATAGCACAAAGATAACCCTTGATGGTACCCAGGGCAGAACCCTGGTGGGCCAGAGAAAGAAGGAACAGAAGGACCTCAGAAAGAGGGGGCAGAAAGGGGATTCACAGCCTTTGCTGTGCACCATGCCACAAATTTGTTCCACCTGCAGGCGTATACCACCTTAGTGGAGGGACGCCTGGCTGCCAGAATCACATCACAAACTTCGGGAGGCAAGTCGAAAGGAATCAACTGCCGCCGCTCAATCTCACGCAAGCAGGTGTAGACTGGACAGGTTCGGGTGGAGGACCGTCCCCCTGCTGCTGCGACAGAAGATCCTCCCGAAGAGGCAGACGGATTGGGGGATCTACGCTCATACTGAGTAGCTCGGGATACCAAACTCTTCGAGCCCAGTCCGGAGCCACAAGGATGACTTGGGCCCGGTCGTGCCGAATCTTCTTCAACACTCTGGGTAGAAGTGGTATAGGCGGAAAGGCGTACAACAGACCGCAACTCCACTCGCGACGACAAGCGTCGCCGAGCGAGTGCCGCCTTGGAAATTCCAACGCGCAGAACTGATGACATTGAGCGTTCTCTTCGGTGGCGAATAGATCTAACCAAGGCTCTCCCCATTGTTGAAAGAGTCCTTGCGCCACTTCCGAGTGAAGACGCCATTCGTGATCCATCATGCACCTGCGGCTGAGTTCGTCCGCCCTGGCGTTCAGGGAACCTGCCAGGTGTTGAACCATCAGGAACATGTCCTGATGTTCCAGCCAAGTCCAGAGGCGCAGAGCCTCCTGACAGAGGGTCCACGACCCCACCCCGCCCTGTTTGTTGCAGTACCACATGGCGGTGGTGTTGTCTGTGAACACCTGCACTACCTTCCCTTTGACAGAGGGAAGGAATGCCTTGAGTGCAAGTCGGATCGCCCGGAGCTCCAGAAGGTTGATATGGAGCCGGGACTCCGCCGGAGACCAGAGGCCTCTGATCTCCGCCTCTCCCATGTGACCGCCCCATCCCAGAAGGGACGCGTCCGTCACAACTGTGTGCTCTGGCTGGGGAAGGGAGAGGGATCTGCCCATGACCCATTGCCGGTTCGAGAGCCACCACTGCAACTGTTTTGCAGTCCCCACCGAGATCTGGACGTGATCGGACAGGTTGCCCTGGTGCTGCGCCCACTGGAACTTCAGGTCCCACTGCAGAGCCCGCATATGCCATCTGGCATGATCGACCAGCAGGATGCAGGAGGCCATGAGGCCCAGCAGCCTCAGGGTCATCCGTACCGAAACCCAGGATAAAGGCTGAAAGATCGGAATCAGAGCCTGAATATCCCGGACTCGCCGTTCGGGAGGATAGGCCCGAAACTGCGTCGTGTCCAGAACTGCTCCGATGAAAAGGAGCTGTGGAGAAGGAACCAGATGCGACTTCGGCACATTGATGGAGAACCCCAGCGAGTGCAGGAGTTCGGCCGTAGTCTGGAGGTGGGAGACGACTGCCTGGGGCGAGCCCGCCTTCAGCAGCCAGTCGTCGAGGTAGGGGAAGACTGAAACCCCTGCCCGGCGCAGATGAGCTGCGACCACCGCCATCACTTTCGTGAACACCCGAGGGGCACTGGTAAGGCCAAAGGGGAGCACGGTGAACTGAAAGTGCTCGAGGCCTACCGTGGACCGTAGGTAATGCCGGTGGGCTGGCAGGACGGGAATGTGGAAATAAGCGTCCTGCAAGTCCAACGCTACCAGCCAGTCTCCAGGGTCGAGGGCAGTCAAGACCTGAGCTAGGGTGAGCATCTTGAACTTCTCCTTCCGGAGGAAGCGATTGACGTTCCGGAGGTCCAAGATAGGACGCATGTCCTCCTTGTCCTTTTTGGGAACCAGAAAGTAGTGGGAGTAGCAACCACGCCCTACTTCTGGGGTCGGAACATGCTCGATGGCCCTCTTGGCCAAGAGGGCCGTGACTTCCTTCTGTAGAAGCACCAAGTGATCCCCTGACATGCGGTGGAATTGAGGTGGCATGGCTGGGGGGTGGTCTCGAAGGGGAGGGAGTAGCCCCTTCGGACAATGTCCAAGACCCACCTGTCCGAGGTGATGGGACGCCAGTGGTGAAGGTGATGGCGGACCCTGCCCCCGACTGGCGTGCTGTGCACCTGAAAGGAGGGACTAGGAGGGCTTGGAGGCCGCGGACGGGTTGGAGGTGGTGGCCTGACCCGCACGCTGGTTGCCCGAACCGCCACGGCGGTATCCACGTCCTCGGCTACGCGAAGGCGCTTGCTGCGCGGGCCGTTGGCCGGGCTGTTGACGTGACTGGGCGCCCCTCCCGTGGCCACGAAAGGGGTGAAAAGCAGACGTGAGCGGAGGGCGCACAACAGCAAGGCCCAGGGACTTGGCAGTAGCCCGCGAGTCCTTGAAACGCTCCAGCGCATGGTCTGCCGTTGAACCAAAAAGACCGACTCCATCAAAGGGCATGTCCATGAGTGTATTCTGGACATCCCCTGAAAAACCAGTGGTCCTCAGCCAGGCGTGGCGACGCAGCGCCACCGTCGTTGCAAGCGATCTGCCCAGCGAGTCGGCGGTATCAAGGCCACAGCGTATGGTGTATTTAGCCGCATCACGCCCTTCCGCAATGGCGCGGGTAAGCAGTGTCTGGACCTCCTCAGAACACTGCGGCAAAACAGTCGCCACCGAATCCCACAGGGAGTGGGTATATCGGCCCAAGAGGCAAGCGGTGTTAACGGACCGCAAGCCAGCACTGGAGGAAGAGAAAGCCTTCTTCCCAAAGTGATCCAGGCGCTTGGATTCCCTATCCGGAGGGGCGGTAGGGAAGGCGGTTTGGGAGGCAGAGGCTTGGACAACCAAGCTCTCAGGGGTGGGGTGTTGGGAGAGAAACAGGGGTCGCCCGGAGCAGGGCGATGGCGTCGGACCACGTTCCTATCCACAGGAGCCCCTGTGGTGGGCTTGGACCAGGCACCCAAAGAACGTCAGTGAGTGCATCATTGAACGGCAGCACAGTCTCCGAAGAGGAGGCCGCCGGCTGAAGCACTTCAGTCAGGAGGTTAGTCCTGACGGCCACTGTAGGCAACTGGAGATTCAAGGCTCCAGCAGCTCTACGCAACACCGTTGCAAAATTAGCCCCCTCCTCCGTAGCCACGGGAGGAGACAGCATGCCAGAGTCAGGGAGGTGTCCAGACCACTGGCATCCCCAAGTTCCTCAACCCAGTCCGGGTCAAACTCGCACTGTTGTGTGAGAGGGTCCTCAGACCCCTCCCAGCTCTCCTGGTCCTCCTCAGGTTCCTAATATGGAGGAGGAGGGACATTAGGGACCCAAGGTCTCATCGGCGCCGGAACCGGCGTCGGGCGACGCCGGTCCGGCTCCATGTCCGGAGCCGGAGAGAGCCGGGGAACGACGCCATCCGGAGCCCCGGACGGCGTCAGGAACGGCACCGGGGACATCGGCGGAGGCGTGGTTAGGTCAAACGGCATCGATGGGGGTTGCGGCACCACCGGAGCCGGGATCGAGGCCGGGTCCGGAGCCGAGGCCGGGATGAAGGCCGGTGGGACAGGCGACGCCGGGACCGGAGTCGACGGCGACGCCGGAGCAACCCCATCAGGGCCCGCGGGGCCCGAAGGCGCACCGGAGGGACCTTGAGGCCCGAAGAGGCGGGCCATGGCCGACAGGAACTCCTGTATTTGGGCCTGAGTCGCCCCCGAACCCGGGAAGGACGGGTAATGCGGGGGTAACTCGACAGGCACGTCCGGGGCCGCGGGGACGGTGCCGACAGGGACCTCCAGCCGAGTCGCGAGACCGGCGAGGCGAAGTCTTAGAGCGATGATGCCGCTTAGACTTCTTGTGCTTCGACTTACCGGAGGAGCGCGAAGACTTGGATTCCGACGAACGGCGGGGACTCCGCGTCCGGCCCCTCGACCTCTCCCGGGACCGGGGCTTGGTGCGGCGCGGAGCCGACTGCCGGACCTCGAGGAACTTTCGAGACCGCTCTCGCAAAGCCTTCGGATTAAGTTTCCGGCAGTCAGGGCACGACTTCGTGTCGTGGTCTCGGCCGAGACAGAAGAGACACTCGAGATGCGGGTCCGTGATCGACATCATGCGACCACATTCTTCGCAGGGCTTAAAGCCGGGCATCCCTACGACACCTTAGGAGTCGTGAAGACTCGTTGAGAAACAGTGAAAAAATTCACAAAAAAGATAGTCAAAAAGTGACTAGGGCACTGCTCTTCCCGGATCTGCGCTTACTGGTGCGGAAAAAGAAGAACAGACGTCAGCGCGCAGGGGCGGCGTCTAAGTACTGCCCGCGACGTCATCCCGGCAATCACGACGCCGAACTCGGAGCCTACCGACGACGCCTACCGACGCGCAAGGGTACTGCTACGCAAAAAACTTTCCGGATCCAGCCTGACGCCTGGGGATATTCTAAGGTAAGGAATCTGTCACTAACGTGTCTCTTTCAGATATTCTTCATCACTTGTTTTGGTGCTGTTTGAATGATTTACACTTGTTCCTTTATTTAAGGCTTGCTACTCAGAGCCACAGCTACCCAGGGTTGAGCTAGAGGGTTTAGCAAACAAAACCTATTGGTACTAAAGGGGTTGGTAAGTGTATCACACGATGAGGTCACACAAGCATTCTATGTAATACACCCCATTTCCTCACAGTTCCTTCAATATTTACTTTCCTGACTGATGTGCTTTAATTAGTTAGGAATCCGGCAGTAGCCACCAGGCATTCTTTGCTGTTGCCATTATCACCCTCATTCCTCATCCCATTCCCAATTAAGGAGGAGAGCCATACCCAGGGCCAAGCAATTTTAAGCTCTAATATTTTGTTTTTGCTCATCCTCTCCTGGAAGGCACAGTAAGGTCAACCTCCTTGAGGACTTCCTGTTTTTTCCCTGTCTTTGCCCATGTTTTTTGTTTTGAAAGGTATAATTTTGGCTACCACTAGCCCCCCTAAATTTAACTCTCCATACATAGACTAAACTCAGGTCTTTCATCATTATTTCCATAAACCGTCTAACTTTTGGAGAGCTGGTGTTTTCCCCTTTCGTGGATTTATTGAGTTTAGGGTTAAACAAGATATTAAAGTCACCTCCCAGAATAATTGGGGCTTTAACTTCCAATAAGAGATAATATAAGGATTTCAGGGGTGCATCATCATCAATATTTGGGTCATAAACCCCAGCCAACACATACCATGCATTCTGTATCTTAACATTGGCTAGGGCCCACCACCCTCCATCGTCTACTTTACACTCCACCAAAAAAGCCTTAGCAGTTTTTTTAAGAATTATACCCACCCCCTCAGTACAGTACGTTCGAATGATGTGAACTGAGTCTGCAATCCACTTCTGTTTAGACACATAAATCTTCCATTCCTCGAGTGAAAGATGGGTCTCTTGAAGGATCACTACATCTGCCTCGACCTGTTTTAGATATTGCAGGATCCTTCTCCTTCTAAGCCCATTCACATTCCATGTTAAAATTTTTATGGGGGTAGAACCTCTAAAATTTGCCATCTTAACCTAGGACTTTCGTAAATTCCCCGCTGACTGGCTCAGGCCCTTTATACCTCTGTGCCCTAAAACCTAGTGTCTTCTAACTGAGGACTAAATTTTATTTTTTAATTTTTCCCATCTTGCTGCACCCCACCCAGTGAAATCTTAACATAACTATTAAATCAAGTGACCCCAACCCACCCCGGGGAACCCTCCCCAAAACAAAGGGTATGATTGTTTACAGCCCTTTTTGAGCTCTCCCCTCCCTCCGGTGTAAGACCATTTACTCATTACGTTGCTGCTGAGCCTTTATTTGCTCGCAAAAATTTCCAGCCTCTTTTAGGACCCTAAAGTTATACGTCTTGTTATCCCAAATGACTTTTAACAGGGCCGGGAATCTCAACTGAGCTGTAGCGCCCAGTGAACAAAATTCAGGAATAATACATTTTCCCAGCTCCCATTGTCGGTCAAGTGTAGTCTTAGAGATGTTCGACCGGACACGAAATGACCAGTCCCCTTTGGTAAAGCTACTGGCTTTCAAAGCCACTGAAAGAATTTGTTCTTTAATAGTATAGGTTTTGAAGCTGACCAAGATTTTCCTCGGTTTTTTTCTGTTGGGATTCTTGGAGAACGGGTGTCGTTGGATCCTCTTGATGTCTGCCTCCAACTCCAGAGTGTCAACCCCAGGGATAAATTCCTTTAAAAGATCAATGACAAAACCTTTGATGTTATTGCCCTCAAGGCCCTCCGGAATATTAAGGATTCTAATGTTGTTACGTATGGCGTTGTTCTCCAAGGATTCTATTTTGTCCAATAGCTCCCTCTCCCCTCTCTTTAAGGACTGACTCTCAGCCTGGTTTAGCTCTACTTCCTTATTCAATGTTAGCAAAGAGGCTTCCATTACACCAATTCTCTCTGTGATGGCCGACATTCTAACCTACATCGTCTCACAGGACTACTGAATCTTGCTTTGGTTTCTCACAGAGATCGCAAACTTGCTTCTAATCTCTAATGATAATGCATCTAACATCCCGATCAAACCTTGCTGCATCTGGATATTTCCCATTGGGCTAGGCAGAGTAGCTACTATTGTGGAGGTTGAATCTTGTCCCCCCCTCCTCCAAGGGGTTTTCCCCCATATCCCCTAATATTTGGAATCTATTATCGGTAGAGACATCTTGCTGTATTCCCTCTGTATTTTGCAATTCTGATTCCATGTTAGCTGACTTCCCTGCGTTGTCTCCCTCAAGTCCAGATCCGTGAATACGGGATGGAAAATATTGTCAGAAACTTTAATCTGTGATTTGGCCTAAACTTTAAAAAAAGATCTGTTTTCTTTATCTGCGAGGCTGGGACAGAAGGGGTTGCGCTATACCTAGATGCTACTTTCTGCGACTTTGTTTTTCTACTCCCCCCTTGCTTACATACAATTTCCTCATAAATAGATGCTCGGGTGGCTAGGGGGCATTCGCCGTACAGATACTATTATTCCTTAGGGCATATCTGTTTGGCTGTCTCGGACATTTGTCGGTATCAGCAGGTGACAAGTCCTTCCTCCACCAATTTGTTCTTTTGTTTTCTTCTTTCTGAATTCTTTCCTCTCCACTGGCCTCCAACACTGTCAATGGGGCACCAACAGCCTTGCCCCGACGCCTTGCTATTCTTGCCTCTTAATGCCAGCTGCACAGATAAGTTCAGCAAGTGGAGGGTGAAGGTTAAATGACTCGCCAGTACCCTCAATTAGAATAGGTGATATGTTTCTGAATGGCCTTTCCCAGTGTCGACTCATGTGAAGGCCTCTTCTCTAGCCCTTTTCTCCTTGTACTCTGCTTTTTTAACATTATTTCACTGTTATACAGACTCTCAGAATAAACAATTAGCAGAGTGGTATGATGCCCTTTCACTTACTTTTTATTCTGCGAGACAGATTTCTTTTGAACATTAAAAATGACACGTAGTTATCAACCTTCTAGAAACTTGCCATAAATCAATAATAAATAATGCAAAACAGAACAGTCAGCGCTTAGATTAAATACTGCCAATATATTCAAACAATACTTGAACATCACACTACAGAACATATTTATATAAACTAAATGTGCTAGCTATTCATCACACATATTCACTTTTACTAGATTGACACATGTAACTCAAGCAGGAAAAAACCCATGAGAGGGCGACCACATCAAGTCCAAGGTACATGTTGACAAAATGACCCCCTGGCATACAACCCAATTTAAGTTCACATCCTAATGGAAGAATTTAGGAGACTTCTCTTATCTCATGGTTTTGGTCTAGGAGAGGAAGCGTTTGCTGACTTCTGTGTCATGTCTGATGCATTGTGGCCAGGAGGGCACTGTCCCATATACCTTTAGATTCTATCTTCTAGATGACACTCCAAACTTCCCACACATTCTGGCTATCTTTGGGCATTGCCAATTCAGATATCTCACTTTGATCCTGCTCGCTGCGTTAGCCACAAATGATGTGTTTAATTTCTCCACACATTTCACAATCAGGTATTGCAGGAGGGACTTCATTCTGTGACAAAATCTCCCTTGAACTAATACCAAAAATTGAAAAGATACACATTGCCTTAGTGAGAAGACAGCTAACACTCCCCATACACATGACTCAACCACATCAAAGAGGTCGAACACAAATCTTATGCCACTTAATGCATTCAATCCACATCAGAAACAAAATATCATCACAATCGGACTATCAGGAACAGCTTAAGGCCCATCATTTCAAAAAATCTTGAGAGATATCCTTCACACAACCTGCACAGGAAAGATAGCTAGACTCCAGAAGTCCCTGGAAGTAGGCTCTTTCCCAACCAAGCTGAAAACCTCCTACATTAGACCAATATTCAAAAAGAGAAGCATTGATCCATTCTACCCAGTAAACTACAGAACAATATCTAATGACCCATTGTCTTGCTTCACACTCCCAAATAAAAGAAATTCAGCACTTCCCAGCAGAGGCACTCGGTAAAGCAAGAAAAAACACCTGAAAAGGGGGCTCCACACTCATGAAATGAGGCACATCAAAAGACAATTTGCAAAATAAAGCGTGGGGTTTTATTAATATAACACTCTCTAACAGAAAGGCTTTCCCAGATGTCAAATGAATCATCTAAAACAACATGCAACATGTAAATATATATATATATATATATATATATATATATATATATATATATATATATATATATATATGTGCAAGCAAGTAATAATTAACCCCTTCGGTGCTGTGGAAGGCCGGGAGCCGTCATGAAGCACGGTGGGCTTGTGCTCATGACGGCTCCCGGCCGTCCTGGTACGCACTCACGGGGGGAGAGCTGATGCTCCCCCGTGAATCGCCGATCTTGCTGCCCCCACCGGGGAGGACAGCGGAAGGCCTTCCGCTGCCCCCCCGAGCCCCTCCTCCACGTCATCTAATGACGTCAGCGCACATTGCGCGCCATCATTGGATGAAACTGGACACGCTGGAAGCCATTTGCTTCCAGCGCGTCCAAGAGGAGAAGGTGAGTTTCTCCTCGGGGAGGGTTTTTTTTTTTCAAACAAAGAGGCATCGAGGGAAAGGAAAGGGTTTTCCTTTACCCCGATGTCTCTTTGAGCATTCCTGCTGCACGATGGCTCGATCGTGCAGCAGGAACGCCCACTAGACACCAGGGATTTTTTTTTTTTTAGTTTATTATTTTCAATTTTTGCAATCAATTCGGGGAGCGGCCTCTTGGGCAAGGGTCGCTCCCCTTGGGGCAAATATACTTTGGCCGTTTTTGCCCCGTGGGGGGGGCAGATCGGGCCAAAACTTTTTTAGATTGCCCACTGGGCCACCAGGGATTTTTTTTGTTTTAGTTTGTTTTTCTCCAGTTTGTAATGCATGCGGGGAGCGGCCCCTTGGGCAACGGTCGCTCCCCTTTGGGGTACATATTGTTTGGCCGTATTTGCCCCGTGGGAGGGCGGGGGGGGCAGATCGGCCCAAAACTTTTTTTTAGATTGCCCACTGGGCCACCATAGATTTTTTTTTTTTTGTTTCTTTTGTTGTAATGCATGCGGGGAGCGGCCCCTTGGGCAAGGGTCGCTCCCCTTGGGGGACATATTCTTTGGCCGTTTCTGCCCCGTGGGGGGGGGGGGGGTCAGATCGGCCCAAATATTTTTTTATATAGCCCACTGGGCCATCAAGGATTTTTATTGTTTTAGTTTGTTTTTTCCAGTTAGTAGTGCATGCGGGGAGCGGCCCCTTGGGCAAGGGTCGCTCCCCTTTGTGGTACATATTGTTTGGCCGTTTCTGTAATGTTTTATTTCTCCTTTTTTACTAGTGCCTTGTGTTCTTGTTTGCGGTTTCTGCAGTTTTGCGTAGTTGCATTTGTTTGGTAAGTAAAACTTTTTTTGTTACGTTTACTCCAAATGAGTATTATTGTCATGCACGAGTGAATTTTTAGTAAGTGGTGTCAAAACAGCAGCATATTTAGTTTGTTTTTGGAGCGTGAAATTCTTTGCGATGTCTTTTGCATTGTCTTATGTGTAATTTTCTTTTCTTTTTCTTTTTTAGTGGGATATTGTTGGTCCTTGCTGTGTCTGTGCAGAGTAGGTGGTGAGTCTATCTGCTTCTGACAAGTGAGTGGTATAGTTTTGGAGTATATAGGTCTTTGTGATAAAGCCACATTTTGTTTATTAGTTTTTCTACAAAGTGTTTGTTGTTGTTGACTTGTTTGACACGTTACCTTTGTTAGTAAGGATTATGGCTAGCCGCAGAATTACTGCTCAGCAGGTGGTTGGTATGCTTTTTGAATCTTCCTCTGAGCAGGATTATGAGACTGACTGCGTCTGAGGGAGAGGAGGGAGGGGAAGATTCAGGCAGTGAGTTGTCTCTCCACATGGAATCATCGGATGATGAATCTACTGTCAGTGCGGATGAAGCTACTCTCAGTGCGGATGAAGTGCCTGTTTTAGAGGAGGACACTGATGTGCCGATGGTGCAGCAAGAGGCCTCTGGATTGCAGCCTCAGGCTGCTAGGCTTCCTACTGGAAGTGCTGGACTCTGGGTTGATCCAAACATGGTGCAGCCGGTGTCGCCTGCCTTTACTGGTGATGCAGGGTGTAGAGTGAATTGTGAATTTTTTTTGCCTATACAGTTTTTTCAGTTGTTTATGGATGATGTGTTTTTGGCTGAGATTGTTGAGCAGACTAATTTGTATGCAGAACAGTATTTGAGGGACAACAACGAAAGACTTAGGCCCTACTCTAGAGTTACTCGGTGGACTCCCACAAATCTGGATGAGATGAAGTTTTTGGGTTTGACTTTTTTGATGGGTTTGATAAGGAAGCTGTCCATTGCTTCATATTGGTCTACTAGTCCAGTGATGGCAACGGCCATATTTCCTGCAATTATGAGTCGTGATCGGTATTTGCTTCTGCTTCGGATGCTGCATTTTGTTGATAATGCTTCGGTGTTGCCACGCGATCACCCTGATTGTGACCGTCTGTTTAAAATTCGACCTGTTCTTGATCACTTTGTAGATCGATTTTCAGAGATCTATATTCCAGGGAAAGAAATAGCTATTGATGAGTCTTTGGTCCTGTTCAAGGGTCGTTTGGTTTTTAGACAGTACATTCCTAGCAAGAGGGCACTTTATGGAATTAAGCTGTATATGTTGTCTGAGAGTAGGACAGGATATGTCTATAATTTCCGGGTGTACACTGGTAGGGATTCCACTATTGACCCCCCTGGTTGTCCGTCTACTTTTGGAGTTTCAGAGAAAATTGTGTGGGATCTTGCTAGAGGACTGTTTAACAGAGGCCACCATTTGTACCTTGATAACTTCTACACTACTGTGCAATTGTTTAAGGAATTGTTCAAAGTGGACACTTTTGCTTGTGGCACAATCCGCTCTAACCGTAAAGGTTATCCAAAAGAGCTTGTTTGCAAAAAGCTTCAGAGGGGACAGTGCAGTTCCTTGCGTAGTGATGAACTACTAGCTGTGAAATTTGTGGACAGGAGGGATGTGTACATGCTGACTAGCATCCATGATGAGAGTACTTCACCTGTGGCTGTTTGGGGTCAGAATGCAGAAGTGCGCAAACCTGTGTGCATTTTAGACTACAATAAGCACATGGGTGGTGTTGATAGAGTAGATCAGAGGTTGGAACCTTACACTGCTATTTGTAAGGCTTACATTTGGTATAAGAAGTTGGCCATCCATCTCTTCAATTTAGCAACTTTCAATGCTTTTGTTGTGTACAAGGAGTGTTCTCTTGCGTCAAAGTTGACTTTTGTTCAGTTTCAGGAGTCTGTGATAGGCAGCCTTGTTGTTGTGGAGCAGGCAAGTGTTCCTAGAGTTGGAGTGGTGGAGTGGTGGAGGATGTGGCTAGATTGAAAGATCGCCACTTTCCTGATTTAATTCCTCCCACGCCCAAAAAAACCAATCCCTGTAAGAGATGTAGAGTCTGCTTGCGAAGAGGTGTGCGGAAGGAGAGTCGTATGCACTGTGCCGATTGCCCTTCTAATCCTCGGCTGTGTGTGCCCAGATGTTTCAGATTGTATCACACTCAAAAGAGTTTTTGGGAGCAACCATGAGTCTAATAGTGTACTGCCTGGTCTGTATGGTTTTATATAGTTGTTCAGTTTAACGTTTGGCAACAGAATGATGTCTTTAGTTACTGCTGTTGTTTTTGTAGTTATAGTTTTGTATTTAGTTGCTATTGGTTTGTGTTTTCTTTCTTGTTTAAAAAAAATTTATGACGGTGTGCGTAGACTGGCGCTTGGCTGGTGGTGTGCGTGGACTGGCGCTTGGCTGGCGGTGTGCGTGGACTGGCGCTTGGCTGGCGGTGTGCGTGGACTGGCGCTTGGCTGGCGGTGTGCGTGGACTGGCGCTTGGCTGGCAGTGTGCGTGGAATGGTGCTTGGCTGGCGGTAAGTGGGCTGGCGCTTGGCCGGCAGTGTGCGTGGATTGGCACTTGGCTGGCGGTGTGCGTGGACTGGCGCGTGACTGGTGGTGTGCGTGGACTGGCGCTTGGCTGGCGGTGTGCGTGGACTGGTGCTTGGCTGGCGGTCCGCGTGGACGGGCGCTTGGCTGGCGGTGTGTGAGTAGTGACTTGCTGCTGGTCACTACACACACTGCTAGCTAAACGCCACTCCATGCAATCCGTGAGCTGGTGTGGTTGCTGTGTCAGGAATGTGGGCGTGTGAAAGTGATGGGCCCTTGAATGGCGGTGTCTGCTGGTGTGAGTGTTGTAATGTGCTGGGCCCACGGCTGGCGGTGTGAATGGTTTTGTATGTGTCACACGTATGAAAGGTGTATGAATGGCCTGTAAAGCGGTTGGTGCCTTGTCGTGGCTTTACAGCTCACGAGCTGTGAGTCAATGGTTCAGTTTCTCGTCCTTTCAATTATTAACAGTGCATTTCCTTTTTGTGAAATCTCTGGTTAATACAACTGTATATACTGAACCATCACTCACCCTCGTGCCAAATCCAACCAGTATGTCTGTGTGCTTGAAGAATAGGTGGTTGTGCAGAAATATTTGTCTTTTCTGTCTTTCTCAAGCAGGGTGTACCTTGTCCCTTTTTGTGAATGTTGTAATGTGTTGGTTTTGTGCCTGGTGGTGTGAATGGTCTTGTGTGTATTACGTATGAAAGGTTGTGAATGGCCTGTAAAGCGGTTGGGGCCTTGACGTGGCTTTACAGCTCACGAGCTGCGAGTCACTGGTTCAGTTTTTTGTCCTTTCAATTATTGACAGTGCATTTCATTTTTGTGAAATCTCTTGTTAATAAAATTGTATATACTGAACCATCACTCGCCCTCATGCCAAATCCAACCAGTATGTGTGTGTGCTTTAGGAATAGATGGCTGTGCAGTAATCTTTGTCTTTTTAGTCTCTCTGCCAAGGTGTACATTCCATCTAAGAATAACCTACCAACTGTAGATATTGTCGTAAACTAAACATCCATGGGAGTACACAGTGATGTCTCCCTTGTGGATCCCAACAAGTTATCTTACCCACAATGTCCTGCAAACCTCAAAATGTCTGTCACATTTTCCTTGCAATATTGTGCCAAAACTTTCACGCTACAGAAAGAAACAACACATTTCCTACCCCTTCGCCTTTCTCCAAGTATCCCAATAGAAATGGTACCTCTCTCGCGTGGGTGGGTCAAGGACCCGTGACAGGCAAGGGCCCAAAACCTTCTGAGGCGACATCAAAAATACCTATCACAAAACAACCTGGTTTTGTAAGGGGGGTCACCTGGGTTTTTGGCCCCGTGCTCGGCGGCCAGCTAGGGAAACCTACCAAACCCACACATTTCTGAAAACTAGACACCCGGGGGATTCCAGGGAGGTATGGCTTGCATGGATCCCCCAACGTTTTCTTACCCAGAATTCCCTGCAAACCTCAAATTTAGCTGAAAAAAATCACTTTTTCCACACATTTTTGTGTGGGAAAGTAGTGGAATCACCGGGCTGAAACAAATTTCCTACCACCCAGCGTTCCCCAGGGTCTCCCGATACAAATGGTGCCTCACTCGTGTGGGAGGCCCAAGTACCCGCGACAGGCAGGGGCCCAAAACGTATTGAGTCGACTTCAAAATTGCCTATCTCCAAACAACCTGGTTTTGCAAGGGGGGTCACCTGGGTTTTTGGCCCTGTGCTCGGCGGCTATCTATGGAAACCTACCAAACCCACACATTTCTGAAAACTAGACACCCGGGGTATTCCAGGGAGGTATGGCTTGCGTGGATCCCCCAAAGTTTCCTTACCCAGAATCCCCTGCAAACCTCAATTTTAGCTGAAAAAAATCACTTTGTTCACACATTTTTGTGTGGGAAAGTTGTGGCATTTCCGGGCTGACACAAATTTCCTACCACCCAGCGTTCCCCCGGGTCTCCCGATAAAAATGGCGCCTCACTCGTGTGGGAGGCCCAAGTACCCGCGACAGGCAAGGGCCCAAAACGTATTGAGGCGACATCAAAATTGCCTATCACAAAACAACCTGGTTTTGCAAGGGGGGTCACCTGGGTTTTCGGCCCCGTGCTCGGCGGCCATCTAGGGAAACCTACCAAACCCACACATTTCTGAAAACTAGACACCCGGGGGGGTTCCAGGGAGGTATGGCTTGCGTGGATCTCCCAACGTTTCCTTACCCAAAATCCCCTGCAAACCTCAAATTCTGCTGAAAAAGTCACTTTTTTCACACATTTTTGTGTGGGAAAGTTGTGGCATCACCGGGCTGACACAAATTTCCTACCACCCAGCGTTCCCCTGGGTCTCCCGATAAAAATGGTGCCTCACTCGTGTGGGAGGCCCAAGTACCCGCGACAGGCAGGGGCCCAAAACGTATTGAGGCAACATCAAAATTGCCTATCACAAAATGTTTTGCCAGTGTTTTACTGTATGGTGATGTTTATTCATCTATGCAGCCTATGGGCCAACTGCCTGCTATTACCTGTTTTTTCCTTTCTGAAAATAAAGGTTTTCTTGTATGACACTATTACAGTGTATGTTCTCTATTACAGAGTGTATATAGGAGATTTATTTATATACATGTATATATGTATGTCGCGGAAGTGCTATGCACTTGTGATCCCCAACATACACATATATATATATGTATATTTCTATATGCTCCAGGATCCCGCACGTGGGCGGGGATAATTCAGTGCTTATGACTATTGATGAGTATCCCCTGGAAGAGAAGAAGCCGATTCAGATGGAGGAAATCAGCGATAATAGTCATCCAACATGTGCTGCAAGTTGTTTAGAAGAGACAGAGGCATTTGTGCAGTAGGGTTGGACTGTGGAGCTGAAGCAGCAGTCTCAAGGTAATAGTCGCCTTCTTGATCTTCATCTTGGTATTTAATGAAGAGCTCTGAAGGGCTCCTGAAGGGCTCCTGGCAGTACGAAATCTATCGTCCTCATCAGATTCTTCTTAAGCAATGGTCATCAGATTCTTCCTCATCGGTCCCATAATCCAATAACTGCTCGGGCAACGCAAGAGGAACTTTACTTGGGGAGGTGTGAATCGGAGAGAGGACCTCCAAGGAAGAATTGCGTCTTTGAAGTAATGAAGGCGCTGCTGTAGACGGTGGCAAATGCGTAGACGGTATCGTAGAAGACTTTGAGGATGCCGTGGCTGTAGACGAAGACCAAACCTGCAGATCAGAGCATGAGGACAGCTGCAGCGCCGACGAGGCAGCCGTCGACGGGGGAGCCGTCGACGAGGCGGCCGTCGACGAGGCAATCGTCGACGAGGCTTTTTAATTCTTTGTCGACGAAGGGGCGTCAACGGCAGTCTTCAACTTCTTCGTCGACGACGAGGAGAAAGAAGTGACTGACGTGGTTGGTCTCACGGAGACGGACACCAGCGTCGACGGCGAGGACGCCGACGATATTATCATTTGAGGCTTTGGAGACGAGAAAGTTGCAGTAGACGTCATCGTCGCAGCGACGGCAGGCTTCGTCGACGAAGACATCGTCGTCGACGAGGGACCCCGTATCTGAGGTAAATCTCTGTCAGAAATGGGTTTTGAAGCCTGAGTTTTCACAGTCTTTCTCGGGGGTGAAGAAGGCAGAGTTTTACCTTTAGGAGGTGGAGGAGCCTTTTTAGATGTGGAAGGCAACCCAGCAGTCTTTGAGGTGTGCTGTTTTTTTAACACCTTAGCCCCAGGAGAAGACAAATCCGTCTCATTAGCCCTCTTCCTAGAGGAAGCTGTTCTGACAGAGGAAACACTCTCCATTTCAGATAAGGGGTTGTCTTGGTCCTTAATCTTCTGTAGCCACAGAAGTAGACGTCCCTCTCTGTCCCTCAAAGTCTTTTGAGGGAAAGTTCTGCAGATCTTGCAGTCTCTCACCTGGTGGTCCGGATACAAGCAGTAAATGCATTTCTTGTGGGGGTCTTCAGAAAACAGCCGGAGCTTCCCACAAGACTCACAAGGTCTAAAGCGAGATTTCTTTGAAGAAGACATCATAAAAAGAAGAAATTCTGAAGAGAACCTGAAGAAGTACTGAGCCTCTGGGGAGAACATTCTGGAGGGTGCTGTCGCCTGATTGGCCTATATATAATGACTTGGACGAGTCATGAAAGTGGAAAAAATTTTACTATTGACTTCTAACTATTTTACTTCCTGGTTCTAATTTACCTATGATATGGCTATTCTATGCATATTTATTGCTATTTTTATGTACCGTGGGACTCCCACTTCGACGACGGGGAATGATTCAAGCATGTGAATCTATGAAAGATACCCCAATATTGAAGAAAGTCTGGCAATGCTGGCTGCACCATGCCTGGGGCAACCCAGAGGTCATCACTTCCAACTGGAAGCCTTGCAGCCCCAGGCTGCAACCCAGATGCTTCTTGCCACACTATACCAACGGGAAGCCTTGCAGCCCCAGGCTGCAGCCCAGATGCCTCTTGGCGCACTGTCGGCACATCAATGTCCTCCTCTAACACAGGCACTTCATCCGCACTAAGAGTAGCTTCATCCGCACTGAGAGTAGCTTCATCATCCGATGATTCCATGTGGAGAGAAAACTCACTGCCTGAATCTTCCCCTCCCTCCTCTGCCTCAGATGCAGAGTCGGTCTCTGAACCATGGTCAGAGGAAGACTCAAAAAACATACCAACAACCTGCTGAGCAGTAATCCTGCGGCTAGCCATTATCCTTACTAAGAAAGGAGACTGCACAAACAACTCAACAACCAACACTGTGCAAAATAAGTAAGTAAAAAAAAATGTGTGCCTTTATCACAAAGATCTATATACTCAAACTATACAATTCACTTGTAAGAGACAGCTACACTCACCAGCACCTACTCTGCAGAGAGACAGCAAAAACCAACGATATCCCACTAGAAAGAAAAAAACAAAACCAATTACTCACAAGACAACAAAATACACATCGAGCACAAATGCAAAAAGTTTTTGACACTCAAAAAACAGAAGCTAAACATACTGCTATTACACCATTTGCAAAAAACACATTCATGCAGAGAAAAAAACGCATCTACATTGTACAAAAAAAGTCTCTTACCAAACACAAGCAACTACACAAACAGCAGAACCAAAAGTAACGAAACCGCAACCTGGAACAGTCTAAAGAGCAAAAGCCTTGAACTAGAACAAAAAGGGAGAAATAGAGCATTACAATTACAATTCATAAGAAATAAAACAATTAACATTATAACACGCTATGTCACTACCGAAATGGGGGCAGAAAGGCCAAATAAACGGGCGGGGGGGGGGGCAGAAGACACATAAAAAAATATATGTCCCCTGGAAGCGACCCTTCCCAAGGGGTCGCTTCCAATGTATTTATTTTTAAATCCCTGGCTCTAGTGGGCTTTTCTGCCCCCTCTCCCGGGGCCAGAAACGCCCCAAAAAATCGGGCGATCTGTCCCCGGGGAGGCAGAAAGTCTTAAAAATAATTATCCCTCATAGGAAGCGACCCTTGCCCAAGGGGTCGCTTCCATTTCAAAATTAAAAACACCCTGCTGTCTAGTGGGGTTTTCTGCCCCCCCACCCCCGGGGGCAGAAAGGCCAAATAAAAAAACGATCTGCCCACAGGGGGGGGGCAGAATATACTTTTTAAATAATTAAGACCCCTGGAAGCGACCCTTGCCCAAGGGGTCGCTTCCAATTTAATTACAAAAAATTCCCTGGCTCTAGTGGGCTTTTCTGCCCCCCCTGGGGCCAGAAACGCCAGAAATCCAGCCAATCTGTCCCCAGGGGAGGCAGAAAAGTCTTCCATTTAATTTTTAAACACATCCCTGGTGTCTAGTGGGTTTTTCTGACCCCCCTGGGGACAGAAAGGCCAAAAACAGGGGCTGATCTGCCGGGGGGGGGGCAGAAAACACACACAAATTTTTTTGTGCCCCTTGGGCAAGGGTCGCTTCCATTTTAATTTTTTAATAATCCCTGGCTCTAGTGGGCTTTTCTGCCCCCCCCCCCCCTGGGGCCAGAAACACCAACAAATTCGGCGATCTGTCCCCAGGGGGGGCAGAAAAGTCTTTAAATTAATTTGGCCCCTAAGGAAGCAACCCTTGCCCAAGGGGTCGCTTCCTTTACATAAAAGAGACATCCCAGGTGTCTAGTGGGGGCATTCCTGCTGCACGATCGCGACGCTGTGCGCGATCGTGCAGCAGGAATGCCCTGCATGGAGCCATCAGGGGAGAGGAAACGCTGTTTCCTCTCCCCCGATGGCTCAAGGCAAGTGGATCTGCCCCCCCCGGCCCCACCGGAGAAACAAACACTCACCCTCCTCCTTGGGACGCCTGGAAGCAAATGGCTTCCGGGCGTCCCAGCGCTTCCTGATGATGTCGGCGCGCGCTGACGTCACAGGATCGCCGAGGGGGGGTCGGGGGTTTATGGCAACATATTGGGCTGCACATGGGGGGAGCGCCATCGCTTCCCCCATGGGTGGGTGCCATGACGGAGCGGTTCCGTCATGAGCACAGCCCAACCGATGCTCATGACGGAACCGCTCCGTCGCACAAGTTACTAACTTGTGTAACGATATATCTGTAAGAGACAGTAGTTAGTGACAGATTCCTTACCTTAGAATATCCCCAGGCGTCAGGCTGGATCCGGAAAGTTTTTGCGTAGCAGTACCCCTGCGCGTCGGCAGGCGGCGTCGTGCGGCTCCGCGTCCGTTGTCGGCGTCGTGATCGCCGGGATGACGTCGCGGGCAGTACTTAGACGCCGCCCCTGCGCGCTGACGTCAGTTCTGTACACGACTTTCCGCGCCAGGAACGCAGAGCCATGCAAGAAGCGGACATAGGTGTCTGAAAAATACTAGGGCCCTGAAAGGGATGTCCTTAACCCTAGAAATCAGTTCGCAGAACGGGGAGGATGGGTGGGGCGGTAAGGAATCTGTCACTAACTACTGTCTCTTACAGATATATCGTTACACAAGTTAGTAACTTGTGCATCTGAAAGAGAAACGTTAGTGACAGATTCCTTACCTTAGAATAGATACCCCAGCAATACCAACCCCGGTGGTGGGTCTGCGAACAAAGATCAGACAAGGAAGTCCTGGAGGACAGAACGGCCAAAGAAGCCGTCCCTCCGGACCTGACTGTCAAGGCAGTAATGCTTTGTAAATGTGTGCAGCGAGGCCCACGTAGCTGCCTGACAGATAACCGGCAGCGGAACACCGCGGCCCAAGGCCGTGGTAGCAGCCGTTGCCCTGGTGGAATGGGCACGCAGCCCAACAGGAGGCTCCTTCTTAGCCAATGAATAGCAGGTCTTGATGCACAAGGTAACCCAGCGGGAGATGGTTCGTTTGTGCACCGCCCGACTTTTTTGGCGCCCACGTAGCCAACAAAGAGCTGGTCATCCACCGGAAGTGTTTTGTGCGGTCGATATAGAAGTAGAGCGCACGTTTTGGGTCCAGACGGTGGAGCCTCTCTTCCTCTCTGGAAGGATGCGGAGGCGGAAAGAAGGTAGGCAAAGTGATGGTCTGCCCAATGTGGAAGGCAGTAACCACCTTTGGCAAGAAGGACGGACGCGTCCGAAGAACAACCTTGTCTGGATGAACAGACAGAAAGGGAGGTTTGCAAGATAGAGCCTGGAGCTCACTCACCCGCCGAGCGGAGGTGATGGCCACCAGAAAGGCTGTCTCAGAGTCAGAAGACGAAGAGGACAGTTATGTAGAGGCTCAAAGGGAGCGCACATGAGAAAGGTAAGAACCAAGTTCAAGTCCCACTGAGGCATCACAAACGGAACAGGAGGGAAGAGGTGTGTAATGCCTTTTAGGAACCTGTTAACAACAGGGGACTTGAAAAGGGAGGAGCTGATCAGGAAGCCTGAGGAAGGCCGAAATAGCACAAAGATAGCCCTTGATGGTACCCAGGGCAGAACCCTGTTGGGCCAGAGAAAGAAGGAACAGAAGAACCTCAGAAAGAGGGGCAGAGAGGGATTCACAGCCTTTGCTGTGCACCATGCCACAAACTTGTTCCACCTGCAGGCGTATACCACCTTAGTGGAGGGACGCCTGGCTGCCAGAATCACATCACAAACTTCGGGAGGCAAGTCGAAGGGAATCAACTGCCGCCGCTCAATCTCCACGCAAGCAGGTGTAGACTGGACAGGTTCGGGTGGAGGACCGTCCCCTGCTGCTGCGACAGAAGATCCTCCCGAAGAGGCAGACGGATCGGGGATCGACGCTCATACTGAGTAGCTCGGGATACCAAACTCTTCGAGCCCAGTCCGGAGCCACAAGGATGACTTGGGCCCGGTCGCGCCGAATCTTCTTCAACACTCTGGGTAGAAGTGGTATAGGCGGAAAGGCGTACAACAGACCGCAACTCCACTTGCGACGAAAAGCGTAGCCGAGCGAGTGCCGCCTTGGAAATTCCAACGCGCAGAACTGCTGACATTGCGCGTTCTCGTCGGTGGCGAATAGATCTAACCAAGGCTCTCCCCACTGTAGAAAGAGTCCTTGCGCCACTTCCGAGTGAAGACGCCATTCGTGATCCATCATGCACCTGCGGCTGAGTTCCAGCCATGTCCAGAGGCGCAGAGCCTCCTGACAGAGGGTCCACGACCCCACCCCGCCTTGTTTGTTGCAGTACCACATGGCGGTGGTGTTGTCTGTGAACACCTGCACTACCTTCCCTTTGACAGAGGGAAGGAATGCCTTGAGTGGAAGTCGGATCGCCCGGAGCTCCAGAACGTTGATATGGAGCCGGGACTCCGCCGGAGACCAGAGGCCCCTGATCTCCGCCTCTCCCATGTGACCGCCCCATCCCAGAAGGGACGCGTCCGTCACAACTGTGTGCTCTGGCTGGGGAAGGGAGAGGGATCTGCCCATGACCCATTGCCGGTTCGAGAGCCACCACTGCAACTGTTTTGCAGTCCCCTCCGAGATCTGGACGTGATCGGACAGGTTGCCCTGGTGCTGCGCCCACTGGAACTTCAGGTCCCACTGCAGAGACCGCATATGCCATCTGGCATGATTGACCAGCAGGATGCAGGAGGCCAGGAGGCCCAGCAGCCTCAGGGACATCCGTACCGAAACCCAGGATAAAGGCTGAAAGATCGGAATCATAGCCTGAATATCCCGGACTCGCCGTTCGGGAGGATAGGCCCGAAACGGCGTCGTGTCCAGAACTGCTCCGATGAAAAGGAGCTGTGGAGAAGGAATCAGATGCGACTTCGGCACATTGATGGAGAACCCCAGCGAGTGCAGGAGTTCGGCCGTAGTCTGGAGGTGGGAGACAACTGCCTGGGACGAGCCCGCCTTCAGCAGCCAGTCGTCGAGGTAGGGGAAGTCTGGAACCCCTGCCCGGCGCAGATCAGCTGCGACCACCGCCATCACTTTCGTGAACACCCGAGGGGCACTTGTAAGGCCAAAGGGGAGCACGGTGAACTGAAAATGCTCGAGGCCTACGGTGAACCGCAGGTAACGCCGATGGGCCGGCAGGACGGGGATGTGGAAATAAGCGTCCTGTAAGTCCAACGCTACCAACCAGTCTCCAGGGTCGAGGGCAGTCAAGACCTGAGCTACGGTGAGCATCTTGAACTTCTCCTTCCGGAGGAAGCGATTGACGTTCCGGAGGTCCAAGATAGGACGCATGTCCTCCTTGTCCTTTTGGGCACCAGGAAGTAGTGGGAGTAGCAACCACGTCCTACTTCTGGGGTCGGAACATGCTCGATGGCCCTCTTGGCCAAGAGGGCCGTGACTTCCTTCTGCAGAAGCACCAAGTGATCCCCTGACATGCGGTGGAATTGAGGTGGCATGGCTGGGGGTGGTCTCGAAGGGGAGGGAGTAGCCCCTTCGGACAATGTCCAAGACCCACCTGTCCGAGGTGATGGCACGCCAGTGGTGAAGGTGATGGCGGACCCTGCCCCCTACTGGCGTGCTGAGCACCCGAAAAGAAGGACTAGGAGGGCTTGGAGGCCGCGGACGGGGCGGGGTTGGTGGCCTGACCCGCACGCTGGTTGCCCGATCCGCCACGGCGGAAGCCACGTCCTTGGCCACGCGAAGACGCTTGCTGCGCGGGCCGGTGGCTGGGCAGCGGACGTGACTGGGCGCCCCTTACGTGGCCACGAAAGGGGCGAAAAGCAGAGGTTAGCGGAGGGCGCACAGCAGAAAGGCCCAGGGACTTGGCAGTAGCCCGTGAGTCCTTAAAGCGCTCCAGCGCATGGTCTGCTTTGGAACCAAAAAGACCGACTCCATCAAAGGGCATGTCCATGAGTGTATTCTGGACATCACCCGAGAAACCAGTTGTCCTCAGCCAGGCGTGCCGCCGCAGCACCACCGTCGTTGCAAGCGATCTGCCCAGCGAGTCGGCGGTATCAAGGCCACAACAGATGGTGTACTTTGCCGCATCCGTTCCTTCCGCAATGGTGCGGGAAAGCAGTGTCTGGACCTCCTCAGGACACTGGGGCAAAACGAGCGCCACCGAATCCCACAGAGAGTGGGAATATCGGCCCAAAAGGCAAGCGGTGTTGACTGACCGCAAGCCAGCACTGGAGGAAGAAAAGGCCTTCTTCCCAAATTGGTCCAGGCGTTTGGTTTCCTATCCGGAGGGGCGGTAGGGAAGGCGGTTTGGGAGGCAGAGGCTTGGACAACCAAGCTCTCGGGGGTGGGATGTTGAGAGAGAAACAAGGGGTCGCCCGGAGCAGGGCGATGGTGTCGGGCCACGTTCCTATCCACAGGAGCCCCTGTGGCGGGCTTGGACCAGGTGCCCAAAAGAACGTCAGACAGTGCATCATTGAACGGCAGCAATGGCTCCGAGGAGGTAACTGCCGGCTGAAGCACTTCCGTCAGGAGGTTAGTCCTGACAGCCACTGTAGGCAATTGGAGGTGTAAGGCTCCAGCTGCTCTACGCAACACCGTTGCGAAATTTGCTCCCTTCTCCGTAGCCACGGAAGGAGGAGACAGCATGCCAGTGTCAGGAGAAGTGTCCAGACCACTGGCATCCCCAAGTTCCTCTGCCCAGTCCTCATCATACTCACACTGCTGTGTGAGAGGGTCTTCCGACCCCTCCCAGCCCTCCTGGTCCTCCTCCGATAGAAAATAAGGAGGAGGGGGGACGTCAGGGACCCAAGGTCTCAGTGGCGCCGGAGCCGGCGTCCGGCGACGCCGGTCCGACGCCGTGTCCGGATCCGGAGAGAACGGGGGAACGACGCCGCCCGGAGCCCCGGGCGGCATCAGGAACGGCACCGGGGACATCGGCGGAGGCGTAGTTAGGTCAACCGGTGTCGATGGGGGTTGCGGTACCACCGGAGCCGGGTTCGAGGCCGGGGCCGGGAGCGAGGCTGGTGATACAGGCGGCGCCGGGGCAACCGTAAAAGGGCCCGCGGGGCCCGAAGGCGCACCGGAGAGGCCTTGAGGCCCGAAGAGGCGGGCCATGGCCGACAGGAATTCCTGTATCTCGGCCGGAGTCGCCCCCGAGCCCGGGAAGGACGGGTAATGCGGGGGCGGCGCCACAGGCACATCCGGAGCCGCAGGGGCGGGGACCGGTGCCGACAGGGGCCTCAGCCGAGTCGCGAGACCGGCGAGGCGAAGTCTTAGAGCGATGGTGCTTCTTAGACTTTTGTGCTTCGACTTACCCGAAGAGTGCGAAGACTTGGACTCCAATGACGGGCGAGGACTCCGCGACCGGCCCTCGACCTCTCCCGTGACCGGGGCTTGGTGCGGCGCGGAGCCGACTGCTGGACCTCGAGTAGCTTTCGAGACCGCTCTCGCAAAGCCTTCGGATGTAAGGCCCGGCAGTCGGAACACGACTTCGTGTCGTGGTCGCGGCCGAGACAGTAGAGACACTCTAAGTGCGGCTCTGTGATCGACATCATTCGACCACAGGAGTCGCATGGCTTGAAGCCGGGCATCCCTACCGACACCTCGGAGCCTAGATGACTCGAAGAAAAACAGTGAAAAAATCACCAAAAAGTTAGTCAAAAAATGACTAGGGCACTGCTCTTCCCGGATCTGCGCTTACTGGCGCGGAAAAAGAAGAACAGAACTGACGTCAGCGCGCAGGGGCGGTGTCTAAGTACTGCCCGCGACGTCATCCCGGCGGTCCCGACGACGACGACGGACGCGGAGCCGCACGACGCCGCCTACCGACGCGCAAGGGTACTGCTACGCAAAAACTTTCCGGATCCAGCCTGACGCCTGGGGATATTCTAAGGTAAGGAATCTGTCACTAACGTGTCTCTTTCAGATAGACGAGCTGCGGGGTACAGACGAGGCGATGTGCCATCGTCAATCCGTAGAGTGAAGGTGATGTGGCAGAATGCGAGGCGTGCAAAGTGGAAGATGCGTCGGAAATGGCGTTGCTATGCAGCACAGTCAGCAATGCGTCAGAGTTCATCCTCGCAACTGCGGCAATGCTTCCACAGTTGTAAGATGCACCAGTTCCAAGCTGCTGCGCTGATGGTGTGCATGCATTCTGCTGGAGCAGCCCTTTAACCCACTTCCAAGGGCCCAGGAGTGGATTGGCAGCACTTTGCAGGGAAAACTCATGGATAGCTAAGTTCCAGTGCTGAGGCAGGTGAGTTTGAAGTCTTTGATGTCCCTGAGACTTCAGAACAGGAGGCAAGCAAGTAAGCCCTTCAAGTCACTCTGGTTCTGGGTTTAAGTGATGTGTGTCCAGTCCTTCTCACTCAGGCAAGGAGGGCAGCAGGTCAGCACAGCAAGAAAGCACTTCTTCTAGAGCAGAAGTCCAGCACAGCGGCAGCCCTTCAGCAGCACAACAGGTCTTCTTCCTGGCAGAGTATCCACAAGTCCAGAGGTGTACTGAAGTGGTAGGGCCAGGAGTTCAGTTCTTATACCCAGTGGTGCCTTTGAAGGGGAGGGGGACTTCAAATAAGGGCTCTAAAGTGCACAGAGATCCTCCCTTCCTGCCCTGGCTCCAGACTCACTACAGGGGGTTAGACAGTCCTGGTGTAGAGACAGGACAGAGCCTATTCAGGTGTAAGTGTGAGGCTGTGTGCAGCTCCTCCCTACCATCCTGCCCAGGATGGCCCATGAAGTCACACCTAAGCTCCTTTTGTGTGTAGCTGTCTAGATGGAATGCACAAAGCCCAGCTGTCACCCAATCCAGATGACTATTGGAAACAGGCTGCAGGTACAGAGGGCAAAGAGCAGAAAAAGGCCATCTTTCTAAAAGTGGCATTTTAAAAGTGGTAATGATAAATTTGAATTTACCATTAAAGAGGGTTTATCGTTATAATTCCAAAACATGACAGTTCTACCTTCTTCCACTTGGGATTTACAGCTTATTAGATGTAAACCAATTCCAGGCTATGAGAGGGCTAGGCCTCACAGCAGTGAAAAACAAATTTAGAAATGTAAAACTTAAAAGTACATTTCCTACCTTTTAATTACACAGCACTCTGCCCTATGGGCTACCAACGGCCTACCTTAGGGTGACTTATATTTAGTAAAAGGAGAGTTTAAGGCTTGACAACAAGCTTTAACTACCAAATTGACATGGCAGTGTAAACTGCACATACAAGCTCTGCAGTGGCAGGCCTGAGACATGTTTTAAAGGGCTACTTAAGTGGGTGGCACAATCCGTGCAGCAGACCCTGGGCACATGTAGTGTACTTTACTAGGGACTTATAGGTAAATCAACTATGCCAATTGTGGATAAGCCAATCAAACTATGTTTAAGGAGAGAGTACATGCACTTTAGCACTGGTTAGCAGTGGTAAAGTGTCCAGAGTCCTAAAGCCAACAAAAACAAGATCAGCTAAATTGAAGGCAAGCAGGCAAAACGTTTGGGGGAAGACCAACCAAAGGCCGACAGGTCTAACATGCGTCCCCCTCAGCTGAAAGTGGGAAGAGCTACCCAACCGGATGGGAGTTCTCAGCGGTAAGGTGGAAGAAGGATAAATTATTTACTTGTAATCCTAGTTCTCTTCCAGGGGAATCCTCATCAAAGTCATAAGCACTGAATATTCCCGCCCATGCGCGGGGATCCCGGAATATATAAAAAATTATATATGGAATCATATATATACAGCTCTATATATATATATATATACATATATTTTTTTCCACAAATCAATGAAGCCTCCCAGAAAAACCAAGGCTAACCAATGCCCTGAGACTTTGATTTTGCAACAAACACAGAAAACAGGAAGACAAGGAGACACTTGAACTCTCTTTAATTAACCGCAGAAAGTTGTCCTGCAAAAAACACAGGCATTGTTAGCCCATAGGCTGCATTGGAAACTTAACAGCATAGAAAATTAAAGCAATTGCAAGAATAAACTGGCACAGTGCCTTTAAGGCAGCCATGACCCCCAGCTTCCCATCATGCCTCAGGGGTGACAGGTCAGTTGTTCTTTGCGGAGACCTGGAGGTCAGGGCACAAAGAGATGACATAATCATGGATGATTTGCCCGGGGAGGTGGGTGGGTTCATAAGCACTGAATCGAATAGCAAGCCCATCCTCTACTCCTGTGGGCAAATGATAAGAATGTAGGTGCTAAATTCAGCACTGAAATACATTTCTCAAGGAGGCCTGGCCTACTTGAGTGCCTGCTCTAGTATCAGAGTCGAGACAGTAATGTCTTGTGAACGTATGTACCGACTTCCAAGTGGCTGCCTTGCAGATCTTAGCAATCGGTACATTGTGCAGAAAAGCCACAGTAGCTACCTTTCCTCTAGTGGAATGAGCCTTGGGAGGGTACAAGAGGGGCTTATTTGCTAATTGGTAAGACAGCTTGATACATGACACTATCCATCTGGAGATGGAACGCTTGGAGGCTGGGAAACCTGTTCTGAGGGAGCCATAGTTTATGAATAAATAATTAGACTTTCTAACAGCCTTGGACTTGTCTAAATAGAATCTTAAAACATTTTTTAGATCTAAAGAGTGGAGAGACCTCTCAGCTGGAGTAGAAGGATTGGGAAAGAAAGTAGGCAGGGAGATGGTTTCATTAACATGAAAATCCGACACCACCTTCGGAAGGAAGGAGGGGTGGGTTCTCAGAACCACTCTGTTGTGATGAAAGACAGTGTACGGTCCTTGGAGCAGAGTGCCTGAATCTCGCTCACCCTACGAGCGGAAGTTACCGCCACCAAAAAGGCGGTTTTGCCATGTAAGGTGCTGAAGGGTCGCTTTGTGAATTGGCTCAAAGGGGGGACCCATGAGCTTGGAGAGGACCAGGTTTAGCTCCCAGGGATGCGAAGGAGGCCGGCCTGGGGGAAAAACTTTCTTTAATCCCTGTAGGAAATCCTTAACCACCTGAAGCTGAAAGAAAGAAAGAAGGTTGAGTAGGAAACTTTCTGTATGCCGTAATGGTAGCAAGGTGTACTTTTATGGAAGCAAATTTTATACCCAACTTGGCCAAGTGTAGGAGATAAGGCATGATTACCTCCTTTTGCCCATTGGTAGGTTGGAAACCATTTTGCACACACCACATATAGAACCTTTTCCCTTTAAAAGAATAGGAATGCCTTGTGGAAGGCCTTCTAGACTCTCTCAAGATGTTCATGCAATCCTGAGGAAGACCTAGGTGTCCATACTGGAGGACCTCAAGAGCCATGCTGCTAAGTACAGCGAGGGAAGGTTGGGGTCATGGATCCTCCTGTTCATCTTAGACACCAGGTAGGGCGTGCACGGAAGCCTCCTGTGTGGGCAATCGGAGAGATGCACAAGGTCCGGGTACCACCACTGTCGTGGCCAGTCTGGTGCTATTAGTATCATCCTCGCTGTGGAATGTGAGAGCTTGGTTATGACTTTTGGGATGAGAGGAAGAGGAGGAAAAGTGAACACAAGGTCCCCTGACCAGTTGATCAAAAGGGTATTCCCTTTCGACCCCGGACGGTAAAACCTTGAGGTAAAGTAGTGGCATTTTTTGTTTGTATCGTCTGCGAAGAGATCGATGCTTGACTGACCCCAATGATGAAAAATGTCCGCCACCACTTCGTCGTGCAGAACCCAGTCTTGCTGATCTTCAAAGTGACGACTTAGGGAGTCTGCTTGAGTGTTTTGTTCTCCTGGTGGATGGACTGCTGTGATTGAAAGCTGCCTATCCAGGAGCCAATGCCAGATTTCCTGAGACTCCTGGGACAAGGAGCGAGAGCAGGTCGCTCCTTTGCTTGTTTAGATAGTACATTGTGGTCGTGTTGTCCATCTGGACCAATATGGATTGGGACTGAATGGACGGGTAGAAAGCTTTGAGGGCTAGATGCACTGCCCGGAGCTAGTTCCCTGCTCGACCACTGGCCCTGAGTTTGCAGAGGGCCCATATGCGTTCCCCAACCCCTGAAGGGAGGCGTCTGTAATCAGAGATTGTGTCGGCGGAGGTTGGTGGAAGGGAACTCCCACCAGGAGATTTTTCCGATGAGACCACCATGGGATGGATGATCTCGCAGCATGGGAAAGTAGAATCTTGTCGTCCCATTGAGCGGTTTTCTGATCCAATTTGTTTTCCAGGTCCTGCTGCAGAGGCCTCATCCTCAGCCTGGCATTGGGGACTAAGAAAATGCAAGATGCCATCAACCCCAGGAGCGATGCAACCTGCTGAACTGAGGGCTGGTGAGCTTGAAGCAGACAATCGCATTTCAGCCTGATTGAGAATAGTCTCTCCCCCGAAGGATAAACTCTTCCTGTGCTACAGTCTAGAGTAGCACCCAGGTAATGTATTCTTTGAGTGGGCTGATGGACTGATTTCTCCTGAGTGACCTGAAGGCTCAACAGCTGTAGCAAATCCAGACTGATATGATAGTGGTCTTTCACACTCTGAGGAGATGAGCTCTTTAGGAGCAAATCGTCGAGGTACGGATAGATAAACATTCCTTGGTGATGTAGAGCGGAGGCTACTACGGCCATGCACTTGGTGAACACAAAAGAGGCCAACTTCAGACCAAATGGTAGGACTTTGTACTGATAGTGCTTGGACCCTACCATGAAGCGTAGGAACTTTCAGTGGCGTAAAGTGATTGGAACATGGAAGTACACATCGTCAAGGTCTATTGAGCACATCCAGTCTACTTGTTGGAGATGAGGATATATTTGATGGAGCACCAGCACACAAAATTTCTCTTTTCAGATGGCTTTGTTGAGTATGCGAAGATCCAATATAGGCCTGAAGCCTGCTTTTGGCCTTTCTTTCGTACTAGGAAGTATCTGGAGTAAACCCCCTTTCCTCGTTGTGAGGGAGGAACTTCTTCTATGGCAGCTTTTTGTAAGAGAGTGGATACCTCCTGCTTTAGCAGCGACAGTTGGTGACAACTCGTTTTCACCAGAGGAGTGGATTGCGGTGGAAAGAGGAAACGTAGAGCATATCCATTTTGCAGTATATTCAGCACCCATTGATCCTTTGTAATGCTGCGCCACTCTTGCACATGGTAGGCAATACTTCCCCCCACCGGAGTGGGTAACGGCGACAGAGGAAGCAATTGCTCATTGTTTGGCAGTGTTCTTGGTGGTGGAGGAGGATTGTCGAGGTGCACCTCTACCACGGGAAGGCTGACGGCCTTGGTAGTGCATTTTGGTCTGGTGATACTGCCTCTGAGACCACTGAGGGGTTTGAACCCTCTGATGGAAAGGCCTGCGGTCGTACGGCCTGTACCGGTGTCGGAATTCCTTCCTCTTCTCTATGCCCACCGCCTTTAGAGTGTCCAGTTCAGTTTTCATCCTGGTCATCTCTTCATCTGTATGAGAGCCAAAAAGGGAATTCCATGAAAATGGGAGGTTCAAAACGTGCTGCTGGGCCTCCGGTTTAAGGGCCGTAAGACGCAACCAGGAGGATCTTCTGGCGCAGATGCCATGGGAGTAAGAGTGCGCAGCCGGAGATGCTCCATCTGCTGTCGCACTGAACATCTGGTTCGCCACAAGAGCTCCCTCCTGGATGATCGTTCCGAAATCCTGGCGATCCTCTTGGGCAGTTTTTCCTTGAAGTGTTCTAATGAGTCCCACAATGCCCTGTCATAGCACCCCAATAGAGCTGCAGCACTGGATACTTTCAAAGCTGCAGAGCCACATGCCTTCCTTCCCCATGAATCCTGCGATCTGCTCTCCTTGTCTGGAGGAACCGTTGAAGAAGAGGCTACTGCGCGAGTCCTCTTCGCAGCAGCAATGATCACAGAGTCTGGCAGAGGATCCGCCCTGAGGAAAATAGGATCCTGCTCTGATGGTCTGTACTTCTTTAGGATCCTAGCAGGAGCCGTTTTGAGTGACGCTGGGGTGAGAAAGATATCCATGACCGACTGTAGAAGGCCCGGAACCAAAGGCAGTAGAGGTCTTGGCACTGATCTTTGGTGAAGAGTCTCAAAGATGACTGACGTTGATGTCTGAGGAGCGGATATTTCAATATTCAATTTTTTGCTAGTACATCATGAAAAGTATCAGTCATCCACCGACGATATTCAGGAGGATGGACTGTCCGTTAGTGTGGGAGAATAGTCCCTCTTGGAAGAGTGTGTAGAGGACGATAACCAAGAAGGAGATCTAGGCCTCTTGCGGAGGCTACGTGAATTGGACCTCCGACCTGATGGAGATGGAGTCCGGTCACGTTGTCGACCCCTGGAAGGAGTGGTAGGAGAACGATCCACTGCCTGCACCAAACGAGCCAGAGGTGACCTGTGGAGAGGGCTAGAATAGAACAGAGGCTGTTGGATCTGTGTAGAGGTAGCTTTCTGTCAGTGGTGTACTGGAAGGAGCCATCTGGTAGATAGGTGAATGTAAGGAGATCTCTGCCCTTCTTCCCTTTGTGCTGGAGGAACAGTAGCCTGCGGAGTGCTCTTCTGTACTTGCCGTTCTGGAAGCGGAGAAGCGGGGCTTCTCGACGTCGAGAGCGGTACCTGAGGAGATCCTGCCTCCGAAACTGAAGTCTCAGAGAGACCCTTCGACGTTGAGTGGTGCCTCACTGATGGCGAGCGGTGCGTCGACGTCGACAGATGGGAGTGTCTCGACGTTGAGCAGCTATGCGCTAAGACTTGAGAAACCACCGACGGAGTTCTAGGTTGGGGCATGAGTAGCCGCTGGAGTTTGAAGTGCTGACGTCGAGAGAGACTTCTGCTTCGACGTCGAACGATGCCCTGCCGACGGAGACTGGTACTTTGACGTCGGGAGTGGACTGGCCAACGGAGACCGAAGCCTCAACGCCGTGCGGGAAGAAGGTGATGGAGAGCGTCTTCTTGACGTCTAACCTCTTCTGGACGACATCGTGGTTGGCCGAGGCCTTGACGCTGACCGTCGCCTTGTTGACGGCAACGGAGGAGTACACCTCAATGTCAAAACTCTTCTGGATGCCGTCGTAGTTGACCGAGGCCTCGGCGATAACCGCCGCCTTGTTGACGACAACGGAGGACTACGTCTTGATGTCGAACGCCGTAACGGCGGCGACGACGGAGAGCGATGTCTCGACGTGGGGCGATGAGCCAGCACCAACGGAGATTGACTCCTCGACGTTGACCATCGCCTGGTTGACGGCAACAGGGAATTCGATGCCTGACGTCGATGCTCCGATGCTCTCTACAGTGATTTTGTCGACGGAGGAGCTGCCGTATCTGATTTCTTCATCGTTTGAGGCATTTTCGACGCCAAGTCCGACACCGAAGAAGAACAGACCGGGACCTTACTGTAGAAGTCGACCTGGGCCTTTTCTTCTTGTGCCTCACAGGAGATCTGCCTCTGGAGGTAGTAGACTTTTTCATCTCCAAGAGACCGTAAAGACAGATTCTTTCTCTCTCTTTGAGAGTGTCTCTTGACAGATTCTGGCAGTGTTGGCAGGTCTCAGGGGAATGAAACTCAGGAAGGCAGAGGATACAAACAGAATGGGAATCTGTCTTAGTCTTCTTTTTACCAGAGGAGGGGCAAGGATCAAAAAGAGAAGGCATCCTCTGACTGAAAAAACCCCAAATCTACTAGAAAAAGGCAATTCTTTACTTCAACAAATGTAAAATGTCGAAATAACAGAAGTTACAGCAAAAAGGAGAACTCTTTTGACAGAAAAGTTAAAAAAAATGTAGAGCTGAAAATCCATGGTCCTGACTGAAGGAGCCACAAAGAACAACTGACCTAACTGTCACCCCTGAGGCATGATGGGAAGCTGGGGGTCATGGCTGCCTTTAAGGCACAGTGCCAGTTTATTCTTGCAATTGCTTTAATTTTCTATGCTGTTGAGTTTCCAATGCAGCCTATGGGCTAGCAATGCCTGTGTTTTTTGCAGGGCAACTTTCTGCTGTTAATTAAAGAGAGTTCAAGTTTCTCCTTGTCCTCCTGTTTTGTGTGTTGCAAAATCAAAGTCTCAGGGCATTGGTTAGCCTTGTTTTTTTTCTGGGAGGCTGCATTGATTTGTGGAATAAATAATATATGTATATATATAGAGCTGTATATATATGTTTTCATATATAAATGTAATATATATATATTCCGGGGTCCCCGCGCATGGGACTATTGATGAGGATCCCCTGGAAGAGAACCTAGGGAGACCATCAGTCTTGGCGTGGTCTGTCCCAGGTCTGTGTTCCACCATAAAGTCCATTCCCAGTAGGGAGATAGAACACCTCAACAATTTTGGATTCTCACCCCTCATTTGCATTAGCCACATGAGGGGCCTGTGGTCTAAATGAGTCCTAAAAATGTATGGTCTCAATTCTTCCGTGCCCGACCACAGCAAAGGTTTCCCTTTCAATTGCACTCCACCTATGTTCCCTGGGAAGTAACCTCCTAGAGATGAAAGCTACAGGTTGGTCTAGGCCCTCATCATTAAGTTGTTAAAGTACTGCTCCTAAGCTGTGCTCTGAGGCATCAGTTTGAACAATGAATTCCCTGGAAAAGCCAGGGTCCTTGAGTACAGGGGCTGTGCACATGGCCAGCTTTAGGGAGTCAAATGCCTTCTGGCATGCCTCTGTCCATATCACCATTCTGGGCTGCCTCGTTGAAGTCAGCTATGTCTAGGGGGCAACAATGGTGCTATATCCCTTGACAAACCTCTTGCAATAAGCTGTGAGGCCTAAGAAGGCTCTCACCTCAGCTTGAGTCTTTGGGGGCTCCCAGGCCATGATGATTTCTATCTTGGCTTAGAAGGGCTTCACCTTACCTCCGCCCACCAGGTGTCCCAAGTACAACGAGCCCCCTGCCCTATCTGGCACTTACTTGCCTTGATAGGCCTGCATTTCGCAGGGCCTGAAGCACTTCCCACAGGTGAAAGAGGTGATCCTTACAGCTGTTACTGAAGACAGCTATGTCATCCAAGTAAGCAGCACTGAAGGCCTCTGAAGGCCTCCATACAAGCCAAGATCTGGTTCACCAGCCTCTGGAAGGGGCATTCTTGAGTCCAATGGGCATCACTTTAAATTGGCATTGGCCCTCTGGAGTGGAGAAGGATGACCTTGTGCTGGCTCCTTCAGTTAGGGAAAGCCGCCAGTACCCTGAAGTAACCCTGAAGTGAAGTCATAAGTACTCCGGTACTAGGCAGACCCTAACTGGTCAATTTGCTTATCAGCCTGGGAAATGGGATGAGCTTCAGTGTAGGTGACTGAATTGAGCCACCTGTAATCTACACACAACTTTAGTTCTGGTGTAGTGCCCGGTGGGGCAGCTTTTGGTACAAGCACCACAGGGTGGGACCAAGGGCTACTGTAGGGTTCAATCACCCCTAACTCCAACATCTTGGATATGTCATCCTTGGTGCTGGCCCTCAATTTGTCAGTCAGCCTATAGATTTTATTCTTGACAGGGAGGGATGTCCACATCATGGGTACACAGGTGGTTAGTCCCTGGAGTGAGGGAAAATAGAGAGGAGAATTGTCCCAGCAACTGGTGACAGCCCCTCTGCTATTCTGAAGTCAGGGTAGGAGTAAGGATTACACCTTCCACTGCCCAGCCTTCTCTTTGGAGGCTAGGAGGTCAGAGAGAGGTTTACTCTCCTCTTCCTACCCACCATCTGTCACCAAAAACATGGTGACCTCACACCTCTCAAAGTGTGGCTTGAGATGGTTGAGGTCCACCAAGTATGTGGCCTCCCCCTTCCTCTCAGCAATCTCATATGGCCCAGTCCGACAGTCTTTGAGAGCCCTGGGCTCCACAGGCTCATTACCCATACTTTCTGCCCAGGCTGGAATTCCACTGGGGTAGCCGTCTGGACATACCACTGCTTCATTACTTCCTGGCTGGCCTCCAAGTTTTCTGAGGTTTGCTTCCAAAACTAGGCCATCTGGCTCTGGAGGGCAAGCATGTAGCTAACCACATGACGGGGAGGTTTCTGGGAGCTTGCTCCCACCCCTTCTTGACCAGACTGACAAGTCGCCTTACAGGATGACCATACATAATCTCAAAGGGGCTAAATCCAGCCCCCTTCTGTGGTACCTCTCTGTAAGCAAAGAGCAGGCATGGTAAGAGGCCTTGCCACTCATGCCTTTGAGGGTCTTGCTGAATCTCTCAACAAGCCCATTGGTTTTTGGATGGTAGGGTGTGGAAAACATATAGGTAACTTCACACTCCCTCCACATTGATTGCATATGAGCAGACATCAAGTTGGTGCCCCTGTCAGACACCAATTCCTTGGGGAAAGCACCTCTGGTAAAAATCCCCATTAGGGCCCTAGCCACTGCAGGTGTAGTTGTGTTTCTCAGAGGTATGGCTCTGGGTATCTTCCGGCATGGTCCACCAGAACCAGGATAAATCTGTTGCCAGATGTTGTCTTAGGATCAATGGGCCCTACAATGTCGATGCCCACCCTTTCAAAGGAGGTGCCAACAACAGGCAAGAGATTCAAAGGAGCCTTTAGCTTCTGCCCTGTCTTCCTGCTGGACTGACAGATGAAGCAAGTCCTGCAGAATCCATCTGGCAAAATCTTCATCCGGGGCCAGTAAAAGTGGGGCACAAGCTGGCAAAGATCTTGTCCTGCCCCAAATGTCCTGTCTGTGGTATCTCATGTGCCAGTCCCAATAGGAAGGCCCTATAGCACTGGGGAATTACCTGTGTTCTTGTTGCCCCATGCACAAGTGCCTTAGACTCACTGTATAGGAGGCCATCCTCCCAACAAAATATGGTGACTGCCAGCGGCATCACCAGCTTTCAGTCTCATGTACAGGACCCTTCCCTGCTGTCCACCCGAAGTAGTAGCCAGATCCAAAGGCAAATATCCATGCTCAGGAGCTTTGGGTACCACACTCTCCTGGCCCAGTCCACAACTATTTAGATGACTCGGGCCTGGTCTGCTATGACTTTCGTCAGAACTCGAGGCTGGAGAGCAAGTGGTAGAAATGAATACAGGAGACATGTGCCTCACAGTAGGAATGTCTTCTAATTACTTTCCCAGAGGAAACACCAATGCACAGTAAAGCTGACATTACATGTTCTAGCTGGTAATAAACAGATCGAACCAGGGATACAGCATTGGTCAAAGATGCCCCATGCCACCTCGCTGTGGAAATGCCACTTGTGATCGACCAGCTGACGTCTGCTCAGGTCGTCTTCTCATGTATTCAGAAACTCTGCCACATGGTTGGCTACTGGGAAGATCTTCTACTCATCCAGTCACTTCCATTGGCATATGGCCTCCAGGCAAAGGAAGTAGGACCCCTTTCTGCTCTGCTTTTTGCAGTATTATAGGGCAATCATGTTGTCCATGAGTCCCTCCACCAGCCGCGAAAAGACAGAAAACCTTTCACTGAGGATGGATGGGCCGAACCTCCGAAAGGTTAATGTGGAGATGGCTTTCTGCCAAAGACCAGAGGCCTTTGATCGCTGCCTTCCCTAGGCGACCCCCTACCAAGTATGCATCTGTCACAAGCGACAATAGGTGGGGAAGAGAGAGTGACAAGCCACAGAACAGACAACAAAGAAGATTCTGAACAATTTTCTATGAGATCTGGATAGAGCTGGGCAGGCAGCCCAGATGTTCAGCCCATTGATGAAGAGCATGCATGAGACTGTGAGCCCAAGAAGACACACAGCCATCCTCACTGGGACCCAGGATTGAGCTCAAAATATCGGATTCATATCCTGAATGTTCAAGACTTGCTGCACCTGTGAAAAGGTCTTGGATGCCAATGTGTATGGGACAGCCTCAGAGAAGGAAATTCTTTGTATGGTGCACAGGTGGACCATCGGCTCATTGATGGAGAACCGTTGTACAGAGGTGCTGCACGAATGACTGTGGCTTGCACACCTTGAAAAGCAGTCGTCAAGGTGCAGGAACATGTGTATCCCCGAATTTGGAAGGTTGCTTGCAACCACTACCATCACATTTATGAATACCCATGGAGCCAAGGTAAGGTCGAGCACGGCAAACTGAAAGTGTTGCACCCTACTGTGTCCCCCAGATAACACCTGTGGGACTGCAGAGAAGGTATATAAAAATATGCTGAGCAAACACAAGGAGATGATGGACGGAGCGCTGAAACTTTTCAGACACTCACCCCCAGTCACAGACCTGGGTTGAATCCATCATCGTTCTTTAGCTCACTTCGCCACCCCAGTTCAGACACAGCTATATGCAAATCAGTCTTGACCCTGTGCCTCATGGGAACAGTCCAGCTCGAACAGCCAAGCCATGTCTTCCCTGGACCGGAAACAAGCATCCTGGGACCGGTTTCAGGGTAACACCCTTCATCAGCCAGGCTAGCTTGAATCAAGTGGCAAAGTGAGCAAGGGACCCTCGTCTGGGCATACCCTGCCAACTTAGGGCAAACAAAGCAAACACAAGGAGATGATGGACGGAAAAAAATATGCTACCTGGAAGTCCGGGGACGCCATCCAGTCTCCTAGGATCAGAGCAGAAAGAATCTGGGGCAGGGTGAGCTTCTTGAATATAGCTTCACACAGAAAGACATACAGTGAAAGGAAGTCTAGTATAGGCCATAGGCATCAGTCTTTCTCCAGTACGAGGAATTAGCATGACTAGCACATTGCTCCTATCTCCGAAGCCAAAATCCAACTTCTTGTAGTAATATTGTAGAAAGGTCCACTGCCAGATGCTCTGATGCTGGGAAATATGGCAGGGAGGAAATCCTTGAGATGGTAGGTCCTTTAGATGATTTGTAAGACCCATCTGTTCAACATGGGGGGGAAATGTCATATACCGCGACCTACCAGCTGAGAATGGGCCTGTGAGGGCAACTTAAAGTGCCTTGGCAGCCACTGCATCAGGTGACAAAGCGACAGAAGGGAGCGGTCACTGCTGGTGAGAAGGGCCTCAGTGCCGCCACAACCCCTTTCCCAATAGGATTGGTCTGCAGATGCACAGGTTGGGAAGGCTGGCATCTGTAGCCTAGACCCTTGGAATAAACACTAAAATTCCCGTACTGTTGGTGTAACTGCTTGTTGGGAAACCAAAGGATCGCACATTGGCTCAACTGTCCTTTAACTATTCAAGCACCAAATCAGTCTTCTCCTCAAACAATCTAGAGCCATAAATGGGCATGTCCATAGCCGATCCCTGGACATCCCTTTCAAACCGAATTGATGGTATCCAGCTGTGACCACTTAGCATTTCACTGGTGCCAGTAGCTCTGCCCTCACAATCTGTGGTGTTCAAAACAGCATGAAAGACATACTTCACAGCGTCAGGGTGTCATGTATTGTTAAAACCAATGAAGACCTGAGATCTTCCATGAAGGTCAGCAAAATTTTGCTGCCCGTGTCCCATAAAACATGGAAATCTTGAAGTCAAACTGGATGAAGAGAACAATCTCTTTCCAAAGGCATCAATACATTTTGGCTCTCTATCTAGAGGACTGGTTGGAAAGCCACTAGGTGTGACTTTACTCAGCAATGACTGTACCTCCAATCTTGTAGGCGTATGGTGCCTTGTGAGAAATTCAAGATCACCAGCATATGACAACAGACAGGAGGGGCCAGGCACAGGTTGGACCAAGTAGCTGTAATAGTTTGCATAAAAGCCTCTTTGAATAGCAATAATCATTCAGAAAAGTGGTTGATGGATTTTATTTATTAAGTGTGCCTTGGTTTCAACAGTAGGCAACTGTAAATCAAGCACTTCTGCTGAACTTCACACAACAACTGCAAAAGAGGCATTTTCTGGTGGCCCAGATTGGCAGTCAAGCTCAACCTCAGGGCATGTTTGTAGCCTACTGGCATTTTGTAAATCCAGGTATAGCTCATCATCAGTATAATGAAGGGGAAGCAGGTTGTCTGCCTCCTCATCATCAGTATCATGGAGAACATTCTGCATATCCTGAACCACGTCAGAGTCGGATCTAAATAAGGCCTCCAGACTCTGATAGTACTGGCATTGAGGCAGAGATCAAGGATTAGAGTCTGGTTGCAAATTGACTGGTTGCGCCTTTGTGATCTCATAGTGCGACATAGGCCTGGAGCAAGCCAACAGCGGTTTGGGGTCGGATACCAGTGTTAGGATTGGGGCCCAGGCCACAGAGTCATCATCGGCGCTGGCATGTAAGGGCGCTGGCATGTGAGGGACCCTGGGTGAGTGGTAGCATGAACTGGAGTCAGCTAAGAGATAGTTGGTGCAGAGAAAGGACCCCCTTGCAGAAGCCTAACTGGAGCTCCTCCAGCTCAACAGGGCTCAAAACACCAGAAGAGGGAGCCAGAGACAACTGAAAAAGCTGCAGTGTGGCCTCTTTGAAGGCTGCAATTTGACCTGGAAATTCGAGGGGTGCCAGTACTAACTGCAAGACTAGACTCTTGATTTTCAGAGGTGAGATGTGGTTGAATCCCACTCTGCCTTCTTGTGCTTATGGACCTTCTTTGACTTTCCAAAAAACTTTGAGCAAGAACAGGACTTCCAGCTGGATAAACTCTGTGAAGGGGAATGTGAAAGGCTTCAGAACTTAAAGCAGAAGTGGGATTTATTTTCTGAGCACAACCACTACTTATGTGCGGCGACGAAGTATTTTGTCTCCTGTTACAACAATTGCGGCCATAAGGACGCATTTATAACCAAGTTGTGCCAGCAGCCAAAGCACCAAAGGCACACGTTGAGTTCGTTTGTGACCAACATAATCCTACCACAGTTATGGCATGGCTTGAATCTTTGATTTGCAGGAAAGAAATTGTACCTGGAACACAATCTGAGTATAATTTTTGGAAGTAGTCGGAAAACTGAGTGGAGCTCCAACACCGCTCAAAGGGAACGAAAAGAAGGAAAAGAAAGTTCACAATGTAACACCCCTTCATATTGCATTTGTCAGAGAGTCCACAATGTAAAACCCCTTCTGACTGTATTCGAGCAATCCACTTCAGGTGGACCCCACGGCAGTCAGAAGGCACTAGCCTGAATTATGTGTGGTGTCTGCCCTGCCCCCTTCTCACAAGGCGGAATTTTTGTTTTAGTTTGCAGGTCGGCAGTCCAGGAGTCACTCATGGAGGTGCGGTGGGAAGATGTACAACTTTAACACTCAATAAATCAACGTACAGACAATACATTATCTTTCAAATGGAAAAGTTATTTAATGCACAAAACTAAATACATTAATCAAAATATCAAATATTTACCAGTTTTCAGCTGGAAGTGCAAAACGGAACCCCTCCTACAGGGGACTGGCCAGAGTGCAAATAATACCTGATGAAATATCACATAAAGTAAAGTAAACTTGTATGTGTAGTCTTCTCCCATTATCAGTGATGTACCATGTAACAATTTCTGCACAGGCAGGCTCTAACTAAAAACAAGCAACTATCCAATACGGGTGTTATGGAAAACATGAGGCTTTTCGTAATTAGAAGTGCTACGTCCATATACTTTGTCAAGTCAGCACTATGTTAAATGAGAAGCCTAGTCCTTTTGACCCTCCATTAAATAACCAGTAAAACAAGACATTTGGTTTTAACATTTAAAAAAAGTAGTTAATGTACCAGGACCTAAATATGGACATATGTACTAAACCCCTTCCTATTGCGTTTGCCACAGACCTGACAACGTAGAACCGGCTCACTGACATAATATCAAAATCAGAAATATCGTGTAAGACAAATATTATGTCAAAAATATCGAGCACAAAAATATCGTTTTCCCATACATATATAGGTAAGTACAAAAATATCAGAAAAAATATATCGTTTTACACTAATATCGAAAAACATTTATATAATTAAAAGTAGTAAATTTACTAATATAACAAGTAAATGTGTATATATTTACATACATACAAAAAGAAATGTAACAAATGAAATGCAAAAACATTTAAAATATTGCCAATTTAATTATACATAACAAGTAAACAATAAACAAACATTCGTTTTACTAAATCGATCTTAGAAATTGCTTTCATTTATATATATAAAATATAAAATTGCAAACACAAGCACATAATAATAATACATACTTAAACAATTTTAATAAAACCAATAAACTCTGGGAATAATAAATAAACTATTCCCAACCCAATACATACAACAGTAGGGAAGGCGCTGAAATCAGGAGGGATACAATTTACTATTCCCATTCCTGTCTGTTCAACAAAAGGGAAAGCATTGGACTCAGGAGAGATAAAATTTACAATTCAAACTCTAATCTGTGCAAAAGTAGGGAAAGTGTTGGACTCAGGAGGGGTAACACTTACTATTCCCACTCCAGTCTGTGCAACAATAGGAAAAGCACGGGATTCAGGAAGGGTACAATTTACTATTTCCACTCTAGTCTGTGCAACAGTATAGAATGCGTTAAACTCAGGAGGCATACAATGTACTATTCCCACTCCAGTCTGTGCAACAGTAGGGAAAGCGTTGGACTCAGGAGAGGTCAAATTTACCATTGCAACTCCACTCTGTGCAACAGTAGGAAAAGCGTTGGACTCAGGAGGGGTAAAATGTACTATTCCCACTCCAGTCTGAGCAACAGTAGGGAAAGCGGTGAACTGAGGATGGGTAAAATTTACTACTCCCACTCCAGTCTGTGCAACAGTAGGGAAAGTGTTGGACACCAAAGGGGTAAAATTAACTATTCTCACTCCAGTTTGGGCAACAGTAGAGAGAGACAGTAGTTCACAAATAACATATAACAACTCTATTAACTACCACAAAATAAAAAATTCTAAATATAAAAATTATATGTTTAAATTTTAACAAAAAACAAAAAATTTACACAATGATTACAATGTTTATTAATTATTAAGCAAAACAACTATTAATCTAATTTAAATACCACACTATATCCCCACAAAAATAACAGGCAACAATTGAAATGTAACGGAAATAAAAATGTAGAACACATTTAACATATTAAGTAATAAAACAATTTTAATAAATAAATACATAATTTAAAATGTATAAACACTTAAATAATTTGCTAACCTATTTCTCTACAAACTAAATGCACATCTAAAATATAACTTAACAAATGATACTTTCACAATTTACATAATTATCAATTAAATAATTAATAAATTAATAATGATCAATAAATTATTTCTTAATTAACTTCGCACCCTGTACCCCTACAATCCCAATAACCCACACCTGAAATATAACTTAAAAAATATCTTAATTACACAATTTACATAATTGATAATCAATTAAATATGTAATATTAATTTCAAATTAATTGACGTCCCACCCTTTACCCCTATAAATCCCAGAACCAGCACCTTCATTAGAACTTAAAAAACAAATGTATTACAAAATTTACATAATTATCAATTAAACAATTGATATTAGTTAAAAATGAATAATGGATTCAAATCAATTAACTTCCCACCCTTTACCGCTACAAACCCCACAACCCGCACCTACATTATAACTTACAAAACACAATAAATACATAATTTACGTAATTAATGATCAATGAATATTAATTAAAAGTTTTTGATTCATTAAAATTGACTTCCTACGCTTTACCCCGACAAACCGCACAACCCACAGCTAAATTACAACTTAAAAAACAAATTAATTACACAATTTACATAATTATCAATTAAATAATGAATTAAAATTAATTATTAATTAAAATGAATTAACTTTCTACCCTTTACCTCTACAAACCCCATTACCGCACCTAAATTACAAGATAAAAAATAAATGAATTACCCAATTAACATAATTATCAATTAATTAATAAGAAATCAAATTAATTATTAATGATTTATAATTAATTTACTTCCCACCATGAATCCCTACAAATCCTACAACCCACTACAACACTAAAAAGTACAATTAAATTACATTTAAAAACAACGAAAAATGTCCAATATATATTTAAAAACATTACCAATAATTAAACAATTCATAAAATCTACAAATAAAACATATACTAAAATACATAAAGATAATTAAAGCACAAGTTACTAACTTGTGTAACGATATATCTGTAAGAGACAGTAGTTAGTGACAGATTCCTTACCTTAGAATATCCCCAGGCGTCAGGCTGGATCCGGAAAGTTTTGCGTAGCAGTACCCCTGCGCGCTGACGTCAGTTCTGTACACGACTTTCCGCGCCAGGAACGCAGAGCCATGCAAGAAGCTGACATTGGTGTCTGAAAAAATACTAGGGCCCTGAAAGGGATGTCCTTAACCCTAGAAATCAGTTCGCAGAATGGGGAGGATGGGTGGGGCGGTAAGGAATCTGTCACTAACTACTGTCTCTTACAGATATATCGTTACACAAGTTAGTAACTTGTGCATCTGAAAGAGACACGTTAGTGACAGATTCCTTACCTTAGAATAGATACCCCAGCAATACCAACCCCGGTGGTGGGTCTGCGAACAAGATCAGACAAGGAAGTCTCGGAGAACAGAACGGCCAAAGAAGCCGTCTCTCCGGACTTGGCTGTCAAGGCAGTAATGCTTGGTAAACGTGTGCAACCAGGCCCACGTAGCTGCCTGACAAATATCCTGCAAAGGGACACCACGTCCTAAAGCCGTGGTGGCGGCTGTCGCCCTGGTGGAATGGGCACGCAATCCAACAGGGGGCTCCTTTTTAGCCAAAGAATAACAGGCCTTGATACACAAGACGACCCAGCGGGAGATGGTCCGCTTGTGTACCGCCCGACCTTTTTTGGCGCCCACGTAGCCAACAAAGAGCTGGTCGTCCACCCGGAACTGTTGTGTGCGATTTAGATAAAAGGAAATCGAACGTTTTGGGTCCAGACGGTGGAGCCTCTCTTCCTCTCTAGAAGGATGCGGAGGCGGAAAGAAGGTGGGCAAAGTGATGGTCTGCCCAATGTGGAAAGCAGTAACCACCTTTGGCAAGAAGGACGGACACGTCCTGAGAACAACCTTGTCCGGATGTACAGACAGAAAGGGAGGCTTACAAGAAAGAGCCTGGAGCTCACTCACCCGCCGAGCGGAGGTGATAGCCACCAGAAAGGCTGTCTTCAGAGTCAGAAGACGAAGAGGACAGTTATGCAGAGGCTCAAAGGGAGCACACATGAGAAAGGTAAGAACCAGGTTCAAGTCCCACTGAGGCATCACAAACGGAACAGGAGGGAAGAGGTGTGTAATGCCTTTTAGGAATCTGTTAACAACAGGGGACTTGAAAAGGGAGGGCTGGTCAGGAAGCCTGAGGAAGGCCGAGATTGCACAAAGATAGCCCTTGATGGTACCCAGGGCAGAACCCTGCTGGGCCAGAGAAAGAACGAACAGAAGAACCTCAGAAAGAGGGGCAGAAAGGGGATTCACAGCCTTTGCTGTGCACCATGCCACAAATTTGTTCCACCTGCAGGCGTATACCACCTTAGTGGAGGACGCCTGGCTGCCAGAATCACATCACAAACTTCGGGAGGCAAGTCGAAAGGAATCAACTGCCGCCGCTCAATCTCCACGCAAGCAGGTGGAGGCTGGACAGGTTCGGGTGGAGGACCGCCCCTGCTGCTGCGACAGAAGATCCTCCCGAAGAGGCAGACGGATCGGGGGATCGACGCTCATACTGAGTAGCTCGGGATACCAAACTCTTCGAGCCCAGTCCGGAGCCACAAGAATGACTTGGGCCCGGTCGCGCCGAATCTTCTTCAACACTCTGGGTAGAAGTGGTATAGGCGGAAAGGAGTACAACAGACCGCAACTCCACTTGCGACGAAAAGCGTCGCCGAGCGAGTGCCGCCTTGGAAATTCCAATGCGCAGAACTGATGACATTGCGCGATCTCTTCGGTGGCGATTAGATCTAACCAAGGCTCTCCCAACTGCAGAAAGAGTCTATGCACCACTTCCGAGTGAAGACACCATTCGTGATCCATCATGCACCTGCGGCTGAGTTCGTCCGCCCTGGCGTTCAGGGAACCTGCCAGGTGTTGAACCATCAGGAATATGCCCTGATGTTCCAGCCATGTCCAGAGGCGCAGAGCCTCCTGACACAGGGTCCACGACCCCAACCCGCCCTGTTTGTTGCAGTACCACATGGCGGTGGTGTTGTCTGTGAACACCTGCACTACCTTCCCTTTGACAGAGGGAAGGAATGCCTTGAGTGCAAGCCAGATCGCCCGGAGCTCCAGAAGGTTGATATGGAGCCGGGACTCCGCCGGAGACCAGAGGCCTCTGATCTCCGCCTCTCCCATGTGACCGCCCCATCCCAGAAGGGACGCGTCCGTCACAACTGTGTGCTCTGGCTGGGGAAGGGAGAGGGATCTGCCCATGACCCATTGCCGGTTCGAGAGCCACCACTGCAACTGTCTTGCAGTTCCCTCCGAGATCTGGACGTGATCGGACAGGTTGCCTTGATGCTGCGCCCACTGGAACTTCAGGTCCCACTGCAGAGCCCGCATATGCCATCTGGCATGATCGACCAGCAGGATGCAGGAGGCCATGAGGCCCAGCAGCCTCAGGGTCATCCGTACCGAAACCCAGGATAGAGGCCGAAAGATCGGAATCATAGCTTGAATATCCCGGACTCGCTGCTCGGGTAGATAGACCCGAAACTGCGTCGTGTCCAGAACTGCTCCGATGAAAAGGAGCTGTGGAGAAGGAATCAGGTGCGACTTCGGCACGTTGATGGAGAACCCCAACGAGTGCAGGAGTTCGGCCGTAGTCTGGAGGTGGGAGACGACTGCCTGGGACGAGCCCGCCTTCAGCAGCCAGTCGTCAAGGTAGGGGAAGACTGGAACCCCTGCCCGGCGCAGATGAGCTGCGACCACCGCCATCACTTTCGTGAACACCCGAGGGGCGCTGGTAAGGCCAAAGGGGAGCACGGAGAACTGAAAGTGCTCGTGGCCTACCGCGAACCGCAGGTAACACCGGTGGGCCGGCAGGACGGGGATGTGGAAATATGCGTCCTGCAAGTCCAACCCTACCATCCAGTCTCCAGGGTCGAGAGCAGTTAAGACCTGAGCTAGGGTGAGCATCTTGAACTTCTCCTTCCGGAGGAAGCGATTGACGTTCCGGAGGTCCAAGATAGGACGCATGTCCTCCTTGTCCTTTTTGGGCACCAGAAAGTAGTGGGAGTAACAACCACGCCCTACTTCTGGGGTCGAAACGCGTTCGATGGCCCCCTTGGCCAAGAGGGCCGCAAATTCCTTCTGAAGAAGCACCACGTGATCCCCTGACATGCGGTGGTATTGAGGTGGCATGGCTGGGGGGGTAGTCACGAAGGGGAGGGAGTAGCCCCTTCGGACAATGTCCAAGACCCACTTGTCCGAGGTGATGGCATGCCAGTGGTGAAGGTGATGGCGGACCCTGCCCCCTACTGGCGTGCTGTGCATCTGAAAGGAAGGACTAGGAGGGCTTGGAGCCGCGGACGGGGCGGAGGTGGTGGCCTGACCCGCACGCTGGTTACCCGACCCGCCTCGGCGGGAGCCACGTCCTGGGCAACGCGTAGACGCCTGCTGCGCGGGCCGGTGGCTGGGCAGTGGACGTGACTGGGCGCCCCTTCCGTGGCCACGAAAGGGGCAAAAAGCAGACTGTTGCGGAGGGCGCACAGCAGAAAGGCCCAGGAACTTGGCTGTAGCCAGTGAGTCCTTAAAACGCTCCAACGCATGGTCTGCCTTATTGCCGAAAAGGCCGACACCATCAAAGGGCATGTCCATAAGAGTGTTTTGGACATCACCCGAGAAACCAGTTGTTATCAGCCAGACGTGACGACGCAGCGCCACTGTCGTTGCAAGCGATCTGCCTAGCGAGTAGGCGGTATCTAGGCCACATCTGATTGTGTACTTTGCCGCATCCCTTCCTTCCGCAATGGCGCTGGAAAGCAGTGCCTGGGCCTCCTCAGGACACTGGGGCAGAACCTGCACCACCGAATCCCACAAAGAGTGGGAATATCGGCCCAAGAGGCAAGTGGTATTGACAGACCGCAAGCCAGCACTGGAGGAAGAAAACACCTTCTTCCCAAACTGATCCAGTTTTTTGGATTCCCTGTCCGGGGGAGCGGTAGGGAAGGCGCTCTGGGAAGCAGAGGCTTGGACAACCAAGCTCTCAGGGGTGGGGTGTTGGGAGAGAAACAGGGGGTCGCCCGGAGCAGGGCGATGGTGTCGGGCTACGTTCCTATCCACAGGAGCCCCTGTGGTGGGCTTGGACCAGGTGCCCAAAAGAACGTCAGAAAGTGCCTCGTTGAAAGGCAGCAGTGGCTCCGAGGAGGTAGCCGCCGGCTGAAGCACTTCCGTCAGGATGTTAGTCCTGACAGCCACTGTAGGTAACTGGAGGTGTAAAGCCCTCAGCTGCCCTACGCCACACCGTTGCAAAGTTTGCTCCCTCCTCCGTTGCCACGGAAGGAGGAGACAGCATGCCAGAGTCAGGAAAGGTGTCCAGGCCACTGGCATCCCCAAGTTCCTCAGCCCAGTCCTGATCGAACTCACATTGGGCAGTGAGAGGGTCCTCAGACCCCTCCCAGTCCTCTTCGTCCTCCAAAACAGGTTCAAAGTAAGGAGGAGGGACATGCGGAACACAAGGCCGCATCGGCGCCGGAGCCGATCGACGCCGGTCCGGCGCCGTGTCCGGATCCGGAGAGAACCGGGGTACGACGACGCCCGGAGCCCCGGGCGGCGTCGGAAGCGGCACTGGTGACATCGGCGCCGGTGGAGGTGTCGTCAGGTCAACCGGCGTCGATGGGGGTTGCGGCAACACCGGAGCCGGGGTCGAGGCCGGGGCCGGGACCGAGGCTGGCGTCGCCGTAGGAACCCCAGAAGGGCCCGGGGGGACCTTGAGGCCCGAAGAGGCGGGCCATGGCCGACAGGAATTCCTGTATTTCGGCCGGAGTCGCCGCCGAACCCGGATAGGGCGGGTAATGCGGCGGCGGCTCCACAGGCACTCCCGGAGCCGCGGGGACGGTGCCGACAGGACCCTCAGCCGAGTCACGAGACCGGCGAGGGGAAGTCGTCGAGCGATGACGCTTCTTCGACTTCTTGTGCTTCGACTTACCGGAGGAGTGCGAAGACTTGGACCCCGACGACCGATGGGGACTCCGCGACCGGCCCCTCGACCTCTCACGTGACCGGGGCTTGGATTGGCGCCGACTGCCGGACCTCGAGGAGCTTTCGAGACCGCTCTCGCAAAGCCTTCGGATGCAAGGCCCGGCAGTCGGGGCATGACTTGGAGTCGTGGTTGCGTCCGAGGCAGTAGAGACAGTCTCGATGCGGGTCCGTGATCGACATCATCCGACCACAGGCGTCGCATGGCTTGAAGCCGGGCATCCCTACTGACACCGTCGGAGTCGAACCACTCGAGAAAAAACAGTTATTAAAAAATCACAAAAACTTAGTCAAAAAATGACTAGGGCACTGCTCTTCCCGGATCTGCGCTTACTGGCGCGGAAAAAGAAAGAACTGACGTCAGCGCGCAGGGGCGGCGTCTAAGTACTGCCCGCGACGTCATCCCGGCGATCCCGACGCCGACGACGGAGCCGCACGACGCCGCCTACCGACGAGCAAGGGTACTGCTACGCAAAACTTTCCGGATCCAGCCTGACGCCTGGGGATATTCTAAGGTAAGGAATCTGTCACTAACGTGTCTCTTTCAGATAAATGATTTTCCTTACAACTGTATTTTTGTAAACGATATTAACATAGATATTTTTGATATTGATATTATTTACCGTAAAAATCAATTCTTTTGTCAACAATTTTCCTGCATCACAATATTTGTGTATCACGATGATACAAACTTGATATTTCTGTGCCTCAATATTTTTAGCTCGATATTTTGTCCAAATACCGTAGAACTCATTCCTATTGAATTTGACAGATTGTTCAGGATATAAAGTTTCTTCCTAAGGGGTTGCTTTGCAGTTCATAATATAAACCCCTTCCTGCTGCATTAGTGAGACAGTTCACAATGTAAAACTCCTTCCATTGTCAGAGTTAACAATGTAAAAACACTTGCTATTGCATTTGCCAGAGGAGTCACAAATGTAAATCCCTTGCATGTGGTGTTTGGTAAAGAGTTCACAATGTATTCCTATTATATATCCTATTGTATTTACTCAGACAGTTCACGCTGTGAACCCCTTCCTACTTCAATTCTCATGGAGCAACCACTTCACTATTGTTTTTGACCTGTGGTCTGCATTAACTATGTCAACATCAGATATGAGCAATGAAACTGCTTCTTTGGTGGACTGCTAACTATTTCTCAATAAATCCTTTGAGAGAAGCGATGAAGGTTTGGGTGGAAAAATAGCCCCTCTCTTAGTATTATTTAATTTTTTGGGTGATCACATAAGCACTCGTAGATAGCTGGACTGTCAAGCATGTCCTAAAATCCAATTAAATTCCAAAAACAGGATTTGCAGAGGGATAACCAAAACCTTTGCCCTCAACAGTAATCTAAGGGAATCCACGTTAGAAAATGCAGTCTTAAACACAGTCTAATAACAACTACCCTTAAAAGCCTATTGGCTTTAATATATGCTAATCACAATAATTCACGCATACTTTCTTTGTAATAACTTTTCAAAATCGACAGAACAGACCTGTGGTTTCTAGCATAACCTTTCCCAATTAACCAATAAGACATACAGTCTTGATCATTGGCTTATCACAGGCAATTCAGGCCTACAATTTTGCCATAATCTGTGCAAAACAAGTACTCTTTTTCAGTAGAAGAAAAAACAATTAAATCCTGTAGGAGGAAAATCACTATGTGGGCGGAGCTAAAGTCTCTCTCTCTGTAATGCTTCTTAAAGCTATTTTTCTCTTGCTTACATAAGGTAGGTCAACAACTAAGCTGTAAAGCCAAACCTAAATATGTTTCCACAAGCTGAAGGAGTTTTACATTGCTGAATCCTGGTTGAAGCCTGATACAAACTCTGTTTTTGAGCGTACAGTTGCTCTTTGGTGAATCCTTAGGCATGAGTGACCGTTCTCTACTTTACAAAAGCTCCTCCAAACGGAGACATTTGGAGTTAGTCTTTGACCTATCGCAAGAGACACAAACACATACATATCCATATTAAGCGCTGTTCCAACCAGATCATGCCTTCTGTTTTTTAACCTCTTCCTACTGCACTTGTATCTTGTGGCATTGAGGCAGCCTCTCTGTTTTACAGTCTGTTTTACAGTCATTTTCCTGCACATAGGCCTGTGACTTTTTCTCACCTCCCTGCTGCTGAGAAACAGAGGAAACTTAAGGCATGGACAAAGTGGCAATTGCAAAGGGCTCCCATCTTCCAAGGGGGCCCCTAGGAAAGTGAACATTCTCTATATTTGTCTATTCAATTTTTTTCTCTCAATCTCTCTCCCACTCTGCCTACCTCAACTTAAGACTCTGCTTACACAGTGTCATTTTAAGGATGTTTGGGGTCCTGGGCAAGACATATTTTAACTGTTTTTGTGTGACCCTGTTAAAGATTAACGTATAATTTAGCATTGTTTTGCATTACGAGTCCTTGAGTTAGCAGGAAATGGGTAATAAAATTCAAAGTTGTTCCATACAGGGGCCCCAAAATAGGGTTTGCCCAGGGCCCTCAAAATCCTTAAAATGACAATGATGAAAACAATTTCACAGGCGATGTTCAGGCTCCAGGTTCTGTCCCAGAGTGTACCAAGAATCTTGATATTTAACCAGATTTTATTAAATCAAAAGACAGGCACTTGAGGAGCTTGTTTCTGCAAATTAGGAATCAGCAACAATAGAAGTCTGTGTTTAGGCAGCATTTAACTGGCACAAAAAATTTATTTTAATTCTTCTACAAAAGAAACTGCAAACAAGGTTTGCAAACAACCATTCTTTATCCTTTCTTTCTGAGGTCACTGCACTTAAAACCTATAAGTCACCGCTATGGCAGGCTCTTCAGTCCTGAGGGCAGGGAGCTTCGTTATAAGTGTGAGGTTGCCCCTGCATGAGCAGGACATCCGTACAAACCCAGAGTCGTTTCTCCAAGCTCTGTAAGCGCGGTCAGACATTGTTATACATATAGTGGACATCAGTCATTACGAGATGGCTAACTATATTGTGGCTGCACCAAACCCGGTCATTTTTGGTATCAAACATGTTGGAATCATACCCCAGCACCGATTCCAGTGTTGGAAGTATGATTCAATGTACTGGGGGACTAACTTGGGGCTCCCCCTGTACTCCCGGTAACAGCCTTTCAGGGTCTGACAGCAAGCTAGTGTTGCTGTGGACCCCCGCGATTCTGCACTCTGACTGCATAGCCAAGCTCGAGCAGGGGAAGGTAGAACAATAGGTTTCCTGTCACTGGGAAGTGTGTCCACCTCCCAGACAGGACTTAGTGTATTGGGCTGAGGTGGGGGCGCTTGCCAGTGCCACCAGACTGCTTTGAAGGGCACATTTGGTGCCCTCCTTGCATACTACAGTTTGAGCCAGTTCAGGGAGCCCTTGGACAAAGGACATGGGAGTATCCTCCTCTCTGTCCCTTGGACCTTGCTGATCCCAACACTGCTCCTTCTTCGTTCTCCACACCAGTTGTGGCTAACAAGGCTTGTTGGTGCTCCCGCTGGACACCGACCACCTAGTCACTGACATCCAAAGTGGGACAGCTTGTGCATGGCTCCTAGTCTTCCTCATCGTCACCTGGTCCTCACAGCTGCAGCGACAAGGTCACCGTCAACACTTCTGGGCCGTCTGACATTGGTGGGCATTGCTCTTCTGTGCCCCCTTGTCACTCCTGAGTGGCATAGACTCTGTCCCCTCTGCTTGTACGTTCTTCCCTTCCTGAATCTACCCTTGGATTCCATCGGACTTCTTCACCTTCTTCTCCAGAGGCACTTTTCTCCAAGTCTTCCATTGTCGTCTACGGAGGTTTCTGACATCTCTTCGCCCCTATGCATCTGGCTTCCTGGGTGTAGGTAACCTGGTTCCCGGGGCATCCACTGGTGGTGTGGCTCTCCAACCTTCCATACTCCAAGGGAATTCTTCGGGGTAATCTGGGAAGGGTCCTTCTTCTGCAAAACTGCAAACGCGACTTCTCCACTGACTTCCATTGGGCACGCAGCTGTGTTCCCACTCTGATCATAGCCCCTGTGGGGTTCATGGGTACTTACCTTGGGTGGTTCCTTGTGTCCCCGGCTCCTCTGGGTCTTCTGGTCCAAGTCCCGCCCTCCTTTGATGGTCGCATTCCACTTTCTTAATAAATGGTTTGGTCTCCCCCTGGCGACTACTGTATTTTGTGCTACTTACCTTATTGCATTTGAAGTATTTTTGTGTGTTGCGTTGATATCTCCAAGTAGGAGATATACCAATGTGTCAGTGACTGTTGTCTAATAAATAGAAGTATTTTGATATGAACACTATGTGGTTCTTTTTAATTTAACCTACACTACATGATTAAACTGGTAAAACAAGCTGCTTAACACTCCTTCAAGATTAGCCTGAAGGCTGATCTCCACAGCTACCACTTTGAGAGCTTTCTATTGTTATGAAAAACCACTAAAATCACCATTAGGTTTGCCTAGATTAGTGTAAAGTGCTTCACTTAAATAAGTGTGCACCCTATACTAAGCCAGCCTCCTACAGTGGCAATGAAGTGAGATATGTTTTTCTAATCTGCAAAACAGGTATCAGATGAAGAGAGACGAGTATTGGTCAGCTGTTTTAATATAACCACTGGCTGAGAATATTTTTCATAGGTGAGTAAAATGATTTTTAAACACTCAAAAGGTGATGGGAGGAATGCTTGCAATTTGTCTAACCACTGGCAATCACTCATGGTAGCATCCCAACCTATTTTTCATTTGCTCACAATGCCACCTCAGTTTGGACCCAGACCTATACAAATCAGCCCTAACGCTGCTCCTCATGGGAACAGTCCAGCCCAAACTGCCAGACCAGGTCCTCCCTGAAGCGGAACATAAAACACCCAGGACCACTTCTGCACTAGTTATGGGCTCATCAGTCAGGTGCAGCTTGATTCCAGTGACACAGTGAGCATGGGACTCATGTGTGGGCATACCCATACCACTTACGGCAGTACATGAAACACGCAAATAATTGTTTTGCTCTCAACGAAAGACTGTTTTAAGTAAAGGCCACAGTAGTGGAAACAAAAATATGATTGCTTACATGTTTTAAGCTGCTTAATTATTAAAGAAGATCCCTTTTTCTGCTCTGTGAAAGTTTGGTGTGCATGCATCTGAATATGCTGCTTAAAAAAGTGCAGACCAAAGAAATCTGCCCGCCACAACCCCAGCAGATTAGAAAATATCAGCTTATTTTAGGAGATGTGGTAGAATACTATGAAGAACTTTGGATGACGAATCCACTGGATTGGAGGCAGAGCAGACAGCAATGGTTGTTGAGACTGAAGTACATGAAGACAAATGGAAAAAAAGACATGGTGAAGCTGAAGAAACTAAGAAAGCTGTTAAAAAAGTTACAATTGAGGCTATAGTCATGGATGCCGCCAGCATGGGAGTACAGACTGCAATGTTAAAAGCTGTAAACACGATCACCTCCTCCCAAATACGACCCTATATTGATTTTCTGTGCAGTTGATTAATTTCTACTTTCTGCCTTCTGTATTGCACCCTGAATTATTTCAATAAACATTCATGGTTTACATTTTACTTCTGACTCTTGGGGATTTATTGCATGTGTTTGGGTGCTGCTTAGAGACTCATTTCTTCATACATGCTTGAGGTTTAACATCATCCCTGATCCTGAGTAGATGCATTAGCTGCAGGACAGCATTTATACTGTGCTATAATACTGCTTGTTCCTGTTCGTTCTCAGCTGCCCAGATTGGTTCAACAGGGCATTCTCTCTCCGCTCCAGTTGAAAAGATGGCCTGCTGTGGAGGGAGTTGAATACAAAATGATCATATGGGTGAACACTTTGGGCCTCATTACAATGTCAGTCGGAAAGCATTCCGACCGACTCAGTCTCTGAATAATTTCCGACCAAATCGGATTTGGGGAGTCCGACCGACCGATTACGATGTTTCCGAACACTGTTCGGTCGGATTCCCATTGACTTCAATAGGTGCCTGCCACACCATACATGGTTGAAAAGAGGGGACCCATGGGTACCCCCACAGGCCACAACTGGAGGTCTCCGAGTGAAAGGGGGGCCTACTGCGGGCCCCCAAAGTCGGATTCCGACAGCCGATCCATGTCGAACAAACCGATTCTGAAAGGCTGCCCGAATCCGACATTGTTGGTCGGAAACGCGGTCCATAGACCTGTACAAATCGGCTCCGACCAACTCGGTTTCTCCGAATGCCGATCAGAACCGAGTCGGAACGACCAAACGGTTTCCGACTATCGTAATCGGTTGGTCGGATGTGTTTCCGAGTTGGTCGGCAACACAGGTTCTGAATCGGATTCGGACAAACCGAATGCCGTTCAAGCCTTTCCGACCGACAAGGTAATCGGCCCCTTTGCGTCCTCACCTTGGCTAAATGTTTTACTTCTTACTGGGCAAGTTTCTACAGAGGTCAGAGTGCATGTACCCATGTGGTCATGTCATCTTCAATTTTGTTTCGACACTGGTTCTACTTGTTCGGGATTGATGGCTGTGGGGAAAACTCCTTCAGCCCCCCAACTTCTTGAGGCATGATATGGCACAAAAGTAATTCTAGAAGCTTCAACTTATCTAGTGCATGACAGTCAGATAGTTCACATGCATTCTAAATAATTGTAAAATATAGGCTGTATCCAGGTCGTACCTCCACAATTGGCTACTGGTGTACCCCTGTAAGTCCCTAGTATATGATACTAAGGTACTCAGGGCATAGGTAAACCAGGAGTCTTCCACGGGCTGCAGCATGTACTGTGCCACCCATGGGAGTCCACTTAAACTCAGACTATAGGTCTGCCATTGCAACCTGTGTGAGGTGGTGTTTGCACTCACGGCAAATATACGTTTCCTTATATCTGAAGTCACTACACTTAAAACCTTTAAGCCACCCCTATGGAAGGCCCTTCAGTCCTCAGGGCAGGGTGCTTGGTTATAAGTGTGAGGGTGCCCTGCATGAACAGGAAACCCCTACAAACACCAGAGTCCATTCTCCAGGCTTTGTAGGTGCAGTCAACCATTTTAAGATGTATATGGCTGCGCCGAAACTTGTCATGTTTACTATTAAACATGTTGAAACCATACCCCAACACCGATTCTGGTGTTGGAGGTATGATCCTATGTGCTGGGGGGCCCCTTCGGGGAGCCCCCTGTACTCCTGGTTACAGCCTTTCAGAAAATGCGAGCAAGCTAGTGCTGCTGCCGACCACAGACACTATTCTGCCCTCCTGCTGCTGATCTGGGCTCGAGCAGGGGAAGGTAGAACAATAGGTTTCCTGTCACAGGGATTAATTTGGTAATTTATTACATGTTTTGCATTTGATTTGTTAATATTTTTTATGTTTTATATATGTTTTTATAGTAGTAATTAAAACAACACAAAAAATGTAATATGTAAAATATATTTTTTTAATTGTGTTATATTATATATATATGCATATATAAACAGACACATTTATGTAAGTGTGTATGTTTATATAGGTTTATGTTTATATATAGTATTAAATGTTACATTTATTTCATTTACATAAAATTATTGTTTTATATAAAATGTATAAAATTTACTAATTTAAACAATATATATAATAAAAAAACAATATTTATGTATGTTTTTAACAATATTAGTGTGAACCTAATATTTTTTTCGATATTTTTGTACTTACCTTTATCAGTATAGGAAAATTATGGTTTTGTAACCAATTTTTTGGACACGATTTTTATGTATCATGATATTGTTGTGGTCGATATTATGTCAGTGATCCACCCCACGGAGAATTGATCGTCCACCCGGAACGGTTTTGTTCGGTCACGGTAGAACGGTAACGCTCTCTTTGGGTCCAGCCAATGGAGTCGCTCCTCTTCCTTAGAGGGATATGGTGGAGTGTAAAAGGTAGGCAAGGTGATGAACTGGCCTACATGGAACGGGGTGACTACCATCGGCAAGAAGGATGCTCGAGTCCGGAGGACCAGCATGTCTGGGAAAAAAGATACGTATGGAGGCTGAGATGACAACGCCTGCAGTTCACTGACCCTCCAGGCAGATGTAATTGACACTAGAAATGCCATATTGATGGTGAGAAGCCGAAGAGGGCAAGTATGAAGTGGCTCAAAGGGAGCACACATTAGAAAAGTGAGAACCATATTAGGGTCCCTTTGAGGCATATTGAAGGGAGCAGGAGGAAATGTGTTACAAATCTTTAAGAAACCTATTTCCATTAGAAGACTTGAAGAGGGAAGGATGATGAGACTGTCGCAAGAAAGCAGAGATGTGGATAAGTAATCCTTCAATGTGCCCAATGCAGAGCTCTGCTGGGAGAGGGTAAAGATGACCAAGAGGACTTGGGAAAGATGAGCAGATAAAGGGTGAACCTGTTTAGCCATACACCATGACACAAATTTGCTCCAAAGGCTGCCGTGTACCGTCTTAATGGAGGAAAGCCAAGCAGCGAAGATAAAATTACAGACTTCAGACGGAAGGTTGAAAACTGTCAACTCTCGCCACTCAATTTGCATGCATTAAGGCAGAGCATTGACAGGTTCAGGTGGAGAACCCTCCACTGCTGCTGGGACAGGAGATCCTCCCGAAGGGGCAGCCTGATCGGAGGACTGATGGACATGCTCAACAGCTAGGCATACAAGACACTTCAAGTCAAGTCAAGGCCACAAGGATAACTTGTGCCAGGTCGTTCTGGATCTTCTTGAGAACTCTGGGCAGGAGTGATATGGGCAGAAAGGCGTACCGGAAGCCAAAGCTCCAACCAAGACAAAAAGCATCTCTGAACGAGAGCCACCTTAGAAACTCCAGCATGCAGAACTGCTGAAATTACGCATTTTCGGGGTGGCAAACAGATCTAACAAAGGTACTCATTAATGGTTGAAAGAGACCTTACACCACCTCCGGTTGGAGACACCATTCGTGATTCGCTTGGCATCATTGGCTGATTTTGTCCGCTCTGGTGTTTAGAGGCCCCACACTTGTTGAACTACCAGAGAAATGCCATGAGGTTCCACCCATGTCCAGAGACGCAGAGCCTCTCGACAGAGGGTCCGCGACCCCACCCCGCCCTACTTTTTGCAGTATCACATGGTGGTGGTGCTGTCTGTGGACACCTGCACTAGCCTTCCCTTGATGGAGGGGAGGAAGGCTATCAATGCCAGTCGGATAACTCAGAGCTCCAGCAAGTTGATGTGGAATCCAAATTCTGCCGGCGACCAGAGTCCTCTGATCTCCACCTCTCTCAAATGGCCGCTACAGCCCAGGAGTGATTCTTCTGTCACTATTGTTGAATCTGGTTGAGGAAGAGAGAGGGGTCTGCCACTGACCCAATCGTGGTCTGTCAGCTACCACTGCAGGTCTTTGGCGAGATCTGTACGTTGAAGGAGAGATGCCCCTGATGCTGCTCCTTCTGGAGCTTCAGGTCCCACTGAAGAGCCCACAAATGCCAGCGGGCATGTGTCACAAGCAGGATGTAGGAGGCCATGAGTTCCAGCAGCCTCAGAGTCAGTCTCACTGAAATCCAGGATAGAGGCTGAAACATCGGTATCACAACCTGAATATCGTGGACTCGCTGCTCCGGAGGATTAGCCTGATACTGCAGTGTCCAGAACTGCTTCGATGAAGGGGAGCGTCTGAGAAGGGATCAGGTGTGACTTCGGCACATTGATAGTGAACTCCAGTGAGTTCAGGAGGTCTGCCATAGAGGTGGGAGACAACCACCTGGGGCGAGCCCGCCTTCAACAGCCAGTCGCCGAGATTGGGGAAGACGTGAACCCCTGATCTATGCAGATAATCTGCAACCACCACCATCACTCCGATGAACAGACGAGGGGCCCAGGTAAGGCCAAAAGGTAGCACAGCAAACAAAGAGTGCTTGTGGCCCACCGTGTACCTCAGGTAACGTCTGTGGGCAGGCAGGACGGGAAAGTGGAAGAATACATCCTGCAAGTCCAACACTACCATCTAGTTCAGAGCAGACCAAACGTGAGCAAGCATGAGCATTTTGAAATTCTCCTTTTTAAGAAGAAATTGGCAGGGCTCAAATCTAGGATAGGATGAAGGCCTCCATTCTTCTTGGGCACCGCAAAGTAGAGGGAATAACAGTCGCTACTCCTGATGACGGCACCCTCTCTGTGGCTCCTTGGCAAACAGAGCTGTCACTTCCTGGTGGAGTAATGAGAGGTTGTCCTCCGTAATCCTGTCATAAGAAGGACATAGGTGGTGGGGTAGTCATAAAGGGGAGTAGCCCCTTTGGATAATTTGGAGAACCTAGCGGTCGGACGTTATTTACCTCCAGTGGGGCAGATGAAGGTGTACCTGCCTCCCACTGGATGCCCACGATGGTCCACGCGCAAACTAAAGAGGGTTGGTGGCTGCGGCTGCCATGTGGCTCGACCTACGGTTACCAGACCCACGTACTCTGAGTACCGCATCCTCGGCCACACAGGGGCTAGAAAGCTTGCGTGCCGTGGTGGGTAGACACGTGTCTAGAAGCCCGTTCTGTGGCCACAAAAGAAGTGACTGGGGATGTTGAGGGGCTATAAAAAGGCCCAAGGACCTGGCCACCCAGCGCTGAGTCCGCCTTGTCTCCGAAGAGATGGAAGCCATCGAAGGGCATGTCCATAAGTGAGACTTGGACATCCCCTGAAAAGCCAGTGGTTCTTAACCAGGTGTGGCGCCTACGGGCCACAGACAATGAAACCGCTCTGTAGGAAAGTGCCCCTTTTTGCATGGTTACCCCCCACTTTTGCCTGATATCTGATGCAACCTGACTTTATGTGCCCTGGGACCCTGCCAATCAGGTCCCCAGGGCCTGTGTTCTTTCCCAAGACTGTACCTTTGTATCCACAATTGGCACATCCCTGGCAACAGGTAAGTCCCCTCTAAAAGGTACCATGGGTACCAAGGGCACTGTGACCAGGGAAGGCCTCTAAGGTCTGCAGCACCTATTGTGCCACCCTAAGAGGCCCTGCAACTTAACACACACAGCCGGCTGCGTGTTTTGGTGCAGAGAAAAGTCAAGAGCCGACATGGCACACATCCATGTGTAAAGTACAAGTGAGTAATAGAATGCCTCGTTCATAGTTTGCACCCAGACTTTGGTTGAAACAGGTTTAAATACACATGTTCACATGGAAGGCAGCTTTTTAACATGCTGCTCACAATAAGAAATCGATGTTGAGCGTTCTTCCCATTTTATGATGTTGAAAATTATTTGTTTGGTTATCTGTGAAAAGAGTACAATGTTGTTTATGTCATGTTCGAATATGAGAAGGGGAACATCGTACACATGGCGTTTTGAGTAACAGCAGTGGGAAGGGCGGGGCATTCAATTCAAAAGGCTCGGGGAGGTTTCGATACTAGGGAAGTGTTTGAGTGGAATTAAAAGTTAAGTATTTTTGAGATTAGGTTCGGGTTGTTGTGAGAAGGGAAACAGTGATTTGTGGGATGTGTAGTTTTGTCAGTTAGGATTTTGAATGGATCGTTTCAGTGATTGGTTGGGCATTAGGGAGTGGTCATGGTACACAAAGGATAAAGGGTAGGGTCACATGACAGGTTTTGAATGGAATATTTGTTTGTCAGACGGAGTGGAAAGTGCTGGGAAGTTGATTGGATTGAAATATAGGATGCCGGTATGGGGGAAAGTTGAGTTAGGTCTGTTAATGGTGGGGCTTTCAAAAGTATCATTTAATGGGGAGTGTGTAGGGGTGTTGATGTATGAGAATATGGGGGTCTAATATCCAGGGGGGTATAGCGTGAGAGAGTCTCCTTTGAGCTTATAATTGTTTGACGCGTTTACATACGCTTTTAGAGGGATAACGCCATCCAGAAGTGGGCTGTAAAACATGGCAGCAATTTGTGTATAAAATTTAAAGTGCAACAAGAATGTCGACATACATTGAACTTAACAGAAATCTAATGATAATTTTTTAACGTTATAGTGAACCCCTGAAGAAGGGCTTGGAAAGCCCGAAATGCATTGGGTTAACATTTTGAAGATGTTTAAGGAGCATCATGGTTTTCGTCGTGTTTGAGAAAAAGGCCCGGATAGGCATATCTCACACATGTGAAGCAAAGTGAAATCATCACCTTTCATGTGAATAACGAAAAGATTGCATATATCATGGATTACATGGAATAAAATGGATATTAATGAATTAAGAAACGAAAATGGAGTCAGTGTGGATACATTTTTTGCAACAAGCTGTGCGTCTGGGTCAAGGGCAAAATTATGCTTTTACCTACTTGGAGACACATCCATGTGTGCCATGCCTCCAATCCACTGCCTGAGGCCTAGGTAAGTCATCCCTCTAGCAGGTTGCACTAGCCCTAAGGTGAGGGTACAGATGCAGGAGCCCCATACTCCTACAGTGTCTAAGTCCATTCTTAGACATTGTAAGTGTAGTAAAGCCATAACGAGTATATGGTCTGGGAGTTGTTCATTACAAACTCCACTGCTCCATAATGGCTTTACTAAAAACTGGGAAGTTTGGTAGCAAACCTCTCAGCACATTAAACCCACACCGATGCCAGTGAGGGATTTAATGCAAAATGCACTCAGAGGGCATCTTAGAGATGCCCCCTCAAAATTGACCAGCCCTGTTGTGGTTTCTGAATGGCTGCCCGCAATTTGCCACCAAACAGGCTTCTGGACCCCTGGATAGAGAGCCTCCGCTCTCTGGGTCCGGAAACAAAACCCATCATGGGCAGAGGTGCCATGCCTCCTACCCCAGGATGGGCTGGGTCCATGAAAGGGGATGCTTCAAAGACCTGCAGCCTTTGAAGCTGTCCCTGCCTTTTGCTGCCCCCAGCAACTGGATCCCACCGGTTCTGCACCCCACTTTGGGCGGGAGAACCGGCGGGAAACCCAACCTAGGAAGAGAGGTGTGTCCACCTTTGCCAACCCCACCCCTCAAGTGAAGGAGGTGAGGTGGAGCACACATCTCAGTCCCCTTCGTCTTGACGATTTGGAAGAGGCTAATGCCCCCTCCCATCGGATTTAGTATTTAGGGGCGACTCTGAATCTTGCCGCCTCAGATTTGAGGAAGAACGAAGAAGGACCGAAGAGCCATGCTGACCCATAAAGAAGATGACACCAACTGCTTTGACCCCAGCCCTACCGGCCTGTCCTGACTCCGACCTGCCTACAGAAAAGAAACCGGCGTGTCCAGCAACCCCCTTGAGCCCGGAGGACCTGCCCTGGAATCACCTTACGAACTCTGTCTCCCGTGAGCACCGGATTTGCTCAAGCTAAAGATTCCAAGACCAGACCCCGATGGTCCCATACCACTCTGCAACCAGCCGCCACGGCCCGAGTGGCCCAACACACCAAGGAGGTCTCCCCAGCGACCCTGGCCTAGGATCTGGTGACCACCGACCTCCCACAAGCTTTGAGACGACACCTGCAGCCTCATCCTGAAGGATCCCCCCAACCGCGACCGAAGGCGGTAAGAAGACCACAACAGCGACCGAAGCGGTCTGAGGAATCGGACCGCAACCGCAGGCTGTGAGAAGAATCCATCGTCAAAAGACATCCCCCGGTCTTGGGTGACCACACCGATGGTGTCCAAGCATCTCTCAAGATCCCAGCTTACCTCTTCAGCCAGTGGTCGCCTTCAGGCAGTCTCCCTGACCGAGCCTGCAGCCTCTTTTCCAAACCCAAGATCTTCATTGGTATCCATTGGGTCCCCGATGTCGCCTTGGAACTCTAGACCAGGCCGCCCCTGTAACGCTGGTGGTGCAACTCCTGTGCTGATTGTTGGCCCCTGCAGTGCTGATCTTAACCCCAGGAGCTTTGCTCCCACACCCAAGTGGCCTGCTCGTGAGCAGCCCTAACCGAAGGCCCCCCTTAACTCCATTACCTAACATTGGGCCCGTGAACTCTGCTACCTGCCGCCCCAGTGCCGCTGGTGGTGGAACTTGAGTGCCCATCTCGACCTTGAGAAACCTTGGTCCTAACCCCCAAAACCCACCCTTGTAAGTTGTGCACTTACCTGCGAAACCGCTAATACTTTTTTCTCATAGGAACACCTGACCTTGGTCAGGGACCTGCTCTCTCCCCCAGTAGCACCTCCGTTCTGCCGCTGCCGCTGACAGTGAACTGGTAGGGTTCGAGCCTGCCTCGTTGTGCCCGCTTTTTCCTGCCTCGTGGTGCTCGTTTTTTCCTGTTGTCCTGTAGGTATTGTTGTGTTAGTTAAAATCCTGTCAATTGTTGTTTTTGGAGGTATTGTTGTTTTTAGTTAATTCTGCCAATTGTGGTCACTGTTTTCTCTTCTCAGGTTTCTGCGTATTACTCGTTCCCGCCTCTGCTCCCCCGCGGCCCCTCCCCTGCCCCTCACGCTCCTGCCTCCCAGCTGAGCTTTCCCTCCCTCCTCCCCTATTTAATGGCGGCTGCTGCTGGGATGAGCGAGTAAGACCCCTGACCTCGGGTCAGGGACCTGCTCTCTCCCCCAGTAGCCCCTCTGTTCTGCCGCTGACAGGGAACTGGTAGGGTTCGAGCCTGCCTCGTTGTGCCCTCTTTTTCCTGCCTTGAGTGCCCGTTTTTTCCTGTTGTCCTGTAGGTATTGTTGTGTTAGTTTAAATCCTGTCAGTTGTTGTTTTTGTAGGTATTGTTGTTTTTAGTTAATCCTGCCAATTGTGGTCACTGTTTTCTCTTCTCACTGGTTTCTGCATATTACTCGTTCCCGCCGCTGCTCCCCCCTGCCCCTCACGCTCCAGCCTCCCAGGTGAGCTTTCCCTCCCTCCTCCTCTATTTAATGGCGGCTGCTGCTGGGATGAGCGAGTAAGACCCCTGTTCTCGGGTCAGGGACCTGCTCTCTCACCCAGTAGCCCCTCCGTTATGCCGCTGCCGCTGACAGGGAACTGGTAGGGTTCGAGCCTGCCTCGTTGTGCCCTCTTTTTCCTGCCTCGTGTGTCCGTTTTTTCCTGTTGTCCTGTAGGTATTGTTGTGTTAGTGTAAATCCTGTCAGTTGTTGTTTTTGTAGGTATTGTTGTTTTTAGTTAATCCTGCCAATTGTGGTCACTGTTTTCTCTTCTCACTGGTTTCTGCATATTACTCGTTCCCGCCGCTGCTCCCCCGCGGCCCCTCCTTCCTGCCCCTCACGCTCCCGCCTCCCAGCTGAGCTTTCCCTCCTTCCTCCCCTATTTAATGGTGGCCGCTGCTGGGATAAGCGAGTAAGACCCCGGACCTCGGGTCAGTGACCTGCTCTCTCCCCCAGTAGCGCCTCCGTTCTGCCACTGCCGCTGACAGGGAACTGGTAGGGTTCGAGCCTGCCTCGTTGTGCCCGATTTTTCCTGCCTCGTGGTGCCCGTTTTTTCCTGTTGTCCTGTAGGAATTGTTGTGTTAGTTTCAAGCCTGTCAATTGTTGTTTTTGTAGCTATTGTTGTTTTTAGTTAATCCTGCCAATTTTGGTCACTGTTTACTCTTCTCACTGGTTTCTGCATATTACTCGTTCCTGCCGCTGCTCCCCCGCAGCCCCTCCCCCCTGCCCCTCACGCTCCCGCCTCCCAGCTGAGCTTTCCCTCCCTCCTCCCCTATTTAATGGCGGCCGCTGCTTGGATAAGCGAGTAAGACTCCTGACCTCGGGTCAGGGACCTGCTCTCTCCCCCAGTAGCCCCTCCGTTCTGCCGCTGCCAGGGAACTGGTAGGGTTCGAGCCTGCCTCGTTGTGCCCTCTTTTTGTTGTTTTAGTTTAAATCCTGTCAATTGTTATTTTTGTAGCTAATGTTGTTAGTTAATCCTGCCAATTGTGGTCACTGTTTTCTCTTCTCACTGGTTTCTGCATAATACTCGTTCCTGCGGCCCCTCCCCCCTGCCCCTCACGCTCCCACCTTCCAGCTGAGCTTTCCCTCCCTCCTCCCCTATTTAATGGCGGCCGCTGCTGGGATAAGCGAGTAAGACTCCTGACCTCGGGTCAGGGACCTGCTCTCTCCCCCAGTAGCGCCTCCGTTTTGCCGCTGCCACTGACAGGGAACTGGTAGGGTTCGAGCCTGCCTCGTTGTGCCCGATTTTTCCTGCCTCGTGGTGCCTGTTTTTTCCTGTTGTCCTGTAGGTATTGTTGTTTTAGTTTAAATCCTGTGAATTGTTGTTTTTGTAGGTATTGTTGTTTTTAGTTAATCCTGCCAATTGTGGTCACTGTTTTCTCTCCTCACTGGTTTCTGCGTATTACTTGTTCCCGCCGCTGCTCCCCTGCGGCTCCTCCTCCCTGCCCCTCACGCCTCCCAGCTAAGCTTTCCCTCTCTCCTCCCCTATTTAATGGCGGCCGCTGCGCAGCCCGAAGGTGCACCAAAGGCAAGCCCGTTCGCGACCCGAACGCGACCAGCGCCAGGGACCCTGGATCTCCAACAACCCACCACTACGGCTCAGCTACCCTCCTCCCACTCAACCCCGGGAGGAACAACAACTGCCAGCTATCCACGCCAAGCACCACCCACGGACAGTTCTCCTGCCGTCACTGCCGCCAGACCTTCAACACCATCATCACCCCCACGGCCACCACCCCCACACCGAACGCCAACACCTCTGAAACCCTGAGGTGCATCCTCCTCAACGTGCGCTCCCTGCACAGACACGCTGTTGAGATCTGGGACCTCCTCGATACCCTCTCACCAGACATCGCCTTCTTTACAGAAACCTGGACCAACGCCTCCTCCGCCCCCGACATCGCCATCGCAGACGGATACAAGATCCAGAGGAAAGACTGCCCCAACCGCCCAAAAGGAGGACTCGCCATAGTACACAAGAACTCCCTCCGACTCTCCACCCCCACCACGAACGACTCCCTCTCCACCACCGAACACCTTCACTTCCAAATCCAGACCAGCCCGAGAACCACACTTCGCGGCACCCTCGCTTACAGACCCCCGGACCTCGCGCCTCGTTCATCATGACCATCGCCGACCTCATCGCACCCCATGCCATCGCCTCCATGGACTACATACTCATCGGAGACCTGGACTTCCAGCTCGACAACCCCAGCGACCCCAACTCCACCACCCTCCTGGACAACCTCGCCAACATCGGCCTGAAAGAACTCGTCACCACGCCCACCCACAGGCGGGACACACCCTCGACCCCATCTTCGCAGGAGGTAACAGCATCCACTTCAGCCACATCACGCAACCCCCCTGGACGAACCACCACTGCATACACTTCGACGTCGACAAACCCACCGCCCACAAACCTGCACCTCGCCCTTCCAGAAGGAACTAGAGCAAAATCACTGAGGAACAGCTCAACTCCGCCCTCAACCGCAATGCCCCACCACATCGACCGACACCAACCTCGCAGCTAAAGAACTCCACAGATGGATCTCCAACTGCACAGACGAGCTTGCACCCCTACGCAACTCCAACAGACAGCGCCCCAGGAAGGCCACCTGGTGCACCACTGACCTTCAAGAATCCAGACGCACCTGCAGACTTCTCGAGAAGAACTGGAGAAATAGCAAAACGCCAGAAGAGCGCACCACCTACAAGAACGCCATGACGGAATACCACCAACGCATCAGGTCCACCAAAAAGACCTTCATCCAAAACCAGATCCTCGCCAACTCCAGCAACTCCAATGAACTCTTCAGCGTCATCCAGGAATTCACCAAACCCCCCAGCGAAACCACGGACATCACCCCCTCCCAGGACCTCTGCGACAAGCTTGGATCCTACTTCCATCTGAAAATCAAGGGCCTCTACGACCACTTCAACGACCAGACACCTGCCTCCGAAACCACCTCCCTCCCCAGGAACGCCAGCCAGCCCACCGTCTCCTCCTGGACCCCAGTCACCACCGAAGACACCACCTCAACCATGAAAGGCATCCACTCAGGGGCCCCCAGGGACCCCTGCCCGCCGCATATCTACCACAGAGCCGCCACCGCCATCGCTCCAGAACTACGACACACCATCAATACTCCCTTTAAGACCGGCACCTTTCCCAATTACTGGAAACGCGCAGAAGTCGGACCCCTGCTCAAGAAACCCGCAGCAGACCTCACAGACCTCAAGAACTACCGACTCATCTCACTCATCCCCTTCGCGGCCAAAGTCACAGAGAAGATCGTCAATGCCCAGCTAACAAAATTAATCGAAGAAAACTCCATCCTCGACCCCTCCCAATTCGGATTCAGCAGCAACCACAGCACCGAGACCGCTCTACTCGACGCCACAGACGACATCCGCACCCTCCTCGACCAAGGACACACCATGACCCTGATCCTACTAGACCTCTCTGCAGCGTTCGACACCGTCTCCCACCGCACACTCACCGCCAGACTCCACGACGCTGGCATACAGGGAACCGCCCTCGAATGGATCTGCTCCTTCCTCACCAGCAGAACCCATAGGATCAGACTGCCACCCTTCCTCTCCGAACCCACGGAAATCAACTGCAGAGTACCCCAAGGATCATCGCTCAGCCCCACGCTCTTCAATATCTACATGGTCCCCCTCGCCGCCATCATCAGACAGCATGGACTCAGCATAGTATCCTACGCCGACGACACCCAGCTCATCCTCTCCCTCACCAAGGACCCCGTCACCACCAGACTCAACTTCCAGGAAGGAATGAAGGACGTTGCATCCTGGATGAGCAGCAGCTGCCTGAAGCTCAACTCGGAGAAGACAGAGGTCCTCGTCCTCGGACCCTCCACCTCTGTATGGGACAACACCTGGTGGCCCACCGCCCTTAACAGCCCTCCCACCCCCACAGACCACGCCTGAAACCTCGGCATCTTACTCGACTCGTCCCTCTCCATGACCCGACAGGTCAATGCCGTTGCCTCCAGCTGTTTTATCACCCTCCGCATCCTCCGAAAGACCTTCAAATGGATCCCCCCCGAATCAAGGAAGACCGTCACCCACGCCCTCATAACCAACAGACTGGAATACGGAAACGCCCTCTACGCCGGGATCAACAAGGCTCTGCTCCACAAACTCCAGACCATACAGAACAACGCAGCCAGACTCGTCCTCGGCATCCCTACTCGCCTACAAATGCCTCCACAACACCGGACCCCAATACCTCAACGAAAGAATCTCCTTCCACGTACCTAAGAGAAACCTCCGATCCGCCCACCTCGCCCTTGCCGAAACCCCGCGCATCCGCAGAGCCAGAACAGGTGGAAGAGCCTTCTCCTACATCGCGGCCAAGACCTGGAACGAACTCCCGATCGCCATCAGACGCGCCCCCTCCCTGAACATCTTCAGGAAGACACTCAAGACCTGGCTCTTCGACTGAGCGGGGCTGCTCCCCCCCCCCTCCTCCCCAGCGCCTTGAGACCCTCACGGGTGAGTAGCGCGCTTACAATTCCCCTGATTGATTGATAGAAACCCATGTAAAGAGATTTTGGACCCCAAAAATATCTGTGTTGAACTGTTGTTGTATGAAGAAAAGAGAACTCAATTGCAAAGTATAAAAAGGTCGTACTTACCTTGTATTGAGAGATTCTAAGGTGTGGTATCTAGGCATACCACCCAGTACTCAAAGTAATCCAAAAGTAATCCAAGAGCAATTAAAAGTAATTGCTGTGTAATTTAAACTGTTTCCAAAACATATACAAACCTGTGGCAGTTGCAATTTCAAGCACAACTGGATTTCCTTGACAGTCTTGCATTTGAAAGAATATTTTACTTACCTGTGCCAAGTCCTGCTGGGTTCTAAAATAAGGCGATACCAAAGGGGATGATGGACGGAGCGCTAGAGCAAATCAAACACTCACCCCCAGTCAACTGATCTGGGTTTAATCCATCATCATTCTTTAGCTCACTCCACCACCCCAGTTCAGACATGGCCATATGCAAATCAGTCTGACCCTGTGCCTCATGGGAACAGTCCAGCCTGAACTGCCAAACCATGTCTTCCCTGGACCGGAAACAAGCATCCTGGGACCGGTTTCGGGTTCAAAACCCTCATCAGCCAGGCTATCTTGAATACAGTGGCAAAGTGAGCAAGGGACCCACGTCTGGGCATACCCTGCCAACTTAGGGCGAACAAAGCGATACCAAAGGGGATGATGGACGGAGCGCTAGAGCAAATCAAACACTCACCCCCAGTCAACTGATCTGGGTTTAATCCATCATCATTCTTTAGCTCACTCCACCACCCCAGTTCAGACATGGCCATATGCAAATCAGTCTGACCCTGTGCCTCATGGGAACAGTCCAGCCCGAACTGCCAAGCCATGTCTTCCCTGGACCGGAAACAAGCATCCTGGGACCGGTTTCGGGTTCAAAACCCTCATCAGCCAGGCTATCTTGAATCCAGTGGCAAAGTGAGCAAGGGACCCACGTCTGGGCATACCCTGCCAACTTAGGGCGAACAAAGCGATACCAAAGGGGATGATGGACGGAGCGCTAGAGCAAATCAAACACTCACCCCCAGTCAACTGATCTGGGTTTAATCCATCATCATTCTTTAGCTCACTCCACCACCCCAGTTCATACATGGCCATATGCAAATCAGAATGACCCTGTGCCTCATGGGAACAGTCCAGCCCGAACTGCCAAGCCATGTGTTCCCTGGACCGGAAACAAGCATCCTGGGACCGGTTTCGGGTTCAAAACCCTCATCAGCCAGGCTATCTTGAATCCAGTGGCAAAGTGAGCAAGGGACCCACGTCTGGGCATACCCTGCCAACTTAGGGCGAACAAAGCGATACCAAAGGGGATGATGGATGGAGCGCTAGAGCAAATCAAACACTCACCCCCAGTCAACTGATCTGGGTTTAATCCATCATCATTCTTTAGCTCACTCCACTTCTAAAATAAAGCATAAGTATATCTTTTTTTATACTTATCCAATTGGTCTGGATTCTGTCTCTGAGTGTGTGCCATCAGCCTTGATTGAGTGAATACAATAAATGCTTAACACACCCTCTGGATAAGCTTAACTGCTCGCCCATACTACCTCAAAGAGAGCGGTTAGTGCTTACCCAATTTAGCCTCTGCTACACCTCTGGGGACCCCCTGGACTCTGTGAACACTATACCTTACTTTGGTATAGTATGTACAGAGCCAGCTTCCTACATTGGCGGATCAGCGGTGGAATGTAAAGCCTTGCATTTATTGGACTAACTTGGTCAACCTCTGATCACATGTCAAGAATCCAAAAATTGTCTTTAGTACAAATCATTTTGAATTGCCTATTTTTCCAAATTTTTAAAAGTCTTGTTAGGGCCTTGTGTTACGTCCTTGTAGCATTTTTCAGAAAAAGTAAAAGTTACTGAAATTAGGGGGGAAGTATCTGGAACTGACAGTGTAGGTCTTCCAAGAAGAACTAAATTTTAGAGACATCCTGAGCAATCCAGGGAATATGGCTGAGGAGCCCGACCTCACCCCTTACTCCAACCTCCAGGTTAGAGAGTTAAGGCTTCTCTGTAAGGCTAAACAGATAAAAACTGGGTCCAAACCTACCAGGTTACAACTCCAGGAGTTCCTGGCAGGGCATGCAAGGAACCACCCCACAGAAGAAGGTGGAGACCTTCAGGAAACTGGGGAAAGTAGTGAGGATGATGAAGCCTTAGACCAACCACCACAACTACTTAGGGAGGAAGGGAACTTTGTGTCCTACCCTCCACATTCAAGAGGTACAGGGCGTGGCTCCTACAGAGGCTGGGCCAACTCCATACCAGACAGTGAGGACCTCACTGAGGAGGATCTCCTTTTAGTAAGGATGACCAAAAGACTAGACCTAGAAACAAGGCTTCTAGCTCTAGAAAAAGAGAGAGCAGAGATGGGCCTAGGACACATTAATGGTGGCAGCAATTTAACACATTTAGAAAAAGAAGGATCCTATGATCCTAAAATCCCAAAAGGGATTGTCCCTAAATTTGAGGATGGTGATGACATCACCAGGTGGTTCACAGCCTTTGAGAGGGCTTGTGAAGCCAGAAAAGTGAGGACATCTCACTGGGGGACACTCCTGTGGGAACTGTTCTCTGGTAAGTGCAGAGACAGACTTCTGACCCTTAGTGGGGCAGAAGCAGAGTTCTATGAATTCATGAAGGGCACCCTGATTGAGGGATTTGGACTCACTACTGAGTACAGAATTAAATTCAGGGAGGGTCAGAAATTCCAGAGTCAGTCCTTGGTGGAATTTATAGACTACTCAGTAAAGACACTAGGTGGCTGGTTGACAGGAAGTAAGGTGCAAGATTATGATGGTCTTTATAATTTGTTTATGAAAGAACACATTTTAAGTAACTGCATCAATGAAAAGTTGCATCAGCATCTGGTAGACCTTGGTCCAATTTCTACCCAGGAATTGGGAAAGAAGGCAGACCACTGGGTCAAGACAAGGGTAACCAAAACAAACACTGGGGGGTGACCAAAAGAAAGGGGTCACAAAGCCTCCTCTGGAGAAAGAGGGTGGGAAACCCAAAGATAAAATACAAGAGTCTTCTAAAGACACACAAAATCCTGGGCAGGGGGGTGGGCCCAAGAACTCTTCCCAACCCACTACTGGGTACAAGGGGAAACATTTTGATCATACAAAGGCCTTGTGTTTCCACTGTAACAAGAAGGGACACCGAACTGGAGATGCTGCCTGGCCCAACAAACCAGCTCCTAGTCCGCCACCAGTTCCTACTGGTATGGCAAATCTCCAAATGGGATCAAGAGTGTGCCCAGAGCAAATCAGGGTTCACACTGAGGTTGTTTTAGTCTCTGAAGGGGAGGGAGGCTTAGCCACTTTGGCTGTCTAGCCCCCTAATTTAAAAGAAATATCTCCAGTACCCCTTAGTGAATGGGACTAAGATAGAGGCCCTGAGGGATACAGGTGCCAATGCTACTATGGTGAGAGATACACTGGTTGCTCAAGAGCAATACCAAACTGGAAAAACCTATCTAGTTACCAATGCTGACAGTGTCACCACTATCCATGCCATGGCTATGGTGATATTAGACTGGGGGGCGGGGTGTATCTGGCCTGAAACAGGTAGTGGTCTCTCCAAAGCTCACAGTCGCCTGTCGGCTTGGAAATGATCTGGAAACCTCAGCATGGGAGCTAGAAAGAAAGACATATGCAGCCATGCTGCATATCACTGAGATAGTGTGTTTGAAAACGAGATCACAATGCCTAGCACAGGGTGAAAAAGCATGATTGGAGCCTGAAATGATGGCCCAATCTCCCAAGAGGGAAGGTAGGAAGGCTGGTGAAACAGCTTCCCACAGCAAAAAGATCAAGACCCCTCTCCTCAGGGAGAGGACTTGTCAGCCCCAGAGGGAACTGAGCCCATGGAGCTTGAACCTTACAAGGCAGAGCTCTTGGGACTGGGGACCCTCTACGAAAAAGCTGTGCCTTGGGGAGCAGGTCTGCCCCACTCTTGAAGGCCTGAGGCAGCAAGCTGCTGCACAGGAACAGGGAGATGTCAGTGGTTCCCACAAGGTCTATTGGGAGGAGGGACACCTGTACACTGAGGCCAGGGACCCTAAACCTGGTGCCACTAGGAGAGTGGTAGTGGCTCAGCTGTATAGGGAGTTCCTACTCACTTTAGCACATGACATCCCCCTAGCTGGGCATCTGAGCCAGACCAAAATGTGGGAAAGATTGGCCACCCACTTTTATTGGCCCCAGATGTCCCAAAAAGTGAAAGAGCAAAAAAGTAAGTAAGTAAAACATTTTATTTGCAGATTAATTAAAATCATTGCAAAGTCAAACCACACAAAGAAAGTTAAAATAACTGCTAAAAGCTCATTGTTAAAACATCATACTGTGCAAAAGAGATGTCCTCAATCATTAAGACCATTAGTCCATTAAAGTACTAGATGGCCAGGTGCGCCCGGAGTATACAGATGTGATAATATACTGGGAGGGAGGCCCTAGAATTTGACAGCCGGGCGGGGGTTCATTTGTCCAGATGAGAATTTAAGGACCAGGGGCCCCTTGTGAAGTAAGGGCGCGGCATTAACTTGAAACAAAGTTTAACTGCCAACGTTAGCTGATAAGTTCCGGTGACATGGTCAATGATATCCGTGCCTGAGGAAAGCAGTTTCTTATCAAGCGTAGCAGATTGGGCAAATAATTTGTTCAAAAAAAGGGGTTAATATCCTGAGCAATAAATGTCCAAAGTATTGAGAACAGTCCACAATTGTAGTTGTCACAGAATTCTTCTTCTGTTCTTTATTTTCATTTGATACAGTTCAACAAAGATGTGGATTATAGCCAACACGTGCTTCGTCTATTTGGAGTAAACCATAAACTTCTTCAGGGCAAACTCAAGTAAACTTTGTCAGGTACGAAGTATAAGAAACGAAGGTGCAATATCTATATGAGTTACTCCAATTATGTTTGGAAAGCGCTACAGAAAACGCAATTGTATATCAAGAAAGTGAGAAAGCTCCACTAGCAAGGTGCTAAACTTTCAATTTTGAATCACATGTCACAGAACGATATCTGAAATGAATGTCAGTCGTCGTGGAGAGTGCCTTGCTAGTGGAGTTCATTATTGCAGCTGCCATCCTTCCGTTCCAAGCTAGGCGTTTTAGGTTGTAGGTGCAGAGTTGGACCATTAGGTCGTTGCTTTGAGGAGCTCTTGAGAAGTGTATTAAGAGCTCAACGAGCTGGGGGAAGTGGTCACTCTTTACTATGGATTTTATACAGTAACTCAAGATTTTATCAAAAATCTCTGAGTCAACGAATGTGTAGTCCAAGGTGGAGTTGGTTTTATTTGAGGTCCTTGTGTAGTCGGCTGGTTGATCTTGTGGAAAGCGGCCACTGAGTTAGTGCAGGCCAATTACCTCTAGAGCGGTTATGCATGATTGCCCGTAGCGATCTGTTTTTTGGTAATTTACTATTACTGGTGGTAATGGCTGCGTAGCTATCGCAGGGTATTGTTGGATGGGTAGATGAGTATTTGGTTGTAGGAGATGCATATTGAAGTTTACAGTCAATATAAATTTGTATTGAGGAAATGTTATTTGGAGTGATTTTAAAATTGTTGCTAATGAGGCAATGTGATCAAATTGTTTCATCTGGCTGGGGTGAATGTAAACGTTGCAGATTAACAAATTGGTGCCGCAGGCATTGAATTGTGATCACTAAATCCGGTTGTGATGAGAGTTTAATGCGAGGCATGAGGTCCACTTGTTCTTGTTGCCACCAAAAATGGGTTGCTATATAAGTTTAAAGTCCTCCTGCGGCTCTGCCCTCTTTTGATGTTTTTGTTGCTCCTTGTTGGAACTCCATGAAGCCTATAATTGGTTGAGGGTTCTCGGCCCAGGGTTTCTTGAAGGAAGAGGATGTCGAAATTTTGGAGGAAAGAGATGAAGTCTGACTCCCCTGCCTTACTTCTAAGGCCATTCACGTTTCAAGAGCAGAGTTTTAAGAGGTGATTAGAGGATGTCTCTGTTATGCTTAGTTTTAATCATGCCACTCTCCTTGATGGAGCAGGGCCCGTGAGCTTTGCAAGGAGACCTGTCTCCTGTAGCTTGGAGCTCCGGTGAATGCTGAGTGGATAATGCACAGATTTACTAGATTGTTGAGGTATTTTCCTTCTAGGCCAATTGCACCCCTAAGGGTACCGGCTGGTAGTGTGCCGGCTTTCGGAGGGTGATTCAGATGTGGTTGTGAGGGGCTGGGGTACCTCTCCAGCTCAGTTCATTTTAGTTCAATGCCCCAGTTAAGGAAGAGACCCCTATGTTGCCATACCTCCATGGGTGTTATAGGATGGACCAGGTGACCACCGTTGCTTCAGCGCCTACCGTTCCTGGATTGCGTTTAAACTCAATGCCTTCTATGTTATATGTTGTTACATGATTCAAGGTTTCAATTGTGTTAACAAGTTTCAAAATTGCGCTTCTGTTCAATGTGTCATGTTGTCCTCTAGAACTATAGAGTGGAATAATTTCTAGTCTCAGTAGGGCATCACCTGGAGTAGCTTTGTGGTGATGTGTGGCCCCTGGGCTGCCCCTAACCCATGTCCAGGTTTGTGCTTCTAAGCACTGCTGACACTGAGTGTGGTCAATGATGGTAGCTTCAATGAGTGAGGGTGCCCACTGACTGCTCCGGGCCTCAACACATTTTTGGACGTTTGCCATTTGCTGAGGAGGTTTGTGATCACTCGGGCTTGTGACAAGTGCTGGTGCTGTTAGTTGAGTCAGATGAGACATACTAGTCAGACTTGATTCACGATGAGTTGTGTGGATCCTTTGAAGTCCATTGGCTGGGCCGGGCCTTAGCCCATTTTTGGGCCTCTTGCGTTTGCTGTGGAAGGTTTTGATCACTCAGGTTTGTTGCAGATGCTGTAGGAATTGGTTGCATCGGGGGACTCGCACTAGCTAATTTTGATTCGCAATGAGTTGAGCCGTGATCTTTTGTGGCCATGCTCCGGGGCCAGGGTTCGCTGATAGGTTGACTGACAGGGCAGACAGGTGTGTGTGAGTGCTTTGACAATGCGTTTGATTGGTACAGAGGGAGTGCTGTTTGAGCAGGGCTCGAAAAATCCACTCCCCCGCTCGCATTTGCGAGTCAGATTCAATAAGGACAAGCTATTTTTAGGTCCTACTCACCCTTTCTGGCGAGTAGGAAGGAAAACTGACACTTGACCTCTGCCTCTGAAAGCAGAGTAAATGTGACAAGATAGCAAGATTTAAAGGCATCTTTATTACTCACAATGTGGATGAGCAATAAAAATGCTTTTAAATCTTGTTAACTTTTCACATTTGCTCAGCTTTCAGAGTCAGAGGTCAAGTGCATTTCAGTTAGGTCAAGTAGATGTTTCACGCTACTAGACCTGCAAGTCTTGTGCAATTTTTATGATTTTTCGAGCCCTGTTGAGTCGCCAATTCAGGTCTGCTATTACCTTTGTTGATTTTTTGGCATGCTTCGTTAGGCTGCGCTGTTTTTTTTTAGAAATATTGGGTACACGTCTGGTCCCTGCTGTCTGTTGCTGTCCGTTGTATTATCAATAAGGTGTTGAACTATTTAGGGATGTGATTGGATTGATTTTTCTTTCAACGGTTTAAAATTGGCTTCATTGCCCTGGGTGGCCTTGGGGCCTTTCTTGGGTGCTATGGACTTTTTGGGGGGAAACAGCGCCAGGCTTTCCAAGCTTGCTGTAGGGGATGTTACTATTGAGGCCTGCTGCTTCGAAGATTTGACTTCCGTTAGTATTTCTGACAAAATGGTGCGAATTGATGTTAAGTGGTCCAGGGTAGAGGAACATTGGCAAGAGTGCTATGCTGTGTTAGGGTCTTTTTGCACACGCTTGATTAAACAATTTAATTCCTACAGGTTTTGTTCAATACCTGAGACATGAGTGGCCAGAGCGTTCAATAAGTCAACTTGAATTTCAAGTTTTTCTAAATGAAATGTTAGGGCCGATCGAATCACCTCCATTGTGTTTATAAAAGGGGCCCACAGAGGTGCTGAAGACAATGGGGAGTGCAGGGCTGATTTGTCTTGTTGTGTGGATGGGGAGGTGTTGCTTGCTAGGTTTTCATAGTTTTTGAGCTTATCCTCAGAATTGTTATGGATGGTTGGGGCCGGATTTTGCGGTTGTGTTTAGATGGACCTCATCTTCATCATATTTCTTCTCGAAGGGGCTACATAACAATTCCTGGCACTCTACTGATGTCTCCAATGATTTTTCTAACTGTGTGGTATCATGATCTTTGTGTGGGGAATTAGGGAGATGGGTGGAGGGAAGGTGGTGGGTAAGCAGACTGTCGCCAAAGGTAATGACTGGGGGTGAGCTGATAGTTAAGGCACTACTTTGTTGCTCAATTTCATTAGTGTGTACTTGCACATTAACTATTGTCTGATTGGTAAGTGTTTTTATGGGTTTATCTATCGGGGTGCGGGTAAGATTGGTTGGGGTGGTCAAGCAGTTGCCATGCCTTGGTTATTTGGAGATTTTAGAAAGTCTGTAATTTTCAGATTCCTGGATGTTTTTTTTTGTAGGTTGAGTCGACTGGGGCTAGTGTGGATGTTTCAGATATTAAAGAGTCATTTCTGTTAGCTGCATAGACTGGCGGCTTGGATTTAAACTTTGGGGTGCACTTCTTTGCTGCTTTAATGGTCTCTCGGATCCTGCTCTTTTCCACACTTGCGCGCAGGGTTGGTTGGGGGACCGTGAGGTCTTATGCTGCTGCGTCTATTTCCCTTTGCCCCTCTGTGGAGTTCTCTGTTGTGGGCTTACTGTCGGTGAATAGCGCAAAGGCACGGAGATTCAGTTGGCTTTTTAGTGGGTTATGAGTTTGCGTTATTTTGCATTTCCCCTTTTGGCTGTTGAAGCTGCTCTCTTCTTCTGGGAGCCTTGTTGGGGTGCTCAAAGACACCTTGAATCACAAAGGAGTGGACTTGTTCCCCTCGAAAGGAGGTCAGAATGAGAAGAGGGATCGAAAACTGCTGCTAATGGTAATCACCTCCGCCTACCTGGAGCTGCATGATGCCTGAAACTTGCCCTTTGAAAGACGCGCTCACGCCGCTGCATTGCAAATATGCCAGGCGTGGTGAGGGCGCCAGTTGTAGCGATTATTGCTGAGCGCTATGGGGGAAGGTATTAGGGCAGGGGCACTGTAAGGGCCAGGAGGGGCGCAGATGGATGGAGTCCAAGCGGGAACGCACCTGGCCGCCTGCAAGCCACACCCAGACCTAGCTGGGCCGCTTCTGCGGGGGCCCAGGTTTACACTTGGGGGACGGTAGCTACTACCGCTGCGCTCGTACCCACGCCTTACTTCCAAATGCCTCCAAATGTCTCCAGATGTAGCTACTGTGGCCTGCTTCCGGCCGCCCGGGCTGAAGAAAACTGGACCGGACAATAGTAGATCGGACGGACCAGAACTTAACCTTACCTTTACTATTGCCAAACTCATCTAGCAGTAAAGCAAATGAAAAAAGAAAAAGCACCTGGGATGGATGGTATACCAGGCGATCTTTTCCTGTCCCAACTAGATATCTGGGTACCATACCTAAATGCAGTATGTAATTGCATCCTAAAAGGTAACCCCATTCCGTCAACATGGCATGGAGAAATTATCAAACCCATCTACAAAAAGGGAGAAAGATCAAACCCCATAAATTACAGACCCATCAGCCTCTTGGATAACACCCAGAAAATCTTCTGTAGGCAGGTGTTGTTTAAACTTAACGATTGGATGGATGAGAACAACATCTTAGGAGATGCACAAGCTGGGTTTAGACTCAAGATCAGCACTCCGGCCCAGGTCCTCCACTTCAAGGTGATAACTTGGAAATATGTCACCTTCATAGATTTTAGGGCGGCATTCGACCTGGTCCCAAGGGAAACTCTATGGGAGGTATTGGATGGATATGGTATTCCTCCAGACCTATTAAGGATATTGAGTCTTACATACAAGCACCTACGCTAAGGTCAGGTTTAACAATATAGGGGACCTGTCAGACATGGTTGAGATCAATCAAGGGGTAGGACAAGGGTGTGTCTTTAACCCGACTTTATTTAGCCTTTACAATAACGGAGCTGTAGGTAGACTGATGGACTGCAATCATGACACCCCTAAATTAGCAGGTGTGCCTACGCCTATTTTGATGTTTGCGGTTGACACCTTGCTAATTTCACGCACCCCAATGGGGCTGCAAGCGGAATTAAACGTCTTTGTCTCATTCTGTGAGGAAAGAGGACTCGAACTAAACTCCTCAAAGTCCAAGGTTATGACTATTAATCCCCCCAGAACCATTAGAGGAAATGTGTATATAGAGGGGGTCCGCCTTGTAAAGGTCCCATACTTTGATTATCTGGGAGTAAGATTAAGTGACAACCAGACATGGGGTCCGCAACTGGAGAAAAGCAAAGCCATTCTCCAATTGAAAACCTCCGCAATAGGGAGAAAATACGGGGCTGTCTCGGGAGGCGCTTTGTCGCCGGTCATTTCCCTGCACTAAGCAATAGCTGTACCTTCAGCAACTTATGGAGCTGAGATTTGGGGCTATGTCCAAGCAGAGGTGTTGACAAGAGTTGAAAATAGGTTTATAAGGGGCCTCTTTAATCTCCCTCCAAGTTCCCCTATTACCCCAATTAAGACTCGATCTAGCCCTCAACCCTATACATCTAGTGGCTCAACTCAAACCCCTACTATTTTGGATTAGATTGTGGTCTACCAGGGAACTAGTAACCTATAGGGACTGTGTGAAAGGGCTAGTGTCATTCGAAAGGGACTTAAGTATACACTGGCTGAAGGCGATAAAAGTCATATCCTATAGACTAGGCATGGCTAAATTATGGAACACCCCGGAGCAGATCTCCAAAAGTGACGCCCTTGGACTAAAAACTCGGTTTTGGGAAGAAAGTTTACTGCAAACCTGGAAAGTATACCAGGAAAATACCATAACTGGTCAGTTCCTTCTCCATAAATGTACTCCCAGCATAGAGCCCTACATGGACCATATGTATACACACCGTTCTAAATGTTTGTATGTTCAATTCAGGTGTGGAATACTCCCCCTGAGAACTCACACATCGAACTGGGACAAGTCACATTCAGATTCCAAGTTTTGCCCAAATTGTTCTACCATCGCGGATACTCTAGAACACTTTATGTTCTTCTGCCCACAATATAGAAATCCGCGAAAGAAATGGCTGATAGCGGCATTAAACTCCAAGGATGTGAGACACTGCAGGGAAGCACTAAAGCTCCTTAAGAGCGACACTAGGGAATTACTTGCACTGGCAGTATAGCGTTACTTGCTCTGTGCCTGGAACCAGAGGAAGAAGGCCATAGACAATTTGCTTCCCAGGATATCCAGCTCGTAGTAAAAAGGCACAGAAGGCTTATGCATTGTTCTATCACCCTATATGTCGTTCTCTACTACTGTAGGTATTGGAGACATTGCTATTTACATGGCCCATTTATTAATTTGTTTTAACTATATATGAACTTATATTCTCATGAAGAATACCTGTCCATTAGGACAATCTTCTTAGCGTTGGGGCTCGTAGTACTGTTTCTATTTAACATTCATCAATTTTAAAGACTGTTGATTTTAACCTAATGTAATAGGACGTTTGTATGATATTTTTTATTGAAATTGATAATGAAGAACAAGTTACTTACCTTCGGTAACGATATATCCGTAAGAAACATAGGTTAGTTATAGATTCCTTACCTTAGAATCTCCCCCAGGCTTCAGACTGGATCCGGAAAGTTTTTCGTCAGCAGTACCCCTGCGCGTTCGAAAGTGGCGTCGGTCGACTCCGCATTCGTCGGTGCAGTCGTGGTCGTCGGGATGACGTCACGGTAGCTACATAGACGCCGCCCTCGCACGCTGACGTCAGTTCTGTACACGACTTTCCACGCCAGAAGCGCAGAGCCATGCAAGACATTGACCACTGGTGCACAAAACTAGGGCCGTGAAAGGATGTCCTTAACCCTAGAAGTCAGTTCGCAGAACGGGGAGGATGAGTGGGGCGGAAAGCAATCTATAACTAACCTATGTTTCTTACAGATATATCGTTACTGAAGGTAAGTAACTTGTTCATCTGAAAGAAACAGTTAGTTTTAGATTCCTTACCTTAGAATAGATACCCCAGCAATACCAACCCCGGAGGTGGGTCTGCGAACCAAGTTCACACCAGAAACTCCTTGAGAACAGAACGGCCAAAGAAGCCGTCTCCCGGTACTTGGCTGTCCAGGCAGTAGTGTCTCGTAAACGTGTGCAGCGATGCCCAAGTAGATGCCTGACAGATGTCATTTAGGGGAACTCCTCGTCCCAAAGCAGTAGTAGATGCCGTCGCCCTGGTGGAATGGGCGCGCAGCCCCACTGGAGGCTCCTTCTTAGCCAAAGAATAGCAGGCTTTGATGCACAGAACAACCCACCTGGAGATGGTCCGTTTGTGCACGGCCCGACCTTTCTTAGCGCCCACGTAACCAACAAAGAGCTGGTCGTCCACCCGGAATTGTTTTGTGCGATCCAAGTAGAAAGAAAGCGCACGTTGTGGATCCAGACGGTGAAGCCTCTCTTCCTCTTTCGAAGGATGCGGAGGCGAAAAGAAGGTGGGTAAAGTGATGGTTTGGCCAATGTGGAAAGAAGTAACCACCTTGGGAAGAAAGGAAGGTCTAGTTCTAAGGACGACCTTTCCCGGATGGACAGCCAGAAAGGGAGGCTTGGAAGACAGACCTTATAGCTCACTCACCCTGCGCACAGAGGTGATGGCCACCAGAAAAGCAGTTTTCAAAGTGAGAAGTCTGAGAGGACAGTTATGTAGTTGGTCAAAGGGTGCGCACATAAGATATGTCAGAACCAAGTTCAAGATCCACTGGGGCATTACGAAGGGAACAGGAGGAAAAAGATGAGTAATGCCCTTAAGAAATCTATTTACAACAGGGGACTAGAAAAGGCTAATCAGGGAGCCTGAGAAAGGCTGAAATGGCCGAGAGGTAGCCCTTAAGAGTGCCCAGAGCGGAGCCCTGCTGGGCCAAAGATAGGAGGAACAAGAGAACCTCAGAAAGAGGGGCAGAAAGTGGATCCACAGCCTTTGCTGTGCACCATGCCACAAATTAATTCCATCTGCAGGCGTATACCGTCTTAGTGGAGGGACGCCAGGCTACCAAGATTACATCACAGACTTCGGGAGGCAGGTTAAACGACGTCAACTGCCGCCGCTCAATCTCCACGCAAGGAGGTGGAGGCTGGACAGGTTCGGATGGAGGACCGTCCCCTACTGCTGCACAGAAGATCCTCCCTAAGAGGCAGTCTGATCGGAGGATCGATGGCCATGTTCAGCAGCTCGGGATACCAGACTCTTCGTGCCCAATCCGGAGCCACAAGAATGACTTGGGCCTGGTCCCGCTTGATCTTCTTCAGTACTCTGGGCAGAAGTGGTATAGGCGGAAAGGCGTATAGTAGACCGCAACTCCACTTGCGACGAAAAGCGTCGCCTAGCAAGTGCCGCCTTGGAAATTTCATCGCGCAGAATTGCTGACATTGCGCGTTCTCTTCGGTGGCGAACAGATCTAACCAAGGCTCTCCCCACTGCTGAAAGAGGCCTTGCACCACCTCGAGTGAAGAAGCCATTCGTGATCCATCATGCACTTGCGGCTGAGTTCGTCCGCCCTGGCGTTCAGTGAAACTGCCAGGTGTTGAACCACCAGGGATATGCCCTGATGTTCCAGCCATGTCCAGAGACGGAGGGCCTCTTGACATAGGGTCCACGACCCCACCCGCCTTGTTTGTTACAGTACCACATGGTGGTGGTGTTGTCCGTGAACACCTGCACTACTCTCCACAGGACAGAGGGAAGGAATGCTTTGAGTGCAAGTCGGATCGCCCGAAGCTCCAGAACGTTGACGTGGAGCCCAGACTCTGCCGGAGACAAGAGGCCTCTGATCTCCGCCTCTCCCATGTGGCCGCCCCATCCCAGAAGGGATGCGTCTGTCACCACTGTGTGTTCTGGTTGGGGAAGGGAGAGGGATCTGCCGTTGACCCAATCCTGGTTCGTGAGCCACCACTGCAATTGTCGTGCAGTGCCCTCCGAGATCTGGACGCAATCGGACAGATTCCCCTGATGCTGCGCCCACTGGAACTTCAGGTCCCACTGCAGAGCACGCATATGCCACCTGGCATGCTCGACCAGTAGGATGCAGGAGGCCATGAGGCCCAGCAGCCTCAGGGTCCTCCTGACCGAAACCCGGGATAGAGGCTGAAAGATCGGAATCATAGCCCGAATATCCCGGACTCGCTGTTCGGGAGGATAAACCTGAAACTGCGTTGTGTCCAGAACCGCTCCGATGAAGAGGAGCTTCTGAGAGGGCGTCAGGTGTGACTTCGGCACGTTGATGGAGAACCCCAGCGAATGCAGGAGGTCAGCCGTAGTCTGGAGGTGGGAGACAACAGCCTTCAACAGCCAGTCGTCGAGATAGGGGAAGACTGGAACCCCTGATCTGCGCAGATGAGCTGCGACCACAGCCATTACTTTCGTGAACACCCGAGGGGCGCTGGTAAGGCCAAAGGGGAGCACGGTAAACTGAAAGTGCTCGTGGCCTACCGTGAACCGCAGGTAACGCCAGTGGGCCGGCAGGACGGGGATGTGAAAGTAAGCGTCCTGCAAGTCCAACCCTACCATCCAGTCTCCAGGGTCGAGGGCAGACCAGACCTGAGCGAGCATCAACATTTTTAACCTCTCCTTCCGGAGGAAGCGGTTGACGTTCCTGAGATCCAAGATAGGACGCAGGCCTTTGTCCTTCTTGGGCACCAGAAAGTAGTGGGAATAACAACCACGACCTACTTCTGGGGTAGGAACGCGCCGATGGCTCCCTTGGCCGAGAGTGCCGAAACTTCCTGTTGGAGAAGGGCCAGGTGATCCTCCGACATGCGATGGTACTGAGGTGGCATGGATGGAGGGGTAGTCTCGAAGGGGAGGGAGTAGCCCCTTCGGACTATTTGCAAAACCCACCTGTCCGACGTGATGGTGCGCCAGTGGGGGAGGTGATGGCGGATCCTGCCGCCCACTGGCGTTTGGTGGTCCTGAAAGGTCGGACTAGGAGGGATTGGAGGCTGCTGCAGAGGGGGCTGTGGTGGACTGGGCCGCTTGCTGGCCCCCAGAACCACGGCGGTGGTTCCCACGTCCCCGGCCGCGCTGGGGCTGAACAGCCTGCGCCGGCCTGTGGCTCAGGGTGGGACGTAGTGGGGCACCCCTTCCGTAGCCACGAAAGGGGCGAAAGGCAGACTGCGCAGGGCGGGTGGTGGAGATGCCCAAGGACCTGGCCGTTGCCTGAGAGTCCTTAAAGCGTTCTAGTGCATTGTCTGCCTTATCGCCGAAAAGGCGACGGCCATCAAAGGGCATGTCCATAAGTGTGGATTGGACATCTCCTGAAAAACCAGTCGAACGCAACCAGGCGTAGCGTCGAAGGGCTACTGACGTGGCAATTTTCCTGCCAAGTGCGTCGGCGGTATCCAGCCCACAGCGGATGGTAAACTTTGCTGCGTCTCTCCCTTCAGCAACCGCTTGAGAGAGCACGGCCCCGGCCTCCTCCGGGCACTGAGGCAGCACTTGCGCAACTGTGTCCCACACGGAGTGGGTATAACGGCCCAATAGACATGTGGTGTTTACCGACCGCAGTCCCAAGCTGGCGGAAGAAAACATCTTCTTCCCAAGATGATCCAGCATTTTGGATTCCCTATCCAGGGGTGCGGTAGGGAATGCGCCCTTGGACGTAGAGGTTTGGACTACCAAGCTCTCAGGGGTGGGGTGTTGGGAAAGGAAAGTGGGGTCGCCCGGGGCCGGGCTGTGGCGTCGGGCAATCATCCTTTCTACAGGAGCACCTGTGCTGGGCTTGGACCAGGTGCCCAAAAGGATGTCTGTCAAGGCTTCATTAAACGGCAGCCAGGGGGTCCGAAGAGCTCGCCACCGGTTTAAGCAACTCTGTCAGGAGGTTAGTCCTGACTGCCACCGTAGGTAGCTCGAGGTGGAGAGCCTCGGCCGCCCTATGCAACACCACTGCGTATGACGCTCCCTCCTCCATAGCCACGGTAAGAGGAGACAACATGCCAAGGTCTGGTGAGGTATCCAAACGACTGGCATCCCCCAGTTCCTCTCTCCAGTCCTGCTCATACACCATCTGGTCCGTCAAAGGGTCTCCAGACCCCTCCTAGTCCTCCTCACCCTCTTTTGCCTGCCAATCTGGTCTCAAAGAGCCAGGGTAGAACAGGGGCACAAAAGTACCCGTCGGCGCCGGATCCGGCGTCAGTCGACGCCGGTCCGACTCTGTGTCTACTTCGAGGTGGAGGCCGGGGTCGACGTCGGCTGGGGACACAGCCGACGCCGGTGGCTGACGTTGTGCCGCAGGAATCGGCGCTGGGGGAGGCGTAACGAGGTCGACCGGCGCCGATAGAGATCCAGGCCGGGATCCAAGGGGACCCTGCGGCGCCGAGGCCAAAGCCGCCGACGCCGAAGGCCCAGGGCGCCCAGCCGAGTCCGAGGGGCCCGAATGCGCGCCGGCAGAGTCGGGCTGCCCAAAGATGGCGCGCATCGCTTCTTAGAAACTCTGAAGCTGGGCAGGGGTCGCACCGGGTCCCGGAAAGGGACATGAGTCGATTACAGGAACCGCAAGCCTTAAAGCTGAGCATCCCTTGTGCACCAGGAGTCGAAGGACTAACACAACGAAGTCGACAAAGTCGAGAAAAAGTTCAGTCAAAATTTGACAGGGCGTACCGCTCTCTCCGGATCTGCGCTTGCTGGCGCGGAAAAAGAAAGAACTGACGTCAGCGTGCGAGGGCGGCGTCTATGTAGCTACAACGACCTCATCCTGGCGACCACGACGCCGACGACGAACGCGGAGTCGACCGACGCCACCTTAGGACGCGCAGGGGTACTGCTGACGAAAAACTTTCCGGATCCAGTCTGACACCTGGGGGAGATTCTAAGGTAAGGAATCTATAACTAACTGTTTCTTTCAGATTTATATATTTCTGTGATTGTAACTTTTAATGGCTTTTAGCCGAAATAAAAGGTTTGATGTTAAACTGGACCGGACCCTTTTTTTCTCAGTTGGTGGCCGCTGTGCTCAGCTAGTCCCACTGAGTTGCACAGAGAGGGTGCGGGGGTGGCGGGAGGCAAGGTAGAAGGCAAAGATTGGGCTCAGCCACGGGGTCGCACTTGAGTGCTACACAGCTGGAATAGTAAGCTAGTGAGCCTCACCCGAAGCCTCGCTTCGCACCCGGGTGTACGGCGGCAAACACAAATCGAGTCGCCTCGGGTCACGCCCACCAGGAATCTCCTACTTCAAGCTGGCCTGGTCTCACCCGCTACAGTCCGGAAGTCCTGGGGCGACGTTCCTGCACCAGCTCAGCGACTCTGTGACTCCGTAACTCTGCCCCGGAAGGAGTTTGTAAGCTCCTATGTCACCTGTCAAGCTAGTGGCAAGACAGGAGGACCCCCAAAGGCCCCCTTAATTCCACTACCAGTGGTTGGGGTACCCTTTGAGAGGGTAGGAGTTTGAACCTCCCACAGCCTCAGGAAACAAGTTTATACTATTAGTAATGGATCATGCTACTAGGTATCCTGAAGCCATTCTCCTTAGGACTACTACAGACCCAGTGGTAGCCAAGGCTCTCATTGGTGTCTTCACCAAGGTAGGGTTTCCTAAGGAGGTAGTATCAGACCAAGGTACCAAATTCATGTCTGCATACTTGAAACACATGTGGGATGAGTGTGGAGTGATCTACAAGATCAGAACACCTTACCACCCATAAACCAATGGCCTTGTTGAAAGATTTAACAAGACAGTGAAAGGCATGATAATAGGACTTCAGGAAAAACTCAAAATGAGATGGTGTGATTGGAGGATAATGCTGATGCCCTGCCTGCTTTTTGCCTACAGAGATATGCCTCAGAATGGAGTAGGGTTTTCACCCTTTGAACTTCTGTTTGGCCACCCTGTAAGGGGACCACTCTCACTTGTGAGGGAAGGATGGGAGAGACCCCATCATGTTCCAAAGCAAGATGTGGTGGACTATGTACTAGGCCTTCGTTCCAGAATGGCAGAGTACATGCAGAAAGCATCCAAACACCTTGAGGCCAGCCAAGAGCTCCAGAAGCTCTGGTATGACCAAAAACCTGCACTGGTAGAATTCCAACCAGGGCAACAGGTGTGGATTTTGGAGCCAGTGGCACCAAGGGCCCTCCTGGACAAATGGAGTGGTCTTTACCATATCTATCCCGGTGAAAAAGAGTGAGGTCACCTACTTGGTAGACCTGGGCACTAGCAGGTCCCCCAAAAGGGTGATACATGTGAACCGCCTCACACTCTATTGTGACAGGGCTGATGTAACCATGCTGATGGTTACTGATGAGGATCAGGAGACAGAGTGAACATCTCCCTGACCTCCTCTCTTACAGCCCCCAAGATGAGTCAGTAGATGGAGAGGTCTACTCAGACACCCTCTCTGACTAACAGCAAGCTGATTGCAGACAGGTTCTGCAACAGTATGCACAGCTCTTTTCCTTGACCCCAGGTCAGACACCCTGGTGTACCCATGATGTGGACACTGGAGACAGCTTGCCTGTCAAAACAAAAATCTATCGCCAGTCTGACCAAGTCAAAGAAAGCATCAAAGCTGAAGTCATCAAGATGTTGGAATTGGGAGTCATGGGGCCTGCTGATAGTCCCTGAGCCAGCCCAGTGGTCCTATTCCCCAAACCTCATCCACAGGGTGGAAAGAGAGAAATGAGGTTTTGTGTGGACTAGAGGCCTCAATGCTGTCACCAAGACAGATGCACACCCCATCCCCAGGGCTGATAAATTGGTAGACAATGTAGGGGGCTGCCAAATACCTAAGTACCTTTGACTTAACTGCAGGGTACTGGCAGATTGGCATGGTCCCTGGAGTAAAAGAAGAGACAGCATTATTCACACATGATGGGCACTTCCAGTTTACTGTGATGCCCTTTGGTTTAAGGAATGCCCCTGCCACCTTGCAAAGGTTGGTGAATTAAGTCCTTGCTGGGTTGGAAGGCTTCAGTGCAGCTTATCTTGATGATATTGCTGTGTTCAGCTCTTTCTGGCAGGATCATCTGGTCCACCTGGGGAAGATTTTACAGACCTTACAAGTTGCAGGCATAACTATCAAGGTATCCAAGTGCCATATAGGGCAGGAAACTGTTGTGTACTTGAGCCATCTTGTAGGTGGAGGCCAAGTCCAACCCCTTCAAACCAAAATCCAGACCATTTTAGACTGGGAAGCTCCAACAACCCAGACCCAAGTTATGGAATTCCTTGGCTTGACTGAGTACTATAGGAGGTTTGTGAAGGGATATGGGTCCATTGTGACTCCCCTCACAGAACTCACCTCCAACAAGATGCCCAAGAAAATGAACTGGACCCTTTGGCTGCCAAAAGGCTTTTGATACCCTAAAAGAGGCAATCTGCTCAGTACCTATTCTCAAGACTCCAGATTACTCCAAGCAGTGCATAGTGCAGACTGATGCCTCTGAGCTAGGGATAGCAGCGGTCCTATCCCAAAGCAATGATGATGGACAAGACTAACCTGTTGTTTTCATAAGCAGGAGGCTACTCCCCAGAGAGCAGCGTTGGAGTGCCATTGAGAGGGAGGCCTTTGCTGTGGTTTGGTCCCTGAAGAGGCTGAGACCATACTGGTTTGGTACTCACTTCCTAGTTCAAACTGACCACAGACCTCTCAGGTGGCTAATGCAGATGAAAGGAGAAAACCCAAAACTTTTGAGGTGGTCCATATCCCTACAGGGAATGGACTTTACAGTGGAACATAGACCTGGGACTGCCCATGCCAATGCAGGTGGCATTTCCAGATGTTTCCACTTAGACAATGAAGACTCTCTTGGGAAAGGTTAGTCTCATCCTCGATTGTTTGTGTCGCTGGTGGTGCAACTCCTGTGCTGACTGTTGGCCCCTGCAATGCTAATCTTAACCCCAGGAGCTTTGCTCCCACACCCTAGTGGCCTGCTCGTGAGCAGCCCTAAGCGAAGGCCCCCCTATCCCCATTGGCTAACATTGGGCCCCTGCACTCTTCACTCAGCCGCCCCAGTGCCACTGGTGTTGCAACTTGAGTGCTGATCTAGGCCTTGGGGAACCTTGGTCCTAACCGCCAAAACTCACCTTCGTAAGTTGTGTGCTTACCCGCGAAACCGCGAACACTTTTTTCCCATAGGAACCCATGAAAGAGATTGTGGGCCTAAAAATGTCTGTGTTGAACTGTTGTTGTATGAAGAAAAGAGAACTCAAATCCAAAGTATAAAAAGTCGAACTTACCTTGTTTGAGAGATTCTAAGGTGTGGTATCTAGGCATACCATCCCTAGTACTCAAAGTAACCCAAAAGTAATCCAAGAGCAATGAAAAGTAATTACTGTGTAATTTAAACTGTTTCCAAAACATATACAAACCTGTGGCAATTACAATTTCAAGCACAACTGCATTTCCTTGAACAGTCTTGCATTTGAAAGTATATTTTACTTACCTGTGTCAAGTCCTGCCTGGTTCTAAAATAAAACATAAGTATACCGTTTTTATACTTACCTAATTGGTCTGGATTCTGTCTCCGAGTGTGTGCCATCAGCCTGGATGGACAAGTTACTTACCTTCGGTAACGATATATCTGTAAGAAACATTAGTAGTGATAGATTCCTTACCTTAGAATATCCCTAGGCGTCAGACTGGATCCGGAAAGTTTTCGTCAGCAGTACCCCTGCGCGTCGGTAGGTGGCGTTGTGCGGCTTCGCGTCCATCGTTGGCGTCGTGGTCGCCGAGATGACGTTGCAGGCGCTACTTGGACACCGCCCACGCGCGCTGACGTCAGTTCTGTACACGACTTTCCACGCCAGGAACGCAGAGCCATGCAAGATACTGACCACTGGTGCATTGAAACTAGGGCCCTGAAAGGGATGACCTTAACCCTAGAAATCAGTTCGCAGAGCGGGGAGGATGGGTGGGGCGGTAAGGAATCTATCACTACTAAAGTTTCTTACAGATATATCGTTACCGAAGGTAAGTTACTTGTCCATCTGAAAGAAACACATAGTGATAGATTCCTTACCTTAGAATAGATACCCCAGCAATACCAACCCCGGTGGTGGGTCTGCGAACTAAGATCACACCAGAAAGTCACGGAGAACAGAACGGTAAAAGAAGCCGTCTCTCCGGACTTGGCTGTCTAGGCAATAATGCTTGGTAAATGTGTGCAGCGAGGCCCATGTGGCTGCCTGACAGATGTCTTGCAGGGGGACACCACGTCCCAATGCAGTAGTGGCTGCAGTAGCTCTGGTGGAATGAGCACGCAGCCCCACCGGAGGTTCTTTTTTAGCCAAAGAGTAACAGGCTTTGAGACATAAGACAACCCAGCGGGAGATGGTTCTCTTATGGACCGCCCGACCTTTCTTGGTGCCAACGTAGCCAACAAAAAGCTGGTCGTCCACCTGGAACTGCAGTGTGCGGTTGAGATAAAGAGAGCGCACGTTTTGGGTCCAGACGGTGGAGCCGCTCTTCCTCTCTGGAAGGATGCGGAAAGAAGGTGGGCAAGGTAATAGTCTGCCCAATGTGAAAGGCCGTAACCACTTTTGGCAAAAAGGAAGGACGGGCCTGAGCACAACCTTGTCCGGATGGACTGAAAGGAAAGGAGGCTTACAAGAAAGAGCCTGGAGCTCACTCACCCGCCTGGCGGAAGTGATGGCCACCAGGAAGGCAGTCTTTAACGTCAAAAGACGAAGAGGACAGTTGTGAAGGGGCTCAAAGGGAGCGCACATCAAGTAAGTCAGAACCAGATTCAAGTCCCACTGAGGCATCAAGAAAGGAATAGGAGGAAAAAGGTGTGTAATGCCTTTGAGAAATCTATTTACAACAGGGGACTTGAAAAGAGAGGGCTGATCAGGGAGCCTGAGAAAGGCCGAAATAGCAGAAAGGTAGCCCTTGATAGTGCCCAGAGCAGAGCCCTGCTGGGCCAAAAAAAGAAGGAACAGTAGTACTTCAGAAAGAGGGGCAGAAAGGGGATCCACAGCCTTTGCTGTGCACCATGCCACAAATTTGTTCCACCGGCAGGCATATACCACTTTAGTAAAGGGACGCCTGGTTGCCAGAATAACGTCACAAACTTCAGGAGGCAAGTCGAAGGGAATCAACTGCCGCCGCTCAATCTCCACGCAGAGGTGGAGACTGGACAGGTTCGGGTGGAGGACCGCCCCCTGCTGCTGCGACAGAAGATCCTCCCGAAGAGGCAGTCGGATCGGGGGATCGATGCTCATACTGAGTAGCTCAGGATACAATACTCTTCGAGCCCAGTCCGGAGCCACAAGAATGACTTGGGCCCGGTTGCGCCTGATCTTCTTCAGCACTCTGGGCAGAAGTGGTATAGGCGGAAAAGCGTACAACAGACCGCAACTCCACTCGTGACGAAAAGCGTCGCCGAGCGAGTGCCGCATTGGAAATTCCAACGCGCAGAACTGATGACATTGCGCGTTCTCTTCGGTGGCGAATAGATCTAACCAAGGCTCTCGCCACTTCTGAAAGAGACCTTGCGCCAACTCCGAGTGAAGACGCCATTCGTGATCGAGCATGCACCTGCGGCTGAGTTCGTCCGCCCTGGCGTTCAGAGTACCTGCCAGGTGTTGAACCACCAAGGACATGCCCTGATGTTCCAGCCATGTCCAGAGACGCAGAGCCTCCTGACAGAGGGTCCACAACCCCACCCCGCCTTGTTTGTTGCAGTACCGCATGGCGGTGGTGTTGTCTGTGAACACCTGCACTACTCTCCCCTTGACAGAGGGAAGGAATGCCTTTAGTGCAAGCCTGATCGCCAGCAGCTCCAAAAAGTTGATATGGAGCTGGGACTCCGCCGGAGACCAGAGGCCTCTGATCTCCGCCTCTCCCATGTGGCCGCCCCACCCCAGGAGGGACGCATCCGTCACCACTGTGAACTCCGGTTGGGGAAGGGAGAGGGATCTGCCGTCGACCCAATGCCGGTTCGTGAGCCACCACTGTAACTGTCGTGCAGTGCCCTCCGAGATCTGGACATGATCGGACAGGTTTCCCTGATGCTGCGCCCACTGGAACTTCAGGTCCCACTGCAGAGCCCGCATATGCCACCTGGCATGATTGACCAGCAGTATGCAGGAGGCCATGAGGCCCAGCAGCCTCAGAGTCACTCTGACCGAAACCCGGGACAAGGGCTGAAAGATGGAAATCAAAGCCCGAATATCCCGGACTCGCTGTTCGGGAGGATAGACCCGAAACCGCGCCGTGTCCAGAACCGCTCCGATAAAGAGGAGCTTCTGGGAGGGAATCAGGTGCGACTTCGGCACATTGATGGAGAACCCCAGCAAGTGCAGGAGGTCGGCCGTAGTCTGGAGGTGGGAGACGACTGTCTGGGGCGAGCCCGCCTTCAACAACCAATCGTCGAGATGCACAAGTTACTAACTTGTGTAACGATATATCTGTAAGAGACAGTAGTTAGTGACAGATTCCTTACCTTAGAATATCCCCAGGCGTCAGGCTGGATCCGGAAAGTTTTTTGCGTAGCAGTACCCTTGCGCGTCGGTAGGCGGCGTCGTGCGGCTCCGCGTCCGTCGTCGGCGTCGTGATCGCCGGGATGACGTCGCGGGCAGTACTTAGACGCCGCCCCTGCGCGCTGACGTCAGTTCTGTACACGACTTTCCGCGCCAGGAACGCAGAGCCATGCAAGAAGCTGACATAGGTGTCTGAAAAATACTAGGGCCCTGAAAGGGATGTCCTTAACCCTAGAAATCAGTTCGCAGAACGGGGAGGATGGGTGGGCGGTAAGGAATCTGTCACTAACTACTGTCTCTTACAGATATATCGTTACACAAGTTAGTAACTTGTGCATCTGAAAGAGACACGTTAGTGACAGATTCCTTACCTTAGAATAGATACCCCAGCAATACCAACCCCGGTGGTGGGTCTGCGAACAACGATCAGACAAGGAAGTCCTGGAGGACAGAACGGCCAAAGAAGCCGTCCCTCCGGACCTGACTGTCAAGGCAGTAATGCTTTGTAAACGTGTGCAGCGAGGCCCACGTAGCTGCCTGACATATAACCGGCAGCGGAACACCACGGCCCAAGGCCGTCGTAGCAGCCGTTGCCCTGGTGGAATGGGCACGCAGCCCAACAGGAGGCTCCTTCTTAGCCAAAGAATAGCAGGTCTTGATGCACAAGGTAACCCAGCGGGAGATGGTCCTCTTGTGCACCGCCGACCTTTTTGGCGCCCACGTAGCCAACAAAGAGCTGGTCATCCACCCGGAAGTGTTTTGTGCGGTCAATATAGAAGGAGAGCGCACGTTTTGGGTCCAGACGGTGGAGCCTCTCTTCCTCTCTGGAAGGATGCGGAGGCGGAAAGAAGGTGGGCAAAGTGATGGTCTGCCCAATGTGGAAAGCAGTAACCACCTTTGGCAAGAAGGACGGACGCGTCCGAAGAACAACCTTGTCTGGATGAACAGACAGAAAGGGAGGTTTGCAAGATAGAGCCTGGAGCTCACTCACCCGCCGAGCGGAGGTGATGGCCACCAGAAAGGCTGTCTTCAGAGTCAGAAGACGAAGAGGACAGTTATGTAGAGGCTCAAAGGGAGCGCACATTAAAAGGTAAGAACCAAGTTCAAGTCCCACTGAGGCATCACAAACGGAACAGGAGGGAAGAGGTGTGTAATGCCTTTTAAGAACCTGTTAACAACAGGGGACTTGAAAAGGAGGGCTGATCAGGGAGCCTGAGGAAGGCCGAGATAGCACAAAGATAACCCTTGATGGTACCCAGGGCAGAACCCTGTTGGGCCAGAGAAAGAAGGAACAGAAGGACCTCAGAAAGAGGGGCAGAAAGGGGATTCACAGCCTTTGCTGTGCACCATGCCACAAATTTGTTCCACCTGCAGGCGTATACCACCTTAGTGGAGGGACGCCTGGCTGCCAGAATCACATCACAAACTTCGGGAGGCAAGTCGAAAGGAATCAACTGCCGCCGCTCAATCTCCATGCAAGCAGGTGTAGACTGGACAGGTTCGGGTGGAGGACCGTCCCCTGCTGCTGCGACAGAAGATCCTCCCGAAGAGGCAGACGGATCGGGGGATCTACGCTCATATTGAGTAGCTCGGGATACCAAACTCTTCGAGCCCAGTCCGGAGCCACAAGAATGACTTGGGCCCGGTCGTGCCGAATCTTCTTCAACACTCTGTGTAGAAGTGGTATAGGCGGAAAGGCGTACAATAGACCGCAACTCCACTCGTGACGAAAAGCGTCGCCGAGCGAGTGCCGCCTTGGAAATTCCAACGCGCAGAGCTGATGACATTGCGCGTTCTCTTCGGTGGCGAATAGATCTAACCAAGGCTCTCCCCACTGTAGAAAGAGTCCTTGCGCCACTTCCGAGTGAAGACGCCATTCGTGATCCATCATGCACCGGCGGCTGAGTTCGTCCGCCCTGGCGTTCAGGGAACCTGCCAGGTGTTGAACCATCAGGAACATGCCCTGATGTTCCAGCCATGTCGAGGCGCAGAGCCTCCTGACAAAGGGTCCACGACCCCACCCCGCCTTGTTTGTTGCAGTACCACATGGCGGTGGTGTTGTCTGTGAACACCTGCACTACCTTCCCTTTGACAGAGGGAAGGAATGCCTTGAGTGCAAGTCTGATCGCCCGGAGCTCCAGAAGGTTGATATGGAGCCGGGACTCCGCCGGAGACCAGAGGCCTCTGATCTCCGCTTCTCCCATGTGACCGCCCCATCCCAGAAGGGACGCGTCCGTCACAACTGTGTGCTCTGGCTGGGGAAGGGAGAGGGATCTGCCCATGACCCATTGCCGGTTCGAGAGCCACCACTGCAACTGTCTTGCAGTCCCCTCCGAGATCTGGACGTGATCGGACAGGTTGCCCTGGTGCTGCGCCCACTGGAACTTCAGGTCCCACTGCAGAGCCCGCATATGCCATCTGGCATGATTGACCAGCAGGATGCAGGAGGCCATGAGGCCCAGCAGCCTCAGGGTCATCCGTACCGAAACCCAGGATAAAGGCTGAAAGATCGGAATCATAGCCTGAATATCCCGGACTCGCCGTTCGGGAGGATAGGCCCGAAACTGCGTCGTGTCCAGAACCGCTCCGATGAAAAGGAGCTGTGGAGAAGGAATCAGATGCGACTTCGGCACATTGATGGAGAACCCCAGCGAGTGCAGGAGTTCGGCCGTAGTCTGGAGGTGGGAGACGACTGCCTGGGACGAGCCCGCCTTCAGCAGCCAGTCGTCGAGGTAGGGGAAGACTGAAACCCCTGCCCGGCGCAGATGAGCTGCGACCACCGCCATCACTTTCGTGAACACCCGAGGGGCACTGGTAAGGCCAAAGGGGAGCACGGTGAACTGAAAATGCTCGGGGCCTACCGTGAACCGAAGGTAACGCCGGTGGGCCGGTAGGACGGGGATGTGGAAATATGCGTCCTGCAAGTCCAACGCTACCAACCAGTCTCCAGGGTCGAGGGCAGTCAAGACCTGAGCTAGGGTGAGCATCTAAAACTTCTCCTTCCGGAGGAAGCGATTGACGTTCCAGAGGTCCAAGATAGGACGCATGTCCTCCTTGTCCTTTTTGGGCACCAGAAAGTAGTGGGAGTAGCAACCACGCCCTACTTCTGGGGTCGGAACATGCTCGATGGCCCTTTTGGTCAAGAGGGCCGTGACTTCCTTCTGTAGAAGCACCAAGTGATCCCCTGACATGCGGTGGAATTGAGGTGGCATGGCTGGGGGGTGGTCTCGAAGGGGAGGGAGTAGCCCCTTCGGACAATGTCCAAGACCCACCTGTCCGAGGTGATGGTACGCCAGTGGGGAAGGTGATGGCGGACCCTGCCCCCACTGGCGTGCTGTGCACCTGAAAGGAGGGACTAGGAGGGCTTGGAGGCCGCGGACGGGTTGGAGGTGGTGGCCTGACCCGCACGCTGGTTGCCCGATCCGCCACGGCGGAATCCACGTCCTCGGCCACGCGAAGACGCCTGCTGCGCGGGCCGGTGGCTGGGCTGCTGACGTGAAGGGGCGCCCCTACCGTGGCCACGATAGGGGCGAAAAGCAGAAGTCAGCGGAGGGCGTGTAGCAGAAAGGCCCAGGGACTTGGCAGTAGCCCGTGAGTCCTTAAAGCGCTCCAACGCATGGTCTGCTTTGGACCCAAAAGACCGACTCCATCAAAGGGCATGTCCATGAGAGTATTCTGGACATCCCCTGAAAAACCAGTGGTTCTCAGCCAGGCGTGGCGTCGGAGCGCCACCGTCGTTGCAATAGACCTGCCCAGCGAGTCGGCGGTGTCAAGGCCACAACGTATAGTGTATTTAGCCGCATCCCTTCCTTCCGCAATGGCGCGGGAAAGCAGTGTCTGGACCTCCTCAGGACACTGGGGCAAAACATCCGCCACCGAATCCCACAGGGAGTGGGTATATCAGCCCAAAAGACAAGCGGTGTTAACGGACCGCAAGCCAGCACTGGAGGAAGAAAAACCTTTCTTCCCAAACTGATACAGGCGTTTGGATTCCCTATCCGGAGGGGCGGTAGGGAAGGCGGTTTGGGAAGCGGAGGCTTGGACAACCAAGCTCTCAGGAGTGGGGTGGACAGAGAGAAACAGGGGTCGCCCGGAGCTGGGCGATGGCGTCGTGACACGTTCCGATCCACAGGAGCCCCTGTGTTGGGCTTGGACCAGGCGCCCAAGAGAACGTCAGTGAGGGCGTCGTTAAACGGCAGCACAGTCTCCGCAGAGGAGGCTGCCGGCTGAAGCACCTCTGTCAAGATGTTAGGCTTGACCGTCAAAGTAGGGAGTTGGAGGCGTAAGGCCCCAGCCGCCCTACGCAACACCGTACCAAAATTGGCTCCCTCCTCCGTAGCCACGGGAGGAGACAGCATGCCAATGTCAGGGGAAGTATCCAGACCACTGGCCTCCCTAGACTCTCTGTCCAGTCCTCATCGTACTGACAGTGTCATGTCAGAGGGTCATCAGACCCCTCCCAGTCCAACTGGTCCTCCTCTGGTTCAAAATAAGGAGGAGGAGGGACAGTTGGGACCCAAGGTCCCATTGGCGCCGGAGCCGGCGTCGAGCGACGTCGGTCCGGAGCCATGTCCGGAGCCGGAAGGAACTGGGGACGACGCCGCCCGGAGCCCAGGGCGGCGTCGAGAACGGCACCGGAGACATCGGCGCCGGCGGAGGTGTGGTTAGGTCGACCGGCGTCGATGGGGGTTGTGGAGCCGGGATCGAGGCCGGGGCCGGAGCCGGGATCGAGGCTGGAGGCACGGGCGACGCCGGGGCCGGAGCCGTCGGCGACGCCGGAGCAACCCCATCAGGGCCCGCGGGGCCCGAAGGCGCACCGGAGGGGCCTGAAGGCCCGAAGAGGCGGGCCATGGCCGACAGGAATTCCTGCACTTTGGCCGGATCCGCCCCCGAACCCGGGAAGGGCGGGTATGGCGGGGGCGACTCCACAGGCATGTCCGGGGCCGCGGGGACGGTGCCGGGAGGGGCCTCAGCTGAGTCGCGAGACCGGCGAGGCGAAGTCCTAGAGCGATGATGCTTTTTGGACTTTTTGTGTTTCGACTTACCGGACGAAGAAGACTTCGACGCCGACGACCGGTGTGGACTCCACGATCGACCCCTGGACCTCTCACGCGACCGGGGCTTCCGCGGAGCCGAATGCCGGGCCTCCAGGAGCTTTCGAGACCGCTCTCGCAAAGCTTTCGGGTTAAGGGCCTGGCATTCGGGACAAGACTCCGTGTCATGGCCTCGGCCGAGGCAGAAGAGACACTCCCAATGCGGGTCGGTGACGGATATCATCCGCGCACAGGCGCCGCAACGTTTGAAACCGGGCATCCCTATGACACCTTGAGAGATGAAAAAACAGTGAAAAAATTCACCAAAAAGTATGGTCAAAAAAATGACCAGGGCACTGCTCTTCCCGGATCTGCGCTTGCTGGCGCGGAAAAAGAAGAACTGACGTCAGCGCGCAGGGGCGGCGTCTAAATACTGCCCGCGACGTCATCCCGGCGATCACGACGCCGACGACGGACGCGGAGCCGCACGACGCCGCCTACCGACGCGCAAGGGTACTGCTACGCAAAAAACTTTCCGGATCCAGCCTGACGCCTGGGGATATTCTAAGGTAAGGAATCTGTCACTAACGTGTCTCTTTCAGATAGGGGAAGACTGAGACCCTTGATCGGCCTAGATGAGCTGCGACCACCGCCATCACCTTGGTGAACACCCGAGGGGCGCTGGTAAGGCCAAAGGGGAGCATGGTAAACAAAGTGCTCGTGGCCTACCGTGAACCGTAGGTAACGCCGGTGGGCTGGCAGGACGGGGATGTGGAATTAGGCGTCCTGCAAGTCCAGCGCCACCATCCAGTCTTGTGGGTCGAGAGGAGACAAGACCTGAGCTAGAGTGAGCATCTTGAACTTCTCTTTGCGGAGGAAGCGATTGACGTTCTGGAGGTCTAAGATAGGACGCAGGCCTTTGTCCTTCTTGGGTACAACAAAGTAGTGGGAATAACAACCACGACCTACTTCGTGCGCCGGAACGCGCTCGATGGCCCCTTTGGAAAAGAGGGCTGCAACTTCCTGCTGAAGAAGCACCAAGTGATCCCCCGACATGCGGTGGTATTGAGGTGGCATGGCTGGGGGAGTAGTCTCGAAGGGGAGGGAGTAGCCACTCCGGACTATCTCTAAAACCCACCTGTCCGAAGTGATGGTGCGCCAGTGGGGGAGGTGATGGTGGAGCCTGCCACCCACTGGCGTTTGATGGGCCTGAAAGTTCGGACTAGGAAGGTTTGGAGGCAGTGGTGGCCGGGGTGGTGGTGGACTGACCCGCCCGCTGGCCCCTTTGTCCGCCACAGCGGAACCCGCGTCCGCGCTGGGATTATTGCTGCGCCGGCCTGTGGCTCTGTTGCGAACGCTGCGGGGCGCCCCTTCCTGTGCCACGAAAGGAGCGAAAAGCGGAAGGCGGAGGAGAGCGGACTGCCGAGAGTCCCAAGGACTTGGCCGTAGCCCGGGAGTCCATAAACCTCTCCAACGCACTGTCCGCTTTGTCGCCAAAGAGGCGACGGCCATCAAAGGGCATGTCCATAAGGGTGTTTTGGACATCCCCCGAAAATCCAGTGGTCCTCAACCAGGCGTGACGGCGAACCTCCACCGTCGTTGCAATGGATCTGCCCAGTGAGTCGGCAGTGTCTAGGCCACAACGGATCATGAACTTCGCTGCGTCTCTCCCCTCTGCAACAGCCTGGGCGAGAGCAGGCCGGGCCTCCTTCGGACACTGGGGCAGCACGTTCGCCACCGTATCCCACAGAGAGTGGGAATAACGGCCCAAGAGGCATGCGGTGTTCACGGACCGCAGAGCTGGTGGAAGAGAAAATCTTCTTCCCAAACTGATCCAGCTTCTTGGATTCCCTATCCGGTGGTGCGGACGGGAAGGCGGCTGGGGAAGCAGAGGCTTGGACAACCAAGCTCTCGGGAGTGGGGTGTTGGGAGAGGAAAATGGGGTCACCCGGAGCCGGGCGATGGCATCGGGCCACTTTCCTATCCACAGGAGCCCCTGTGGTGGGCATGGACCAAGTGCCCAAAAGAACGTCAGAGAGGGCTTCATTGAAAGGAAGCAGCGGCTCCGCAGAAGTAGCTGCTGGCTGAAGCACCTCTGTCAGGAGGTTAGTCCTGACGGCCACAGTAGGGAGCTCGAGGTGTAGGGCCTCGGCCGCCCTACGCAACACCACTGCATAACTGGCGCCCTCCTCCGTAGCCACGGTAGGAGGAGACAGCATGCCAAGGTCTGGTGAGGTATCCAGACCACTGGCGTCACCCAATTCCTCAGCCCAGTCCTGTTCAGACTCGCAGGCGGCCGCAAGAGGGTCCTCAGACCCCTCCCAGTCCTCCCCTTGATCCTCAGGCTGTTCAACAGGCCAAAAATAAGGAGCAGGGACATGGGGATAGAAATCCCCAAGCAGGGTCGAGAACGGCATCGATCGACGCCGGCTCGGCGCCGTGTCCACCTCGGGGCTGAAACTGAGGTTGACGTCGTCCCGAGGAGCGGGCGGCGTCAGGATCGGTGCAGGTGGGGTTGACGTCGGTGGTGGTGTAACGAGGTCAACCGGCGTCGACCGGGATCCAGGCCTGGCTCCAAGGGTGTCCTGCGGCGCCGTGGCCGGAGCCGACAGCAACGCCGGGGCCGGAGCCGCCGGCGAGGAAACGCGAGGACACCCATGCGGGACCGCGGGGCCCGAAGGCGCACCGGCGGGACCCGACGGCTCAAAGAGGCGAGCCTTGGCCGACAGGAACACCTGTATCTGGGCCGGAGACGCCGACGACCCCGGAAAGGGAGGGTAGTCGGGCGGCGACTCCATGGTCTGCGCCGGAGCCGCGAGGGTGGCACCACCCATACCCTCAGCCGCGTCGCGCGACCGCGAGGGGAAGTCGGAGAACGATGGCGTTTCTTCGACTTCTTGTGCTTCGCCTTACCTGACCTCGAGCGCGAAGACTTGGATCCCGACGAATGGTGATGACTCTGCGCACGGTCCCTCGACCTCCCTCTGGACCGGGACCTGGAACGGCGCGGAGCCGACTGCCAGGCTTCCAGCAACTTTCGGGACCGTTCCCGCAAAGTCTTCGGCGCCATGGCCCGGCAGTCGGAGCACGACTTGGGGTCGTGGTCGCGCCCCAGGCAGAAAAGACACACACGGTGCGGGTCCGTCACCGACATCATGCGGTGACAATCTCCGCAGGACTTGAAACCGGGCATCCTAACTGCACCTTAGGAGACGAAGACTCGATGAAAAAATGGAGAAAAAAGTCTCAAAAAGTCAGTCAAAAATTGACTGGGGGTTCCTGCTCTTCCCGGATCTGCGCTTGCTGGCGCGGAAAAAGAAAACTGACGTCAGCGCGCGTGGGCGGCGTCTAAGTAGCGCCCGCGACGTCATCTCGGCGACCACAATGCCAACGACGGACGCGGAGCCGCACGACGCCACCTACCGACGCGCAGGGGTACTGCTGACGAAAACTTTCTGGATCCAGTCTGACGCCTGGGGATATTCTAAGGTAAGGAATCTATCACTATGTGTTTCTTTCAGATTGAGTGAATACAATAAATGCTTGGAGTTGTAAGGCTTGGACCAGGCCCAAAGTAGGACATCTGTGAGTGCTTTATAAAACTTGCGAAGCAGTTTGGATGGGCCCACTTCCTGCGGAAGCACCTGTCAAGACATTCATCTTGACAGCCACGGAGGGCAGCTGAAGGTCCAGGACCTTGGCCGCCCTTCTCACCACCATAGCAAATGAGGCTCCGGAGTCAAGATGAGAATGGGGACAGCGGCAATGGGGCCAGCTCTGGAGAAGTTCAAGGTGGCTCCACCATGCCAGTCCGGATCAGTCCATGGATTCAAGGGGCCCAACTTGCTCCAGGGGCAAACCCGTGGGCGGAAGACCAGTAGTGGCCCCTCTTGAACCCACAGGTCCCGAGGGCAGCCCATCAGGGATGGGCCGCCCAAATATGAGGTGCATGGCTCATAAAACTCATGTAATTGGGAAGGGGTAGCTCCGGGCTCCCGGAAACTCTGGGAAGCGCGGAGGTGGCCCTGGCTCAACTGCGGAGTCGGGCCTACAATGCCGACATTGCCCCGAGGGAAAGACGAAGACCTCGATTGTGGTACTTTGAATCTGACGACGAGCGTTTGGATTGGCTTTGCAGCCGCTCTCAGGACCTTCCTTGCGACCGGGAACTAGACCATCGCACTTCGAGTGGCAAGGAGCTTGAGGAACTGCTCTCTCAAGACCTTGTGTTGCTTGGTGTGGCAATCGACACAGAGCTTGGCATTGTGGTCACGCTTGAGGCACCAGAGGCTTATGAGGTATGGGTCTGTCACTGACATTTGCTGATGACAAGCGACACAGGGCTTAAAACCAGCCTTCCTCACGGACATCCCTGCCACACCAGAAGACAATGTCTCAAAAAAGATTCAACAAAAGGGTAAAAAAAGAACAAGTTACTTACCTTCGGTAACGATATATCTGTAAGAAACATTAGTTAGTTATAGATTCCTTACCTTAGAATTACCCCCAGGCATCAGACTGGATCCGGAAAGTTTTTCGTCAGCAGTACCTCTGCGCGTCGGAAGGTGGTGTCGGTCGGCTACGCGTCCGTCGTTGACGTCGTGGTCGCCGAGATGACGTCGTGGCAGCTACTTAGACGCCGCCCTCGCGCGCTGACGTCAATTCTGTACACGACTTTCTGTGCCAGAAACGCAGAGCCATGCAAGACACTGACCACTGGTGCACAAAACTGGGGCCCTGAAAGGATAACCTTAACCCTAGAAATCAGCTCGCAGAACGGGGAGGGTGGGTGGGGCGGTAAGGAATCTATAACTAACTAATGTTTCTTACAGATATATCGTTACCGAAGGTAAGTAACTTGTTCGTCTGAAAGAAACACGTTAGTTATAGATTCCTTACCTTAGAATAGATACCCCAGCAATACCAACCCCGCAGGTGGGTCTGCGAACCAATATCACACCAGCAGGTCCTGGAGAACAGAACGGCTAAAGAAGCCGTCTCTCCGGACCTGGCTGTCCAGACAGTAGTGTTTCGTAAACGTGTGCAGTGATGCCCACATAGCTGCCTGACAGATGTCATTCAGAGGAACTCCTCGTCCCAAAGCAGTAGTGGCTGCCGTCGCCCTGGTGGAATGGGCGCGTAGCCCCACTGGAGGCTCCTTTTTAGCCAGAGAATAGCATGCCTTAATACACAAAACGACCCATCGAGAAATGTTTTGCTTGTGTACGGCCCGACCTTTCTTGGCGCTCACGTAGCCAACAAAGAGTTGGTCATCCACCCGGAACTGTTTTGTGCGATCCAGATAGAAAGAAAGCGCACGTTTTGGGTCCAGACGGTGGAGCCTCTCTTCCTCTTTCGAAGGAAGCGGAGGCGGAAAGAAGGTGGGCAAAGTGATGGTCTGCCCGATGTGAAAGGCAGTGACAACCTTGGGAAGGAAGGACGGACGAGTCCTGAGAACCACCTTGTCTGGATGGACAGACAGGAAAGGAGGTTTGGAGGAAAGGGCCTGGAGCTCACTCACTCTTCTGGCAGAGGTGATGGCTACCAGGAATGCAGTCTTTAGCGTCAGAAGCCTCAAAGGACAGTTGTGAAGCGGCTCAAAGGGAGCACACATTAAAAAGGTTAAGACTAGATTCAATTCCCACTGAGGCATAACAAAGGGAATAGGAGGAAAGAGATGAGTTATGCCTTTCAAGAAACGATTAACAACCGGGGACTTGAAAAGAGAAGGCTGATCTGGAAGCCGAAGGAAGGCAGAGATGGCCGAAAGATAGCCCTTGATAGTGCCCAGAGCAGAGCCCTGCTGGGCTAAAGAAGGAAGAAACAAGAGAACCTCAGAAAGAGGGGCAGAAAGGGGATCCATAGCCTTTGCTGTGCACCATGCCACAAACTTGTTCCACCGGCGGGCGTATACCGTCTTAGTGGAGGGACGCCTGGCTGCCAAGATTACATCACAAACTTCAGGAGGCATGTCAAAAGACGTCAACTGCCGCCGCTCAATCTCCACGCAAGGAGGTGGAGGCTGGACAGGTTCGGGTGAAGGACCGTCTCCTGTTGCTGCAACAGAAGATCCTCCCGAAGAGGCAGTCTGGTCGGAGGATCGATGGCCATGTTGAGCAGCTCGGGATATCAGACTCTTCGTGCCCAATCCGGAGCCACAAGGATAACTTGGGCCCGGTCGCGCCTGATCTTCTTCAGCACTCTGGGCAGAAGTGGTATAGGCGGAAAGGCGTACAAAAGACCGCAACTCCACTCGCGACGAAAGGCGTCGCCTAGCGAGTGCCGTCTTGGAAATTCCAACGTGCAGAATTGCTGACATTGCGCGTTCTCTTCGGTGGCGAATAGATCTAACCAAGGCTCTCCCCACTGTCGAAAGAGACCTTGCACCACCTCCGAGTGAAGACGCCATTCGGGATCCATCATGCACCTGCGGCTGAGTTCGTCCGCCCTGGCGTTCAGGGAACCTGCCAGGTGTTGAACCACCAGGGATATGCCCTGATGTTCCAGCCATGTCCAGAGGCGGAGGGCCTCCTGACATAGGGTCCACGACCCCACCCCGCCCTGTTTGTTGCAGTACCACATGGCGGTGGTGTTGTCCGTGAACACCTGCACTACTCTTCCCCGGACAGAGGGAAGGAATGCTTTCAGTGCAAGACGAATCGCCCGGAGCTCCAGAAGGTTGATATGGAGCCCGGACTCCGCCGGAGACAAGAGTCCTCTGATCTCCGCCTCTCCCATGTGGCCGCCCCATCCCAGAAGGGATGCGTCTGTCACCACTGTGTGTTCTGGTTGGGGAAGGGAGAGGAATCTGCCGTCGACCCAATCCTGGTTCGTAACCCACCACTGCAACTGTCGAGCAGTGCCCTCCGAGATGTGGACGCAATCGGACAGATTCCCCTGATGCTGCGCCCACTGGAACTTCAGGTCCCACTGCAGAGCCCGCATATGCCACCTGGCATAATCGACCAGCAGGATGCAGGAGGCCATGAGGCCCAGCAGCCTCAGGGTCATCCGGACCGAAACCCGGGATAGAGGCTGAAAGATCGGAATTATAGCCCGAATATCCCGGACTCACTGTTCGGGAGGATAAACCCGAAACCGCGTCATGTCCAGAACAGCTCCGATGAAGAGGAGCTTCTGAGAGGGAAATCAGGTGCGACTTCGGCACATTGATGAAGAACCCCAGTGAATGCAGGAGGTCGGCCGTAGTCTGGAGGTGGGAGACTACAAAACTCACAAGACTACAGCCAGGGGCGAGCCCGCCTTCAACAGCCAGTTGTCGAGATAGGGGAAAACTGGAATCCCTGATCTGCGCAAATGAGCTGCGACCACCGCCATCACTTTCGTGAACACCCGAGGGGCGCTGGTAAGGCCGAAGGGGAGCACGGTAAACTGAAAATGCTCGTGGCCTACCGTGAACTGCAGGTAACGCCGGTGGGCCGGCAGGACGGGGACGTGAAAATAAGCGTCCTGCAAGTCCAACGCTACCATCCAGTCTCCAGGGTCGAGGGCAGACAAGACCTGAGCGAGCGTCAACATCTTGAACTTCTCCTTCCGGAGGAAGCGGTTGACGTTCCTGAGATCCAAGATAGGACGCAGGCCCTTGTCCTTCTTGGGTACCAGAAAGTAGTGGGAATAACAACCACAACCTACTTCTGGGGCAGGAGCGCTCTCGATGGCTCCCTTGGCCAAGAGAGCCAAAACTTCCTGTTGGAGAAGGCCCAGGTGATCCTCCGACATGGGGTGATATTGAGGTGGCATGGCTGGAGGGGTAGACTTGAAGGGGAGGGAGTAGCCCCTTCTGACTATTTGCAAAACCCACCTGTCCGACGTGATGGTGCACCAGTGGGGGAGGTGATGGCACTTGGCGTTTGATGGGCCTGAAAAGTCGGACTAGGAGGGTTTGGAGACTGCTGCAGAGGGGGCGGGGGGGTTGGTGGACTGGCCCGCCCGCTGGCCCCCTGAACCACGGCGTTGGTTCCCACGTCCCCGGCAGCGCGAAGATTGGGAAACATGCTGTGGCCTGTGGCTCTGGGGGGGACGTAGTGGGGCACCCCTTCCGTAGCCACAAAAGGGGCGAAAAGCAGACTGCGCTGGGCGGCTGGAGAGGCCCAAGGACTTGGCCGTAGCCCATGAGTCCTTGAAACACTCTAGAGCGTTGTCCGCTTTGTCGCCAAAAAGGCGACGGCCATCAAAGGGCATGTCCATCAAGGTGTTCTGGACATCCCCCAAAAAGCCAGTTGATCTCATCCAGGCGAAGCGACGAAGGGCTACTGACGTTGAAATAGTCCTGCCCAGAGAGTCGGCGGTATCCAGCCCACGACGGATGGTAAACTTCGCCGCATCCCTCCCGGCGGCGACAGCCTGGGAGAGCACTGTCCGGGCCTCCTCCGGACACTGAGGCAGCACCTGCGCAACCATATCCCACACAGAGTGGGAATAACGGCCCAATAGACATGCGGTGTTTACCGACCGCAGTCCTAAGCTGGTGGAGAGAAAATTTTCTTCCCAAGATGGTCCAGCTTCTTGGATTTCCTTTCTGGGGGAGCAGTAGGAAATGCGCTCTTGAAGTGGAGGCTTGGACCACCAAGCTCTCCGGGGTGGGGTGTTGGGAGAAGAAAGTGGGGCCGCCCGGAGCCGGGCGTTGGGCAATCATCCTATCCACGGGAGCCCCCGTGTTGGGCCTGGACCACGTGCCAAAAAGGACGTCGGTAAGGGCCTCATTAAACGGCAGCACGGGCTCCGAAGAGCTTGCAGCTGGCTGAAGCACCTCGGTCAGGAGGTTAGTCCTGACTGCCACCGTAGGAAGCTCTAGGTTGAGGGCCTCGGCCGCCCTACGCAACACCACTGCGGATGACGCTCCCTCCTCCGTAGCCACGGTAGGAGGAGAAAACATGCCAAGGACACGGGAGGTGTCAAGACCACTGGCATTCCCCAGTTCCTCTCTCCAGTCCTGTTCAGATTCTAACTGATCAGTTAAAGGGTCACCTGACCCCTCCCAGTCCTCCTCCTCATCCTCAGGTTGCCAATCTGGCCGAAAAGGGACCCCAGGAGTGAACAGGGGCACAAAAACCCCACTCAGCGCCGGATCAGGCGTCGCCCGGCTCCGGGTCCACATCGGGATGGAGGCCGGGGTCGACGCCGGCCGGGGACACGACCGGAGTCGGTTGCGGTGCAGGAGGAAGCGGCGCAGGTGGAGGTGTAATAAGATCAACCGGCACCGTTTCGGATCCAGGCCTGGATCCACGGGGGGCCTGCGGCGCCATGGCCGGAGCCGACGGCGGAGAAGGCCTAGGCCCCCCAACCGAGTCCGCGGGGCCCGAAGGCGCGCCGGCGGGGTCGGGCCGGCCAAAGATGACATGCATCGCCTCGTAACATTTACGAAGTTGGGCAGGAGTCGCTCCGGGTCCCGGGAAGGGAGGGAAGCCCAGAGTCGACTCTTCAGGCACCGCGCGCGGAGCCGCGGGAGAGGCACCACCCGCATCCCTTGTCGCGTCAGCCGACCGACGGGGAGAAGTCAAAGAGCGACGATGCTTCTTCGACTTCTTTTTGTGCTTCGACTTACCCGACCCCAAGTGCGAAGACTTCGATGACTTGGACAAGTGGTGATGACTCATTTTCTGGATTGGAAGGAGTTCAGAGGGCATTGATGCGCATGGGCATGCGTGTGCCTGAAGTTTGACCCAAGGAGCGAGGAGAGCTGAGGACGGAGAACGGCTGGGAGCGGTATACGGTCAAAACGCCGAGCCGCGCCCCCCTCCCCCCCCTCACACCCCGCCAGCGGACCTTTTTCGGTGTCTGGCGCAGCGGGAGCAAGTTTCTTCGCCGGATTTTGACTGGGGTTGCTGTTTCCTGTCTTCAGACGGACGGGCTGGCTGCCTGCCTGTGTCTTGTGCCTCGTCTACCTGTGGCCGTTGCCCTGGTCCCGGTCCTGGTTCTTTGCTCCCTCTCCCGCTTCTCTTACTCCTGGGAGGCGGCGGAGGTGGAGGCGGTGGACCTGGTGGCGGACGTCGGGCGGCGGCCTCAAGAGGTGGTTGGTGCCCAGGAGTTCCAGTTGGCTGGGTGCCGTGAGGTCCGTGGAAAATCCGCTGGAGTTGGAGCGGCGGACATTGTATAGTGCGAGAGCCGCCCAGGAGCAGCTCATCAGAAGCAGAGTGAGTGTTCCTGAGTTTTTGCCTCCCACTGCAGCTGCAGCTACATTTTGTAAGAGCAAGAGCATGAGTTCCCTTGGGTAGCTGAGACTGTGGAAGCTGTAGCAGCAGCGTGCGTGGGAGTGTTTGGACCCGGTCCGCCGTATTGGGACCTACAGCTGTTTCCTGAGTTTCCCTAGGTGGCTTGTTGGCTTGTGTGGCAGGAGTCACCCCAGGTCCAGCCCGCCGAGTGGGTTTACAGCAGTTTACACGTGTGGCTTGTGGCTTGTGCAGCAGGATTCACCCCAGGTCGCCCCAGGTGGGAGGCGCAAATCAGCCACCAAAAATCTGCGACCCGCGGAGGCAACAAACTGATGAATTAACGCACCTTGCTTGCTTGTTAAACTGGAGGAATTTGAATAACAGCTGTTCTTGCCAGAGCCAAAGTAGGGAAGAAATCAATCGTGTGCCCTCTGTGCCGCCAGTCAGGTGGACTGTGTGTAAAAAAAGTCTTGGCAGGTTGACAGGTTGGCAAGTTGAATCAGTGAAATTATCTTGGGCGAGCGTAGTTTTTCATCTGGGGTGTGAGTGAGCAATCCAGGATTATGAGATCAGGAAAAACTCGACAAACACCACAGAGAAAACCAAAAAAGAGAGTGTCAAAAACAGATTTGAATACAGTCTCAAACATTAAGAGAAGGAAAGAAAATTCCTTATTACAAAAGGAAAAGCTGGTTTCGGTGTTAACACCAATAAGTGCATTTTTTAATTTTGGAGGAAAAAACGAGAACCAGAAATTCCATTTTCTAAAGGACCCAATGGCCGCAATCTATGCCACAGCTGGGACACAAGGATTGCCGAGTCCAATTACACCAAAAAAACAGGACAAAAGAAGCCTCCTGTCGCCGGGACGTTTAAGTACCAACACCAAATTAACACAATCTAGTTCTGTAAGAGAAAGCTCCCCACTTACATGGATTGCAAGCCATGAATCAAATAAAAGTAAGTTTAAAATAAACAAGGCAAATCAAGAAGCAAATTGTGAGGCGGCCAGAGTTGAAGTTTCCTCAAACAAAGGGCGGATAACTACCACAGCGCAGGTGCATCTGCCTAAGGACTTGCCTAAGGATATGTTTGATCTAAATAAAGAAGGGAAACATGGAGAATACCTAAATGAAAAAGTAGACCCCGGTGCAGTTAGAGCCAAAGAAAATAAAGTACAAACAGAGGATTGGATTAGTTCTTTCTCCGTATCAGACGATGCTGACCTCATTCAAGCACTGGACTTGAACACACAACCAAATGAGGATGCACATATTCAAGATCTAGGAAAGAGGCCAGCCTTAGGCACACCTCCGGACCAGCATATTGGGGAGAAAGGAGGGGCAGCCTCCACCCCAATAAAATATCCAGTGTGCACGGACCAGCAGGAGGGGGAAAATATTACGCTAAATTCCAGTCCCACGTGTAGTCAATCATCTAGGTCACCCCCAATTACAATCTCCTCAGTCAGTGGAATTGATCTAATTTCAGAGCCTTCGTCGAAATCCTCCCACTTAATAAAATGGAGTGATACTCTATTAAGATCTTTACAGCGAGCTATAGACGTACCAAATTTCCAATCAGATAAACTTGATATTCAGATTGATTTAATGAACTTGATCGCGACATATATCGCAGGGATTAACAGCAAACTGGACACATTATCAGTATTAATCACTAAGGACAACCATATTAAGGCTGCCAGCAGTGGACATCAATCAAACTCAATTTGTGGATGTAGCCAGATAATAGATAAATTGGCATCTCTGCCAGAAATATTAACAGAGATTTTACATGTCATCAAGCCAATAGAAAATAAGGTTGACAAGGAACACCCTGCCATGACCAAAAGAAAAGAGGAGATGAACGATAAAGCGGGCGCCGAAGACTTAATACATTACCCTCAACACGATGACAGCGTAACAAAAAACAAAATCAGGGAATCAACTCGATCAGGGGAAGCACAAACTGTCCATGATATAACTTCTACACATAGGGGCCGATTCCGATCTCGGCCGGTAGGGCTCCGAATCGGATTCGGCTTTACCGGATCCGATTCGGAGCCCTGTTTCCCTACCGATTCGTACGCGGGTCCGGCCGAGCGAGTACGATGCAAGCGCCCGCGAAATCGCCGACCGACTCGTACGCGGCTTCAACACGCTCCGACCGACTCGCACGGACACAACTCGCACCGCGCAATGGAGTCGTTCCCCGGCCGGGCAAGTACGATGCGCGCCGCAAGCAGTCCGACCGACTCGCGCCGTCCGGCTCGAAAGAGCTGTCGGAGCCGGACTTTGGGGGTCCGCGACGGACCCCCTGTACGCGTGGCCGCGCGAGTCGCACACAGGGGGGACCCATGGGTCCCCCCTACCTGTGCATGTACGGCGCGATGCGCATCGACGCGTACCCGCTGTAGGGGGCGCCCCTGTACGCCTCGCACTCATTGAGTCAATGGGAGCCCGCGTACGCGTTGTACGACCGGCTCCCATTGACTTCAATGGGAGTCCGACCGAATCGAGTCCGGGTGCATGCGTGCGCATCGTACTCGTTCGGTCGGACTGCCAGAGTCCGATTCGGTCGGAAATCTCTCCGGGTCCGGCTCGGTCGGAGAGGTTTCCGGCCCGAATCGGAATCGGCCCCTTAGTCTATATAATGGTGGATTAATAAAAAGACAACGAAAAAGAGCTCGTAAGGCCAGGCTTAATGTGAATTTGTAGACCTATGTGGCATCTATTGTTTGTAAATAGAAATGGTCGCATTGGTGCTTATCTTTCGGATTTTGCAATCTACTTTCTACTTACTTTTGTTTTTTTAGTTGAATGACACTAGGAATTCTGTTATTCACAAAAATACGCGAGTACGGTTGAGATTTAATCCCGTGTGTTGCGGATTTTGTATTAACCCTTTATTAGTGGATATTTTTCTATCCACTACAAGATGGCTGACTATCTATCAAGGATAGAACATGTGACTTAGCCATTATTATTGTCCTTTTTAGTTGAATGACACTAGGTATCGTTTTAGTCACTACAAGATGGCCGATAGGGTATGAAGGATAAGAACATTCGACTTAGATAACTGAACCATCATTATGGTCTTCCTTAGTGGAATGACATTAGGAACTGTTTTATTCATGAATGTACGTTAGTATGGCTATAATTAAGCCTCGTGCGTTACGGATTCTGTATCATTCTCTCATGAATGGGTAATCTCTTTATCCACTACAAGATGGCCGACATCTTATGAAGGATAGAACATGTGACGTAGTTAATTGAACCAGCTGGGCGGTATTAAGCACCTTAATGGAGACAGGCTGCAAGTATAAAAAGAGGCCTCCCAGTGGAATGATTGTTTCTATCTGGACGGAGGCGTATATCCCGATCCCGCTTGGTGTGTTATTTGAAGAGGTGCTAAGGTAAGACCCGGGTGAATCCGTTCTTACGTAGAGTAGGGGATACCTAGATTCATTGTGGGGTGGTGTGTTTTAGACACATTTCTTCAAACCTGGGAAGCTGTTATCTTCCAGATTGGGCAAAATAACTGTCCCGGTTTTTTATAAAATAACTTTTCCTAAAAGAGGCTATTGATGAAATTTAGTTGGTGATATATACCTTGATGTAGGGTGTTTTGTTATTCAAGGGGCGCTGAGGTTAGACTCTGGCGCAAATGATACCGAGGGAGAGTAAGGAAACTCTGCTCCATTCTTGGGGTGGTGTTTGCTCCTAGTAATCTTGGGAAACTGGCTACCTTTAGATTATGTGGAGTAATCGTTCCGATGAGGCTTCATTGACATCTTATTGATGTATAGTTATTTTGCCGTTTTATCTTTTTAGGTAGCCCGCAGAGTGCGGATATAGGATCCTCGATACATCAGGACCTGCAAATTTATGTACAAAGGAAAGAGGTCATCAGTAGTCGATTTAGATGGGCCCTTGCGGTTTAAAGACGTGAAATTACTTATGAGTGTAGGTATCCTTGTTTGTAGGTGTTGGGTTATGGGTCATTACTGGTTGTTACTATGTGGAACAGATATTCTGAGATATTGACTGATGACTTTCTGTCATACATAGGTGTGGACTACCAGTTAATCCTATGTGGAGGCTTTCTGACACAGGAAAGTTTTGCTGATAACTACATGGAGTACATATTCTAATTTTAATAAAAGGTACTTAATACCCTATGACAGATTAGATTCAATCGTTTTTGGAAGATTAGAATAAGAGATGTAGTAACAATTTCTCTCTATTCGTGTGATATATAGCTGCATGGCGTATTTATAACAATACTACGAAACGCTGTGGTCGTTTATTTGGAGGCTCTATGACCCCTGTTGAACTTTGTCTTTTAAGGTAAATATATTAGGATGTTGACTGCAAGTATTGAATGTATAGAAGGGTGGATGAATGAGGATATCTCTCTGGGCTGGTGGCATGTTGAAAGTGTAGCAGGAACTTTGGGGATATGTAACTAATTAATGAGTATGTCGTTTTCTCTCTTTGCCTTTCTTTTTAGATTCTTGGAATAAAGGAATTGATTTTGATGGTGGGAATATATACAGATATCTTTTTCCTGATGAAGGTGTTGGTCGATTATCTATGACCTACCGAAACGCGTCGATGCTCTCTTAAGTTGTGCTGTGTAACTACAAGGGCATATTGTCAGTTGAGACAACTTAAAAAATATATATGTACAACTGTATATTCTCTTCCATTGTATGACCCTGATTCATTGTTTGTGCCAGCCATATTATTTCTTTATTGTAGGAAACGTCTTCTGTCTACTTTTTTTCCTACCTTTATTCTCGCTTCCCCTTGTTTTTAACATGTTGTGCTGCTGCTAAATTGTATCTATTGTATTTTTGCACATTCTTTTATACGTTGATTTTAATTAAATATTAGTGTACATGATGATATGAAGCTTTTTATTAACTGTATTGAATAAAAGTATTTTTAATCTTTCTTTATTAGTGGTATATATACTTCTTGTGTGCACTGTCGATATATTACTAACCTAAGAGATCCTCTGACTGTGAATGTTGTCGTATGTGTGAATTGGTTAAAATTATTTCGAAGAAAGATCTTCTTTTATGACTTTGTCTTGACGGTACCCACTTTCTTCGTGCATTGGGTCCCTCTCATTTATTTGAGATTAATGTGAATAAGCAAAGTGGTCTAGAAAAAAAGCAAGTTTATCCAATATTTTCCCAATTGTACAGCCATAAAATTAACCAGCATTGCAACAAAAGCCCTTCTGGGGTTTCATGTGGATCTACGGTTCATTTGCAAGATCCAGTTGTAAATTTTGATAATTCCTTGCAACGTGATACATCATTGGGTATACAAGAAAGCAATGTACACTTAAAGGAAGGTGTCAAGCAAACAAAATGTGACAAAGAGTGTATAATAACTGTAAAAAAACAGGACATTCCAGTTCTATTTAAAATTCCTATTAGAGACAATACTTTGGAACATAAACAAGGAATAATCAAAGATTCGCCAAAAGAAGGATACGGACAAAAAATTGCCAACGAGGATATTATTTCCCTGAAAACACGGCTTAGTGACAAAAAAGTAACCCACAGACAAGATGGTGGAAATGGAATCTCACCAAATTTACAAATTATATCTTTAAATGGGGAAATTCAATCGAACACAGCATGGTAAACTTCAAAGATAGAGTACAGGAAGATCCAAATAGATCTAAATTAGACCGGCGGTCTTTAATAATGTCAGAAAAATCCCAGGGTATTTTAAGTGAAAGTATAGGAAATAAAAATTGGAATAAACTAAAAATTTCTTTGGACAAACAGGGACGAGTCTGCGAGTTTCCAAAAGATACATCTAATTCACATGATCTCATAATCACGGAAGTATGTCAAAAAACAGATAAACTTCTAAGTACAACAACAAGCAACGGACAAGTAAAGGTACTACATCAAGAAAGGAAAATTCTTGACAATATAGTGCAAAGTGGAAACAAAGTCTATAATACGCAGCTGGAACAGACGAGTTCCCCCCAAATAGGGATTCAAAGTGGTGAACATGAAAAGCCATCGAATAAACTGATCTTTGAGCCTGAATATCAAACAAAGGGCAGATCGGACTCTTTAAACAGGGGAAACCTAATGAGATTGTTTAAGGAGATACCAAGGCTGCAAAATATTACAACAGTAGATCTCTTGACAGTTGAGTTCTTGCAAATAGATAATATATCAGGAAAAGAGGTTACTCTTACAACTTTGTTCTCAAAGGAACTAACAGCTCTGATTTTCTCAGAAAGAGCAAATTTTGATGCTTGGGGAATTTCTCTATCTTATCCAAAAAAAACAAAATATCCGTACCCATTATTAATGGATATAATGAGCCCGATTACATCTGGAAAGGAGATTCATCCAACTACATGTTTAAGGGGGGCCAGAAGTACTACTCCTGAAAACACATATCTGGCAAATAAGACACTGGAGAAAAAAAATCAAAACCGAGCTCGAATAACCGAAGGGCCAGAAAAATTTCACGATTGGTCATGGGTGCCACATTTCTTGAGCCATAAACGATCCTGATGAATCCAACGATTCTAACAGGTTAAAGCCACCAATGATATACCCAGGCACGCCTAAGGATGACAAAATAAGAATCTGCTCATGGAATATCCATGGGTTCAAGGAAATGGGGCAAGACCCTGAGACGCAAGCCTTTCTATAAAGCTTTGATATTATATTGTTACAGGAAACCTGGAATCTGACTTCTAAATCCATTAGTGGATATGTGGAATTTCATGTTTTGGCAGAACAATTTTATAAATATGGGCATCCTAGGGGTGGGTTGTCTACCTATTTAACAGAAAAAGTAGCCTGTCATACGGAAGAACTTGACACCTGTGAAAATTGGATACAGGTTGTGAAATTGGAAAGTAACAACTTAGTAAATAAAATGCCTTGGCAGCTCCTGATCTTAAACATATATATCCACCCCAGCAAAAAATTGAAAAAGGAAAAACTGGTATGCCTGATTAACCTAATCAAGGTTTTGCAGAAAAGCTATCAAAATAGTGAGATGATAATCACCGGTGATTTTAATTCCAACCTAATTGGGAGCAAGATAAATAAGAGAATGTGTCAAACGGAGCGGGCGGCTAATGAACTGAAAAACGATCTGGACACTTTAGGATTACACATTCTAAACGGCAAAATAAAGGGAGATCAACCAGTAAGGATTACCTTTCTAAGTGGGAGGAAACAATCAACCATTGACTACACCATGGTTAGTAATGAACTATACATTACAGTTGACTCGTTTTATATAGAATCCCGCCCGGAAAGTGACCATTTGCCGCAAGTTTTGACCATCAACGCAAAATTGTCTCAGAAAGAGAAAATAACTGTATTGACAGAAATCCCGGTAATATACAATCTGAAGAAACTAAAATGGCGCGGTACGAATGTCTCAAAAATAATGGCTTCTGTGCATAAATACATAATCAATGGTGGGTCACAGTGTACCAAGTCACCAGAAGATATTTGGGAACATTTGGGAAAGTTTCTTCTAAACAAATTTCCGGTTCTCCCGGGACGTCATGGTACACAAAGTACAACTTATGAACCATGGTTCAATATACAGCTGCGTAACCTAAAAAGGGAAATCACTATGGAATCGAGAAAAGCAGTTTTGGCCGTAAGATCCGGAAATCCAGTAACAAACAACAATATTAGGGACATAAGGAAGAACTATAGGGAGAGGTGTAGAGTGGCAAAAAAGGAACGTATGGAAAAACTCTGGGAAAAATTACTCTGGGCCAGCAAATTGTCTAATAGTTGTGAATTTTGGGGCATAATAAATAAGTTAACAAAGGGAACAGGAATGTCTCAAAAAGCAGGAATAAGTGAGAAGGTATGGGAACAACACATCCAAAATGTATACAATATTACGAACCACGAAATGATAACGAATTTGGAACCTGATCTGGATATTCTGGAGGAGGACAAGCATACAAAATTTGACATCAGCCCCATTTCTTGGAAAATAGTGCAACCTGAAAAAATTATAGTCAATCACGATAAAGTTCAAATTAAAGACAAGTTACAGGAACCAAATCATAATGCCTCAACCATCTTAATTAATATAAACCAATTAAAAGATATAATTAAAAAATTGAAAACGGAGGGAGCCGCAGGGCCTAATGGGCTTCCGAACCCAATTTTTTAATATGATGTGGAATTTTGGGCAAATTTTCTTACTCCACTCTTCAATTACCTGTATTATCAAAACAAGATCATTAAATCATGGAGAGGGAGCATATTTCATCCAATTTATAAAAATGGTAATCGCAGGGAGCCTGGAAATTACAGGCTTATAGCCCTGACGGATGTTGATGCAAAACTATATGCTTCCTGTTTATTATTACACTTACAGGGATGGATGGAAGAGAAAGGTATAATTCCCAAATATCAAACCGGTTTTAGACAAGGAATGGGAACTAGCACAAACCTGGCAGTAATTGCACTCCTTACGGAAAAAGCAATTTTAAAGAAATCAGATCTATTTGTATGTTATATCGATTTAAAATCGGCTTTTGATAGAGTCCCACGTGAACGACTATGGACAAAATTGAAAGGTTGGGGTGTACCACAACAACTAATTAACTCCATAGTAGCCCTCCATAGTGAAACCTGGGCCCGGGTAAAGCTGGGGGATGGTAGTATAGCATCATCAAAGATCGATATAGAAAATGGCCTGAAACAGGGGTGTGTTTTGGCCCCAAGCCTTTTTAACTTGTACCTTGCTGATTTTCATACCCACTTGTCAAAAGTAAACGGCCATCCTCCAAAATTGGCAGAGGACCACATTTAGTATCTGCAATATGCAGATGACATAGTGGTCCTTAGCCAAACCCCCATTGGCTTACAAAGAGTCATTGACTACTTAACCAACTATTTTGACTGTCAGGGGCTGGAGATAAATAAGAAAAAAACAAAGGTGGTGCGATTAGTAGGATCAAGTTTAAAAAAAAAAATTCAAGTGGTCAGCCAAGGATAAAGAAATAGAGGAAGTTGGCACCTACAAGTATCTGGGCATTAATTTAGGGCGATGTATGTCCTTTACTGATCAAAAAAGTGCAATAAGAGCAAAGGCACAAACTTTAATTTTTGCATACAAACAGCTACAAATTAAATTAAGTTGCCCGTCTTACAGCCATCTTTTAAAAACAATGGGAGCACAATTACTTCCAGCATTGGCATATGGTTTGGAAATATGGCACGGTCGGGAATTTGGAATTTTAAATGATTTACAAACAAAAGTGTATAAAGCAGTTTTTAACCTCCCTAGAGTAGTGTCACCAGCACAGATTCGTCTGGAATTTGGGCTACAAAATCAGAAATTCCAGAGACAATCGGTTTTTGTGAAACTATGTTGGAAACTTCGCTCCTCGGAACCCGGCACCATGAACAATCTATGCTGGACAGAAATAAGGGCCGAGTTTGAACAAAAAAATCCGGAATCATGGGGTGAACATCTAAGATCAGCCCTGGTGGAATTGGACATTCAAGAGGCATGGGACAGTAAGATGGAGAGGATGGCGTTTAATAGAGTGTGTAATGGCGCCGCAAAAAAATTATCTTTCTTAGATGACAAAAACACAGTGGCAAAAAGACGACATTCTTGGACAGTAATAAATTCTTATGTAAAACTAAAACCTCAGGATTACCTAGCAGCGCACTTCAGATTGTTTCTAAAGAAGAAGTACATGCTGTATCGGTTTGGAATATATGAAACCAAGGATTTGCAACCAAGTTGGAAAGGGAAATATCTTAACACAACTTGTAGACTATGTGGATATCACAATGAATCACTAAGCCACGCGATGTGTGTCTGTCCCACTGTCAGCGAAGCAAGAAGAACATTTCTAAAACCAATTTTAAAAGTCCTTAACATTTGTACTTGTAGACAGACTATTATTCGCTGGGCGGGGGGGTCATCAAATATTCTAATTTGTAGAGGGGTAAAGTTTTTAACTTTGATTGACACACTGTTAAGAAAAGCGGACTTTGAACTTGGCTATTAATGAGTTGGAAAATCCTGCAGATATACAGTCATAATAGGGTTAATAATGAGTAGGATGGAAAGAAAGAAGGGGAAATGTTTTACATATTTTGACATAATGATGCATTTTATCGTGAATTTGTTTTAACTTCACATTTTAATAATTTTAAGTGTTTTATTTTATTGTTGTAAAAAACCAAATAAAGTATTTTTCTATGGTGACACCCATGGTGATGGCTCCGCGACCGGTCCCTCGACCTCCCTCGCGACCGGGACCTCGAACGGCACGGATCTGACTGCCGGCGCTCAAGCAGCTTTCGGGACCGCTCCCGCAAAGCCTTCGGAGCCATCGACCAGCAGTCGGAGCACGACTTGGGGTCGTGGTCGCGCTCCAGGCAATAGAGGCACACGCGGTGCAGATCCGTAACCGACATCAGTCGGGTACAGGAACCGCATGTCTTGAAACCGGGCATCCCTCGTGCACCAGGAGTCGTAGACTCAAAAAGACGTCGACAAAAGTCGCTCAAAAAAGTCAGCCAAAAAGTGCCTGGAGGTACCGATCTCTCCGGATCTACGATGGCTGGCGCGGAAAAAGAAAGAACTGACGTCAGCGCGCGAGTGCAGCGTCTAAGTAGCTGCCACGACGTCATCTCGGCGGCCACGACACCAACGACGGACGCGGAGCCGAACGACGCCACCTTCCGACGCGCAGAGGTACTGCTGGCGAAAAACTTTCAGGATCCAGTCTGACGCCTGGGGGTAATTCTAAGGTAAGGAATCTATAACTAACGTGTTTCTTTCAGATAAAGCCAATTAAAAAGTGGCCTGGTTTAGCTCTTCTCCAGATCTGCTCTGAGTGGCGCGGGGAGCAAAGAACTGACGTCAGCGCGCTGGGTTGGTGCCTATATAGGCACAGTTCACATCACTTCTGGTGCGGACAATGCCACAAGGAGCCTAACGACGCCACGTACCGGCATGCAGGATTACTGCTCATGAAAAAATAACGGATCCAGTATGACACCTGGGAATAATTCTAAGGTAAAGAATCTGCGGGTAGAAGTCTCTATCGGATTATGTATGTATGTGGTATTTGTATAGCAGATCTTTGTCAAAAGGCAGAATAGTGGTGTGCTGGTTCAAAGGCAAGCAAACAGTGAGAGATGGGAAAAGGAACTGTGCTCTGAAAACAAAAATGGACCGTTATTGCACTGTGAAGTAGTGTTCGTTAAAGAGGTGTGTCTTCAACTCTTTCCTAAACTGGAGATTTGGTGATGTTAGCATGTCAGAGTACATTACAATACCCTCTCTCACACAAACAATGGAACTGTGTCAGACTGTAACATTTGTGTACAGCTGACAAACCATATAAATGTTTAAATTTTTCTGTGGAACACCTCTGATGCTGGTTTAAACTCTGTGCCTATGTCAATGAATGTATTACTCTCCTTTAGCTGACTACTGTCATACACATACAAATCAAAACCACAATCTCTCATGGAATCACCTCACAGTATGTACAACCCAGATTCTAAAATGTGTAACAGCCCTTTATGACATGCACTGCGGCGATTATAGAGATATTGTTCAGGGAGAAAATTATTAAAGTATTATTTAGAGTATTGTGAATTGCGTTAAAAAAAAGTCAGAGATATTTAAGAAAGACATTTTTCTGTTGCATTTGTAGCACTTTCTAAAACATCTTTTGCCTCATCTTAGTTCTTTGTACATAGCATCAGACTCAGCTTAATCAGCTAGTCAGCAAAGCACAGTAAAGGAAATGCATCTAGATGGTTCTGCTACATACGTCAAATACAGAATCATAGTGTAAGCAAAGGAAATTGAAATTCCAGGAGGAGCCCCTGTAAGGCTTACTGAAGTGAATTATTTTTGATTTAGTGGTTGATTAAAGCACAGCAAACGAAACAGTATTTGAGAAGCATTTTGAGTACAAACAATAGACAAGAGATAACATCAAGTAAACAGTGCCACTAGCATATGACAAGGCAGATAAATCCATACCACCTAATTTAGGAGAAAGGATACATGCTCACTACAAATACCCTGGTACGTCTGCAAAGAATTAATATAGAAGGGTGTCAAGTAACCAATTTTGCTTTGTACCTTATGGGTTAATTCAGGAGACAGCTCACTGACTTCATTACCTAGAACAGCACCCAACAGTTGATCAGTTGATGTGCAGCTCTATCAGAATTATTTTTTAATATCTGCAGCAATGCCACATGACTTTGGTTTTGCCACAGCAAGCCATGGGCCACCCCATCAAATCCTCTATTAAATAGGTGTAGGCACAATACAAAGCTCTATGATTGATCACTTTATCAAAAGGGCTAGTTACCATTCATTGAATTCAGATTGCTTCAGAGGAAGTATTCTCTCCCTATCAGCCCAATCATTACTGTGCGTCAGAATCAATGTCCCAAATGATCACGTTATTTACCTTTGGTAATGCTCGTTCTGGTCGATACTCTGACTGCAGAATCCTCACCTTTAGGTGTAATGTAATATAGTCTGAGTTGTAAGTATACTCCATTTTTATGTCTGAAAAATGTAATAAAAATAATATGGAATAAAGAATATCCCCAGGTGCCAGACTGAATCCGGAGAGTTATTCAGCAACTCTCCCATACACTGATATATGCCATACAGCTCTGTGTCCTCCAGAATTAACACAGCGGAGCCACATATAAGCGGCACCCTTGCATCTTTCTCCTTCAGCGCCCTAAGATGTGAAGCCTAGACAAATTGTTGGTGACAGTGAGCAAACCTCTAACTTCAATCTTTTTAAACTATCGAAGAGGCCACACCCCTGAACGGGAATATGGGAGGGCAGTGGTTATCCTTCAGTGAGGTAGAGTATTCAGCAGAAAGAGCGTTAACTTAGGTAAGTAACTTGTTCCTCTGATGCACACTTCTCATGACAGATTCCTCACCTTTAAAACAGATACCATAGCAGTATCGCCTAAAGATGGAGCACCTGGGAAGTGGACTCGTAGCATAAATTCCTGCAGAACCGATTGGTTTAACTGATGTTCACGCCAGACCCAGCTGTCAAGGCAGAGTGTTTCATGAATGTATGCCCCAAAGACCACACTGTTGCCTGGCAGATATGTAGAACTTGCACCCTTCTCACCAAAGCCATTATTCATCCTTGGCCCAAGTGGAATAGGTTGTAGAAGGCTGCTTCTTCGCCTGTATATAGCAGATTTTGATGTAGAGCCCTATTCACTTTGAAAATGCCCTCTTTTGCGCTACTTAGCTTTTTTTTCATCTTAAAATCTTACAAAAAGCATATTGTCTGCCCGATATTCCTTTGTGTGGTTGATGCAAAAGCTAAGCACTCTCTTGTGGTCAAGAAGATGGAGTCTCTCTTCCTTCTTCTAGAAATGGGGCAGAGCAAACAACATTCGCATACTGTTTGATTCGTCAACATGAAAGGAGTTTGTGTCTTAAGCACTACACCAAGCGACAAACTTATCCCCGTGCCCAGCACAGACAGACTACGTGAAGGGCATCTGGTCATAAGGATGGCACAGACCACCTCAGTCAACAAGTCAGGCAAATTTAGGGACAAGTCTGAAATATAAAAGTCAGATTGACTTTGCAGGAGCAACTCTGAATGAATTCAGGATTCAAGAATTAGAAGAACTCATAGCTACAGCAAAAGGGATAAAATCAGGCTCCCCTCTAGACCCTGCACGTTCGGACAAAGTAATGGAGGGTGCAGATCTGATCATGCCGTATATCTCTGAACTCATCTCATGCTCCTTTCAGACTGGGGTAGTCCCCACCAAATGGAAGCAAGCAATTGTCCGTCCATTGAAAAAGAAACAATCTATAGAGCAAACTGTATTAGAAAATCTACGCCCTATCTCATTGTTACCGTTTGTGGCCAAAATTGCTGAAAAAGTGGCCAATAAACAATTAGTAGAACACATTAACCGGAACGAGATTTTACACCCCTCTCAATCAGGTTGCCGAGCGGCTCACTCCACGGAGTCAGCATTACTTATGGCCACAGAAACGTTGAGAAAATACGCTGATGAAGGGCAGACACCAGCCCTGATCCTTTTGGATTTAAGCGCGGCGTTTGACACCGTTTCACATGAGCTCCTCCTACAAAGACTAGAGGCATGTGGCATCAGGCATAATGCTCTGGGTTGGATGACATCGTTTCTTTCCACACGGAGCTTCCAAGTTGCACAACAGTCATATTTATCCAATAGCATTCCCCTGCCTCAAGGGGTCCCTCAGGGATCAATCCTGAGCCCCACCTTATTTAATTTATATGTGGGATCACTAGCGGAGCAAGTGGAAAAACATAAGGTGTCTATCGTTTCCTACGCTGATGACACGCAATTAATTGTGATGTTATCGCAAGATAAGGAACTGGCAGCAACTCGCTTCTCCAAATGCATGGAAGAGGTGGCTGACTGGATGTCGAACCACTGCCTCAGGCTAAACGGGAGCAAAACTGAGGTAATGGTGGTAGGCAAGGCACCAACTATATGGTCATCAGCGTGGTGGCCTGAAATACTGGGCCAATGGCCTTCACCAAAAGCTGAGGTGAAAAACCTCGGGATTTGGCTCGACTCCGAACTAACATTTGATGGGCAGATTCGGAAGGTCGCAGGCAAATGCTATGGAGCAATGAAAATCCTGAGGAAAGTCCTGGATCTTTTACCACCTAACGCCAGGAAAACCATAGTACATGCGGTGATAACTTCCCAAATAGACTATGGGAATGTACTATATCTTGGCGTTTCTAAGACAGGATTATCCAAATTGCAGACAGTCCAGAATGCGGCAGCACGCCTGGTTCTCGGCCTTCCGAGAAGAGCAAACAAAGAAAGCCTTGACAACACTACATTGGTTGCCAGTGGAAAAGAGAGTGGTATTTAAGGCAATGTGCCTCTGCCACCGCATTCTATTAAAGCGAGGCCCAAGATACCTTCACCCACTACTAACCCCGTATACACCCGGGCGGCGCTTAAGATCTATGGGGAAAGCACTGGTGAAGGTACCGAGAATATTCAGAGCAAGAATGGGAGCGCGATCCTTTAGGTATATCGCAGCTAAAGCACAAGTTACTAACTTGTGTAACGATATATCTGTAAGAGACAGTAGTTAGTGACAGATTCCTTACCTTAGAATATCCCCAGGCGTCAGGCTGGATCCGGAAAGTTTTTGCGTAGCAGTACCCTTGCGCGGCCGGTAGGCGGCGTCGTGCGGCTCCGCGTCCGTCGTCGGCGTCGTGATCGCCGGGATGACGTCGCGGGCAGTACTTAGACGCCGCCCCTGCGCGCTGACGTCAGTTCTGTACACGACTTTCCGCGCCAGGAACGCAGAGCCATGCAAGAAGCTGACCTAGGTGTCTGAAAAATACTAGGGCCCTGAAAGGGATGTCCTTAACCCTAGAAATCAGTTCGCAGAACGGGGAGGATGGGTGGGGCGGTAGGAATCTGTCACTAACTACTGTCTCTTACAGATATATCGTTACACAAGTTAGTAACTTGTGCATCTGAAAGAGACACGTTAGTGACAGATTCCTTACCTTAGAATAGATACCCCAGCAATACCAACCCCGGTGGTGGGTCTGCGAACAAAGATCAGACAAGGAAGTCCTGGAGGACAGAACGGCCAAAGAAGCCGTCCCTCCGGACCTGACTGTCAAGGCAGTAATGCTTTGTAAACGTGTGCAGCGAGGCCCACGTAGCTGCCTGACAGATAACCGGCAGCGGAACACCGCGGCCCAAAGCCGTGGTAGCAGCCGTTGCCCTGGTGGAATGGGCACGCAGCCCAACAGGAGGCTCCTTCTTAGCCAAAGAATAGCAGGCCTTGATGCACAAGGTAACCCAGCGGGAGATGGTCGTTTGTGCACCGCCCGACCTTTTTTGGCGCCCACGTAGCCAACAAAGAGCTGGTCATCCACCCGGAAGTGTTTTGTGCGGTCGATATAGAAGGAGAGCACACGTTTTGGGTCCAGACGGTGGAGCCTCTCTTCCTCTCTGGAAGGAGGCGGAAAGAAGGTAGGCAAAGTGATGGTCTGCCCAATGTGGAAGGCAGTAACCACCTTTGGCAAGAAGGACGGACGCGTCCTAAGAACAACCTTGTCTGGATGGACAGACAGAAAGGGAGGTTTGCATGATAGAGCCTGGAGCTCACTCACCCGCCGAGCGGAGGTGATGGCCACTAGAAAGGCTGTCTTCAGAGTAAGAAGACGAAGAGGACAGTTATGGAGAGGCTCAAAGGGAGCGCACATTAAAAAGGTAAGAACCAAGTTCAAGTCCCACTGAGGCATCACAAACGGAACAGGAGGGAAGAGGTGTGTAATGCCTTTTAAGAACCTGTTAACCACAGGGGACTTGAAAAGGGAGGGCTGATCAGGGAGCCTGAGGAAGGCCGAGATAGCACAAAGATAACCCTTGATGGTACCCAGGGCAGAACCCTGTTGGGCCAGAGAAAGAAGGAACAGAAGGACCTCAGAAAGAGGGGCAGAAAGGGGATTCACAGCCTTTGCTGTGCACCATGCCACAAATTTGTTCCACCTGCAGGCGTATACCACCTTAGTGGAGGGACGCCTGGCTGCCAGAATCACATCACAAACTTCGGGAGGCAAGTCGAAAGGAATCAACTGCCGCCGCTCAATCTCCATGCAAGCAGGTGTAGACTGGACAGGTTCGGGTGGAGGACCGTCCCCTGCTGCTGCGACAGAAGATCCTCCCGAAGAGGCAGACGGATCGGGGGATCTACGCTCATACTGAGTAGCTCGGGATACCAAACTCTTCGAGCCCAGTCCGGAGCCACAAGGATGACTTGGGCCCGGTCGTGCCGAATCTTCTTCAACACTCTGGGTAGAAGTGGTATAGGCGGAAAGGCGTACAACAGACCGCAACTCCACTCGCGACGAAAAGCGCCGCCGAGCGAGTGCCGCCTTGGAAATTCCAACGCACAGAACTGATGACATTGCGCGTTCTCTTCGGTGGCGAATAGATCTAACCAAGGCTCTCCCCATTGTTGAAAGAGTCCTTGCGCCACTTCCGAGTGAAGACGCCATTCATGATCCATCATGCACCTGCGGCTGAGTTCGTCCGCCCTGGCGTTCAGGGAACCTGCCAGGTGTTGAACCATCAGGAAGATGTCCTGATGTTCCAGCCAAGTCCAGAGGCGCAGAGCCTCCTGACAGAGGGTCCACGACCCCACCCCGCCCTGTTTGTTGCAGTACCACATGGCGGTGGTGTTGTCTGTGAACACCTGCACTACCTTCCCTTTGACAGAGGGAAGGAATGCCTTGAGTGCAAGTCGGATCGCCCGGAGCTCCAGAAGGTTGATATGGAGCCGGGACTCCGCCGGAGACCAGAGGCCTCTGATCTCCGCCTCTCCCATGTGACCGCCCCATCCCAGAAGGGACGCGCCCGTCACAACTGTGTGCTCTGGCTGGGGAAGGGAGAGGGATCTGCCCATGACCCATTGCCGGTTCGAGAGCCACCACTGCAACTGTTTTGCAGTCCCCACCGAGATCTGGACGTGATCGGACAGGTTGCCCTGGTGCTGCGCCCACTGGAACTTCAGGTCCCACTACAGAGCCCGCATATGCCATCTGGCATGATCGACCAGCAGGATGCAGGAGGCCATGAGGCCCAGCAGCCTCAGGGTCATCCGTACCGAAACCCAGGATAAAGGCTGAAAGATCTTAATCATAGCCTGAATATCCCGGACTCGCCGTTCGGGAGGATAGGCCCGAAACTGCGTCGTGTCCAGAACTGCTCCGATGAAAAGGAGCTGTGGAGAAGGAACCAGATGCGACTTCGGCACATTGATGGAGAACCCCAGCGAGTGCAGGAGTTCGGCCGTAGTCTGAAGGTGGGAGACGACTGCCTGGGACGAGCCCGCCTTCAGCAGCCAGTCGTCGAGGTAGGGGAAGACTGAAACCCCTGCCCGGCGCAGATGAGCTGCGACCACCGCCATCACTTTCGTGAACACCCGAGGGGCACTGGTAAGGCCAAAGGGGAGCACGGTGAACTGAAAGTGCTCGAGGCCTACCGTGAACCGTAGGTAACGCCGGTGGGCCGGCAGGACGGGGATGTGGAAATAAGCGTCCTGCAAGTCCAACGCTACCAGCCAGTCTCCAGGGTCGAGGGCAGTCAAGACCTGAGCTAGGGTGAGCATCTTGAACTTCTCCTTGCGGAGGAAGCGATTGACGTTCTGGAGGTCCAAGATAGGACGCATGTCCTCCTTGTCCTTTTTGGGCACCAGAAAGTAGTGGGAGTAGCAACCACGCCCTACTTCTGGGGTCGGAACATGCTCGATGGCCCTCTTGGCCAAGAGGGCCGTGACTTCCTTCTGTAGAAGCACCAAGTGATCCCCTGACATGCGGTGGAATTGAGGTGGCATGGATGGGGGTGGTCTCGAAGGGGAGGGAGTAGCCCCTTCGGACAATGTCCAAGACCCACCTGTCCGAGGTGATGGGACGCCAGTGGTGAAGGTGATGGCGGACCCTGCCCCCGACTGGCGTGCTGTGCACCTGAAAGGAGGGACTAGGAGGGCTTGGAGGCCGCGGACGGGTTGGAGGTGGTGGCCTGACCCGCACGCTGGTTGCCCGAACCGCCACGGCGGTATCCACGTCCTCGGCCACACGAAGGCGCTTGCTGCGCGGGCCGTTGGCCGGGCTGTTGACGTGACTGGGCGCCCCTTCCGTGGCCACGAAAGGGGCGAAAAGCAGACGTGAGCGGAGGGCGCACAACAGCAAGGCCCAGGGACTTAGCAGTAGCCCGCGAGTCCTTGAAACGCTCCAGCGCATGGTCTGCCTTCGAACCAAAAAGACCGACTCCATCAAAGGGCATGTCCATGAGTGTATTCTGGACATCCCCTGAAAAACCAGTGGTTCTCAGCCAGGCGTGGCGACGCAGCGCCACCGTCGTTGCAAGCGATCTGCCCAGCGAGTCGGCGGTATCAAGGCCACAGCGGATGGTGTGTTTAGCCGCATCACGCCCTTCCGCAATGGCGCGGGTAAGCAGTGTCTGGACCTCCTCAGAACACTGCGGCAAAACAGTCGCCACCGAATCCCACAGGGAGTGGGTGTATCGGCCCAAGAGGCAAGCAGTGTTAACGGACCGCAAGCTAGCACTGGAGGAAGAGAAAGCCTTCTTCCCAAAGTGATCCAGGCGCTTGGATTCCCTATCCGGAGGGGTGGTAGGGAAGGCGGTTTGGGAGGCAGAGGCTTGGACAACCAAGCTCTCAGGGGTGGGGTGTTGGGAGAGAAACAGGGGGTCGCCCGGAGCAGGGCGATGGCGTCGGGCCACGTTCCTATCCACAGGAGCCCCTGTGGTGGGTTTGGACCAGGCACCCAAAAGAACGTCAGTGAGTGCATCGTTGAACGGCAGCACAGTCTCCGAAGAGGAGGCCGCCGGCTGAAGCACTTCAGTCAGGAGGTTAGTCCTGACGGCCACTGTAGGCAACTGGAGATTCAAGGCTCCAGCAGCTCTACGCAACACCGTTGCAAAATTAGCCCCCTCCTCCGTAGCCACGGGAGGAGACAGCATGCCAGAGTCAGGGGAGGTGTCCAGACCACTGGCATCCCCAAGTTCCTCAACCCAGTCCGGGTCAAACTCGCACTGTTGTGTGAGAGGGTCCTCAGACCCCTCCCAGCTCTCCTGGTCCTCCTCAGGTTCATAATATGGAGGAGGAGGGACATTAGGGACCCAAGGTCTCATCGGCGCCGGAACCGGCGTCGGGCGACGCCGGTCCGGCTCCATGTCCGGAGCCGGAGAGAGCCGGGGAACGACGCCGTCCGGAGCCCCGGACGGCGTCAGGAACGGCACCGGGGACATCGGCGGAGGCGTGGTTAGGTCAAACGGCGTCGATGGGGGTTGCGGCACCACCGGAGCCGGGATCGAGGCCGGGTCCGGAGCCGAGGCCGGGATGAAGGCCGGTGGGACAGGCGACGCCGGGACCGGAGTCGACGGCGACGCCGGAGCAACCCCATCAGGGCCCGCGGGGCCCGAAGGCGCACCGGAGGGACCTTGAGGCCCGAAGAGGCGGGCCATGGCCGACAGGAACTCCTGTATTTGGGCCTGAGTCGCCCCCGAACCCGGGAAGGACGGGTAATGCGGGGGTAACTCGACAGGCACGTCCGGGGCCGCGGGGGCGGGGACGGTGCCGACAGGGACCTCAGCCGAGTCGCGAGACCGGCGAGGCGAAGTCTTAGAGCGATGATGCCACTTAGACTTCTTGTGCTTCGACTTACCGGAGGAGCGCGAAGACTTGGATTCCGACGAACGGCGGGGACTCCGCGTCCGGCCCCTCGACCTCTCCCGGGACCGGGGCTTGGTGCGGCGCAGAGCCGACTGCCGGACCTCGAGGAACTTTCGAGACCGCTCTCGCAAAGCCTATGGATTAAGTTTCCGGCAGTCAGGGCACGACTTCGTGTCGTGGTCTCGGCCGAGACAGAAGAGACACTCGAGATGCGGGTCCGTGATCGACATCATGCGACCACATTCTTCGCAGGGCATAAAGCCGGGCATCCCTACGACACCTTAGGAGTCGTGAAGACTCGTTGAGAAACAGTGAAAAAATTCACAAAAAAGATAGTCAAAAAGTGACTAGGGCACTGCTCTTCCCGGATCTGCGCTTACTGGTGCGGAAAAAGAAGAACAAACGTCAGCGCGCAGGGGCGGCGTCTAAGTACTGCCCGCGACGTCATCCCGGCGATCACGACGCCGACGACGGACGCGGAGCCGCACGACGCCGCCTACCGACGCGCAAGGGTACTGCTACGCAAAAAACTTTCCGGATCCAGCCTGACGCCTGGGGATATTCTAAGGTAAGGAATCTGTCACTAACGTGTCTCTTTCAGATACATGGAACACTTTACCGTTGGCAATGAGAACGGAACCATGTGAAAGTAATTTTCGCAGACAACTGAAGACATGGTTGTTCACTAAAACATAATAAATATGGCTCGGCAGACTATATGTGCTACTCCTTAGGATACGTGGATCATGGCCGTGACCTTTCAGAGTGTCTATTTTAGCGCGGGGACACACCGGTGGTGTAACCATGCGCTCTATAAATGGCTAAATAAATAAAATAAATATTAGCTGCTGCAGCTCAATGTTCACACAAGGAGGTGAGAGTTGTGGAAACTCGGATGCGGAACTTCCCTGTTGCTGAGACAGGAGGTCGTCCCAAAGTGCTAGTTTGATTGGAGGATAAATGCTGATGCCCAGGAGCATTGGGTACCAAACTCTTCTATCCCTGTCTGGTGCAATGAGAATTACGTGGACACAGTCTCTCTTGATGTTCCTCAGATTCCAAAGCAAGAGAGAAACTGTAAGAAAGGCATACAGCAGTCCGTCCTTTCATTCTTGTCAGAAAGAGTTGCCCAAAAAGCGCTGTTAGAAATGAAATTCCTGGTTGGCTGATGTATGCACCCAAGTCAGGCAGGAACTACTACTCTAGTCAGGGTAAGCTAAGTACACACTAAAAGAAAACCTGTGATCACCCTCTGCTAGCTTGGCACAGAGCAGTCAGGCTTATCTAAATAGGCAATGTGTAAAGTATTTGTGCAACAAACACACACAAAAACACAACATATACACCACAAAAAGATTGCACACAGTTTTCTGAAAATAGTTGTCTGTATTATTAGCAAAACAAGACCTAAACAATAAAAATATCACATATATCTCTCAAGATCTGCACATTTAAAGAACACCAAGAATCACAGTGTTCAAAAGTTGATGAGTGTCGAAGACGCACTCACGATCAAAGCATCTCGTTTAAAGTAGGCAAAAATGCAAGATCAGCAAACTTTGGAGTGCCGAAAGAACACTCGCATTGGATCAGGCAGTCAGGGTATCAGTGACCGGTTTATACTACCAGGCACAAACAACAGAGAAGTTGGAACAACATGGTACCGCTACTGAGACAGACTCCGCCGTCTGTCAGTAGGAGCCTGGAAACTGCCGGGACCTCTGAGGTCTGCTGTGAACCCCGTACCTGCTCCGTGCCCTGAGAACAAGGGAAGCGGGTCTTCGGCGACAGATGGCCCAAGGTGGCTAGGTGGGAGGTGGGTGGCGTAGTCGCTGCACTCCGCATTGCCCAGGCAACACATTTGAAGAGAATACAGCTGATCCGCTCGGCACCCAGCCCCGAGCGCTGCTCTCATCTGGTGTCTCTGCTTACAGGACGCGGACGGCACGGAGTCTCGGCCTTCCAAGGTGGAGTGCTTGTCTTTAGAGAAGTGAGGCGCAGAGTCTGCAGAGGTTTCAGCTCCTGAACTCAGAGTCTCACAGCAGAGTCGGTATGGCAAAAGTCTTTGATGACCCTGAGACTTTTAGGAGAGGGGCAAGCCAACAATCTCCTGGAGAACACTCGCAGCACAACAAAAAGGCAGAAGGCAGCAGGCCAGCACACGTAAGCAGGTCGCAGAGTGGCAGTCTGTCCTGCAGCACAGCACTCAGCAGGCCAACACAGCAAAGCAGTTAGCAAAGTGGCAGTCCCTCCTGGCAGCACAGCAGTCCTTCTGGCAATGTGCAGATGTAGAGCCAGCAGCGTCTGGTTACAAGTCCCATGCAGTGTCTGATTTTAGAGGGTCAGAGCCATAGTACTTATGCCCAAAAGTGCCTTAGGGGTGACTTCAAAGGAGTTCTCTGAAGTACACAAGGATCCCTTTCAACCCAGTCCTGTCTGCCAAGCTATTGATGGGGGGTTATCAGTACCTTGTGTGTGGGCAGGACACTTTCTATTCAAGTGGAATGTGAGCCATCCCAGTCGAGGAAGCCCTATCAGAATGCAGATGCAGTTGAGTGACTTGTGTTGTGGCTGTCTAGAGGGAATGCACAAATGTAGCTGTCGCCCACACGTGTATTGGAGATAGGCTATCAGATGCAAAGAGCAGTATGTACACTACATCGTAATGTCCACGTTCTAAAAGTGTCATTCCTAAAAAAGTAAAGTTAAATCCAACCTCACCAGTAAGTAGGTTTATCAATAACATTCCAAACATATGAAACATCAAAAAAGCTACTCCTTTCTCATCAGGAATTACAGCTTAAAAGATTATTAAGGAATTCCCAATGTTACCCTATGAGAGGGATAGGCCTCACAGTAGTGAAAAACAAAATAGGCTGTGTGTCACTACCAGGACATGCAAACCACACGAGTACATGTCCTATGTTTTACTGACATAGCACCCTACCCTTAGAACTACGTAGGGCCTACCATAAGGGTTACTTGTATGTAATACAAGGGGAGTATAAGGCTTGGCAAGTAGTTTTCAATCCCAAGTCGAAGTGGCAGTAAACTGCACACATGAGCACAGCAGTGACAGGCCTGAGACAGGTTTGAAAGGCTAATTCTGTGGGTGGCACAATCAGTGCTGCAGCCCACAAGTAGTATTTAATTCACAGGCCCTGGGTATAAGTTATACTACTTAACAAGGGACTTACAAGTAAATTAAATGTTAATCGGGTATACACCAATTACAAACATGTTTAGGGAAGAAGCATATGTACTTTACCACTGATTAGCAGTGGTAAAGTGCTCAGAGTCCTAAAGGGAGGAGAAGAAGTAAACGGTAAGGCATAATCCTTTTGGATGATTTTTTTGACCCATCTTCCAGACGAGATGGATATACAGTTGGGGAGGTAATGTTGGATCCTGACTCCTAATAGCTCGGCTATGCTCAAATGAAAGAAGCTTGGAAGCTGAAGTAGCAGGGGAGAATGAGTTGGAGGAATGCTGTCCCTGCTGATATGCACAAAGTCTGCCAGTGCTACGCCTATGGCATAGAAAGCGGTGGGACAGCTGCTGTAAAACAGGCTGTGAGAACTGATGTTGTCTATAAGATCTGGATTTCCTTGAACTGGTGGGGAATTGTTTAGCTGGAGCGGATACGCAATGGGATCGTGCTGTGGTGGGGTTATATCATTACTGCACCAAATTTAGCCTTCACCCCGAATACCCTGAAGCCATCAAAGGACATATCCATGAGGCGCTTACATGTCACTAGAAAACCCGGTTGACATCATGCAGGCAATACTTCTAAGCACCGTGCTGGTGCCAATATCCCTGCCAATACAGTCAGTCTTGTCCATGCTGGCACAAAGCACGTATTTTGTGGAATCCTAGCCTCCATGAATAATTTGGGCTAAGGTGGTTCTGAGATCCTCTAAGATTGGCAGCAAAATAAAATATCACTGGTGAGGTCCTGAGGCATCTGTGTACCAGACTAGTAAGCAAACTGGATTAATAGATCGAGCTTCTAGAATGGCTGAAGAGAACAGCCTCCTCACAAAGGAATACATTCTTTTTGATTCTCTGACCGGGTTATGGGGAAAAAAGAAACCCGGGTTGACCATACATATTAATGAATGTGTTAGATGTTTCGTCAAAGTCCAGATCACTAGGGGAAGGTCTATGGTGTCAAGATATGGGTCAACTGACTAGCGAGCATGAATATAGCTAACCCCATGCAGCCACGAGAGCATCAGTAAGGGGTTCATTAAACAGTAGAAATGGTTCCAATCAAGTGGGCCCTAGTTAAAGGATTTCAGTCAGCACATTTGATTTTGTCTCAATGGTGGGTAACAGTACTCCAGTGCCTCAGCTGCCTTCGAGCCACCTCTGCAAACAAGGTACTCTCCTCAGTAGGTGGCCATTATGGCGCAACTAGTTCTGTTTTGCAGGACGTATCTGAACCAGTGTCAACATGGCTCTTTGAAGGCATCTATCTGATGCAAGGTTGACGCAGCCCCAGGAACTTAGAAACCATCAGGCCCAGCTGAGGAACCAGTTTGAATTTGAGGGACTATGAAGGGGTGTAACCTTTATCTTGACACCCTTGCACCTTCCTGCCTGACTTCAAGTGGTGGGATGGGGATCAGTCTTGCTTCGTCTTTTTATTCTTATGTTTGGACTTTGACTTACTGGAACACTTCAAGCAGGAAATTGACTTTTTGCAGGAACATCCCTGAAACGGGACAGGGGCAGACCTGTGACTTGGACTACTAATGCAAGCTGTGCTTCGACTGCAACCTCTTTTTGTGCTCGCCAATGGAAAGATTTGCCTCCAATTCTCAGATGACCTTCAGATGCATAAGGGCACACTTGTCACACAACTTAAACATTGGTTGAGTGAACGACATCTACTTCTTGTAGTCTAGGCAGGGCTTGTATCTTTGTTTGTTTTCGGTGGCGATATCATTTCCTAGTACACTGTGAAAGAATTTAGAAATCGTCCGAAGCCCGAAAAGTGAGCAGAGTTCTGGGTGTATGCCAAGAGGTGTGGAAAGAAATGAACTGACGTCAGCACACAAGGGTGGCACTTACATGTGGCAATGTCACTTTAGAAGCAGTACAGCGTCACCACAGAGCCATATAGCACCACCTACTGGAGCACAGGAACATCGCTCAAGAAATCTCTAGATTCAGTCTGGCGGTAGGGGATATTCTAAAGGTGAGCAATCTGCTGTTGTATGTATTAGGAAACCTTCCACCTCATAATTCTAGACAGAAATTAAAGGAAAATACAGACAAAGTGTGCATAAGGATAAGGGCCATAATTTCCAGGCACCCTCACATCATTGATTAAAAGTGATATGGAGTTCTTATGCCACTGGAATGACTAGAAGGAATTTAGTAGAGAATTTTCATCATTTATGTTGAAGCAAGATATCTGGGTTAAACAGCAGTTTCCCATACCCGATGAAGGGCAAGGTACTCCCTGTGTCTCTTAAAGATTAAAGTAAACACTCTTAAGATGTCCACTCCACAAATAGACTCATTTGGCAATTCACTGTCGTTAAACTCCACTTTCAGACACTAGCGGATAAATATCAGAAACTCAAGGTAGATTTTTGGAGTTACTGTACACCATTCCCTTCTAAGGGCAAAACAAATGCATCTAGTTTAATTTTCTATGGGTTTGGCTTGGCTCAAAATGGCTCAACAGGACTCGGGGGACTGTGTGGTGAAATCTACAAAGCAAGGTGTTAGTCAATTCCCACGCAAGAGCAGAGAAACTCTAATTTCATCAGAAAACATCACTCTATAACAATCAATCAATCAGGACTTGTAAAGCAAGGCAAATCACCCTAAAGGGTCTCACGGTGCTGGAGTTGCTAGCGGCTTCGCAGTGCTCTTTTCATTCTAACAGCCAGGTGTTGAGCCCTTTCCTGTATTTCCGCAGTGATGAGGCAGTCCTATGGTGCAGGGGTAGGTCGTTACAGGCTTTGGCCGCCAGGTGGGAGAAGGAGCATCCTCCGCTGTTGCTTTGGTGGATCCGGGGGTTTCTGAGGCGGAACACATATGTCTGGTCAGTTGGCCGAAGGTCATTAATTTGTTGATGTATGGCGGTCCTTCGTAGTGCAGGGCTTTGTATGTGTTGGTCAACATTGTCAAATGGCATCTCTTCTGGATCGGGAGCGTGTAGCTTCTTGAGGTGCAGTGTGATGTGGGTTCAACTGGGGAGGTCGAGGATGAGTCTTGCCGCTGAGTTTTGTATAGTCTGTAGTCTCTTCAAGCATGAGGTAATTCCTACGTAGAGTGTATTCCCATAGTCTATCCTGCTCGTGACGAAGGACTGTGTGACGGTCCTTCTGGTGTTGACTTGGAGACACCTAAAGATCTTGCAAAGCATGCGTAGGGTGTGGAAGCAGGTGAATGAGACTACGTTTATCTGTTTCTTCATAGATAGCTTGCTGTCGAAGATGATGCCGAGGTTCCGGGTGTGGTCTGTCAGGGCAGGGGATGGGCCGAGATCAGTAGGCCGCCATGCGTCATTCCATGGCGAGGTGTTCTTCCCAAAGATGGTGACTGTCATCTTGCCTGTGCCGAGCTTGAGACAGTTGTCCTTTATCCATCGGCCACGTTCATTATACATCTGTGGAAGATGGCTCTGGTGACGGAGGCTTCTTCTGACAGTGAGAGGATGGGCTAGGTGTCGTTGGCGTAGGAGATGATGTTGAGTCCATGCGATCTGATGGTGTCGGCCGAGGGGGTCATGTACGAGTTGAAGAGGGTGGGACTGAGGGGCGATCATTGGCTTCCAAGGTGAACGGTGGGAGACAGATTCTCTGGATTATTCCGGTGAGGTATGAGGTGATCCATCAGAGGCCATCTCCTTGGATTTCAATGTGGTTGAGTTTGTTGATCAAGATGTGATGGGAGACGGTGTTGAAGGCGGCTGACAGGTCCAGCAGGATGAGGGCTGTTGTTATGCCGTGTCCCAGGAGTGCCCTGATCTCGTCGATAGCTGCAAACTCTGCTGTCTCGGTGCTGTTGTTGGCTCGGAACCTGGATTGAGAGGGGCCCAGGAGGTTGTTGTATTCCAGGTGTTTGGTGAGCTGCTGGTTGATGTCCTTTTCAAGAATCTTCGCTGGAAAGTGAAGAACCCTGCACTTATCCAGATTGGTGATTTTAGTGGTCTTAGACAACCACAGAAAGCTCTCTAAATGGTAGCTGTGGAGAGCAGGCTTAGTCCAGAAGGAGTGTTAAGCAGCTTGTTTTACCAGAACTAATCATGTAGTGTAGGTTAAACGAAAAAGAACCACACAACGTAGTTATATTTATTATACACACTCACTAACACATTGGTATATCTCCTACCCGGAGATATCAACACACTACACACAATATTTCAAAAGGAAACAGGTAAGTAAGCACAAATACACAGTGGTCTCCAGGGGGAGACCAAACCATATACTAAAGAAGTGGAATGCGAACTGCGACCAAAGTTGAGACTTGACCAGGAAGACTAAGAAGAGCTGGAGACTCAAGTAACCACCCAAGGTAAGTACCTAGTAACCCCACGGAGGCTGTGTGCAGAGTGGAAACACAGCCGTGTACTCAATGCAAGTCAATTGGGAAGTCGCGGTTGCTGTTTTCAAGAAGAAGGACCCTTCCCAGTGGACCCTGAAGAAACCCAGTGGAAGATGGAAGGTTGGAGAGTCACCCCACCCGTGGATACCCCAGGAACCAGGATAACTACACCAGGGAAGCCAGGTGCATAGGTGTGAAGTGACGTCGGAAACCGCTGTAGACCACAATGGGGAACTTCAGTAAAGATGCCGCTGACGAAGAAGGTGAAAGAGTCCGGTGGAATCCAAGGATGGATTCTTGAAGAGGAGTACCTGCAAGCAGAGGGGACAGACTCTATGCCACTTGGGAGTGACCAGGAAGACCAATGACCACTGATGACGGAAGATGCAGTAGAGTTGACGGAGACCTTGTTGCACAAGTTACTACTTGTGTAACGATATATCTGTAAGAGACATTAGTTAGTGATAGATTCCTTACCTTAGAATATCCCCAGGCGTCAGACAGTTCCGGAAAGATTTGCTAGCAGTACCCCTGCGCGCCAGTAGGTGGCGTCGTGCGGCTCCGCGTCGGTCGCTGGCGTCGTAAGCGCCGAGATGACGTCACGGAGACTACTTAGGCGCCACCCATGCGCGCTGACGTCAGTGCTGTACACGACTTTCCGCGCCAGGAACGCAGAGCCATGCAAGAAACTGATCACTGGTGCCATGAAACTATGGCCCTGAAAGGGATGACCTTAACCCTAGAATCAGTTTGCAGAACGGGGAGGATGGGTGGGGCGGTAAGGAATCTATCACTAACTAATGTCTCTTACAGATATATTGTTACACAAGTAGTAACTTGTGCATCTGAAAGAGACACGTTAGTGATAGATTCCTTACCTTAGAATAGATACCCCAGCAATACCAACCCCGGTGGTGGGTCTGCGAAAAGATTACACCAGAAAGTCACGGAGAACAGAACGGCCAAAGAAGCCGTCGCTCCGGACTTGACTGTCAAGGCAGTAATGCTTGGTAAATGTGTGCAGCGATGCCCACGTGGCTGCCTGACAAATATCCTGCAAGGGAACGCCGCGTCCCAAGGCAGTAGTGGATGCTGTTGCCCTGGTAGAATGGGCACGCAGTCCCACAGGAGGCTCCTTTTTAGCCAAGGAGTAACACGCTTTGATGCACAAAACAACCCACCGAGAGATGGTGCGTTTGTGCACGGCCCGACCTTTTTTGGCACCCACATAGCCAACAAAGAGCTGGTCATCCACCCGGAACTGTTGTGTGCGCTGTAGATAGAACGAGAGCGCACGTTTTGGGTCCAGGCGATGGAGCCTCTCTTCCTCTTTTGAAGGATGCGGAGGCGGAAAGAAAGTGGGCAAAGTGATGGTCTGCCCGATGTGGAAGGGCGTGACAACCTTTGGCAAGAAAGAAGGACGGGACCTTAAAACCACCTTGTCCGGATGAACAGAAAGGAAAGGAGGTTTAGAAGAAAGAGCCTGGAGCTCACTCACTCTTCTGGCAGAGGTGATAGCTACCAGGAAAGCCGTCTTGAGAGTAAGAAGATGTAAAGGACAGTTATGAAGGGGCTCGAAGGGAGCGCACATCAGATAGGTCAAGACAAGATTTAAGTGCCATTGAGGCATTATGAAAGGCACAGGAGGAAACGTTTGTAATGCCTTTGAGGAAACGGTTAACAACTGGGGCCTTAAAAAGAGAAGGCTGATCTGGAAGCCGTAGAAAAGCGGAGATGGCCGAAAGATAACCTTTGACAGTGCCCAGAGCAGAGCCCTCCTGGGCCAAGGATAGAAGGAACAGAAGAACCTCAGAAAGAGGGGCAGAGAGGGGATCCACAGCCTTGGCTGTGCACCATGCCACAAATTTGTTCCACCTGCAGGCGTATACCGTCTTAGGGAGGGACGCCTGGCTGCCAGAATGACCTCACAGACTTCGGGAGGAAGATCGAAAGCTGTCAACTGTCGCCGCTCTATCTCCACGCATGGAGGTGGAGGCTGGACAGGTTCGGGTGGAGGACCGTCCCCTGCTGCTGCGACAGAAGATCCTCCCGAAGTGGCAGCCGGATCGGAGGATCGATCGCCATGCTGAGTAGCTCGGGATTCCAGTATCTTCGTGCCCAATCCGGAGCCACAAGGATGACTTGGGCCCGGTCGCGCCGAATCTTCTTCAGCACTATGGGCAGAAGTGGTATAGGTGGAAAGGCGTACAATAGACCGCAACTCCACTCGCGACGAAAAGCGTCGCTGAGCGAGTGCCGCCTTGGAAATTCCAACGCGCAGAATTGATGACATTGCGCGTTCTCTTCTGTGGCGAATAGATCTAACCAAGGCTCTCCCCACTGCAGAAAGAGACCTTGCGCCACGTCCGAGTTCAGACGCCATTCGTGATCCATCAAGCACCGGCGGCTGAGTTCGTCCACACTGGCGTTCCGAGAACCCGCCATGTATTGAACCACCAAGGTAATGCCTTGATGTTCCAGCCATGTCCAGAGGCGCAGAGCCTCCTGACATAGGGTCCAGGACCCCACCCCGCCCTGTTTGTTGCAATACCACATGGCGGTGGTGTTGTCCGTGAACACCTGCACAACACTTCCCCGGACAGAGGGAAGGAATGCCTTCAGTGCAAGTCGGATCGCCCGAAGCTCCAAAAGGTTGATATGGAGCCGGGACTCCGCCGGAGACCAGAGGCCTCTGATCTCCGCCTCTCCCAAGTGGCCACCCCATCCCAGGAGGGACGCATCCGTCACCACTGTGTGCTCCGGTTGGGGGAGGGAGAGGGATCTGCCATTGACTCAATCGCGATTCGTGAGCCACCACTGCAAGTGTCGTGCAGTGCCCTCCGAGATCTGGACATGATCGGACAGGTTGCCCTGATGCTGTGCCTACTGGAACTTCAGGTCCCACTGCAGAGCACGCATATGCCATCTGGCATGTTGCACCAGCAGGATGCAGGAGGCCATCAGGCCCAGGAGCCGGAGGGTCATCCTGACTGAAACCCGGGATAGAGGCTGAAAGATCGGAATCATAGCCTGTATATCCCGGACTCGCTGCTCGGGAGGAAAAACCCGAAACAGCGTCGAATCCAGAACCGCTCCGATGAAGAGGAGCTTCTGAGACGGACTCAGGTGCGACTTCGGCACGTTGATGGAGAACCCCAGCAAATGCAGGAGGTTGGCCGTAGTCTGAAGGTGGGTGATGACTACCTGGGGCGAAACCCGCCTTCAACAGCCAGTCGTCGAGGTAGGGGAAGACTGACACCCCTGACCTGCGCAGATGAGCTGCGACCACCGTCATCACCTTCGTGAACACCCGAGGGGCGCTGGTAAGGCCGAAGGGGAGCACGGCAAACTGAAAATGCTCCTGGCCTACCGTGAACAGCAGGTAACGCCGGTGGGCCGGCAGGACGGGGATGTGAAAATAGGTGTCCTGCAAGTCCAACGCAACCATCCAGTCTCCAGGGTCAAGGGCAGCCAAGACCTGAGCCAGAGTCAACATCTTGAACTTCTCCTTCCGGAGGAAGCGATTGACGTTCCTGAGGTCCAAGATGGGGCGGAAGCCCCCCTTGTCCTTCTTGGGGACCAGAAAGTAGTGGGTATAACAACCACTCCCTACTTCTGACCCAGGAACACACTCGATGGCCCCCTTGGCCAAGAGGGCCGTGACTTCCTGCAGGAGAAGTGCCAAGTGATCCCCCGACATGCGGTGGAACTGAGGTGGCATGGCTGGAGGGGTGGATTGGAAGGGAAGGGCGTAACCCTTGCGGATGATCTGCAACACCCACTTGTCCGAAGTGATAGCGTGCCAGTGGGAGAGATGAAGGCAGACCCTGCCACCCACTGGCGTGGAATGCCCCACAAGGCCCGGATTAGGAAGGTTTGGAGGCCGAAGCGGCGGGGGCGGAGGTAGACTGACCCCCACGCTGATTCCCAGATTCGCCCCTGTGGAAACCGCGACCGCGCTGAGGCTGGTTCTGCACAGGCTTGGTGAAAGAACGTGCCTGGGCGCCCCTCCCGGTGCCACGAAAGGAACGAAACCCAGGAGTGGCTGGGCTTTTTTTGGAAAGACTTAAGGACTTGGCCGTGGCCCGCGAGTCCTTAAAACGTTCCAGTGCACTGTCGGCCTTATCGCCAAACAGGCGAGTGCCATCAAAGGGCATGTCCATGAGTGAGTTTTGGACATCTGGCGAGAACCCGGTAGATCTGAGCCAGGCGTGGCGACGAAGCGCCACAGTCGTAGAAATCGCTCTACCTAAGGAGTCCGCGGTGTCTAAACCACACCGAATGGCGAACTTAGCCACATCTTTACCTTCTGCAATGGCTTGGGACAATACAGCTTGGGTCTCCTCAGGACACTGAGGTAACACCTGCGCAACTGTGTCCCACACCGCGTGGGAATAGCGGCCCAAGAGGCAGGCGGTATTCACCGACCGCAGCCCCAAGCTGGCCGAAGAGAACAAACTTTTACCGAACTGTTCCAGCTTCTTAGAGTCCTTATCCGGCGGAGCCATGGGAAAGGCACTCTGCGACGTCGAAGCTTGGATGACCAGACTCTCGGGCGTAGGATGAGTGGTCAAAAAAGCGGGGTCACCAGGCGCCGGGCGATGACGCCTGGCGACATTTTTATCCACAGGAGCCCCAGTGGATGGCCGCGACCAAGTGCCCAGCAAGACGTCGGTAAGGGCGTCGTTAAACGGGAGCAGGGGCTCCGACGAGGTGGTCGCCGTCTGGAGCACTTCAGTAAGGAGGTTAGTTTTGATGGCCACCGTAGGGAGATCTAGGTTGAGGACCTCAGCCGCCTGACGGAGCACCATTGTGTAGGAGGCGCCCTCCTCCATTGTAGGTGGGGAGAGACAAACCCCGGGTCAGAAGAGACATCGAGGTCGCCGGCGTCCTCCAAGTCGTCCGCCCAGTCCTGCTCGGAGTCACAATGACGTGCGAGAGGGTCCTCAGACCCCTCCCAGTCGTCCTCTACCACCGCCGCCGGTGGCACCGACCGCAGCGGCGGGGCAGGAGCCGGAACATACGGCGTCGGGAACGGCGCCGTCGGGGCCGAACCGGCGCCGTGTCCCAATGCGGATCCCAGGTAGGAACAAAATGGTCCTGGAACCTGGGTATGGGCCGGACGAAAGGCACCCACTGCGGCGCCGGCGGCGGAACCGAGGGCGGCGCTGGGGCTGGAGCCGGCAGCGTTGGACCTTGTGGCGCCGGAGCCAGCGGCGCAGGATCCTGTGGCGCCGAAGCTGGATCCGCCGGCGGCGCCGGCGGTCCCACAGGATCCAGACACGGGACCGCGGGGCCCGAGGGCGCGCCGGCGGGAGCCCGAGGCCTAAAGAGGCGGTCCATGGCAGCAAGAAATTCTTGCACCAGTGCGGGAGTCGCCGACAGACCCGGGTAAGGCGGGTAGGCCGCGGGACTCTCGAGCTCCAAAGGAGCCGCAGGTGCAAGGCCCCTGTCCCCCTCATCCGAGGACCGGCGGGGGGACGTCGGAGAGCGAACACGCTTCTTCGACTTCTTTTTGTGTCGTCTCTTACCCGAATCCGAGGGTGACGAGGAGCGATGGCTGTCGCCCCGCGAGCGTTCCCTGGAACGGCCTCTGGACCGGGAACGGCACGGGGACGAGTGCCGGACCTCCAGCAGTTTCCGGCGCCGCTCCCGCAAGGCCTTCGGGCCATGGCCCGATAATCCGGACAAGACCGAGAGTCGTGGTCGGTCTCAAGGCAGTAGAGGCAAACATCGTGGGGGTCCGCCACCGACATGTTGGGACGGCAGGCCCCACAAGACTTAAAACCAGACATCCCTACGTGCACCAGGAAACCAACTGGAAAAAGAGAGACAAAAGTCCCAAAAGAGATAGTCAAAAAGTGACTAAGGTACGTGCTCTAACCGGATCTGCGCTTTCTGGCGCGGAAAAAGAAAGAACTGACGTCAGCGCGCATGGGTGGCGCCTAAGTAGTCTCCGTGACGTCATCTCGGCGCTTACAACGCCAGCGGAGCCGCACGACGCCACCTACTGGCGCGCAGGGGTACTGCTAGCAAAACTTTCCGGATCCAGTCTGACGCCTGGGGATATTCTAAGGTAAGGAATCTATCACTAACGTGTCTCTTTCAGATGCTGAAGCTGTGAGGACCTGGCGACGCTGTGGAAGACCAGGAGCCATTCATGAGCTGTCCCACGTCGGAAGCAGAGAACCAGGGGGTCGGTGTCCGGCATGAGCACCAACAAGCCTTGGCAGCAGCAACAGAGGTGGTAAACTAAGAAGGTGCAGTGTCTGGACCAGCAAGGTCCAATGGAATCACCACGTGCAGGAGAGTCAGAGCAAGCCACGAGCAAGCAGGGGAGCCCACTGAAGCCAAAGAAGACACTCAAGAGGACCCACAGGCCAAAGGCACAGGAGTCGCAAGAGGACCTCGAGCAGCTCACCAAAGATGCAGGCCCACGGTGCAGAGGATGCAGTGAGGGCGAAGACCTTGGTAGGAAATGATGCTGGAGGGTGGAGCTTCTTGTAGCCCGGAGATCTCTGGAGGACAGACTCAACAAGCCTTGGTGCACAGGGGTTCTGTTCCAGCGGTTCTGACTAGGGATACTGACTTCAAATTTGCTGAGAAGACAGAGCAGGCCTCGAGGGAGCTGCAGAACCACCTCCTGCATTGCTGAGCCTTTCGGAGTCCGTGGGACCTCAGGAGCAGCAGACCGGTCAGCTGATGCAGGGGAGTGACTCCTTCACTCCAAGGGAGACTACTTCAGGTGTCTTTGATGCCACATGCCTGGGGAAGAACCTGGATGAAGCACAGGCACAGATGAGGCAGAAGACTGGCAGGACAACGAGACCAGGAGCAGCAGGATTCTTCCTTGGTGCAGTCTTGGTTCCAGGCGAAGTCCAAGGAAGTCCAAGGTGCCCAGATGGTTAAAGTGGAAGTGGTTTCGGATCTGAATCTTGTCCCACAACGAATCTGAAAAGCCACCCACAGGTAAGCCCTTAAGTACCCTAAGGGAAGGGTTGAGACGATTCAGGGAGCCCTCCCAGAGGAGGGGCTGGACAGAGGGGAGGATACTCTCATGTCCTTGGTCCAGTTTCACGCCAGAGCCGGAGCCAACGGCTCTCTGAACTGGTTCCAACTGGAGTATTCAAGGAGGGCACCAAATGTGCCCTTCAAAGCAGTCTGGTGGCGGTAGCAAGTATCCCCAACCCAGCCCAATACACTAAGTCCTGTCTGGGAGGTGGTTACACCTCCCTGTGAGAGGAAACCTATTGTTCTACCTTCCCCTGCTCGAGTTCAGCTCAGCAGCAGGAGGGCAGAATCGTGTCTGTGGTCAGTAGCAGCACCAGCTTGCTGTTAGACCCTGAAAGGCTGATACCGGGAATACAGGGGGGCTCCCTAGAGGAGCTCCCTAGTACATGGGACCGTACATACAACACTGGAATCGGTGTTGGGGTAGAATTCCAACATGTTTGATACCAAACATGACCGCTTTCAGTGCAGCCAATATATAGACATCTCGTAATTGACTTGATGTCCACTATATGTATAAAATGGCTGACTGCACTTACAAAGCCTGGAGAATCGACTCCTAGGTTTGTAAGGGGTGTCCTGCTCATGCAGGGTAACCTCACAATTATAACCTAGCACTCTGCCTACAGGATTGAAAGACCTACCTTAGGGGTGACTTATAAGTTTTAAGTGCAGTGACCTCAGATATAAGGAAACTTATACTTGTTGTGAGTGGTGCTAGCACCAGCTCACACAGGTTGCAATGGCAGGCCTGTAGTCACAGTTTGAGTGGTCTCTCATGGGTGGCATAATACATGTTGCAGCCCATGGGAGACCCCTAGTGTACCTGTGCCTTGCGTACCTTAGTACCATACACTAGAGACTTAGAAGGGTACACCAGTAGCCAACTGGGAAGGTACCAAAGTACTTACCATTGTCAAATTTAGGGAGAAAGCACAGTGACTGTGGTCCTGACTAGCAAGATCCCAGTCAGACTAGTCCAAAACATACTGACATCAGGAAAAAAGTGGTGGTAACCATGCTAGAAGGATCCTACCTTCCTACAGGAAGTATTACTTTGAAGTCATCCGTAATAAGTGCCTTTCAGCAAAGGAAATGCTGGCGGTTATTAAAGAGTGGTGGCACTGACTGGATCCGGACTGAGCATGTGGGGAGAGCGCATTGCGTGACAGAGCCCATGCAGTGAGCTATGCGTCTAAGCAAGCCAAGAACTCACGTGTCTAGAGAGAGGGTGGTCATTTTGGATATTTAGGTATAACTGACCTAGCAGTGTACAGCGCTCTTGCTAGGCAAATGTGCTAAATTGCTTTCAAGTGTCAAGATCTCTTGCACGCTAATGCACAAGTTACTAACTTGTGTAACAATATATCTGTAAGAGACAGTAGTTAGTGACAGATTCCTTACCTTAGAATATCCCCAGGCGTCAGGCTGGATCCGGAAAGTTTTTGCGTAGCAGTACCCTTGCGCGTCGGTAGGCGGCGTCGTGCGGCTCCGCGTCCGTTGTCGGCGTCAGGACCGCCGGGATGACGTCGCGGGCAGTACTTAGACGCCGCCCCTGCGCGCTGACGTCAGTTCTGTACACGACTTTCCGCGCCAGGAACGCAGAGCCATGCAAGAAGCTGACATAGGTGTCTGAAAAATACTAGGGCCCTGAAAGGGATGTCCTTAACCCTAGAAATCAGTTCGCAGAACGGGGAGGATGGGTGGGCGGTAAGGAATCTGTCACTAACTACTGTCTCTTACAGATATATCGTTACACAAGTTAGTAACTTGTGCATCTGAAAGAGACACGTTAGTGACAGATTCCTTACCTTAGAATAGATACCCCAGCAATACCAACCCCGGTGGTGGGTCTGCGAACAAAGATCAGACAAGGAAGTCCCGGAGGACAGAACGGCCAAAGAAGCCGTCCCTCCGGACCTGACTGTCAAGGCAGTAATGCTTGGTAAACCTGTGCAGCGAGGCCCACGTAGCTGCCTGACAGATATCCTTCAGCGAAACACCGCGGCTAAAGCCGTGGTAGCAGCCGTTGCCCTGGTGGAATGGGCACGCAGCCCAACAGGAGGCTCCTTCTTAGCCAAAGAATAGCAGGCTTTGATACACAAGGTTACCCAGCGGGAGATGGTTCTCTTGTGCACCGCCCGACCTTTTTTGGCGCCCACGTAGCCAACAAAGAGCTGGTCATCCACCCGGAAGTGTTGTGTGCGGTTGATATAAAAGGAAAGCGCACGTTTTGGGTCCAGACGGTGGAGCCTCTCTTCCTCTCTGGAAGGATGCGGAGGCGGAAAGAAGGTGGGCAAAGTGATGGTCTGCCCAATGTGGAAGGCAGTAACCACCTTTGGCAAGAAGGACGGACGCGTCCTAAGAACAACCTTGTCTGGATGGACAGACAGAAAGGGAGGTTTGCATGATAGAGCCTGGAGCTCACTCACCCGCCGAGCGGAGGTGATGGCCACCAGAAAGGCTGTCTTCAGAGTCAGAAGACGAAGAGGACAGTTATGTAGAGGCTCAAAGGGAGCGCACATGAGAAAGGTAAGAACCAAGTTCAAGTCCCACTGAGGCATCACAAACGGAACAGGAGGGAAGAGGTGTGTAATGCCTTTTAGGAACCTGTTAACAAAAGGGGACTTGAAAAGGGAGGGCTGATCAGGAAGCCTGAGGAAGGCCGAAATGGCACAAAGATAGCCCTTGATGGTACCCAGGGCAGAACCCTGTTGGGCCAGAGAAAGAAGGAACAGAAGGACCTCAGAAAGAGGGGCAGAGAGGGGATTCACAGCCTTTGCTGTGCACCATGCCACAAACTTGTTCCACCTGCAGGCGTATACCACCTTAGTGGAGGGACGCCTGGCTGCCAGAATCACATCACAAACTTCGGGAGGCAAGTCGAAGGGAATCAACTGCCGCCGCTCAATCTCCACGCAAGCAGGTGGAGACTGGACAGGTTCGGGTGGAGGACCGTCCCCTGCTGCTGCGACAGAAGATCCTCCCGAAGAGGCAGACGGATCGGGGGATCGACGCTCATACTGAGTAGCTCGGGATACCAAACTCTTCGAGCCCAGTCCGGAGCCACAAGGATGACTTGGGCCCGGTTGCGCCGAATCTTCTTCAACACTGTGGGTAGAAGTGGTATAGGCGGAATGGCGTACAACAGACCGCAACTCCACTCGCGACGAAAAGCGTCGCCGAGCGAGTGCCGCCTTGGAAATTCCAACGCGCAGAACTGCTGACATTGCGCGTTCTCGTTGGTGGCGAATAGATCTAACCAAGGCTCTCCCCACTGTAGAAAGAGTCCTTGCGCCACTTCCGAGTGAAGACGCCATTCGTGATCCATCATGCACCTGCGGCTGAGTTCGTCCGCCCTGGCGTTCAGGTGTTGAACCATCAGGAACATGCCCTGATATTCCAGCCATGTCCAGAGGCGCAGAGCCTCCTGACAGAGGGTCCACGACCCCACCCCGCCTTGTTTGTTGCAGTACCACATGGCGGTGGTGTTGTCTGTGAACACCTGCACTACCTTCCCTTTGACAGAGGGAAGGAATGCCTTGAGTGCAAGTCGGATCGCCCGGAGCTCCAGAACGTTGATATGGAGCCGGGACTCCGCCGGAGACCAGAGGCCCCTGATCTCCGCCTCTCCCATGTGACCGCCCCATCCCAGAAGGGACGCGTCCGTCACAACTGTGTGCTCTGGCTGGGGAAGGGAGAGGGATCTGCCCATGACCCATTGCCGGTTCGAGAGCCACCACTGCAACTGTTTTGCAGTCCCCTCCGAGATCTGGACGTGATCGGACAGGTTGCCCTGGTGCTGCGCCCACTGGAACTTCAGGTCCCACTGCAGAGCCCGCATATGCCATCTGGTATGATTGATCAGCAGGATGCAGGAGGCCATGAGGCCCAGCAGCCTCAGGGTCATCCGTACCGAAGCCCAGGATAAAGGCTGAAAGATCGGAATCATAGCCTGAATATCCCGGACTCGCCGTTCGGGAGGATAGGCCCGAAACTGCGTTGTGTCCAGAACTTCTCCGATGAAAAGGAGCTGTGGAGAAGGAATCAGATGCGACTTCGGCACATTGATGGAGAACCCCAGCGAGTGCAGGAGTTCGGCCGTAGTCTGGAGGTGGGAGACAACTGCCTGGGACGAGCCCGCCTTCAGCAGCCAGTCGTCGAGGTAGGGGAAGACTGGAACCCCTGCCCGGCGCAGATGAGCTGCGACCACCGCCATCACTTTCGTGAACACCCGAGGGGCACTTGTAAGGCCAAAGGGGAGCACGGTGAACTGAAAATGCTCGAGGCCTACGGTGAACAGCAGGTAACGCCGATGGGCCGGCAGGACGGGGATGTGGAAATAAGCGTCCTGTAAGTCCAACGCTACCAACCAGTCTCCAGGGTTGAGGGCAGTCAAGACCTGAGCTACGGTGAGCATCTTGAACTTCTCCTTCCGGAGGAAGCGATTGACGTTCCGGAGGTCCAAGATAGGACGCATGTCCTCCTTGTCCTTTTTGGGCACCAGGAAGTAGTGGGAGTAGCAACCACGTCCTACTTCTGGGTTCGGAACATGCTCGATGGCCCTCTTGGCCAAGAGGGCCGTGACTTCCTTCTGCAGAAGCACCAAGTGATCCCCTGACATGCGGTGGAATTGAGGTGGCATGGCTGGGGGGGTGGTCTCGAAGGGGAGGGAGTAGCCCCTTCAGACAATGTCCAAGACCCACCTGTCCGAGGTGATGGCACGCCAGTGGTGAAGGTGATGGCGGACCCTGCCCCCTACTGGCGTGCTGTGCACCTAAAAAGAAGGACTAGGAGGGCTTGGAGGCCGCGGACGGGGCGGGGTGGGTGGCCTGACCCGCACGCTGGTTGCCCGATCCACCACAGCGGAAGCCACGTCCTCGGCCACGCGAAGACGCTTGCTGCGCGGGCCGGTGGCTGGGCAGCGGACGTGACTGGGCGCCCCTTCCGTGGCCACGAAAGGGGCGAAAAGCAGAGGTTAGCGGAGGGCGCACAGCAGAAAGGCCCAGGGACTTGGCAGTAGCCCGTGAGTCCTTAAAGCGCTCCAGCGCATGGTCTGCTTTGGAACCAAAAAGACCGACTCCATCAAAGGGCATGTCCATGAGTGTATTCTGGACATCTCCCGAGAAACCAGTTGTCCTCAGCCAGGCGTGGCGCCGCAGCGCCACCGTCGTTGCAAGCAATCTGCCCAACGAGTCGGCGGTATCAAGGCCACAACGGATGGTGTACTTTGCCGCATCCCTTCCTTCCGCAATGGTGCGGGAAAGCAGTGTCTGGACCTCCTCAGGACACTGGGGCAAAACGAGCGCCACCGAATCCCACAGAGAGTGGGAATATCGGCCCAAAAGGCAAGCGGTGTTGACTGACCGCAAGCCAGCACTGGAGGAAGAAAAGGCCTTCTTCCCAAATTGGTCCAGGCGTTTGGATTCCCTATCCGGAGGGGCGGTTTGGGAGGCAGAGGCTTGGACAACCAAGCTCTCGGGGGTGGGATGTTGAGAGAGAAACAAGGGGTCGCCCGGAGCAGGGCGATGGCGTCGGGCCACGTTCCTATCCACAGGAGCCCCTGTGGCGGGCTTGGACCAGGTGCCCAAAAGAACGTCAGACAGTGCATCATTAAACGGCAGCAATGGCTCCGAGGAGGTAACTGCCGGCTGAAGCACTTCCGTCAGGAGGTTAGTCCTGACAGCCACTGTAGGCAATTGGAGGTGTAAGGCTCCAGCTGCTCTACGCAACACCGTTGCGAAATTTGCTCCCTCCTCCGTAGCCACGGAAGGAGGAGACAGCATGCCAGTGTCAGGAGAAGTGTCCAGACCACTGGCAGCCCCAAGTTCCTCTGCCCAGTCCTCATCATACTCACACTGCTGTGTGAGAGGGTCTTCCGACCCCTCCCAGCCCTCCTGGTCCTCCTCCGATAGAAAATAAGGAGGAGGGGGGACGTCAGGGACCCAAGGTCTCAGTGGCGCCGGAGCCGGCGTCGGGCGACGCCGGTCCGACGCCGCGTCCGGATTTGGAGAGAACGGGGGAACGACGCCGCCCGGAGCCCCGGGCGGCGTCAGGAACGGCACCGGGGACATCGGCGTCGGAGGAGGCGTAGTTAGGTCAACCGGCGTCGATGGGGGTTGCGGTACCACCGGAGCCGGGTTCGAGGCCGGGGCCAAAGCCGGGAGCGAGGCTGGTGATACAGGCGGCGCCGGGACCGGAGTCGTCGGCGGCGCCGGGGCAACCGTATTAGGGCCCGCGGGGCCCGAAGGCGCACCGGAGGGGCCTTGAGGCCCGAAGAGGCGGGCCATGACCGACAGGAATTCCTGTATCTCGGCCGGAGTCGCCCCCGAACCCGGGAAGGACGGGTAATGCGGGGGCGGCGCCACAGGCACATCCGGAGCCGCGGGGACGGTGCCGACAGGGGCCTCAGCCGAGTCGCGAGACCGGCAAGGCGAAGTCTTAGAGCGATGGTGCTTCTTAGACTTTTTGTGCTTCGACTTACCCGAAGAGTGCGAAGACTTGGACTCCGATGACGGGCGAGGACTCCGCGACCGGCCCCTCGACCTCTCCCGTGACCGGGGCTTGGTGCGGCGCGGAGCCGACTGCCGGAACTCGAGTAGCTTTCGAGACCGCTCTAGCAAAGCCTTCGGGTGTAAGGCCCGGCAGTCGGAACACGACTTTGTGTCGTGGTCGCGGCCGAGACAGTAGAGACACTCTAAGTGCGCGTCTGTGATCGACATCATTCGACCACAGGCCTCGCATGGCTTGAAGCCGGGCATCCCTACCGACACCTCGGAGCCTAGATGACTCGAAGAAAAACAGTGAAAAAATCACCAAAAAGTTAGTCAAAAAATGACTAGGGCACTGCTCTTCCCGGATCTGCGCTTACTGGCGCGGAAAAAGAAGAACTGACGTCAGCGCGCAGGGGCGGCGTCTAAGTACTGCCCGCGACGTCATCCCGGCGGTCCAGACGCCGACGACGGACGCGGAGCCGCACGACGCCGCCTACCGACGCGCAAGGGTACTGCTACGCAAAAACTTTCCGGATCCAGCCTGACGCCTGGGGATATTCTAAGGTAAGGAATCTGTCACTAACGTGTCTCTTTCAGATGAATATTTCTAAGGACATTGCTGGATTAAAGAGAAATATCTTGAAGTCAGATGATATTGGGATCTACCTTTTCATTTCTTGTAAGCTCTTTCTGAACTCTAAAGACTGGGTTACAATTATCTGCACTCTTAGCACTAGAGTTGTATGTTCTCCTAAGAGGTCCTGTAAAGAAACAGGCATATTCTTGAAAGGGCAACGCATATGTTTTTACATATCAATGAATGTCATGTACAGGTTCAACAGAAAAAGTGAGTACAGTGACATAGTTTGAGATTTCTGGAGTTGCCAGTTATCTATTGAAGTAAAGAGTTAGTTATACAAAGATTCCTTTTAAGTTATATATATTCATCAATTACATTTAGCATTTCCAATGACACAACATGCAGACCTCCTTGACCACAAAAGTGACGAGGCAGAGTGTACTGTCCTGGGTCTGTTATTTATTTATCCCAATCTTATTTTCTTGGGTTTACCACCGACCACCATATTTCTGTTTAGAAAGTCATTGATGAGGATGGGGTGCGACGGGGAAAGAGCACTGCTCCAATTACATCCTGCGCACAAGGTAAATGTAGCCTGATTGCCCGCACCTTTATAAAGATCCTTAGGTGGATGTTAGCCCAAAAGGCAGGCCGCAAAATTGAGTGTGGAGATCTCCATTTCAAAACCGGGGAAACCAAAAATGTCTGAGATAGACAGGGAGCTGAAGGTAAGCATCTTCCGAATCCGTAGAGGTCATGAAATTGTCAGGCAAAATGTCACTCACATATGCATTAAAAAGTCCCATCACAAATCCATGAAAGTGTGAAGAAGATGGCCGCCCCTCTCTAGAGGCATAATCAGGAGTGCAGCAGAGACATGGGTGGAGGCAATGAAAAGTGAATGCCTACAACCCACTGATAAGACTGTACTTTGAAACGGTTTCAAGACTTGTCAAAGCTATCCTGGTGGTACAATCTCACTGACAGGAATAATTTGAAGATTTGATGCATCAAGTCATTCAAGGACAGTAACAAATATGTTGTGCCCTGGCAAACAAACATGATGATGTTGCTTTTCTGGATCTCATTCACCTTCCAATCCCAGGACCATTCTTGTCAGCATGCCAATACAGAACATAAAGTCCACCAAGAAGTTTGCCTCAGATCTGTGAGGAGAGCTTCACCACAAACTGAGTAGGTGGCATAAGCGCCGGCCACAAGAGGGAGATTTTAGGCATTCCATGCCTGGCATATGGAAGCCCCTACTTGGCGATTCACAGTTCCAATGTGAGACATCTGCAGGGATCATGACTGAATAACCCACACAGTTGGTAAATATGGGATACATTTTGATAGCTCTCTTCCCTTTTGAGGGAATAAAGATGGGATATGGGCCTGGGGGTAGCTGTCTTGTACAAGTCATGGCATTCATGCAGAAGAAGACTCTTGACTACAGGATGTATGGGAGCTTGAATGAGTGTGGCTTATCAAACTGGGAAAACAGGCCCCTATGGAAGCTGGTTTTGGAGTCAAAGTTTAGAAGCACCCAATGTGTACTTTGTAAAATAATGAATACCAGTGTCCAAACCTCAGCTCAGCAGCCCACGGTTTCAGGAACTAAATGTTGGTGTGACGAATACCAAGGCTGCATAGCTCTGAATCCACCTAATGCCCTTTGATCCACTACTAGGCACTCCCTGCCCCTTTATCTCACTCTGGTAGGATCCTGCTGTCTCTCTTCATGAAGTTTTTTCTGTCTTTCTATTCATTTCTCTATTTTCCTTGTTTGTTTTTCCCTCTCTTGCTCTTAGTAAATGTTTGATGAGGAAAAATAAGGGCTGGTCCCAAATACGAGTGCCAGTGGCCCACCGGCAACAATCTGCTCAAATTAAGTGCTGGAAGCCCATGGTTCTTCCAGAGATAAGATAACAGCAAGGGAAGGGTATTAAGAACTTCCCCCTTGGGTCGGAGTACATGGGGTTCACCGTCAGCAGCCTCATCTGTATCATACTCAAGTGATGCCCGTGGTGAACAATGAGGAAGTTATAAGGAAGCAAGAAAGGGGTGGCAAAGTAGACATACTTTTGCTTTTCTACCATCTTAAAGCTTTTGCCTCCACGAGTTGAGATACCCTTTAATTCATGTGGGCGTAAGCCATTCTTGACAGGTAGCCAGCTGACCCACACTGAAGGCAGGATTCGTGGAGAGAGAATGTCTTCCCTTCCACTTAAATTGTGAATCACAATGGAGCAAGTGATCCAGTGTAGCACTGGAAAAGACTGATAAGAGTTTGGATACTTTGTATCATTGCAATGTGACATTCTTAGAGCTCCAAGTTCCTCATGTAAGTAAGAACTGAGATGAGGAAGTGTACAAGGTAATAATTGTGAAAATTAAATGCATCATTTAAAAGCTTACACGCCTAATATGTATGGAGTGCTTGCCCTTCTAGTTAAACATGCAATATGAAACGGGTTTCAAACAACATGTTGATATTTATTGTAGGTTCAGGACAATAAATGAATGCTTTGAATACATTTAATACAATGTATGTGGGGCCCTAAGTACACTCAATTTGAAAAATAGAGAATTACACTAGAATGATTATCAAAGGTATATAACCAAATATTATAAGGTAAATCCAAGCTTATGAAATTGTGAATATAGTACCATGTAGCAGTGGGTTAGATGCTTCTTCTTTATTATTTCTAGTTCACTCTGTGAGTATTTAAGGCGTGTCTGGTTTCCTTGAGCCTGGGTCTGCAACTGCTTCAAGTCAGTCTCTTTTCGTTTTATTTTCATCAATTCCTAAAATGTTTGAAAATGAAATTATATGCAAAGCTTAACTAATACAAATGCACACATCAAGACACTATTGTAGACATATTCAATTACTGGTAACAATCTATCACCTTATTAATGAAATAAAGTACCTTATGGAGAACTTTAAAGTCATGAGTGAGTGACAAGGAAAGACACATGAAAAATAATACAATTACACATGCTTTTCGGGGAAGCCAGTGAACTGCCTGGCCAGGAAGATTCTTTGAGGCAGAATAAATATGCTGCTCTGATTTTGCTATTTTCTAGTCAGTTCTACTTAACACACTGAAATGAAAGTAAGCATAATAATAGCGTACAGCAAGGGGTGTGCCAGAGCAATGCCCCACAAAGAGAGACAGACTTCGCCAGAAGTGACAGAGGTTCCTTTAAGGTGCCACTCACACTCGTGAAGTCAGTTGTGCCTCACATTCCCCCCCGAACAGAGGCCCGAAGAAAAAGAAGACAACAATATAAGTAAACTGGATTTCACCAACAGACATATCTCTTCTCAGTAAGAAGAGAGGTGGAAGAAACAAGGGCAATCTCATGAAGATAGAGTTTTCATTAAAACATGTTTTTTACTATTGGTAACTTTGTCCCCAGAAATGGTCAGGAAAAGAGGAGAGTCTGAAGACTACAATCGACCATAGCATTATATCAAGAATGGCTAAAGAACAGCTGCCCCACAAAGAAAGCCTCATTTGTCATATCTAAAGCTAGATAATCATGCTTTGTAAAGGTGAGGACTTAGGATATGATCCACTATTTTTGAGCTGCATCATAGACCAAATTTTATTTCAAGAATAGTTTTCCCAGCAATGGATGTTCCATTTGTGAACTTTTACGAATGCTAGCAAATGCAATGAAGGACGTCTGTGAGGCACAACAGACCTTAAACCCTGTATTTGCCTGAGTGAAATGCCAAAACTGCAATCTCTGCCAAAATTCAGCCAATGAGTGCTGAGAAAGTAAGCAGTGTGTTGCCCAGTGACAGGCTAACAACTACCAAGATCAGAGAACACATCGGTTCTCATAGATTGTTTTGAAGAACCGTCAGAATTTCAGCATTTCAGGAAAACCCTGAGGACATGGCTTTTTTCTAGCTAGTATTCCCTCGTCCTTCTTCACTCCGACAGGCCGGTATATGTAGTTCAATCATCCTCAATGTCCAGCGCTGATAAGGCCCGTTATTAAGCAGCTATGCGCTTTATAAACACTATAACATAACGGAATCAGAGGGTCCAGGGCAAAAATGTACAGGAACACTCTTGTTCAATTAAAGTTAAGTTGGATCACTAGAAAGCCATGCTCCCGATCCCATCCAAGAAGTAAAATGGTCACACTTAGAATTAACGTGAGTTGAAAAGACTTCTATCAGTGGATGGGAACGGGCCTTGAGGAACAAGATGAGAATTCCCTGTTGAATTTTCCACTTGTGCAACGAGTAAAGATGGCTGTCAATCTGGTGCTGTTGATCCATGCAATGCAGTGGACCAGCAACAACACGACTTTTTGCAGTGCTCACTACAGAGAGCTACTGCCAAATCCTACTCCTGCAATTACTCTTTTCTGATGTACAAGACGACTGAGGTACTGCCTGCCGGAATACCAACACCATTGATTGCAAAACTGGTAGAAAAGCCTTTAATGCCAATAGGTTTGCTCCAACAACAGACACGAGAGTCAGTGGTTAACACGAGTTGTACCTGGGCAGGCAGAACACGCATTCCACCAGGAGACTGGGAGCATATGTCCACTGTTTCAAAGGTGGAACAAAGCATACAAGCAGATGCATAAGCTGTGAATTATATTCTCAAAGCTGGTCCCAGTATGCGGGTACAAGGAGTTGAGGGTAACATGCCTATCATGGGGTCGTGCCCCTATTCAGGACATATAAAGTTCCTGAAGCCTCTGCAACAACCAAGATAACATGCCTCTCCCTTGAACTAAAGTTAACCCAAAGCATGAATGATCCCTGGAATCCTATCTGGAAGAGGAAAGGCCTTTGCCAAGTTGGAGCTTAGAATCACCCCTATGAACTGAATCATTCTGGATGGACTAGAATGGATTTGAGGTGGTCCTCTGAGAATCCAAGTCTATACAGAATCTCCAGTAGTAGGTTAAAGTGGTCTCTGAACCCTGTTCTCCTCTGGCTCGAATGAATCAATTTTCCAGGTAAGAGTAAAAGTGGACTTTCGGCTTTTGAAGAAATGTTGGCACTACGCCAGGGTCTTGAAAAAGACCCAAGAGGTGGTACCGAGACCAAATTGCAGTGTTCAGTGCCAGTATTGGTGATTTCCCAAAGTAATCCTGAGGTACTTCCTCAGCTCTTCAGGTGGGTAACCCAAAGAATATTCAGTGGTTGCTTGGAAAATCTGCCTATACCAGAGCACTTTGAATTTCTGCAGGAGGAGGAACTTGTTTAGAGATGATAAACCTCTACATTGTGACAAATTAGTACTCCATTCTCCCTTACAAGGAAACAGTGTGAATAGTATTCCAGCCCCGATTCTGGAGAAGGAAGCTGGAACACTACTCACACACTGTTTTCTCTCTAGCAGACATCCTTGGGATGCCCACTAGGGCAAAGGTGGTCTGGATCTGTGGACCAAGACAGCAGTAAAGCACAGATTTTCCTTAGGATTTAGAGGACACGATGATGTGATAACCTGAGTCCAGATTTAGTAGTGGAGGGACAGCCTTGCCTCGACTGGAGTGAGTCTGCCTTCTCTGATAGTGCAAGAGAGGGCGGGCTGGTTCACACTGCAGCTTGGATGGCAGTCAGTAATTGTTTGAATGAAAGAACAAATTCTTCCCATTAAGGGGAGGCCCTTTACTTTATCCTGGGCTTTTTTGCTATTGGTTCAGAGTGCTTGAGCCATGACTGGTGATGCAAGGGTTCAGTGACATAATATCGAGACCTCAAATGTCGTGATACATAGATATTGTGTCAACAATATAGATCACAAAAATATCATTTTCCTATGCATATAAAGGTAAGGACAAATCTATAAAAAAAAATATTGTTTCACACTATTATTGTTAAAAAAGACAAAAATATAGATTTTTAATAGAAATATATAGGTTAAAATAGTAAATATTTTAATATATAACATAGCTATCAGGTAAATTACATACATTTAAGTAACATTTTATACTATATATATTCACTTACATAAACATACACATAAATATTTATGTTTGTATACTTATATATAACAGAACACTATTAAAAAAGATATTTTGCATTAATATTACCTTTTTTATGTTTTTTTAAATTTACTAATATAAAAAGCATATATATATTATATATATAAAACATAATTAACAAATTAAACGAAAAAATACATTAACCAAAAATAATTTAAAAATATATAACAAATTATATATATACAAATAATATCAAAAATAATATAAATTAAACAAATAATATTATTACATATATTTAAATAATATTTAAAAAGTAGTAACATCTGTGAAAAATAGATCTACTATTTCTACCACAAGGTATATAACAGTAGGGAAAGCGTTGGACTCCAGAGGGGTAAAATGTACTGTTCACACTCCAGATCGTGCAACAGTAGGGAAGGCATTGGACAGAAGAGGGGTACAATTTACTATTCCCACTCCAATCTGTGCAACAGTAGGGAAAGCGTTGGATACTGGAAGGGTCAAATTTATTATTCCCACTCCAGTCTATGCAACAGTAGGGAAAGCACTGCAAATTAGGAATAAAATTAACCATTTCAACTCTAGTCTGTGCAATAGTAAGGAAAGCGTTGGACACCAAATGGGTAAAAAATTACTATTCCCACTCTACTCTGTGCAGCAGAGAGAGAGAGTAGTTCACTTCAAATGAATAACATTTTAACAACTATTAATTAACCAAATTATACAATTCTTAATATAAAAATGATATGTCTACATTTAAAAAATAAACAAATTACATAATTATTACAATTTTTAATAATCATTAATAATAAACAAATATAATCAATTTAATTAAAATGCCACACTATATTCCCACAAACATAACAGCCAACAATTGAAATGTAATTGAAATAAAAAAGTATAGCAGTTAACATATTAAGTAATAAATAAAACTATTACTAAATGAATAAATAATGTTTAATGTATTACTTAAATAACGTCCTACCCTATTCTCTTACAAAACACAAAAAACACACCTAAAAATAAATTAATAAATAATTTACAAAATAATCAATAAATTAAACATTTCAATATAAATTAATAATTAATGACTATTACTTAATTAACTTCCCACCCTATTCTCCTTAAAAAACTAAACAACCCACACCTAAAATGTAAATTAAAAAATATAATTACACAATTTACATAATTATCAATTTAACAATTAATAAACTAATAATTAGTTATCAATATAATATTGCTTAAATAACTTCCCACCCTGTACCCCTATAAACCGCACCTAAAATATAACTTGAAAAATATAATTTCACAATTTACATAATTATCATTTAAATAATTAATAATAAATTATTAATTAATTATACTTAATTAACTTACCACCCTTTACCCCTACAAATCCAACAACCCACACCTAAAATATATCTTGAAAAATATAATTACACAATTTACATAAATATCACTCTTACATTAATGTGGCACGGTTGAGTGCTGGCCCAAACCCGGAGTATTCCCAACTTAGGGGCTCATTACCATGACGGACGGAAGCCCATCCGTGCTGGTGGCGGTGGCGTAAAACGTCAATTTACCCGCTCCAGGTGCGGTCATTGCGACCACCAAATTACAATGGTCCAACAGAGGCCATGAACCGTCCACCGCAGTCTGTTAGGCTCCGCACGTTTTTTGCGCACGCAAGGGTGGCGGACGGAGCCAATAGAGCAGGATAGGCGTGCGGAAACACGTTCCGTCCGCCAACCCAATTACGATGTTGTAAACAGCCATTCCCACCGCGGAGTAAAAACCACCACGTTGCGGATGGTGGAAACACAACAACGGAGAGGAAGAGCCGATACAGAAGCCATCTAAACCACCTGAGCCGCCATGGATCCTGCGCCACAGGCCTTCCCGCTGCACTACCTGCTGCACCTCCGGCAGACAAGACGCCGCGGCGCTCAACAGCAGAGGTACGTACCAAACATCTCCACGCATGCAACCCCTGAACAACTACAACTCCCAGCAAGCGTGGCGGCACCACGATGAATGTGGCAACCTGCCAAAGTGCGAGGCCCACCCAATCCCCATGAGTGACCCTCGGTGCCCCAGAAGGCAATTGGGGCCACTGCCGAGCCCCGCAGTTGCCGAGCGCGCACACCGCAATATCAAAACATGTACGCTGCCGAAGGCTCCCATTGGATGATGGCTCATTCGCATAGTGGTTGCCACACCACGGCGGCACGGAAGCTGCGACCGCAATCCTGCGTCATTCAATTGGGGCCAATGCCTGTCAGCGCTGCGAATGCCAGCTAACGCGCATGCGAACACATTCTGCATCAGCATTGTCGCCATGCGAATTGCATCACACATCACAACTCATTTGCCTAAAGTGATTGGTGCACCCCATGTGTAATTTTGTGGGGCACGAGTCCCCATGCATATAAAGTAACCACACAGACACCGTACATGTATAGGAGAACTGGCCCAGGGCATGTGCGTCCGTACCCGTTTATTGGCAGGGTCACATGTCCAGTGACGCCTGTGCTGGGTGGCTGTGTGGTGGGGGGTAAGCCAGCCCTCTGGGATTGGCTGGTACATCAGAACAACTAGAACAGGGACCAGCTGGTCACTACACTGTGAAGGGATGAGAGAGTGTGACCCGTGAGCCAAGTCTTCACACACATGGAATGTCCAAGGAAAGGAGAGTGAAATTACATACATAGTCATGCCTCGTGGCCAGATGGACTTAAATGAGGGAAGGAGTCGAAAAGGACAAAGGTCTCTCGCACTGTACCAATGTTGTGTAATGAAACATCCAACCTGTGAACCCCGCTTGAATATCCCTTGACATCTGACTGGCGTCTCTTGGCCAGGGGTCGTCTTGTGAAGGGTCAGTGACGTAGGCAGACAATCAGAGGTGTCCATTGTATGCAAATCAGACATACGTGTAATCCCTAGCACTCCCAACACACGTACTGGTGTTGCGTGCAGTGTGCCTAGCTGCCATTGACTGTAAATGTTCCCACACACGTCCTGAGTCAGTGCTTCTCCAGACCAAACGCACTCAAAAATCCTGCCCAGCAGCATGGATGATATGTGATTACCACACCTTGTAATCCTCATTGGCTTTCGTGACATTCCCTGTAGACTGATACACTTACATACTTGCATGATTGATTGTCTCTGTACAATGAGTGCGTGATGTAAAGTACTGTCACACCCTACATTGATATCAATAGCGCCATACAACAAATGAAATGCACATGAGCGAGTGGCTATGGAGAGATGAGGGGCGCTGGACGAGGGTGGCAGAGAGGGAATCCGAGGAGGAGGGCATGAGTGAGAGCATGAGAAGTGTCACTTGCCTGATACTCCCACCTCAGGAAACCTCCTCCTCCCATCAGGAGGACCTTTTATGGAAAAAACACACCTCTTGAGAGTGATAACATCTAGAAAGAGAATTTGGAAGGAAAGAATGCGTCTCCCTGGCCCTTGTAAAACTGAGGAGAGATAAAGGAGGGACCTGAAGCAGGTCTGGCGAGAGACATAAGTGACAAATCGGGCACGAAGTGGCCCACCCGAATGCCTCGTTGGACCACACAAATAAAGATTCCTGGAGCCGGCCCTGCCTGGGAGGCATCCCAAATGTTGATGGGAGCCATTGATGGTACACACATTGGCCTCGTACCACCACAGGCAAGTGAATCCATCTATAGGAACCGCAAACACTACCACTCCATCAACGTGCAAATGGTATGACAGGCGGAGCAGATCATCTCACACGTGTGTGCAGAATATCCAGGGTCGGCACATGACTGCTACATCTGGCGGACCAGCAACATCACCCCCGCTCACAACCCACACATGCCGAGTGACGATGACAGTGGTGAGGAAGAAGGCCTAGACCAGCGTCAACAGCTCATTGTCAACTACTTCCGTTGAGTGTGATCCAACAATGAGCGACTATGACTGTGTCTGTGTGCCTTGCTGTTGTCTCACAGACTTTGACAAATGTACCTGAGATTTCGTACACCTACTGGACTATGCGCAGGATTTGAGAACTAGTGCATGCAGGGACTGAGCACCCCGAAGCACCCCCACGCACAGGACACCATTGCCATACTGCCTTACTTGCTCTCCTACTCTGAGGCATTCAAGCGCCTGTACACAAGCAGACAAGTTGAAGACAAGAAACGTTTCCAAATGTGAAGTTTTTACTACAGTGTCAAAGCATGCAACATACGTGCCACAACAGGTTGAAAATGCATGAGTACCTAACCAGTAACCCCAGTGACATATCCATTTAACATGAAGCAAGATGTCGCATCAATAATCCCTCTGGACGTAGAACCACAAGTATATCCCCCACCCCTTGCAGGAAGGAGTCGTATGGGATGTCTCTGGTCTATGGGCTTTGTCAGCAGAACCCATTACTCAGCCTATATATGGTGAAATATACACCACATTTGCTGTGTCGCTCACATCACTGGAGGGATCACCCTCCAAGTGTGGGGCATCTAGCCCGATTTTCCATGTTATCTAAAGGGGATCCGTGTCTTCTTGCAGCTGTGAGACTTTGTTGAGTCGGGGTGCTATGGCCTGAACAGAACAGAATGACAAGGGACAAAGTTCTCCTGAACAGAACAGAATGACAAGGGACAATGTTCTCCGACCACGGACAGAATGTTCAGACAGTACTCCAGCACCGCGCAGAGAACAAGCTCTGCGGAAACCTCTCATGTGACAGACATGTACTAAGGTACTTGCAGGGCACAAGTCCTAAAAAAAGAAGTGGAGGGACTGACCAAGTAAGACAAAATGCAAATGACCTCACAACGTCACAACCTAGCGCTATGAAAGAATGAAAATAGTGCGACTAACATGATCTGTGCAAATACTGGGACAGACTAACCCATCTGACAGTCTTACAGTGTCTGCATTGATATACAGGGACAGAACAAAGGCAAAAGCATGCCTCCCTTAAGTGCCTGTGAAGAGAAGGCAAGCTGTGCGCCTATGTTTCCCTCTGTGGCATCTACATTCACATGTAAGGTTCAAGGCAGCCCCCAGTCAGCATGTACAAACAAAAGGAGGCCGGATGGCCCCTTTACTTCGGCCCGGCTGGAGGTGAAAAAAGGCTCACTCGCTGCCTGCACGTTGCTGCTGGGAGTGGAAAGCAGTCAACGTGCAGGTGCTGCTGAACGTTTCCCGGGATCTGAAAAGTACACCAGGACAAGTTAAGCATATTCTTGTGGGGACCAACGTCCTGGCAGCGGGGACGGCGTCCACCCCGTGCAAAGAGGGGGGGACACCGTGTACCTGCGTGTACCCCCGACTCGAGCACTGGGTACTTGCAAAACAACAACGCCATGTAATCTTCGTGCGCTACAGCTGCATAATCGAAGCCGGGCTCATGCCAGACGACAATGTCCACGAAGGTCAGATGACAGACTCCACTTGCTCAGGTCTGTGGTACCAAGCGGAACAGACCGCAGAGCTCAGCATTGTCCAAGCCAATGCAGACAGGGCCAAAGTCAGAGAGCTGGATGACAATTCTTGTCAGGAGGCGTGAAGAAAGGGAAACTATAATTGAATTAGTCACCAACAGTTCCTGTTGCAGTAAAGTAGTTACGAATCCAAGAAGGCACAGGCAGCTTCGCAGGCAATCAGTTCCAAAAGACGATCCAATTCATCTTCAGCGAAGAGGACCGCCATCCAATCCAGCAGTATGAAGGAACAGATGTGCTCCTTGCACCACAAGGTTGAAAGGAGCATCCCATCGCAACCTGGGAGAGGTTCAATGTAGGCATTGCACAGGAGCCATTGCGCAAACGCACAGGCGCAGCTGTCAGCCTGCCTGACACATAGAAAGGCATCCCATAAACGTGTCTCACCGAAGCAGTCTTGCACGTGGACCAACAAAGGAGTCACCCACAGCTCGTGATCCAGATCAGCAAGGTATGTGTTTGAAAGGCAGACATCCATGGCCCACTCAAACAGACATCTTCTGCAGGAAAAGACAGGTTGCACGCAGGTGAAGTAGGCATAGCGGAACTTTAGCCTATAACTGATGCCCAGCACAGCCAATGGGACACATCCAAAGAGAAGCTGCATGCGGTCACGGTACAGTTGCAACTGACCGGGCTCAGCCTGGACCACAGGACGGTCAGACATGGCGTGAGAGCAATCTCAGAACCAGCGCTCAGCTGTACAGCCAAAGTAATGATCTGAAACCGCTAAATGCAGTGTGCAAATTGGAGGAATGACACCCGGTGGTACTCCCGGAAAAGCATGGAAGGAAGGGACATGGCCAGAGCCCACAAGTCTGATAAAAAGTGTGCAACGGCCTTCAGTATCAGACGCTATCAATAATTTGTGTGTCAGTTCACCGCGAAAATAGTGGGAGAGCCGTGTTCAGCAGTGACTGAATCGCGCTGGACGGTTAAGACACCTGGAATTCGAAGGTCTCCGGGCTGGTGTGGGAGCGACTACGTGTCTAAACAGAGGCCCATTGTGCCTGCACACTCATTGAAGTATGCTTTCGCTGTGGGAATGTGAGGCCACAAATGACTATCCACAATCGCTTATGGGGGAGTTAGCAGAACATTGCCACAAAAAGGACACGTTGTGCAACTGTTCCCATATACGTGATGCCTGGCCTGTGCACGCAGCTGTTGTGCTCATGCAGGAACAGCTAAGTACGTTTGGAAAATAGATTTGGCGTGGGTATGTTGTCAGGGACTGGTATTCATGTGGTGAAATATGCATAAATCGCACATGTCTTATGAAAATCCCTGTACAACAGTACTTGAGTGTGTGAATGCGACAATGTCACCATCGTCCACATGACAGGATGAGGTTCGACGCTGGCTTCTGTGGGCACACTGCTAAGGATTTCACTGGTCTGCGCTATGTGATCTGTGACAACTTCCGTCATGTCCATGTTGATGTTATTACGGGGGATGGGAGCACACTGCTTCACCTCCCAGCACAGTTCATCCCTTAGCATTCTGGTAAATGCAGTTCAGTCATGATGCTTACTTGTCATGGGACTGAGGTGTTTCACCTGAGTTGGGCAGGGAGAGGAACAGAGACCCGAGTAGATTGTGGCAGCTTCCTCAGCAGACACCGATCACAATGTATCTTACCGCTACTGATGTAGGATGATAACACGACAAACATGTGTCTAGGGAATCACAGCACTGACCTGCACCAACCTTGGTGACATACGACAACGGTGACACGAGTAAGCATTTCAGCTGAACTGCATTGACCAGGGTGCTAAGGGGTGAACTGTGTTGGGAGGTGTAGTCGTGTGCTCCAGTCCCCCTACTGTCCATGTTGATGGTGTTGGCCGGTGTTCTCTAGAAGGCATATTGTAGTGTTGCCTAGTGGTGTGCTTTTGCGGTTAGTCCATAATCTGTCAACGCACTGTTATTTCCTTGTGTCTTTCAAGCTTCCTCCACTCTCTCATTGGATTTTCGCTTTTACATATTCGGATACATTGCAATGTGAGTTAACACGATACTTACTGTGATGAAAATGCTCTTGACACCAAGGCATACTGTTGTGAGTTGTGTTCCTTGGCCAATGTGTGACAGGTGAGAGGTGAATTTGAAAGTGATGGTACACGGATCGTTAGTGTAGGACACACAATGCTAGAGTCCAGGAGTAAAACAGAACACTCCCATCCTTGTGGCAATGTGGGTTCTGATTTACAACAAAGTCAATGTTCGGTGTTAGAGTGGTGACATCAGCGGTTGCTCCGAGAACTGGTACAGCACGGTGCTGTGCCACGTGATCGTCCCGGGGTCTTTTTGGGACGCCCCCTCAGCCGTTTGCCAGGGGGGGAACCTGCTGCATGCTCAGAGGTGTCTGAAGATTCGCTGTGGTGTGACTCACCCCTCCCTGTGGCCGCTGCTGCGGTGGTGTGACTATCATCCGGATGGCTGGGGGGGGCCTCTGTCTCATTGTCCTCCTGTCACTGTCCCCCAGTTGTCCTCCCACCTGCACTGAAACCACGGACATGTGGCGTTGCCTGGCGCAGCCGCCGCATACCGTCCCCAGCATCCCCGGTGTGCCTGGTGTTATTTGCAACTGCTGGCAAAGGGACAGTGTTGGAGGCAGCGGTGGTGATGGTGGAGGTGGCTGACAAACAGGTCGTTGCTGCAAGGGTCTGCGTTGGCGGTGCAGCTGTTGTGGTAGTCGTGGTGGTGGGGGTGTCAAGGGCCATGTAGGTCCTCTTCACCTGAACAGACCAGGGGCTCTGCATCCGAGGGTTCACCTTCCGAGGGGGGGGCTGGCTGGGCTCGTCCATGGCACGGTCGCCCGCTGTTGCTAGCGAGTCACCTGTTGGAGTGAGGTTATACTGTCAGCATGTTCGGCACACAGCACAACTTTGATGTTCATGTTTGGCACATTTAATTTGAGATGACCTGACTTTTACCTTAGCATTACTAGGCATTCATGTCAGTATGTCATCAGTCGCACATGATGTTGAGGTACATACAGGGCTTTAAGTGGGCCGGGTCTCACCGGTGCAGGGCACCATCATTTATTTAAGGGGGCCTCTGTACGGGTCTCTTTCGTGCTCCGTTTTGTGCCCTGCCACAGGCGGTTTGTTCTTTTAGCTGTAATGCATTGACAGCAGGCACATCGATGTGCGCATGGTCACACTCCTCACTTCTCACTGGTGGAGTAGTTACGACATGACGTCATGCCAGGTGAGCGTTGTGGGGAAGTGAAATCCTTTAAGGATTCATTTTGTCACTCCTTTGGAGACTCAGGAGCAGCAACATCGTTGTGGTGTCACCAGGGCTTTAAGTGGAAGCTTTTTCAATGTTAGATGCAAGCCATAGTTGCTGCTTCTTTATCTTATGCAACTGACAAACATTGACAAGGCCAGTAGTCCCGAGTTGTAGTAGGTATCATGTTACTTGTTGTATCATATATCTGGGTGCAATGGGAGTGACAGAAAAATGCTAGTGGGGTAGCCCAATATGCTAAGCCCAGATTTATGTCAGAGGTTTTTAGGCTACGCCCTTAATTGCATTGGCCAGGCCCCTTTGAGAGACCCCCCAGTTTTTTAATCCCACTTAAAGCCCTGGGTACCTACATTGTTAGCGATGTGACATGGCTAAAGGGCCAATTTAATTTGTACCGATGTTGTATTCCTGAGGACATGTCCTCTGGTATAAACTTGTTGCTCATCCAATTCAGTTAATGCTTGGACATTTGTGTCTCTTCTATGTGTATCTGACTACTATGCCGCCACTTCATGCTTTGTGTTGTGCTTACCTCCTGTGGTTTGAGAGGTTTGACAGAGTTTCCATGCATGTGCTGTGTTGACCCGAGTCTTTCTGCTTTGAGGCAATGGGACTTGCACATTGGCTTTTTGTGGTCACGTTCTTGTATTCTGCTTTGCAGTTGCATGTGACTTCATCAGTGACACTGTGAATCATGTGGCCTCTCGATGGTATTAGCTGTATGTGCATGGCCTAAAAAGTTATGGGGGTTTCCAGAGTTGGCTACCAAGTGCGGGATGTGGGGGTCATTTGGCTCCATGCTGTTTGTGAGGGGAGACAGAGGGCCTTGTGGGAGTTGTGGTCTTGCTGTCAGGGCTCAACATCCCCCTCCCCAGTGAGATGGCTAGCTACCTGTTGGGAGGCACTGTCGACGGAGTTAGCTGCCACATGGCTGTGGGGTGGGGAGGGTGAGCCATGCTGTGTGGGAGGGAGGCCAGGGTGCATGAGCTGACCACCTACCTGTGAGGTTGAGCTGATTAAGGAAATGCTGTCCTTGTGATCAATTCATATTGTAAGCTTGCATTCCACATGAGTTTGATGTGGGCGGGCGATTGGAGCTCACTTGTTGTGCACAACGGTGCATTGTGGCGTGATGTGATCATTTTGTTGGTACTTACCAGCCTCCAGTCACCCCTCGATTCATGCGAGACTCTCTGGATGCATTATGGCAGGCACCTTCTCCTCCCATTCAGTGAAGGTTAGTGGTGGGATGGGAGGGCCGCCACCAGTTCTCTGGGCCGCCGCGTGGTTCCTCTGGGCCCGATGCTTGACCAGGCCCTTGAGGTCGACCCACCGCTTCCTGATGTCACGCACAGTGCGTAGGGTGGTCCCTATAGCATTGACTTTGCTGTGGATCCTTGCCCACATCTGATTCTTGCGCGCAAGTGGGGTGTGTTGGACCAGGTGCCCAAACAAATGTAGTTCTCCCCTGATTATCTCGTCTGCCATCACTTTCAACCCTGAGTCGGTGAATTTGGGCATTTTCTTGGGGGGCATGGTGCAAATGAATGAGGGGTGCAGGGTGCAAGGTAGTGGTGGAGATATGTGTAGTGGGTGGGGTGTGTGGGGGAGAGTGGTGTTGTGTGGAGATAGGTGGGTGTGATGTTGTGCAGTGTGAGTCAATGGTGTCCTGTCTCTCTGTCTCGGCTTGTGGTGTGCAAAGGATGCTGGTCAGGGAAGGGGTTGGTTTTATACTGTGGTATGTGGGTGTGTCCACATGAGTGATGGCCTCCAGATGTCTCTTCCATGCTGCGCATGGCTTTCCTTACCAGGAGAAAGTTGGGGTGTATCATTGTGGCGTGTGTGTTGTGATTGAGAGCGGCAGGGAGTACAGGCACACTTCGGGCGTTGTTGTGGAGTTGGTTCCGTCCACCATTCATTTGGCCTATGTGCGTGCGCGGCGGTCGGACGCAGTGCTCGGTCCGCCAGCTCCGCATTCTCATCGTACGTGGCCGTGCGGTCATGCCGCGGAAGAAGCTGCCTTTTCAAGCGTTGCACAGCTTTCCCCGTCCGCCGCGGTCGGATCTGCAGCTTTTCCGACGGTGGTGGACGGTCTTTTGTGACATACATCCGCCGCGGTCTGATTTTGCGTACATTGAATCGTAATTTGACCGACGGAAATGCCGCGGGTCATGCGGGGAATTTTCCCGATGCCATGGCGGTCGGAGGGCTTTTCCATACGCCATCGTAATTGAGCCCTTAATCTCAACTGGTATGGTGCTCCAAGGGAAAGAGAGCGGCCACAAGCACTCTCAACCCAATGAGGAAACCTCAATAACTTTAGATAAGTGCAACACCTGGCTACAGAAGGTATTTGAGTGACTACACACAATGTTAAGAACATCAAATGAAATGTGAAGAAGAAAAAAACTGAAGAACTAAGAAACCCTGTTTGGACTCATATACTATTATTTTTTAATAGATTGATTGCTCAGGGGTTGCACGTATCTACATAATTATCAAATTCACCAATAAATAATAAATCACCTAAAATATAACTTAATAAATACATTAATTAAACAATTTGCATAGTTATCAATTGAATAATATTGACAAAAAAATTATTTATTACTTATAATTAACTTCCCACCCCGTACACCTACAAACCTCACAATCTGCTACAACACAATAAATTACAATTAACATTTAAAGTTAAAAATTACAAACTATATTTAAAAACAAACAGCAATTATACAAACAATTTATAACAAATTCAATTAAAATATTAACTAAAACACAGATAATTAAAAAATGATATTTTTTGCAACTATATTTTTGTAAACTATATAAAAACATATTTTTGACAATATTACCTCAAAAATTGATATTTTTGTAAACAATATTTCTGAATCACAATATTTCTGTATCACAATATTAAAAACTCAATATTTGTGTGACGCAATATTTTTGACAATATTTTGTCCAAATACCGGTGCAAGGCTAGTCTAGATGTCAGGAATCAGCAACATATCTGAGGTTTGAGGAATATCGTAACAGATGGTGGACCTGCCTTTGGTGGATGGGGAGCCATGAGAAGCAGGCCATTCTGGGTCAAGGGTCGGAATTCCAGGTCATGACAGCTAGCGGCAATATTTAACCATCATGAAGGCTTTACAAAATTGCACAGCAACTTTCCATGCTGTATTGGATTTCTACTTATTGTTAGTTCATCTACCACTTCCTGTACCCCACCTTTGGTATTTTTCCCCTCTATGGTTCCTCTGTATCCTGCCCTCTTTGCCTGCTACGCAGACCTTGTCCTTTAGATTCTGTTTTGGTTTTGTTGTATTCATGTGTGTTTCTGTTTCCCCCTTTACTGCTCAGAGGAACACTGATCTTTGGACTTAGCAGTTTCACTCTCATTTGGCTTGGGTTCACATATTTCCGAAGCCAGTAATTATACCTGGTGACTACTTTTTGTGCTTTTCATCAGTAATAAAACTCTGTTACGTACTTTCCATGATTGATGGGTCACTGTATTATCTGACAGTTTCTGTGAATACTCGTGCTGAACCAGTGACGTTAACACCTGAGAGAGCCGCGCTAAGACCTGAGAGTGCTGTGATTGTGTGTGTGTGTTTGTGCCTCACTTGCTCTCTCTTGCTCAAATCCATTCCCTTTCGGCATTTGGCTTTGACTTGGATGTCCTCCTTGGTACGGACGGAGCCACATTCTGGGGAGTGAGGAGGATAGTTGCCAGAACTCGTCAAATAACATTTGCAAAACTGTAGGAAAGTGCCCTTTTTGACATAGTCACCCCCACGTTTTGCCCTAGTAGAGATGCTTTTAAACTGTAAGTGCACTGGGTCCCTGCTAACCAGGTCCGGAGAGCCAGTACTCTTTCCCTTCAAACAGGTAAAATACTCAATTGTAACCCAATTGGCAAGGACTTTAGTGCCCCTGCAAGCCCCTATGAAATGGTACCACTGGTACCTTAAGCATGGGTACTAAAGAGAGTCCATAAAGATGGCAGAATGTATTATGCCATCCTAAGGGACCCACACACAAATGACATGCATACTGCCATGGCAGCTGCGTGAAATGGTGCAAACCATTTTAAAAACACGACATGGCCCACTCCCTGTGTGCCATGCCCAAAGACACTGCATATACTATATGTAAGTCACCCCTACTGCAGGCCTTAAAGCCCTAAATAGGCTGCATTATATTATATGTGAGTACATATTTGCTGAGGCAGATATGCCCCTGTGTTTTCTGGTTCCATTGCCATGACATTGCAAGCAATCAGGAAGCCATCTTAAGCATATGTACTGGGCACTGGATATTACGAGTTACCCAGCTACATTTTGGCTTCACTGAAAATAATGGTGATTGGTATCAAACACCTTGTCTTACTAAATCCACACTGATGCCAGCGTTGGATTTATTGTGACATGCACCCAAAGGGCACCTTAGAGGTACTGTCTGAAACCTACCAGTCATTTAGTGTGCTGGCTGACTAGACTCTTCCAGCTGGCCACCACAGACGAGTTTCTGATCCCTTGCTCGGGAGAGCCAACTCTCTCAGAAGTCAGGAACAATGCCTGCCCCGAAATAAGGTTATAACACCTTCTCCAGCAGGATGGCTAGTGAATTAGCATACCAAAGCCAGAGGCTTCAAAGCCTCTGCCGCCTTTGATATGCGACCCCGGCTTCCCTTAGACCTGGAGAATGCCACCCCCTGCCCTGGGGTCCATTTGGTACCAGAGCAGGCGGAAAAATTAGCTAGTCAGTAGGCATGTGGCACTATCAGGCTTGGCACCCCCAAAGTGGGCCACATGAAGTGGACACTCGAAGAAGGGTTTCACCATCTCCTTTTTGGTGAAACTAGGAACCATAGTTCAGGTTTATGTCCACTCTCTGCAGGAAGTGGTCATATAGGGGGTGTTGTCACCATCGGGAACTACCTTACACTCCCCTTAAAGTCAGTATTTAGGTGGCCCCTTGACACCAGGAACTCAGATTCGTCTACTGGGAACCAAAGAAAGGACAAAGAAGAGCAGCCACAGTGAGAACAGAGGACTTAACCCCTACTTGGCGCCAAACACTGCCTTGCTTCTGGAACCTCAACAATTGCACCGACCTGAATCATCCTGAAGCTGTGCATTCTCCCAAAGCAGTGGAGGACCATCCAGTGACATCAACAACCAGGCAGCATCTCCCATGGGGTGCAGGAGCCAACACCTGCATCTGCAGGCACAAAAAGCATCTACCCAGTACCTTGTGTTGTTGGCCATCAGGCTCGCCTAAGGAGCAGCGCGACAGGAGGAAATCCTTGAAGCTCTAAAAGGCCAGCACCATCTCTATGCCGAGTTTTGAGACGCTACACCATCCAGGAGCCCCCCTTTACCAAAACCCTGACTACCAGGGCACTTGTGCCCACCAAAAATTGTTTGTGCACAATCCGAACACAACCACTGCAGAAACTTACCTACACTTCAAGGGACTTCAGAAGAGACAAGCTCCCCACCGAGAGTGGCCCTGCTGTGTTTCTTTTCCCTCCTCTGCAGGTACCCCAAGAACTGTGAGAGCCTCAAACGCTAAGTGGCCAGCCAGCTCCTCTGCACCGAGCCCCACAGCCCGAGTACAGGACTTCTGCCTGCGTCCCCTAAGCCTAGGAGTCGTCCCCTAAGCCTAGGAGGCCACACGAGCCGAGCCTCAAGTTGGGTTTAGCCAGACTTATACCCGGTCCCCCCTTGCAGATTTTGTTGTTTTGACAGGTCCTTTTAAACGTTACCCTGTAGCGCTCAAGGCTACCAAAGCAACCTGCACATTTACACCCGGACACCCCAGGGCAGTGTGCCCCGAACTGCTGGTGGTTTCTGAAACCCTGGGCGCTAAGCACCTCAAACCCTAAAGGATACCTTCTACAACCGTTTGCAATACAGTACATGTCTTTTCCTCCCATAGGATAACATTACAGCATACGAGGCTCATACCTCAAATCTGACAGCTGTGATTTGCTACTGTTTTTCTTGTAAAAATCTATAACCTCTAAAGTAATTACCTGATCCCAAAGATCTAGGGGCCCGATTCAGACTTTAGCACAGCTGCGCCAAAGCTGTGCAAAGACCGCCCGCCTGATCACAAGTTGAACTCTCGCAGGCGGACGGTCTTTTTGCCTTTCCCACAGCGGTGCCTGAAAAAGAGGCAACGCAATGGGAACGGCAAAAATATTCTAGCACGGCATACAAGGTGACGAGAGTGGGGGGTAATCTAGCCCCAAGTGTCTAAAATTATTTTTAAAATCTATTATTTTTCTAAATTGGTCTCGAGTTTCTTTTTAAGTGTGTGTCTCATTTATCACCTCTAATGTGTACAATACCCTCTGATAAGTCTAAGCTGCTCGACCACATTACCACAAATAGAGCACTTGGGATTATTAATTTAAGGCCTGTAAACTATTAAGGGTCGTCTGTGCTGTTTGCTCTGTGAGCCCTTACATTGGAACTATCACATAAAAAGCCAGCTTCCTGCACTGGTGGACCAGCGTCTGTCAGTTTCCTGAAGCAGATCAGGAGAAGCGTGCCGTGGGAGCTATCTGGATCCTTGCACAAGCCTGGAGACGCATGCCCCCTGTAGGGGTCAGTGGTAAAAGTTACTCACCTTCGGTAACGTAATATCTGGTACAGACACAGTCTATCCGCAGATTCCTTAACTTTTGAATTCTCCCCAGGTACCAGTCTGACGTTGACTCTGGTCATGATGTCAGTGGAGCCAGATAAGTCCCCTCCTGTGCGCGTTTGTCAGTTTCTTCTGTGAAACCTTACGCGCCAGAACGCAGAGCCACTATAGAAACTGGTTGTGGAAACAGTGTGCCAAAAAGATCAACATTTTTGAAACATTAGTAAAGAAGAAACATCAAATGGTATGTTAATACCAGAAATGGATTTTTAAGAAAAAAAAACAAAGAATCAACAAAGCACAGAAATAAATAAAACCCTGCACCCTGGTGAATAACCACCATATAAGGGAAGAAACCTTTACACTCTATAGACCATGCCTCAATGGTAATGAATGGCATGATAATAGCAAAACAAAACCTATAAAAAACGACACCAAGCTGTTTGGTGAATCTCACCATTACGTGACATAGAGATAGTGCTAATACAAGGTATGATGATACCAAACAAAGTATTTCAAAGAAAAAACAAATAAATCAATGCTGCTCACTGGAATCTAATCCAGTGTGGGCAAATAGTGAGGTGGGGAGGAAGGCAAGATGGCGACTGAGTGAGTCGGTCGTTCGGCTGCCCCCTAACCATGACTCGACCTTGGAACTGAAAAATGGCAGTAATTGGCAGTAATCGGCAGTAATAGGATCGCAAAAGAATCACAAATCAAGGAAAAATGTATATTGGATGGGAATGCCAGTTATCTAAAGAAAACTCGATAAAGTAATACGTAATTCTTACGAGTGGAGACACAGGAGAGAAAAGGGAAAAAAACGGACCGGAATGCGGGAATTAGATGGAACGGGATCGCTTCTCACTCACCTGAGACTCTCCGACGGTTTCAATCAGTGGGAAGCCGAGCTGTGTTGTGCGGCAAGGGAGCTCCTTGTTTCTCTGCGTGTATTGACGGCCGGCGGGGAACGGGGGAAATGTTGCCGGTTTTGCTCGGGCCTCTCCCCGGTGTGCTGTAGTGAAACCATGTCTCCAAAGATCCCCGTGGCTACTACTGTTAAAAGGAAAACGAGGTCTGGAGTGGTTGCAATCGCCGGTTTGTCTCCCAAAGCAACAAACTCGGACCCCCACCCGCGACAAGGAAGGGTGAAAAAACTAACTGTGGGGACTGCGGTATCTAGGAATGACAAGACGGAGAAGAAAAATCGCACCGCATTGCCACCTACCAATGAGCCTTCTGTGTTGGATCTCTTGCGTGCAGCGCCCGGCTCAAAGAATCTGCAAGTGCAAGAAGGTGAGCAGCTACAGGGGGGGAGAGGCAAAGATGGCAATGAGGTGGCTGGGGAGGCCGATGGGGAGGACCAGGTTGTCACGCAAGAACCCGTATCTATGACTATTACGTTGGCGGCGGATGCGACCAAGGATAGCCAGCCCAATATGCCAAATCCGTCAGATCACCCCCCCCCCCTGGCGCTCTCCCTTACTGCTTCCACTCCCTGCCTACAATTGGACTTAAAAAACTGCATAGATGGAAGCAATCTAGATGTAGCTGGTGGGCAAACATCAACCATTATATCGGACACTAATATGTTTAACTCCCCGCTCATAGAGGCTATGGTGGCAAACCCTGCTGCTTCGTCAAATCACAGTGAACAAGATATGGACTGGTTTTTTTCACTCTCAGACGGGATTTGGTCTGTGTCAGGCTCTGGATCAGGGTCTGATTCATTGGAAGATTCCAGTGAGGAGGTTTCTGGAAGCGGTAAAAAAGAGACAACAGCCACAATACGTAAGGCAGTAAGGAAGACAACTCATCCTAGTCTGCAAAAGAAAAGTTTAAGATGGGACCATTCAGGCGCAGATTTACTCAGTACCTGTATAACAACACTCCCTAAAAACGATAATACAGTACCCCCTACGCTAGACACGGTTCTTCAATGCATTCTTTCCCATCGCGAAGAAACGCGCCAAGATAGTAAACGCGGACAGACGGCTATGCGTAAGATTCAAGGGGCCGTAAGGAAGGTGGCGAAGTCATGCGCTGGTATTAAAGAACGCCTGAATACTCTGGAAACTCGAACAGAAACTTTAGAGAATGACTTAGCAGCTGCGCGCACAAGCACTAATGCTCATGATGCCCAAATAGACGATATACAATGGAAACTAGAGGACCATGAAAATCGACAGCGCCAAAACAATCTGCGGGTGCTAGGTGTACCAGAGGGAAAAGAAGGGTCTGATGCGCGGGCATATATGGTCGACATGTTATCGAAGGCTTTTCCGGATCTCGAGGGGTGGAAGTGGTCATTAGAGGTACAGAGAGCTCATCGGGTTCCGTTTAATCTTAAGCACCCAGTGAAACCTGAAACAAAGCCCCGGGCGATGCTTGTCTATTTTGGCAATTTTCTACTCCGACAGGCAATATACGATAAAGCAAAGCCAATATCGAAGCGCAATGGAGGAAACTATTCATTTTTTGTTCAACCAAACTTTTGCCACTTCACAGTGGAGAGACGATGGCGTCTTCGTCAGATGGTCAAGCCAATACAGGATCGGGGGGGCAGGCATACCTGTTGCATCCGGCGCGTCTGAAAGTGATCAAGGGAGATCACACCCGGATCTTTACTTCTGAAATTAAAGTTAAGGAATATGTGGAAGCCTGGGACCATAAGAACTAGACTATTTTCCAGTGATTGAACATCCGAATCTGTTGAGTTCTCCCTCCTTCTTGTTTTTTCTAACTCTCTCTCTCTTTCTCTTCCCAGCATAAAAGCAGCCAATAACATTTTAGTGGGATGATGTTTTCAGTATGCTGGGGGAGGGTTGGGGAGTGGAAAGATTTTTGTTTTTTTCTTTTTCCTTTTTTTCTGGCTTTTGTTTATCTTAAGATTTGAGATGTCTAGCTGCCGGGAAATTAACGCTGGGTTGGGGGGCAGCACTCATCACAACAGACTCCTTAGTCTGGATGCCTTTCTACGGGGGAAGGGGTGGTGGCAGGTTTCAAGGGCACGGGGGGTGAGGGGAGGGTAGAGGAGAGGGTTGGGGAGCGGGGGCGTTGGTCACAGGGTGGAGAAAAGAAATAAACGGAGAGGGTATAACAAAAGGGATTGAGATAATAACCTTAAAAAAGCAAGAGCATCTAATTCAGCAAAAACCAAATGATCCAGATGGGTAGAATAACCATTTGCATGTTGGTGGCCTTAACGATAAACAAAAACGTTTCAGAGTTGGTGAAATATTAAGAGGCCTAAAAACCGATATAATATGCCAACAAGAAACACATATCCCCTGGGGGAAAAGAGACATGCTAGCTATAAGGGGATATAACCTCCTCGCCTGCTCCACCCAAACCTCAACTATCAGGGGAGTAACAATTCATGCAAAGAACTGCATTGGCCCCGCTAAACGGGTATTGGAAGATAAGTGGGGAAGATGGGCTATCGTACAGCTCCATATGGGATTGATTATTTGCACGATATACGGTTCTAATGAGGATGACCCGCACATTTTTAATGACTTAGAAATTGAGTTAACATCATGGTCAGGCCCATTAGTGATCTGCGGGGACCTGAACATCCATTATGATACTGGGTGTGGGGGAATTCAGAAGTACCAAGGCAGGAAACCCCAGGTTCATCGTGCCCTTTCGGCTCTGCGGGCTACTTATGACTTGAGGGATGTGTGGGGAGTAAAACATCCAGCTGACCCTGGGTATACCTACTTTTCAAATCCCCACAAGAAGTATGTAAGGCTCGATTACTTTTTGGTGCCACCCCCTCTGATTACGACCGCTGGGATAAAGAAACTGCCTAGGTTAATGTCAGATCATAATCCTCTTCTTATAGACCTAGCATTTCAGATAGAAGACCAACCACAGGCAAAGTGGACGTTTGATAGATCTTTATTAACCAATGATGAATACCTTAAACATATTAAACAATGGGCCATACAATATTATGAAATGAATCGATTTAGCTCCTCGAGGGGCATAGTTTGGGATAGCTTCAAGGCAGGCCTCCGAGGGGAAACAATAAGTTTTGTGGGAAAGAGAATAAAGCAAGAAAAGAAAGAGATAGCTGATCTGATAACTACACTGGGACAATTAGAAGAGGAACATACTAAGGCAATTAGACAAAAACAAGAGGGGGGAGAATTAGCATTGCGACAAAAAATAATGATTATAAAAGCAGAAATAAATAGTTATTATATTAGAAAGGGGGCAGCCTGCTATCAGACACATAAAAATGAAAGATACGAATACGGCGAGACCATTGGTAAGATACTTGCTTTCCGGACCAAGCAAAGAACAGCCAGAAACAACATCACTGATATAAGATCCCAAGATGGCAAATGTCACACTAAACTAAAGGATATCACCAAGGTTTTCGAAATTTTTTATCAAGATCTGTATCAACAGGATAACCTTGACCTCATGCTCTTTAATGAAACTGAGCTAATTTTAGGAAACCAGTGTAGGCTCAGTGAAGTACAGCGACAAGTGCTTGAAAAAGAAATTACGATGGAGGAGGTTCTAGTAGCTTTGAATTCAATGGCCTCAGGGAAAGCGGCAGGGCCCGATAGGATTCCCCTCGAGTTATATAAATTAATTCAAGCGGAAATAACTCCGATACTCCTGGATTTGTTCCTTGGAATACAATACAGTGGGACCCCCCCGGAGTCTTGGCAGGGAGCAGACATTGTGGTTTTTTTGAAAAAGGGGAAACCAGCTCACAACCCTGCATCATACAGGTCCATATCCCTTATGAACGCAGATGCCAAACTCTACTCAAAAATCCTTGCGTCTCGACTAGGGGGGATAATAGCCGACCTTGTTTCACCGTGGCAGCACGGCTTCATACCAACAAGAAGCACTACGGACCATATTAGACGTGCTATTGCCTTGTTTGACATAACTGAGACCACGAGTGAAGGGATGGCTATGATCCTCCTGGATGCAGAGAAGGCATTTGATCGCGTTTCATGGCAATATCTTTGGACAACCATGGTACAGAGAGGATTTGGGTCTGGTTTTATGACAGCAATTAAAGCAATGTACCACAGGCCATATGCCAGGCTAAACATTATGGGGCAGGAATCAAAAGCTATAGACATCGCAAGAGGGACAAGGCAAGGCTGTCCCTGTTCCCCAATTTTATTTGCTCTTTATATTGACATTTTCATAGAGCAAATACTTCAAGATCAAGCAATTACACCAGTCAAGAGCAATGGATCTGAAACAAAGATTATGGCCTATGCCGATGATTTGGCAGTGGTCACTACAGACCCGGTAAATGCAATCAGCCGAATTCAGAATCTAGCTTATGAATATGGCCGCAAATCTGGCTATCTACTAAACGCAGGGAAAACCCAGATTCTATGCAATTCTAATACCTCGATGAGGTAATCTATCTGGGTATTAAAATTAGTAGTAAAATAGAAGCAATCTGGAACATAAACATGATCCCTATGATTGATAAGATCAGTACAGATTTGCGAAACCTAGATAGATTACACCTAACTCTTATAGGAAGATGTAATATACTCAAGATGGTTATGCTTCCTAAGGTTCTTTATATGTTTAGATCGATCCCATTAGCAATTGAAGATTCACTTTTAAAGAAAGTAGATGGCATATTTAGTAATTTTGTATGGAAGTACTCAAAAATTCGGCGCTCCCTTAAATTCCTAGCACTACCACAAGATCAAGGTGGGTGGGCTGTTCCTAACCTTAGATTTTATTATTATGCAACTTTTTTTTACAACAAATGGCTCTAGTGATTTTACCTGGTGTGAGTAGTAGCCAATGTGTTATAAACAGGGACCTCCCTTCGATCTATGAGTTGGCAATAGGAAGAAACGCACAATGAGTACTTCTACGCCAATTAGAGCGCCAATTAGAGCCCAGTTACTATAAGAAAACTAAATTTAAGATTATAATTGCAATCTGGAATATATGGAAAAGAATGGTAGAGCTCATGAAGATACCGAATTATAACAGGTATACGCCACTGTAGCGATCCCCCCTTTTTCCTGCATTTATGTACGATAATCTGGCCAAGCAATGGGAAGAAAAAGGTATATTGAAGCTGGGAGATATCTATTTTAACGAACAGCTGTCGTTCTTTGAGTTGCAGCAAAGGTTTGGCATTGCGGCTGGAACATACTTTAAATATAGACAGATTACCTGCTTTTGAATCAAATCAACGAAGAAAGAATTTCTCTAGGCAGGAATCCGCTAATAGAAACTATGTCCCTACCGCAAGCAAAAATCAAACATTTCTATAAAATCTTGATAGATACCCTTTCAGACAACCTCGAGGCAGTAGAGACTAAATGGGTTACTAAAATAGGAGATACGGACGTCGATGTGTATAACTCATTAGCCTTAGCCAAAGGGACGTTCCTCGCAGCTAATTTGAAAGCTCAACACTACTATACGGTATATGACCTCTATTTCACCCCTGCGAAATTACATCGGTGGGGGAAAAGAAAGGACGATAAATGCCCGCGATGTGATCAAGGGCCAGAAGATATAGTGCATATGTTCTATGGCTGTGAGAAACTGGGTCCATTGATTAAGCAGATAGGGGAATTTTTGTCATCTGCAATCGACACAAGTATTAATATAACCCCAACCCTAATGTTGTTGGGATGTGATGAAAAGGCACAAAGTGATCGCCACAAGGACAAGTTTGTCTTTGTCTCAATAGCGGTAATCCGTCTCCTTATTGCCACATATTGGAAGGATGCAGACCCCCTCAATTTCAGGCTTGGCTGGGTCGCTTGCTGGCAATTTACCATCTGGAGGAAGTCCTATACAAGTGCAAAGGCCATAGCGCAAAAAGATGGGGTCGGGCAATCTGGGCCCCTATGAAAAACTGGATTATAAAGCAAAATGTTCTTTAAAAGAGATAGGGCGAATTATGACGCATGTTTCTCCTTTGGTTAAAGACCTTTTGAAATGAAATATTACCTATGCATCTACTCATTTCTTCTCTGTTCTTGGCTCTCTTCTTCTTATGATTCCTCTCTCCCCATTCTGATTGATCTGTTGTGTTAATGTATATGAATTTGCTCTTATACTACATGCTACATGATTTTAGCTAAATGTATTTTAAGGTTTATGAAGTGTAAATGATTTTTTTCTATTGATATACTCTCTTCAAAAAAAAAAAGGGAATCTAATCCAGTGTGAAAGAGAAAACACCCCCCACCCTACCGACCACTCACATTTGGAAATGGATGGCATGGGAACATTTAAACAAAACCTATGTGGCAAGACCAAGTGGTCTGTTGAGTCCCAACATTAGATGAGACAGTGATCGCCGGTATATAAAACCAGTACGTAAAAAGGGTATAACCCTTATCTTATAGTTCGTTCGCAGAGTGGGGAGGATGGGAAGGGTGTTAAGGAATCTGCAGCTAGACTGTGTCTCTACCAGATATTACGTTACTGAAGGTAAGTAACTTTTACATTTGACAGAGACATCTAGCCGCAGATTCCTTAACTTTTGAATTAAATACCATAGCTATACCTTCCTAGAGGAGGGTCTGTGAACTAACCCTTCACAAGTTGTCAAAGAGAACCAGCCAGTCATAACTAACAACCGACCAAATGCACGTAGGAATAGGAAAACAAGAGCTTAGCTCTTAACCCGTTCTGTTCGTCGGACGGCCGGGAGCTGTCCGACGTCACGGTGGGCGTGGGCGTCGGACGGCTCCCGGCCGTCCTAGCACCCACCCACAGGGGAAGCGCTGGCGCTCCCCCCGTGGGCCGCCCTTTAAGGTGCCCCCACCAGGGAAGGCAGAGGAAGCCCTTCCCCTGCCTCCCCCCGCCCCCCCTCCACGTCATCTAATGACGTCAGAGGATTCCCAACGCGGTGGAAGCCATTTGCTTCCAGCGCGTTGGGAAGAGAGGAGGTGAGTTTCTCCTCGGGGGAGGGGGGTATTTAAACAAAATAGGCATCGGGGGAAAGGAAAGGGTTTTCCTTTCCCCTGATGCCTCTTTTGTGCATTCCTGCTGCACGATCGTGCAGCAGGAATGCCCACTAGACACCAGGGATTTTTTTTTTTTTAAATTTGAAATTGAATTAGTGTTTGGGGGGAGCGGCCCCTTAGGCAAGGGTCACTCCCCTTATGGGGGCAATGTTTTTTGGCTGTCTGCCCCCATGGGGGGGGGCAGATCTCACCATTTATTTTTTTTAAAGTGGCCCACTGGACCACCAGGGAATAACTTGTGGGGAGTGGCCCCTTGGGCAAGGGTCACTCCCCTTTGGGGGCCATGTTTTTGGCTGTCTGTCCCCATGGGGGTAGGGGGTAGATCTCGCCATTTTCTTTTTATATAGGGCCCACTAGACCACCAAAGATTTATTTGTGGAGAGTGACCCCTTGGGCAAGGGTCACTGTCCTTTGGGGGCAATGTTTGTGGCTGTCTCTCACCATGTTTTTATAAAATTGGGCCCACTAGACCACCAGGGATTTGTTTGTGGGGAGTGGCCCCTTGGGCAAGGGTCGCTCTCCTTTGGGAAGCATTAATTTGGCCGTTTCTGCACCCCTGGGGGGCAGATCGGCTGATCTTTTTTTTGTATGGCCACTAGGCCACCAGGGATTTATTTGTGGGGAGTGGCCCCTTGGGCAAGGGTCGCTCCCCTTTCGGGGCAATCTTTTTGGCTGTGTCTGTCCCCTAGGGGAGCAGATCTCGCCTTTTTAAAAAAAAAAATCGGGACCACCAGGGATTGGTTTGTGGGGAGTGGCCCCTTGGGCAAGGGTCGTTCCCCATTGGGGAGCATTAACGTCACCAGGGATTTATTTGTGGGGAGTGGCCCCTTGGGCAAGGGTTGCTTCCCTTTGGGGGCAATCTTTTTGGCTGTGTCTGCCCCCCAGGGGGGCAGATCTAGCCTTTTTTTTAAAAATCGGGCCCACTCGACCACCAGGGATTTGTTTGTGGGGAGTGGCCCCTTGGGCAAGGCTCGCTCCCCTTTGGGGAGCATTAATTTGGCCATTTCTGCCCCACTGAGGGGCAGTTCGGCTGATTTGTTTTTTTGTATGGCCACTAGGCCACCAGGGTTTTTTTTTTTGATGTTGGGAAGCGGCCCCTTGGACAAGGGTCGCTCTCCTTTATGGGAGGATGATTGTGGCCATTTCTGCCCTCTTTGGGAAGCAGATTAGCAGAATTTTTTTAAGCCCATCTGCCCCCACGGGGGGCAGAAGACACTAGACAACAGGGGTTTTAAAATTTTTGTGTTGGGGAGTGGCCTCAAGGGCAAAGGTTGCTCCCCTTTTACGGGGGTGAATATTTTATTTATACTCTTAGGCAAACCTACCCCTTAGCTTGGCTGGTGGTTTGTGTGTGGACTGGTGCATTATTTGCATATGTGATTGTAATGTTTTTTTCTCCTTTTTATTCTAGTGTAAAGCTTTTGATTCCTGTTTGCGGTTTCGGCAGTGGTTGTTCTGCAGTTTTGCATAGTTGCATTTTTTTGGTAAGAAAAACATTTGTGTTGTATTTACTCCAAATGAGTATTATTGTCATGCATGAATGAATATTTTTGTAAGTGGTGTCATATGGCAGCATATTTAGTTAGTGTTTTGAGCATGAAATTCTTTGCGATGTGTTTTGCATTGTCTTATGTGTAATTTTCTTTTCTTTTTTAGTGGGATATTGTTGATCCTTACTGTGTCTGTGCAGAGTAGGTGGTGGTGAGTCTAGCTGCGTCTGGCAAGTGAGTGGTATAGTTTTGGAGTATATAGGTCTTTGCGATAAAGACGCATTTTGTTTATTACTTATTTTACAAAGTGTTTGTTGTTGTTGACTTGTTTGACAAGTTACCTTTATTAGTAAGGATTATGGCTAGCCGTAGAATTACTGCTCAGCAGGTGGTTGGTATGCTTTTTGAATCTTCATCTGAGCAGGCTTATGAGACTGACAGTGCGTCTGAGGGAGAGGAGGGAGTGCAAGATTCTGGCAGTGAGTTTTCTGTCCACGAGGAATCATCTGATGATGAAGCTACTCGCAGTGCAGATGAAGCTACTCTCAGTGCGGATGAAGTGCCTGTTTTAGAGGAGGACACTGATGTGCCGATGGTGCAGCAAGAGACATCGGTATTGCAGCCTGAGGCTGCAAGGCTTCCTACTGGAAGTGCTGGACTCTGGGTTTATCCAAACATGGTGCAGCCAGTGTTGCCTGCCTTTAGTGGGGATGCAGGGTGTAGAGTGGATTGTGAATTTTTTTTGCCTATACAGTTTTTTCAGTTGTTTATGGATGATGTATTTTTGGCTGAGACTGTTGAGCAGACTAATTTGTATGCTGAACAGTTTTTGATGGACAACAGTGCCAGACTTAGGCCCCGCTCTAGTTCTACCCGGTGGACTCCCACAAATCTGAATGAGATGAAGAAGTTTTTGGGTTTGACTTTTTTGATGGGCTTGATAAGGAAGCCGTCCATGGCTTCATATTGGTCTACCAGTCCCTTGATGGCAACGGCCATATTTCCTGCAATTATGAGTCGTGATCGGTATTTACTTTTGCTTCGGATGCTGCATTTTGTTGATAATGCTTTGGCGTTGCCACGAGATCACCCTGACTGACCGTCTTTTTAAGATTCGGCCTGTTCTTGATCACTTTGTAGATCGATTTTCAGAGATCTATACTCCAGGGAAAGAAATAGATGTTGATGAGTCTTTGGCCCTGTTCAAGGGCAGTTTGGTTTTTAGGCAGTACATTCCTAGCAAGAGGGCACATTATGGAATTAAGATGTATATGTTGTCTGAGAGTAGGACAGGATATGTCTATAATTTCCGGGTGTACACTGGTAAGTATTCCACTATTGACCCCCCTGGTTGTCCGTCCACTTTTGGAGTTTCTGAGAAAATTGTATGGGATCTTGCTAGAGGACTGTTTAACAGAGGCCACCATTTGTACCTTGATAACTTCTACACTGCTGTGCAATTGTTTAAGGAATTGTTCAAAGTAGACACTTTTGCTTGTGGCACAATCCGCTCTAACCGTAAAGGTTACCCAAAAGAGCTTGTTTGCAAAAAGCTTCAGAGGGGACAGTGCAGTGCCTTGTGTAGTGAGGAACTGCTAGCTGTGAAATTTGTGGACAGGAGGGATGTGTACATGCTGACTACCATTCATGATGAGAGTACTTCACCTGTGACTGTTTGGGGTCAGGTTGCTGAAGTGCGCAAACCTGTGTGCATTGTAGACTACAATAAGCACATGGGTGGTGTCGATAGAGTAGATCAGAGGTTGGAACCTTACACTGCTGTTCGTAAGGCTTGCATTTGGTATAAGAAGATGGCCATCCATCTCTTCAATTTAGCAACTTTCAATGCTTTTGTTGTGTTCAAGGAGTGTTCTCCTGCGTCAAAGATGACTTTTGTTCAGTTTCAGGAGTCTGTGATAGGCAGCCTTGTTGTTGTGGAACAGGCAAGTGTTCCTAGAGTTGGAGTGGTGGAGGATGTGGCTAGATTGAAAGTTTTTAAATCAAAAGTGGGGGGAGGTAGAAGGAGCTGTGATCCATTCAGCTTCCTTGGAGTCAATCATAATCAATGGGGAATGGATCACTTGTACCTGTAACCAGGGCTCGGGTGTTTATAACCTTCAGTACTTAAAAACCCTCATTCACGTAAACAGGTCGTGTGGCGGTTTATCTTGATTCTCCGCCTATATCAAATACGTGACAGTATCATCATTGGGTCTCTATTGTATGCTTCCTCCACCTGGAGGGAACCACTGGTTATTACAGTAGTGATCAGTGATAAGTGACAAGTGAAAGTGCTCTGGTGAGGTGAATAAGTTTAAAAATTCTCACACAGCCTAAACTGAAACTTTATTCAGTTCGGTGTGTGTGAACAATATAAAAACAGTATTGTGCAAAAGGACCTAATTAAGAGTCCTTTGCACTCAAAAAGGTGGTCGACATGTTTCAGCCCCTTGGGATGCCCCTAGGGGGTCGGGGGGGCTTTCTTCAGGACCTTGAATAGAAAGTAGGAGATGTATATTGTCTTACTCTTATGATTATTAACAGAGTTTGTGAGGTCGATAGTACCTATAATGAGAAAAATGAAGTGGAGACAAAAAGACGTATAGTGATAGTGAATTTTAAACAATTAAAATCAGTTTAAAAGTAGTCTCATGATGATGGTCACATTGTTCAAATTGAACATTTCATAAAAAATATATATATAAGCAAACAAGAAAAATGGCAATTCTTTATACGCTGTACAGACTATCAATAGTTGCCATAGTGGGACTGTTCTGTGGTAATTGTGCATCAATCCCAAAATACATCAATTGCATATAGTATGTAAGAGTAGGTCAAGTATCTTATGAATATTCTTGCAAAAATACGCATAGTATGAGTGGTAGAATATGTTAATCTGCTTGTTATTTGTAAGGAATACATGAGCATTTCTTAAAGACGCATAATGGAAAAATGGTTGTGGATTAAATGTATTACCAAAGTGTGTGAAGCACCAAGACAAAATTCTCTGATTCAGATTCTAAAAAGAAATATTCCGTATCTATACGTAAAATAGATTGATGAGAAGGTTCTGTAGTTTGTAGATACTCGCAGCTTAGCCACAATGCGTGTGTTATTGGGCGTTAGTATACGTGTATGTAGTTCCTCTAATCTATCAGTTTCTGGTTGTTAAAAGTAGCAAACAGAAATGTCTGGAGTTAACTCTACAACTGTATGTTCTCTGTCGCACTAGCTTGTTCTAAGGAGGAGGAGGCGAGGGCGTCGGGCGCGCGGGAGTCCTCATATTATTCAAAAATAGGGGCCCGTGTCACTCATACGCGGGTTGTATGCCGCGTCAGCTCTTGGTGCAAAACTACTGTCCCACTGGCATAAAGCGTGCTCATCCGATATGCGTGGTGGCATACAGTAAGTAACTTAAGTATTAAAATCGCGTGGCACAAGTTAGCATGGCGCATACCTCACAGAATCCCAATTATGGCTTCTTTCGTGAAAGCTGACAACGCCGTGCCTCGCTGAAAGATTAAGAGGTTTTCGGGTTAGCATTTTTATACGTTACGTGTGTTGCCGTACGGTGGGGTCTCGCGGTTCTCCATACCTCATTAAGCCGGCTTCACGACTTGTGCTGGCGCTTCCGTCAGGTTCCCGGGTGGTTCGAGAATGGTGTCGAGCAGCCCGTCATATCCCTGAGTCATTAGTTAGCAGTGAAGACAGACTATAAGAGATCTATCGGGATTTATGTTGTATTAAATCGCACCTTCAGTTATAAATAAAATAATATCGCACCTTCAGTTACACATGAAATAATATATAATGGAAGTTCATATATATTTCATACATAATCAGGGCAGGGAAAAAGAAAGTTTTATCATTACCCACATAAGGTTGAAAGGTGGATTGAATCTATAACCACCTGTAGAGAATTATTGAGAAGGAGATACAACTAAAAAATCTCGAGATGAATTATTTTAAGCTCAGCCACGGAATATTATCATTCAGACCTTGTGAGTCTGTTTTCAAACGCTGTACCCATCTTTGCTCTTTCTCAAACAGTATTTTTTCGGCATTTTGAGTAGTATTATTCAGTGTTTCTATGACAACCCAATTTAGGTCGTCAATGGAGTGCTCTTGTTCAATGAAGTGGGTACTCATTTTGGTCGTTCCACGTTTGCATTTCACATTGCTCCTGTGCTCACAAATCCTCAGTTTTATTTTGCGACAGGTCATTCCAATATACCTGAGATTACAAGGACAAGTGATCATATAGACAACATGTGTCGAATTACAGTTGGTGTGTTGTCTAATTGTCCATTTAAGTTCTGGCGTTAATTGGATACATTTCGTGGTAGTTGTTAATTTGCATACTGAACATTGCCTACAGGGATAATGACCAGTGACTGGCTGCATATTCCATAATGTGTTTTCTGGTTTGGTCATTATTGGCTTTTGGGGTCGTGAATGTACCGAGATGTCTTTGATGTTTCTTGTCCTCCTATTAGCAAATCTTGGTCTTGGCCAATTCAGCGAGCCTGATGTTACTATGCGCCAGTTTTTATTTATTATTTTCTTAATAGTATTGCTCGCTATACTGTATGTGGTAACGCAGGTCAGTATGTCCTGTGCAGGGGATTTGGGTGTTGTTTCGAGGAGACTTTCTCTTGGTTGATTCCTTGCCCTCTTCTGGCATCTTGTCACTGTTCTAGCAGGGTAGTCTCTTTTTGAGAGTTTTATGCACAGATCATTGGCTTGTGTTTTAAAATCCGTTAGTTCGCTACAGTTTCGTTTAAGGCGAAGAAACTGGCTGTAAGGTAAGTTGTCTCTGAGTGGACGAGGGTGGAAGCTGTTATAAGACAGAAGGCTATTCTTAGCAGTTGGTTTGAAGAAAGTCTTGGTTCTAATAATGTTTCCCTCCACGTAGATGGTTAGGTCCAAGAAATCTAGTTGTTTTTTATCTGCGGTATAGGTGAATTTCAGGCATTGATCCTGCATATTGATCCAGTCATGGAATTCATGTAGACTATCTTCGTTGCCTTCCCAGATCACGATGACGTAGTCTATATACCGCTTCCAGAATCGGATCTTTGATAGGTATGGGTTGTTTGGGTTATGTATAAATGTTTTCTCGAAACTACTCACATAGAGTCCAGCCACACTTGGGGCGAATGTGCTTCCCATAGATGTTCCGTGGCATTGTTGATACATCGTCCCGTTGTATTCGAAATAGTTCTCTGTGAGTGCGAGTCTGCAACATTCCAGAACGAAGTGTCTCGGTGTTTGGTGAGACCAGTCTTGTTCAAATAGTAGTTCCTCCAGAGTCTCCATTGGTTTTTGTTGGGGTAAGCTTGTATACAAGCTCTCTACGTCCAATCCGACTAAGAGCATGGTATCCAATGAGAAGGTTTCCTCCTTCAAAAGATTAAGTAAATCGCGTGTGTCTTTTAGGTAGGTTGGTGTCCTCTGTACCATGGGTCTTAGATATTGATCGGCAAATTGTGAGAGTGGTTCAAGAACCGACCCTATACCTGATACAATCGGGCGGCCAGGTGGTGGTCTCCTGGCTTTGTGTATCTTTGGGAGTGAGTAAAAGTAGGTTATTTTAGGAGAATTTGTCCTCAGAAAATCAGCCTCATTCTTGGAGATCCATCGGTTTATTTCTGCTTCTTCCACCATCATGCCTATCGTTTGTTGTAATCTAGGAGTTGGGTCAGTCCTGATAATTCTGTAGAATTTATCGTCTGAAAGGAGTTCGAGGCATTGTTGGTTGTAGCCGTCTTTACACAAAAGGACAATTCCTCCGCCCTTGTCGGCGGGTTTGATTATGAGGTCCTTGTGTAATTTAAGTTCTTCTAAGGCTTGTTTTTCAGCCTTGGTGATATTCATGAATGGTTTTTTTGTTTGTTTTTTAATATCTTCCACCTCCTTCATGACTGCCTTCTCAAAGGTTTGAATCTCTATTGGAACCTGATGGTTCAAAGGGCAAAAGGTGGATTTCGGCCGTAGTGATGTATCGCCATCAGTGACACTCTCCTCTTTGTCATTAAAAAAGGCCTTTAGTTTTAGCTTTCTGCAAAATTCTGCAATCTCGCACTGTATTTTAAAGACATCCAGTGTTGGTGTCGGTACAAAACCTAGACCTTTGTTTAGTACATTTTCTTGTTCCTCAGTTAGGGTTATGTCTGTCAGGTTGATTACGAGTGAGTCGTGCTTGTTCCTGGTTTTTCTTTCACCATGCTTGACATACTCCTTGTTAACACTTGTCTCTCTTGGTCTGTCCAAGTGACTCCTTTTCTTCGTCCCCTTTGGTTTGATTGGCCTCTCCCTAAAAAAGGCGGTTGTTGCATATATGGTCCCATGAATGGGTTCATTGGTGGTGGGCCTGCGGTGTATGGGTTCATCCAACCATGGTAACCCGGTGTAAAGGGTTGGAAAGGAGGTGGCGGTTGGTCTCCATAATGTGGGTTACGCCACGTGTTGGGTCTACGGCGTTGTTGGCGTCTGTTAGTTCCTCTATTTCTCCTGGCTTGTCTCATTTCTTCACCACTCCAGTCTGAACTATCTGTTGAATTGCCACTTGTGTCGTTATCTGTTGAGTTGTCAGGTGCTTTGTAGTCTTCCTTACTATATGGATGCATTTTCTCCATGGAGAACCTTTTAAGGTCTTTGCCCAGCTTTTGTATCTTATTCTGGGTTATATATTACTTTGTCTCTGTTCATTTCACGGTTAATTTCCTCTAATCTTCTTTTTATAGACAGTGATGTGCACCATATTTTTAAGATTTGCCTCGCTCAGTTGTATTTCGATTGTCAATGCTTCTGTTAGCCTTGTCGCAGTTTTTATAATCAGGACCAGGTAGTCTCTTGTGCATTTCCACGAAATGGCCGACCAATCTTTTCGAAATGCCAGGTCTTGAAGGAAGATACGTGGCGTATTGTGTACTCAGAGGCCTCTGGGTGCTGCATTCGCACGAAGATATTCAGTCATGATTACGCCATGAATAGCAGTTCTTACTTGTTCTTTCTTGTTTTCTGACAAATCTTCCCAGTCATTATTTTGTGCAAGAGTTTGAGAAAGGTCACTATCTTGTAATAGTGAGGGTAGGGAAAGAATTGCATTAATCTCGTCTGTTGAGTAACTTAAACCTAAGTTCTCAGCCATTTTAATTCTTTGGGGGGGATTGCCAGACCGATTTGGTGGCTTATATGGAGAACGAACTCCACAGGAGGTTTTTAGGATTCCAAGTCGGAAAAAACTCCCACAGCTGCATGCTGCTGAATGTATTTAAATCAAAAGTGGGGGGAGGTAGAAGGAGCTGTGATCCATTCAGCTTCCTTGGAGTCAATCATAATCAATGGGGAATGGATCACTTGTACCTGTAACCAGGGCTCGGGTGTTTATAACCTTCAGTACTTAAAAACCCTCATTCACGTAATTCACGTAAGCGGTTTATCTTGATTCTCCGCCTATATCAAATACGTGACAGCATCATCATTGGGTCTCTATTGTATGCTTCCTCCACCTGGAGGGAACCACTGGTTATTACAGTAGTGATCAGTGATAAGTGACAAGTGAAAGTGCTCTGGTGAGGTGAATAAGTTAAAAAATTCTCACACAGCCTAAACTGAAACTTTATTCAGTTCGGTGTGTGTGAACAATATAAAAACAGTATTGTGCAAAAGGACCTAATTAAGAGTCCTTTGCACTCAAAAAGGTGGTCGACATGTTTCAGCCCCTTGGGATGCCCCTAGGGGGTCGGGGGGCTTTCTTCAGGACCTTGAATAGAAAGTAGGAGATGTATATTGTCTTACTCTTATGATTATACACATATATGGCGACGCTCTTTAGAATCGTGAAGCAAGGCAAGGTCAGGGAAGATTCCAATCGGCATTATACCATTTTTTAAAAATCTTTGTTTTTACACTTGGTCGATGATTTTAGCTGAACTGTTTTAAAGTTTGTGTGGCACGAATTGCTTATTTGCACTAAATTGTTCATTTGCACTGAGGGAGCTGTGTTAAAGCTCCGGGGGAGAGACTGCAATCTCTGTTAGCGCTCTAGTCTCCTATGCTAACGCGGTCGCTCGGCTGTATAAATTTGCCGATGACGCGACCGCGCAGCGACGCTCTTTAGAATCGTGAAGCAAGGCAAGGTCAGGGAAGATTCCAATCGGCATTATACCATTTTTTAAAAATCTTTGTTTTTACACTTGGGCGATGATTTTAGCTGAACTGTTTTAAAGTTTGTGTGGCACGAATTGCTTATTTGCACTAAATTGTTCATTTGCACTGAGGGAGCTGTGTTAAAGCTCCGGGGGAGAGACTGCAATCTCTGTTAGCGCTCTAGTCTCCTATGCTAACGCGGTCGCTCGGCTGTATAAATTTGCCGATGACGCGACCGCGCAGCGACGCTCTTTAGAATCGTGAAGCAAGGCAAGGTCAGGGAAGATTCCAATCGGCATTATACCATTTTTTAAAAATCTTTGTTTTTACACTTGGTCGATGATTTTAGCTGAACTGTTTTAAAGTTTGTGTGGCACGAATTGCTTATTTGCACTAAAGCACAAGTTACTAACTTGTGTAACGATATATCTGTAAGAGACAGTAGTTAGTGATAGATTCCTTACCTTAGAATATCCCCAGGCGTCAGGCTGGATCCGGAAAGTTTTGCGTAGCAGTACCCTTGCGCGTCGGTAGGTGGCGTCGTGCGGCTCCGCGTCCGTCGTCGGCGTCGTGATCGCCGGGATGACGTCGCGGGCAGTACTTAGACGCCGCCCTGCGCGCTGACGTCAGTTCTGTACACGACTTTCCGCGCCAGGAACGCAGAGCCATGCAAGAAGCTGACACAGGTGTCTGAAAAATACTAGGGCCCTGAAAGGGATGTCCTTAACCCTAGAAATCAGTTCGCAGAACGGGGAGGATGGGTGGGGCGGTAAGGAATCTATCACTAACTACTGTCTCTTACAGATATATCGTTACACAAGTTAGTAACTTGTGCATCTGAAAGAGACACGTTAGTGATAGATTCCTTACCTTAGAATAGATACCCCAGCAATACCAACCCCGGTGGTGGGTCTGCGAACAAAGATCAGACAAGGAAGTCCTGGAGGACAGAACGGCCAAAGAAGCCGTCCCTCCGGACCTGACTGTCAAGGCAGTAATGCTTAGTAAACGTGTGCAGCGAGGCCCACGTAGCTGCCTGACAGATAACCGGCAGCGGAACACCGCGGCCCAAGGCCGTGGTAGCAGCCGTTGCCCTGGTGGAATGGGCACGCAGCCCAACAGGAGGCTCCTTCTTGGCCAAAGAATAGCAGGTCTTGATGCACAAGGTAACCCAGCGGGAGATGGTCCTCTTGTGCACCGCCCGACCTTTTTGGCGCCCACGTAGCCAACAAAGAGCTGGTCACCCACCCGGAAGTGTTTTGTGCGGTCGATATAGAAGGAGAGCGCACGTTTCGGGTCCAGACGGTGGAGCCTCTCTTCCTCTCTGGAAGGATGCGGAGGCGGAAAGAAGGTGGGCAAAGTGATGGTCTGCCCAATGTGGAAAGCAGTAACCACCTTTGGCAAGAAGGACGGACGCGTCCGAAGAACAACCTTGTCTGGATGAACAGACAGAAAGGGAGGCTTGCAAGATAGAGCCTGGAGCTCACTCACCCGCCGAGCGGAGGTGATGGCCACCAGAAAGGCTGTCTTCAGAGTCAGAAGACGAAGAGGACAGTTATGCAGAGGCTCAAAGGGAGCGCACATTAAAAAGGTAAGAACCAAGTTCAAGTCCCACTGAGGCATTACAAACGGAACAGGAGGGAAGAGGTGAGTAATGCCTTTTAAGAACCTGTTAACAACAGGGGACTTGAACAGGGAGGGCTGATCAGGGAGCCTGAGGAAGGCCGAGATAGCACAAAGATAACCCTTGATGGTACCCAGGGCAGAACCCTGTTGGGCCAGAGAGAGAAGGAACAGAAGGACCTCAGAAAGAGGGGCAGAAAGGGGATCCACAGCCTTTGCTGTGCACCATGCCACAAATTTGTTCCACCTGCAGGCGTATACCACCTTAGTGGAGGGACGCCTGGCTGCCAGAATCACATCACAAACTTCGGGAGGCAAGTCGAAAGGAATCAACTGCCGCCGCTCAATCTCCACGCAAGCAGGTGTAGACTGGACAGGTTCGGGTGGAGGACCGTCCCCTGCTGCTGTGACAGAAGATCCTCCCGAAGAGGCAGACGGATCGGGGGATCTATGCTCATATTGAGTAGCTCGGGATACCAAACTCTTCGAGCCCAGTCCGGAGCCACAAGAATGACTTGGGCCCGGTCGTGCCGAATTTTCTTCAACACTCTGGGTAGAAGTGGTATAGGCGGAAAGGCGTACAACAGACCGCAACTCCACTCGCGACGAAAAGCGTCGCCGAGCGAGTGCCGCCTTGGAAATTCCAACGCGCAGAACTGATGACATTGCGCGTTCTCTTCGGTGGCGAATAGATCTAACCAAGGCTCTCCCCACTGTAGAAAGAGTCCTTGCGCCACTTCCGAGTGAAGACGCCATTCGTGATCCATCATGCACCTGCGGCTGAGTTCGTCCGCCCTGGCGTTCAGAGAACCTGCCAGGTGTTGAACCATCAGGAACATGCCCTGATGTTCCAGCCATGTCCAGAGGCGCAGAGCCTCCTGACAAAGGGTCCAAGACCCCACCCCGCCCTGTTTGTTGCAGTACCACATGGCGGTGGTGTTGTCTGTGAACACCTGCACTACCTTCCCTTTGACAGAGGGAAGGAATGCCTTGAGTGCAAGCCGGATCGCCCGGAGCTCCAGAAAGTTGATATGGAGCCGGGACTCCGCCGGAGACCAGAGGCCTCTGATCTCCGCCTCTCCCATGTGACCGCCCCATCCCAGAAGGGACGCGTCCGTCACAACTGTATGCTCTGGCTGGGGAAGGGAGAGGGATCTGCCCATGACCCATTGCCGGTTCGAGAGCCACCACTGCAACTGTTTTGCAGTCCCCTCCGAGATCTGGACGTGATCGGACAGGTTGCCCTGGTGCTGCGCCCACTGGAACTTCAGGTCCCACTGCAGAGCCCGCATATGCCATCTGGCATGATTGACCAGCAGGATGCAGGAGGCCATGAGGCCCAGCAGCCTCAGGGTCATCCGTACCGAAACCCAGGATAAAGGCCGAAAGATCGGAATCATAGCCTGAATATCCCGGACTCGCCGTTCGGGAGGATAGGCCCGAAACTGCGTCGTGTCCAGAACTGCTCCGATGAAAAGGAGCTGTGGAGAAGGAATCAGATGCGACTTCGGCACATTGATGGAGAACCCCAGCGAGTGCAGGAGTTCGGCCGTAGTCCGGAGGTGGGAGACGACTGCCTGGGACGAGCCCGCCTTCAGCAGCCAGTCGTCGAGGTAGGGGAAGACTGAGACCCCTGCCCGGCGCAGATGAGCTGCGACCACCGCCATCACTTTCGTGAACACCCGAGGGGCACTTGTAAGGCCAAAGGGGAGCACGGTGAACTGAAAATGCTCGGGGCCTACCGTGAACCGAAGGTAACGCCGGTGGGCCGGCAGGACGGGGATATGGAAATACGCGTCCTGCAAGTCCAACGCTACCAACCAGTCTCCTGGGTCGAGGGCAGTCAAGACCTGAGCTAGGGTGAGCATCTTGAACTTCTCCTTCCGGAGGAAGCGATTGACGTTCCGGAGGTCCAAGATAGGACGCATGTCCTCCTTGTCCTTTTGGGCACCAGAAAGTAGTGGGAGTAGCAACCACGCCCTACTTCTGGGGTCGGAACATGCTCGATGGCCCTCTTGGCCAAGAGGGCCGTGACTTCCTTCCGTAGAAGCACCAAGTGATCCCCTGACATGCGGTGGAATTGAGGTGGCATGGCTGGGGGGTGGTCTCGAAGGGGAGGGAGTAGCCCCTTCGGACAATGTCCAAGACCCACCTGTCCGAGGTGATGGTGCGCCAGTGGGGAAGGTGATGGCGGACCCTGCCCCCTACTGGCGTGCCGTGCACCTGAAAGGAGGGACTAGGAGGGCTTGGAGGCCGCGGACGGGTTGGAGGTGGTGGCCTGACCCGCACGCTGGTTGCCCGATCCGCCACGGCGGAATCCACGTCCTCGGCCACGCGAAGACGCCTGCTGCGCGGGCCGGTGGCTGGGCTGCTGACGTGAAGGGCGCCCCTACCGTGGCCACGATAGGGGCGAAAAGCAGAAGGCAGCGGAGGGCGTGTAGCAGAAAGGCCCAGGGACTTTGCAGTAGCCCGTGAGTCCTTAAAGCGCTCCAACGCATGGTCTGCTTTGGACCCAAAAAGACCGACTCCATCAAAGGGCATGTCCATGAGAGTATTCTGGACATCCCCTGAAAAACCAGTGGTTCTCAGCCAGGCGTGGCGCCGGAGCGCCACCGTCGTTGCAATCGACCTGCCCAGCGAGTCGGCGGTGTCAAGGCCACAACGGATAGTGTATTTGGCCGCATCCCGTCCTTCCGCAATGGCGCGGGAAAGCAGTGCCTGGACCTCCTCAGGGCACTGGGGCAAAACATCCGCCACCGAATCCCACAGGGAGTGGGTATATCGGCCCAAAAGACAAGCGGTGTTAACGGACCGCAAGCCAGCACTGGAGGAAGAAAAACCTTTCTTCCCAAACTGATCCAGGCGTTTGGATTCCCTATCCGGAGGAGCGGTAGGGAAGGCGGTTTGGGAAGCGGAGGCTTGGACAACCAAGCTCTCAGGAGTGGGGTGGACAGAAAGAAACAGGGGGTCGCCCGGAGCGGGGCGATGGCGTCGTGACACGTTCCGATCCACAGGAGCCCCTGTGTTGGGCTTGGACCAGGCGCCCAAAAGAACGTCCGTGAGGGCGTCGTTAAACGGCAGCACAGTCTCCGCAGAGGAGGCTGCCGGCTGAAGCACCTCTGTCAAGATGTTAGTCTTGACCGTCAAAGTAGGGAGCTGGAGACGTAAGGCCCCAGCAGCCCTACGCAACACCGTACCAAAATTGGCCCCCTCCTCCGTAGCCACGGGAGGAGACAGCATGCCAGTGTCAGGAGAAGTATCCAGACCACTGGCCTCCCTAGACTCTCTGTCCAGTCCTCATCATACTGACAGTTGCGTGTTAGAGGGTCATCAGACCCCTCCCAGTCCTCCTGGTCCTCCTCTGGTTCAAAATAAGGAGGAGGAGGGACATTTGGGACCCAAGGTCCCATCGGCGCCGGAGCCGGCGTCGAAGCGACGTCGCTCCGGGACCATGTCCGGAGCCGGAAGGAACTGGGGGACGACGCCGCCCGGAGCCCAGGGCGGCGTCGAGAACGGCACCGGAGACATCGGCGCCGGCGGAGGTGTCGTGAGGTCGACCGGCGTCGATGGGAGTTGTGGAGCCGGGATCGAGGCCGGGGCCGGAGCCGGAGCCGGGATCGAGGCTGGAGGCTCGGGCGACGCCGGGGCCGGAGCCGCCGGTGACGCCGGATCAACCCCATCAGGGCCCGCGGGGCCCGAAGGCGCACCGGAGGGGCCTGAAGGCCCGAAGAGGCGGGCCATGGCCGACAGGAACTCCTGTACCTTGGCCGGATCCGCCCCCGAACCCGGGAAGGGCGGGTATGACGGGGGCGACTCCACAGGCAAGTCCGGGGCCGCGGGGCGGGGACGGTGCCGGGAGGGGCCTCAGCCGAGTCGCGAGACCGGCGAGGCGAAGTCCGAGAGCGACGATGCTTCTTGGACTTCTTGTGTCGAGACTTACCGGACGAAGAAGACTTCGACGCCGACGACCGGTGTGCACTCCGCGAGCGACCCCTGGACCTCTCACGCGACCGGGGCTTCCGCGGAGCCGAATGCCGGGCCTCGAGGAGCTTTCGAGACCGCTCTCGCAAAGCCTTCGGGTTGAGGGCCTGGCATTCGGGACAAGACTCGGTGTCGTGGCCTCGGCCGAGGCAGAAGAGACACTCCCAATGCGGGTCGGTGACGGACATCATCCGCGCACAGGCGCCGCATCGCTTGAAGCCGGGCATCCCTACGACACCTGAATGGTGGAAAAAGACAGTGAAAAAATCACCAAAAAGTATGGTCAAAAATTGACCAGGGCACTGCTCTTCCCGGATCTGCGCTTACTGGCGCGGAAAAAGAAGAACTGACGTCAGCGCGCAGGGGCGGCGTCTAAGTACTGCCCGCGACGTCATCCCGGCGATCACGACGCCGACGACGGACGCGGAGCCGCACGACGCCACCTACCGACGCGCAAGGGTACTGCTACGCAAAACTTTCCGGATCCAGCCTGACGCCTGGGGATATTCTAAGGTAAGGAATCTATCACTAACGTGTCTCTTTCAGATTTGTTCATTTGCACTGAGGGAGCTGTGTTAAAGCTCCGGGGGGGAGAGACTGCAATCTCTGTTAGCGCTCTAGTCTCCTATGCTAACACGGTCGCTCGGCTGTATAAATTTGCCGATGACGCGACCGCGCAGCGACGCTCTTTAGAATCGTGAAGCAAGGCAAGGCCAGGGAAGATTCCAATCGGCATTATACCATTTTTTAAAAATCTTTGTTTTTACACTTGGTCGATGATTTTAGCTGAACTGTTTTAAAGTTTGTGTGGCACGAATTGCTTATTTGCACTAAATTGTTCATTTGCACTGAGGGAGCTGTGTTAAAGCTCCGGGGGGGAGAGACTGCAATCTCTGTTAGCGCTCTAGTCTCCTATGCTAACGCGGTCGCTCGGCTGTATAAATTTGCCGATGACGCGACCGCGCAGCGGGCGCGCCGCTGGCGCGCCGAAGGCGCGCCTAAGGCAAGCCCGTCTGCGCCCGTCCGCGTCCAGCCGGGTCTAGGGGCAGGTACCCCTGCCGAAATTTTGCCTGCGAGGGGTAGAACGATGTATAACTCAGCACAACTCCATGATCTCAGAACAGAGATGGACTGTAACTGTGCGTATACTATGCGACCTGATAATTGCAGCGTGCAATGCACACACTGTAAATTCTATCTACAACCTACCTCCCAAATGTTAGCTGAGACTCATTCCAATAAGGAAATCAGAATGCTCCTACTCAATTGTCGCTCACTCCCTAAACATTATGTGGAAATTCACCTACTCTTAGAAGAGAGAAATCCTGATGTATTATTTTTAACTGAGACATGGTTGAATAAAGAAGCAGATTTTGTCATTGCCCAATCCCTCCCCCCCACTTATGTAATTCAGAGGCTTGATCGCAACACAGGTCGGGAGGTGGCCTAGCCATAATTTATAAAGATAAGTTCCAATGTAGAATTTCTATGAACCCTATCCCTGATTGTGAAAGCATGTCTTTTGCAATCGACTTTACCCCCACGTACACTTTTGCAGGGATTCTTGTCTACCGCCCCCAGGCCCTTTCGGCCTTTTTAACAAAGACCTACTTGATATTGTAGCCCATTCTGCCAGTTCCTGCCCCAACTTTACAATTTTGGGGGATTTTAATATGCATTTTGATGATGGTCAACTGGCACCGTTAATAGAACTTGCGAATGACTTGGCAATGCTCCAACTAACTTTAAAAGTGGATGGCCCTACTCATAATAAAGGGCATTTGCTTGATCCCATATTTTCTAATATAAATATTTTATCTGTAGATAAGGCTGTTCCCATTCCATGGTCTGACCATTTTTACTTTCTTTTGCATTTATACCTCCGGATGCTACTACATCGACTGTTAGAACTACGAAATTTGCCCGTAAGTGGTCGGCACTTTCTATAGAAGCTCTGATAGATAAGTTAAACGCTACTTCTCCTCCATCGCAATCAGACCCCACCCTTGCTAATGACAATTTTAATGAGTGGATTGAGTCAGCACTTGACGCTGTTCTCCCCAGAAAACAAATCTCAGAAAGGGTGGGAGTCAAAAAAATCCTTGGTATTCTCAACATCTACGTCAACTAAAGCAGATATGTAAAAAACATGAAAGAAGCTGGAGGAAAGATTTTTCTACTTCTAGCAAAAGTATTTACCGAGAAGCCATTAAATTGTATAAAGACGAAATAAAAAATGCCCAGGCGTTTTTTATCAAGGCAAAATCTTAGCCGTAAACTCCTCTCGTGAGATATTTAAAATAGTCAAATCTCTTCTCGCAATCCCAACACCCTCTAAAGTTTCAACCAATGTTCTAGGGAGATGTAATGAAATTGCGGATTATTTCTCGGACAAAATACTAACGATATATAAATCGTTTTCTCAAAATATAGATGTAACGATCACTGGGACTTTCACCTCGAATCCTCAATTTTGCTTGAGGAATTTCCGCCACTTGATCTTACTACTCTTCAAGGACTCTTGAGAGAGCTAAAATCGGGCTCCCCTTAGACCCTGCCCCTCCTACCATTCTTCATCAAATTGCAGAGACTGTGTCACCAGTTATATTGGAGGTGATAAATTCCTCACTCAAGACAGCCATTGTGCCATCCCAATGGAAACATGCAAGGGTCAAGGCGTTGCTAAAAAACCCAGCCTTGACCCGGAAAATTGGGGAAATTACCGACCAATCTCCCTACTACCGGGAATAAGTAAGTTAGCTGAGAAGTATATTAATTCTATTCTATCAGCTTTCCTGGAAAACAACAAGGGTCTCCATCCCACACAGACTGGATTCAGACCCCAACAGGGTACAGAAACGGCCCTTTTGGCTGTAGTAGAGGAAACAAGGAGGACTCTTGACAACGGAGGCTGCGCCGCCATCTTATTGTTAGATCTCAGCGCAGCCTTCGACACTGTTAATCATAGTTTAATGATTCAAAGACTTAGAGAGGTAGGTGTGACTGGATCAGCCTTAAAATGGTTCCAGTCTTTCCTACAAAACAGGGTGTTCACAGTTTTTGAGGACGAATGTTCCTCAAAACAAATTCCTCTGAAATGTGGCGTTCCTCAGGGATCCTCCTCAGTCCCACCATGTTCAATGTGTACATGCGTTCGTTGGCTGAAATAGTATGTCCATTTGGGGTCCACATCGTGACGTATGCGGATGACACGCAGTTAGTCATTTCCATGAAACAAAATAATCAACAGGGATGTGACCTATTCACTTGCCTAGAGAAAGTCTCTGAATGGATGAATCATTCCTTTTTAAAACTTAACGGATCAAAAACTGAACTTATGTTGTTGGGGAAGTCTGCTCCTCGAAATATTGATCTTCTCTGGCCCAGCGTTTTAGGTCCCCCCCCGGCCCCCAGAGAACAAATCAAAAGTCTTGGGGCTTGGCTTGACCGCAACCTTGATTTTAAGGCTCAAGCACGTACAGTGGCAGCTTGTTGCTATAGCCTTTTAAGAATGATCAGAAAAATCCTTCCCTTGTTACCATTTATAGCTAGACGGGTGTTGGTCCAAGCCCTTATCCTATCAAGATTGGATTATGCTAACGCTTTGTATCTGGGAGCCCCGCAGGGCACCATTAAAATCCTTCAAACCGCACAAAATTGTGCAGCACGCATGCTGATGAACATCTCCAAACGCTCCTCGGCAAAACCCGCACTTGCAACTTTACATTGGCTCCCTGTTCAGGAAAGGATCCAATTTAAGTCCCTATGTATCACCCACAAGATACTTTCTGGCAAGGGCTCTTCCTTGATCAGTTCCTGGATCCAACCTTATGTGCCTACCAGGGCTCTTAGATCTAACAACAAAGGTTTGGTCCTAATTCCTAAAATTAAACGATCACGTAGTGGAGGTCGAATGTTTACGTATAATGCATCCAAACTCTGGAATGGTCTTCCCCTCCACATACGTTCTGAACCAGATTATCTCAAGTTCAGAAAACTGTTGAAAACCTTCCTCTTTCCATAATTTCCTTGCTATAGCGATTCTTCAGGGTGTCATAGCGCTGGGATGCCTCCGGGTAACCATGCGCTCTATAAGTGCTCCTTCATTCATTCATTATTAACAGAGTTTGTGAGGTCGATAGTACCTATAATGAGAAAAATGAAGTGGAGACAAAAAGACGTATAGTGATAGTGAATTTTAAACAATTAAAATCAGTTTAAAAGTAGTCTCATGATGATGGTCGCATTGTTCAAATTGAACATTTCATAAAAAATATATATATAAGCAAACAAGAAAAATGGCAATTCTTTATACGCTGTACAGACTATCAATAGTTGCCATAGTGGGACTGTTCTGTGGTAATTGTGCATCAATCCCAAAATACATCAATTGCATATAGTATGTAAGAGTAGGTCAAGTATCTTATGAATATTCTTGCAAAAATACGCATAGTATGAGTGGTAGAATATGTTAATCTGCTTGTTATTTGTAAGGAATACATGAGCATTTCTTAAAGACGCATAATGGAAAAATGGTTGTGGATTAAATGTATTACCAAAGTGTGTGAAGCACCAAGACAAAATTCTCTTATTCAGATTCTAAAAAGAAATATTCCATATCTATACGTAAAATAGATTGATGAGAAGGTTCTGTAGTTTGTAGATACTCGCAGCTTAGCCACAATGCGTGTGTTATTGGGCGTTAGTATACGTGTATGTAGTTCCTCTAATCTATCAGTTTCTGGTTGTTAAAAGTAGCAAACAGAAATGTCTGGAGTTAACTCTACAACTGTATGTTCTCTGTCGCACTAGCTTGTTCTAAGGAGGAGGAGGCGAGGGCGTCGGGCGCGCGGGAGTCCTCATATTATTCAAAAATAGGGGCCCGTGTCACTCATACGCGGGTTGTATGCCGCGTCAGCTCTTGGTGCATAACTACTGTCCCACTGGCATAAAGCGTGCTCATCCGATATGCGTGGTGGCATACAGTAAGTAACTTAAGTATTAAAATCGCGTGGCACAAGTTAGCATGGCGCATACCTCACAGAATCCCAATTATGGCTTCTTTCGTGAAAGCTGACAACGCCGTGCCTCGCTGAAAGATTAAGAGGTTTTCGGGTTAGCCTAAAAAACAATGGAGACTCTGGAGGAACTACTATTTGAACAAGACTGGTCTCACCAAACACCGAGACACTTCGTTCTGGAATGTTGCAGACTCGCACTCACAGAGAACTATTTCGAATACAACGGGACGATGTATCAACAATGCCACGGAACATCTATGGGAAGCACATTCGCCCCAAGTGTGGCTGGACTCTATGTGAGTAGTTTCGAGAAAACATTTATACATAACCCAAACAACCCATACCTATCAAAGATCCGATTCACGTATACTAACGCCCAATAACACACGCATTGCGGCTAAGCTGCGAGTATCTACAAACTACAGAACCTTCTCATCAATCTATTTTACGTATAGATACGGAATATTTCTTTTTAGAATCTGAATCAGAGAATTTTGTCTTGGTGCTTCACACACTTTGGTAATACATTTAATCCACGACCATTTTTCCATTATGCGTCTTTAAGAAATGCTCATGTATTCCTTACAAATAACAAGCAGATTAACATATTCTACCACTCATACTATGCGTATTTTTGCAAGAATATTCATAAGATACTTGACCTACTCTTACATACTATATGCAATTGATGTATTTTGGGATTGATGCACAATTACCACAGAACAGTCCCACTATGGCAACTATTGATAGTCTGTACAGCGTATAAAGAATTGCCATTTTTCTTGTTTGCTTATATATATATTTTTTATGAAATGTTCAATTTGAACAATGCGACCATCATCATGAGACTACTTTTAAACTGATTTTAATTGTTTAAAATTCACTATCACTATACGTCTTTTTGTCTCCACTTCATTTTTCTCATTATAGGTACTATCGACCTCACAAACTCTGTTAATAATCATAAGAGTAAGACAATATACATCTCCTACTTTCTATTCAAGGTCCTGAAGAAAGCCCCCCCGACCCCCTAGGGGCATCCCAAGGGGCTGAAACATGTCGACCACCTTTTTGAGTGCAAAGGACTCTTAATTAGGTCCTTTTGCACAATACTGTTTTTATATTGTTCACACACACCGAACTGAATAAAGTTTCAGTTTAGGCTGTGTGAGAATTTTTTAAACTTATTCACCTCACCAGAGCACTTTCACTTGTCACTTATCACTGATCACTACTGTAATAACCAGTGGTTCCCTCCAGGTGGAGGAAGCATACAATAGAGACCCAATGATGATGCTGTCACGTATTTGATATAGGCGGAGAATCAAGATAAACCGCCACACGACCTGTTTACGTGAATGAGGGTTTTTAAGTACTGAAGGTTATAAACACCCGAGCCCTGGTTACAGGTACAAGTGATCCATTCCCCATTGATTATGATAGATTGAAAGTTTGCCACTTTCCTGATTTAATTCCTCCCACACCCAAAAAACCCAATCCCTGTAAGATATGTAGAGTCTGCTTGCGAAGAGGTATACGGAAGGATAGTTGTCTGCACTGTGCCGATTGTCCTTCTAATCCTGGGCTATGTGTGCCCACATGTTTCAGATTGTATCACACTTAAAAGAGTTTTTGGGAGCAACCGTAAGTCTAATAGTGTACTGCCTGGTCTGTATGGTTTTATATAGTTGTTGTTCAGTTTCACGTTTGGCAATAGAATGATGTCTTTAGTTACTGCTGTTGTTTTTGTAGTTATAGTTTTGTATCTAATTGCAATTGGTTTGTGTTTTCTTTCTTGTTAAAAAAAAATTCATGACGGTGTGGGTGGACTGGCGCATGGCTGGCGGTGTGCGTGGACTGGCGCTTGGCTGGTGGTGTGCGTGGACTGGCGCTTGGCTGGCGGTGTGCGTGGACTGGCGCTTGGCTGGCGTTGTGTGTGGACTGGCGCTTTGCTGGCGGTGTGCGTGGACTGGCGCTTGGCTGGCGGTGTGCGTGGGCTGGCGCTTGGCTGGCAGTGTGCGTGGGCTGGCGCTTGGCTGGCAGTGTGGGTGGGATGGTGCTTGGCTGGCGGTGTGCGTGGGCTGGCGCTTGGCTGGCAGTTGCGTGGGCTGGCGCTTGGCTGGCAGTGTGGGTGGGATGGTGCTTGGCTGGCGGTGTTCGTGGGCTGGCATTTGGCTGGCAGTGTGTGAGCAGTGACTTGCTGCTGGTCATTACACACTCTGCTAGTCAAACGCCACTGCAGACACTATGTCAACCACCAGCCGGTGTGATTGCTGTGTCAGTCATGTGGGCGTATGAAAGTGATGGGCCCTTGAATGGCGCTGTCTGTTGATGTGAATGTTGTAATGTGCTGGGCCCACGGCTGGCGGTGTGAATGGTCTTGTGTGTCACGTATAAAAGGTGTGTGAATGGCCTGTAAAGAGGTTGGTGCCTTGCCGTGGCTTTACAGCTCACGAGCTGTGAGTCATTGGTTCAGGTTTTTAACCTTTTAAATATTAACAGTGCATTTCGTTTTTGTGAAATCTCTTGTTAATAGAATTTTACGCTCTGAACCTTCACTCACCCTCGTGCCAAATCCAACCAGTATGTGTGAGTACTTAAGGAATTGTTCATTTTGAAGTAATATTTGTCTTTTTTGTCTCTCTCTGCCAGGGTGTACATTGTCTCCACATTGTCTGTGAATTTAAGTGTTGTAATGTGCTGGGGACGCAGTTGATGGTGTGAAAGTGTGTGTCAAGTATGAAAGGTGTGTGAATGGCCTGTTTGCAGAACGGGGAGGATGGGTGGGGCAGTAAGGAATCTATCACTAACTAATGTTTCTTACAGATATATCGTTACCGAAGGTAAGTAACTTGTGCATCTGAAAGAAACACGTTAGTGATAGATTCCTTACCTTAGAATAGATACCCAGCAATACCAACCCCGGTGGTGGGTCTGCGAACCAAGATCACACCAGAAAGTCCTGGAGAACAGAACGGCCAAAGAAGCCATCTCTCCGGACTTGGCTGTCCAGCCAGTAGTGCTTGGTGAACGTGTGCAGCGATGCCGACGTAGCTGCCTGACAGATGTCGCTTAGAGGAACTCCCCGTCCCAAAGCAGTGGTGGCTGCCGTCGCCCTGGTGGAATGGGCGCGCAACCCAACTGGAGGCTCCTTTTTAGCCAAAGAGCAACAAGCCTTGATACACAAGACGACCCACATGGAGATGGTCCGCTTGTGTACAGCCCGACCTTTCTTGGCGCCCACGTAGCCGACAAAGAGTTGGTCATCAACCCGGAACTGTTTTGTGCGGTCTAGGTAGAAGGAGAGCGCACGTTTTGGGTCCAGATGGTGGACCTCTCTTCCTCTCTCGAAGGATGCGGAGGCGGAAAGAAGGTGGGCAAAGTGATGGTTTGGCCAATATGAAAAGATGTAACCACCTTTGGAAGAAAGGATGGACGAGTGCGTAGGACCACTTTGTCCGAATGCATAGCCAGAAATGGAGGCTTAGAAGAAAGAGCCTGGAACTCACTCACTCTCCTAGAAGAAGTGAGGGCCACCAGGAAAGCAGTCTTAAGCGTCAACAGACAAAGAGGAAAATTGTGAAGTGGCTCAAAGGGAGCACACATTAAAAAGGTCAAGACCAGGTTCAAGTCCCACTGAGGCATAACGAAAGGAACCGGAGGAAAGAGATGCGTTATGCCTTTCAGAAAACAATTAACAACAGGGGACTTAAAAAGAGAAGGTTGATCAGGAAGCCTGAGAAAGGCAGAAATGGCTGAAAGATAGCCCTTTAGAGTGCCCAGAGCAGAGCCCTGCTGGGCCAAAGAAAGAAGGAACAAGAGAACCTCAGAAAGAGGGGCAGAAAGGGGATCCACAGCCTTTGCTGTGCACCATGCCACAAATTTGTTCCATCTACAGGCGTATACCGTCTTAGTGGAGGGACGCCTGGCTGCCAAGATAACATCACAGACTTCGGGAGACAGGTCAAATAACGTCAGTTGCCGCCGCTCAATCTCCACCCAAGGAGGTGGAGGCTGGACAGGTTCGGGTGGAGGACCGTCCCCTGCTGCTGCGACAAAAGATCCTCCCGAAGAGGCAGACGAATCGGAGGATCGATGGCCATACTGAGTAGCTCGGGATACCATACTCTTCGTGCCCAATCTGGAGCCACAAGAATGACTTGGGCCTGGTCGCGCCTGATCTTCTTCAGCACTCTAGGCAGAAGTGGTATAGGCGGAAAGGAATACAGAAGACCGCAACTCCACTCGCGACGAAAAGCGTCGCCTAGTGAGTGCCGCCTTGGAAATTCCAACGCGCAGAATTGCTGACATTGCGCGTTCTCTTCGGACAGATCTAACCAAGGCTCTCTCCACTGTTGAAAGAGTACTTGCGCCACCTCCGAGTGAAGACGCCATTCGTGATCCATCATGCACCTGCGTCTGAGCTCGTCCGCCCTGGCGCTCAGGGAACCTGCCAGGTGTTGAACCACCAGAGATATGCCCTGATGTTCCAGCCATGTCCAGAGACGCAGAGCCTCTTGACATAGGGTCCACGACCCCACCCTGTTTGTTGCAGTACCACATGGCGGTGGTGTTGTCTGTGAACACCTGCACTACTTTTCCCCGGACAGAGGGAAGGAATGCCTTGAGTGCAAGACGGATCGGACGAAGCTCCAGGAGGTTGATGTGGAGCCTGGACTCCGCCGGAGACCAGAGGCCTCTGATCTCCGCCTCTCCCATGTGGCCACCCCATCCCAGAAGGGATGCATCTGTCACCACAGTGTGTTCTGGTTGGGGAAGGGAGAGGGATCTTCCGTTGACCCAATCCTGGTTCGTGAGCCACCACTGCAATTGTCGTGCAGTGCCCTCCGAGATCTGGACGCAATCGGACAGGTTCCCCTGATGCTGCGCCCACTGGAACTTCAAGTCCCACTGCAGAGCCCACATATGCCACCTGGCATGATCGACCAACAGGATGCAGGAGACCATGAGTCCCACCAGCCTCAAGGTCTTCCTGACTGACACCCGGGATAGAGGCTGAAAGATCGGAATCATAGCCCGAATATCCCAGACTCGCTGTTTGGGAGGATAATGTCAGGGCCTGTCCGGGACTATGTGGGGAACACAGTCAGGGACTTGGGTAAGGACTGGGAACAGGGTAGGAAACAAACACAGAGAGGAGTACAGCGCTGCCCAGGAGCACACAGGAAGACCGAGGAGAAAAGGGATCCAAAAGGGGAAGCCTGTAGAGGTGAACAAGAAGGGTGAGACTCAGAAAAGAAGGGCACTCATGAGGCGGCTCAGCATTCAGAATCACTAAACCTTGGACGGATGTGCAATACACTTAAACATAAGACAACATTAACAATAAAGGGGATGTGTGGGGTAAAGCACTCAGGAGCTCCACACGGTAAGACTGAAGCTCAGTAAGTTCCTTACCCACAATTGCTGTTACAGACACTAACTGGAAATACCCACATATAGGATATGTATACAAAGGCAGGGTCTGTGGAGCTTATACCTAGGGTGATGTTATAACAGTAACTCAAAGACAATACTCACAGTAAACAAGAAACACCACCTAGGTAGTCAGCTGTGCCCACGGATCCTGGCGATCAAACAGGAACACGCAAGGCAGTAACAGCAAAGGGGTAGAACTAAATACAAGCACAATAGACAAGGAGCTAGCAAGGAGGAGTGCTTAACAGAAAAGGAAGGAAATCATAGGGCACACTTGGCAGAGAGTAGGTAACAAACATACAAGGTAACAGAAGCGAGACAGCAGAATAGAAAGATAGCAAACTAGAACTGGAACCAAGGAAATGGGATGAAAGGCAGGGACTGGAAAAGGATAAACAGAAAGGGAGGCTACAAGGGTGTACTAGAATAATGCAGGGTTAGGAAACCAGAAAAGAAAGTAGCATAGGATGCAGAGCTGGGGCAAGAATAGAGCAAAGGTTCAGAAGTCAAAGTAGCACTACAGATCAGGAACAAGGAAACTTAAAGGTTTAGGAATCAAGGAAGCACTGCAAGCAGTGCTGGTTCAGGAAACAGGAAAATAGCAGCAGGCCAGGAAACTTAGGAAACCAGGTAGCACTGCAGGCAGTGCTAAATCAGGTACAAGGAAAATAACAGCAGGTCAGGAAAAAGGCAGGACTAAAGCTCAGGAAAATACTGGAAACAAATAGCAGAAGGCTCAGGAAACACTGGAAACAAGGATTGGCATCACCGGTAAACAGCTTGCAATGACCAACACTGGGCTGAAGGGAGCTGGGGCTTAAAAGAGCTCACATTAATCACATGCAGCTGGTGTGAGCAGGCTAGCAGCAGCCAGCCACAGGTGATCTGAATTCCTCCACCCATCCTTGGCCTGCAGGGGTGGAGACTGAGCAGCGCGCAGGGAATCCTGGGTAATGGAGTTTTCAGGCCTGAGTAGGCTGGCTTCAGAAAACCCGGCACGGACTGGGAATGGATGTTAGTTCCCACTATATGTCCAAACGGCTGGAAGTCAGGCTTTGCATGCAGGGGAGGGTCTGGAAGTTTATTAGAGCACTGGAAAGTCCCCCAGTTCAGCCCCCTGGTGGTGGACACGGGAATACAGGGAGCAAGTCGTGACAGATAAACCTGAAACTGCGTTGTGTCCAGAACCGCTCCGATGAAGAGGAGCTTCTGAGAGGGAATCAGGTGCGACTTCGGCGCATTGATGGTCAGGAGATCGGCCATAGTCTGGAGGTGGGAGACGACAGCCTGGGGCGAGCCCGCCTTCAACAGCCAGTCATCGAGATAGGGGGAAGACTGGAACCCCTGATCTGCGCCGATGAGCTGCAACCACCGCCATCACTTTTGTGAACACCCGAAGGGCGCTGGTAAGGCCAAAGGGGAGCACGGTGAACTGAAAATGCTCGTGGCCTACGGTGAACCGCAGGTAACGCCGGTGGGCCGGCAGGACGGGGATGTGAAAATAAGCGTCCTGCAGGTCCAATGCTACCATCCAGTCTCCAGGGTCGAGGGCAGACAAGACCTGAGCCAGGGTCAACATCTTGAACTTCTCCTTCCAGAGGAAGCAGTTGACGTTCCTGAGATTAAAGATAGGACGCCGGCCATTGTCCTTCTTGGGCACCAGAAAGTAGTGTGAATAACAACCACGACCTACTTCTGGGACAGGAACGCGCTCGATGGCCAAGAGAGCCGTAACTTCCTGCTGGAGAAGGGACAGGTGATCCTCCGATATGCGATGGTACTTGGGTGGCATGGAGGGAGGGGTAGTCTTGAAGGGGAGGGAGTAGCCCCTTAGGACGATTTGCAAAACCCACCTGTCCGACGTGATGGTGCACCAGTGGGAGAGGTGATGGCGAATCCTGCCGCCCACTGGTGTTTGGTGGCCCTGAAATGTCGGACTAGGAGGGCTTGGAGGCTGCGGCGGAGGGGGTGGAGGTGGACTGGCCCGCCCGCTGGCCCCCAGAACCACGGCGTTGGTTCCCACGTCCCCAGCCGCGCTGGGATGAAAAGTTCTGCGCCGGCCTGTGGCCCTGAAGGGAACGTGGTGGGGCACCCCTTCCGTGACCACGAAAGGGGCAAAAAGCAGACTGTGCAGGACACAGGGTGGAAAGACCCAAGGACTTGGCCGTAGCCCGCGAGTCCTTGAAACGCGTCAATGCACTGTCCGCCTTGTCGCCGAACAGGCGACGGCCATCAAAAGGCATGTCCATTACGGTGTTCTGGACATCCCCCGAAAAACCAATCGTCCTCAACCAGGCGTGGCGTCTGATTGCCACCAACGTGGAAATCGTTCTGCCCAGTGAGTTGGCGGTATCCAGCCCACACCGAATGGCGAACTTAGCTGCGTCTCTCCCTTCAGCAACAGCACGGGAGAGCACGGTCCGGGCCTCCTCCGGACACTGAGGCAGCACTTGCGCCACCGAGTCCCACACAGAGTGGGAGTAACGGCCCAAGAGGCATGCAGTGTTCACCGACCGCAGCCCTAAGCTGGAGGAAGAAAACAACTTTTTCCCAAGGTGATCCAGCTTCTTGGATTCCCAATCCGGGGGTGCGGTAGGAAAGGCGCGCTGGGACGTCGAGGCTTGGACCACCAAGCTCTCAGGGGAAGGGTGTTGGGAAATGAATAAGGGGTCGCCCAGAGCCGGGCGGTGGCGTCGGGCAATCATCCTATCCACAGGAGCCCCAGTGGTGGGCTTGGACCAAGTGCCCAAAAGGATATCTGAGATAGCTTCAGTAAAAGGCAGCAGGGGCTCCGAAGAGCTCGCTGCCGGTTGAAGTACCTCTGTCAGGAGGTTAGTCCGGACTGCCACCATAGGAAGCTCGAGGTTAAGAGCCTCGGCCGCCCTACGCAACACCACTGCGTAAGACGCTCCCTCCTCCGTAGCCACGGTAGGAGTAGACAGCATGCCAAGGTCTGGCGAGGTCTCCAAACCACTGGCATCCCTCAGGTCCTCTCTCCACTCCTGTTCCAGCTGTTCCGTTAAAGGGTCACCTGACCCCTCCCAATCCTCCTCCTCCTCCTCCTTGTCCTCTGGGTGCCAATCTGGCCTAAAAGGGACTCCAGGAGTGAACAGGCGCACAAAAACCCCGCCCGGCGCCGGATCCGGCGTTGGTCGACGCAGGTCCGGCTCCGTGTCTTCATCCAGAAGGAGGTCGGGGTCGACGCCGGCCGGGGGGCCGACCGGCGCCGGGCGCGGTAGTGGTGCCATTGGAAGCGGCGCCGGTGGAGATGTGATAAGGTAAACTGGCGCCGATCCGGATCCAGGCCTGGATCCATGGGGGTCCTGCGGCGCCGGGGCGGGAGCCGCCGGCAATGAAGGTCCCGGCCCCCCAGCCGAGTCCGCGGGGCCCGAAGGCTTGCCGGCAGGTTTGGACTGCCCAAATATGGCATGCATCGCCTCGTAGAACGTACGAAGCTGGGCGGGAGTCGCCCCGGGTCCCGGAAAGGGAGGGAAACCCTGAGTCGACTCTTCGGGCTCCGCACGCGGAGCCGCGGAAGGGGCACTACCCGCGGACCTCGCGGACCACGATGCTTCTTCGACTTCTTTTTGTGCTTCGACTTACCCGACCCCGAGTGCGAAGACTTCGATAACTTCGATCCTGACTGATGGTGGCTCCGCGACCGGTCCCTCGACCTCCCTCTCGACCGGGACCTCGAACGGCGTGGAGCCGATTGTCGCGTTCAAGCAGCTTTCGGGACCGCTCCCGCAAAGCCTTCGGCGTCAACAACTGGCAGTCGGAGCACGACTTGGGGTAGTGCTCCAGGCAGAAAAGGCACACGCGGTGCGGATCCGTCACCGACATCAGTCGACTACAGGAACCGCAAGCCTTGAATCCTGGCATCCCTTGTACACCTTACGGAGTCGTGAGACTCAAAAAAGACGTCGACAAAAGTCGAGAAAAACTTAGTCAAAAAATGCCTGAGGTACCGCTCTTCCCGGATCTGCGCTGGCTGGCACGGAAAAAGAAAGAACTGACGTCAGCGCGCGAGGGCGGGGCTAAGTAGCTGCTGCGACGTCATCCCGGCGACCACGACGCCGACAGACGCAGAGCCGACCGACGCCACCTTCTGACGCGCAGAGGTACTGCTAACGAAAACTTTCCGGATCCAGTCCGATGCCTGAGGGGTAATTCTAAGGTAAGGAATCTATCACTAACGTGTTTCTTTCAGATACGTATTTTTTTTTTTAAATGTAGCGCTTAGAATTCTCGGTGCTATACCCTTAATCCCTATATTTAGGCTCTTCCCAGTCACAGGCCCTTGCCCCACCCACACAAGTGAGGTATCATTTCACTCGGGAGACTCAGGGGGACGCTGTGGGGTAGGACATTTGTGCCGGCACGGTGATTCCACGCAAAAATATGTGGAAAATGTGGGGTTTTTCAGCTAAATTTGAGGTTTGCAGGGCATTCTGGGTAGGAAAACGTTGGGAGATCCACGCAAGCCATACCTCATTGGACTCCCCCGGGTGTCTAGTTTTCAGAAATGTTCGGGTTTGGTAGTTTCCCAAAATGGCCGCCGAGCCCGGGGCTAAAACCCCAGGTGCCCCCCCCCCAAACCAGGTAGTTTTGTAATAGGTCATTTTGAAGTCTCCACAGTACGATTTGGGCCATTTCCTGTCGCAGCCACTATGCCTACCCACACAAGTGAGGTACCATTTTTATCGGGAGACCTGGGGGAACGATGGGTGGGAGGAAATTTGTGGATCCACGTAGATTCCAGAACTTTCCCACACAGAAATGTGAGAAAAAAGTGATTTTTTCAGCTAAATTTGAGGTTTGCAGGGGATTCTGGGTAGGAAAACGTTGGGGGACCCACGCAAGCCATACCTCGCTGGACTCCCCCGGGTGTCTAGTTTTCAGAAATGTGTGGGTCTGGTAGGTTTCCATAGATGGCTGCCGAGCCCGGGGCCAAAAACTCAAGGGACCCCCCTTCGCAAAACCAGGTTGTTTTGCGATAGGTAATTTTGATGTCGCCTCAATAGGTTTTGGGCCCTTACCTGTTGCAGGTACTTGACCCACCCACGCGAGTGAGGTACCATTTTTATTGGGAGACCTGGGGGAACGCGGAGTGGGAGGAAATTTGTGGATCCACGCAGATTCCAGAACTTTCCCACACAGAAATTTGACAGGAAAACGTTGGGGGACCCACGCAAGCCATACCTCGCTGGACTCCCCCGAGTGTCTAGTTTTCAGAAATGTGTGGGTTTGGTAGGTTTCCCTAGATAGCCGCCGAGCCCAGGGCCAAAAACAAATGGAACCCCCCTTGCAAAACCAGGTTGGTTTGCGATAGGTAATTTTGATGTCGCATCAATAGGTTTTGGGCCCTTTCCTGTCGCGGGCACTAGGCCTACCCAGACAAGTGAGGTACCATTTTTCTCGGAAGACTTTGGGGAACGCAGGGAGGGTAGAATTTTGTGGATCCACGCAGATTCCAGAACTTTCCACCACAGAAATGTGAGGAAAATGTGTTTTTTTGGACAAATTTTTAGGTTTGCAAGGGATTCTGGATTACAGAACCTGGTGAGACCCAGTCAAGTCACCCCATCCTGGATTCCCCTGGGTGTCTAGTTTTCAAAAATGTATAGGTATGCTAGGTTTCCCTAGGTGCCGGCAAAGCTAGGGTTCAAAATCTACAGCTAGGCTCTTTGCAAAAAAAGGGTCCGTTTTCACTGTGAAAATGTGGTGTGTCCACGTTGCGTTTTGAGCCGTTTCCCGTCGCGGGCACTAGACCTACCCACACAAGTGAGGTACCATTTTTCTCGGAAGACTTTGGGGAACCCGGGGTGGGTGGTATTTTCTGGATCCACATAGATTCCAGAACTTTCCACCTCAGAAATGTGAGGAATATGTGGTATTTTTGACAAATTTTTAGGTTTGCAAGGGATTCTGGGTAACAGAACCTGGTGAGAGCCAGTCAAGACACCCCATCCTGGATTCCCCTGGGTGTCTAGTTTTCAAAAATGTATAGGTTTGCTAGGTTTCCCTAGGTGCCGGCACAGCTAGGGTTAAAAAACTACAGCTAGGCACTTTGCAAAAAAAGGGTCAGTTTTCACTGTAAAAATAAAGTGTGTCCATGTTGCGTTTTGAGCCGTTTCCTGTCGTGGGCACTAGGCCTACCCACACAAGTGAGGTACCATTTTTATTGGGAGACTTAGGTAACACAGAATTGTAGAGCAACTGTTATTACCTATTGACTTTCGATGCATTTCTGCCTTCCAAATGAAAGACAATGTGTAAAAAAGATGTCATTTTGAAAAATGACCTATAATTCTCATGCTAGTATGGGTACTCCCAATTTCGGAAATGTGCAAATATCTACTGTTTCTAAACTCTATATTTTGTTCCAATTTCAGAAATACATAGGGGTCTTTCATACCGATTTTTCCATGCATATATTTTCCCAAATGAATTGCTATATACCCGGTACATAATGAAAAACCATTGCAAGACGCTGCTCAGTTATTGGCTCTGGGTTCGTAGGGTTCTTGTGTTAGACTTGGCATCTTTTGGTGTGTTTCCCCTGACTTTTTGCTTTCTGACCTCCCGGTTTTGACTCTGTTTTTGCTGGTGTAATGATTCTGCGCACTTTCCTCACTGCGGTCCAGTGGGAAAGTGCAAGTGCTCCTGTCTAAAATGTGTTATGTAAATGTAAATGTAAATTCGTACTTGTAAAGCGCACTGCCACCCCAACTGGGGCATCCTGGCGCTATACGCATACCGCTGTGGAACCCTTCCTGGCTATTCCCTGTGAAATGTCCACTCCTGGGCACCCCCAAGGTGAAGCCAGGCATCCCAGCGCTGGTGGGGCCGTTGTGGAGATTAAGCAAGCTATTGCCCAGAGTTGCAGAGTGGGACCCATGATTAGAATAGGCACCGAGGCGAGAATTATCAGGTCCGAGGAAATTGAGTCCAAGACCCGCCGAGGCGGGAATTGAACCCTGGTCCCGGGCCAGATCTCTGCATCAGGGTCTGCCGCTCTAACCATTGAGCCACACTTCTCCACCTATGGATTGGTGTTTCCATGATTGGCATATTTGGTTTATGTGTCAGTCCCTTGTAAAGTGCACTGCGAGTGCCAGGGCCTATAGACCAAATGCTGTTGGTGGGCTGCAGCACTGGATTGTGCCACCCACGCAAACAGCCCGTAAAGTGTAACTCGGGCCTGCCATCGCAGAGCCCGTGCGCAGCCTGGGGCTGCCATGTCGACTTGGCAAGTGCACACACTTGCAAGTCCCTAAACCTTCCCTTTGCTACATGTTAGTCACCCCTAAGGTAGGCCCAAGGTACCCCTGTGGGCAGGGTGCGGTGTATGCGAAAGGTAGGACATGCCCGGGTGTGTGCGGCATGTCCTGATAGTGAATTACAGCCTAGTTCGTTTTTCACTATCGCAAGGCTACCTGTTCCCCTAGGCCAGAACGGGCAGTTTTGATTATTACAGCTTATAATCCTAACTGACCCCGGGAACATGGTAGAAATTCGAGTTTAGTATGCCTGGACTCAGAATGATAAAATGCAGCTTTTAGTGAAGTTGGTTTTAACATTCTGTGTTTGAAAATACCACTTTTAGAAAGTGGGTATTTTCTTGTCTAACCATCCAAGCCTGCCTCTGCGAGGTTGTGTATTCCGTGTCTGGAATGTGAGTGACAGGGGCTGGGGGATGCCAGGAGACAGGGTGAGTCAGCACAGGGCTGAATAGCAAAATCTACATGTAGATGGGTGGGAGGGGTCGCACCTGGGCCCTGAATAGGACAGTGCCTTCCCTCCACAATGCTGGCTCCACCTCCTGTGGTGCGTCTGATGTCCCTGGCCTACTCACTGAAAGAAGGGACAGAGACTTGTCAACAAAGTGCTCCAGAACTGGTTTGGACTAGGCAAAGGCCTCTCTGCCTTCAGAGAACAAAGGAATTTGGGATATAAATATTGGGGCCCTGACCCCATGAATTTAGATCTCGCTGGGAATCAAGGAACCTGCCAAGACGAAGAGCTGGAAGAGCTGCCAGGAGGAGTACTGCCCCTTTGCTGTGTTGTTGCTTTGTTGGGTTGGCCTGCAGTTGCTGCTTCTGTCTTGGGCAGTGAAAGGACTGGACTGAACTTTCTACAAACTTGTGCTGAGTATCTCCAAGGGCCTGGAACCGAGCTGGCCTCCTGTTAAGAAGTCTCAGGGACTACAAAGACTTCACAAGCCTCTGGGTACCGCTTCTGGAACGCTGTTTCAGTTGCCACAGAGGAAGGGAACTGCAACCGACTCCGTCAACCGAATCCATCCCTGGCCGGTGACCTGTTTTCACCGCAGACCGCATCGCCCCGCTTCGCATCGCAAACCCTGGTCTCACCGTGAGCGACGTCCGACGCCGCCAACATCGAGCCGCTGCTTGCACCGTGACCTGTGGGCACCGCAGTTCGCATCGCATCGCATCGCATCGCTTCACTGAACCAGCCGGACCCGACCGACGCGGTCGCTGCAACTGGCTCAAGAGTCGTGACCGCATCGCATTTGGGGCACCGCTCGCACGTCTGCGACGCACCGCTCCGACTCGCACCACTGTCCGACGCCAGCTCCCGCACTCCGGCTTGGTCGCCTGCATCGCAACCTGTCAGCACCGCATCGAGCATCGTCTCACCCTGCATCGCACGCCTTGGACTCACCGACTCCGTCTGCACGACGCTCATCGAGCCGCTGCCTGCACCGCATCGAGGGACACCGCACCTTGCATCGCTCCGTCTTGCACCGCAACCGCGACAAACGCCGACCGGCTCGTACACTCCGTACCAGCCACAACGAGAAAGGTACTGTTACCGAGTCTGTTCATGACTCTGCTGGCCCGTATCGACGCGGTCGGCTGGAACTGTTAGACTCTGTGGTTTTCAGCATCACGGTAGGCTCGGACGGAGCTACCGACTCGTACGAACTTTGCTTTTGTGCTATTCCTGCAAAGAAGAAGTTACCGTATCAAGCATTCGTTTTTTAAAGTATAGTATTGTGGATTTTTGTCGTAATTGGTCTTGTCTTGAGTATATAAAATATTGGTTAATTTTCTAAACTGGTGTGGTGTCCGTTTGTAGTGCTTACACTGTATTACTGTTGGTTATGTGCAAATGCTTTACACACTGCCTCTGAATTAAGCCTGACTGCTCGTGCCAAGCTACCACGAGGGTGAGCAGGGGTTACTTCACGAGTGTAACACCCTTACCCTGACTAGGAAGAAGGGTCCCTACTTGGACAAAGGTGCAAGCCCTTGCCAACTAGAGATCCCATTTCTAACAGTGAACCTACAAGTCCTATCTATCCCCACAACCAGAAAGGTCCAGCAGATGTAACGGTATATTGCTTTTAAACAGCTGTCACAATTAGAAGAAGTTACAGGTGAAAACGTTGGCACAAATGGCTGTTTCTTTCAACTAATTTTCCATTTTTCCTATATTTAACTGTTAGTTTCTGTAAAGAAACCTTGAAGGATCTACACAAATCACCCCTTGCTGAATTCAGAATTTTGTCTACTTTTCTAAAATGTATAGCTTTCCAGGATCCATAATTGCTTTCATACCCATTTCTACCATTAACTGGAAGACGGTTGAAAGCACAAAATATAGCAAAAATAGGCTATATGCCAAAACGGTGTAAAAAATGTTGGTTTTCTGACAAAAGTCTGTCCGTCCCTAAAAGCTGGGAAAATGGTGATTTCAGCCCCACAAACCCTTTGTTGATATCATTTGCAGGGAAAAAACCATTTGCAGCACTTTTTTCCCATTTTTAACAACAAAAAAAAAACTTTAGCTGTATTTTGGCTAATTTCTGGATCCCCTCCATGGGAATCCACAAACCCTGGGTACCTTTAGAATCCCCATGATGTTGGAAGAAAAGGACGCAAATTTGGCGTGGATACCTTATGTGGTCAAAAAGTTACAGGGTCCGAAGCGCGAACTACCCCAAATAGCCAAAAAAAAGGCTTAGCACAGGGGGAGAAAAGGACTAGCAGCGAAGGGGTTAATATAATCCATGATCATTGCCACAGAACATATCAAACCTAGAGAGCCGAAAGAATCGGGCCTTGAGGAAAAAAGGGGGCGGGGGTAAGCCCCTAAGTAACCATATGACAGTTATCAGACTTTATCCTCTATCCCCAAAGGGGAAAGAGAACTCATTGGCCAAAAGGGTCAGGTGCAAGACAAAAGTCATGTAATCCGCATTCTTCACAACAATAAAGAAATATCAGAGAAAGAGAGAAAAAACAGTCCTAATAAAATCCAAAAGAAGGACTCTCAGAACTCATTCCCATTAAACCAAGATGAATGTATATCAAACGAAAGATGAACAATAATACCTCCATGGTATAAAGAATTTTGTTTGAACAAAATGTTCACTCGAAGCTTACATAATGCACTGTAAGGAACGTAAATTACACCAAACAGATTCTCATATAGATATTCATCAATTATGCCAGTTGTATAAACTTATGCCACATAGTTGTCAAGGTATTGACTTTGCCCCGGCCCCTGCTTCCAAGGACTGCGTGTTGCTGCTGGGGAAACAGCCCGTGACTACACGGGGAGAACAGCCATCTGTGGCGGATGCTCCAGTACCGCAGGACTTGCTCAAGCGGTAAGGCGTCTGGGGACCCGAGGAGATGAGGTTTTAGCAGACACAGTACCAGGACATTCAAATCTGCACTTATTCACGCTACTCACCGTCACCAGCACTCACTATGGGATTTCAAAAGTCCGTTTCAAGACGTTCTCCTGTCTTGCCAAGATGGTGCATTCTGGGGGTGGCAGTCTTCCGATGCAGGCTGCCATGACGTCTCAACCAACAGGACTCAGCTGGGCCTCCACCAATGGGAGGTTGACTCTTTGTATGAATAGCGGACAGATGCAGACACCTGGTTCCAAGCATATGATTAAGGCTATACTGCCGAAACGCGTCATGCTGATGCTGTCTGGCAGCGTCATGCTGATGCTGTCCTGCAATAAAGCATTTTCTCTGTGGAATCCCCTGCTGTGTCCCCTCCGGTTCTTCGTCTGAAGTAATCTTTCTCTGCATATATATATATATATATCTATATATACATACATGTCACCAGAGACTCCGAATGGCCCAACAACTCATGGAATTTCACTGGCCAATATCTATTGCCTGACCGCAAGGATCTACAAAGCTTGTACCCCGCATGGACTTCAGTGCCATGGTCCGAAAGTCTGAGCATTGCTTCGAGACGTGGACCGCTCGAAGCACCAAGGCAAGCGAGAAAAGAGAAGCAACCACAACTCACATTCTAATCTCTTTTTTTTTTTTTTTTTTAAATATCGAAGACCAAATATGTGCAACACATATGCACACAGCCATGTAAACTCAGTCCAAAAAAGCTTACAATACTATTGAAAAAGGAAACGCACCTATTAGTAGAGTACCAAAATATATCATAAAGAAAAATCAAAACATTAAAAAGAAACCATACGTTAAATGAATCGTTGTCAGCGACAAGCACCTACGACCATCCTTGTGATACAAAACAAAATTTGATTGTAGGTCCGAATATATATATATCATTTACACTTCTTCATGAAGCAAGAGCCATGATGTCTCAAGGACTATTAAGCACAGAGAAAATTAGATACAACATACCCCAAGAGGACAGGTAATATCTAACCTTCAGACATATGCAAAAAGCATTGTAGGAGAATAAGCATTCTATAAAGCCTAAAAACTCCCACCATGAAATGCATGACCGAAAACAGCCTTAACCGTTTCAGACACTGCCTATCAGACAGCTTAAGATGCAGAGTTCACACCGCCATGTTCCAAAATTGAACAAAGGAATTAACTTTACCCTCCCACAAAAAACAAGGCCACTAACTCATGTATTCAATAGAATGCACCATAAACATTCTATTTATGAGCGCAACTCTTCAGAAATTGAATCACTTATAATAAATATGCAGTCCGCTCAAGAATAGAAAACGAGCTGCACTGATTACCCTGGCTAAGAAAAACCGGAGGGGCGTGGCTATGTAACAGAACCCCAAAAAAGGGTATAATAAGATGAAAAAGAACGGCTATTAGTTCACAACAATAGCTCTTTAAAGAGTATATAAAGAAGTGCAAGAAGGACTAAGCTGTATAGTCGAGTGATGCCCACACAAGACAAGGTACTCAGATTAACTATTTAATAGTAAACAAATAGACCACATAAGTAGTACACCTAAAAAGCTATACAATAGCAAACCAATACTCCACGTAGAGCAAGACGTAAACCCCCCAAAAAAGGGTATAAACTCTTAAGACTAAGCTCCTCATCAGAGTAAAATAAAAGAACAAACCAGCTACACAGCTGCAAAAAGACAATCCGGAGATTAAAATAGTCAAATCCGGAATTAAACACTCTTGCAGTAAGAAAGAAGTAGTGCCTAATACTTCAACACCACAAGTGCAACAACAGAAGAGGCAGGATTTAAATCCTCAAACCTAAAGATCCACGACTGTGGCTATATAAAAGATTAGCAAAAGACCTGACAAGTCCAAACTACATGTGACCAGCCATGAGGCGTTGTATCGCTGAATCTGCATGGTCGTCAAATAAACAAACACCGTCAAAGGACATATTTTTCAAGCTCTCCCGAACATTATAGGGAATTTGACTCACGCAACCAAGCGTGTCTACGAAGAGCAACAGATTAAGCCATAGCTCTGCCAATAGAATCGGTGATGTCCATTACCGACTTAATATTAAACTTTGCCATCTCACGGCCATCTTGCGCAAGCTGAAAGAGTTCAGCCCTGACCCCTTCAGGAAGGGAAGGAAGCAGATGGGTGACAGAGTCCCACAAAGCATATGAAGCCCTGTCTAAGATACAAGACGTGTTTAACGACCTCAAGGCCGAACTAGCCAAAGGAAAGATATTCCGGCCATACAGATCTAACCACCTTGATTCTCTACCTGGTGGAAGTAAAGGAGAAAAATCTAGATTCGGCGAAGTCGTAGCAGCTTGCAGGACGAATCTCTTAACAGTAGGGTGTCGAAAAAGACAAGCAGGGTCGTCAGGAGCAGGATGATGGCGATGGGAAATGGCACAATCAACAGAGACAACGGTCACTGGCCTCGCCCAAGTTCCCAGGAGAATATCCTACAGGGATTCTCCATAAGGCAGTAAGAGTTCAACACCCTGTGACACCCTGGTGAAGCAGATCCAATAAGGGATCAGATGACAAAGTCACCGAAGGAAGCTGTAATTTCAAGACCTCAGCAGCTCTCTTTATAACATCAGCAAAAGCTGCACCAGCCTCCGTCGCCATTCATGGCGGAGAAAGCAGATCATCAATAGGAGAGGGTTACAGACTACTATCCTCACCCATTGCAGCCCAAGAACCTCCTACAAGAGGCTGAACAAGACCAACCAAGCGGTCGACGTCACCAGCGTCAGCTGAGCCACCTTGCAATCCTGGAGAAACAGAAACAGAGCCAGCTTTGTCCTTGGAATGCAAAGGAGAAGGTACAGGAACCGCAGTGGCTATAAGCGGCATCTCTGGCGCCGATCAAAGTCAGGACGGCGTTGTGTCCTCATGAACCATGAGCGGCACCTCTGGGGTCAACCAGCATCAGGGCGGTGTAGTTTCCACCTCCAGTACAACCTCAACCAATGATGCCGGCGTCACAACTGGAGCCGCATCGGGCTGTGTACCGATGCCGTAATGATTCCTGACATTGAGTCTAGGTCTTCGAATGGCACTGAGGGCGAACCTGCCAGCGTGTTTAAAGTCAGAGTACCCCCTACCTCCTTGGGGACTGAGGGCGTTCAAGGGGGAGGCATGGACCCAAAAAAGGCATGACAGTATGCCTGCATCTGAGACATAAATATTAAGAGACAACGGTCCCTTACAAGGTGAGTCAATATAAGTTGCCACAAAATTACAATCAAGATTGGGTCTGTTTATGTCTAAATAGACAAGTTACTGAATTTTAATCAACATATAATTAAAGCAAAACAATTCATAGCAAATGAGTGAGCAGGACATGAAAGGGTATTGGGAAATCAGCCGATTTCCTTACCAAAGGCAGGTGACTTATTAAAAGTGACTTGTACGGTGAAAATGAAAATAAGCTGAAGTCACAATTAAAAAAAACTTCTTGTACTCCACAAAATTCTTAATTTACAGTTTAGAGTTTAAGATGCAAATGTCGACGACGTTTCGATCCCCAACTAGGTTATGGGATCATCATCAGGACTAAGCAGTAAAGCAAATGCCTGGGAAGTTGCCTGGATAACTATGGGAGAGAGAAGAGGGAAAGGGGGTGAGGAAAACAAAAGGGGAAGAATTAAAATACTTAGGAAGTATGGTCACACAATTGAATAAAACGCGCAAGGTACATGCTTATATAATTGCACAAGAATGAGAAAACACACATAATGGTGCCCCAGTGTGGTAACGCTGTTAGGAGCCAACGAGGTTGATGCAGTGAGAATGCTTCATCTAATGAGACTTGGGGCGGTCGGTCCTGTATAACCGCAAGTCAACGTGAGGTCACGGACTTGCGGGCCGGAATAGGGCCAATCCTACGAATTTGGCCCGGGCACACCTCTACCGCCCTTACCGAGACGAGACCGTACTTATATTCAACCCGCAGGATTTGCGCGGTTTCCTCCCTTAACTATGGATTACTTCTGACAATTCGGCTGGATTGCTTCTGCCAAATTCGTACGATTGGCCCTATTCCGGCCCGCTCAATTTCACCGGTAAGCACCAACACAACATGGCTCTGCTTCGACCCTGCCACCCTCTCCTCGATCACTCCAGCAACCTCTTCTCTTTCTTGTTTAGGCTGCCTGGTTATCTTCACTGCTGCAAGTCCGTGACCTCACGTTGACTTGCAGTTATACAGGACCGACCGCCCCAAGTCTCATCGAGTAAGCATTCTCACTGCATCAAACACAGTGTCTGCGTAAATTTAACGTTCGCGGTTCCGCTAGAACATAGACCTATACCCTGACCCAGTCGCTACCACCAGGGCTACACTTTGTGATGTTCACGCTGTACATCTCACTGCTAAGATTAACGTGCCTGACACGTGCACTAATTCACTGGGTGCATATGTCTACACTTTTGACCTCGTTGGCTCCTAACAGCGTTACCACACTGGGGCGCCATTATGTGTGTTCTCATTCTTGTGCAATTATATAAGCATGTACCTTGCGCGTTTTATTCAATTGTGTGACCATACTTCCTAAGTATTTTAATTCTTCCCCTTTTGTTTTCCTCACCCCCTTTCCCTCTTCTCTCTCCCATAATTATCCAGGCAACTTCCCAGGCATTTGCTTTACTGCTTAGTCCTGATGATGAGCCCATAACCTAGTTGGGGATCGAAACCTGGTCGACATTTGCATCTTAAACTCTAAACTGTAAATTAAGAATTTTGTGGAGTACAAGATGTTTTTGTAATTGTGACTTCAGCTTATTTTCATTTTCACCGTACAAGTCACTTTTAAGTCACCTGACTGTGGTAAGGAAATCGGCTGAATTCCCAATACCCTTTCACGTCCTGCTCACTCATTTGCTATAAATTGTTTGCTTTCATTATATGTTGATTAAAATTTGTAACTTGTCTTTTCAGACATAAACAGACCCAATCTTGATTGTAATTTTGTGGCAACTTATATTGACTCACCTTGTAAGGGACCGTTGTCTCTTAATAATTACTACTACCCTTGGTCCCTTCTGACTATAGGGGTTCCCTTGTTCCTTTTTTGAGATTAAGCGCAATCGCTGGATTGCAAGGAATAGTTATTTTCCTCCTACTAGTTGCTAGTGGGGCCCCCTACCCCCTCCCCTCACCCCCCACGCTTCTTTGTATTTTACCTATTGCGAGGTATGTCACACCACGCTCCACTGTATTCTGACGAATACATTAAAAAGATCTTGGAGGGTCCATCCCTCTTTTCTGAAACACCAGAAACACCAAGCTTAACTGAAAGTTCCATATTTGACCAACTAGAAAAATCCACTAAGAAACTAATTAGGTTGCAACTGATGGTTCGCATGCTTACCGAATATCTGAAAACAGACACGATACCAGTGGGCTTGCAAGTACGCAACATTCCTGGAGTCTTCACTGATAGCAAGAAATATCTCACTGGGTTCAGCTACATTAGGACAACCTGCTCAAGACACTGGATGGTCTTGGGCATCGATATAGCTACAGAAGAAATTAACAAACTCGAGATAGAAGTAAAAGACATTGAAAAACAGATAAAAGAGAATAGCGACATCAAAGACGCAAAAACACTTCTGGAAAAAGTAGAGAAAACCGTCTCTGAATTCCATAGAACAAAATAAAAAAACGACCAAAGTCAGAAGAGACGTTAAAAACTACAAGACTGAGAGAACCTACACTTATTTAGTGGAAGACTTTTACTCGAATAGATTATATTCTGGACACCGAACACAGCCCCCTTGGGACCGTTTTAATAAACAACAAAACCTTGTAGGTTTCTCTGACACCTCCGTTGACTCTTCCGATAATTCGGACTCTGTTGAGGGCCCAAGTACATCTAGGAATAGGAATAACAACACTCATTTTTTCGAGAAAGATCAGGGACGCCAAGCCAACCGTGGTACCACGCGCCCCAAACGTTGGTACAGCGCACCAGGAGACAGACAAACACGGCAGAGATATTACCAATGGTAAGACGACCCACACACAACACGGATACAACTAGGACTCTCAATACTGACATCTTGCTTGACCCTGACTCTATCCCGATCTTCAATCTATCAGTTACCAACTGTCAGAAAAGGAAATTGCATTACTCAGCAAGGGATTATCCTTCGTCCCAACCATCAAACCCAACTTTCTTGAGCTACAGATTGAACTTCTTCGTTTCTTCAGAAAGATACGCCTTCAAGCATTTTTTCATGACAAGCCATATGCACCCCCCACAGCTTACACATCTTTTCGCCCACCTTCCACATTTTCCCCACCACAAAACAGCATACCCACTGAGATACTGACCTTCGAAAAACTTGTCCTGAAAGATGTCGTGAGCTTAGAACAGGAACACCGATACATTCCATATAATCTCCCTTTGGCAGAAAAAAATGCTCTACTTGGTTTAAAACTAATTGATACTGTAATTATAAAACCAGCGGATAAGGGAGGAGGGATTGTACTCCAGGATAAAGACACTTACACACAGGAAATCCATAGACAACTGTCCAGATCAGACCACTACCTGAGACTCCCATCAGATCCCACGAAGGAGATCCAGACGCTCATCCATGACATCACGGAGGAGGGTAGAGCACACGGATTCCTGAGTAAGAATGAATTTTTATATCTAAACACCAGATCACCTCGCACACCGGTGATTTACACCTTACCCAAGGTACACAAGAATGCTTTCTCCTCCAGGCCGCCCGATTGTATCCAGTTGTGGCTCTATTCTGGAGCCCCTGGGTAGATATGTTGACCATTTTATTAAGGATTTTGTACCTAACACAGTATACTATATTAAGGACACCATGGCTATGGTGAACCTGGTGGAAGGACTTTCCTTTGACCCTGAGCATTGTATATTGTGTACACTCGACGTGGAGTCACTATACACAAACATCCCCCAGGAGGAAGGTAATGAGGTTATTGGAATCACCCTCAACTCTAGACCTCACCCTCACCCCGTTCCTACTTCATTTATTCTCCACTTACTGAAAATTTGTCTCACCCGTAATTTCTTTCTGTTTGAAGGTAGTTTTTACCAGCAGGTGAAGGGTACGTCCAAGGGCGCAGTTTTTGTGCCTAACTTTGCCATATTATATATGGACTGGCTTGAAACTCAAAGGATACTGTCCCCCTTCAACCCATTTCTCTCGAACATTCTAGAATGGAAAAGGTACATAGATGACATTTTAATTATTTGGGAAGGGACTGAAGAGACTCTTCTTCAGTTTCAGGACTGGCTGAATGCTCACAGCAATAGCCTTAACTTCACCTTGACTAAAAGCAAAAAAGAAGTGGCCTTTCTTGACTTGACAATAATAGCACACAATGAAACACTATACACCACGCTCTACCGCAAACCCACAGAGAAAAATACCCTATTAGCATACAGCAGCCACCATCCGCGAGCTTTACGAGACTCCCTTCCCTACTCGCAATTCCTTCATATACGACGGAATTGCTATCGTAAGGAGGACTATTTCAGTGAGGCCAAGATTCTGTCCAAAAAACTGACGAATAGAGGTTATCCTCGCAAACTGGTCAAGGATTCCCTCAAGCGAGCTTGGTATTGCCCAAGGGAGACACTCCTGAGCCCCAAAACAAGAAACAATGGTGACAAAACTGTCTGTGTAACCACATTTTCCCCTGTTTCCAATGCGGTGAAGAAATGTATCTTAAAACATTGGCCAATACTGAATGCAGGCGAACTCAACTTAGAACGTCCCCTTTTTGCTTTTAAGAAAAGCAAAAGTATCAAGGACCATCTGGTAAGGGCAGCCCTTGCAAGCAAAAAAAGCACACAAACACTCACGGAGATGTGGGGACTCCCTCCCACAAAGGGGCACTTTAAATGCGGTGGTTGTAGCATTTGTCATTTAACAGCTGATATCAAAAAGTTTGTGCATGCCAACATAGATGTTACTCTGACTAATTTTTCCAATTGCAATACTCCTAATGTAATATACGCAATTATTTGCCCGTGCGGTTTAATCTATATTGGGCAAACTACAGAAAGAATCAGAATTTGTCAGCATAGAAGCTGTGTGCGATGCAGAACACCCAATGCACCATTAGTTGAACATTTTACCGCTCATGACCACACCGAGGATGACCTACGTTGGCAAGTAATCAATGTGATTCAACAGCACCCCAGGAACTCCAACATCACAGGCATCCTCAACAAAGAGGAGCTCAAATGGATCATACGCACGGACAGCCTTCATACAGGCCTTAACCGCATGGAGGACTGGACCAATCTCCTATAATCAGTACTTTGACCACCTTGTCCTGCGCGCATCGTGAGCACTGCTTGTAATAATTCACATTTGGCTTCCCTGAATACCTGTACTACTGTAATTATGCAATTTTCGGCATTTGTGTTGTTCACATATTATATCATACAATTTACTATGGCCCTAAAAATTGCCCAATGTGTATTACCCCGGCTCTCTCTATGCTATATCGCTATATAAATTGAGCACTTTGACTGTTGAATATATTGCAATTTTATGCCGTTACTATGTGATGTCACTGTAATTTAATTAAGATTGTTGAACATATTGTAATATTAGGCTGCTACTATGTGAGGTCTCTGCAATTCAACTCTATTCCCTCTCTTTCGTCGCGGTCCCTCTGGTATCTCCACTTGCCCTCCTCTGTTATCACGCACCCTTACATCCACTACAGGGCCTTCATCGGTTATAGAGCCGGCACTCGCCCCTCCAACAGGGCCTCCATCATTCGCACTTTCTCCGTCGGTTGTTGTTCTAGTGGTCATTGTCTTCACGCATGCGCAGACCCGCGCAACGTCACGCTTAAGAGCCACCGTCCAACCCCGGCAGCTCCTATCATACTGAACTACCACGGAACCCGCCATCGAGGCCTGTTCCCCACGGCCCATCTTCTGACAGCATGCTTCCTCTGACTCCCCCAGCTTAATTAAGGTAAGCGCCCTGTTCACCCTCCCACATAGGGAAACTCCATTCCTTCATCCCGCCTTACCCCCGTGCTCCCTTCTACCTTATCCTGTAGGTCGGGTTACCCTCCGGGCACACATCTACCGCCCTTACCAAGCCGAGACCATACTTATATTCAACCCGCAGGATTTGTGCAGTTTCCTCCCCTTACTATGGATTGCTTCTGACAAATCGGCTGGATTGCTTCTACCAAATTCGTAGGATTGGCCCTATTCCGGCCCGCTCAATTTCACCGGTAAGCACCAACGCAACATGGCTCTGCTTCGACCCTGCCACCCTCTCCTCGATCACTCCAGCAACCTCTTCTCTTTCTTGTTTAGGCTGCCTGGTTATCTTCACTGCTGCAAGTCCGTGACCTCACGTTGACTTGCAGTTATACAGGACCGACCGCCCCAAGTCTCAGAGTAAGCATTCTCACTGCATCGAACACAGTGTCTGCGTAAATTTAACGTTCGCGGTTCCGCTAGAACATAGACCTATACCCTGACCCAGTCGCTACCATCTGGGCTACACTTTGTGATGTTCACGCTGTACATCTCACTGCTAAGATTAACGTGCCCGACACGTGCACTAATTCACTGGGTGCATATGTCTACACTTTTGACCTCGTTGGCTCCTAACAGCGTTACCACACTGGGGCGCCATTATGTGTGTTCTCATTCTTGTGCAATTATTTAAGCGTGTACCTTGCGCGTTTTATTCAATTGTGTGACCATACTTCCTAAGTATTTTAATTCTTACCCTTTTCTTTCCTCACCCCCTTTCCCTCTTCTCTCTCCCATAGTTATCCAGGCAACTTCCCAGGCATTTGCTTTACTGCTTAGTCCTGATGATGATCCCATAACCTAGTTGGGGATCGAAACGTCGTCGACATTTGCATCTTAAACTCTAAACTGTAAATTAAGAATTTTGTGGAGTACAAGATGTTTTTGTAATTGTGACTTCAGCTTATTTTCATTTTCACCGTACAAGTCACTTTTAAGTCACCTGCCTGTGGTAAGGAAATCGGCTGATTTCCCAATACCCTTTCATGTCCTGCTCACTCATTTGCTATGAATTGTTTTGCTTTAATTATATGTTGATTAAAATTCGTAACTTGTCTATTTAGACATAAACAGACCCAATCTTGATTGTAATTTTGTGGCAACTTATATTGACTCACCTTGTAAGGGACCGTTGTCTCTTAATAATTACTACTACCCTTGGTCCCTTCTGACTATAGGGGTTCCCTTGTCCCATTTTTGTGCATCTGCGACATAGTCACCCCGGCTCCAGGATAAGAAGGGAGGCACGGGGTCAACTCTTGTGCAACGTCCACCGGTAAAGGAACGGGAGGAACCAGCAGCCACATCATGATGCGATGAGGCCGAAGGCCGCAGTGACCTCGATCCCTTACGATGGGATTTTCGGGACATGAGTGAGCGGCGCCCACGGGAACGGCTCCTTGAACGGACCCGGGCTGGAACCTCAGACCGGGAAGGAGGCCGATGTCGTCTGGACTCCGACCGGGAGAACCACGCCATCAACAGCTTCATCCACCTTTCCCACAAGGCCTTAGGCTTCAGCCATTTACAGGCGTCACACTCCTCAGAGTCGTGGTGCTCTCCCAGGCACCACATGCAGATGGGATGGGGATCTGTAGCTGACATCTATCGAGTACAAGTCTCGCACAACTTAAAACCTGAAGGCATGGGCACACTTACCTGATGCAAAAAGGCGTAGAAGTAGGCCAAAAATACAAATGGCCAAGAAACCGCTTCTCCGGATCCGCGTGACAGCGCGGAAAAGAAGAAACTGACGTCCGCACGCCGGAGGGGACTTATATGGCTCCACTAACGTCATGACTGGAGTCAAAGGTCCTCACAGAGCCGTACGACCTCGTCCCCCGGCGACCAGAGGTACTGCTGAAAAATTTCTGGATCCAGATTGGCGCCTTGGTAGAATTCAAAAGTTAAGGAATCTGCGGCTAGATGTCTCTATCAGATTTTCTGGTGCAAACAACTGGGTGATTGATACCCTCTGGGTCAGTATTATTGCCCTTGAGATGCCCTGTGGGGTCAGTAGTGTGAATAGCGGCCGTGCAGGCCTCAGTGGAGACACAGTCTCAGGCTTACTAACCCAGTGTATCAGTTTGGGAGGATTCTCTTTGGGGGCTAGCCCCCCTTAAATATTGAGACCCCCTGCCTCCAAAAACTCACTGGGCCCCACCCCAGTACCACATTGACAGCGCTGTGCCTACTACAACCATACCTCTCAACCTCGACGCCATAAAGACATCTGAGAGAACATATGTTGAGGAAGAAATGCGTTACTTACCTGTAACTGCAGTTATCCAGTATTGGTATCTTTCATAGATTCACATGCCTGAATCATTCCCCGTCGTCGGGATGGGAGTCCCCGGTACATAAATAAAGTAATGTCTCATTAGACATATAGAGTAATAGGCCAAGAGCCTTACATTAGTAACATATCCATGTCCTTTTGTAAAAAGGACCAAACTCTAGAAAAGAACCAATCAGCTATCACCACCCTGTGGAACCTTCCTGGAAGGAGCTCTAGTCCCTCATATTTTCGTAAGCACAGTGCTAAGTAGGTGTATTACTGAGAGAATGAGGTGAGCCCTTCCAGGGGAGGTGGGTGGGTTGCATGTGAATCTATGAAAGATACCAATACTGGATAACTGCAGTTACAGGTAAGTAACGCATTTCTTATCCAGTGTTAGGGTATCTTTCATAGATTCACATGCCTGAATCAATGATAAGCACATTTTTGGATGGTACAGCATATAGAATTCACTAGATAATAACATATCAATGTGAAACATAGAAAGTACCAAACTGTAATCAAAGAAAACCATCAAAGAACACAATAAAGAAATGTGCGTATAAAAGCAAGGATGGTGGGAAGAAAAGAAGGCTCACCTCTATTGGAATAGATGACGTAGCACCGCCTGTCCCACTGCAGCATCCTTCATGAGTTCCGTATCCAAGCAGTAATGCTTGGTAAATGTATGCGGCGTCTTCCATGTTGCCGCTCTGCAAATGTCTGTGATAGGCACACCTGCAAAGAGTGCCATGGAGGTAGAAACCGCCCTAGTGGAATGGGCTCGAACTTTGGAACGCAAGGGTTGATCCGCTTGCTGGTGACAGAAAGTGATAGCTCCAGAGATCCACCGAGAGATACTTTGTTTAGTAAGTGGAAGACCTTTCCTAGGTCGACTGTAAGCCACAAAGAGTTGGTTGGATTTGCGGAACGACTTTGTCCTGTCAAGGTAGAATTTAAGGCAGCGTTTAAGGTCCAGAGAGTGTAGAGCTCTTTCTGCCGGCGTTTGAGGATTTGGAAAAAGGTCCGTAAGACTATGGGCTCATTGAGGTGAAAGTCTGACGGGACTTTGGGCACAAACTTAGGATTAGTTCGCAGTATAACCCTGTCATGTTTGAACTGAAGGAAAGGGTCTTGAATTGAAAATGCCTGAAGCTCACTTACTCGCCTTGCAGAGGTAAGTGTCAGGCCGTGACAGGTAGCGCCTGCCCTACATGTGGGGTTGGCGAAAGGATAGCTGGACTACATCTCCCAGAAGGCCATCCTTCTGGGAGGGACTACGCCTCGTTAAATTATGGCCGACGCGCGGAGCGTTGTGCGTAATTCTTGATTCTGCCGTGGATTCGTTGCAGGGCGGCTGCCCTGTGTGAGGAACAGTGTTCGCGTGTCTGTGAATCACGCACGCTGGGTTTGGTGCAGTCGTTGCCCGGAGTGGCTTCTTCCTGGAGTCCTTGAGCTGGGTCCGCTCTGGGCTCTTGCTCGCGGTTCACGGATCACCCGGAGGAGTGGGAGTGTTCCGGGTTCCTCTCCTCTCTGCGGCCGCAGAGGGGAGTTATTATGTGAGTCAGTGACACTTCCCTGAAAGCTTCTAATTCAGAGGGAATCCGAGGCACGCCGTGTCCGTATTCTTGTTTATTGTTTCATACTTTGAGACGTTTTTTGGAATCACGTACTGTTGCGAGACTTTGGATTACTCTTGGGATATGGGAGCAGAAGCATCTTTTTGTGCAAGCCTTTTAATCCCAGTTTCTGCAGTACCCTCCGAGACTATTATCCTGTACTCTTTCCTGTCCGCTACTTTATGGTTTTGGTTATATGATTTCAAGGGAATGAAAGAAAGGGTATGTATGAGGTTTATGTTGTAGTATATGACGGAGTGGAGGTGGTGAGTGGAGCATTGATCATTTCTGTTTCATTTGTAGGTTGCATGTACTCCTTTTGAGAGAAGGTATCTCAATGAGAGTAGAGGACGTTCATCGCAGCTGTGGGAGTCTTGGACAGGTATTGGTTTCCACTAGTGAGACTCTATGAGAGTAGACAGTGGGATAATAAGAGTAATATTAATCTTGTGTTTCTTTGTTACAGGTCTCCCTTTCCCGGCTGTTCCTACCCTAATTCCTATCCCTCGCTTGATCGCTTCAATACTCTGTGTCTATACTGTCAGAGTTGGGGATATCAAGAGGTGGACCCCTTTGAGCATCGCCCAGATCCCGAGGAGTACTTGTGGTCCCGACAGTAAGGGCTAGAAGGAGTGCCGTCTTCCAAGAAAGATATTTAAGATCGGCTCAAAAGGGTGTTTCATGATCTGAGCAAGAACTGTGTTGAGTTGCCAAGTGGGAGGTAGAGATTTGACGGGAGGAAAAGTCCTGAATAGGCCTTTGAGAAATTGTTTAATCAGTCTACTAGACCAAAGAGAAGGACCTGCAGAAGATCTCCTGAAACGGAATATAGCTGCCAGGTGAACTTTAATAGAGGCATGAGCAAGACCTGAAGTCGCCAGATGGAGAAGGTAAGGCAATATTTGTTCTGGAGAAGACGAAAGAGGGTGTATGTTCGCCGACTTACACCAAATACAGAACCTCTTCCATTTTAAGGAATATGTTTTGTTAGTACTGTCGGCTCGAGCCAGAACTGCCCTGCAGTCCGGAGGAATGTCTAGGCCATGGAACTCTCGGACCTCAGGAGCCAAGCCGATAACCTGAGAGATGCTGGATCCGGATGTTGGACTTGTTCCCGGTTCATTGTGAGGAGAGAGGGGAACGGTTTCAAAGAGATCGGCGGCTCTAGGGAGAGAAGATGGAGCTCCGTGAACCAATGCTGGCGTGGCCACGCAGGAGCTATCAGGATGAGCGTGCAGGGTTCTGCCTTCAACTTCCTGAGGACCCTGGGAATTAGGGGAATCGGTGGAAAAGCGTATGCAAAGACGTTGAACCATGCGATCGAAAATGCATTCCCTAGAGATCCTCGTTGGGGATGCCAGCTTGCGAAGTTTTGGCATTTGGCGTTCTGCTTGGTAGCAAATAGGTCCAAGAGAGGAGTGCCCCATTGGGAGAATATGTGGTCGAGAGTCCGCTGGTTCAACTCCCATTTGTGACATGTTGTTTGTTGCCTGCTTAGTGAATCGGCCAGTACGTTGTCTGCTCCTGGAACATATTCCGCCCGAAGGGAAATGTTCAATCAATCACGGCATTTATAGAGCGCGCTACTCACCCGGGAGGGTCTCAAGGCGCTGGGGGAGGGGGTAAGTTACTGCTCGAACAGCCAGGTCTTGAGCTGCTTCCTGAAGGCGAGATGGTCCTGGGTTCGCCGAAGGTGAGTGGGGAGGAGTTCCAGGTCTCGGCCGCCAGGTAGGAGAAGGATCTTCCTCCGGCGGTGGTTCTGCGGATCGCGTGGTACGGTGGCGAGGGCGTGGCTGGTTGATCGTAGCTGGCGTGTGGGCGTGTAGAAGGACATGCGGTCGTTGAGGTACTTTGGGCCCAGGTCGTGGAGGGCCTTGTGTGCGTGGGTGAGGAGTCTGAACGTGATTCTCTTGCTGACGGGGAGCCAGTGCAGGTCTTTCAGGTGTACGGTGATGTGGCTGTGTCGGGGGATGTCCAGGATGAGTCGTGCGGAGGCGTTCTGGATGCGCTGGAGTCTCTTTTGAAGTTTGGCTGTGGTTCCGGCGTAGAGGGTGTTCCCATAGTCCAGTCGGCTGGTGGCGAGTGCCTGGGTGACGGTCTTCCTGGTTTCAGTGGGGATCCATCTGAAGATCTTGCGGAGCATGCGCAGGGTGTTGAAGCATGAAGATGAGACGGCGTTGACTTGTTTGGTCATTGATAGGGAGGAGTCCAGGATGAAGCCCAGGTTGCGTGCGTGGTCCGTTGGCTTGGGTGCGGTGCCCAGGGCCGGGGGCCACCAGGAGTCGTCCCAGGCGGAGGGTGATGAGCCCAGGATGAGGACTTCCGTCTTGTCTGAGTTCAGTTTAAGGCGGCTGTTCCTCATCCAGTCGGCGACGTCTCTCATCCCGTCGTGCAGGTTGGCTCTGGCGGTAGTGGGGTCGTTGGTGAGGAGAGGATCAGCTGGGTGTCGTCGGCGTAGGAGATGATGTTGAGGTTGTGTCGGCGTGCGATGGCTGCGAGGGGGCTCATGTAGACGTTGAAGAGGGTCGGGCTGAGTGAGGATCCTTGTGGGACGCCGCAGATGACTTCGGTGGCTTCGGATCTGAACGGGGAGAGGCGGACTCTCTGGGTTCTTCCGGCGAGGAACGAGATGATCCATTCCAGTGCTTTCTCTCGGATTCCGATGTTGCTGAGGCGCTTCACTAGGGTGCGGTGGCAGACGGTGTCGAACGCCGCGGAGAGGTCCAGGAGGATGAGGGCAGCTGTTTCCCGTTGTCGGTTAGGGTTCTGATGTCGTCGGTGGCTGCGATAAGGGCGGTCTCGGTGCTGTGGTTGGCCCGAAACCCGGACTGCGAGGGGTCGAGGGATCCATTCGTCTCGAGGAAGGCGGCAAGCTGTCTGTTGACGGTCTTCTCGATGACTTTGGCCGGAAACGGAAGGAGCGAGATGGGGCGGTAGTTCTTGAGGTCGGTGGGGTCCGCCGTTGGTTTCTTCAGGAGGGCGGTAAGCTCGGCGTGCTTCCAGCTCTCCGGGAAGGTGGCGGTGCGGAAGGAGGAGTTGATGATGTCCCGGAGATGGGGTGCGATGGTGGCGTCGGCTTTGTTGAAGACGTGGTGTGGGCAGGGGTCGGTTGGTGATCCGGAGTGGAGAAGTAGCCAGTTCCAGATCTTTTGAGATTCGTGAGAGAGTGTTAGTGAACGAGTACCTCCCTGCTTGTTCAGATAGTGCATTGTTGTAGTATTGTCCGTCCGGACAAGCACTAGAGAACCTTTGATCCTGGGAAGGAACGCCAGGAGAGCCAGATAGACAGCTCGCAGCTCGAGGAGGTTTATGTGAAGCTTCCGTTCGGAAGGAGACCACTTTCCGCTGATTCGGAGCTCTTGGAGGAAAGCTCCCCAACCCTCCAGGGACGCATCTGTTGTGATGATTTGTGGAGAAGCTTGGAGCAAGAAGGGCAGGCCTTGAGAAAGATTCCGTGGGCGAGTCCACCACTGCAGAGCAGTGACCATCTGAGGGGTCACCTGAATGACATCGTCGAAGGATCCTTCGGATTGAATCCATTGAGCCGACAGTGCTTCTTGGAGAGGGCGCATGTGGAGGCGACAGTAAGGAACTAGCAGAATACAGGACGACATCATTCCGAGAAGGCATTTGAAGAGGCGTACTGAGAGGGACTTCTTGGCTTTTATGTGGTTTGCCAAATGAAGTAGTTTGTTCTGTCGCTCCTGTGATGGGAAAGCTTTCTTCTGGGTTGTGTCGAGAGTAGCACCTAGAAAGGATATCCGCTGAGAAGGGTCGAGGACAGACTTGTCCTGATTGAGAGTGAGCCCCAGGCGACTGAAAAGCTGTAGACAGGCGTTGGAAGACCTGGTCGCGCCGTCTAGAGAAGGTGCCTTGACGAGCCAATCGTCGAGATAGGGAAAGACCTGATGGTGTTGTTGCCTGAGGTATGCAGCCACTGGAGAAAGGCATTTCGTAAAAATGCATGGAGCTGACTTGAGTCTGAAGGGCCGGGCTCGAAATTGGTAATGTCTGCCTGCCACGGCGAACCTCAGAAACATTTTGTGATTCCGGTGGATAGGGATATGGAAATAGGCGTCTTGAAGATCCAAAGACACCATGTAGTCGTTTGCGTTGAAAAGTTGCAGCACTTCTTGGTTGGTAACCATGCGAAACGACTGTTTCTTTAAAAACTTGTTGAGACCTCTCAAGTCTAGGATTGGTCTCCATTTCTTCTCCTTTTTGCGCACCAGGAAAAAACGGGAGTAAAACCCCTTGCCCGTTGACGAAGAGGAACTTTTCTATAGCTCCTTCTGGAGCATAAGTGAAAGTTCCAGGAGTAAAAGGCGTAGATGTTTGTGAATCATAGGTCGAGGAGGGGTCTGGGGAGGAATTTGAATGAACTCCAGCGAATGTCCAAATTGTATCAGTTGAAGAACCCAACGGTCTGTTGTTATTTGTTTCCAATTGTGTAAGAAATGGGAAATCCTTCCTCCTATTTTGGAGGGTGGAGAGGAAATGGAGACCGGCGGTAGAGAAAAGTCATTGCCGCCGAGCAGTGTCCTTCTGCCGTCCTCCTCTTCCTCAAAAGGAGGTCTTAGTGGAAGATGATTGCAGTTGTTGACGTTGCTGGTATTGTGGCCGATATTGGTTGGAGGAGGAATAGGAAGACCGATAGTGTTGGTAGTCTCCTCTGGAGGTAGATTGACCTCTGCCCCTTGAGCCACGAAAAGGGGGGTTTTTAAATTGAAGGGTACCAAGAGCTCTGGCTGTGTCGGTATCCTTTTTTATGCCCTGAAGAGCTTCATCAATATGCGTGCCAAAAAGAAGCTGACCATCGTAGGGCATGTCCAGAATTTTTGTCTGGACTTCCGGCCGGAAAGAAGTCGCCTTCAGCCAACCTTGGCGTCGTAGTACGGCAGCGCCAGCTAGTTGGCGGAAACCAGTAGAGGCGATATCCATCGCACAATCGATGATCTCGGAAGCCGAACGTTCGCCCTCTAGCAAGATCTTCTTTGCTTCCTCCTTCGATTCGTCTGGCAAGGCTCCCAAGTATGGAGCAATGTCTGCCCACATCTGCCTGTTATAGCGCCCTAATAATGCTAAGGAATTAGACGCACGCACTGTTAATGCAGACATGGAAGAAAAACGTTTCCCAATATTGTCAAGTCGTCTGCCTTCCTTGTCTGGAGGAGCGGACAGCGGAGCAGAAGGGTTTTTAGATTTCCGCTGAGCAGCCTGAGTGATGACGGAATCAGACTTGGGATGTCCGGTAAGGCAGGCCGGAGCGGTGTCCGGAGCTTTGTATTTTTTGTCTAGTCGAGGTAACACTGGGGCAACCAAAGATGGATTGTGCATTATTTTAACACCCTGATTCCAGATGTAGTCTATAATGGGCACAGATCTTACAGACTTTTTAAAAGGTTCCTTAAAGTCATAAAGGAAACAATCCTGTTGGAGAGAAGGCATAGGGATCTGGAAACGTAGTGCAGCCCTTTCCAAGACCTTATGAAACCCCCCGATATCCTCAGGAGGCGAATCAGCTTGAGCAGGCACCGGGGATGCTGGACACGGGATAACGTAATCATCCCACTCATCATGAGTCGATTGGGAATCATAGAGTTCTCCTTCCTCTTGTTGGTCATCCTCCTCATCATCCGTGGAAGGTGGAGGTGGTAGCGTGACAGGCACAGACTGTGGAGGTAGAGGTGGAGGTTGTGGCCTTGGCGGCGGAGAGGCAACTGGAGCAGGAGACGTAGCAGAAGTAGGAAATCTCTGCTTGTAGTCAGTAATTAGAAATTGGAGGTCAGAAACCAAAGACGCAGGTAGACAAACCATGGGAGGTTGGGAAGGATGGCTGTCGTCAGGATAGTATGTCTGGTCTTCTGGTCCTTGTTCGTCATAGTCCGAACTCTCATGGTATTTGACATGAAGTTCAGAAGGACTTGTAGCCGTTCCGAACATACTGCCATCGTCTGAGTCTTCCTCCTCTTCCAAAAGGTGAGTCGGAGGTAATGGCTGGACCCTGCTAGGAGAAGTCAGGGCAGGTGTCAGCGTGCGTTTTGTTATTTTAAGATGGACATACGCACTTTCCACTTTGGACTCTGGTGTCGTTGACGAGTCCGTCGTCGGTGTAGTCGTCGACTGTGAAGCACCGACGGACACAATTGAGGGTAACAGCGACGAAGCTCCGAGTGACGGAGCCGTCGTCGACGGTGTTGACGTCGTCGACGGAGCCCTCGTCGACGGTGTGGTCGTCTTCGACGGAACCTTCGTCGACGGTGTCGTCGGCGGCGGCGGAGCCCTCGTCGTCGACGGGGTAACTGTCGACGGAACATTCCTCGTCGACGCAGGCGTCGACGCGCTAGTCGGCGATTGTAGCGTCGACGCTGGCTTGGTCGTCGACGATGATTTCTTAATTTTTATCGTCGATGACACAGGTTTAACAGCCGTCGACGATGAAGTAGTCGTCGTCGACGTGGACAATGCAGAGGACGCCAAAGAGGTAGAGACAGTCGTCGTCGACGAGGTCACTCCCACGGCTGTAGATGGGCATTTTCTCGTCGTTAAAGCCACCGTCGACGAGGCAGTCGTCGACGAGATGGAAGTAGGCTTTTTAAAGGTGTGTAGAACCTCCTGTGGAGAAACCTTTGCTGGTAAAGCCTTAAGGTGTGCCTCTGAAGACTTTTTGTGCGTCTTCTTTTGAGGGGGCTGCGACGAAGGTCCTGGAGAAGTAACTCTGGCCCTTTTTTGAGAGGATTTTGAAGATTTGGAGGAGCCCTCACTCTCTTCAGAAGACAAAGCTTGGTCTTTGTCCTTAAGTCTCTGCAGCCAAATTAAAAGGCGTCCCTCCCGGTCTCTGAGGGTCTTTGAAGAAAAGGTACGACATACCTTACAGTCCTTTGAAGAGTGATCCGGGTAAAGACAGTAGAGGCAGTCCTTGTGTTGATCGTCGACATGAAGCCTCTTTTACCACAGGAAGCACAAGGCCTAAAAAGGCCTTTCTTAGGAGAATCTGCCATGAAGATATTGAGGACTTCACACAGAAGAAGGAATGGTGAAGAAAAAATCACTGGAAATCCAGAAATAAGGAAAACTGAGCAGAGCTCAGTGGAGACTCCCTTAGCACGACGTGCTGTAGAAAATCTGAGGGACTAGAGCTCCTTCCAGGAAGGTTCCACAGGGTGGTGATAGCTGATTGGTTCTTTTCTAGAGTTTGGTCCTTTTTACAAAAGGACATGGATATGTTACTAATGTAAGGCTCTTGGCCTATTACTCTATATGTCTAATGAGACATTACTTTATTTATGTACCGGGGACTCCCATCCCTACGACGGGGAATGATTCAGGCATGTGAATCTATGAAAGATACCCTAATACTGGATAAGAGGATCTGTCCTTCCTCCCCTGCGATGATGATCTCTATGAGGCCGTCAATGCCTCCATATATAGGGCGGTGTCAGAAGCTATAGACCCCATTGAACAACGCCTCTACAAGCAGATTACAGGGGAATATGCGAGGACATTTCATCATCAAGATGCCCAGGAGGCAGGGGCTCTCCGCCAAAAAAGAACAAGAATACCGGTGGATCATGACGATTTTGGTCGCCTAAAGCAGGCCTTCTTAGCCCAAACCAAGCCCTCAGGCAGGCCCTCGGGCCCACTGGAGGGGTTTCTGGAGCTTCCCCAACCCAAATCCCCAGACACGGTAAAAGACGAAGAATCCCAAGGGGACTGAGATACGGAGGCAGGCCCCTCAAGGCTTTAGCGCCCCCATCCGCACCAGTCACCCCCTACGAGCACCCCCATCCGACACTGTGGAGGACATACTGGATCCCGATGACATTATACACCCTAGGTCTGTGGGCTGGGCTCCAGCAGACAAAGTGGCCAAATATGTTGCAGGTGGCCTGCGCAAGCCTTTAGAGAAGAAGGCACGCAGCTGCCTTCAGGCAGAATGCCCCCAGCCCTCTTTAGAGGGAAAGGTGACCCTTACTCCTGACATTGACCCCAGGATGGCCACTTTCGCTGGCCAAGTTAATTAGGGATCCCAAGTAGTGGATTGATTATTCTTGGCTTTCCTGCAAAGATAAACTCCTGGATGTGGTAGGTCCTGTGACAAAAATGTTGAAAGCCAAGGTATCAAGGTCCATGATCTCTCCCAAAATTCTCTCAGGCTGGGTGCAGAGAGCCATCACATTTTTAGGAAATGCCAACTGTGCTCTTTCCACTGAGAATTGCAGTAGGAAAGTGCCCTTTTTTGACATGATTACCCCCCCTTTTGCCCTAGTACTGATGCTTTTTGACTGGAAGTGCAATGGGCCCCTGCTAATCAGGCCCCCAGTGCCAGTGCTCTTTCCCCTAAACCAAGGTAAATGTCTAATTGTAACCCAATTCTCAAGGTCTGTAGCACCCCTGTATGTCCCTAGTAAATGCTACCCTTAGTACCCAAGGCATGGGCACTAAAGACGGTCCCCTATGGACTGCAGCGTGTATTACGCCACCCAAAAGGGACCAACCCAAAAACTGCATGCTGATTGCCATTGCAGGATGCGTGAAATGGTGCAAACCATTTCCAAGATACACTGCATATACCATATGCAAGTCACCCCTACTGCAGGCCTTAGAGCCCTGGCAGAGTGCAGTATATTATATGTGAGGGCACATCTGTGAGAAGTTGGCCTGGTATATGCTGTCCACTAATTAAAGTGGGCACCTTGCACCAGTCCAAACTACCCTTATTGATGATTAGGTTAAAGACAACCTTTATAGAAAGCTATCCTAGTGGTAGTCTTGAAGGAATGTAAAGCAGCTTGTTTTACCAGTATATAACCTCCTGAACGACCAAATGAAAGGAGAACCACACCAGGTGTATATAAAATACATGTATTTATTACTAAACACTCTCTACTAACCTCTTTATGAGATTAGAGAACAATACACACAATATTAAATCACTAGAACGACAGTAAATAGCACAATACACAGCGGGCTCCAGGGGGAGACCGAACCATATACTAAGAAAGTGGTATAAGAACCATGACTTGACTAGACACAGTGCCTAGAGCACGTAGAATCGATGGGACCCCAAGGAACCACCCAAGGTAGTGACACAGGGGACCCACGGAGGACGGGTGCAGTGTGGGAACACAGACGCGAGCTCCGTACAACTCTATGGGAAAGTCGCGGTTGGAATTTTAAAGATTAAGGACACTTAGAAGAGGACTTCAAGCAAACCCAGCTAAACATAGAAGGTTCCAAGGCCAGCACCCTTGAGAGTACCGAGGTACCCGTGTTACCTATCCAAGAGGAGCCGGGTGCATAGGCGTCAAGTGGAGTCGGAAACCCTCGTCGTTTTCAATGGCGTGATGCGAGAAAGTACTGCTGCCGTGGAGAAGAAAAGTGTCCGGTGTGATCCAAGCCTGGATCGGAGATGTGAAGAACCTGAAAGCAGAGGGGACAAAGTCTGGGTCACTTCACGTGACCAGGAGCGGAGCAATCGATTGCCCACCGATGTCGGGTGCTTCAGGTGCGAAGAGGTGAAGCAAGACTCTGCAGCCACGGGGACCAGGAGACGTCTGCGACGACCACAGTCCGGATTCAAGCTGTCCCACGAAGGATGTAGAGTGCTGGGGGGTCAGTGTCCGGATTGAACACCAACAAGCCTTGGCCACTGCAACCCACGCGGTCAGAGGAAAGATGCTTCTGTGAGGACCAGCAAGGTCCTGGGGACTCCCCAAGCGATGGAGAGTCAGGGCACGTCTGGGGCAACCAGGGAAGCCCACTGAGAGTTAAGGTTGCCTTCTCAGGGACCCACAGGCTACCGGGCCAGGGATCGCGAAGGGACCTCGAGAGGAATCACAAAGTGCCAGCACACGGAACACTCGTGGAGTGTAGGCCGGAAATCTTCAGTGGAATTACTGCTCGGGGTCAGGACTACAAGTAGCCCAAAGCACAGCTTCAGGGATCGCCGAAAAACATATGCTGCTGCAAATGTACACGGTGCCCAGGGGTACGGGTTTCACGGACCCCACGAGGGATACGGGCCTCAGAATTGCTGAGAGCGCAGATCGACCTCGGAGACCTCGGGAACCCACCTCCTGTATTGCAGAAATCTTCGGAGTCCTTCGGGAGCTTCGTAGATGCAAACCGGTCAGATGCGTTTAGGTGCCTGCTCAGCAGGGGATTTACTCCAAGGGAGATTCTTCAGTCGTCCAGCAAAGCGTAGATCGTCGAAGGTTACTTGGTTTCTGTAGCAGAGTTTAGTCCAGGTAATATCTAAAGTCCTGTAGCCAGGGGTTCCTACTTTATACCCAAGGAAGGGGTGGGACAAACTCTGGGGACCCACCTATGGGAGGGTCAGGACAGAGGGGTGGCTACACCCATGTCCTTTGTCCAGTTTCACGCCAGAGCAGGGGCTGATAGCCCCTGCAACCGGTTTGAGCTGGACTATGCACGAGGACACCAAATGTGCCCCCAGTGCAGACATCAAAGCACTCTGAGAGGGCACCCACTCAGCCCCAATACACTAAAGCCTGTCTGGGAGGTGGTCACACCTCCCTGTGATAGGAAACCTATTGTCCAGCCTCCCCTGCCGGAGTTTCGTCCAGCAGCAGGAGGGCAGACTCGTGTCTGTGGCTGGCAGCATCCATTTTGTGATGCCAGGGTTCTGTGAAGCTGGTACCAGGTGTACCGGTGTTGTCATATTTCTCCCTCAAGGTGTTTGACACCAAACACGACATGTTTCCATGCAGCCATTTTAAAGTTAGCATTTACCACGAGGTTATAATGCACTTAAGTATATATGGTTGGCTGCATCACAAACAAACCCGGAGAATAGGTTCCGAAGGCTGCAGAGGGTCTCTGCTCATGCATGGGCACCCTCTCACATAAAACCCAGCACACTGCCTTCAGGATTGATAAGGCCTGCCATAGGGGGGACTGATAGGTTTATATGTGCAGTGATTAGGATAGATATAGTGAACCTATATCTAAGTAAGGGGTGCATGCACCACCTTACACAGGCTGCAGTAGCAGACCTGTGGTGTCATTTTAAATGGTCTCTCAGGGGTGGCATAATACATGCTGCAGCCCCTGGGAGGCCTCTTGGTACATAGTGTACCATATACTAGGGACTTATAAGGGTACCCCAGAATCCAATCTGGAGTGTACCTAAAGTACATGAACAACCAATTTAGGGAGTAAGCAGATAGACTGGGGTCCTGAATAGCAGGATCCCAGTCAGACTAAGTCGAAAACCAGCAAAACACCAGGAAAAAAGTGGGGGCAACCATGCAGTCAGATTCCACCTTCCTACAACATCTGCATGAGCAGATAGGCCCCTGTGATGTCTAGTTCCATTACTAGACATTGGAAGTGATCAGGCAGCCACCTTAAGGACATGTACTGGGCACTGGTCATTGGGAGTTACACAGCTACATGATGACTGTCCTGAAACCAATGGTGTTTAGTATCAAACACCATGTCTTAATAAATAGGTACTGACACTAGTACTAGATTTATTATGACATGCACCCAGAGGGCACCTTGGAGGGCCCCATGAAAACATACTAATCCTCTTGTGTGCTGGCTGATAGGTATCGCACAGCCTGCCACCACAGATGAGTTTCTGACCCCCCCGTAGGTGAGAGTCCATGCTTTCAGAGGTCAGAAACAATGCCTGTACTTGCATAAGGTGATCACTTCGTCCAATAGGGTGATTAGTAAATTAGCATGTCAAGGCCAGAGGCTTCAAAGCCTCTGCTGCCCTTGATATGCAGCAACGGCTTCCCCCTAGACCTGTGGAACGCCACCCCCTGCCCTGGGCCCATCTGGCACCAGTACAGATGGGAAATTAGTTAGTCAGAAGGTGTGTCACACTTTCAGGCTAGGCACACCCCTAAGGTGGGCCACATGAAGTGGACAGCCAAGAAAGGGTTTCACCATTTTGAATTTGGTGAAACTAGGAACTCTGAGTCAGGATTATGCCCACTCTCCACAGGAAGATGTAATTTAAGTGGTGTAGTCACCCCATGGATAAGTAGCCCATTGGCTACTATCCTACACTCCCCTAAACACCACTAAATTCAGTATTTAGGGGTCCCCCTGACACTAGGAACTCAGATTTGTCTACTGGGAATGGAAGGAAGGAGAAAGAAGAGCAGAAATGGGGAGAACAGAGGTCCTGCACTGAGATTCGGACCAAACAGTGCCTGGATGCTTGCACCATGACAATCACAAAGACTGACTCATCCAGAAGCTGAACGGCCTCCCCAAACCTTTGGAGGACTGTTTCCACCTTACAACCAAGCAGTATCTCCCTTGGGGTGGAGGAGCCATCCCCCTGCATCTGCAGGCATCCACAGCATTGATCCAGTACTTTGTCTTGCTGGCCATTGAGCCCACCGAGGGAGCAACTCGGCAGGAATAGGTTGTTGTGAGTCCATGAGGTCAGCCCATCACTCTCTCCAAGTCTCGAGCCGCTGACCCCTCCCAGAGCATCTCAGAACCAATACTTTGTGTACCATAGCCCTTGCAACTACCAAGGCTTGTTGCGTGTCCAGTCCGGACACCACCGACACCAAGCTGCTGTCGAGGGAGTTCAGGATCCACATGGCCTTCGTCGAGAGAGGCCCTGCTACCCTGTTTTCTCTCCCTCTCCAGGTAACCAAAGCCAAGTGAGAGCCTCAAACTACAGTGACCCGTTGGACAAAACAACTTTGCACCCGTGCCCCCCAGCCAGGGTCCATGTAAACCCGCTGTGTCCCTGTGCTCCAGAGACCCTCAAGAACCGAGCCCCCCTTTGGGTTCTGCCGACTTGTCACCCAAGTCCCCATTTGCAGCCTTTCTTTTGCAGGTGCTTCTTCTACAGACTTTGAGGCGGAGCGCTAGAGGCTACAAACGCGACCAGCACCTCTGCATCCGGACACACCAGGGCAGGTAAAATCGAACTGCTGGGGTTTCTTCGACCTTGGCACTAAAGCACGTTAAGTCCTAGAAGGCACCCTCCAAAAACGTGTGCAAGTATATCTTATCTAAGCAGTGTATGTTTCTCCCAAACAATAATATCACTGCGTTCTAGGCTCATACCTCAAAACCGTTATTCAACTGTATTTTTCTATTTCTACAAAAATCTATAACTCCGACAGTACCTAATCGAATTCCGATGATCTTGGTGTCTAAAATGACAACCCAAAAAATCTGTTATTTTTCTGAATTGGTCTCGAATTTCTTCTTGAGCGTGTGTCTCATTTATTGACTCTGTGTGTACAACAAATGCTTAACACTACCCTCTGATAAGCCTAAGCTGCTCGGCCACGCTACCCAAATAGAGAACTTGGGATTATGAATTTAGGCCGTGTCAGCCAATAAGGGTCGTCTGTACTTTTTGCGTGGTGTGCCCTTACATTGGCGCTACCATAAAAAAGTCAACTTCCTACAGTCACCGCTCTCTTTTTTATCAAGGTGGACCCAAAACTGGTTGACCTGGTGTCCTCTGAAGCGGGGAGCAGTGGCCGAGAGAGGTCTTTTCAGCGACACGTTCATTAAGGTGTTGGGGAAGTTTGTGGTGATTATATCGTCTCTAGACAAAGCCCAAACTTCATTCAAGAGGATTTTTAATCCTTGGGTTTTACAAGGGACCAGTCGTAGCAGGGGCCAATAGGTGACCGGACGCTTCTCATCTCAGCTCCCCTCCAGGTGACAAGGCTCCAGGAATGGATAGTCGCAAGATCAGTCCCTCTTCGCAACATTCTACCCCACCAGAAGCCAGCGATTCCAGGGCAGAGGCGGCTCCAAGGGACAGGCATCCAACTCCTTCACCAACAGCGAGAGTTCTCCCTTCTTCCCATCTAAAAGTAGGGGGACGTCTGGTGAATTTGTTCCACACATGGGTGTCCCTCACGATGGATGTGTGGGCCCTTTAGGCAGTCCAGGGTTTCCAGATCGAGTTTTATGGGTCTCCATGCCAGTTGTCGAGTGCCTGCCCAATACATTTTTCTCTGCAGGCTATCAGTCTCATAGACAAGGAGGTTGATGCCCTCTTAAACAAAGGGGCCATTTGTCCGGCCATGCCGCACCCAAACGGGTTCATCAGCAACCTATTTTTGGTTTATTTATTTATTTAAATATTTATATAGCGCACTACTACCCGAGGGCGTCTAGGCGCTTGCAGAATAGGCACGCAGAACACACTGAGATGTTAGATTTCCAGTCCTTGGACAGATTTACAGAGTAAAGAGCCAAGTCTTGAGTCCCTTCCTAAAGGACAATAGATCAGTTGACAAACAAAACTGAGATCAGCGGCCAGTATCAATTTCAGAGAGTTCAACGACTGCATGGTGTACCTCCACTTCAAGACGGAAGGGTTCCATCTCCTCAGTGACGTCCTGCAACCATTCGATTGGATGGTGGGTCTGGACCTAAAAGACGCCTACCTGAACATCCCAATTTTTCCATCCCATCTGCATTTTCTTCAGTTTAGCTGGCGCAGCCAGACCTTCAAGTTCACCACTCCGCACTATCGGGCTGTCCTCAGCCCCGTGGTGTTTCACGAAAATCCTCAAACCAGTGGTGGAGCAATTGCGAGCGCAGGGGATGAGGATCATCATTTACCTGGATGACATGCTCCTTATGGGTCAATGGCACAAGAAACTGTATCTTCAACTGCAGACAGCAGTGAACCTTCTGGAGGGTTTGGGATTTGAGATCAATGAGAAAAAGTCTCTTCTGACCCCCTCCCAGACAACAGCATTACTGGGGTTTGTGATAAGATTCTACAGCAGCCACCCTGAAGATGGCGAAGATCCGGCACAAGTTGCAAAAATCCCTCTTCAGACACTACACCTTCATCCGGCAGATCGCTCGTCTGGTAGGGCTACTGTCGTCCTCCATACAGGTGATCTTCCCAGGCCCCTGCATTAACTAGAAGAACAAGTTACTTACCTTCGGTAACGACATATCTGTAAGAAACATAGGCTAGTTATAGATTCCTTACCTTAGAATTACCCCCAGGCGTCAGACTGGATCCGGAAAGTTTTTCGTCAGCAGTACTCCTGCGCGTCGAAAGGTGGCGTCGGTCGACTCCGCGTTCGTCGTTGGCGTCGTGGTCGCTGGGATGACGTCGCGGTAGCTACATAGACGCCGCCCTCGCACGCTGACGTCAGTTCTGTACACGACTTTCCAGGCCAGAAGCGCAGAGCCATGCAAGACACTGACCACTTGCGCAAAAAACTAGGGTCCTGAAAGGAAGTCCTTAACCCTAGAAATCAGTTCGCAGAACGGGGAGGATGGGTGGGGCGGAAAGGAATCTATAACTAACCTATGTTTCTTACAGATATATTGTTACTAAAGATAAGTAACTTGTCCATCTGAAAGAAACAGTTAGTTATAGATTCCTTACCTTAGAAAAGATACCCCAGCAATACCAACCGCGGAGGTGGGTCTGCGAACTAAGTTCACACCAGAAAGTCCTGGAGAACAGAACGGCCAAAGAAGCTGTCTCTCCGGACTTGGCTGTCCAGGCAGTAGTGTTTGGTGAACGTGTGCAGGGATGCCCACGTAGCTGCCTGACAGATGTCATTAAGGGGGACTCCCCGTCCCAAAGCAGTGGTAGCTGCCGTCGCCCCGGTGGAATGGGCGTGCAGTCCCACTGGAGGCTCCTTCTTTGCCAAAGAATAGCAAGCTTTGATGCACAGAACGACCCACCTGGAGATGGTCTGTTTGTGCACGGCACGACCTTTCTTAGTGCCCACGTAACCAACAAAGAGCTGGTCGTCCACCCGGAATTGTTTGGTGCGATCCAAGTAGAAGGAAAGCTGGGGCATTACGAAGGGAACTGAAGGAAAAAGATGAGTAATGCCCTTAAGGAAACGATTTACAACAGGGGACTTGAAAAGAGAAGGCTGATCAGGAAGTCTAAGGAAGGCTGAAATGGCCGAGAGGTAGCCCTTTAGAGTGTCCAGAGCAGAGCCCTGCTGGGCCAAAGAAAGGAGGAACAAGAGAACCTCAGAAAGAGGGGCGGAAAGGGGATCCACAGCCTTTGCTGTGCACCATGCCACAAATTTGTTCCACCTGCATGCGTATAGCGTCTTAGTGGAGGGACGCCTGGCTGCCAAGATAACATCACAGACTTCGGGAGGCAGGTCAAACGACGTCAACTGCCACCGCTCAATCTCCACGCAAGGAGGTGGAGGCTGGACAGGTTCGGGTGGAGGAACGTCCCCTGCTGCTGCGACAGAAGATCCTCCCGAAGAGGCAGTCTGATCGGAGGATCGATGGCCATGTTGATCAGCTCGGGATACCAGACTCTTCGTGCCCAATCCGGAGCCACAAGAATGACTTGGGCCCGGTCGCGCTTGATCTTCTTCAGCACTCTGGGCATAAGTGGTATAGGCGGAAAGGCGTATAGAAGACCGCAACTCCACTCGCGACGAAAAGCGTAGCCTAGCGAGTGCCGCCTTGGAAATTCCAACGCGCAGAATTGCTGACATTGCGCGTTCTCTTCGGTGGCGAATAGATCTAACCAAGGCTCTCCCCACTGTCAAAAGAGACCTTGCACCACCTCCGAGTGAAGACGCCATTCGTGATCCATCATGCACCTGCGGCTGAGCTCGTCCGCCCTGGCGTTTAGGTAACCTGCCTGGTGTTGAACCACCAGGGATATGCCCTGATGTTCCAGCCATGTCCAGAGGCGGAGGGCCTCTTGACATAGGGTGCACGACCCCACCCCGCCTTGTTTGTTGCAATACCACATGGCGGTGGTTTTGTCCGTGAACACCTGCACTACTCTTCCACGGACAGAGGGAAGGAATGCTTTGAGTGCAAGACGAATCGCCCGAAGCTCCAGAAGGTTGATGTGAAGCCCGGACTCCGCCGGAGACCAGAGGCTTCTAATCTCCGCCTACCCCATGTGGCCGCCTCATCAAAGAAGTGATGCATCGGTCACCACTGTGAACTCTGGTTGGGGAAGGGAGAGGGATCTGCCGTCGACCCAATCCTGGTTCGTTAGCCACCACTGCAATTGGTGTGAAGTGCCCTCCGAGATCAGGACGCAATCGGACAGGTTCCCCTGATGTTGTGCCCACTGGAACTTCAGGTCCCACTGCAGAGCCCGCATATGCCATCTGGCATGGTCATCCTGTCCGAAACCCGGGATAGAGGCTGAAAAATCGGAATCATAGCCCGAATTTACCGGACTCGCTGTTCGGGAGGAAAGAACCGAAACTGCGTCGTGTCCAGAACCGCTCCGATGAAGAGGAGCTTCTGAGAGGGAGTCAGGTGTGACTTCGGCACGTTGATGGAGAACCCCAGCGAATACACGAGGTCGGCCGTAGTCGGGAGGTGGGAGACGACAGCCTGGGGCGAGCCCGCCTTCAACAGCCAGTCATCAAGACTGGAACCCCTGATCTGCGCAGATGAGCTGCGACCACCGCCATCACTTTCGTGAACACCCGAGGGGCGCTGGTAAGGCCAAAGGGGAGCACAGTAAACTGAAAGTACTCGTGGCCTACCGTGAACCGCAGGTAACGCCGGTGGGCCGGCAGGACTGGATGTGTAAATAAGTGTCCTGCAAGTCCAACACTACCATCCAGTCCCCAGGGTCGAAGGCAGACAGGACCTGAGCTAGCGTCAACATTTTGAACTTCTCCTTCCGGTTGACGCAGGCCTTTGTCCTTCTTGGGCACCAGAAAGTAGTGGGAATAGCAACCACGACCTACTTCTGGGACAGAAACTCGCTCGATGCCCCCTTGGCCAAGAGTGCCGAAACTTCCTGCTGGAGAAGGGCCAGATGATCCTCCAACATGCGATGGTACTGAGGTGGCATGGCTGGAGGGGTAGTCTCGAAGGGGAGGGAGTAGCCCCTTTGGACTATTTGCAAAACCCACCTGTCTGACGTGATGGTGCGCCAGTGGGGGAGGTGATGGTGAATCCTGCCGCCAACTGCCGATTGGTGGCCCTGAAAGGTTGGACTAGGAGGGTTTGGAGGCTGCTGCAGAGGGGGCTGTGGTGGACTGGCCCGCCCGCTGGCCCCCAGAACCACGGCGGTGGTTCCCACGACCCGGTCTGCGCAGGGGCTGAACAGTTTGCGCTGGCCTGTGGCTCTGGGCGGGATGTGGCGGGGCACCCCTTCCGTAGCCACGAAAGGGGCGAAAAGCAAACTGCGCAGGGAGGATGGTGGATAGGCCCAAGGACCTGGCCGTAGCCCGAGAGTCCTTAAAGCGTTCTAGCACGTTGTCTGCTTAGTCACTGAATAGGCGATGGCCATCAAAGGGCATGTCCATAAGGGTGGATTGGGCATGCCCTGAAAAACCAGTCGACCTCAACCAGGCGTAGCGTCGAAGGGCTACCGACGTGGAAATCGTCCTGCCTAGTGAGTTGGCGGTATCCAGCCCACAGTGGATGGTAAACTTCGCTGCGTCTCTCCCTTCGGCAACTGCCCGAGAGAGTACGGCCGGGCCTCCTCCGAGCACTGAGGCAGCACTTGCGCAACCGTATCCCACACGGAGTGGTGTAACGGCCCAACAGACATGCAGTGTTTACCGACCGCAGTCCCAAGCTGGAGGAAGAAAACATCTTCTTCCCAAGATGGTCCAGCTTTTTGGATTCCCTATCAGGTGGAGGTGGTAGGGAATGCGCCCTTGGAGGTGGAGGCTTGGACCACCAAGGTCTCAGGGGTGGGGTGTTGGGAAAGTGGGGTCGCCCGGGGCCGGGTGGTGGCGTCGGGCAATCATCCTATCCACAGGAGCCCCTGTGTTGGGCCTGGACCAGGTGCCTAAAAGGATGTCTGTTAGGGCTTCATTAAACGGCAGCAGGGGCTCCGAAGAGCTCGCTGCCGGTTGAAGCACCTCTGTCAGGAGGTTAGTCCTGACTGCCACCGTAGGTAGCTCGAGGCTAAGAGCCTCGACCGCCCTACGCAACACCACTGTGTAAGACGCTCCCTCCTCCATAGGCACGGTAGGAGGAGACAATATGCCATGGTCTGGTGAGGTTTCCAGACCACTGGCTTCCCCCAGTTCCTCTCTCCAGTCCGGTTCATAACCTAACTGGTCAGTTAAAGGGTCTCCAGACCCCTCCCAGTCCTCCTCACCCTCTTCTGGCTGCCAATCTGGTCTCAAAGAGCGAGGGTTGAACAGGGGCACAAAAGTACCCGTCGGCGCCTTTTCCGGCGTGTCTACCTCGAGGTGGAGGCAGGGGTCGACGTCGGCTGGGGACACAGCCGACGCAGGCTGCGGACGTGGTGCAGGTGGAATTGGCGCCGGGGGAGGTATAACAAGGTCGACCGGCGCCGATCCAGAGCCAGGCCTGGATCCAAGGGGACCCTGCGGTGCCGAGGCCGGAGCCGCCGGCGTCAAAGGCCCAGGGCCCCCAGCCGAGTCCACGGGGCCCGAAGGCGCACCAGCCGAGTTGGGCTGCCCAAAGATGGCATGCATCGCTTCGTAAAACTGACGAAGCTGGGCAGGGGTCGCTCCAGGTCCCGGAAAGGGGGGGAAACCCGGAGTCGACTCTTCAGGCTCCGCAAGCGGAGGGGCACCACCCGCATCCCTCTTCGGCGGACGGACGAGGAGAAGTCGAAGAGCGCAGATGCTTCTTCGACTTCTACTTGTGCTTCGACTTACCTGACCCCGAGTGCGAAGACTTGGAAGAAGAATGATGGTGGCTGCGCAACCGATCCCTCGACCTCCTACGCGATCGGGACCTCGAGCGACTTGGAGCCGACTGCCGGGCCTCGAGAAGCTTTCGGGACCGCTCCCGCAAAGACTTCGGATTCATGGTCAGGCATGACTTGGGGGTAGTGGTCGCGCTCCAGGCAGAAAAGGCACACGCGGTGCGGCTCCGTCACCGACATCATTCGGCTACAAGAACCGCAAGGCTTGAAGCCGGGCATCCCTCGTTCACCAGGAGTCGATGGACTCAAAAACGATGTCGACAAAAGTCGAGAAAAAGTCAGTCAAAAAGTGACTGGGGGTACTGCTCTCTCCGGATCTGCGCTTGCTGGCGCGGAAAAAGAAAGAACTGACGTCAGCGCGCGAGGGCGGCCTCTATGTAGCTACCACGACGTCATCCCGGCGACCACGACGCCAACTACGAACGCGGGGTCGACCGACGCCACCTTCCGACGCGCAGGGGTACTGCTGACGAAAAACTTTCTGGATCCAGTCTAACGCCTGGGGGTAATTCTAAGGTAAGGAATCTATAACCAACTGTTTCTTTCAGATCTGCAATGCCTCAAGGCACACAATTTGTGGAAGGGGCTCAAGTACTCTCAGCTGGTGCCCCTGTCAGAAGAGGCAAAAGACATAGAGACCTGGAATGGGAGAGCGATCTTCGGCTCCAATCCACACATGGTCACAGAGTCCGACGCCAGAATATTAGGCTGGGGCGCACACTGTGGGGAAGTCTACACAGGAGGAAGCTGTCCTCAATATCAGAGATTACACATTATCTGCCTGGAACTCCTTGCTGGTTCCTTTGCGGTCCAGTGATGGACCAAGGACAGAATTCAGTCTTCCATCCTCCTCAAGATGGACAACTATCAGCTGTGCGTTACATCAACCACCTTGGGGGGACCAGGTCAAAATCCCTGTCAGACAAAAGACCTGAAACAAAGAAGCTGAAATGCCTGGAACATCATGTATTGGTCAGAGCCGAGTATCTTCCCTGTCAAGCAAACCAGGTGGCAGACTGGCACTCTCGCCACTTCCATAATTCGAGTCTCTGGAAGCTGGGCACAGGGGTCTTCTCAACGATCACGGACAGGTGGGGTGCTTTCTCCATAGATCTGTTTGCCTCATGTCTGGACCATCAGGTGGCCTGGTCCTTCAGCTGGAGGCCGGATCTCCTGGCAGCGGTGACAGGCTATTTATGTAGTGTTGCCAATGTAAGGGCACACCATACAAAAAGTCCAGATGACCCTTGTGTAGTTTACAGGGCTTACTTTAATAATCCCAATTGCTTTATTTGTGGTTGTGTGGTTAAGCAGCTTAGGCTTATCTGAGGGGAATGTTAAGCATTTGTTGTACAAACACAGTCAATAAATGGTTCACACACTCAATAAGAAATCTCAGACCAATTCAGGAAAATAAAGTAGGTTTTGTATGAATTTAAACACCAAGTTCTTTAGAATAACTTGAGTACTTTTGCAGATATCGAATTTAGAAGAAAAACAGTAAAATACTCGAATAACGTTTTTTGAGATCTGAGCCTCGAACACTACAATCTTATCCAATGGGAGGGGAAACACACATAGCAAACAGGTACTTACAGTCGAAGTTCAGGGGTGCCCTTTGGGTCTTAAGGTGCTACGAGCCCAGGGTCCAAAATACCACCAGTACTTTCCTTTTACCTGACCTGGTGTGTCTGGGTGCAGAGGTGCTGTTCGTAATGGTAGCCTTGAGCGCCACACCGGTAAAGGTAAGGGGACCTGCAATGGCTGCAATGGGGGATTTGGAGGCAAGTCCAGCTGAACCCAAAGGGGGGGCTCAGGTTGTGGGGACGCAGTCAGAAGTCGTGAACCTGGCCTGGGGGGCTCGGGAGCAGAGGCGCTTGGCTGGCTGGCCACTTGAGATCGAGACTCTCACGGTTGTGGGTCACCTGTAGAGGAGGGAAGAAAAGACAGCTGGGCCACTCTGGTCGTAGGTCTTGTTAGACCGGAAGTCCCTCATCGTGCAGGAGGGTCTCCAAGGTGGTGGAGTCTGGGCTGGACGGCGAACAAGCCTTGGCTGCTGCAAGTACCCTGGTATTCAGGGTATTGGTGCAGGGGGGGCTTTTGGAGGGTCTAGCATCTCGAAACTAGTCAGAGAGACTGGGCTAACCTCCTAGAGCCACAAAAACCTTCTCCTGAAGTGTTGCTTCTTCTGTGGGCCCGATGGCCAACAACACAGTGACCCAGGCAGATGCGGTTGGTGCCTGTGGATGCAGGGAGATGGCTCCTCCACCCCAAGGGAGATGATCGCTGGTTGTAAAAGTGCAGGGGGGATGCACTGCTGCAAGCCGAGTTGGATCTTTGCAATTGTTAAGGAGCAAGCAGCATTGCAGTGCTTGGCACAAGTTTCTGTGCAGGTCCTTGGTTCTCGCGGTGTCAGCTTTTCTCTGCCCTCTTGAGTTCCCAGGAAGTCGAATCTGTAGGTCTGGAGTCTGGGGGAACCCCTAAACACTGAAACACTCAAATTGAGGGCGTTTAGGGGAGTATATGGTTGTGAGACGGCGCTAGAGGGAACTCGCTCCTTACCTGCCCCATCGGGTCAGCACAATCGATCCCCTTATCATCCCTGGAAATGGACTCGGGGACAAACCCCTAGCGCGAGGTCCAAGAGAACAGTCCCATCTACCGGTCATGTTTCCCCACAGGAAAGACGTAACAGAGACCGCACGGCGGAAGGGGGAGGAGCCGAACACGGAAGAAGTCATCATCGGGAGGTAGAAAGGGGCGTGATCAGAGAGGACGAAGAGGCGAGTGCAGCACGGCGTCCGAAGAAACAAGGAAGCGGCATCGGAGGTGAAGACGGGACGATCTCTCCAGAAGACGACGAGCAGTGGAGCGAGGAATGGTGGTGCCCTCCGGAGGATGCTGGGGAGCGGCCGCAACTCAGGAGAGTTGCGGCGGAGCCGGTGAGTGTTTCCAGCCCGGAGAGGAGCGGGAAGGCATTGCGGGCGGCAGGAGGGATACGGAGCTAGCGGGGTCAGATTCACAAACTTGACGTTCCTGCTGCACGACACTACGGATCCAAGACCACACACCCCCCTCTCACTTTTCCGATATCCTGGCACATAGTCCATCGGTAAGGGAAACGATTAGGGCCAACTGAGACTGGGTGTTCTCACGTTAGGTTTCCTGTTTCCCTTACTCATACCAACGTGGTTGTTTTTTTCTTTATTACTTATCATCGTTTTTTTGCTCTAGTTTAGATTTTTGACACAAGACGGGTGTGGTGACAGGTATGTAAATAGCCCTACCCCTACTGACTACAGTAACTGACGGCTTCCTTTTCCTTTCCCCTATATGAGCCTCCGGGGAAGCACATACGATACCGAAGAACAGGACAAGAAGCCAGTGAATCCCCACCTGGCTGGGAAGAAGAAGGACCGTAGGAGTAGTAAAGAGGAAGATCTCGCTGTGATTCCTAAATCCCAGAGACTTGGCAATAAAACACAAATCATTGCTCGTTATATACAGCCTCCGCGTCTGTTTGTCCGGCCCGCACTCCCACAATGGTAGTAGCCAATGGTATACCTACCAATAGGGTGACTACACCCCCTTTCTGTGGGGAGTGGGCATAACTTTGAACCACATTTCAAAGTTATTTCACTAAAAACCAAGATAAGGAAACCTTTCTTTGGCTGTCCACTTCAGGTAGCCCACCATAGGGGTGTGACTAGCCTGTGAGTGAAAGAATCCTCCTGAAAATCTAGTTTCCCGCCTGCTCTGGTGCCAAATGGGCACTAGGACAAGGGGTGGCGTTTCCCAGTTCTGGGGGGAAGCCAGGGTCCCATATCAAAGGTGGCAGAGACTTTGAAGCTTCTGGCCTTGATAAGTTACATCACTAACCATCCTGCTGGAGGAGGTGAGAACACCTTCTGCCGAGCAGGTATTGTTCCTGGACTCTGAGAGCGCGGGCTCTCCCTTGCAGGGTGTCAGAAACTCATCTGTGGTGGCAGGCTGGAAGATACCAGTCAGCCAACACAGCTAGAGACTATTAGGTTTACAGGGGCACCTGTATGGTGCCCTCTGGGTACATTGGTTCTCACAGTGTCAGCTTTTCTCTGCCCTCTTGAGATCCCAGGAAGTCGACTCTGTTGGTCTGGAGTCGGGGGGAACCCCTAAACACTCAAACACTCAAATTGGGGAGGGGAGTATATAGTAGTAGCCAATGGGATACCTACCAATAGGGTGACTACACCCCCTTTCTGTGGAGAGTGGGCATAACTTTGAACCACAAGTCTCTATTTCACCAAAAACCAAGATAGGGAAACCTTTCTTTGGCTGTCCACTTCAGGTAGCCCACCGTAGGGGTGTGACTAACCTGGAAACTAGTAGGGTTACAGGGGCACCTCTATGGTGCCCTCTGGGTGCATGACTTCATAAATCTGATACTGGCATCAGTACGGATTTATTCAGACAAGGTGCATGATGCCAAACGCCATTATTTTCAAAGAAGCCATTATGTAGCTGGGTAATTTGTAATGACCAGTGCTCAGTACATACCTTTAAAATGGCTTTCTGATCGCGTGCAATGACTAGCAGCGGAACTAAAATCAAATCACAGTTTATCGTTCCGAAGAGATTAAGCCCCAGGGATATTATCCTGAGAAGCATGTGCCTTTGAGAACAGTTGCCCTCACTCACCCGAAGGTGACATGCTTCATCATAGGGCTGTGCTCCTCGCCAGGCCGGCGCTGCAATGCCTGGCGAGCCCCGTGAGAGGGCACTTTGCCGGAGATCTTTTAATAAATTCGCCGGATGAGCACAGTAGGACAGGGAATGGTATGTCTTACAAAGTGAAAAGATTGTTTAGAAGTGTGGAAATAAAATCAACTGTCAACCATATGCCGCAAAAATATTTAATGTGATCTTTCTGGTTGGTGTTGAGCTTAAAAAGAAGGCAGAGAAAACTGGGGATATAATTGTCCCTGTCTCTGCAAGTGAGAGGGTGTATTGCTCACCTATAGACCTGCTAATAAGCTCTGGGCTAAGCTACAGGTCAACATGTTTCATGTCTTAGGTAGTCGTGGAGTGATCTGGTGGCATTTCGTCAGGACCCAAAAATATTAAAACAGGTAGATGTGACCTAATCTTCTCTGCATATTGAGGAGCTCAATGACTCAAAGCCCCACACCGTGCATGGGTGATAAGGTGCTGGCTGACATCTTACCACCACTGGGGAGCACTATTCTGATAAAGTGCTCTAATTATGGTAACCTGTATAAAAACAAAAATTATTAGATTAGATGAGTTTTATATAGCGCTGGCTAGACCTGGAGGTATCAGAGCGCTTTACATGAGGTTCCACAATGTTACAAAATTATGTAAAAATTATGTAAAAAATGAAAGATGTATGTGTAAACACACATAAATAGAAACTCATCGTAAATTTGTATTAAAATCAATAGTGATAGCACCCCTCCTCACACGTACCACATACTCAAAATAGTGTTCTGCCCCAAAGGGATCTAGACAGATGTGCGTGAAGATAAGATCGCAGGGTAGTAGATCCCATAGTAAAGCTTGGCAGATATAACATGCAAAAATCCGATCCTCACCCTTCTAAAATTCAGGTCAAATCGAACTTTCTGATTGCGAGGAAGGCAAAACAGAGCTCGACCTCCATCGAAAACGTAAAACAGACAGAGGTCACTGTCGTGTCCCCGCTGTCCCCCACAGACGTACGCAGGACACAGGTAAGAGGTTGGTTACTCTTTATTCTCTCTCTGCTCCCCTGCCCACACACGTGTATCCTCTTCCCCTGCTCCTTGGTACTGCCCCCTTGTCCCCACACCCTGACCGGATGTGGTGTCCGATTTCCCTTGTCCCCACTGTCCACTCTGGGTCCTAGTGCCCGTCTCCAGGTCACTACGTCTCCCCCTTTTGTCACAAAGAAATGACGAGCAGTTGAAACACAGAGGTGTGTCGATAGAGGTAAGAACAGATAAGATGGAGATGAATGCGTCTCCCATTGTTACATTTCTTCTATTAGTCTTTTCGGCCGTCTGCTTATTCTTTTTGGGCAGACCTCCGTCTGTTGCTCTTCTGATGGCTCCTCCCCCTTGTGTGTTCCCTTTCTCTCGTGTTCCGACCATTCTCTTTCTGCTGTGTCCTCTTCTTGGTCTTCTTCATTCTTCTCCTTCAGTCCTTTGAAGTGTGAGCTGTTCCGTGTTATCCTTCGGTGTTCTGACTCCGCTGTGATCATTGGGCCTTTCACTTGAGTTACTGTTAGCGGGTCTGTTGAGAACGTACTGTCAGACTTCCTTTGTTGTCGTTGGCGCACTACCACAGTGTCCCCTTCTTTCAGGTGCGACGAGACGGCGTGTCGCCTAGCATCTGCGTATCTTTTCATTTTTTCTTTAGCCTCCTTGTCTCTTGCCTCAATGCTGCTGTGTTCTGGTGTCATAGTTGCTTCTACTTGTGGCAGTCTTGTTCTGCTTGTCCTTCCCAGTACTAGCTCTGCAGGGCATTTTCCGGTGGAGTTATGTGGCGTGTTTCTATAGTCACGTAGCACCTGGCATAGAGCCTGGCCAATTGATATCTGCGCCAACTTTGCCCTTTGAACCGCCTTTTGATGTTCCCCATGAACCTCTCCACCATTCCATTCGCTTGCGGCCACACTGGAGTTACCTTCCTGTGGTTTATTCCCAGGTAGGCCATGAATTTTCGGAATTCTTCTCCTGAGAATGGGGGTCCGTTGTCTGTTTTTAGTGTTTCTGGTGAGCCCCAGGCCACAAAGATGTCATCTAATATCGGTAGGGTTGCTGTCGCTGACGTCGATGATACCTGTCGCACTATGGGGAATCGCGAGTATTCATCAATGACCACAAGCAGATAGCTGCCTGTGTCTAGTGGCCCAAAGAAATCAGCCGCTAGTGTTGTCCACACCGCTCGTGGGAGTTCTGACATTTGTAATGGTTCATGTTTTGGTGGTGGTCCTGTCATTTGGCAGAGGTGGCATGTCGCGATTGTGTCTTCCACCATGCGGTCTAAACCAGGGAACCATACTTTCTCCCTTAGTAGTTTCTTTGTCGCTACTATTCCTCGGTGTGACTCATGAGCCAGATCGACCAGTTGTCGCCTCAGTGAGCGTGGTATCACTATTCTTGTTCCTCGCATCATTATTTCTGTTGCAGTTTCTGACAGTTCTTCGTTTATCTTCTTTAGGGCAAGCATTTCTTCTTTGCGTACTCCTTCTCCCCAGGTGCAATTATTATTGATGTGTTTCCATCTCTGCTTTCTCATTGTCTCCATGGCCATTTGCAACGTGGCATCCTTCTTGGTCTCGTTTTTTAGCTCCACTACTGTTATCGGTGCCGGTGTGTTTTGTTTTAGCACGAAGTTGAGGTACTCTTCTGCCATCGATTTCTTCTCTTGTGCCTGCGGCAGTGGGTGTCTCGACATGTAGTCTGCCGGATTGTGCTCTTTCCCGGGCTTGTGCACAATCTTGAAATCGTAGTCCATCAGCCTTATGCCCCAGCGCTCAATCCTGGGTGGCATTTTGGCCGACGGGCTGCCATAGATTGTTACCAGCGCTTGGTGGTCAGTTATGATGGTGAATGGCTTCCCGTAGATGAACATGTGATAATGTTCACACGCCCATACCACCGCTAGGCTTTCCTTTTCCGGTTGCGAGTATGCCTTCTCAATCTCTGTCAAGCTTTTGCTTGCGTACGCGACGATTTTCCTTGGCGAATCTCTCCCTGGCAGATGCTGCGCTAGTATCGCTCCTAGTCCTACTGGGCTGGCATCCACAGTCAGTTCAGTGCAGAGCATGGGGTCAAAATAAGCAAGATGTTCCACGGTCATCACCGCATGTCTGATTTCCTCGAATGCCTTGTCGCACTCCGGTGACCACACGAACTTCTGTCCTTGTTTGGTCAGTTCTCTTAGTGGTGTGCTTACTGTGGCGAAATCCTGTATGTATCTGGCGCAGTAGCTGGCAAGTCCTAGAAATGATCTTACTTCTGCGACGTCCGTCGGAGGATTCGCGTTTTTCAGTGTCTCTACTTTGCTGGGATCTGGTCTCATTCCTTGTTTGGAGAAAATGTGTCCGAAAAACACCAATTCCTTTCTTCCCAGCTCGCATTTGTCTCCAATCAACGTTAGTCCTGCTTGTTCCAGTTGTGTGCACACTTGACGCAACGCAGTGTCATGTTCTTGGTCTGTTTTCCAAACACTAAGATGTCATCACTGTAGTTTAGGCTGTTCTGTACCGGCCTTATCACCTGCCTTATTGTCTCTTGGAATATTTCCGCAGCCGATGAGATTCCGAAGCTCAGTCTCTTGTATCTGAACAGGCCCAAGTGCGTGGAGAACGTTGTGATGTACCTGGACTGGTGGTCTAGTTCTAGTTGGTGGTACCCTTTGCACAGGTCCAGCTTCGAAAATTGGCAGGCTCCAGTGAGACAGCTGATCATGTCGTTTAGGTGTGGTCCCGGATGACGCTCTCTCGCGATTGCTGTGTTTGGGATCCTCATGTCTACGCAGATGCGGATCTTTGAAGTGTTCTTCTTTGGGACTGCCACTATCGGAGACACCCAGGGCGTTGGCCCTTCAGCAGGCTCAATTATGTCTTGCGCCAGGAGACTGTTGATTTCTTCTTCAACTTGTGGCTGTAGGTGGATGGGCACTCGTCTGTGATGTTGGGCCACCGGCGTGATTGCTTCATTTATATGTAGCGTTATCTGTTTTCCTTTCAACTTCCCGAGACCTTTCAGTATTGCTGGGTATTCTTGTAGAATGTTCTCCTTTTCCGACATGTGATACGTCATAGCTAGCAACCCCATCACTTGCGCTGTTACATTGCTTAGCAGGCATGGTGCTGGGATGTCACCTTTTAGCACGTGTATTTCTTCTTTGTATGACCTGCCTTTGTATGTTAGAGTCTCTGTAAATTTTCCTATGTTTTCTACCGGTCTTTTGGAGCCCCACGTGAACACGTCTACGGTTGACGGTGACAGCGATGGCTTCACTTTCATTTTCCTGTATTCTGACATGCACATGATGTTGCATGTTGCTCCGCTGTCTAGCACGAACTTAGCTTGGTGGCTCCCGACACCGATGTCCACGGTGGCGGTTTTCTTTATTTGCTGCTTCTCCACCAGCTGAATGTGCTCCGACCTTGTGTCTTTTTTGGGCTCATCTGACAATAGATATAGTCTCGCCTCATTCACTGGTGTTGCCGTCTCTTCGGACTCGTCAGAGGAGCTACGATTTGCCGTTTCCATGTGTCGGGCGTATCTGTTGCTGGTCATCCACGGTCTTATTGCTCTGCCTCTCTCACTTCTGCCTTGTCTGCTCATGCACATGCTTGCAAAGTGATTGTCCCTGTTGCACTTTCTGCACTTCTGGCCCATTGCTGGGCAGGCACCGACATGCGGGAATTCAATGCCACATCGATAGCATATTTGTTCGCCCTTCTTTTGTTGTACTGGTGCCTGGTATTCTTTTTTTTTAACGCCCCAGCGACGCGATGCGCCAGCGCCACTCTCTTTTCTTTTCCCATTTCCATTTGCTTGGCATGAGCTGTGGCCCGTGCTTCCGTGCGAGCCATCGTCAATATCTTCTCTAGCGTCGTTGGTTCCTTCCAGAACGCGTGCTCGGAAATCCACTGATTGACAACCTTCAATAATGCGCAATCTTATCGCTTGCTCGTTGTCAAACTGGTCAAACGCGCAGTATGTTACTAGTTTTCTCAGTCTAGTTGCAAAATCGTCCAAGCTTTCTTCATCTTGCTGACATGCAGTGTTGAACGTATACCTCTCGAAGTCAACGTTTCGTTGAGGGTCGAACTTCTCGGTGAGGCACTTTATTACTCCTTTGTAGTCCGTTGTCTTATCACTGGGGAAGGTGATGAGCAGATCTTCTACTTCATCCCCTGCGAGATTTAGAAACAGGTCTAGTTGTTTGGTTGCCACGATGTCCGTGGCGCGCATGTAGCGCTCAAATTGCCTGATCCATCTCTCCCATCTGATGCCTGCTTGCGGTTCCGACAGGCTAAATGGTAACGGTCTGCGGAATATTGCTTTTGCGCTCTGTTTCTCCGTGTCGCTCATTTTCTTGCTTTTGTACTTCTCTTGCTTCTTTCCTTTATTTAGTCTTTTGTGGTCGTTGTATTTTTTTGTATTTTCAATGTTTTTTTTTTTTTTCTTCTTTATTTTCCATGCATTTCAATGGCTGCCTGACTTCAAAATGGCCGCTGAGCTTTCCTGTGCTCTGATTGGCTTATTTTGCCTGGTTTCAAAATGGCCGCCGCAGTCTCGCGAGATTTCAGCCTCTCGGGCCTTTGCCTGACCTTCTAAGATGGCCGCCGCTTGTTCCTGGCTCCTGATTGGTCCGGCCCGCCTGTCCTTAAGATGGCCGCCAACTCTCGCGATAGTTCGTTTTAACTTCGCGCGTCAGTAGCGTTAACTCGCTTTCCAGTCACTTTTGCTTACCGCTCTTGTCCTGCGGTCGGGGTGGGCTCCCGCAACGGTGTTTTCTTGGCCACTCGGACCGGGGTGGGCTCCTGGCTCCGGTTACGGTATCGCTCTCGGCTACTCGGACCAGGGTGGGCTCCTGGCTCCGGTTCTTCTTCCTCTCAGCTCCTGACGCCACGGCGATTTTTTTTTTGTCAGCGGACCAGGGTGGGCTCCTGGCTCCGTCGCTCCAGCTGCTCTCTGCGACGCCACGGCACGGCGATTTCTCTTCAGCGGACCAGGGTGGGCTCCTGGCACCGTCGCTCCGGCTGCTCTCGGCGACGCCACGGGGATTTCTCTTCACCAGGGTGGGCTCCTGGCTCCGTCGTCGACCTCGACCTTCTTCCTTGGGATAACGATGATCCCACTCTCGTCGCCAGTTGTCGTGTCCCCGCTGTCCCCCACAGACGTACGCAGGACACAGGTAAGAGGTTGGTTACTCTTTATTCTCTCTCTGCTCCCCTGCCCACACACGTGTATCCTCTTCCCCTGCTCCTTGGTACTGCCCCCTTGTCCCCACACCCTGACCGGATGTGGTGTCCGGTTTCCCTTGTCCCCACTGTCCACTCTGGGTCCTAGTGCCCGTCTCCAGGTCACTACAGTCACGGTTTGCATTAATCCAGGTAATATACTGGGGAAGTATAGACAGCATATAATAGGAGCCCCCACCTAGTAGAAATACTCACTACTAGGTTCAGGACCTTGTTAAGCCCTCACTTATTTGTGAACTCCGGACAGTGCCTATTAGCACCTACCCCGTCCTCACCTCCGAAGTTATCGGAAGGTGTAGGCGGCGGGCTAAAGAACATCAGAGTAGACAAGCCGCAGCCAATACAGGACGGCTGCTCTGCGTCATCCGTGTGTTTCAGAGCAGGGCGGTCCCATATAGAGGTGGGTGTGCCTATGTAGAAGTGGGCGTGACTATAGGTCGTGTGCCGAGCGCTGAGAGACAGCTGCTCAAGCCCCGGAGGGAAAAGAAATGCCCAGATGAGTGTGCCTACAGGTCAAGGGCCGAGCAAGATGAGACTGCCGCTCGAGCTCTGGAGGGAAAAGAATGCCCAGTGAAGAGAAATTTTAATGCGCCCAGAATGAAGGATTTTTATGGGGTAGAAATATTAAGAATATTCCCCTGGCCGGTCCTGTGTCAGTCTGCTGAACTACTGGGAGAGCTAAAAGAACAACAAAGGTGAGAGATCATACGTCATGAAAGTAAGATTAGCCAAGACTTAAATATACAAGGAAACATTGAATCACGACTACTTCACCTACACGCATGTCTCAGTCATAGTAGTGTTGTGTATCTTCCATATAAAATGCACCAAAACCCCTCAGCTGTTTAGCCATCTGGCCAAGTATTTAGATGGAACAAGGGGGGCTATCCTTGGAACTGACATGAGGAACTGAAGCGGACATGAGGGCCATATCATAAAGGATGTTTTACAAGTAGAAGACATCCCTCAGTAAGTGTACTGATAGAGCCATACATTATCGTCACAAGATGGAGCTGGCTATTTGAAATCTGTCTAAGAAATATTGTCGTTCAATCCTGTGCGGTCGGTCTGGAGGTGGAACACCCAACATTGTTCCTTCTCATACAGTCTCCTCGTGATATTGTGACCAATAACGGTTTCAATAATCGTCCATCTAAGATCTGTGGTAGTGTGGTTTGTAGTGACAAAGTGAGAACTAAGTTTGGTGGTCAATCTTTTACACCTGATGTTGCTCTGATGTTCATTGATCCTTGTCTTTACTGCTCTTGTCGTCATCCCCACATACCTAATAGCACACGGACAATTTATCAGATACATGCATTTCAGATTGGCAATTAGTGTCTTTCTCTTGTCGCCATTCCTTGCTGAGACCAAGTTGCAAGGTTTTTGTAGCTTGGGTAAGGGAGCATACATTGTACCTCCCGCAAGGAAAATGGCCAATGACCGGTGCCTTTCCCCACGCAGTGGTGATGTTTGTCTTTCACTGCGTCATCTGGTATGGACCACCAAATCCAGATTGTGCGCTTGTAGGCAAATAAAGGTTCTGTCATCCTAGATTCACCTATATTAAGAACCGACCATCGTTTCTTAATCACCTTCATAATTCTGTATGAGGCCGGTGTAAATGCTGTCACACATGTGAGTTGTGGGTTTGTAGTTTCTCCACTGGGGCCAAAATGGCCTCACAGTGATTATTATAGGCTTTCTTGCGTGCTGTCTTGATTAGGTGCCGTGGGTATTCTTGTGCCAATAGTTTTTGTTCTAGTTAATCTGCCTGTTTGTTAAAATTGCCAACCTCACTGCAATTCCGCCGGAGTCTTAGGAATTGTCCAATAGGTAGATTAGACCTCAAGGAGCGAGGATGGTGACTCCTGAATAATAAGAGGCTATTTCGATCTGTAGGTTTGTTAAATGTCCTTGTCTTAAGTTGCCCTCCTTCCAAAGAAATGAGCAGGTCCAGGAAAGGTAATTGGACGTCTGATATATGCCCGGTGAATTTTAGATGAGGGTCAATAGAATTGACATTAGTGACCAATAGACCGTTGGGTGCTGCACTGGCCCTCAAATATTCTGTGCGGATCGCACCATTTAAGGCAGCTTTTACTAGTACCTTCTTAAGCAAGGATAGCTTATCCCAATCATCCTTAAGGCTGCCTGATGGGGCACTACCATCATTACCCAGGAGTGAGGGTGTTCTCAAAATTGCCTCAACAATATCATATGGCCAGCTCTAAACTGGGGTGGAACGGTGAGCAAAAGAATGATGGATTTAACCCAGATCTCTTGATTGGGGGTGAATGTTATGATTTGTTCTGCATTCCGTCCATCAATTGTGTGTCTTTTGCTGTCAATTGTGTGTCTTTTGCTGTCAACAATATCATCGTCATAGCTCAACCCTTGTAAGTCAGTCATTATTAAAGGGGAGGTATGTGTCAGGGGGTGGAGGTGAGGTAGTATTGGTAGTAAAATGAAGTGTGTGCCGATGTGAACACAAAGGACTGTAGTAGGGCTGACTTACATATAGTAAATATCGCACATGCGAACCTGGACACTGCGGCTGACCTTAGCTTATCAGGGCTCTTGGTGAAATGGGCGGACTTCTCTTTTACTGACGTTCTTTTGTTTGTTCAGTCCAGCCTTTGGATACGACTTTCACTGCATACCGGTTCGTGAACACCAATTGTAATAGTTCACGTGAGAAGTGCTATTCATGCAGATTGCCTTTACTGTGGGTCCTCGGGGCTTCGAGGATCAGGATCTGAATTATCTACTTACTTTGGATGTACTACTTGTACACTGATAAATTATCAGAGCCTTGAAAAAGTCGTTGAGTACGAGGAAACACGTGTCGGCTGTTGTTTAAATCATATTGTACAAGAACCAGAAAAATTCATTAAAGCGAATGGAACCTTCAGTCCCGTGTAGTAACTTCACAACGCTTGGAGTCTATTTTACGAATATGGACCTGTCAAATTGACGGACTGTTTACTTTTCTAATTTGTGGCGCTCTGGGCATTCAATATATATTCTTAAGCACAGATAGCTTATCCCAATCTTCCTTAAGGCTGCCTGATGGGGCACTACCATCATTACCCATGAGTGAGGGTGTTCTCAGAATTGTCTCAAAGATATCATCGTCATAGCTCAACCCATATAATTCAGTCATTATTAAAGGGGAGGTATGTGTCAGGGGGAGGAGGTGAAGAAGTAGTAGCAGTAAAATAAAGTGTGTGCCAATGTGAACACAAAGGACTGTTGTAGGGGTGACTTACATATAGTAAATGCAGTGTACTTTGGCATTGCGCACAGGGAGTGGGCAATGTCGTGTTTTCGGAATGGTTTGCACCATTTCACGCATCCTGCAATGGCAGTCTGCATGCAGATTGAAAGTTGGTCCCTTTGGGTGGCATAGTACAAGCTGCAGCCCTCAGGGGCCCTCTTTGGAACCCATGCCCTGGGTACCAGGGTTACCATTTACCAGGGTCTTACAAGGGTGCTAAATTCCTTGCCAATTGAGTTACAATCAACATCTGTATTGGTTTAGGAAAAGAGCACTACTAGCACTGGGACCTGGTTAGCAGGGACACTGCACTTCCGAACAAAAAGATCAGTCCAATGGGCAAAAGTTGGGGATGACCATGTCAAAAAGAGGCACTTTCCTAAACAACGCCCCCGCAAAACGAAGGAGAATGAGCCTACCCTTTCCCAAGTGACTGGATGAGCCATCTGCATTGGTATGGTCAATCCCAGGTCTGTGTTCCACTGTAAAGTGCATTCTCAGTAGGGAGATGAACCACCTCAACAATTTGGAGCTTTCACCTTTCATTCGCATTAACCACCTGAGAGGCCTGTGGTCAATTTGAACAAGGAAGTGAGAACCAAAGAGGTATGGTCTCAGCTTCTTCAGTGACCAAACCACAGCAAAGGCTTCCCTATTTATCGCCCTCTAATGCTGTTCTCTGGGGAGTAACCTCCTGCTAATAGTAGCAATAGGCTGGTCCTGGCCTTCATCGGTCGCCTGGGATGGGACTGCCCCTATCCCATGGTCAGAAGCATCAGTCTGCACAATGAACTGCTAAGAATAATCTGGAGCTTTGAGTATGGGTGCTGAGCACAGTGCTTCTTCAGAATGTCAAAAGCCTTTTGACAACTCACTGTCTTGTTAACTTTCTTTGGTTGCTTCTTGGCGGTCAGTTCTGTGAGGGGGTGCTACAATAGTACCATGCCCCTTCACAAACCTCCTGTAGTATCCACTCAAGCTATGGAATGCCCTGATCTGAGTCTGGGTTGCTGGAGCCAACCAGTCCAGAATAGTCTGGATCTTGGGTTGTAAGGGCCTGCACCTACAAAGTGGCCAACGTATACAACTGATCTCCGTCTTATTTGGCACTTGCTGGCCTTGATTATGAGACCTTCTGCAGACTGTCAAGTACCTTTCCAAGGTGGATCAGGTGATCTGGCCAAGTGGAGCTATAGACATCAATATCATCTAGGTATGCTGCACTAAAAGACTCCAGCCCAGCCAGGACTTTGTTCACCAGCCTCTGGAAGGTTGCAGGGGCATTGTTTAGTCAAAATGGCATCACAGTAAACTGGTAATGTCCATCTGGGGTACTGAATGCTGATTTTTCTTTGGCTCCTGGGCTGAGACCAATTTGCAAGTACCTTGATGTCAAGTCAAAATTACTGAGAAGCTTTGCTGCACCCAGCCTGTCAATAAGCTAATCTGCTCTTGGAATAGGGTGAGCATGAGTCTTTCTGACTACATTGAGACCCCTGTAGTCCACAAAAAACCTCAGTTCTGGTTTACCTCCTTTGGAATGAGGTTTGGGGACTAAAACGGCTAGTCTGACCCAGGAACTTTCAGAACGTTTAATCACCCGTAGCTACAGCATCTTGCTGACCTCAGCTCTGATGCTTTCCTTTACTTGGACAGACTGCCTGAAAATGTTATTTTTCACAGGATGGCTGTCCCCAGGATCCACATCATGTGTGCACCAGGTTGTCTGACCAGGGGTTAGGGAAAAGATCTCAGCATACTGCCTGAGGACTTGCACTTGTCAGTCTGCTGCTGTTGGCCAGTGATGGTGTCTGAGAAGACAACTTCCTTAACAAACCCATCTTTAGGGTTGCTAGAGAGGTCAGGGAGCCGTTCGCTCTCTTCTTCCTGTCCCTCATCAGTGATCAGTCACATCAACCCTTTCATAAAAGAGCTTTAGGTGATTTACATGGATGACACTGCGGTGGCTCCCGCAAGTGCCTTGGTCCACTAAGAAAATGAGTTACTTACCTGTAACTACGGTTCTCCAGTATTAGTATCTTTCATAGATTGACATGCTTGAATCATCCCCATCGTCGTAGTGGGACTCCCACTACGACAACGGGGATGATTCAAGCATGTCAATCTATGAAAGATCCAATACTGGAGAAGTAGGTGACCTCCCCTTTTCTTTCAAGGATACAGTAGGGTCCCCTCCATTGCTTCTGGAGGGCCCTCGATGCCACGGACTCCAAAACCCATACCTTTTGCCCTGGTTGAAATTCAACCAGTGCAGTCTTTTGGTCAAACCATTGCTTCTGGAGCTCCAGGCTTGCATCAAGGTTGTGGTTTGTTTTTTACATGTGCTGAGTACATGCATCCTACAACGAAGGCCAAGCTCATATGCCTAGTTCAAGCTCTTTGAGAGGCTTCTCCCAGCCTTTCTTAATCAGACTCAGAGGACCTCTAACAGGATGGCCAAACAGAAGCTTGAAGGGACTAAAAAGCACTCCTTTCTGTTGAACCTCTGTGTAGGCAAACAGCAGGCATGGCAACAGAACATTCCATCTCCTTCTGAGTTTGTCAGGAAGTCCCATAATCATTCCATTCATGGTCTTGTTAAACTTTTCAACAAGGCCATTGGTTTGTGGTTGATATGGTGTGGTGAACTTGTAAATCACCCTACACTCAGTCCACACACTTTCAGGTAAGCAGACATGAAGTTACTACCTATGTCTGAAACCACCTCCTTAGGGAACCCACTCTAGCAAAAATACTTAGAGGGCCCTGGCAACTGCAGGAATAGTGATAGTCCGAAAGGGAATAGCCTCAGGATACCTGGTGGCATGATCCACTACCACCAGAATAAACCTGTTGCCTGAAGCTGTTTGAGGGTCAATGGGGCCAACACTTTTAGCCCCTACCCTTTCAAAAGGGACCCCAACCACTGGTAGTGGAATTTAGAGGGTCTTTGGTTTGCTACCTGTCTTGCCACCAGCTTGGCCGCTAACACAGAAGTTACAGAACTCCTTTACCTTCTGGGACATGTTTGGCCAGTAGAAGTGGGTAACCAACCAACTTCAAGTTTTGGTTTGGCTAAGATGCCCAGCTAGGGGATGTCATGGGCCAAAGTGAGTAGAAACTCCTTGTACATCTGAGGTACATCACTCTTCTACTGGTACTAGGTTTGGGATCCCTGGTCTCAGTGTATAGGAGTCCTTCTCTCCCAATAGGTCCTGTGGGATCCACTGACATCACCACCTTCCTGTGCAGCAGCTTGCTCTCTCAGGCATTCAAGACTGGAGCAGGTTTTTTGTCCCTGGCATAGATCTTCACTAGAGGGTCCACCCGGACCTAGGAGCTTTGCCGTGCAAGGCCCAAGCTCCGGAGGTTCAGTTCCCTCAAGGGCTGACAGGTCTTCTCCCTGGGGAGAGGGGACCTGAGCTTGTGTCTGTATTAAAGTTGGTTCCTTATCCGTCCTGGCTTTTCTCGTGGAGGTTTCTTGGGTCATTATTTCAGGTGCCAAGACCTCTTTTTCATCCTGGGTTTTTCTCTAGTGTTCTTGTTTTTTACACAAACCCACTCAGGTATTCCCAGCATGGCTGCATGGGTTCTGATCTCTACCTCAGTCCATGCTGAGGTCTACAGAACATTCCCTAGCACAAATTCAATTGGTATGGCAGAGGACACAGCCCCTTCTTCTGGCCAGTAACCTCTCCCCATTCCAAGGTCGCCATAGCCATGGGATGAAGCTTGGTCATATTGTCAGCAGTGATAACTGGATATATCTGTCCAGTTAAGTACTGTTCTAAGGATATCAGTGTTTCAGTCACCATGGTGATACTTGCACCTATATCTCTCAGTGCTTCTACCTCAATCCCATTAATGAATGGCTTCGGTCATTACTTTTCCAGGTGACTGGGCCAGACAGCTAGGGTAGCCATATTTACCTCACCCTCGAGACTAAAATAGCTTCAGTGTGCTCTCTGACTTGGTCAGGGCACACCAGGGATCCCATCTGGATAATAGCAACCCCTGAAGGTGCTGTACTGGGGGAAAACTTTTGGGGCTGGTAGAGTCCCCAGTTCAGTGTCCATTCTGTTTACAGAGATGGTACCAAGCCATTTTCGGATCCTAGGTTTTACACTGGTACCCACCCATGGATTGGGAAGAGTCTCGGGCCACCCTCTTGAACAGGTTTTTGGGGACCTTTAGAAGGCTCTTTTGCGTGTCCCACCGCTATCCCCCGGGAGGGAGCAGTAACCACTTTCTTTGCGTCACTGCCACCCTGGGTTTTTCTAGACACCCTTGTTTTAAACCAATAGTCAGCATTCTTCCCCAACTACTGAGGAGAGACTAACCCTAAGTCCACCAGAATCTGATGCCGTTTTTCCCACGTAGATTACTAAACAGATGCTGCTTCATTAGCAGATTATACAGCCCCTCAATCTTGCACATTACTACCCTTCAAACAGCCACCTAGAGTTGTGACTGAGCAGTCAATAAAGTTTACCCAGGACTGACTTGAGGTTGTGCGAGTCTCCCTGAATGTACCCCTATACTCCTCAGTTGTGACACCAAATTCCTCAATCAGGGTATCCTTCATGAAGTCTTAGGACTCAGCTTCTTCCTCATCAAGTGTCTGGAGTCTATCCCTGCACTTTCCTGAGAACAACTCCCAAAGTAGAGAACCCCACTGTCTCTGGTGTAACTTTCTCATTTTACAAGCCCTCTCAAAGGCTGTAAACCATTTTGTAATGTCATCACTTTCAATATATTTGGGGACAATACCTTTGGGAATTTTGGGATCAAACGTTTCCTCCTTCTCCCTATTTATTTTGCTGCTGCTAGACCTATCCCAGCCCTTTCTTTTTATATAGCCAGGATTTGGGCTTCAAGGGCAGCTTTTTTAGCTAGTCTTGCAATATATGCATCTTCCTCGTCTAGTTCTTCTATTTCTCTATGCCTGGAGTTGCCTCAAGGTATAGTGATAGGGTGGAGGTTTTGGTCCTCACCCTCTCTGATTCAGTTAGGGGGGATACCACCTTGGGAACTGATTACAATCCCATTGTCACTGCCATGCTCCTTCTCAGATGTGACAGGATCTTTTGTCAACTGGGCTGCCTCAAAGTCTGCAAGGGCCTCCTGAAGGCTTACCTTGGTAAAATTTGAGCAGTAGCAATCTTATTGGCTTTACAGAGGTACCTTAACTGCTGCATATTAAGCTGTAGATAAGGGGTCAGGTTAAGTTCCTGCACTGTCTCCTCTGGACCAGGCGTGTAGTACAGTTGGGACCTTTTTAGAAAATCGTGCAAAAAATTCTAAAAGACTTTTATAGGCCTAACTGACTAGTAGCCTTTTTAAATTTCCAATGCAATGAAATGGGGGACTTAACACAAGGCCAGTTCCAATTTAGACAATTTAGCAAAAATTCAAAAAGTTAAAATTAAAAAGAATTTTTTTGGAACTACTGTCAATTGAGGCTTTCATGGTATCAGCAAATGCAATCGTCTATCCTACCGCTGATCCACCAAATGTAGGAAGTTGGCTTTTTATGTAGTGTTATCGATGTAAGGGCACACCATACAAAAAGTCCAGATGACCCTCATGTGGTGTACAGGGCTTACTTTAAAAATACCAAGTGCTCTATTTGTGGTAGTGTGGTTGAGCAGCTTAGGCTTATCAGAGGGAGTGTTAAGTATTTGTTGTACACACACAGTCAATAAGTTATTCAAACACTCAAAAAGAAATCTGAGACTAATTTATAAAAATAAAGTAGATTTTTAACTTGAATAACGGTTTTTGAGGTATGAGCCTCGAATGCTACAATGTTATCCTATGGGAGGACAAACACACATAGCAAACAGGTACTTGCAGTCAGAGTTCGGGGGTGCCCTTTGGGACTTAAGGTACTAGAGGTCCAAGGTCCAAAGTACCATCAGCAGTTTCCTTTTATCTGACCTGGTGTGTTCGGGTGCAGAGGTGCTGGTCTAGATGGTAGCCTTGAGTGCTACACTGGTAAAACCAAGGGGACCTGAAACAAAGAGGCTGCACTGGGGGAGAAATCCGGCTGAACTCAAAGGGAGGACAGGCCGTGGGGACCCCTAGGCCAAGGTGACACAGTCAGAAGTCGTGAACCTGGCCTGGGGGCTAAGGTGCAGAGGTGCTTGGCTGGCTAGCTACTTGAAGCTCTGACGATTGTTGGTCAACTGTAGAGGAGGGAAAACCAAGACAGCAAGGCCACTTTGGTCGTAGGTCTCGTCGGTCCTGAAGTCCCTTGTCGTGCAGGAGGGTCTCCAAGGTGGTGGTGTCCGGGCTGGATGACGAACAAGCCTTGGCTGGTGCAAGTGCACTGGTACTCAGGGTATTCATGCAGGGGGGCTCTTGGAAGGTCTAGCATCTCGAAGCTCGGCAGAGAGATGGGGCTGACCTCCTAGAGCCTCCTCCTGAAGTGTTGCTCCCTCGGTGGGCCTCAGTAGGCTCCATGGCCAACAACACAGTGACCCAGACATATGCGGTCAGAGCCTGCGGATGCAGGGGGATGGCTCCTCCACCCGAAGGGAGATGACCGCAGGTTGTCAAAGTGCTGAGCAGTCCTCCAAGTGTTGGGGGGGATGCACAGCTGTAGGACGAGTCAGGGTTTTGCAATTGTTAAGGAGCAAGCATCAAGGCAGGGCTTGTCGCCAGCTTCTGTGCAGGTCTTTGGTTCTTGCACTGTCGTCTCTTCTTTGTCCTCTTCGGTGCCCAAGAAATTGAATCTGTCGGTCTGGTGTTGGGGCGCTTAGGGGAGTATATGGTAGTAGTCAATGGACTATCTACCACTAGGGTGAATACATCCCCTATATGAACACTTCCTGTGGGGAGTGGGCAAAACCCTGACCCAGAAGTCTCTATTTCACCAAAAACCAAGATGCTGAAACTCTTCTTTGGCTGTCCACTTCAGGTAACCCACCTTAGGGGTGTGACTAGCCTGTGAGTGAAACACGCGACCTGAATATCAAATTTCCTGCCTGCTCTGATGCCAAATGGGTCCCAGGGCAGTGGGTGGCGTTCCACAGGTCAGGGGGGAAGCCGGAGTCCCACATCAAAGGCGGCAGAGGCTTTGTAGCCTCTGGCCTTGATATGCTAATTCACTAGCCATCCTGCTGGGAGGTGGGAACACCTTCTGCCCAGCAGGCATTATTCCTGGCCTCTGAGAAGGCTGGTTCTACCTTGCAGGGGGTCAGAAACTTGTCTGTGGTGGCAGGCTGAAAATACCAGTCAGCCAACACACTATGGGCCATATGTAAGAAGCATTTTTCCAGTCGCAAACGGGCCAAATCGCAGAATCAGCCCGTTTGGAACCGGAAAAATGCCTTTTGGAATGTAGAAAGCCCAAACTGCGATTCGCTTACTTGCTTGGGTTTTGCAATTCAGTATTTGGAAGGGGCGTGTTTAGGACATAGTTTCCTAATACCGAATCGCATTGGTATGTAGGAATCTTTTGTGACTGAAACATTCAAACTCGAAGTTGGTGGTAATGCATTCGCAAATTGGAAGGGGTCTCAATGGGACCCATTCCCTTTTGTGAATGTTAGAAAAAAAAAATTAAAAGCAGGTAGTGTTCCCACGGACCACTGGCTACTCCTAAAAAATGAAAGCAAAACATTTAATTTTTTACTGTTGAAATGCATTCCGTTTTCCTTTAAGGAAATCGGGTTGCTTTTCAACAAAAAAAAACCTTTATTAAATTACAATCACAGACATGGTGGTATGCTGACCTCGGCAGGCCACCATCCCTGTGATGGCTGCTATTCCTAATGGGTCATAAACTGCAACTTACTTCATTAATATTCATGAGGTAGGTCGATTTGTGACCCACTAGGAATCGTAAGTATGAAAGAAAAGTTTCATATATAAGGAATAGTGATTTCCAAATAGCGATTCGGATGAAATCACTATTTGGAAATCGCTATGTACATATGTACTAAGTTCATATGTATGATGTACATATGTACCTATACTATGTATAATGGGACAGGATATTGACAATGCAAAATATCATTTTCAAGATTGTCTGAGGAAAACCGTGGCCTGGAAGACTACCAATTGTCTCCAGCTGAACAGTGAAAAAACTGAGATCTTACTGTTCGGAAAAGCTCTGGACTCCCGAATGGTGGTCGGCGGAACCGGAGCAGCTCCTTCGCCATGTCACACCATAAAACATCTGGGTGAAAAAATTGAACTTTCCATATTGAACTTTCCATGAAGAACCATATCGTTACCTGCAGCACCTGTTTTGCAACTATGAGACTTCTGAGAAAGGTCTTTCCTAGGCATCATCCTCTGCCAAGAAAACACTGGTCCAGACTCTGGCTGGACTACAGTAATGCGCTGTTCATGGCACTCAATGACACCTTACTGTCTAAAATGCAGGTGGTATACACTACGGCTGCCCATCCGGTTTGTTATCTCACATCAGGCTCCTACTCTGAGAGATCTCCATTGGCTCCCTGTCCGAAAGAGCATCCTGTTTAAGATCTGTTGTCTCACCCATAAATCCTTGATGGGCAATGAACCTCTCTAGCTAAGGGATAAACTGCATCGCTATCTGCCTTCTCGCACCTTAAGATCTAGTGATAAGGTGTTTCTGATTGATACAGTGGTAGAGCCGTTGTGCTGAATTCACAAGATTCAGAAAACGCTGAAAACGTAGCTGTTTTTAGACGTTAGTTATTTTTGTCTGTACTGGTCGAGCACTGAGATATGCCTTATGATATGATTTGGTGCACTTTATCAAGTGAGATTAACATAACAAAACATATGTCTCCAAGAGACTGTAATGTTACAGGGGCACCTCTAAGGTGCCCTCTGGGTGCATGTCTTCATAAATTTGATACTGGCATCAGTATGGATTGATTAAGACAAGGTGCTTGATACCAGACACCATTATTTTCAAGGAAGCAATTATGTAGCTGGGAAACTCGTAATGACCAGTGCCCATACCTTTAAAATGGCTTCATGATCACTTGCAATGACTAGCAATGGAACTATGCATCACAGGGAAATATCTGCTTATGCAGATTTGCCCTCGCATGTACTATAATGCATCCTGCCTTAGGGCTCTAAAGGACTGCTTTGGCATTGCACACAAGGAGTAGACAATGTCGTGTTTAGGAATGGTTTGCACCATTTCGCACTTCCTGCAATGGCAGTCTCATACAGTCTAAGTCTGGATCCCTTTGGGTGGCATAATAAATGTTGCAGCCCCTAGGGACCCTCTTTAGTACCTTTGCTCTGGGTTTCAGGGGTACCCTTTACCAGGGTCTTACAAGGTTGCTAAAGTTCTTGCCAACAGGGTTACAATCATCAATTGTATCATTTTAGGGAAAGAGCACTGGCACTGGGGCCAGGTTAACAGGGACCCAGCACACTTCCAATCAAAAGCATCAGTACCAGTGAGCAAAAAGTGGGGGTGACCATGTCAAAAAGAGGTACTTTCCTACACAGATGAATTCTTCCAGGACTGGACTCAGGAGAGAGGCTATGCATTTCCCCCTTTCTCCATGATCACAAGGTTTTTGGCTCAAGTGCGGACGGAACTAGCGGAGGTGGTCCTGGTGACACTTTTTTGGAGGTCTCAAGTTTGGTTCCCAGTTCTGGTGGAACTTTCTAGGGATTCTCCAATCCTTCTCCCCTACTTTAGACTCTCCTCCTCGATCCAAATCAAGTCCCACACCGGTTGGTGATGGAGGGTTGCCTATGCCTGATGGCGTGGCGGATTATAGGCAACAGTGGAAAATCCTGGGATTTTCGAGACAGGCTGTAATCTTCTTGTCCAAGGCATGGGCAGACAGCATGGTTAAGCGGCATAGATCAGCCTGGACGAGATGGATGGGTTGGTGTATGCGATGGAGCATGGATCCAGTCATTGCAGATGTAGTCCAGATACTAAACTTTGTCTGACCCGGCGTCTGAGGGTCTTGCCTACCGTTCCATTAATGCCTTTCGCTCTGATATATCGGCAGGCCATGCTCTGATTATTGGCTCCCCGATTGGAAAGCATCCTTTTGTGTGCAGATGGTTGTAGGGCATTTGCCTCTCCTTGCCGCCGCAGCCTCGCTACTCATCTCTTTGGAATTTTAATCAAGTTCTCAATTTATTCATCTCATGGCAACGTAATAGGTTTTTAATCTAGGAAAGAAATTCCTCCAAATTGGCCATGTTGTTGTGCCTGGTATCATCAAGGAGGGTCTTGGACATAAGGGCCCTTGATATTACAGGTAGAGAATTTTCCCCAGACGGGGTCTCCTTTACAGTTAGCAGGCGGACTAAGTCCAATACTAGGGTTTTCTCATACCCAGCATTCGCCAAATCTCCCAAACTGTGTGTGGTACAGTGTCTGAAGGCCTACTCCTCATTGCCCTACGGAAGCCATATAAAGCGGTCTCTTTACCCACAATCGCCCATTTGGTATGTTGGGTCATGCATGAGGCAGGTATAAATGTTGGGGTGTTCAGAGCACATTCTGCAAGAGGAGCTATGGCCTTGAAAGCATTTCTGCTGGGAACTCGTTTATAGGGCATTCTGAATGCAGCGGACTGGTCCTCCAACTCAACATTTAAGAGAGTCTATTTCAAGCCGGTGGTGGATGTGGCACAATTGGTGGTAAGCAAGTTTTGAATTAGCATAATCCTTGCCTTTGATCCTGACCTAGAATGAAAAATTTCCTAGTTGTTGTAACGGAAAGTTTCAATTCTATTAGGACTCGGAGGACAGGATTATCCCACCCAGTGAGAAAGTCTTGATTGCTTCCCTCCCAGTTATCAGTAAGTAGTTTCTTATTCCAAGTTGTCTCTACTGGTTGTCTTTTTGCTCATAAATGATGTGGTGTATATATCTCTTATTGATCTCCTTTGACGTACAGTTTACACTTACTTAATTGGTTTCTTTCCTTCATAGGACTGATGGTTCCAAACAGGATTCTTGAACAACAGACAGCAGCGTGATTTGAGAGAACAAAAGATCCAGCTCTGACAAAGACAAGAGACTATATATGGACTGCCTTGCTTGATTGGTTGATTATCTTGTACTGTCCCAGGGATTTATGGGAATGTTAGTTTTTTCTACTAAGCTGATGTTAAAATGGCTGCTGTGTTGTATTTTGTAATAAAGCGAAGGAAAGATAAAGCATAATCCTCGCATTCGAGTCCTTAATAGAATTGAAACTTTCTGTAACGACAGCTAGGAAATTTTTCATTCCACCCAGAAAACACCTGCATTCATTTCAGGAAGCCACAGCAACACCCAGATCATGAAATGCTGTATCGTGCACATCATGTCTACGGTTTTATATTGCCTGGACAGGCATATGCTCCAACGTGTATGCAGGTCTTTTTCTATGAGGGCTATGACCAAGGCGTAGGTGCTGCTTTACTTCCGATAACATCTCTCCATTACCACATATGCCTGTAATTCCCGTGGGACACTGTAGATCCTAGAAGCCGAGAACCAGGGCGTTTGGAGACTGCCATGTAATCTCCAGACATCAAGTTGCCATAACTCTGCCAGGAGGCTACAAACAAGTACTCTTACCGCATGCACCAATGATCAGTATTACAGTCTGTAGGAGGCTAGCTCAGTATATAGTGTCCACCTATAATGAGGCACTGTGTCCAGGCAACCCTTAGTGATAGTGTTTAGGTCCCTGAAAACCAGAGCTCTCAAGAGGTAGCTGTGGAGCGCAGCTAAGGCTTATTCAGGAGGGTGTAAAGCAGGTGCATTTACCAATATAGTCAGTCAGTAAGCTTTTTTACAAAAGAACAGACAACACCAGGTGAGTATAAAAATGCTTTTATTTATTAACACACACATTAGACACTAACTTGGTATATCGCCTGCCCGGACATATCAATTATACACAGGAAATACTTCAGAAATAGGCTAGTAGCATAAGAAAACACACAGGGCCCAACCGGGGGGCTAAACCATATACTAAAATAGTGGAATGCGAGGTAAGTATCAACACAGGACTAGTACTCAAGGATGGTGGACCCCAGGGGAAACACAGAACCACCCAAGGTGAGTAGCCAGGGACCCCATGGTGCCCGGGTGCAGAGTGGTTACACCGGGTTACCCATCCATAGGATAACACAGGGTGTGTTGCAGTGGATTTTTACAGTTCTAGGACCCTTCCCAAAGGATCCCGAAGGAACAACTTGGATCAAGGAAGGTTGGAGAGCCACCCCACCCGTGGATACCCCAGGAACCAGGATATCTACACCAGAGAGCCCAGGTGCATAGGGACAAAGTGGTGTTGGAACCGTCAATAGATGCCAATGGAGGTTCGTGGAAGATTAGCAGCTACAGCGTCTCGTGGACCAGGCCGGGGGAACCAGGACGTGGAATCCAGATGAGAAGAACCTGAAAGCATAAGGGACAGAGTCCAAACCACACGGAGGTAACCAGGAGGCACAGGAGCACAATACCAACCCTTGCCTTTGGTTTTTGTTGTAGCACGCTGAAGTTAAAGCAGCAGCTGTGAAGCCCAGGCGACGATGCAGGTGCACAGGAGACTTCCACGAGCTGTCCCACGCCGGTGGACGAGTGCAGGAGGGTCAGTGGCCAGCAGGACCACCAACAAGCCTTGGCAAACGCAAATAATGGATTGCGGGTGAAGATGCTGTGTTGAAGACCAGCAAGATGTGTGGCACTAACCCAGCAAGGGTAAGTCAGGGCCGGCCCTCACCACGCAGGAGAGCCAGCAGGAATCAGTGGAGCCTCCTCAAGGACCCTCTGGCAGCAGGCACAGGGAGTAGCAGGAAAGCCTCAGCACCACACTGGAGATGAGGGCACACGATGCAGAGGATGCAGGCAGGACTTTGTTCTTGGAGCTGTGCGATACTGGAGCCTGGTGCTTCTTGGAGCTTGAAGATCTTTCGTGAAAAAGCAGCAAGCCTTCGCAATGGCAAACAGATGCGGTGTACAGGGAGGCGGTTCACGTCGGCTGGAGAAGGATTACATTCACCCGAGTTGCAGGAAAGACTGGTCAGGTCTTGGAGAACCAAGAAACCAACAACTGTATTGCAGAGACAGGCGGACAAAATGATCAGCACACCTATCTGTGCCTGGAGATGCCGGGACGTACTCCCTCACTTCAAGGCAGATTCCTTTTGTCTTGGATCCAGGCTCAGTCCTAGGTGACTCGTAGGATGCACGGCCACGGACTTGCACAACTTGAAGAAGTACAGGGACGAAGATGCAGCAGGAATCTTCCCACCATTGCTTAATTTGTAAAAAATGAAGTGCCAGGGCCCTTCTCGGAAGGCCACTGCTGCAGGCACCATCCATACCCTGCCAGGGCTGCCAATGGCAGTACCAACATGATACCTAATCATCGCACTCCTACAAGTGTGACAATTCAGACTATTTCAGGCCACACAAAGCTATGAAAATGGAATGAAAGGCTAGTATAATTAATTTCCAATGTATCGACTTAATAAACAGGGTTGTTGGGTATAGTGTTTTTTGACAAGTCTGACTGGGATCCTGCTAATCAGGACCCCAGTCACTGTGCTCTCTCCCTCAATTTGACTATGGTAAGTACTTTGGTACCTTCCAAATTGGCTACTGGTTTCCCCTTCTAAGACCCTAGTATATGGCACTAAGGAACCCAGGGCATAGGTACACCAGGGGGGAAACATCCATTACAACACAGGCATTACAACGCAATGCCTTTACAACACAAGTTCCATTACAACGTATGCTATTACAACGCATGCCATTACAACACATATGCCTCACTGACCAGCACCTTCCCTGAGGTAAGAACCCAGCGGTGTTAGAATAGTAATTTACGTTATAATGGTACATGCGTTGTAATGGCTAGCGTTGTAATAGCATGCGTTGTAATGGAAGTTGCGTTGTAAAACCTGTGTTGTAAAACTATGCGTTGTAATAGTTTGCGTTGTAACGTCATACATCCACTTAAAACCTATAAGTCACCCCTGAGGCAGGCCTTTCAATCCTGAAGGCAGGGTGCTAGGTTATAAGTGTGAGGGTGCCCTGCATGAGCTGGACACCCCCTACAAACCCCGGAGTCGATTCTCCAGGCTTTGTAAGTGCGGTCAGTCATTTAATACATAAAGGGCCACATGTATGAAGCCTTTCTGAGTTCACAAATGGTCCAATTCGCAGAATCGGCCCGTTTGCGAACTCAAAAAAGGCATTTCACATGTATCAAACCCAAATTGAGATTTGGTAACCTGTTATCGAATCGCAAATGGGGTTTCGCGATTCGGTATTAGGAAGAGGCGTGTTTAGGGCGTCCCTTCATAATACCTAATCACATCGGTATGTATAAATGTTTTGCGACCGAAACGCGGTCGCAAAACATTCGCATTTTACCACCTACTTGAAGTAGGTTGTAACCCATTCGCAAATGGGAAGGAGTCCCCAAGGGACCACTTCCCCTTTGTGAATGTTTGTAAAAGCATTTTTTAAGAGCAGGCAGTGGTCCCAAAGACTGCTGCCAGCTCCTAAAAACGAAAGGAAAACTTTTCATTTTTTTTTCTAAACGCAACCCGTTTTACTTTACGGAAAACGGGCTGCTTTACAAAAAAAGATTGCTTTATTTAAAAGCAATCACAGACATGGTGGTCTGCTGACCTCAGCAGGCCACCATCCCTGTAATTTTTGCGATTCCTAGGGGGTCGCAAATTGAGATCTACCTCATTAATATTAATGAGGTAGGTCGGTTTGCGACCCACGACAAATCGGTATATGTAACTCATGGAGTTTCATACATTGGACATTGCAATTACCTAATTGCGATTCTCAGGAAATCGCAATTAGTTAATCGCAATTTCAAATTTTGATACATGTGGCCCATAGTGGACATCAAGTCATTTACGAGATGTCTAACTATATACTGGCTGCACCGAACCCGGTCATGTTTGGTATCAAACATGTTGGAATCCAAACCCAACACTGATTCCAGTGTTGGAGGTAGGATCCCATGTACTGGGGGCTCCCCTAGAGAGCCCACCCTGTATTCCCAGTACCAGCTTTTCAGGGTCTAACAGCAAGCTAGTGCTGCTGTGGACCACAGACACGATTCTGCCCTCCTGCTGCTGAGCTGAGCTCGAGCACGGGGAAGTAGAACAATAGGTTTCCTGTCACAGGGAGGTGTAACCACCTCCCAGACAAGACTTAGTGTATTGGGTTAGGGTGGGGGCCCTTCCCAGTGCCACCAGACTGCTTTGAAGGGCACATTTGGCGCCCTCCTTGCGTACTCCAGTTGGAACCAGTTCAAGGAGCTGTTGGCTCTCACTCTGGTGCAAAGCGGGACAAAGGAAATGGGAGTATCCTCCTTTCTATCCAGCCCCTCCTCTGGGAGGGGTCCCTGAATCGTCCCAACCTTTTCCCTAGTGTACTTAAGGGATTACCTGTGGAGGGCTCCTCAGAGTCATCGTGGGACAAGATTCAGATCCGAAACCACTTCTACCGTCTGGGCACTTTGGACTTCGTTGGACTTCGCTTTGGAAAGTGAGAATACATCAAGGAAGACTCCTGCTGCTCCTGGTCTCGTCTTCCAGCTAGCCTTCTGCGTCATCTGTGCCTGTGCTTCATCCAGGTTCTTCTCCAGGCCTGTGGGCATCAAGGACACCCGAAGGAATCTCCCGTTGTGTGAAGGAGTCACTCCCCTGCATCTGCAGGCACCGCAACTAAGCTGACCGGTCTGCTGCTCCCGACATCCCCGGACTTCGAAAGGCTCAGCAACACAGGTGGTGGCTCTGCAACTCCTTCGAGGCCTGCACTTTCTTCTCAGCAAGTTTGAGGCCAGTATCCCTCGTCAGAACCACTGGAACAGCATCCCTGTGCACCGCATTGACTTGCTGTTGCCAAGGCTTGTTGACTCTGCCCTCCAGAGATCTTTGGGCTCCAAGAAGCTCCAGCCTCCAGCATCCCTTCCTGCCAAGATCTTCGTCCTCACCACATCCTCTGTACCGTGGGCCTGCATCTTTGGTGAGGTGCTCGAGGTCCTCTTACGACTTCTTTGCCTTCGGCCTGTGGGCCCTCTTGAGGGTCTTAGTGGGCTCGCCTGCTTGCTCGGGGCCTGCTCTGACTCTCCTACACTTCAAAAGTCCCTTGGACCTTGCTGGTCCCAACGCTGCACCTTTTTTGTTTTCCACATCTGTTGCTGCTGCCAAGGCTTGTTGGTGCTCCCGGAAGACACTGACCCCCTGCTTCTTGACTTCCGACGTGGGACAGCTTGTGAAAGGCTCCTGGTCTTCCACAGCATCGCTTGGTCCTCAAAGCTGCACCGACAAGGTAACCGTCAACTCTCCTGCATCTTCCGTCTTCAGTGGTCATTGGTCTTCCGTGCCTCCTGGTCACTCCCGAGTGGCATAGACTCTGTCCCCTCTGCTTGCAGGTACTCCTCTTCAAGAATCCATCCTTGGATTCCACAGGACTCTTTCACCTTCTTCGCCAGCGGCAACTTTTCTGAAGTCCTTCATTGTGGTCTATGGAGGTTGCCGACATCACTTCGCTCCTATCCACCCGGCTTCCCTGGTGTAAGTATCCTGGTTCCTGGGGTATCCACGGGTGGGCTGACTTTCCAACCTTCTGTCTTCCACGGGGTTTCTTCAGGGTCCACTGGGAAGGGTCCATCTTCTTGCAAACTGCAACCGTGACTTCCCCATTGACTTGCATTGAGTACGCGGCCGTGTCTACACTCTGCACATAGCCTCCGTGGGGTTCCTGGGTACTTACCTTGGGTGGCTACTTGTGTCTCCAGCTCTTCTGAGTCTTCTGGTCCAAGTCCCGACTTCGGTCGCAGTTCGCATTCCACTTCTTTCATATATATGTTTTGGTCTACCCCTGGAGACCACTGTGCATTTGTGCTTACTTACTAGTTTTACATTTGAAGTATTGTGTGTATTGTATTTATATCTCTGGGTAGGAGACATACCAATGCGTTAGTGAGTGTGTATAATAAATAACTGGTTTTATAACTACACTCTGTGGTTCTTTTTGTTTAACCTACACTATATGATTAGTTCTGGTGAAACAAGAAAACAAGTTACTTACCTGTAACTTTGGTTCTCCAGTATTGGAAGCTTTCATAGATTCCCATGCTTGGAATCATTCCCCGTCGTCGAGATGGGAGCCTCTGTAAATATATAAAAAGTAGTAAATAACCATTACAAAAGAGAAACAGGCCTAGGCCTAATCCCATTTTGTAGTCATACCATGTCTTTTTGTAAAAGAGACCAAAAAGGAACCATAAGCCAATCAGAGCAGCCTCACCCTCTAGAACCTTGGTGAAAGAACCTCAGCTCCTCAGATTTTCGTATACGTTGTGAAAAAAATAAGAGAGAAACTGAGCTTTCCCAGGGGAGGAGGGTGGGTCGCATGGGAATCTATGAAAGCTTCCAATACTGGAGAACCAAAGTTACAGGTAAGTAACTTGTTTTCTTACTCCAGTATTGGAGCTTTGAAATGAAATGAAATGAAATTTGTACTTGTAAAGCGCACTTATACCCCCAAAGGGGTGTCCCGGCGCTGTACGCATACCGCTGTGGAACCCTTCCTGGCTTTTCCCTGTGAAATGTCCACTCCTGGGCACCTCCAAGGTGAAGCCAGGCATCCCAGCGCTGTTGGGGCCGTTGTGGAGATTAAGCAAGCTATTGCCCAGAGTTGCAGAGTGGGACCCATGATTAGAATAGGCACCGAGGCGAGAATTATCAGGTCCGAGGAAATCGAGCCCAAGACCCGCCGAGGCGGGAATTGAACCCTGGTCCCGGGCCAGATCTCTGCATCAGGGTCTGCCGCTCTAACCATTGAGCCACACTTCTCCACAAACAAAGCTTTCATAGATTCCCATGCTTGGAATCAGAGTAGCTAGCAGTAAGCATACACATTTTCCATAAGACATTACTTGTCTGAGAAACATTGTTTAAATACATTTTTAAAACAGCCAAAGGCAGAGATAAGTTAGTGCATCTATAAACAAGAGAAAATGTGTATAAAGCACAGAAAAGAAGGAAGGAGGGTAGCAAGGGAAAGCTCACCACTTATTGGAAGAGGTTCCTCAGGACTGCCTGTCCCACCGCCGCGTCGTCTTGGAGTGATGCATCCAGGCAGTAGTGCTTCGTAAAGGTGTGAGTGCTGCTCCAAGTTGCAGCCCTACAAATGTCCTTGATCTGGACACCAGCAAACAAGGAGGCTGAAGATGCCATAGATCTTGTCGAATGTGCCCGGACATTACCCTCCAGGGGTTTGCCCGCTGCTGTGTGACAATATCGAATAGCACTCACAACCCACCGAGATATCCCCTGTTTGGAAATGGGAAACCTCTTGCGGGGAGCGCTGTATGATACAAAAAGTTGTGAAGACTTGCGGAAGGACTTTGTTCGGTCCAGGTAGAACTTCAAACATCTTTGCAGATCCAGAGAGTGAAGATCTCTCTCAGCCGGCGAAGTAGGCTGAGGAAAAAAAGCTTTAAGGATCACTGGTTCGTTGAGATGAAAAGAAGAAGGTACTTTAGGAATAAACTTAGGATTAGTTCTCATGATGACGGTATTTCTCTTGAACTGAAGGAAGGGTTCCTGAATTGTAAGAGCCTGTAATTCTCCTATTCTCCTGGCTGAAGTGAGGGCCAGCAACAGAGCCACCTTCCAGGAGAGGAACTTGAGATCTGTTCGATGAATCGGTTCGAATGGATGTCTCATAAGTTGAGAAAGAACTAAATTTAATTGCCACGTAGGCGGTGGAGGCTTCACTGGCGGAAACACCCTGAAGAGGCCCTTAAGAAACTGTTTGACAATTCTGCTTGACCAAAGAGAAGGCCCAGAGGACGTACGTCGAAAACGAGAAACTGCTGCTAAGTGTACCATAATGGAGGAATGAGCCAAACCTGCCTTAGCCAAGGACAGGAAATAAGGAAGGACCTGGTGTGGTTGCGATAAGAAAGGATCCAAACTGTTGCTTAGACACCATATGCTGAAACGCTTCCATTTTAAGCGGTAGGTCCTGTTCGTGGAAGGAGCTCTCGCCTGCGAAAGAACATCCTTAATCTCTTCTGGAAGATTTAAGTGAAGAAATTCCCGCTGCTCAGGAGCCATGCTGAGAGCTGTAACGAGCCAGGATCTGGGTGCAGTATCTGGCCCTGAGACATTGTGAGGAGGTGTGGAATTGGTTGCAGTGGAAGAGGATGGTTCAAGGAGAGAAGGTGGAGTTCGGTGAACCAAAACTGTCTCGGCCAGGCAGGAGCTATCAGGATCATCTTGCACCGCTCCGTTTTCATTTCTTGAGTAACTTGGGAATTAGCGGAATGGGGGGAAAGGCGTAGACAAATGCGCCTGACCAGGCTATCGAAAGCGCATTCCCCAGAGACCCTCGATGGTGTAGCTTGCTGGCGTAAAACTGGCATTTCCTGTTCTCTGGTGTGGCAAACAGGTCTATGGAAGGTCTGCCCCACCGGCGAAAAACCCCTTCCAGCGTTGTCTGATCCAGTTCCCACTCGTGGGTGACCGACTTCAGCCTGCTGAGCCTGTCCGCTTTGTCGTTGAGCACTCCTGGCAAATGTTCTGCTTTCAGAGAAATTCCATGAAGGATAGCCCACTCCCAGATCATTTGGGCTTCTTGTGACAAGGGTAGGGACCTGGTGCCGCCCTCCTTGTTGATGTAGTGCATGGCTGTGGTGTTGTCCGTCCGGACAAGTACCGACAAACCTTGCAACCTTGGAAGGAAAGCTTGAAGAGCTAGACGAATCGCTGTTAACTCTAAGAGGTTGATGTGAAGGAGGCGATGTTCTGGAAGCCAGTGACCACTGAGCTGCAGATCCTGCAATACTGCGCCCCAGCCCTCTAGTGACGCATCCGTAGTTACCACTTGAGGTGTTGGAGTGCTTACGAAGGATAGACCTCGGGACAAATGCTTTTCTTTTGTCCACCATAGAATGGCCTGGCGCATGTCCTGAGTGATCAGAAGCTTGTCGTTGAAGGATCCGCTCACCTGTTTCCACTGCAAGTCCAGGAGCTCCTGCAGGGGGCGCATTCGCAATCTGCAGTGAGGTATCAAGGGAATGCAGGAGGACATCATCCCCAGCAGGGATTTGTAGAGGCGAACAGAAAGATACTTTTTTCTTCGCAGCAGATGGGCCATTGAGATTAGATTTCTTTGTCGCTCTAGAGAGGGAAAAACCTTGCTGAGAGATGTGTTTAAAATCGCTCCAAGAAACTGAACCTTTCTGGAAGGGCGAAGAGAAGACTTGGTGCTGTTGAGAGTCAAGCCCAGATTGGAGAAGAGGCAGGTGCAAGAGGCGACCGCCTCCGCTGCTGCCTCCCTGGACGGGGCCTTTAGTAACCAGTCGTCCAGGTAGGGAAAGACTTGGAAATGATGCTTCCTGAGAAAATCTGCTACCGGTGCTAGCACCTTGGAGAAGACTCTCGGAGCCGAGCGAAGGCCAAACGGAAGCACCTTGAACTGGAAATGGCTCTTGGCGACTGTAAACCGAAGAAACCTCCTGTGGGCCGGATGGATGGGTATGTGGAAATATGCATCCTCGAGATCGAGAGTGGCCATAAAATCCCCAGTGTTGAGAAGACGCAGAATGTCCTGGAGAGACACCATCCGAAAGGATTGTTTTGTGAGATAAGTGTTGAGCTCCCTGAGGTCGAGAATAGGACGCCATTTGTCCAAAGTCTTTTTTACCAGGAAAAACCTGGAATAGAAACCCTTGTCCCTCTGGGATAAAGGGACTGGCTCTACTGCCCCCTTGATCAGCAGTTGATGAACTTCGAGCCGAAGGAGACGCAGATGTTTCATGGGGGTGGCGGTAGGGGCTCTGGATGGTGGTAGATGTATGAACTCCAGGGTGTGGCCACTCTGAATGATGTTTAGGACCCAACGGTCTGTTGTAATCCGTTGCCAGTTGCGTAGGTAACGAGACACCCTGCCTCCTACAGATGTCTTGGAGGAGGAGGAGGAACAGCGCAAAGAGCCAGGTCGCCGCTATTGCCTCTTAGAGGCGTCCCGTCCCTGACGATTCTGTTTTCCCCTAAAGTTTGATCTGGAGAAAGACGATGTCTGGCCTTGTTTCTGGTTGTAAGAAGGCCGGTAAGATTGGGATGCGGGAGCATAAGAGGAATATCGCTGTTGTTGGTAGGATCCTCTGTATGAAGGAGCACCCCTGCCTCTAGCTCCACGAAAAGGGACTTTCCGGTATTGAAGGGTCCCCAATGACCTAGCCGTCTCAGTGTCTTTTTTAATGTCTTGGAGGGCATCATCTATGTGCTTGCCGAACAACACTTCACCATCAAAGGGGAGGTCCAGGATCTTATTCTGAACCTCTGGCCGGAACCACGTTGCCTTTAGCCAACCCTGTCGACGAAGCACAGCCGCCCCTGCCAGGGAGCGGAAAGCTGTCGTAGCGATGTCCATCGCACAGTCAATGATCTCCGCTGATGTCAATTCCCCTTCAAGTAGGATTTTCTTTGCTTCAGACTTGGCAGTATCAGGCAACTGGTCAAGATAAGGCGAAAGGTCGCACCACATTTGGCGGTCGTATCGTCCAAGTATCGCTAGTGCGTTCGCCGCCCTAATCACCAGACTTGCCATAGAGGAAAATCGTTTCCCTGCATTGTCTAGGCGCCTGCCTTCCTTGTCCGGTGGTGTGGTCAGAGGTGCTGAAGGATTCTTCGATTTCCTCTGAGCTGCCTGGGAAATGACTGAATCTGGTTTTGGTTGACCAGTCAAAGAAGCTGGGCTGTCGTCTGAGGCTTTATACTTTTTGTCTAGCCGTGGTAAGACTGGGACCACCGTAGCTGGATTTTTCATGGTCCTTATCCCTTCTTCCCACACATGAGATACTATGGGAATGGAGCGTACCATCCTCTTACTCGGCTCCTTAAAATCATAGAGAAAGCACTCCTTCTGAACTGAGGGCATAGGAAGTTCGAAACGTAGCGAAGCCCTCTCCATTAACTTGTGAAAATCCCCAATGTCAGCAGGAGGGGAATCCACCGGGGCAGGAGCTGGAGAAGCGGGATCAGGGATCACATAATCATCCCACTCTTCTCCATGATCCGGCTGCACAAGTTCACCTTCTTCCTCCTCAGAGGAAACATTCTGGAGTTGAGGAACTGCCTCCGTTGGAATTTGTGTAAGTGGCTGAGCAGATGGAGGTGGTGAAACCATGACCATGGCTTGAGGAGTATGCACAGGCTGTGGCAAGAGAATAGGTTGCGGAGGATGTGAAGAAAACCTCCGACGATAGTCTAGAAGCATCCCCTGCAAGTCCGTTAAAAGAGAGGTGGGGACAGATACCATCTGTTGCTGAACGTTCTCCTGGTCTGGAAATTGTTGTTGATTAGTCCGTTCATGATAGTAATCACCCTCAGAATCGGTGTCCTGACATTTGACCAGAAGTTGAGAGGGGCTGTTAGCATAGCCAAATTGGCTGTCATTACCATCCGAGTCCTCTTCCTCCTCCAACAATAATGCAGGTGGTAAGGGATCCACCTTCCTGGGTGACAGCCTCTCCGGCGCAATCTCTTTCCTCTTAATGGAAATTGAAAGTTTTCCCGTCGACGACGTCGTCGACGGTCTCGTCGACGTGGAGGTAAAAACCGTCGTCGACGGCATCGTCGACGGAAGCACCATCGACGAGAATGTAGTTGGAACCAGCGACGGAAGCATCGACGACGAGCTGATCGTCGACGAAACGATGGGCGTCGTCGAACCTGTCGTCGACGAGATAAGCAGCACCCCTGCTGACGTCGTCGTTACTGTCGTGGCCGTCATCGTCGACACTCTCGTCGTCGACGCCACAGTGGTCGACGGAACCGTAGCCGAAATCTTCGTCGACACCATCGTCGACGTTGCCACAGGAGCACCCTTAGCCTGCGATTTTGACGCTTCCGTCGACGAGGGCTTGCGCATTGACGACGAATGACAACTTTTGTCAGAAGATTGCGAAGAGGGCTTTTTCAATGATTTCTCTTTGCCTGGGACAGTCGCAGATGAAGATAACAGTCCTTCCCTCTCCTTTACACCGCAGTGAGGAGATTTGATAGAACTCTGGTCCTCAGACTCCTTCGGGGTCTTTTTTGAGGCCTTAGATGGGTGACCCAGAGATGATGAAGGGGAACCCCTACCCCTCTTGACTGCCATTCTGGATGAGACGGCGGAAGACGACTCCTCACTGTCACTGGACACTGTCTCTTTCCTCGACTTTAACTTGTGAAGACAGGTAAGTAAACGACCCTCACGATCCCGGAGAGTCTTAGTCGAGAAGGTGCGGCAAATCTTGCACTCCGCAGCCTTGTGGTCCGGGTATAGGCAATATATGCAGTCTTTATGCCTATCCTCCACATAAAGCCTCTTTTTGCCACAAGTGGCACAAGACTTAAACAACGCCTTCTTTTCCTTTTCATACATCTCACCAAGAAAAAACTGAAGTAAACAGCTGAAAAATATTAGAAATAGTTGAAATAGAGCAAAGCTCAAGGAGACTCCCTTCTGCACAACGTGCGGTAGAAAATCTGGGGAGCTGAGGTTCTTTCACCAAGGTTCTAGAGGGTGAGGCTGCTCCGATTGGCTTATGGTTCCTTTTTGGTCTCTTTTACAAAAAGACATGGTCTGACTACAAAATGGGATTAGGCCTAGGCCTGTTTCTCTTTTGTAATGGTTATTTACTACTTTTTATATATTTACCGAGGCTCCCATCTCGACGACGGGGAATGATTCCAAGCATGGGAATCTATGAAAGCTCCAATACTGGAGTAAGCTGCTTAACACTCCTTCTGGACTAAGCCTGAAGGCTGCTCTCCAAGGCTACCCCTTGGAGAGATTTGTATGGTTGTCTAAGAACACTAAAATCACGATAAGGGTTGTCTGGATTAGGGCAGGGTGCTTCACTTAAGCAAGTGTGCACCTTATACTAAGCCAGCCTCCTACATTGGACTCATCTAAAAAGAAAAAGACGTGCCACCATGTGGTGGACTGTCACTAGAGCCGATGCTGGCAATTAAGTGCCAAGCACCGGAAACCACTGGCACAAATTAAGCACTGCTTCCCACCGAAAGCAGTCTTGTCTTTGGTCCTGGCTCGAAGAAGAACACAGTTCCAGTGTTCACCAGCAGAAGAGTCTTTGAACAGTCTTCAGACGACAGGCAGTCGGATCTTGAAGTTGTTGTCGGGATGAATCTAAGGACCTACCATCAGGGGAGCCCTTATGTACCCCTAAAAAGGGGAAGGACCTCTTCTAGTGGTGACCCACCTATCAGAGGGGGTCAGGAACACTACTCAGCTGGCCTAGCCAGTCAGATGTGGCCAAGATTCAACATGGCAGAATCAAGTAGCCACCTGAAGGAGCTCTGGGCATCTCCCTAGAGAGGAGCTGGACTGGAGGGAGGACACGCCCCTGTCCTTTGTGTAGTTTTGTGCCAGAATGGAAGTCAAGGGCTCCTGAACTGGACTTAACTGGTTTATGCACGGAAAGCACCAGACGTGCCCTTGAATGCAGTCTGGTGGCGCTCTGAAGCGCTCCCGCCCTAACTAATTCTAAAGGAGATGTGGTCACACCTCTCCTTTGCAGGAAATTCTTTGTTCAGCTTCCCCTGCTCGAGTGATTCTCTTCAGGAGAGGGGCAGAACACTGTCTAGGGTCGGCAGCAGCGCGGGGTAGCTGTCAGACCCTGCAAAGCTACACCAGTAGGTATTGGGGGGTCCTCTAAGGAGCCCCCAGTACATGACATCATGCAACTAACACTGGAATCGGTGTAGTTGCATAATTCCAACATGTTTGACACCAAACATGACCAGGTTCAGCCAGCTATTATGCAGTTAGACATCTTTATTTTGCCAGTGTCCACTACATACCTTATAATGGTTGTCCCACACTCACAAAGTCCAGAAAATGGAGTCCGGGGTTTGTAGGAGTATGTCTGCTCATGCAGGGGTACCCACACACTTATGGCCTTGGACTGAAGGGCCTACCTTATGGGTGGCTTATATGTTAAAAGTGCAGTGAACGGGATATAAGGGAACCTTTATATCCAAAGTGAAATGTGCAAGCACCATTTCATGCTGACTGTAATGGCAGCTCTGCAGACACCGTTTGCATGGGCCTCCATGAGTGGCATAATACATGCTGCAGCTCTTGGGAGACCCATGGTGTACCAATGCCCTGGGTACCTCAGTACCATATACTAGGGACTTACAATGGTACCTCAGTATGCCAATTGTGTGGTGTACTAAGTACTTCCCAGAGAATTTAGAGGAGAGAGCACTGCCACTGGGGTCCTGGTTAGCAGGATTCCTGTGAACTACAGTCAAAACACACTGACACCAGGCAGAAAGTGGCGGTATATATGCCAGAAAGATCCTACTTTCCTACACATGATACTTACACATAACCGCATTCCAACCTAGTGGTTCATTGGTTAGATTACGAACATAACATATCCCAACTACGCTATACCTTGATTGAGAAAATCAGTGTTAACTTCAACACAAATGTACCAAAAACATTAGCACAGAGAGAAACATTTTGGATTAAATATCTTGACAGTCTATGGCCAAATAGTTAAAATGATAAACTTGAAATGACTTGTTATTTGTAATGCATATTGTTAAAACATCATATCTGATTTCATAGTTTTCTCTCAAGACATGAACAAACTCCATTCATGCCGCATTGTTTTTTGAGATATGCGTAGATTGAGCATCGGATATACACTGGCGCTGCAGTTGTTTGCTGTCATTGGTCATTGATATTACAGTTGTATATGCCAGATGTTATTTGTGAGGTTCACTATGTATAGAGTGGTTGCACATACATGGCATCTGGGAGGCCTCTTTTTAGGTTATCCTTTGAGACGATGCATACAAGTATGTTTACTCTTTTTGTTGAATGGTGTGTTTTCAGTAGCATTCATTATTGTGTACATTGTAGTCTTTGATTATATTATATACTCAGTAACATCCTCTATTTTCGGGATTTGTTTGTATCATTTTCATTTTGCCCGAACATCCATAGATTACATAATTGTTTACATCCTTTGTGTTTTGTACATTCTTTGAACTTGTCCCGTTACATTCAATCTCACATTATTGTTCGTCATACATGTGGCTGATGAGGACACAGATTGTTAGGTCTATCTTCTATGTCTACCTTTCTCATGCTACATAGGTTGAGGTGTTTAAAGCACACACCTTTTACTAACGGTTAACCTGACATTATCGTCGTGGATTACAACGTTGCATGACCGTCGACTATCTCAAAGTTCACGATTCACTCTGCTCGTGACTTTTTATTGATGTTGGCCGTACTAGAGGTTAACTTTCGGTTCTTTGACACGTAGGAAAGAGGGTCGTATATTGTGAGATTCTCATCGCAACACTCGTTATCGGGATTAACCATTTTATTGTTTACCGGCTACGTGTTACTATATGTAAGTGAGTATGCAGTTATTTTATCACATTGTGGCAACGCACTCTAGCGCTCGAGTCTTATTTAAATATCGGATTTTTCAACTTTTGCCAGTTGGCTGTTCTCACGACGTCAGATTTCACTGGGCAGTATTCTGCAACCCCGTGTGAATATATCCAGCCAGCACACATAAGCATTCATCATGCAGCATTATGCGACTTGGAGGCTTCAGCTCTCTGTTGTTTACACTAGAGGGATGGCATGCGGTTTCACTTTATGCACGCCTTAACCTCATCGCAAGTTTTTACTACTTTTAAGCATTTTTTAAATCTTTTATCGCATGATCTTTTTTCAAGAGATTCACATACTTAATAGGCTGACTGTCTTTCACGATCCGAAGGGGTTACACTCTGTAGTTGGTTCTGTGGACATCGCCACATATCTGACTAAGAAACAGGTGTTTGGTTTCTCTGCCATTGATCTTTTCATCTTTTTATCGTTCTCCATAATAGTATTCCACTGTCTTCTGTTGCTTACTTACACAATTACCTACTTGTAATATAACTTTGTAATTTATGAGTGATATAATGTCATACATACACATTGTTTTACAGTTACCTCCGATGAAGGGTGACAAACACCCGAAACGCGTTGGGTTTTGCTTATCAAACAACTGGCTCAACAACAGCTTTATCGTTTCTGGATGTCTCCGTAAGTAGATCATCAACATTGTTTTTGAAATACATTCATGGAATAAATTGATATGTTGATTTATAAATTGTGATACATTAAAGCTAATTCGTTAGACAAAACACTGTTGATATTGTATAAACTGAATGAATTTAGCCTATGGGCTTTGGTAGTTAGAACACTCTGTCTCTAGATAACCTGTTTAACTGGATTCTTTCACACACCTCTCTGTGTGTCATGCCTACACAGCACTGCTTGTGGTATGGGTAAGTCACCCGTACAGCAGGCCTTATCGCACTAAGGCAGGGTGTCCTATACCCATGTGTGGGCATATCTGCGTTAGTGGATGTGTCCCTGTGATATTTAAGTTCACCCTTAGATACCACAAGTGCACAGGAAAGCCATACTGAGTACTTGGGCTGGACACTCCTGATTACGAGTTCCCCAGCTACATGATGGCTTCACTGTACCCCCAGATGTTTGGTACCAAACATCTTGTCTTAATAAACCCACACTGATGCCAGTGTTGGATTTATTAAGAAATGCACCCAGAGGGCACCTTAGAGGTGCCCCCTGAAAACCTACAGACTACTGTGTTCACTGACTGGTCTCGGCCAGCCAGCCAGCCACCCTAGATAAGTTTCTGAACACCTGAGGTGACAGCCTTCGCTCTCGGCGGTCAGGAACAAAGCCTGCTCTGGACGGAGGTGTTTACACCTCCTTCCTGCAGGATGAGCCTTTCCAGGGTGGGAACCTCTCTCAAAGGCCCTGTCATCTTTGTTATGAGACCCAGGGGAGATGCCAACCCCCCTGTTCTGACCCAAAATTATGGATGCAAGATGGGGGAAAATTAGTAAGATTAGGAGGTGTGCCCACCTTCAGTCGGCAACACCCCTAAGGGAGACGAGCTGATTTGGACCCCACTTTTCAGATTCCCGCATCTTGATTTGGGCGGGATTATCAATCTAGGGTCAGGGTTATGCCCACTTGCAACCTAAAGTGGTCATATAGAGGGCGTAGACAACCTAAAGATATGTAGCCCATTGGCTACTACCTGTCACTCCCCTGTAACACCCCTAAATTGAGTATTTCGGTGGCACCCCTGAACCCAAGAATGGAGATTCAACATATCAAGAGAAGAAGGATGAAGAAGAACCACTGCCTGGTGAGAATTGCAGAAGAGCTGAGAAATGTTGGTGTGAAACCCTGCCTGCTAGCACCTCTCTCGGCAATCATGACAGAGTGACTTGTTCTGCAAGCTGGAGAACTACTAAAGTCTTGAGTAGCCAGCCAGAACTTCAAATATCATCTACAGTATCCCTTGGAGTACAGGAGCTACTCCCCTGTAGCCCGCAGGCACCAACAAGCAGAGTCCGGTCCACCACCTTGCAGCTCCCCGGCCCGGCTGATGCAGCAGATGACCAGGAAAAGGTACTCATGCTCTGGAAGGTCAGATCCGTCTCTCCACCAAGTGTGAAGACACCAGGACCAACCGGAGCCGTGCGGCACAAATCCCCAGGGTACTCGGGCCCCCTGAATCAAATACCAACAGTGAGTACAGTCCGGTTACTCACTGCACCAAGACTGAGCAGCTGTTGAGGGACATCAGCATCACTGAGACCCACTTTGTAAGTGGCCCAGCTGTCCTGATTTTTCCCCTTCCAGCGGTTTGTCCCTAACCCCAACGAGGGACTTCTTTGTGCATCAGCACAGTTGCCCTAACCACTCTGCACCTTGAGCCACCCGGCCCACGTACCGTAGAACCGTTGCGCCCCCTTGCTCCAAGACTCCTTGCGACCCAAGCCCCCGGTTGGGAGATCTCAGACTTGTCCCCAAGTCCCCCTATCCAGCCAGTTTCCAGGAGGCCCCCCTTCACCATAGCGCGCCCAGCTTCAACCTCATCAGCACCCTGCTCCCGATGAAACCCGAGCAGTTCCTGAAGAACTGCTGGTAGCATTTTTGTCCTTGGCCCTCTACAACTCTAAACCAAGAAGGTGAATCCCTGAAACGGACTGTACTTACCTTTATTGCATTTATGACTTTTCCTCCCATAGGGATGCATTGTGCGTAAAAGCGCACAACTGTAAAGTATTTACTTAACTATAAAAACTAATAATGAAGAAAGTACTTACCTTTGAACGAAGTTCTTGGTTTTAAAACATACATAAAAGGAAGTGTTATTTTTCAAATTTGGTCTCAGATTTATTCTTTGAGTAAGTGTCTCATTTATTGCCTGTGTAAGTACAACAAATGCTTAGCACTACGCTTTGATAAGCATAACTGCTCGCCCAGAGTACCACAAAAGAGAGCATTAGTATTATCTACTTTAGCCTCTGTAAACCAATTGGGGACCTACGGGACTGTACACTGTACACTATATAGACTGTACACTATATAGAAAGTCAGCTTCCTACAAGTGGGGCTTCCACCCCTCTCCACTAATAACCCAAATTCTTATACAAGACATGAGAGCCAAGGCCATTTGCTTCAAGAGTCTCAATGTGTTTCAACAAACGAACAACACATGGAAAATTCAGGGACTATGCATTTTACCAGAGCCCCATTCATAATGCAGTTAGAATTAATCAATGACTGAGAAAGGGTTGGAGATCTATGTGGAAAGAGACCTACAACAACCAATGGGCGAGGGGCTTGCATTTGGTCAGTCTCTGTATATGACTTTTATAAGCTCAGAAAATATTAGCACTGTCTCTGACTAAAGAATTTATCATTTATATTTTTATATATGATTAAAATTTACTTTAAAAAATGTTTTGGCATCCTGGTGGAACTCAACGAATATGATAATGGTTATGAACCACAATGAAGATCCCTGATGGAGAACCAGTATTGGGGCACTCCTTATATCTAGGAAGGAAACAGCAACTATGCTTTAGTCTCATATTTGGATAGATGTCATTCAATCAGGCAGGGAAATGCATAAACACAAGTTATTTGGGGAGTAATCTGCTCACTTACGTAACTGAGGAAAAAAACCTTTTTGGCACCCTTAATTCACTCACCCTTAGTTCATTTAGCAATTGATCTCGACTTGTTTTCATCTCATTTAGCTCTTTTTCATCCCAAAGCCTAGCTTTGAAACGTAAATCGCTTGACCCACCAGATATTACTCCCGATTTTGAAAACAGTGTTCCATCAAGAGCCACAGTCTGCAAAACACAAAACAGAAATGTATTTTTATGTCTACATAGGCACAGAGGTTACTTAGTTCAGATTATATTACATACCTGTTTTTGAAAACAGAGACTGGGGGATTGTAACACAAAGGGACAATAGGAAAACATACACAGGAGAATGACAACATAACAAGCAATGCACATTTTGACAAAAAAGAAAGCAAATGAGTTCACATTCTCTAGCTACGAATATTCACGTCTACTGCAAACATAATATCACCTGTTTCTAACATTTCAGTGTCTGTTCACCTAATTGGCCCACTTCTCAAATACCACCTTAATTAACCTTCATTTCGCAAATACTTTAATGTAAAGATGCTCCACACGATCTTTAGATGGTTTGATGAAGAAGTTTATTACAGAGACACAAAGTAGAGTCCTATCAAGGGGTGGCACAGAAAGCAACTGTCAGTGTGAGTAGAATGGAAAACTCCCATCTCATACAGTTCCAGATGTGACAGCATTCCATACTCCAGCAGATACCTATTGCAATGACATCACCACACCTCCCCCCTTTCAGATAAAGTTACAATACCAAAATGCCTAAACAAGAAATACCTAGAAAGAAGGGCAAAAAGAAGAGAACGAGAGAGAGAAAGAAAAAGAAACTAAATCAAGAAGAAAATACTAAAGCTAACAATTCACATCCAATGATTAATAAAGGAAACAATGGAAACAGCATCTCACTTTTGATGACTAACGCATGTGACCTAATCCTGTAGTTTTTTAGGTGTAAAACAAACGAGTGCTTTTTCTGTTTGCCACCATATTGCCACTGTTGTGACCTTCTCTAGAACCAGATCTAGTTGAACCCCTACAATGTACGCTGGGGTCCAACGCTACTCGAGAAGTGTACAATATCATAAGACGGTAGTGATGGTTTAAAAGTAGCACATCAAATTCTCAAGATAACTTTAACGTTGTTAATCTGTTTCCAGTATGTCAATGCGCAGAAATTACGGTGCCCTTCAAGATACCAGGAGCATCCCACTACCAAGGATGCCAGTTTGACGGGTATATAATACCTGTCATTTCAAATCTTAACAAACAATTGTATCTCGGCACTCTGGTATTTGGCTAAAACAATTTGCAGTTTGGTCATCAGGTTTAGTTAAATGGCCAGTGCTAGAAATTCTAAAAACGATTACTTAATCAATGTAATATATCAAAGATAGAAAATCATTTCAAAATAGATCAAATCGAAAACCAAAGAGAACATCAAAAATAAATATTGTTTTTATACAATTTAATATTATTGAATCAAAATATTTCTTCATAACAGTTTGATTGAACACTACAGACAAGAGCAATATTATCAAGCCAAATTGGAGGTCCTAGTCCTAGGGCCTTCCAAGTGGTGATGGCTGACGAACAGCCAATGACAGCCGACATGTGTTTCGTTACATATGCGTAACTTTTTCAAGGCTTGCTCTCGTATTACTGTTAAGGCTGTTGTAGCAAAGAAGGATTTCCGTGTTATCCTTAGCGCAATCTTTGATTTTATAAAAGTCAATTCTGATTCTCGCGTGTCGTATTTTCCCCTTACGGGTGACGTAGTATGAAGAAAGTGACTGTTCACAGATCCATCATTAGTGGACCTGGCACGAAAAGTAAGAAGAAGTTGCCCCGTTCGAATTCCCAGCCTGTCTGTGGGTTATTCTTAAATATATACCATGGACCCTTTACAAGAGGTATTTGTTTCACGTGGCAACTTGGGGCTTTGATGGGTCCTTATTTAAGATACCGATCTGGTCCAAGGTGCGGGCGATCCTGTCGTGTGTTTGGAGACCAATGATTAATAAAGGAAACAATGGAAACAGCATCTCACTTTTGATGACTAACGCATGTGACCTAATCCTGTAGTTTTTTAGGTGTAAAACAAACGTGTGCTTTTTCTGTTTGCCACCATATTGCCACTGTTGTGACCTTCTCTAGAACCAGATCTAGTTGAACCCCTACAATGTACGCTGGGGTCCAACGCTACTCGAGAAGTGCTCGACCAACCTCCATTAGACAATTTTACAACATTCTTGTGAATTTCACATATTTCTTGTGATCCATGGAATTTGGATAAACCTTTTCTTACCAACACTAGATTTTTCATTTGCACCCAATTCCCAATTTTCAATCTAGTATATTCAGTAGAACCTTTAGATACAGTTTTCTTTATGTTGAAATAATTGGATTTTCTGTTTGCTGTTTCCCACACCTCCTTCAGATTACATCCATCATGAAACATTTTGACCATCCAAAATGGGCACAGTTCCATAGAAGCTTTCCTCCCGCTCATGAGCTCAAAGGGACTCTTAAAAGTGGCTACATGAGGTGTAGTACGATATAACCACACCAGATCTCTCACAGCTTGAAACACACATGTACCACTCCTATGAGCTGCCTGAACACATTGCACAACTACTTTGTTAAAGCGCTCTTCCTTTCCATTACTTTGTGCATGGTACAATGGAGTTCTAATGTGTATGATACCATATGTATGCAGAAATTGATTCATTTCTTCTGAAATAAATTGGACACCATTATCAGTACAAAATTCCTCCGGGAAACCTTCTCTCATAAAATTTTGTTGAGACAACTAATCCCACTTTTGGTTGTAGGAAACATAAAAGGTTCTACTTCAACCCACCTGGACTAGCGATCAACTATAACTAGAAAATACCTCATGTTCTGCTGTAATATGTGAAAAAGACCTAGAAAATCAATCCTTAACTTCTGCCATGCCCTGTTTGGTGAGAGAACAACCGATTCAACTACTTCAGTTCAGTTTTGTCACTAGAATTGCATCTTGTACAACCTCTCACAAAATCATCAATATCTGTGTCCATTTTTGGCCACCAAAAATCATTTATTTTCCTTTTGGTTGTAGTAGAACCCAAATGACCAGAATGTGCAGTACTTACTATCCTTTGCCTCATACTATCTGGAGGAACTAACGTATTTCCTCATACAACCTTTTCACCTTCAATAGATAGTTCATCTGAAACTTTCCAGAACACTTGTAGCTCTGGTGACATTTTTCTTTCTTTGGGCCCACCTTCTTAATCAGGGACATCACATCTTTAACACTTTCGCTGCTAGGCCTCCCCCCCCTGTGCTAAGCCTTTTTTTGGCTATTTGGGGTAGTTCGTGCTTAGGCCCCTGTAACTTTTTGACCACATAAGGTATCCACGCCAAATTTGCGTCCTCTTCTTCCAACATCACGGGGATTCTAAAGATCCCCAGGGTTAGTGGATACCCCTGGAGGGGACCCAGAAATTAGCCAAAATACATTTAAATTTTTTGGGGGGAAAAAAGTGCTGCAAATGAAAGCGTCTGATTTTTTCCCTGAAAATGGTATCAACAAAGGGTTTTTGGGGCTGAAATCACCATTTTCACAGCTTTCAGGAACTGAGAGACTTTTGCCAGAAAACCAACATTTTTTACACAGTTTTGGCATTTTACTGGGACATAGCCTATTTTTGCTATTTTTTGTGCTTTCAACCTTCTTCCAGTTAATGGTACAAATGGGTATGAAAGCAATAATGGATCCTGAAAAGCTATACATTTTAGAAAAGTAGACAAAATTCTGAATTCAGCAAGGGGTCATTTGTGTAGATCCTTCAAGGTTTCTTTATAGAAATTAACAGTTGGAAATAGGAAAAATTGAAAATGAGTTGAAAAAAACAGCCAGTTGTGCCAACGTTTTCATCTGTAACAACTTCTAATTATGACAGATGTTTGAAAGCAATATATCGTTACATCCACTGGACCTTTCTGGTTGTGGGGATATATAGGACTTTTAGGTTCACCAAGAACCCGACAAACCCAGAGCCAATAACTGAGCAGCGTCTTGCAATGGTTTTTTATTATGTACCGAGTATATAGCAATTCATTTGGGAAAATATATACAGTGAAAAATCGGGATGAAAGACACCTATGTATTTCTGAAATTGGAACAAAATATAGAGTTTAGAAACAGTAGCTATTTGCACATTTCCGAAATTGTGAGTACCCATACTAGCATGAGAATTATAGGACATTTTTCAGTGACTTCTTTTTTACACATTGTCTTTCATTTGGAAGGCAGAAATGCATCGAAAGTCAAAAGGAAATAACAGTTGCTCTACAATTCTGTGTTACCCTCAGTCTTCCGATAAAAATGGTACCTCACTTGTGTGGGTAGGCCTAGTGCCCGCGACAGGAAACGGCCCAAAACGCAACGTGGACACAATTCATTTTTACAGTGAAAACTGACCCTTTTTTTGCAAAGTGCCTAGCTGCAGATTTTGAACCCTAGCTCTGCCGGCACCTAGGGAAACCTAGCAAACCTATACATTTGTGAAAACTAGACACCCAAAGGAATACAGGACGGGGTGACTTGTCTGGCTCCCACCAGGTTCTGTTACCCAGAATCCCTTGCAAACCTCAAACTTTGTAAAAAAAAAAAAAAAGATTTTCCTCACATTTCTGTGGTTGAAAGTTCTGGAATCTACGTGGATCCACAAAATTCCACCACCCCGCATTCCCCAAAGTCTTCCGAGAAAAAGGGTACCTCACTTGTGTGGGTAGGCCGAGTTCCCGCGACAGGAAACGGCCCAAAACACAACGTGGACACACCACATTTTCACAGTGAAAACTGACCATTTTTTTGCAAAGTGCCTAGCTGTAGATTTTGAACCCTAGCTCTGCCGGCACCTAGGGAAACCTGGCAAACCTATACATTTTTGAAAACTAGACACCGAGGGGAATACAGGATGGGGTGACTTGTCTGGCTCTCACCAGGTTCTGTTACCCAGAATCCCTTGCAAACCTCAAACTTTGACAAAAAAAACACATTTTCCTCACATTTCTGTGGTGGTAAGCTCTGGAATCTGCGTGGATCCACAAAATTCCACCCACCCCACGGATCCACAAAATTCCACCCACCCCGCATTCCCCAAAGTCTTCCGTGAAAAATGGTACCTCACTTGTGTGGGTGTCCAATGCAGAATTGGCTAAAAACTTATTTTTTTTTAAATGTAGCGCTTAGAATTCTCGGTGCTCTTCCCAGTCACAGGCCCTTGCCCCACCCACACAAGTGAGGTATCATTTTACTCGAGAGAGTGAGGGGAACGCTGTGGGGTAGGAAATTTGTGCCGGCACAGTGATTCCACACAAAAATATGTGGAAAATGTGGGGGGTTTTCAGCTAAATTTGAGGTTTGCAGGGGATTCTGGGTAGGAAAATGTTGGGTGATCCACGCAAGCCATACCTCGCTGGACTCCCCCGGGTGTCTAGTTTTCAGAAATTGTGGGTTTGGTAGTTTCCCAAGATGGCCGCCGAGCCTGGGGCCAAAAACCCAGATGACCCCCCTTGCAAAACCAGGTTGTTTTGTGATAGGTAATTTTGATGTCTCCTCAATACGTTTTGGGCCCTTGCCTGTTGCGGGTACTTGACCCGCCCACGCGAGTGAGGTATCATTTTTATCGGGAGACCTGGAGGAACGCTGGCTGGTAGGAAATTTGTGTCAGCCCGGAGATCCTACAACTTTCCTACACAGAAATTTGAGAAAAATGTGATTTTTTTTCAGCTAAATTTGAGGTTTGCAGGGGATTCTGCATAGGAAAACGTTGGGGGGGCCCACGCAAGCCATACCTCGCTGGACTCCCCCAGGTGTCTAGCTTTCAGAAATGTGTGGGTTTGGTAGGTTTCCCAAGATGGCCGCCGAGCCCGGGGCCAAAAACCCAGGTGACCCCCCCCTTGCAAAACCAGGTTGTTTTGTCATAGGTAATTTGGATGTCTTCACGATACGTTTTAGGCCCTTGCCTGTTGCGGGTACTTGACCCACCCACAAGAGTGAAGTACCATTTTACTCGGTAGATCAAGGGGAACGCTACGTGGTAGGACATTTGTGCCAGCACAGTGATCCCACACAAAAATGTGTGGAAAAAGTGCTTTTTTCAGCTAAATTTGAGGTTTGCAGGGGATTCTGGTTAGGAAAACGTTGGGGACTCCACGCAAGCCATACCTCACTAGACTCCCCAGGGTGTCTAGTTTTCAGAAATGAGTGGGTTTGGTAGGTTTCCCAAGATGGCCGCGAGCCCCGGGCCAAAAAACCAGGCCCCTCCCCCCTGCAAAACCAGGTAGTTTTATTATAGGGATTTTTGAAGACTCCACAGTACGATTTGGGCCCTTTCGTGTTGCAGCCACTATGTCTACCGACACAAGTGAGATACCACTTTTATCAGGAGACCCGGTGGAACACGGTGGTAGGAAATTGGTGTCAGCCCGGTGATCCCACAACTTTCCCACACAGAAAAGGGAGGAAAATTTGATTTTTTTCAGCTAAATTTGAGGTTTGCAGGGGATTCGGGGTAGGGAATCGTTGGGGGATCCAAGCAAGCCACACCTCACTGGACTCCCCAGGGTGTCTAGTTTTCAGAAATGTGTGGGTTTGGTAGGTTTCCCTAGATGTCTGCTGAGCCCGGGGCCAAAAACCCAGGTGCCCCCCTTGCAAAACCAGGTCATTTAGTGATAGGTTATTTTAATGTCTCCACAATACATTTTGGGCCCTTGCCTGTCGCGGGTACTTGACCCACCCACACAAGTGAGGTACCATTTTTCTCGGAAGACTTTGGGGAATGCGTGGTGGGTGGAATTTTGTGGATCCACGCAGATCCCAGAACTTTCCACCACAGAAATGTGAGGAAAATGTGGTTTTTTAAACTAAGTTTGAGGTTTGCAAGGGATTCTGGGTAACAGAACCTAGTGAGAGCCACACAAGTCACCCCATCCTGGATTCCCCTTAGTATCTACTTGGGAAATTGTGGGCTATTGCCCCGATATGCCCCAGAGGGGGGCAGAAAGACTGTGGCTATTCATTTGGAGGGATGGGGGGATTGGGATGCCCATTCTCGGCAGCCCCCACCCCTACGTATAAAAAAGCCAGCATATTCGCTGGCGCATAGTGGGCTCTCTGCCCCTCCCGGGGGGCAGGTCAGGGGCTACTGCCCCCATCTGCCTCCTGGGAGGGGCAGAAAGACTGTGGCATCTTTTTGGGGGGGGGCTGGGGGCATTGGCAGGCCCATTCTGGGCAGCCCCCACCCCGAACTTTGGAGAAAAAAAATCCCTGGTCGCTAGTGGGCTTTCTGCCCCCTCCCCCCCCCGGGGGAGCAGATAAGGTGCTATTGCCCCATCTGCCTCCCAAGGGGGGGGGCAGAAAGACTAGAATTTGTTTTGGGGTGGGGGCATTGACAAGCCCATTCTGGGCAGCCCCCGCCCATACCTATATAAAAAAAAATCCCTGGCGCTTAGTGGGCTTTCTGCCCCTCCTCCACCCGGGGGGCAGATCGGGGGCTATTGCCCCCATCTGCCTCCTTGGGGGCAGAAAGTCTTTTGTTTTCTTTGGGGGGGTAGGGTGGGGGCATTTGCATGCCCATTCTGGACAGCCCCCACCCCAGGCCTATAAAAACAATAATCCCTGGTGTCTAGGGTGCTTTCTGCCCCCCCAGGGGGGCAGAAAGACTGGAATTTTGTGGGGGGGAGGGGGGGGGGCATTGGCATGCCCATCTTGGGCAACCCCCACCCCTAAATTCATCTGCAAGAAAAAAAAACCTGGTGTCTAGTGGGCTTTCTGCCCCCTGTAGGGCAGATTGGGCGCTACTGCCCCCATCTGCCCCCCAGGGGGAGGGGGCAGAAAGACTGTACTTTTGCGGCGGGGTGGGGGCTACTGCCCCCATTTCCCCCCCAGGGGGGGCAGAAAAGATGTACTTTTGCGGCGGGGGGTTGGGGCATTGGCATGCCCATATTGGGCAGCCCCCACCCCTAATTCAAATTAGAAAAAAAATCCCTGGTATCTAGTGGGCTTTCTGCCCCCCGGGGGGGGCAAGATTGGGGGCTACTGCCCCCATCTTCCCCCCAGGGGGGGCATATAGACTGTAATTTTTGCGGGAAGGGGTGGGGGCATTGGCATGCCTGTTTTGGGCAGCCCCCACCCCTAATTCCAATTTTTTTTTTTAAATCCCTGGCATCTAGTGGACTTTCTGCCCCCAAGGGGAGCAAAAAGACTGTAATTTTTGCGGGAGGGGGGTGGGGGCATTGGCATGCTCGTTTTGGGAAGCCCCCACCCCTAATTAATATTGCCATAAAAAATCCCGGTTTCTAGTGGTCTTTCCGCTCCCCCCAGGGTGGGGTGGGGGGGAGGGGCAGAAAGACTGAACATACCCAATTTTTGGGGGGGAGCGAAGGCCCTTGCCCAAGGGGCCGCTCCATCCTCCCTAGTGGCTAGTGGGTGGATCCCTGCTTGGCAATCCCCATGCAGGAATCCACTAGGGAGGGGTACCATTGGAAAGGGGAGATTCTCCCCTTTCCAATGATACCTCTCCCGTCTTTCTACGTGCTCAGAGGGCTGAGAGAGCCCCCTGAGAACGTAGAAAGCGAAGCTGAAAGACTGGAATTTTGTGGGGGGGAGGGTGGGGACATTGGCATGCCCATCTTGGGCAACCCCCACCCCTAAATTCATCTGGGGAAAAAAACCCTGGTGTCTAGTGGGCTTTCTGCCCCCCGGGGGGGCAGATTGGGCGCTACTGCCCCCATCTGCCCCCCCCAGGGGGGGCAGAAAGACTGCCATTTTACGGCATGGGGGTTGGGGCATTGGCATGCCCATATTGGGCAGCCCCCACCCCTAAATCAAATTAGAAAAAAATCCCTGGTATCTAATGGGCTTTCTGCCCCCCCTGGGGGGCAGATTGGGGGCTACTGCCCCCATATGCCCCCCAGGGGTGGCATAAAGACTAATTTTTGCGGGAGGGGGTTGGGGCATTGGCATGCCTGTTTTGGGCAGCCCAACCCCTAATTCAAATTTTCAAAAAAAATCCCTGGTATCTAGTGGGCTTTCTGCCCCCTCCTGGGGGGCATAAAGACTGTAATTTTTGCGGGAGGGGGTGGGGGCATTGGCATGCCCATTTTGGGCAGCCCCCACCCCTAATTAAAATTGCCATAAAAAATCCCGGGTTCTAGTGGGCTTTCCGCAAGGGGGGGCAGAAACACTGAACATACATAATTTTGGGGGGGGGAGCAAAGGCCCTTGCCCAAGGGGCCGCTCCCCCCTCCCTGGTGGCTAGTGGGTGGATCCCTGCTTGGCGCTCCCCAAGCAGGAATCCACTAGGGAGATTCTCCCCTTTCCAATGATACCTCTCCCGTCTTTCTATGTGCTCAGAGGGCTGAGATAGCCCCCTGGGCACGTAGAAAGCAAAACTGAAAGATTGGAATTTTGTGGGGGGGAGGGGTGGGGGCATTGGCATGCCCATCTTGGGCAACCCCCACCGCTAAATTCATCTGGAAAAAAAAGCCCTGGTGTCTAGTGGGCTTTCTGCCCCCCGGGGGGCAGATTGGGCGCTACTGCCCCAAGACTGTACTTTTGCGGTGGGGGCATTGGCATGCCCATATTGGGCAGCCCCCTCCCCTAATTTGCATTTGAAACAAAATCCCTGATTTCTAGTGGGCTTTCTGCCCCCAGGGGGAGCAAAAAGACTAATTTTTGCGGGAGGGGGGTGGGGCAATGGCATGCCTGTTTGGGCAGCCCCACCCCTAATTAAAATTGCCATAAAGAATCCCTGGTATCTAGTGGGCTTTCTGCCCCCCCGGGGCAGATTGGGGGCTACTGCTCCAAGGGGGGCAGAAAGACTGAACATACCCAATTTTTTTTTGGGGGGGGGGGGAGCAAAGTCTCTTGCCCAAGGGGCCTCTCCCCCCTCCCTGGTGGCTAGGGGGTGGATCCCTGCTTGGGGATCGCCCTCCTGGGGCGATCCCCAAGCAGGGATCTACGAGGGAGGGGTACCATTGGAAAGGGGAAATTCTCCCCTTTCCAATGATACCTCTCCCGTCTTTCTACGTGCTCAGAGGGCTGAGATAGCCCCCTGAGCACGTAGAAAGCGAAACTGATATGAGCCTCTTGGCTCATTTCAGTTTCGCTTTCACTGAAATTACGTCAGTGCGAAGTGCGCACTTATCGTCATTTCTGGGAAACCAAAGCTGCAGCCTCGGGAGCTGGGGACGCTCTACCCCAGCTCCCGAGGCTGTTGGGGGTGAAAGGGAATCCCTCTGGTGCCCGCACCAGAGGGATTACCTGTGCCATGTGCTAGGACGGCCGGGGGCCTTCCAACGCAAATGAGCACTGGTGCGGACGGCCCCTGGCCATCCGACGCATCGAAGGGGTTAAGTGAGCAATCATCATTCACTGCATTCACCCATTCCTCTTCTTCTGTCAGTGATAGAAGCTACAAAGCATTCTTCAATTTCCACTTCCCAATCTTGTTCTTCAACATCAACGATGGGTAGACTCGACAAGCAGTCAGCTCTGCAATTCTTTCCCCCTGGAATATAATCTATGACAAAAGTGTACTCCAAACGTTTGGCAGACAATCTCGCTATGCAGGTAGCGGTGCGTTTCACTTTATTACCAGATAAAATATCGACTAAAGGTCAATGATCAGTCTTTAACAGAAACGGTCTTCCCCACAAGTATTGTTTAAACTTTTCCACACTCCATTCACACGCCAAAAGTTCTTTTTTCAATTACAGAATATTTGCGTTCAACAGGGTGTAAAGTTTTTGAGGCAAAACCTATGATGCTGTCAGTTTTTCCTTCAGTTTGAGATAAGACAGCTTCCAAACCATACTCACAAGCGTCCATTGTTACAACCGTTTTTTTACCCTCCACAAAAGGGCTGCAATGCTGGTGCTCTGGTAATTTTCTCTTTCACAGTTTGGAATGCTTCCTCACAATCTTTAGAAAATTTAAAGGTTGCCCCTTTTTTTAGAAGGATTCTAAAACATCAGTGATCTTTGTGAAATCTCTCATGAATTTAGCATAGAATTCACACATGCCTAGAAATTACATAAGTTGCTCTTTATTGTTTGGAGCAGGAGCCTCTACAAGACTTCTAACTAACCCAGGTCTGGGCTTAACTCCTTGCTCCGAAACAATGTGTCCCAAATATTCTATTTCTCGAGTTTTAAAAATACATTTGTCCTTTCTCAACGTCACTCCCCATTTTTCCAATATACCGAAAACGCTCAGTGAGGGCTTGATCATGCTCTGCTTCATCCTTCGAAAAGATGAGTATATCATCTTGAAAAACAACTACATGGGGATTGTTTTGGAACATCTCTGTCATCAATCTCCGAAAGACGGCTGCTGCCGAAACTAGACCAAAAGGTAACCGGCAAAAATTGAAAAACTGCATCAGGAGTAACAAATGCTGTGAGGTGATGGGATTATAAGTCTAATTCTACCTGGTGATAGGTAGCCTTGAGATCTAATTTTGTAAACCAGCTAGAAGATACAATTTTAGTTATCAAGTCCTCAATTCTTGGAAGAAGGAAGTTGTCAACCCATATAGCTTCATTCACACTTCTCAAATCAACACACATGCATACGTCGCCAGTCTTCTTTGCAAGAACTATGGGAGAAAGCCACAATGTTGCCTCTAATTTTTCAATAAGCCTTGGTCACACAATTCTTTCAAAACCTTTGTTAAATCTGCTCAAATACTTAGCGGGACATTGCACAACTTATGCTTTACAGGCTTTGCATTATGTATGACTTCAACAGTGTGAATAAAGTCTGTTATTTTGCCCAACTGATCTTAAAACACTATTTCAAACTTCTGTTCCCACTCATTCTCAGCATTAGTACTGACAAGAGAATTGACCTCACTTCTATCTATAAAAACATGCTTGTCCCATCCAGGTTTAATAGTTAAACATGATGAAGCAGACTCAGAATTTTTTTTTTGTCCTCATTTTGCCAACTCTCTTGTTGGGGCTCCTCTTATCTCTCTATACCCAACTGTAGAGACCCTCGAATGAGAGAAAAAGAAGAGAAACACCCCACAAGACAAACGCTGTTTCCATTTCCATCTCCTGTTCGTACCGGGGCCATAGGAGATTTGCTGGAGAGGCCAGGACCAACAGCATATTTGGCTTAATCATTGGACCCCACTTATCTTCTCCCTCCAGTCTACCAGTGGAGTCCAGATCTTATCTCTGCTTCTTGAATCACAAGCCATATCCGATTCACTAGTATAGATAACATTCCTTAAACACTTAAAAGATGGAGGGCTTTCAGATTTCCATAGCCTACAGATCTCGCGTCTCGCCAGCACTATCACATAGAATATAAACTTAAAGCTGGGGGCATTGATCCGATATCCTTCTTGAGGAAGTCCAAAGAATATCAATGAAGGGCTTACCTTAATCTGTTTACCAAGTGTTTCTCCCAAGAAATTACAAACCGCAGTCCAATAAGGTTTGATCTTCAGACACTCCATAAACAAGTGTAGGTCATCTGCCGCTGCACGCGTACATCTTGGGCAATTATAGGTGTTACCTGTAACTTTTGACAATTTCGATGGAGACCAATATACTCTATAAACAGTAAACAGATGATTTCGCTTAAGCGATGCAGGTTTTACCACTGTTCGTAACATGCCAAATGAGTCAAACCACAATTTCTTTATGTCTTCATCACTAAACTCACTACCCCATAAGTTTGTAATTTCAGTTTCTATGTGATCATCTGTTTCCAGAAAGGCCCAGTACCAAAAAGATATTTCCTTTTTCCACTTGTCCGTTCTCATCACCTGGTCCAACTTTGAATCCTCCACCTCCTGTGTCCAGTCTTGTGTCGCCCACCAGGAGCATAACTGACAGTACTTAAACCTAGTCAATCTTCCCATGGTGAGGTTACTAAGTACTTCCCAACTCGCTAGACTAGAGTCCTTTCTAAGGTCTGCCCAGTAATATATGCCTCCTGTTTTTAAGGGCTAACTTAATTGGTCTCTCAAACATTCAGGGGTACCCGGGGATTCACAAATCGGTGCCCGCAATGAATAGTATGGAATTTTCAGCCTTTTCCTAATGAAGAACCAGGTTCTTAAAGAGGACCTTAAGATCTTCAGCCTCACTTTTTTTTAAACTTCGGATCTCCATATTTAAAAAGAAAATGGTGCTGGCCTTGGCAGACATCCCCTAGCATAGCTTCCAGCAATAAGCCTATTGATGACCTATCAGCCTTATTTGCCAACATCCGGATATTTTTTAAATACAAAGCGTAACAATAAGCCAGTAAGTCCGGTAAAGCCAATCCTCCAGCCTCTAACCTCCTTCTCAGCTTTTTCCAAACTATTCTTGGACCCTTTGATGCCCAGATGAAGCTGCCTATTTTCCCCTGTAGCTTAGCTAGTTCCTCCATCCGGAAAGTTAACGGTATGGAATTGAAAAAAAAGGTGATTTTGGGAGGATAATCATTTTTATGAGGTTAACCCGGCCATAAATATTTAATGGTAGGTTCGCCCATCTTGACAGTAGACTCGTTATTTCCTGGCTAACTTTCTTCCAGTTCACTCTCAGAATATCCTCTAGCTTCTGAGTAATCAATACCCCCAGGTAACGCATTTGATTTTTGGCCCCCTGACTGCCCCTTACGCATCCTGCCGTAGGCTATAAAAAACTGATCAGACTTACGTATTAAGACTGTCCTTTGCAAATAACATTTTAGACATCTCTTGACATCAAGAGAATGTAAAGCCCTTTCCGCAGGTGTTTGTGGATTAGGGAAAAAAGTCTTTAAAACAACCGGCTCATTCAGATGGAAATCAGAAGGCACTTTGGGAATAAAAACCGGGTTAGTGCGGAGCACTACCAAGTCTCTGGTGAATTGTAGGAAAGGTGGTTTTATAGTGAAGGCTTGAATGTCACTGACTCGCCTAGCCGATGTGAGGGCTAACAGCAGAGACGTTTTCCAAGAAACAAATTTCAAATCGGCCCTATGAATAGGTTCAAAAGGGTGTCGCATGAGTTGAGACAGAACAATGTTAAGATGCCAGGGTGGAAGTGGGCGACGTATGGGAGGAAACATACGAAACAATCCTTTGAAGAATTGTTGAATGATCCTAGAGGAGTAAAGAGAGTGTGAACCATCCTGTCGGAATCTTGAAATAGCCGCTAGGAATACTTTAAGAGTAGAATGAGAAAGGCCTGACCTTGCCAGACGTAAAAAGAAAGGTAAAAGTTGTTCTGGTTTTGCATGGATTGGGTGGACGTTGGGAGGCTTGACACCAAAGGCAGAAACGTTTCCACTTGAGCATGTAAGTTTTTATAGTGGAAGGCGCTCTGGCGTTAGCTAAGACTTCTCTACAATCTGAAGGAATGTCTAATTGAGCAAACTCAAGGATCTCAGGCGCCAGGCCGCTAAGCGCAGAGATGCAGGATCCGGATGGCAGATCTGGCCGTTGTGTATGGAGAGGAGATTCGGTATTTGTCGCAGCTGAATGGGATCGCATTCGGACAGAAGAAGGAGTTCTGTAAACCAGAACTGGCGAGGCCACCTGGGAGCTATGAGAAGCAGGCGACAAGGCTCTTTCCTCATTTTCCGGAGTACTCTGGGGACTAGCGGTATCGGCGGAAAAGCGTGGGCATAGATTTTTGACCAGTTCATCAAAAACGCATTTCCGCACGAGTCTTGATGTGGAAGCCAGCTTGCGTAGAATGGGCATTTGCGGTTCAGGCTGGTCGCAAATAGGTCCAAATTGGGTTGACCCCACTTCTGAAAGATGCAGTCTAACGTTGGTTGATGGAGTTCCCACTCGTGGTTGGATGAGGTCGACCTGCTGAGGGAGTCCGCAAGGATGTTGGACACTCCCGGGACATGGACCGCTGTCAGAGTTATTTGATGTTGAATAGCCCAATCCCAAATTTGCTGAGCCTGTTGAGACAGCAAAGTGGATCTTGTGCCCCCTTGTAGTTTATGTAGTGCATGCTTGTTATGTTGTCCGTCCGGATCAACACTGACGCTCCGAGAATGATGGTGCGAAAGGATTTCAGAGCCAGGAAAATCGCTAGCAACTCCAAAAGGTTGATATGCCAAGTCCGTTGTTGAGAATCCCATTTGCCGTTGACTGTGAGGCCTTGAAGATGCGCTCCCCATCCCTCGAGGGAGGCGTCTGTGGTGATGACGAAACTTGGAGCGTCCACCAAGAACGAGAGGCCTGCTGCAACGTTCCTTATGTAAGTCCACCAAAGCAACGCTTTCCTTATCTGAGGCGTGATGTGGATGAGATCGTCGAAGGACCCCGAAGTTTTAGCCACTGTTTGTTTAGCTCCTCTTGCAAGGGTCTCATCTTGAGATGAGAGGATTCCCAGAAGTGACTTGAACTGTCGGACAGAAACGCACCTTCTTGAGCATAGTAGCTTGGCAAGCTTGCAAATTTTTTGTTGCCTTTCGTTTGAGACAAAGGCTTGTGTCTTCAGAGTGTCTATAGTAGCTCCCAAGAAAGTTCTCCTTTGCGAAGGGTTGAGTTGAGACTTGTCCAGATTGATGGAGAGGCCTAGAGATTGGAAAAGGGACAGACATCTCTGAGTATGGGCGGTACCGACTGCAAATGAATTCGCCTTGATAAGGACGTGGTCGAGATAAGGAAATATTTGTATTCCACTTTGTCGAAGATGTGCCGCCACCGGTGCCAGAACCTTGGTGAAGACACGGGGCGCAGAACGTAGCCCAAAGGGGAGGACTTTGAATTGGAAGTCTCTGCCAGCCACTCTGAACCTTAAGAATTTTATGTGTCTGGGTAATATCGGGACATGAAAGTATGCGTCTTGGAGGTCGATGGTGGTCATATGATCCTCCGGAGTGAGAAGCTGAAGGACTTCTTGGAGAGTCAACATCCGGAAGGATTGTTTTTTGAGAAATTTGTTGAGGGAACGAAGGTCGAGAATGGGGCGCCATTCTCCCGATTTCTTTTTTATCAGAAAAAATCTGGAATAGAAACCTGTGCCTTTTTGTAATCTTGGAACCACTTCGATCGCACCTTTCTTTATCATTAGATTTATTTGGGAGAAAAGCTCTTTGAGATGAGCTGGAGGTGGGCCCTTGGGAGGAGAATTTGGAGGAAGTTTGACGAATTCTAGGACGTGGCCCCTGGCTACTATGTCCAAGACCCATTTGTCTGTGGTTATGGCAGACAATGTTGAGTAGAAACAGGAGATCCTTCCTCCAACTTTTGTAGGGTTGAGCGGTAAAGCGGGTGGCAGTTGTCACTGTTTCTTATATGCATCACGTCCCCGGTAGGAGGTCTTCCTTCTATTCTGTGCATACGATGCAGCCGGTGGCTGCCGGAAGGATTGTTGGCGTTGCGAAGAGTAACGTTGGTTCCCTTGATAGGACTGGTACTGTCTGGACTGATTGTAACCTCCTCGAACAGAGAAGGATCCACGACCCCCAGCGCCTCGAAAGGACTGCTTCCGAAACTGAAGAGTACCGAGAGATCTTGCGGTCTCTATCTTTTTTAATAGCTTGAAGGGCATCGTCAATGTGTTGACCGAAGAGAGATTCGCCGTCAAAGGGCATGTCTATTATCTTTGTCTGCACCTCCTGACGAAATGAAGTGGCCTTCAACCAGCCCTGACGCCGAAGGACTGCAGCTCCTGCTAACTGGCGAAAACCTGTAGAAGCAACATCCACAGGAGAGTCGATAATCTCAGCCGAGATTCGCTCTCCCTCTTGGAGGATTTTTAGCGCTTCTGTCTTTGAAGGATCAGGTAACATCTCGATAAAGGGAGAGATGTCTGACCACATCTGTCTATCATAGCGGCCTAAGATGGTCAGAGAGTTGGCTGCCCGGACAGTAGTGGCTGCCATTGTAAAAACTTTCTTACCGATGGAATCCAGACGTCTCCCATCCCGATCATCGGGAGCAGACAACGGAGAGGAGGGATTCCGTGCTCGATGTTGTGTCGCTTGAGAAATAAAGGAAGCTGCCTTTGGCTGACCGATCAAACATGCTGGTGAATTATCAGGGGCCTTTTATTTCTTTTCAAGACGAGGCAGGACCGCAGGAATGGAGGCAGGGGTCTTCATGACCTTCAGACCTTCCTGCCAAATGAAGTCAATAATAGGTATTGTTCGCATCTGTTTCCTTGGTTCGTCCTTAAAATCGTAAAGGAAACAATCATCCTTCCTGATGTCCATAGGAAGGTGGAACCTTTGGGCCGCTCTCTCCATTAGAACGTGAAAACCTCCGATGTCAACTGTAGGTGAGTCAACAGGAGCAGAAGGAAACGGAGTTTGTATCTGATAGTCATCCCACTCAGTAAGGAGAGATCTGTCATCTAACTCTCCCTCTTCTCTGTCGTCATCCGTAGTGTGCGGGTCCTGAAGGTGTTGGGATACTGAAACCACCGGAGAAAGCGGTCTGGGCGACCTAAGTACTGAGGAAGACTGAGCAACAGGTGTTTGCGGGACAGAAGAGGCCGATTCAGATGGAGGGAATCGGCGATAGTAGTTATCTAACATGTGTTGCAAGTTGTTTATAAGAGACAAAGGCATCTGTGCAGTAGGGTTTGTTACTGGAACTGAAGCAGCAGCCTCAGGGTAATAGTCATCCTCTTGGTTGTCATCCTGGTACTTAATGAGGAGCTCAGAAGGGCTCCAAGCTGTACGAAATCTATCGTCTTCCTCAGATTCTCCCTCGTCGGCCTCATAATCCAATAACTGCTCAGGCAAAGCGAGAGGTACTTTACTTGGGGAGGTGTGAATAGGTAAGAGGGCCTCCAAAGAAGATTTCCGTCTCTGAAGCAAGGAAGCCTCTGCTGTAGACGGTGGTAAATTTGTAGATGGCACCATAGAAGACGCCGACGATGCTGCGGCCGTAGACGAAGACCATAGTTGGAGGTCAGTGCATGAAGATCTCTGTAGCGTCGACGAGGCAGTCGTCGACAAGGCAGTCGTCGATGAGGCAGTCTTCGACGAGGTAGCCGTCGACGAGGCGGCCATCGACGAGGCGGCAGTTGTCGAGGCGGCCGTCGACGGGGCTAACGTCGGTGGGGCTAACGTCGGCGGGCCATCGTAGACGAAGGGGCGTCGATAGCAGCTTTCACCTTCTTCGTCGACGACGAGGAGAAGGAAGTGATAGACGTGCGAGGTCTCACGGCAACGGATACCAGCGTCGACGGCGAGGATGCCGACGATAGGATCATCTGAGGCTTTGGAGATGAAAATGTGGCAGTTGACGTCGTCGTCGCGGCGACGGCAGGCTTCGTCGACGAGGGCATCGTCGTCGAGCTCGTCGACGAGGTACCCCGTTTCTGAGGTAAATTCTTGTCAGGATTAGTTTTAGAAGCCTGAGATTTTAGAGTCTTTCTCGGGGGTGTAGGGGGTACAGGCTTACCCTTAAGAGATGGAGGAACCTTTTTTGAGGAGGAAGGTAACTCATCCAGTTTGGAGGTGTGCTGTTTTTTTTAACACCTTAGCCCCAGGAGAAGACAATTCCGTGTCATTAGCCCTCTTTCTAGAGGAAGCAGTCTTGAGAGAGGAAGTACTCTCAATGTTAGATAAGGGGTTGTCCTGGTCCTTAAGCTTCTGTAGCCACAGAAGAAGACGTCCCTCTCTGTCTCTCAAAGTCTTTTGAGGGAAAGTTCTGCATATCTTGCAGTCTCTCACCTGGTGGTCGGGATAAAGGCAGTAAATGCATTTCTTGTGGGGGTCCTCAGAAAACAGCCGGAGCTTACCACAAGACTCACAAGGTCTGAAGAGAGATTTCTTTGAAGAAGACATCATTAATGAAGAAAATATTGAAGAATCCTGAAGAGGAAAGAAGTACTGAGCAGAGCTCAGGGAGACTCCCTTCACACGACGTGTGGTAGAAAATCTGAGAGCCTGAGCCTCTGAGGAGAAGGTTCTAGGAGTTGCTGTTGCCTTATTGGCTGTAGTTTGGACTATATATAATGACTTGGACGAGTCATGAAAGTGAAAGAATTTTTCCTATTGACTTCTATGTAATTTTACTTCCTGTTACTCCCTTAGCTAAGCTAAGACTATTTTATGGATATATTGCTATTTTTATGTACCGTGGGACTCCCACTTCGACGACGGGGAATGATTCAAGCATGTGAATTTATGAAAAATACCCCACTACTGGAGAAATGCGGGATTTTGGAAGGAAAATTGGATGACATTGCACAGCGAACTAGCGTTTTGGAGGGAGAGGTGAAGGTTCTGTCAGAGGCTATGGCAGAGAACACGAAGGATTTAGAGAAACTAAAAATACAGAATAGAACCCTGCAGGAAGGTATGGAGAGGATGGAGACACAGGCCAGGCGCAATAATCTGAGAGTCCTTAAAGTACCGGAGGGATCGGAGAAAGAAGATATTAAGGCCTTTGTGTGTAAATTGCTGAGAGAAGGAGTTCTGAAAGACAGACCGGATATCGAGCTAGAGAAGGAGATTCAGAGGGTCCATAGGGACCCGTTTAAGCTAAACCCGGCTAAGAAGGTGCCCAGGAAAATCCTGGTAAACTTCCTCACATATGCGGTCAAGGAGTTAGTGTTGGGGCGTGCTTTGAAGGAGGGCTCTCTAAAGCACGAAGATTTTAGTTACCAAATAAGATCAGACCTCGGAAAAAGAATGGCTCAGAGGCAATGGGAACTGGGAACTAGAATGAATGAACTGCGGAGCAAGGGAGCCCAGGTTCAAATGAAGTTCCTGGCCATGTTAAAAATAATGTGGCGAAATAAAATGCATAACATCAGCAATCCGGAGGAAGTCGATACCTTCTTAGCACAGATGGTGGGATGAGCTCCATAAGTAATGGGGGTGCTATCAGCAAAGACATAGATATATTCCATATGAAGTAATATGAAGAAATAGGCTGTTTACCTTATTGTCTCTCTTTGGGATGGAGAGATCATGAAGGGTGGATTGTATCGCCCAGGGAATAGAAAGGGGGTTTCCCAGGGCGAGGGGGGGGCGGGGGAGTACTGGGTGTGGGGAGCAGAGGGAAAAAAGAAAAAAATTTAGTCCTCATGATGTTACTTTCTGAGAGGGAGAATGGTAAGAAATGTTGTATAAAAAAAATAAAAAAGGGGTCGAATATGGATAGGCTGAAAGTGATAAATTTTTTAACATGGAACGTTAATGGGTTGAGAAGCAGGAGAAAGATGTCCCGGGTAATAGAATTTTTAAAAGATAGCGAGGCACAAATCATACTCTTGCAAGAGACTCATCTGGAAAAACAGGAATGTAGACAGTGTTTTAGTAAGTTACGATGGGTCCAGGAGGTACTCTGTTCAGATCAGAGGGGAAGTACTAGAGGAGTGGCCCTGATTATAAGAGCTAATGTTGGAATAAGGGTAGTTACATATGAGTCTGATTTTTCTGGGAGATGGTTAGTGGCCACCATATTGATCCAGGACAAGCCTCTAGTGTGTGCAGTTTACTACGGGCCAAATGAGGATAACCCGGAGGCCTTATTAAAGCTTGAAACCTGCCTATTAGGGACAACAGCACCGATAATATTGGGAGGAGATTTTAATTTAGTTCTAAATAAGGAACTAGACCGTACATCACGAGTAAAATATATTAGCCCCCCAAAAGCATACTCAGAATTAACAATTCTCCTAGTAATTTCTCATTGGAACCTCAGGGTGCCACCTGTGGCCCCCATTAACCCTGGACCTTTATTTACCAGCAGCCCTGGTCTTGGAACTCTGGAAGTGAGGGATAATGGTAAAACTTAGTTCAGGATATTACTAATAGGTGAATAAAGGAGGTTCTAAATGCACTTCATGCTGGGTGATGTTACATTTTTATGGAAAAGTACTAGCACTTCTTAACGTTAACTAACGTTAACTAAAACTTTCATATGTATACATACAAAAAAATTAAGTCAAGATGCTTCAGTACAGGCCGAAAGATTCACCTAAACAGAAATAAAGAATATGTAGGAAGCAGGCTTTTTATGTGGTAGTGCCAATGTAAGGGCATAACATGCAAAAAGTACAGACAACCCTAATTGGTTTATAGGACTTAAATTAATAATCCTAAGTGCTCTATTTGTGGTAGTGTGGTCGAGCAGCTTAGGCTTATCAGTGGGGAGCGTTGAGCATTTGTTGTACACACAGAGTCAATAAATGAGACACACACTCAAGAGGAAATTGGAGACTAATTTAAAAAAATATCACCGATTTTACATAATTTTAGAAACAAAGATCATCAGGATCAGGTAAGTACTTTTGGATTCAGGAATTTTTGTAGAAATATAAGATACAGTCAAATAACGTTTTTGAGGTATGAGCCTCGTAAGTGGAAATTTTATCCTATGGTATAAACATTCACAGCATAGAAATACTTGCAAATGTTTTTCAGGGTTCTTTTCCTGGACTGAAGGGGCGTAGGGGCCTAGGTCCAAGAAACCAACAGCGGTTCAATTTTACCTGCCCTGGTGTGTCCAGGTGCAGAGGTGCTAGTTGCATTGGTAGCTTCGAGCGCTATGCAGTAAAGTCAGTGGAAAAGTACCTGCAAAAAGAAAGGCTGCATGTGCCGACTGTGGGACCAGTCCGGCAGAACCGAAAGGGGGGTGTGCTTTTGAGGTTCTCTTGAGCACAAAGACACAGTCGGTTTACATGGACCTGGGTTGGGGATCTTGGAGGAAGAGGTGTTTTTTTCTGGTGGGTCGCTAGAGTTAGTGCCTCTCACGTGGTTTTGGTGACCTGGAAAGGGAGAGAAAACAAGACTGCAGGGCCACTCTCCGTGATGACCTTGGAGATCCTGATGTCACTCTTCAGCAGGTCGGTGCTAGCATCAGTAGTGTCTGGGCTAGACACACAAGCCTAAGTGCTGGCAAGGGCTCCGGTACCCCTGGTATTGGTGCAGGGAGGCTCGGAAAGGTTCATCTTCTCAAGACTTGGTGATGCAACAGGGCTCACCTCCTGGACTCTCAATGACCTCCTTCTGGTCAGTGGCTCCCTCAGTGGACCCAATGGTCAGCAAAACAGTGAACCGGGAAGATGCGGTCGGTGCTTGCAGATGCAGGGAGATGGCTCCTCCACCTCAAGGGAGATTCTGCTTTGTTGGTGAAGTACTGGCAGTCCTCTAAGGGTTTGGGGAGGCTGTTCGGTGGCAGGACGAATTGTTTCTTACAATTATCGGGAGAGCGGCAGGGTTTGGCACCAATTTCAGTGCTGGTCCACAGTTTTGGAGCTGTTGGCTTTTCTTTGTCCTTCTGTTCCTAAGTAGACGAATCTGAGTTCCTGGTGTCAGGGGGCCACCTAAATACTGCCACTTAAATATTGAATTTAGAGGCATTAAGGGGAGTGTAAGCTGGTAGCCAATGGGCTACCTACCCAGTGGCAGCTGCTCGATATCCGAAGCAGTGGGGTGGGAGGTAACGGGGGGATAATAAAAACAAAAATAGGAACTCACACAAAAATATGAAAGTTCACTTACCTGCCGCTGCAGACACTGCATTGCTCCTCTCCTGATCCTGGTCCAGTTCCAAGCTGGTCACACTTCGCAGGATTCTAGATACCAACTCCTGACGCTGCTCTCATGCTGGGAATACTATTCCCAGCATGAGAGCAGCACTGGGATTGGTCTGAGCGCCCTGGTTTGTAGCTCAGAGAGGGACTGGAAGCCTTTGGCTTTTCTCCACCCAGCTGTACAGCACAGCCGGGTGGAGAAATGCTAAGTGTGCAAGACGGTTTGGCCGGCCAAACAGTCATGCGCACTTAGTAGTGATCATCACCCTTCCTCCCCACTGTTGCACACAGAGTGCATGGCCACGCCCCGCCCTATGACGCGGCTCGCCTGCAGGTAAGAAGAAAAATAAAATGATAATAAAATTGATTATCCTTTTATTTTTCATATGTTTAACTTTGCTGCCACCTAGTGGGGCGATGCTCCTCCGCCAGAAGGAGGAGCCATCCCTGTACCTACTCCCAGGGTGACTACACTCCCTATATGACTGCTTGCTGGGAAGCGTGGGCATAAACCTGACTCAGAGGTCCTAGTTCCACCAAAAACAATAAGATGAAACCCTTCTTCGAGTGTCCACTTCATGTAGCCCACCTTAAGGGTGTGCCTAGCCTGATTGTGCGAAACCAGACCACAGGAGGTTACCCGTAAACCCAGTTGAGACCTGGATAATAAGTGTTTATAACAAATAACAACGTCTTAACAGGTAATACACAGCAGTTGCAAGGAGGAGGAGACAGGGAGGCATTAATGGTTGTTGCAACAAATGCGAGGAGCAGTCTGTATTTAAACAAAGTGCAAAGTGACAAGTGAAACAGCGAAAAACAGTGCAAAGGAAACAGCAATGTCAATATATACAGAAAAACACTTTTTAGTGGTTCAGATTTATTTACAAGATTCAAAGGAGGTAGATAATTTGATGAACCACTGAGGTTGCGCCAAAACATTGCACTTGGTGGTCGACAGCGTTTTGACCTGTTGTCAGTTCAGGTCATCTTCAGGACCAGGTTACAGATTTCTAAGTGCTGCGTAATTGTTAGAGGGCAATTCCAATGGGGGCATCGAGAGTAGCACCCTGGTAGTGGTGTGCTGGAGGAGAAGGCGAACAAAATGCATGCAAAGGTGCCCATGAGGGAACCAGTGGGGTTCAGTCAAGCAGTTTCGTGCAGGCCGATTAGTTCAGAAGAAAGCTTGTACCTTCTACCTCAGCGCTAGCCAGCGCGGTGCTCCTTAGATTTTCTGTTGTACTGATTGGAGTAGTGCCCATGGAGCTTAGTTGAATTGTGGTACACTTTGGTTGGCTGGCCAGCTGCTGGTTGGGTGTAATCTGGGTGCTTGTTTCTGCTGCCTCTGCACTGAATGATGGTGTACTCCCAGAGTTCTCTGCTACCCTGGTTGCAGTGGAGCCTATAGTTTATTGTAGGGTAGTGCTCATTATACATTGTGCAAAAGCACTGCTCTCAGGTGTAAAAGACAGAGGGCAGATGGTGGACTTCGCTGACTGCACCCGAGTTCTCTGGGAGCACTGGATGTTCTTTAGATCGGTGACTAGTAATGAGAGCACCTCTGGTAGTGAGCTACGTTTGTCCACAATTTGTACGCACTGGCACGCCATGCCTTTGGCATCTAGCCCAGCCTCTAGCTTGCTACCATCTCGGCTATTGCTGAAGCTATGGTCTGCATAGTGTCCATCTGTAGTTCCAGTTAGAGCATTTATTGTGGCTGCCAGGGTTGAGGTGATAGATGCCAGAAGAGCGTCTTGTTGTCGGTAGCTGGTTTGTTCTTGGGATTTTTTTTCTCACTGTGTGATTCACCTATAATCCTATCATTGCTCTGGCACGATTCTTTTTGGGGGAAGCTATAGCACAATTCATCTGGGGTGGGGCTGTGTTGCTCGAACTGAGTTGATCCGGGAAATAGGGTCTTTGTATATGGGGCTCCCCACCCGGCCCTACTGGGAGAGGAAGTCTGTTCCGAGGGGAACGTATAGGGCTATAATCCACCTTCTGCATCATCACTAGGTGACAGGCAATTTTGCAGTGTTGCTATGGAATCCCTTTTATTTTAGGTGGACCTCAAGAATGAGTTGTCCAAGTTGTCCTGGTAGGGAGGGTGTGTCTTGTCAGTGTTTTGCAAGCTGCATTGGCTGTAGACATCTGCCGGGTGTGCCATGTCGCTATAAGCTGATATGAGAGTCGATGTGGAGGAAAGTGCAAATAGCTCTCTCACTGGAGCCAGCTCACTTGTGGTGATTGAAGTTGAGGCTGTGTTGCGCCTCTGCTGAGCTGGCGCCGAGGCCTTGCATTCTGCTAATACTTCCTGTGTGGATGCTTCTGCTGACATCTCCTTTTTAAAGTTTTCAGTTCTGGTAAAGTATTTGCTTATACAAACCGACATTAAGGTAGATGCAGAAGTGGGACGTGCCTCCTTTAAGGCATGGTCATTCTTCTCAGGCATACCTGTTGCAAGTCTCATGACTGGTATCCTCATGACCCTGGCCCTCCTTTTGCTCACTGCAAATGTTCGTGTCTGGTTGAACACTCTGTGCAATAATTTCTAACTATCCTGGATGGTTTATTTGTTCCTGGGAGTAGCCCAGACCTCTTCTGGTCCCTGGTCGCCACTCCCACCACCGTTGCGCCAGCACACAAGATCTGCTCCTGGCCCTCCAGCTGAGGAGGGGAGGTTCAAGCCCCGGTCCCGTTGAGTCTCCTGTCAACATTGCTCCCTACATTAACTTATCCTCTCGCTCCGCTGTTGTTTCTCTCTCTTCCGTCCCCTATTTTTGCTCATTTTCTTCTCTCTCTCTGTGTCTCTCAACTCACATTGGCCTTTTTATCTGCCATCTTCTCACCTTCCTCTTAGGGTCCTCTTCTCTCCTACTCCAACTGCTCTTTCTGCATTTAGTTTTCTTTTCCCTTAGTTCCCTTACCCTTTTTCCCCTGGTTCCTTTGGCCCTTGCTGGGCTTGCTCTTGTGTCTCACTTGCGCCGCAGACAGGACCACCTGCCTACCGGACTGCGACTCCCTCCCACCTGAGCCACTTAATGGAGGCTTCAGCGCGGCCATTCCACCAGAGCGCCGAAGGCACTCCAAAGGCAAGCCCTTCTGTGCCCACCTGGACCACACCCAGAGCCAAAAACCCTGGTTCCACCACCTGCCACCGCTACACCCCAGATGAGCTCCGAGCCCTCAACCCCAGGAACCTGGACGCCAACTGCTGCACCACTTCCCCTTGCTCCACTGAAGAACCTTTCGCCCGCCACCACTGCCGCTTCACCTGCGACCTGAGGACCCCTACCCAGCCAACACTTGACCAGAGATCGCAACTCCACTGCCAAATGCTCAACGCTTGCTCCCTCTGCAGGTAAGCCATGGAAATCTGGGACACCTTAACCACCCTCACTCCCAAAATAATGTTCATCACAGAAACCTGGCTTACCCCCACATCGACACTCGACATCCCCACCGAGACTCCCCCTCCTCCAGATACAAAAGGATCGACCGCCCCGGCAGGCACGATGGAGGCATCACCATCATCCACAAGTACAGGGATAAAAAAAAAAGAAATATCAAAATTGTTTGTGCTATGCATGGTTACATTTTATATGAGTCAAATTGACCCACATATCGGAAATGTGTATGGTTACGTTTGTTTTTAACAGCTACCCATTTGAGCATATGAGGCAGGAATCGAAAAATAGAGAATGGAAGACTCAAACTTCTCAGCAAGCTCATTATGAAAGAACGTTTTGATGGAACGTTCTCTGGGTTCTGGGAAACGTCGATGCAAGTTTGTGTTGCTTTTAATGTTGCTATTCAATGGCTTAAAAAATCACATTTCTTGTCACTAACAAAAGTAAACCTTTCTTTTCATTGGTATAAAAATTCACCTCACATCCCAAGTAAGGACACATAATTTGAACTCTAATACATCCCTTCTTCTTCAATTACCACTGCTAGTGATAACATCAAGGTTCTGAAACTCTGGCTCAGTATACCTGCAATATGTTTATCATGAAGCACTGTTCCACAGTGTTTTTTGAGCATTGACTCCGTTGGGATCTGACCATTGCACTGAGAAAATTGATCACACCTTATGCGCCTCATTACACATAAATTACTATAAAGTGAAAATTATCCAACTTTAAAACCCAGTACTTCGCATTGCTTTATAGCTTTAATTAAGAGCAATAACCAGTTTTGTCTATGAATACAACATTTGATAAAGGCAGGGTACAAACAAGGGCAACTCTGATCCACGCCCAGGCATATAACTATCTGTGAGATAGGAGATGTGCCAGGGGTCCCTCACCATACTTTGCAGGTGGCCCCATAATTTTGCTTTTCGGTGCTGGTATATGAACTGAAGAATACTGGTTTCCAAACTGTGAAAGTACACACCAGATCACATCGGCTCACAATGTCTCATAATAAAAAGAAATTTAAAAAAATCCTACTTTTAATCTCTCTGGGCCATCAAACGCAATTTGTTTGGCTTCTTTAATTGTCTCACAAACAAGGGCATTGGTGCAGACAAACTGAATGACTTTCTTCAACTGAGGAATCGCAGTCTGTACAACATCAACCATCATTTTGGCTCCCTTTATCTCTCGTAACTTTTCGTTGATTGGCTTGATCTGAAAACCAAAGAAAATCCTAAAATGAGTGCAAATAAACATAATATGCAATACAAGGCCACCGAAGAACAATGCATTACCATGGTGTGACCCATGCTTTGATTCAGTTCTCAATCGCTATGCTACTGTCTAATTACTGAGTTTCGCAGTTCCAACTAACTATGGGGGTCATTACGATGGCGGTCGGATGGCCACCGCCCGGGCGGCGGTGGGACCGCCGTGCCGCCGGTGGACATCCGCCCGCAACCGCGAGCCAGAAAACCGCTGGTCAAATTAGGATGGCGGTGGAGACCGCGGCGGTGGGAAATTCCGACCGCCGTTTTTCCGCCGGTTGCCTTCCGCACTCCCCCCTGGCAGGCGGATCAGGACCGGGATAATGTCGGCGGTGCAGAGCAGGCTCCGCCGGCAGGATTATGATGCCGGCGGTAGCCAGCCTTTCCTCAGCGGTCAGACCGCCACTGGAAGGCAAGCAGTGATTGTCTACAGGGGGCCCGTTGCGGCCCCCCAATGTTTTGGGGGGGTGTGGGTGCACTGGGGGGGTACCCGTGGGCCCCCCCTACATTTCCCTTTACCAGGTGGCAGGCACTGTGCAGTGCCTGCCACGCAGTGCAGGGACATGAAGGACATGCTCCTTTTGGCATCGCGGCGGTGCTGCGGGCAACAGCTACCGCCGCAATGTTGATGCCTGCGATCCGACCGCGGGCATCGTAATCCAACCAGAGGTTTTCCCGCGGTCCATGTGGGCAGTCTTTTCCCGCTACCATGGCGGTCGGGGAGGTTTTCCGACCGCCATCGTAATGGGCCCCTAAGTATTCATTTCGACCTGCTTTAATTGGGTACTTAACGGACCTACTTGCCATTTTATGTTTGTTTATGTTTGTTTTTATTCTAGTTACAATCATCAGCCCCTGAAGAAAGGAGTGCATTCCGAAATGCATTGGGCAATTCAATTCTGTAACGATTGTAATTACAACAATAATTATGTATTGTATGGAGTATTATGACAGATCTAGTAATCAGATGTTATCAGACGTAAAGTTGTAGACTACAGGAGTGGTCTTTGTATTAAGAGCAGAAAATAACACTTGTCTCATGGTTGAGAAATTGTCAAAATTTAAAAAGGACAAAGTTGATTTATGTTTTATGATTATCATTTGTGATATATTCTTTTCGCAGTGCTCGTGTGGTCCAAAGAATCATCATCTTTGGCAGTATTGATAGGAGATAAACCACTTGCCAGACCTAAACTTTCTCTTTTTTAACATACGTCACCCCTAAGGTAGGACCTGTATGATCCACAGGGCAGGGTGCAATGTATTTAAATGGCAGGACATGTACTTTTAACCCTTTCCATGCGTCAGAAGGCCGGGAGCCGCCCGACCTCACGGTGGGCGTGTGCATCGGACGGCTCCCGGCCGTCCTAGAACCCACCCACGGGGGAAGCCCTGGCGCTCCCCCGTGAGCTGCACTTCATGCTGCACCCACCGGGAGGGCAGAGAAAGCCCTTCCGCTGGGGAGACATCCATTACACACAGGCATTACATCGTAATGCCTTTACAACGCAACTTTCACAACGCAACTACCATTACATCGCATGCATCCACTTCACCTACAGGAAGCCCACCACGCACCACCGCACCGAACAAATGCCTCGCCGCTGCTGGAGCAGAGTCACGGAAGACCAGCTAACCACAACCCTCGCCCTGAGCCCACCCGCCGAACCCTCCGACCCCGACACCGCCGCCCGCAACCTCAGACAGTGGATCGACGACTGCGCCAACACCCTCGCCCCGCTCAAGAATCCGCCCAACAGCCACACCAGCAAGAAAGCCACCTGGTTCACCGAAGACCTCCAGGCCTCCAAACGAACATGCCGAAAACTGGAGAAGATCTGGCTCCACGAACGGACAGCGGACAGCTACGCCGCCCACAAGAGCGCCACCCGCAATTACCATCACCTCATCAGATCCGCCAAAAGGGCCTCACTCAAAGACCGCCTAGACAACAACGCACACAACAGCAAAGAGCTCTTCAACATCGTGAAGGAACTCTCCAACCCCAGCTCCAACACCAACGACATCCAGCCGTCGCAAGACCTGTGCGACTCACTGGCCACCTCCTTCCACCGCAAAATCGCCGACATCCACGACAGCTTCAACACCACGACCGCCCCGGCAACCACCGAGACCACTGCCCCCACAACCACCAACCGCCTGCTCTCCTGGACCAACATCAACGACGAGGACACCAGCGAGATCATGAACACCATCCACTCCGGTTCACCGCTAGACCCGTGCCCTCACCACATCTTCAACAAAGCCAGTACAGCCATCGCGCCCCATCTCCGGAAAATAATCAACATCTCCTTCAAGACAGCAACCTTCCCGGAAAGCTGGAAGCACGCCGAGATCACCGCCTTACTCAAGAAACCCAAGGCAGACCCCAAGGACCTCAAGAACTTCCGACCCATCTCTCTGCTCCCGTTCCCCGCGAAGGTCACCGAGAAAATCGTCAACAAACAACTGACCCGCTACCTCGAGGAGAACAACATCCTGGACCCTTCCCAGTCCGGCTTCCGCAGCAACCACAGCACCGAAACCGCCCTCATCGCCGCCACCGATGACATCAGGACCCTGCTAGACAACGGAGAAACAGCAGCCCTCATCCTCCTGGACCTATCAGCCGCCTTCGACACGGTCTGCCACCACACACTACGAACACGCCTTCACGACGCCGGGATCCAAGAGAAGGCCCTGGACTGGACCACATCCTTCCTTTCCGGCAGAACACAAAGCGTCCGCCTCGCCCCCTTCCGATCCAAGGCCACCAAGATCATCTGCGGCGTACCCCAAGGCTCCTCCCTCAGCCCAACGCTGTTCAACATCTACATGGCACCCCTCGCCCACGTCGCCCGACAGCACAACCTCAACATCATCTCCTACGCCGACGACACCCAGCTGATCCTCTCCCTCACCAAAGACCCTCACACCGCCAAAGCCCACCTCCACGAAGGAATGAAGGCCGTCGCCGAATGGATGAGGACCAGCCGCCTGAAGCTGAACTCGGACAAGACGGAGGTCCTCATCCTTGGTTCCAACCCTTCAGCCTGGGACGACTCCTGGTGGCCAACATCACTGGGAACAGCCCCGCCACCTACCGACCACGTACGCAACCTAGGGGTCATCCTCGACCCCACCCTCTCCATGACTAAGCAGGTCAACGCCGTTTCCTCATCCTGCTTCAACATCCTCCGAATGCTCCGCAGGATCTTCAAGTGGATCCCCACCGAAACAAGAAAAACAGTCACCCAGGCCCTCGTCACCAGCAGGCTGGACTACGGAAACGCCCTCTACGCAGGAACGACGGCTAAGCTCCTGAGACGGCTGCAACGCATCCAGAACGCCTCTGCACGTCTTATCCTCGACATCCCCCGACGCAGCCACATCACACCCCACCTGAGAGACCTGCACTGGCTCCCTGTCAACAAGAGGATAACCTTCAAGCTCCTCACCCACGCACACAAAGCACTCCACAACTCCGGACCAGCCTACCTCAACAGACGACTCAGCTTCTACACCCCCACCCGCCAGCTCCGCTCGACCAGCCTCGCCCTCGCCACAGTCCCCCGCATCCGGAAAACGACCGCCGGCGGCAGATCCTTCTCCCACCTCGCCGCCAAGACCTGGAACACCCTCCCCACCAACCTCCGACAGACCCAAGACCTACTGGCCTTCAGAAGACTCCTCAAGACCTGGCTCTTCGATCAGTAGCAGCACCACCCCCCTCTTCCCCCAGCGCCTTGAGACCCTCGCGGGTATGTAGTGCGCTTTATAAGTGACATGATTGATTGATTGATTACAACGCAGGTGCCATTACAACGCTTGCCATTACAACGCATGCCATTACAACGCATTATAAGGTAAGTAATCAATATATTTGAGGTGAGTTATTTGTATAATTTTTTTTATATTTAACATAGAATGAGTAATAGTATTTTGTTATTTATTTTTTTTAACTTTTTTTCAGGGGTATGGATTTATGGTAAATTGGGGTTTTGGGGTGGGACTTTATTAATACTCAGGTAATATTTTTAATTCTAGAGTATTAAATGATATTCATAAATTGATAATAAAAATATTAATTTGCTAATTTTTTTAAATTAGAAAAAATATTATATTCTAAAAAAGAAAAATTATTTAAAAAATATTAATATTAGAGGGGGTGAGCATTAAAATTATGTATATTTTTAAGAATTAAGAGTATTAATTTTAAAAATTTAATTTAATTATTAGTGGGGTGAGTTATACAAAAAAGATTATTTCTAAATAGAAGTGTATTAATTATTATTTCTTTCTAAACATTATTTAAAATTTATATAATTAAAAAAAATAAGAAGGAGAGGAGTATTTAAATACTCCTTATTTAAAGTATTAATAGACAGGTAATAAATAAAGTTTTAATACACGGGTAATAATAATTATTACTTTTAATTTAATTTAAATATTAAATAAAATATGTTTGCACCTATCCACTGGGAGTGGATGCTAGGGAAATAGGGGTTTAGGTCGGGGTAGTAATTTAATACTCCGGCAATAATTTTAATACTACAGTATATTTTATTAATAAGTATAATAAGTATATACATTAATATAAATTAAAAATAATAAATATCAAAAAATAAATACAAAAATAAGTACTCTTAAAAAAAAATGGAGAAGTTTGAGAGTGGGGATGATTTGATGTAAAGTGAAAAATATAGTTTATTTTAAAAATAATTTACGAAATTATGTAAAAATGTAGAATTAAACATATATAACATATATTTTAAATAAATCTAATACATTTTTAAGCATAATAGTACAACATAGGTTTGAAAAAATACATATAATAAAATTGTAAAGCACATTTTTGATTTTTACATGTAATACAAAAAATAAACACAATACACAGTTTAATGATATTGTAATTTTTTTTATTGAATTTATTAACATAATAAAACATTATAAATAAATATTCAAAAAATGTCCCAAAAATATTTTATTGAGAATAATATTTTATAAAAAATATTTAAAGAATTTACAGTGAATTTTAACATATTTTTCAATTTCTTTGTAGGTTTTCTCACGGTTTAGCATTGAAGTCAATGGGTAAAATTGTCCTTTTTTCGTTTTTACAGAAAGACATGACGTTGCCGCGTATACGTAACTTTCGTCATTCCGAGGATCGTCACGCACCGGATCAGATGCAAGGGAGAGCTCCGTCCAGGTAAGGTGAATTTTAATTATAAAAAATAAAATAATAGTGGTAAAGTTTATTGTAAGGAGAGAGGAGGGAGGTAGATAGAAATAGGAAATGTGTTTTGTGTATATATTGTGTGTATTAACATAACAATTCATTCCAAAACAAGTAGAAGTAGTAGGCCCACGTCGGGTTTCTTTCTTTTGTAACACCTTTTGTTTAATAAAATGTATTAAATTATATAGATTATTAATTTTATTAAACAAAAGTTTTAAGAAAGCCATCGTTTTTGGTTTGGGTTTTTTAAGCAACGGGCTTATTTGAAAATAAGAAAATGCATTGTCACAGTTTTCGGGATAGGTCGTAGGAACTTCGAAAAAGACGTATTTTTTTTTTTAAACAATTTTTGGCCATTTTTAAACCATTGCTTAAATAACTTTGGGACTTTGAATTGTTTTTTTTTTCGAGAGAGGATTGCAACAATGGATGGCGATTTTTTTAAAATTATTACTACTTTTTCATCGTATTTTGGATTTGGATTTCAAACAAGAGTGGATTACATCGATGGAATTTGGTTGGGTTTTTTTGCCAAATTTTATTTCTTTTTCGGGATTTTATTTTTGGGTGTGATTTTTGTAGGTGTGCACAGTAATTTTTACAGTTTATTTTTTACTGTAAAAATATGTTTATGCAGAACTGGTCCCTTTTTTGATAGTTTCATTCAGGTCATGTATGAAAGCAAGGATTATGGAATATTTGCAATGTTTTAAATGACTGCAAAGGACTCTTGGTGAAAATCTGTATCGATCGTAAGTCCAAGAGTTGAAAAAAGAAGGCATCTGAAAGTAAGGAAACCCGACTTTTTATTAAAATGTAAGTATTTTTTGAAAAATGCCAATTGAATTAGGGGGAATTTTGGTCAAAGCAGGCAAGTAAGGAGTTATAGGAGATAGTGTAGATTAGAAATGTAGGATGTGTGCAATATTATCTAGGTAGTCTGAAGCCACCATCAACGAAAATTGTTGAATTGTACCAAATAGTCGCTCTGACATTTCCTTTGTTCTTTTTGAAATTCGTGGGTTCCGACTACCAGTTAATGATTGCGAAATTCTAATTTCTTGGAAACTTTGCTCCTTCCTTTAAATTTCCAAGAAATGATAGAAGTTAGTATGTGGTTTCCCAATTGATTTATTGAAGGAGTTGTGCCATCCCTCTATGGCATTGTTTGTTTTTGCTCCTCCCTCTAAGCAGGTTGAGTAGCAGTTCCACCACTTCACATGGAAACGTGGTTTCCTCCTGCGACCTGACCTTCTTAGATGGCCAATCCATGTGTCTTCAAAATAATTTAGTAGGGGTGCTAATTTGTCTTCGTTTGCGGTAAAGTATTCAGATTCAGTGATAGATGTGTAGTATTCGTCTACACTGTCAGGAGGAACAAAACAAAGTGCAGTTCGTTTTTTTAATTCAAATTGTAGTTTGCTATCTGATATATAATCCTCAAATAAGGATGTTTTTTGAATTTTTTGCCAATATGCGTGTGAAAAGTGAAAAAAACATCCTTGAATTTGGGTATTCGTGTACATTTTGGTTATTGTGTTAATCATAGGTAATTCAAAGTCAATTAACACTTTTCTAGGACTTTTGTTCATTGTTTTAGATTTTATCACTGACAAAAATTCAGTGTATGTTGAGGATTGTTTATCAGGGAGTAAACTGTACACTAAGGGAACAACTGCATGATTAATATAGGCATGAACAGTGTATATTTGGGTGAATGGATGGGGTGTGGATTTAAACGTCCCATCCATCATCCAATTATCACTACTCTTCAACTTAACAAGATTATGGGGTGTGCTAAAGATTAGTGTTCTTTTAAGAGGGTTTTGGTTGTCATGTAAAATAAATGGTTCATTAGTAACTGTTATAGAAAGTTCAAGAGGAATGTTAATGTCAGAAAAGGTTTGGGGGAGTTACTCTTAGGGGATTAATTGCCTGTTTTTTACGCTGAATAATTCTGCGTAGGTTGGGTATTGTGGGCATACTACTTGCAACATGAGATGGAATGTGTTGTGAAACCTCCCTCAAAACTGAGCCACAGGGTTCATTGGAGGTGGATGAAAGTGCTTTTATTTCATTGATGTTTTCACGTACCTCTATCTCCGTTGTAGAGGCAGAGTGGTTATGCTCTGTGGTTCTTAAAACAGAGTCACCAAGAGTAACTGTTCTGCCTGTGCAATGGGATGAGTAGTATTGCACACACCTCCAATGATACCTGGGCTCAGTTAGTCTCTCCTTACAATAAACTTACCCACTATGACTTAAAAGACGGTTTCCTCTGCTGGATTTTATGTATTTGGCTTCTTTATTGTTTGCCATTATCTGGAAAGAATTGAAAAAGAAAAAAATATTGTTAAATTTATTTGAAGTGTTGTTGATTTCCTATTTAAAAAAAAAATATGTTAGAGAAATTTTAATGCACAATTTCTTCAGCTCAAATATTAGGCAGTATGAACCTTGATTTTATTGTTTAACATTGTTCATGTTGATTTTGAATAGTTTTGTTCTTATTTTTTACCTAGAAATGAATAATTGTTAGGTTGTTATACACATGAGTTATTTGCAAACCGTACCTTTTTAAGTGTTCTTTTTTGTTGCTTCTGGATTTTCAGAGGTTCTGTGTTGGTTGTTCTCTGTTCTGAGGTTGTGTTTCAAATTGGACTTTATTGTTGTTTTGTTTGTTCAGAAAAAAATAATTGTAATTAAGGATTATTTTGGGAGTTTATTATAAATTTGATTACCCTGCAATTTAAAAGATTAGTGCTTTGCAATGGTTGTGCAGTTTCAAGTTTGACTTGATCTTTTTGGGACATTTTGCTTGGGTTTGACTGCTTCTTTTTTGTTTATTTAACTGTATTAAAAAAAACATATGGCTAAATATTTACCTTGGAAAGTTAGTTTTCTTCTGAGGGGCTGTTCATAATTTGTTGTACGATGTTTTCGGTATTGAATGTTCTGCTTTTTCAAAAGTCTGTAAAAAAAAAAAAAAAAGATTAGCAATTTTACATTTGTTTGAAGACAGTTTTATTTTGCAAGTGTTTTTCATTGTTGAGATGTAAATTTATATAAACTTTGCTGCAAATTGCTTGTGCTCTTATAACCTGAAAATGTTGTTATAAAAAATGGAGAATATTATTACCTTGATTTATTTTTTATTTTCGTAGAGAATTAATGCTTGTCTTTTGTTTCAGTTTAAGGATGTGTCCAACTTTGCTGGTGTTGTTTGATCTTTTTTCTGTTGAGAAAATTAAATGTTTTAAAAATGTTTTATACTTTGTTTTTCAAATATTGCACATAATCATGCTAATTTAACAGTTTTAGTAACTAAGGGCCCATTACGATGGCGGTCGGAAAACCTCCCCGACCGCCATGGTAGCGGGAAAAGACGGCCCACATGGACCGCGGGAAAACCGCCGGTCGGATTACGATGCCCGCGGTAGAAATCCGACCGCGGCGGTCGGATTGCAGGCATCAACATTGCGGCGGTAGCTGTTGCCCGCAGCACCGCCGCGATGCCAAAAGGAGCATGTCCTGCATGTCCCTGCACTGCGTGGCAGGCACTGCACAGTGCCTGCCACCTGGTAAAGGGAAATGTAGGGGGGCCCACGGGTACCCCCCCAGTGCACCCACCCACCCCCCCCAAAACATTGGGGGGCCGCAACGGGCCCCCGGTAGACAATCACCGCTTGCCTTCCAATGGCGGTCTGACCGCTGAGGAAAGGCTGGATACCGCCGGCATCATAATCCTGCCGGCGGAGCCTGCTCTGCAGCGCCGACATTATCCCGGTCCTGATCCGCCCGCCAGGCGGGAGTGCGGAAGGCAACCGGCGGAAAAACGGCGGACGGAATTTCCCACCGCCGCGGTCTCCACCGCCATCCTAATTTGACCGGCGGTTTTCTGGCTCGCGGTTGCGGGCGGATGTCCACCACCGGCACGGCGGTCCCACGACCGCCCTCGTAATGACCCCCTAAGACATTTTATTGCGGTACTTCTACTTTGCCCCCATCACCATCCAGCATTTTCCCTGAGGCAAACACAGGTTGGAGTTGGAATAGTAAATTTGCCCCTCAACACCATCCAGCACTTTCCATGAGGCAAACACAGGTCGGAGTAAGAATAGTAAATTTGTCCCGAAACAAAATCCAGCACTTTACCTGAGGCACACACAGGTCAGTGTTGGAATAGTAAATTTGCCTCCACACCATCCAGCAATTTCCTTGAGGCAAATACAGGTTGGAGTTGGAATAGTAAATTTGCCCCCAACACCATCCAGTACTTTCCCAGGGCAAACACAGGTCGGAGTTAGAATACTATATTTGCCCCTCAACACCATTCAGCACTTTCCCTGAGGCAAACACAGGTCGGAGTTGGAAAAGTAAATTTGCCCCCAACACCATCCAGCACTTTCCCGGAGGCAAACACAGCTCGGAGTATGAATAGTAAATTTGCCCCACCACCATCCAGTAATTTCACTGAGGCAAAAACAGGTCGGAGTTGGAATAGTAAGTTTGTCTCTTCTACCATCCCACACTTTCCCGAGGCAAACACAATTCATAGGGGCCGATTCCCATTCCGGCCGGAAATCTCTCCGACCGAGCCGGACCCGGAGAGAATTCCGACCGAATCGGACCCTAGCAGTCCGACCAGACGAGTACGATGCATTCGCATGCTATCGGACTCGAGTCGGTCGGACTCCCATTGAAGTCAATGGGAGCCGGTCGTACAACGCGTACGCGGGCTCCCATTGACTCAATGGGTGCGAGGCGAACAAGGGCGCCCCCTACAGCGGGTACGCGTCCATGCGCATCGCGGCGTACATGCACAGGTAGGGGTACCCATGGGTCCCCCCTGTGTGCGACTCGCGCGCCTACGCGTACAGGGGGATCCGACGCGGACCCCCAAAGTCTGGCTCCGACAGCTTTTTCGAGCCGGACGGCGCAAGTCGGTCGGACTGCTCGCGGCGCGCATCGTACTTACCCGGCCGGGAAACGTCTCCATAGCGCGGTGCGAGTCGTGTCCATGCGAGTCGGTCGGAGCGTGTTGAAGCCGCGTTCGAGTCGGTCGGCGATTTCGCGGGAGCTTGCATCGTACTCGCTCGGCCGGACCCGCGTACGATTCGGTCGGGAAACAGGGTTCCGAATCGGATCCGGTGAATCCGAATCCGATTCGGAGCACTACCGGCCGAGATCGGAATCGGCCCCTTAGTGTTAATATAAATTTTGCCCCCACCACCATCCCAAACTTTCCTAGAGGTAAGCACAGGTCGGATTTGGAATAGTAAATTTGCACAACAAAACTATCCTTTTTTTTCAGTGCAAAGCACAACTGTTTTTTGTTTAACATTTTATTAACAGCTGTCTTTTTTTTTTACAAATATTAATATTTATATTTGAATATAAATGTAAAAAAATTAAACGTTTTAATTATATATATTTCATACAAAAATACTTATTTTTACTTACATTTGTATTTTTTTGCAGTATTGTATCTGTTTAAAAAATCTTGCTGCTTTTGAAATTCAGCAAATGCTGTAAAACATTTTAAATTATTACTTGTTAGTATTTCTGAATTATGTTTTAATTTTGTATTTAAAAAATACTTATATTGTACACTTACTTCGTACTGTAGATGGCAGTTTTTGTGTTATCCAAAGTTCAATAGCATGCTGGCTTGAAAAACGTGTGTGTTCTCCGTGGGAGTCAGTTAACCACTGTTTTCAAAATGGTGGACGGTTGTTTTTATACGTATTCTTAATGGTGAACGAAAGATATTTAATAGAAAATATGTTTTGTAAACAGTTTTTTAGCGTGATTCAGAAGCTGACTAAAACTAGAACTATTTTTATAGCTTTAAAAATGTTTGTTATAACATTTATTGTTGTAATGTCAGCCATTTTGGCGAGTTGCGGGTTAAGGGGCATTCATAAAAGTAGTTGATGGACTTTCATTTTTTCATTGTTCAAAATGGTGGCTTAATAATTTTGTGTTCGCTTTGTTTTTTTTTTCAAAAACATTAATCTTTTTTTATGTATCTCTTTTAGATTTTTATATTAATAAAGGGGTTTTAATTCATATCAGGATATACTAAAATACAAGAGTATTAATTTTAATACACAAGTATTTTTATTAGAATCCGTGAATTAATACACTTCTCCACCCAAAACCCCTATTTCCCTTGCATCCCGTTCCAGGGGTTAGTTATCTTTTTAATAAACAATTATGGGAATTTTTGAGTGAATTTAAAGAGAAATATGCGGTAAGTACACAAGTACTAATTTTAATACCAAAGTATTTATTTTTAATACCCAAATATTAATTTGTTATACCCGTGTATTAATACACTTCCCCACCCAAAACCCCTATTTCCGTTGCATCCTGTCCCAGGGGTTAGTTATACTTAAAAAAAGAAAATTGTAATTTTTTTTTTTAAAGCGTAGTAATAGTATGCATTGTAGTCGTTTGCGTTGTAATAGTACTTTTAGTGCATTTCTATGATTTTGCGATGCAATGGTATGCGTTGTAAATACATGATGTAATGGTAGCTGCGTTGTAAAATCGGCATTGTAAAAACATGCGTTGTAATGGTTTGCGTTGTAACATCATATATTCCTTCCGCTGACCCCCTCTACCACCACCACCATGTCATCTAATGACGTCAGCGCGCCCCGCGCACCGTCACTACATGAAGCCAGACGCGCTAGAAGCCATTTGCTTCCAGCGCGTCCAGCAGAGAGGAAGTGAGTTTCTCCTCGGGGAGGGCAGAATTTAAACAAAAGAGGCATTGGGGAAAAGGAAAGGGTTTTCCTTTCCTCCGATGCCTCTTTTGAGCATTCCTGCTGAACGATCGCACATAGGGCGCAGTCGTGCAGCAGGAATGCCCAATAGACAGCACAGATTTTTTTTTTTTTATGTATTCTTCTGTTTGCCCCCTTGGGCAATGGTCGCTCCCCTTTGGGGAGCAATGTTTTTGGCCGCTTCTGCTCCCCTGGGGGGGGCAGATCGGGCCATTTTAAAGAAAAGTGTGCCCACTAGACCACCAGGGAAATATTTGCGGGGATCGGCCCCTTGGGCAAGGGTAGCTCCCCTTTGGGGAGCATTATTTTGGCCGTTTCTGCCCCCCCCGACCCCCTCCCGGGCGGATTGGCTGATTTTTTTGTAGTGTTGCCTGCCCCACTAGGCCACCAGGGATTTCAGTTTTTTTTTATGTTGGGGAGCGGCCACTTTTGGTTGAATATTTTGGCCGTTTCTGGCCCCCTTGGGGGCAGATGTTATGTTTTTAGGCCAAAGCCATTAGACACCAGGGATTGTTTTTGTGTTGTTGGGGAGTGGTCCCTTGGGTAAGGGTTGATCCCCTTTATGGGGTGATTATTGTGGCCGGTCGGCCATATGTTTTCAGGCCCATCTGTCCCCAAGGGGGACAGAAACCACTAGACACCAGGGTTTTTATTAAATGTTGTTGGGGAGCGGCCCAATGGGCAAGGGTCGCTACCCTTTATGGGGTGATTATTGTGGCCGCTTTTGCCCTCTTTGCGGGCAGATCAGCCATATGTTTTTAGGCCCATCTGTCCCCAAGGGGGGCAGAAGCCACTAGACACCAGTTTTTTTTTAATGCTGGTGTTAGGGAGTGGCCCCTTGGGAAAGGGTCGCTCCCCTTTTATGGGGGGGAATATTTTGGCTGTTTCTGCCCCCCCTTGGGGGCAGATCGGCCTTATGCTTTTAGGCCCACCTACCCCCCAGCTTGGCTGGTGGATCGTGTGTGGACTGGTGCATTATTTGCATATGTGATTGTAATGTTTTATTTCTCTTTTTTATTCTAGTGCAAAGCTTTTGATTCTTGTTTGCGGTTTCGGCAGTGGTTGATCTGCAGTTTTGCATAGTTGCATTTATTTGGTAAGAAAAACATTTTTCTTGTGTTTACTCCAAATGCGTATTTTTGTCATGCAAAATTACCCATCACAAAACGACCTGGTTTTGCAAGGAAAACGTTGGGGGGGTCCACGCAAGCCATACCTCCCTGGACTCCCCCGTGTATCTAGCTTTCAGAAATGTGTGGGTTTGGTAGGTTTCTCTAGATAGCCGCCGAGCCCGGGGCCAAAAATCCAGGTGGCCCCCCTTGCAAAACCAGGTTGTTTTGTGATAGGTAATTTTGATGTCTCCACAATACATTTTGGGCTCTTGCCTGTCGCGGATACTTGGCCCACCCATGCGAGTGAGGTACCATTTTTATCGGGAGACCTAGGGGAATGCTGGGTGGTAGGAAATTTGTGTCAGTCCGGTGATCCCACAACTTTCCCACACAGAATTTTGAGAAAAATTTGATTTTTTTCAGCTAAATTTGAGATTTGCAGGGGATTCTGGGTAGGAAAACGCTGGGAGGTCCACGCATGCCATACCTCCATGGACTCCCCCGGGTGTGTAGCTTTCAGAAATGTGTGCTTTTGGTAGGTTTCCCTAGATGGCCGCCGAGCTCGGGGCCAAAAACCCAGTGACCCCCCCTTGCAAAACCAGGTCGTTTTGTGATAGGTAATTTTGATGTCTCCGCAATACGTTTTGGGCCCTTCCCTGCCACTGGCACTTGGTCCACCCAGACAAGTGAGGTACCATTTCTATCGGGAGATTTTGGAGAATGCAGGGTGGGTGGAAGTTTGTGGATCCACTCAGATTCCAGAACTTTCCATCACAGAAATGTGAGGAAAATGATTTTTTTTTACAAAGTTTGAGATTTGCAAGAGATTCTGTGTAACAGAACCAGGTGAGAGCCACACAAGTCACCCCATCCTGGATTACCCTGGGTGTCTAGTTTTAAAAAATGTAAAGGTTTGCTAGGTTTCCCTGGGTGCCGCCAGAGGTAGGGTTCAAAACCCACAGCTAGGCACTTTGCAAAAAAAAAGGTCGGTTTTCACTGTAAAAATGTGGTGTCCACGTTGCGTTTTGGGCCATTTCCTCTCGCGGGCACTAGGCCTACCCACACAAGTGAGGTAGCATTTTTATCAGAAGACTTTGGGAAATGCAGGGTAGGTGGAAGTTTGTGGATCCACGCAGATTCCAGAATTTTCCATCATAGAAATGTGAGGAAAATGTTTTTTTTTTTTTTTTTTACAAAGTTTGAGATTTGCAAGGGATTCTGGGTAACAGAACCTGGTGAGAGCCACACAAGTCACCCCATCCTGGATTCCCCTGGGTGTCTAGTTTTAAAAAATTTATAGGTTTGCTAGGTTTCCTTAGGTGCCGGCCGAGCTAGGGTTCAAAATCCACAGCTAGACATTTTGCAAAAAAAAAGGGTCAGTTTTCACTGGAAAAATGTGATGTGTCCACGTTGAGTTGTGGGCTTTTTCCTGTCACAGGCACTAGGCCTACCCACACAAGTGAGGTACCACTTTTATTGGGAGACTTTGGAGAATGCAGGGTGGGTGGAATTTTGTGGATCCATGCAGAATCCAGAACTTTCCATCACAGAAATATGAGGAAAATGTGTTTTTTTGACAAAGTTTGAGATTTGCAAGGGATTCTGGGTAACAGAACCTCGTGAGAGCCACACAAGTCACCCCATCCTGGATTCCCCTGGGTGTCTAGTTTTCAAAAAAGTATAGGTTTGGTTGGTTTCCCTAGGTGCCAGCAGAGCTAGGGTTCAAAATCCACAGCTAGGCACATTGTAAAAAAAGGGTCAGTTTTCACTGTAAAAATGTGGTGTGTCCACGTTGCGTTTTAGGCCGTTTCCTGTCGTGGGGCCACACAAGTGTGGTATCATTTTTATCGGGAGACTTTGAGGAATGCGGGGTGGATGGAAGTTTGTGGATCCACACAGATTCCAGAACTTTCCATCAGAGAAATGTGAGGAAAATGTTTTTTTTTTTTACTCAGTTTGAGGTTTGCAAGGGATTCGGAGTAACAGAACCTGGTGAGAGCCACACAAGTCACCCCATCCTCGATTCCCCTGGGTGTCTAGTTTTAAAAAATGTATAGGTTTGCTAGGTTCCCCTAGGTGCAGGCAGAGCTACAGTTCAAAATCCAAAGGTAGGCACTTTGCAAAAAAAAGAGTCAGTTTTCACTGTAAAAATGTGGTGTGTCCACATTGCGTTTTGGGCCGTTTCCTGTCGCGGACACTAGGCCTACCCACACAAGTGAGGTATTGTTTTTATCGGGAGACTTAGGGGAACACAGAATAGTAGCACAAGCGTTATTACCAATTGACTTTCTTTGCATTACTGCCTTCCAAATGTAAGACTATTTGAAAAAAAGAAGTCATTTTGAAAAATGACCTCTAATTCACATGCTTTTATGGGTACCCACAATTTTGGAGATGTGCACAAAAACACTGCTTCTAAACTCTATATTTTGTTCCCATTTCAGAAATATATTTATTTCCTTGGTACCTATTTTTCACTCTTTATATTTTACCAAATGATTTGCAATATACCCGGTACACAATGAAAAACCATTGCATGACACAGCTCAGTGTTTGGCTCTGGGTTCTTTGTATTCTAGGTGAACCTACAAGTCCTATATATCCCCACAACCTGAAGGGTCCAGTGGATGTAACGGTATATTGCTTTAAAAAATCTGTCATACTAAGAAGAAGTTACAGGTGAAAACCTTGGCACAAATGGCTGTTTTTTTCAACTCCATTTCAATATTTTCTATGTTCAACTGTTACTTTTTATAGGGAAACCTTGAGGGATCTACACAAATGACCCCTTGCTGAATTCAGAATTTTGTCTCGTTGTCAGAAATGTATAGCTTTCTGTGATCCATTATTGGTTTCACACCCATTTCTACCACTAACTGGAAGAAGGTGGAAAGCACAAAAGATAGGAAAAGTAGGCTATGTTCAAATAAAATGACAAAACTGTATAGAAAATTTTGGTATTCTGACAAATGTCTGCCTGATCCTGAAAGCTGAGAAGATGGTGATTTCAGCACCACAAACCCTTTGATGATGCCATTTGCAGGGAACAAACCAGACGCTTTCTTCTGCAGCAATTTGTTCCCATTTAAAAATAATAATAAGAAATTAGCTGTATTTTGGACAATTTCTGGGTCCCCTCCAAGGGAATCCACAAACCCTGGGTACCTTTAGATTCCTCTTGGTGTTGGAAAAAAAGAGCGCAAACCTGACGTTGATACCTTATGTGGAAAACAAGTTTCAGGGGGCTAAGCGCGAACAACCCCAAATAGCCAAAAAAAAAGGCTTAGCACGGGGGGGCCTAGCAGCGAAGGGGTTAATTGTTATATGGCTTGGTAGTGAAAAACTCCCAATTTCATTTTTCACAACTGTAAGGCCTATCTCTCCCATAGGATACCATTGGGATTACCATATTATACATTGTAGGTGTACTTCCCAATTGTCAAGAGATAGACTTTTCAAGTTTAAATTTAAAATCACAACTTATGGTGAAGTTGGGTTTTAAGTTACAGTTTAGCAAATGCCACTTTTAGAAAGCTGGCATTTACTTACTTTAGGCATTTGGTGCCTGCTGCCTGTCCTTGTTCAGTCTGGGCTGACTGACAGTTGGGCTTTGTGTACTCCCTTTAGAAAGACACAGACAACAGAAGTTTAGGTGTGTCTTGATGGGCCATCCTGGGTAATGGGAAGGAGGAGCTGGGTACAGCCTCACACTTACACCTGGACAGGCTGTGTCCTGTCCCACACACAGTGCTGCATACCCCCGTGGAGTGAGTCTGGAGCCAGGGCAGGAAGGGAGGACCTCTGTACATTTCAAAGGTTTCTTTGAGGTCTCCCCAATCCAAAGGCGCAACTGGGTATAAGTACTGAGCCTCTGACACCATGACCTCAGTACACTTCTGGACCTGTGAAGACTCTGCCAAAACTGGTGTGCTGCTGAACAACTGCCACTCTGCTGGACTGCTGCTTTGATGGACTCTTGCCTTTCTGTGCTCTTGCCTTGCTGGGCTGCCCTGTTGCCTGCTGTTCTCCTGCCTGGGTGAGGACTGGACTTGCATCACTTGAACACAGAGTGACTCCAAGGGCTTGCCTCCAGTTCTAAGTCTCAGGGACACCAAACACTTCTATTTATCATGCTACAGCACCTGAACCTTGCTTTCTGCAAGGCTTGCCCTGACAAGTGGTGCCAACCCAGTCCTAGGCCCTTGGTAGTGGGTATACGCGCATCTTCGCCTTTGCGTGAGTCGCTACCAGAGGATCCTCATTGTTGCGTAGAGTGGACCCAGTGCATCACCTCCAGAACCAGTGCATCGCCTTCAGAATCGACTCATCGCCTACTGCGGGAGCACCAGCCACGCATCACATTCAGGACCAGCGCCTGGCATGTAGAACCAATGCATCATCGTAATTGCGTGGAGAAAACCGACGCATCTCATCCAATGCATGGCTCGACACACACGCACTGCTTCGGCTACACCTCGTATCTTCGACGACAACACATCCCAGATCAAGGTACTTTGGTTCAGCAGGCACAAGAGCGTCCCTGTATCCGGCCCCCACTCTATTGTGGTCGGCCTGAACTTTTCACTTTGCCCCGGTCAAGGGCAACCAGATATCCCATTTAAGTGCTTTTTGCCTCTAAGCGCTATTTCACATTTATTCATTGAAAATTCTAATCTTGATGTCTACTTGTTGAATTTTTGTCGTTTTGGTCTTGTTTTATTTATAAAATCATAATCTATTTTTCTAGCCTGGAGTGGAGTCTTTTTGTGGTGTTTTCACTGTGTTACTGTTTGAAGTGTTGCACAAATACTTTACACATTGCCTCTTAAGTTAAACCTGAATGCTCTGTGCCACTACCAGAGGGTGAGCATGGGATAATTTAGGGTGTGTTGTGACTTACCCTGACTAGGATTGTGGTTTCTGCTTGGACTGGCTGCATACCTTTGCCAACCAGAATCCCAATTTCTAACAAAATCAAGAAAGTCCAGTCCTGTGTGGATTAGTCATATCAGCTCTCTAGTGAATGAAATGTTTGACATCGTCAATGCATGCTCAGTAATCTTACTAAATGGTGGGTTGAATGGCTCGAGTTTGTGCAAAACACTGGAGCTAAGTTGATCCTGAAAAATGACAAAGCAGAAAGCATAATAGAACAGCTAGGCTCTATCCATTAGTTTCTGATGTGCTAAAGGTCACATTTAACCTTGCTTCTTTAGTTTTTAAAGCAATTAAAATTCAAGAAAAAAGGCATTTTTTTGTCACGAAAAGAGATCACTGCATGATTTCCATAAACCTGGCCTGTAAATTCACTATGCAGTTATTTGAAACTATAAATGATTTATATACCGCCGCTATCAAATGTCAAACATGGCTCCTTTTCAAGCACACTCTGAATCCCGAGGGAGATATTTCATAAAAAGGGTAGATTTAAATATAAAAATGAAAGCAAGAACTTTTATTTAATTTTGTATTTTTGGGTCAGGTTTACAAAAACATAAATAAATAACCTTACATACCTTTTGAATCGGCCCCAAATGTCCAACTCCCTCGTACCATAAGAGCATAGAGGAGCCAATCCTTTCTATGTGTGCAAATTGTATGTGAATATTTCCTGACTAGTCCTATTTTATTCCCATTTTTGATGTTTTGGGGCTAACGCACAAAAGCATGTAAGAGTATGTAAAAGAGAACAACAGAGGGACTACTTTAAATACTCCAAAATGCTTTCTCATGAATAGGCCCCATAGTCACTCCCTCTGCTTCACCCGTTTTAGAATTTTCACAATCTGAGTTGGCTTTTCCTAATGATATAATAAAAAGAGTAGTCATGGTAATACAATGTTTAGTGACCCCCCTTTTTCTTGGTCACCGCTTGATGGATCACCCCAAAACTTTCTGGGAAAGAGCTGAAGTGAATGATTAAAAAAAAAAAAGTTTGATGAAGATTCGTGGTGCCAAAGGTATTAGCAAAACAAAAAACCTTCTTCCTAGGGAACCCTCACCTAATTATAACTACATTAAGAATTAGGTGGCTTATGCCTTTCTGCAGAGGGAGAGTCCTTGTCAGACCCCATTGGGGGAGTCACAGGGCAAGCAGGGGCTATTGAGTCTCAGAATTAGTGCTAGGGTCATTTTCCTATGATGTCCAGGGGTCCGTTTTACTATGGCTCTGCAAACTGGATAAAACCTTCCACCCTTTCAGTGGTACTATTAGCGAGCTGTCACAGGCTTCTCAGGAAGGTAGTGTGAGGCTCATTCAAGCACAGAACTCAACTATCACTGACAATAATTTGAATGCTCATCCCAGTGCTCGTCTTTGTTAAAAATAGTGTTCTTTTATACACACAGGAAATGTAAAATTTCACAATACAGCCACATATATGGGCATTTCACTGGCAAGAGCTACTGTACACAAGGGATCAATAATTCCACTGTACACAAGGGATCAATAATTTTCAATAATCCCTTTCCCTCCTCCACTCACTCTCTCCCCTATTCTTGAGTTTGAGTTTCTCTGTCGGTAGGTGTAGGTATCAGGCACAGGTGCTGTGTTTGTGCACTCAGTTACACTTAACAGTCCGAAATAATACTTTATTTCACGACTGCCGAGCTTCGTCGAAGTACCTACCATTGCACGAACCCTCAGCAGGCATTTGACTCTCCCTCCCTCACTGTGATGTTGTGAGGCCTTCATGGGCCACTTTGTTTCTCCATTTTTGTTTTCCATTTTACACGTTTTAGCAGACATCGTTTTAGCTATATTATTTTTAAATGTTTCGCTTGTATTCTGTTATTCTTGTATAATGTTATTCTGAGAAGACGCTGTACATGCTGCTTGTTTTTAGAAAGCCTTTCTCGCTACATAATCTGTATACTTCGTTCAAGGATAGAGTTTGGAGACAATTTCTAACATGTAGACATATCATGGCATCAGAGCTGTACCTCTAACAGACTGTGGTTTTTCTAATATTAACAGTGCACCGCCCTTGTATGGGTCAGAGAAGCACTCCAGTCACGATTGTCCTGGAATGAATCCTGCATTTGACATGCAGCTCTGCTGACCTTCCATCCTGTAGATATAAATCAATCAGCATTTGTAGAGCGCGGAACTGTCACCCCTGGGGGTATCTGGGCGCTGGGGTGCAAGGTCTCCGTCGTGCCAGCTCCTCCTGCAACAGGTCTTGAGGAAATGGCTGGAAGTGGGAAGAAACGAGCATAAAAAGGCAAAACAGGGGGCAAAAAAAATAAGTGAACACAAAAAACAAAATAGAGGGCGCAAAAACTAGCAAAAATGGAAAAAGAGGGCAGAAAAATGTGAACCAAGGGCAAAACAGAGCAGAAGAGGGCAAAACAGAGGGCAGAAAAGGCCAAACAGAGGGCAGCAAAACGAGCAGAAAAGGCATAACAGAAGGCAAAACAGAGGGCAGAAACACGAGCAGAAAAGGCAAAACAGAGCAGAAAACGAGCAGGAAAAGACAAAACAGCAGGCAAAAAAACTAGCAGAAAAAAAGGCAAAACAGAGCAGAAGAGGGCAGAAAAACAAGCAGAAAGAAAGGAAAAACGGAAGGCAAAAAAACGCCCTCAGCAGGCATTTGACTCTCCCTCCCTTTTCCGTAATGTTGTGAGGCCTTCATGGGGCCACTTTGGTTCTCAATTTTAGTTTTACATTTTACACGTTTTAGCAGACATAGTTTTAGCTATATTATTTTTACATGTTTCGCTTGCACAATATTATTCTAAGAAGACGCTGTACATGCTGCTTGTTTTTAGAAATCCTTTCTCGCTGCATAATCTGTATACTTAATTCAAGGCTAGGAAAACAGAACAAGATATTCTACTGCTTGTTTTGCCCGTTCTGAGACAGTTTCTAACATCTAGACATATCATTGCATCAAAGCTGTATCTTTAACAGAGTGTGGTTTTTATTATATAAACGGTGCAAAGACCGTGTACGGGTCAGAGGAGCATTCCAGTGACAAATGTCCTTGAATGAATCCTGTGTTTGACATGCAGCTCTGCAGTCGCTTATCTTTCATCCTGCAGAGATGAATCAATCAATCAGCATTTGTAGAGCGCAGCACTATCACCCCTGGGAGTAACTGGGCGCTGGGATGAAAGGCCTCAGTCGTGCCAGCTCTCCCTGCGACAGGTCTTGAGGAAACAGCGAAAAGAGGGAAGAAATATGCAGAAAAAGTCAAAACAGAGGGCAGAAAAATGAGCGAGCAGAAAAGGCAAAACAGAGGGCAGAAAAATGGGCAATAAAGGCAAAACACAGGGAAGAAAAATGAGCAGAAAAAGCAAAACAGAGCACAAGAGAGCCAAACAGAGGGCAGAAATACAAGCAGAAAAGGCAAAACAGGGGACAGAAAAAGAAGCAGAAAAGGCAAAACAGAGGGCAGGAAAACAAGTAGGAAAAGGCACAACAGAGGGCAGAAAAACAAGCAGAAAAAGGCAAAACAGAGAGCCGAAAACTGAGCAGAAAAGGCAAAACAAAAGGCAGAAAAACGGGGCAAAGCAGAGGGGAGAAAAAATAGCAGACAAAGGCAAAACAGAGGGCAGAAAAACAAGCAGAAAAAGCAAAACAAAGCAAGAAATGAGCAGAAGCGGCACAAACAGAGGGCAGATGGTGGACGGCAGCAGCGGGTAACAGACTGCGGGGAACCTGGACAGGAGAACTGTCACAGCAGGAACTGGCTTGAGGACCTGCTCAATGGGGTCGCGCTACTGCCTCTATTAACTATGTCCTGGGGGGATGGCGAGGTGCTGGGTGACAGGAGGAGGGAAACGGCAGGAAGATGGAAGAAACAAGCAGAAAAGGCAAAACAGAGGGCTTAAAAACAAGCAGAAAAGGCAAAACTGAGGGCAGAAAAGGCAAACAGAGGGCAGAAAAATGAGCCGAAAAGGCAAAACAGAGCAAGAAACGAGCAGAGGAGGCAGAAACAGAGGGCAGCAGGTAGACAGGTAGCAGAGGGTAGAGGACTGCGGGCAAGCTGGAAAGGAGAACGGTCGGAGGGGGAGCTGGCACAAGGACCTCGAGAGAAGGATTGCCAATCCTACTTCAGGCCAACTCCCTGGCCAAGTCATCCAGGTATGGGGGCTCAGGCTAATCTAAGAAATCGGGCAGAGGGTACACCCAACATGCTCTCAGAATAGGGGTAGTGATAGGTAGGAATATATAGAAATCAGACTGCCATGGGTGGACTGTTTATTCTTTTCACCATGTTCATAAGGCTGGTTACATTGCTTTGTTTTATCTGTCTACCAATCACAGCTCATTCTTTCTATGCAAGATTATGATGGTTTCAATAAATGTATTGAAAACTTTATTCAAATCTTTCTTGTGTTTACCATGGGCATGCATAAGTAAACAATGAAAGGGGCAAGATCTGTTTCCACGATTCCCTTGGGGATCAGAGTGTCATGTTCGAGGTGGCCAAAATCACCTGCCACCCAGGAAGTTTAGGGGTTTGGGTGAGGCACTGTGAGCTAGCCAGGAATTTGGCCGACAGCCTCTGATGGTGTGGATGGACTCAGTCCTTACATTCTGAAGTTTTATCATCCTAATACGCAGTGCGACCTTTTTTTAGTGGGAACCGTATAACAGTGGGGAGATGCGTTGGCCATGAGTACTCCAGCACTAAGGTCATGTGCACTGGAAGCATCAGCAGAGGCCACCACCCAGAATAGGTGCAGGCATGATGGCTCTGATGTCACATCTCTGGCTAGTCGCAAGTCCACTTCTGGTCTTCAGGTGAATGGAGTGGAAAGCCCCATGGTCAAAAGAATGCCCTGGGAGACTCTTCTGAAGGTGGCACGACCCTGTTCAAGTCACAGTGCCGGGTTAGCGTCACAGTCAGCTCAGGTTCAGTCAGACTTCACAGCGCCCCTTTTGCTTAGATACACTCCAGGCTATTGCACCGGTACAGTCGACTTAGAAACAAAATTTGGAACTTTGCAGCAGCATGGTCCTCTCAGATTCAACTTCAAGATCGCAGCGGCACAGTTCACTAGGCTAAAATGTCAAGACAGTGCTGCGTTTTATGGAGCTCGGGATCGTAGCGGCACAGTGCGCTCTAGCACAACTTCACTCACTCATTTTAAGAGACTGGGCTTCAATTCTGGAGCATGAAGATTGCTTTCCAGAATCCTTCTTGATGGACAAGCCCTCAGCTCCAGCTGGTTCTGGAGCACCTTTGACGATCAAACCTCCGGCACGATTAGCAGGCTAGTTTCTAGGCACTTCAGGAAAGGGAGACAGCTCTTCCTACCGAGTCAGACTCAAGGCAATGTCCCCCACACCTCTGCTTGCGTGGCAGTCATAGGCAAAGCATTCCATTGCTTATTCAAAGAGAACTTGAACAATATGTTGACCAGTAGTTCCTACTTGTATATAACCAAAGGAGGCAGGGGATGTGAATTCTCTGCTTGCACTCCCAGAACCGGTGTGGGGTGGTTCTACTTTCATGTGTCCTCTCCAGCCTATTCTACAGACAGATCCTTAGTGTAGAGTGATGTTGACTATGATTGCCTCCAGTTCGGAGCACCCACAACAGGTGCAGAGAGAGGTGTGAGGTTTCAGCACCTCGCTATCAACAGCCACACTGAACAGTGTTCTGGAAAGGAACAAGAGGCTGGCCTCACCTAAAGCACCCTTCACACTTAACAACAGAAACTGCAGTCCCACAGTTTACCCCCACCATCTACTAAATAGCAGTTTTCAGGAAGACTAATCGGCAAGCGTTTTCAGCAAAAAGACCTGTGTGAATTTCTAAAAGGCGCACTGTCTCTTATTTCCCTACTTCAGTGTCTAGGTCACCTCCCTTCAGCTTCAGCAATGAATATCACCAACCTCACCACCATTTTGTACACAAGAACATGAAAGAGGCTTCCAAAATTGAACCCACATACTTCCATTACTCTGATTCATGCATACATCCAAAGCATGCCCACACAGGCGACACACACATGCATATCCTGCACTGGGATGTCAGTGCTGGGAACCAGGTTAGCGCATGCAAACGCAAATTTACACGAGTGGGTCAGTAGGCCTTCACTCCAGTGACACAGACAAAAAGGTCTGGTCACAACTACTGGTTCACAAAACACAGTATGCTGCCACCTTAAATCTACATGATAAAGCTATGTTAGGAAAAATAGTGTACTGTCAAACTCATCAGAGCATGCTTGGCGTGCCCCTCTGCGTCTCGGACAGGTCCAGGACCGCACTCATATCAAAAGACAGGCCTAGGCATTCGCACACACTCTAGATTAGTGCAACGGTACAGCCACAATCAAAAAACCGTAAACTGTATACTCAAAAAGGGGTCCTAACGGAAGGCAAACACAACTGTACACCATTCCCATCCCAACAGTCTAGATGCTTTGAAGCAGGCAGTGCTGCTACCTCTATTAATGAAAGACAATTTCGATCTTGGGCAAACGGTAATTTACATGCCTTTTTCCACTCTACTTGCATCTAGAAAAAAACTCTCCTCTGGATACCAATATTTTTTTTGTGTTTGTATGTAGAGAAAAACAGCAATTTTATATATAAGGGAACTGATTCATGATCTACAGGACAAGGTCCAAACAATGGCCTTGATCCATTTAGATCCCTCAGCTGTCATGTATCAGAGACCAGGTGTTGATTCTTACCTGCCTGCGTGGGGAATTCATTTCCTGAAATGGCACCCTAGATAGAAACTATTCTTTGATAAAAAAAATAGTTTATAGTCCACACCATTTAGGTGGGGAGCATGAATGCCAAGTTGCTGACATTCTGTCAATGCCAGATGGGCTGAACTTTGAATAAGAGGGTCTTTCGTTTTATACTTATTTTATGTTCAGGGAGAAAAGAGCTGTGGTATTCTCCTTTCATACCAAGAATGATGGGTAGAATGACTTCAGGTGTACTGCTCTGAACTACATTAGACTGAGTGTTGGGATAGGAATGTTGTCTGTATGGTGCAGAGGTGTATCCCCCTGCACTGAATCTTTGGCATGACCAGACCTTTTTACCTGTATCAGAAGGCTGTGGCCTACTGGACTCTTTTGTGTAAAGCTGCACTGTTATTTGAAACCCAGAACCTCGTGCTGACATCACGTTTATACTGAGAGCATGTCTGTGCACAGTGATCCAGTGACACGTGTTGCAGCAGTGTGTGAGTCTGAGTACTGGAAAAGTGAGAGCCATTTTGGATAGCCCTGAGTTAGTATGGCATAAGACGGGGGATGACAACAGCTTCCCTATACAGAGAAAGTGTATTCGTGTGATAGAGACATGGCTACATTTAGGTACTCATGAAGACTATGTCATAGCAAAAGGTCTGATGATTAGTTGTTTCTGAGCACTATCATTTGGTGCCTGTAGGGGTGAAGGATGGACTGAAGATTCTGTTTTCAGTAGTTGAAAAAGCATCTAAGTCAGGCCTACAGTTTTATCTGCCTTTGATTTGAGAAAGTCCTACCTGCTGTGAGAAGCATCACTTTACACAATGATTATGGGACTGATTTAGAGATCGGAGTGCAGTATTTACTATAACAGGGCGTTGCAGTAAAATACTCCATCGCTCTGACAGAGTACCAGTACTCCATATTTAAAGTTGTCTGCCGGTCCTCTAGTTATTTAGAGAAACCGCCATCATTGCAGTTCCTTTCACTGACCTAAAAGTTTGATAGACGGTGCCATCAAACATGATGGCTGTCATCAACCTTTTAACTTGTTTTTGTTTCTTCAAAAACAAAATCCCAAAATGGGATTTTGTTTTTGAATAAACTAATGACCCCACATCCTGGGAGTTTTAGCTCATGGTGTGGAGGTAAATGTAATATTTTTACTGTCTGTTACCACTAGGTTTTCACGGTGGCAAGGGATAGTACAAACTGGCCATTCACAGCCCACTCTAAATCAGGCGGTAGGTCAAATGGCCAAACCTTGGGTTGTTTGGGATTGGGGTTTATTTAAAGTGTATTTTCTTATCTGAAATTACTGATTCACTGATGGTGGGTAAGACTCAGGGCAGTCCCAAAGGGTGTGCCCAGATACATTTTGGATATCTATAATTGTGCAATACTCTCCATGCAATGCTACATGATTTTTGGGGGAGAAAGGTGCTCCACTCAGGATAAGGCACCATTTTCTTTGTTCCCCATGCTTACTTCTTTGATGACCAGGCGGTGACCACCATTTTAAAGAGTCAATGGGAGAGAGTGTGTCTGGTGGTCATTTCGTCTTTGTTCTCCACAGCTCCTTTTTTGCTGGCTATGCACCACCCACTGCTCTGCGAAAAGAGAGAGAGAGTGTGTGTGTGTGTGTGTGTGTGTGTTATTGTCTTTTTCCTTGAGCTTCCATCTTTGCTGGCCATGCAGTAGTGACTATGAGCGACCAACATTTTGTGTTGTTCATGTGTTTCAATTATTTCTTTCCAATTTTAAAATACATTTTCTAGTACCAATGGTAGAAGAAGTCCATGTCATTTATGTTCATTTCTTGTTTTCTCCTAATATAGTTATTTGTGCTTGTGGCTGACTATAGTAATCTGCAATACACAGTTCGATTAATTTATTTGATTTTTGCCTTCCTCCTTTGCCTCTGATAAGCATCCCATCGGCCCTGGAGGGACACCAGCTACTATTTAATTATTTTATTCAATGTTTGCCTGCCCTCACTGCCTCCCACAGAGTCCCCATGGGCCCTGGAGGGACACAAGGAATTACTTATTCTTTTTGTGCCTCCCTCCCCTTACTTCAATAGGGTCCCCATGGGCCCTGGAAGGACACCATCTCATATTTAAATATTTTTTTCCTCTTTTACATGCCTCCCCTTCCCTCCTATAGGAAGGGTCCCCATGGTCCCTGGAAGGGCACCAGCAATTTTGTAATTATTTTTGTGCAATTGTTGCCTGTCTCCCAAGGGGGTCCCATGTGCCGTGGAAGGACACCAGCTATTATTTAAACTCATTATTCAATTTTTGCTTCCCTCCCGACTCTCATAGGGTCACCCATGGGCCATGGAGGGAAAACATCAGTTATTTAATTAATTTTTTCGATGTGTGACTACCTCCTAAGGAGTCCCTTGGGCCCTGGAGGGACATCCTGTCTAACGTCTAGCAAAAAATAAAGTTAGTTTATGTATGGGGAGGTACCACTATTTTAGCTCCTTTTTAGGTCTCGCCTAGCGACGCAGCGCATGCGCTGCACGCTTTGGCGAGATCTATTGTTGTCGATTTAGCTTCCGAAGGGGGACAGGACATGTGCACGCGCCCGGACAGGCGATGTGCACGTGTACGGCTTGCGAAGGCTCGCGGCGTTTCAGCACAACGCGCGCATGGCGCGCTTTCACTTTCCCTCCCACCCAAGACATCCTGCTTGCATCCTACTGGTTGTAAAGCCCACCACCCCCGGGTCTGCTCTGCATCTGTGCGCAGGAGACTGTCCAGAGCAGGGCAGTTGGTGAGGGTTGCGGAGGCCTTACCATATAGTTTATGGTAGCCATTTAAACTCTTGTCACAGAGAGATCAAACGGGGCGCTAGGCAGACGCGAGGGGTAAGGATGGGACCCGCCACTGTACCCCAATGACGATACATATTTTACCCCCATCTCACACCCTAGCTCCTCCACGGTCTGTTTGCTACATTTTTAGCCCATGCCATGAAAGTTCCTTTCCCGAACACGCATTTACCACTCTGAGGTGGTAACTAGCGCTGCTCCGGCTCTAATCAGTCAGCACTGGTGTTTCATGGCCCTATGAGAACAGTGTACAGGACCGAGTGTGCAGTGAAACACTTTATTTTAAATCTACCGGCGTTGGGCCCCAACCAGGCCTGGGCGGAGGAGGCCTGTGTAGGCCTCGTGTAGCCGCTTTACAACTTTGCACCTTTCCACGGACACCCTCCGACACGCGGGCGCGGACACACTCACCGTGGTGTGGCGCACTTCTGAAAGGAGACGACACGCGTGAGAGCGCAGCGCCGCCTCAGACGGTTTATGTGTAAAGCCCACCACCCCCCCAGGTCTGGTCTGCATCGGTGCGCAGGAGAGTGTCCAGATCAGGGCAGCTGGTGAGGGCTGTGGAGGCCTCAGCAGATAGTTTATGGCAGCCATTGAAACTTATCACAGCCTCGGCAAAAATAGTGAGATCAAAGGCAGGCGAGAGGGGTAAGGATGGACCCCGCCACTGTACCCCAATGACGTCACATGGTTCACCCCATCTCACACCACCCCGTAGCCAGTTAGCCCGTAGTTGCTCTTCTGTACACTAGAGAGTACTGCTTGTTCTTCCGTTCTTTGCCTCCGTGACCCCCGAGACCTGGGGAAGCAAGGCCGTGACAGAGATATCTAATTTACACCCATGACACACGTGCACACAATTATCACGGCCCTGGCCGCGTTTGGGGCAGAACAGGGAGAAGCACCAGTTACATCACACAAGGATATATTCATTTTTGGTAAATACGTTGAGATCTTGCTACATTAACCACTTAACCGCGGCGGCAATTCCGCCGCGGTGCGGCGGTTTTATTGAGTGGACGGGGCCGCGTCGGCCAACGGACGTGCGCAGCACTACGGAGGTAGTGCTCGCGACGGCCGTTGGCCGACAGGCGCACGGAAGGGGCTAACTGCAAAAAAAGACAGGGGGCAGGTGTCAGTCATTTCTTCTGACAAATTGCTGCTTTTTTGTCTCGTGGGGACTGGTGTTCAGAATCCTCACTTTTTGTAGTCACAGAAAGTAAAGTGAATAGGTGACAATCTTTCTGGGGTACACGCAGCTAAAGGCTGTGATAAGGAAACAAAAATGGAGCTCGTTTTTAGTATTCTGAAGTGTGATGGAAACAAAGGTATGGTGTGGTATATGTTTGTTGCTTGATTAATTAAAACCCTTGAAATAGAACGCACAATAAAACACATTATAACACAACAAACAATCACATCCAAATCCATTTTAGTAAAAAGTATCGCAACATTTTCCATCTGTAATTCAAATTAATGAGCACATCCAATGAGCAAAGTAAGGCATATAAACCGCTTATCCACAGGTTAAATAATTTGAGAGAGACGCTCGTCTACATACCCAACTGTCCCAAAGCCCTGTGATCTTTGGAGTACTCTATATATTTAGCCAAAAGTAGCAATTCTGCATTAAAGCCTACCGGCTAAGCAGATGGGGGCAGGGCCGTCTAAACCTGAGCCATGCCACCCAGATTCCACTGTTTTGTGTAAACAAGACATTTCTCTGCAAAATGTCCGTAATAGACTCTCAAACATCATCCACATTGAAAATGAATTAAAGGAAAACAGTATTTAACAATCTGTTTAAGAATTATTTAAGTCATCAGGGCAAAACTCTGCAGAACATGGCTGGCTCTATCAGGGGTGGGGGGCTGAAAGACTGGGGCCCTTACTTGGGCCAGAGCCTACTTTGCCCATGCCTTAAAATGTCTCTGCCCCCACAGAATGTTCCCCTCTACCTTAAGATTGTGTTGCCTCTAGGCACTCCAGTGGCCTGTTCGTCAGCCATACTGCTAATAAAAAGGCCTTAAAATGACAGTGTGGTGGTTAAAGGGCAAGTGCTCATTGCAGGTTCCAAGTTGCCGCAAGGCAGCGTTCTAATGGACCCCCTTAAAGTCAGAGGCAAGAGTGTCTTAATGTGCTTGTACCTTCCCCCCCCATGCGCACCTCGTACTCCCCCATAAAATATGCCCCTATGTCATTAAAAGTGAGGTAAGATAACCCTTGGCTCTGCAGTGTCCAATTCCTCCATGATGATGCCACTTCCTTCGGATCAAGTTTGCGCTGCATAAAGACTGCGAAAAAAAAGACAGTGGGCAAATGTCGGCTATGTCTTCTGACAAAGTGCTGCTTTTTTAGGTCGAGCCTAGCAGCAGCGTGCATGCCCTGCTCGCTCTGCGAGGCATGCTTTAGTAGGGTATGCTGTGGAAGTGCTGTTGTAGCCCCGCCCACTCTCCTCCCATATTTTTCATTGGCTGGTGTCATTGTCCTTGGTAAACGCTGGCTTCCTATTCAATTTGAGGCTTGTTAGTTGATACCGCCCTGTCTCCATTTGTTACCGCCCATAAGGACTGGAGCACAGTGGGGCATATACAGAACTGCGCAAGATGTGCTGCTGCATGACATATGCAAGTGTCTGGTAGGAGGCACGGGATTTGATGACATGAGATCCTGCGTTGATTTTCATTGGCTTGTGCCATTGTCCTTTGTAAAGGCTGGCTTCTGATTCGTTAATAGGCTTGTTAGTCTCTCCTTAGTACCTCCTTGTCTTCATTTGTAACCTCCCATGAGGACTGGCCCTTTTACTTCTGTTGTTACACCGTATGTCTTATTTAGTCTGTAAGCACCATTTTCTTTAACGAGTTTCTCCTATTGTAGGCACAACATGCTTTCCTGCAACATTCAGCGCGTCATGCGCGCTTTCACTTTCCAAGCAGCCTGGGACAATGGGGGCCGCTTCTTTGAAGTGAAATAGGTCTCGCATTTACAAGAGTTTGAGCTATTGGCATTGTAAGTAACAATGCCTTTTATTTATGTGTAAATTATGAAAACAGATAAATAAAAGGCATCGTCATTTACAATGCCAATAGCTTAAACTCTCGCAAATGCGAGACCTATTGCATTGCAAATGATTGTTATTTATGGGTACACTATTGTTAAGCATGATGACAATTTATATTATATTGCCTCGATTGCCCAAATATCATGGATTTCTGGCTCCATTTTTATTGCCTGCAGGTGCAAGAGACACCACACACGATACTGAGATAGAGAGAAGTCTGGAGATTAGCTGATAATGACACCAAAGTCCTCTGCTAAGTGCCTCTGCTTGTGCTAAGGGCAGGGCTAACCCACATACAATCAAAGAAGATGTTCCCAAAGACAGAGATTTCTGCCAAGAAAGTGACTAGTTAGGAGAAAAAGAAGTCTGTTGCCAGTGCCACCACTGGCATCAAGCCCTCCTTATTTGTCCAGAAACGCGACATATCTCCTGCACCCTCCTCTGGGCAAGAAGAGTCTGGAAGGCGTCTCACCCCTAGATCAAAGGTACAATCACCAAAACCAAGTCCACTTCTCTCAGCGCTGCAGTGAATGCAGTCAGGAAGAGCAGTGAGTCTGAATTTGAACTGTACCAGCAGCAAACCAACAACAGGAGCCAAAGCCTGCAACACCGCATCTTCCAGAAATAGAAGCAGAGCAGGAGGCTGAGCTTGCTGCAGAGCAGGATGTTGTTGTGAATGCTTTTCGACTGGACACAGGGATTATTTGCAATACAAAATGGTTTTTAACAACTGCACTGGCACTTTACAGGTGCTAAAAATATCACAATAGATGATGGAGTTATCAGTGGAGCAAATAACCAATTAAAATAGATATCCTAGCACTTTAAATTCTGAAGCTGCTATAAAAGTTTCTTGAGTTAAGTGTAGTACAATACATCACGGAGGCACCTTTGTGATAACATCTTGACACAGGCCTTAAAACATCAGCCTATATAAATCCAGGAATCATTTGAATAGTGGAAATACTGAATTGAATAGTACTTTACAGACAATTAATATCACATTTATTGCCAGCTGTCAAATTTGGGACTCTCCCTGACGACATCCACTCGGCAATGCACTGAATGCACCTTTAAAGCAGTAGCACTTTAATGCGCATACAAGACTGTATTTCCCTATAAATGCACTAGTACTTTACAGCTAATTATCATCATATATAGTGCCATTCGTCAAATTCTGGAACACTGTGCATTACAGACCTAATATACACTCTCCCTAATGACATCCAATGTAAATGCACTGAATGCACCCTAAAGCAGTAGCGCCTTAAAACAAAAGAAGTTCAAGACTGTATCTCCCTGTAAATGCACCAGCACTATCCTAATTTTACATTCAATGCCAGTTATCAAAACCTGTTTTTTTTTGCAAGATATATTCAACATGCACTCCCAGAGTATATTTTACGCACTTGCACTAGATACACTTTATAAAGCATTAGCACTTTAGAGTAAATATGAGATTGTACCTCACTGCAAATGCATTAGCACTTTTCAATCTCTCATTTCCTCCCTTTCTTTATCGTGCACATATTTTACTTGTTTGTTGGATTCTCAAAACAGTCGAATGTAAAACAGCAGATATAAAACTGTCTATATGAGTATGCATATGCATTCACAAATACATCTTTTCAATCAAAGATTGTGAAAAAGAAAACACCAAAAATGAATTTCACTATCTGCAAAAAGTTAAAATCATGCTGAGATTACATTATTTGTATTAAGATCAAAAAGCTTCTTTATAAGGAAACAGTCAACAAATGGAGATGTAGTTTAAGGTTATTTGCTTAGTGATTAGGTTATTCACATCAATTGCTTATAAATCTAATATGTAAAATGGAAGCATGAACTAGACCGCTTTTTAACAAGAGCATGAACATTCTAGTTGTTTTATAATGGAAAACAAACAAGTATTGGCACTTCAGGAAGACTGTTTTTGTATGTGGACTCTTAGGTCCAGTTGAAGGCGAAACACCAAAATGCGTCAGCCATCTTTCCCTAACTTTGCACTGCTGGTGAGTGATGAATAAATGAAATTAAGATTATCCTGCTGGCATGTGGTACCACTTCTTCCCTCTGCTGCTGTGTAAGGATCAGGGGAGTTTGTTTGGATATATATTTATATGTATAGTCACTCTGTAATTATAGTTAAGGTGACCGGATATAGAGATTTTTGAATTGTTGTCCCTTAATAATTTTGTACCTGTTTGACGAATGTCCGCAAACCTTTGTAGACCTACTGCCCCCGATTCATTCTTTGTAGTACTGAGAGTTTCGCAGCATTTCGTCAAGGGGGTACAAAGAAAACAAGCATTTGCAATGCAATAGGTCTCGCATTTACGAGAGTTTTAGCTATTGGCATTATAAATGACAATGCCTTCTATTCATGTGTTAGTTTTTAAAACATAAATAAAAGGCATTGTTATTTGCAATGCCAATAGCTTAAACTCTCGCACATGCGAGACCTATTGCAGTGCAAATGCTTTTTTCTATGGGCCATACAAACAGTGTGACATTTACAGTGCGGCCCGGCAATGATCACATGCATTTTACGTAACAGTCCTTATTTTAATAGATTTCACTGCTTGCGATTTTTTTTTTCCCTAGCGCACTTTGTTTAAATTATTTTAAAGAGCTTCATATGTAGATTATTTTATATTTGTTTACACTTAAATGCATTAACTGGCACTATTTTGCCCCGAAAATTAATGAATTTTGTGTAATTCTTTTATGGTATTAGAAGAAATGGTTTTAATTAACTGTAATAAACATGAACGATGTGTGAGGGAAGCAAAGGTTGAACGAGGCGGACCTAAGGCCCACCATGTGTGTATTGGAATCTTACAATATATAGCTGCAGTGTCAAAACCAATACCTAAAAAGCCACAAACCTCACTTGCAGGAAGGGGATAGTGAGAGGCAGTTAGAAATAACGAGAGGGGTATCAGACATGGGCGTGCTTGGCCAGTGCACCCACTGACGCCTTGAACTAGGCACTGAGGTGACAGGTCAATGCCTCAGAATAACCACTGCCCACCCGGGTAATCGTGCTCTATGACCCTTAACTTTCAAACTACGTCCTAACTATGACGGAAGAAATGTGCCGGGTGCGGCCGGCAGCCCTGAGGACTTGTGTCGTCCATCCTTGGAGGTCACGACTGCAGTATTGTTCTGTAACAATCCAGGCACTGGGGCCACATGAGGGATGACTGGGATAGTCCATCCAGGCAGGGAGCGGTCTTCTGCCCTCCTTCAAGTTCGTGTTTTCTCCTCTCCAAGGGACGAAAGAGGAAAGGGAGTCAGAAAGAGTCGTGGAGAGGTGGGCCAGGGAGCACAGGGGGAGCAGTAAGAAATGTGGGCAGAGCGACGGTAGAGGAGGCAAGCAAGAAGAGCTGTGGAGAGAGGGACGAGGGGAGAGTGGAAGCAGGGAAAGCTGTGGAGGGAGGGGCGAGAGGAGAGCGGAAGCAGGGAGAGCCGTGGAGAGAGGAGAGCGGAAGCAGGGAGAGCTGTGGAGAGAGGGACGAGGGGAGAGCGGAAGCAGGGAAAGCTGTGGAGAGAGGGGCGAGAGGAGAGCGGAAGCAGGGAGAGCTGTGGAGAGAGGGGCGAGAGGAGAGCGGAAGCAGGGAGAGCTGTGGAGAGAGGGGCGAGAGGAGAGTGGAAGCAGGGAGAGCTGTGGAGAGAGGGGCGAGAGGAGAGTGGAAGCAGGGAGAGCTGTGGAGAGAGGGGCGAAAGGAGAGTGGAAGCAGGCAGAGCTGTGGAGATGGGCGAGAGGAGAGTGGAAGCAGGCAGAGCTGTGGAGATGGGCGAGAGGAGAGTGGAAGCAGGTAGAGCTGTGGAGATGGGCGAGAGGAGAGTGGAAGCAGGGAGAGCTGTGGAGAGAGGGGCGAGAGGAGAGTGGAAGCAGGCAGAGGTGTGGAGATGGGCGAGAGGAGAGTGGAAGCAGGCAGAGCTGTGGAGATGGGCGAGAGGAGAGTGGAAGCAGGGAGAGCTGTGGAGAGAGGGGGAGAGGAGAGTGGAAGCAGGGAGAGCTGTGGAGAGACGGGTGAGAGTAGAGTGCAAGCAGGAAGAGCTGTGGAGAGAGGAACAAAGGAGGAGATGCCGAGCAGGAACACCTGTAGAGGGGGACCATAGCAGCGAGGGAGAGCTGAGAAGGCGGAGAAGAGTGGGATGATAAAGGTCAGGGAGAGCAGGAAGAGCTGTGGACAGAGGGACTATCATCAGAACCACTGGAATTGTGCAAATCTGCGGTTTTGGTGTTTCCCACATAATTATGGATGTGCCGCATTTGCACCAAAATCCATCATCTACAGCACAATCAGCAGATTGTAATAAAAAAATAGTTTTTAGCTGAAGTGGATGGAAAGTTGCTAAAAACGCCGTGACTGGTGTTGCACAGCGGAAGGCCGTTCGCAAAGGCTGACCACCAGCATTCTATTGCTTAGTGCTGTATTTGGGTGCCATACTGATAATAATGAGGTGAAACATCATGTGTAAAACTGACAAACCAATGAAGTGATACCATCCAACAAAAAAGCTGCCTACACACACATATAACGTTATTATCCAAACGCCGCCAAGTTTGCATCTGCAGCAAGGGGCTGGCGACGTTTACACCCAAACTGAAGGGCTTTTAGGCGCTTAGGAGCATTCAGGGTAAGGTTTGGTGTCAGAATAGGAGCTGTGGGGTCTTTCCATGCTGGCCACTGAGGTGCTCGGGTAGGGTCAGGAGGCTGATTGGAGAGCTTAGATTCTATGCCCATTCCGTTATTGACCTCTCAGCTTGGACCATCAGCAGGTGCCCCGACTTTTCTCACAATGGTGCCAACGATGGTGGTTCTCTGGGGGTTAGGGGGACAGTTCAAATGAGAAAGTGGAAGCTTGTAAGAGGGCGTGGCGGTGGGGGCTGCTGAAGGTGACAGTAATGTCCACAGGTGGAAACTAATGTGAGAAAAGCAAAGGGGAACACATTGTTAGTGGAGCATGACTGTTGTGCTAAAGCAGCTTTTAATCTTTATGACAGGAGGATAACATCAAGCATGTAGTGATGGAGGAACAGAAGCACTAGCCAAAAAGCAGGCTGTGGTATATTTTGCTTGGCGCTTTGCTTTTGGCACTTAAAAATAGCAGGTTGCTTCAGGGAACATGACAAGAAGACAGCTCTGTATTTTCTTTCTGTTTCCCTCTTCCTTTATTGTGTTGATAGGTAAAGCCTTACTTGTGCAAATCAATAATACAGAGTATAAAGACTTCCACACTAGACAAACTAAAATACCAGACTCTCCGTTGAGCAGGCAGGTCAATGATGAATGAAACAAGAAAGAGGAGCTCAACTTTACCCATACCCAAAACTCATTCGGTATATTAATTTGCGAGACAATTGAGTGCAACAGCGTAGGTTTGTAAATAATGAATTTGAAAATGTAGTTTAACAGAGAGCACTAAAATCTACTGACTTTACCGAAAATCATAAAGAGTTGGGGCATCAGGAAATTTGTGATTCTGACGGCATCAACTGAAAAAGTAGACTGGTCCTCTGTGACTAGAGGGTCCATCGCCCGACCTTGCTAATGTGGAGAATGTGCTAGGTCAGTAGTGTGGCGACAAAATAATGGTGGTTTGGGTTTGAACTAAAAGATCTCCCAGCTGTCCCAACAATAAGATTTCCACTACCATGGCTGAAGCTTGGCCATCCTGTAACAGAATGGTATTAGTTATCTACAGTGCTTGTAGGTGGATGGAGAAAAAGTAACAGGCATGAGCAGACAAAACACAGACACGGATTGTGCAAACCCATAAAACAGGACACATGCCCAAACGATGATTAATCCCTTAAGTATTCATAATAAATTAAAACTAGAATCTGGGATAATCATGTGAGAAAGGGCCAAGCAAACTCTGGTTGCGATGATTTTTCTCCATTCCTAGAACTCAACCTCATACTTGCAGAGTTCAGGGATGCGATTACCAGCCATAGTTGGTGTTTCCCTCCCTGGTAATTTCAGCACTCCTACAGCATGCACCTCAAAATCTGACCCTAAGGGATGGTCTACTTTTTTGGGATAGTAATGACAGTTTCCTGCAAGGCCTTTATCAGCTACATTTGACAGTTTCTGAAGCTCTCAGTGAGTATAACTTTAATAGGACAGTGCCTCACTGCTAAATATTTTATTTGGAGATGACCTGCACTTCTAAGAACACTGCTATACTTTTATGGATAGAAACAGTACTTACCGGCAAGGATTCTATAATTTTAATGGGACAGTACCAGAACTTTAACTCAGGGCCTTTAAAATGTATTGTGAGAGTACCAGCACTTCTCAAAAAGCTGCATTACCTTTACGAGACATCAAAAGGGCATATCCAAAGGACTGCTATACTTTTAAAGAGGCAATAGCATCACTGCTTAGCATGGCTGCTAGAATTTTAATGGGACAGCAATAGAACTTCACATCAAGGTTGCTTATTGATTGGAGGACTGCTAACACTCCTCTCCCTACAGTGACTACCAATACCAGCCTGCTGATGCATGTTTGCTTTCAGAATTCAAGAATCAGCATAGATGCCACTGGACACTACGTTAATAGAAGGGAGACCCATGAGATAGGTGACAGACACACAAACAAGAACAAAGGATCAATGCCACCTGACCATCACAAGGGCTTGAAAGGGCCAGACGAAGCTGGGGACATTGTAAGGGATATGCAGTGTCAGTACACTGGGATGTGGATATTTTGAGTGGTCTTCACAGGTCAGCTCTGCACCCAAACTTTCGTTATAAATGTCCATTTCTATATTTCATCTTTCAAATAAAGTACAGCAGGGGCTGGATTACACAAAATACAGTCATGCAATTCTGTACTGCGGCAATTTTGCATCCACTGACCAGTGCAAAATCGAGATCTGCACCCACTGACTGATATATCATTTTTGCATTTGTCAGTCTGTGCAAATTTAGTTTTCAACTGGTTGGTTGGTGCAAATGGGTTTGGGAAATTTGAAAGGGCACCAATGTGATATAACCAAGGTCATTGGAATTTTGCGCCATGGGAGGACCAAATTATGCTGCAGGCTTCACTAAATTATGTGGCAAGAACAACCCAAATTATGTGGCATAGTGCAGCACATTTTGTGATAGTATTACTTAATTATTTTGCAATGTTTGCACGTTAACACTGACCAGGCAAAGCATTTACCTCAGTAGTACCAGGTTAACATTCAAACACAGCAATAAGCAACTGAAATGTGACCAGTTAACTTTGCAAATGGTCTTCCACTGAGTGGCAACACATGTTGTCGGGTTTTTTAGTACATTTTGGTCCGTTTGAGATAGAAACACATGTTTTTGTTAACCCCGGCAGATTATGCAGCAGATGAAGGAGTATATGGGAAATGCAGTAAATCTATAATTATGCATAAAAATCGGGGCTGCAGAATCGCACAAGGGTATTTACTGAATGCAGTTACTAACTTATCCCCCTCGCCCCCACACACACACCCATCCCGGGCCCTCTTATAATCTAAGTAGCTAAGAACGTGGACTCGTTTTTATAAAAAGCAGCATTTAAAGCCAATTTTAGTCTGAACAGACACAGGTCACATGCGCCAATGAAATGGAAATATTTATTGGGTGACTGGGCACGTTTACTTTTGCCCTAAATGAGCCAGCGCTCTTGTACCTCCTGAGGGCTGTCCTGTTGCCAAGGTCCCTGAAAGAGGCTTCATTTGAAGCATCACGGTGCTGGGAAAAGAGCCATAGCGCTGTGCAGCCTGCGGGGGTTCACACACAGCGGCTGTGCTTGACTGACCCCGAAACACACACGAGGGAGACAAAAGATGAGAGGCACTTCTTACCTGTTGTCTGGCGAGGACAATGCACGCGACAAGCCAGCCTTGAAGAATCCAACGGGATAAATGATGGAAAGAATTGGCCTTTTTCAACATCCGATATTGTAGCTCAGGAGGTTAAGTACCCACCCCTGAGATCCAAGTGTGATCGTCAAGCTATTAGCAGCCTAAACGCATCCTTTCATCCTACTGAGTCCCGACAAGCAGAGTGTCAATTTCCCTTGTATGCTAATATTTTATACACAAATACATGGGTTCTAGGAATAGAGCATTGGGTGAAACTACAATCCAATTACTGATAATTGTTGGTTTGCCCCCGCTGTAGTTCCCAAGAGCGGTCATAGAAATCCAGAAAAGGTGCATTCGCGTATATTGGCCGGGAAAAGTTTCTGTCCCATCACAACTAAAGACAAGTGGTGCGCGCACGCGCGCCACAGCTAAGCATGTGACTTCAATTATCACGCCCGTGTCTGGGCACGATAATTGAAACCACATGGCCTATTGCTGTCTATTACGCGCACCAAGCGCGTAATAGACACCAAAAGGCCATGGGAGGAGCATTGCTCCCCATGGCCTATTGGTGTCTATTACGCGCACCAAGCGCGTAATAGACACCAATAGGCCATGGGCGGAGCAATGCCCCCGCCTTTGGCCAATTGCGTGCAGTCTTTTAGACAAAGACGCACGAAACGGCCTATGGGGTAGCACATAAGGAATCGCACACGCACGAGTGCGTGCGAGTCCTAGGTCAGTGCTGAATCCTTTTTTTCACCTACTAAATGTCTCGCGCTGCGCGAGCACTGCTGTGCAGAGCACCGCTAGGCGCGAGACCTAAAAAGGGGGTGTACCAAAACAGGCTTGAAAACGAATTCATATTCTATAGACGTTTGTGTTTGTGTCAGTCGGATTTTGATTAAATTTGGAAGGATTATATATTATGGTGTGTAGATGATTCTTTGGGGTACAGCAGGTAAGTAGAGTTAAGTATTTGATATGACTTAAGCATTTTCTTTTAGCTTTATCTGTGGCTGCGAAAGTACCGGGGTACTCCCAAGGTACATAGCGATGACAGGTCATTAGATGAATGGTTGATGACTGCCTTTACAAAAGTTGAAGGTAGTCATGTTGTTTTCATCTCGAGTTTCCTCGTGTTCTGCCTTGCAATGTAGGTAAATATTAGGTTTGGCATCTTTCAATACCTATTATCACTTTGGTAAAGTAGTAATACGTGGGGAAAATATTTATACGTTTTAAAAAAAATATGGAGTACCCCAAAAATGTTTTAAAAAATGTAACATTTAGAAATACACTATATTTTGTAAATATAGCGTGCTAAAGTGTATTTTCCGATTTTAACATATTAAATATGCTGAAAAAGGGTAGAGTAGAACGTTAATTACAAAACATTACTGTGTTTCTTAAAATACAACGCATTTGCCCGTACAGTGCTACACAAACATACAGAAATTTACAAATAACAATGGTAACCTTATAAAGTAATTCTCTGGTAACGCGGTAGTACCGCTCAACTCCCTATTTATACAAAAAAAGAAACTTGGATATATTTTCAAAATCTATTACTACTTTAGTAAAGTGTTAATAGGTAGGACAAAAATACCAAGCCAATTATTTGCCTATATCCAAAGGCGTAACGCAGAACACAGAAAAGTGTACGTAAAAAAACATGCCTGCCTTCAATTTTGGTAGAGGCAGTCATTACCCAATCAGCAATTGATTTGGCATCACTATATACTGTGGTCGTACAGCGAAATACAATCATATTTAGCAAACATACCACGCACACTGATCTCACAACCTTTAAATAAATTATAAGTTATAAAACAGTTACATTACTGACCTGCACTACCCAAAAAGACATCTGTGCACCACAATATCTAATCCAGCCAAATTTTCACCAAATCTGAATAAAGGATTTCGCAAAACACACTATGAAGTAAATTAAACAACATGCATTGAATTTAACCACCTTTTTGGAATCCCCTCACAGCATTTACATAGTATAGTATATATAGGGGAAAACATTCCCATCTTTGCACACACTTCACTTTAACGCTACTTTCTTGTAATTTCCACACTCTGTTTTATGCCACTTCACTGTATAATGTTTAGTTTATGCCACTGCACTGTACGAAATGGATAAGTTACTTACCTGTAATCCTAGTTCTTTTCCAGGGGTATACTCAACAAAGTCATAAGCACTGAACAGTCCCGCCCACGTGCGGGGACCCCGGAGCATATACAAATATATATATATATATATATATATATATATATATATATATATATATATATATATATATATATATATATATATATGAACAGTTTGTCATCAATGCCTTTCCTCCTCCTCTCGACGTCGGTGCCAGCAGCGGTAATGACACCCGCTAAAATTATCACACAACGAAATATCCGGGAAGTCCTGAATAAATCAAGTGGCACACCACAAGGACAGCACAAGAGTTTATTGTGCATACAACGACGCGTTTCGGCGAAGCCTTTTTCTAGTTGTGTGACCTGCGCCCAATTACCCATAGAAATACGGGTTGCAGTGCATAAACATAGAAAAAATATTCATTACAATTTCTAATGTGATGGAAAACGAACATTATTAATTCATAATACTGTGCAAAGCGATGCAAAACTACAATTAAATTTAAATTTAAATAAAACATACAGGGCATGCTGATGACTACCGATTTAAAAATAGAGTTTTGCCCGCTCTCTCAATGTTTACCAGACATAGAGGACAGACTATACTGTCAGCATCTCTTGTCGGTGTTGCCTTCTATTCTTTAAAATGAAGGCAGATAAGCTGCAAATAAGCGTTGCCCATCCTGCGCAATTCATATCATAATTACCCACATAAGGACATGCATATCCTTGTGATTGGTACGCATGAGGCAGCAGTTTCCTGGGTAATGTACCTTAATACAACATTCTATCATACAGGCAAAAATAAAACAATCACATTACGACTGATGTACTCCTAACAGATACATTTCATTAGAAAATCAGAGCCCCCATTCTATCCGAGCCTAATTAATCCAACCAATTCAGAGTGAAGAATAGACGAGGTGGAAGGACTATCCCCCCCACTCATCCAACTTCGGTCGCCATTATTTCTAAGAAATCAGTACTGAATCTATCATCTAGATCCCTCACAGAGGAGGAGGAGTCCCTGCTAAAATTAGGTCTATCCTTTTGCCCTTCACATAATATGGATTTTGTCACCACACGTATCGACCTTTTCCTGTATATTCGGAAATTAAAATTGATGAAGATTTTCAAAATGGCCAATGGATCAAAAAATACAAGGTCTAATTATACTGGACTAGATGAGACATCGGATCTGTGTATCGGAGATGTGGATTTACTCTTAGATTTAAGTAAAATGGAGGAAAATTTGGCAGATCTAACTGAAAATGAAAAAAGAAAAATGCTTATCGAATTGGGATTTAGACCTGATGCTTCCTGTAAAAGTGGATTCAAACCGAAATCTAATTTTAATCCCAATGTCCCATATGATAACATCGAAGCCTTTAATGCCATTATGATCCATGAAATAAACAAACTAAAGGATAAACCTCCGGAACCAAGACGAGATAATTTAACCAAATCACAACGAGTAGCTCTCAAGGGATTATCTGAAGATCAAAGTATAATCGACAAGAGATGCTGACAGTATAGTCTGTCCTCTATGTCTGGTAAACATTGAGAGAGCGGGCAAAACTCTATTTTTAAATCGGTAGTCATCAGCATGCCCTGTATGTTTTATTTAAATTTAAATTTAATTGTAGTTTTGCATCGCTTTGCACAGTATTATGAATTAATAATGTTCGTTTTCCATCACATTAGAAATTGTAATGAAATTGTAATGAATATTTTTTCTATGTTTATGCACTGCTACCCGTATTTCTATGGGTAATTGGGCGCAGGTCACACAACTAGAAAAAGGCTTCGCCGAAACGCGTCGTATGCACAATAAACTCTTGTGCTGTCCTTGTGGTGTGCCGCTTGATTTATTCAGGACTTCCCGGATATTTCGTTGTGTGATATATATATATATATATATATATATGTTCCAAAAAGCCTCCGCGTTTCGAAGTGCACTCCACAAGAAAATGTTCATCTGAACCTTTATTTTAGGAAGGGTCATTAATTGTTTGGGCTGTTCAAACCCCTTCCTGAAATAAAGGTTCAGATGAACATTTTCTTGTGGAGTGCACTTCTAAAGCGGAGGCTTTTGGAATATATATATATATATATATATATATATATATATATATATATATATATATATATATATATATGTTTAGCCAAAAAAACATGTACTGTAGTACCTTCAAACATACATATATACATGTATACACATAAACATGCAGCCTAACATCATTCGCAACAAGCTAAGATGCCAAAATTGCATTGGATTTTCTTTTAAAATAAAAATAAGCTTATATAGCATTTCTGTAACAAAGAACATGTACTCTTACCTGCTCCCATCATGCACCACAGGTGACAGTTAGGTCAGGTCTTTTTTACGGTGTACTAACATGTAGGAATCATGAGGCAATACAGGAAAAGCTACTAAACTAAAGGTATTCGTCCGGGGAGGAGGGCAGGTTTCTTATGACTTTGATGAGTATACCCCAGGAAGGGAACTAGGATTACAGGTAAGTAACTTATCCTTCTCTTCCAGGGGATACTCATCAATAGTCATAAGCACTAAGTAGAATAGCAAGCCCATAGCCACTATCCCGCAGACGAATATAGTATAGTTACAGCAAAGAAACACTTCAAGGATAAATCATCCAAACAGATTCCTTAAAGAGGCTTGCCCAAACTGAGCATCAGCCTGAGTGTCAGAGTCTAAACAGTAATGGTGAGTAAATGTATGCACTGATCGCCATGTGGCAGCTTTACGAATCTCTGCAATAGGTACGTTTTTAAGAAGAGCCGTGGTAGAGGCCTTTCCCCTGGTAGAATGAGCCTTTGGTTTGCCAGGGAGAAGTTTGTTGGCCAACTTGTAAGACAATGTGATACAGGAGACTATCCATCTAGAGATAGACTGTTTGGAAGCTGCACAACCAGTATTTATGGAACCATAGTTTACAAACAGGCGGTCTGATTTTCTCAATGTCTTGGTCTTGTCTAGGTAGAACTTCAGAACCCTCTTAAGGTCTAGTGAATGTAAGAACCTTTCCGGAGGAGTAGAAGGATTAGGAAAGAAAGTAGGAAGAGTGATTGTTTGGTTAATATGAAAACCCAAGACCACTTTAGGTAGAAAACTCGGATAAGTTCTAAGTACTACCCTGTTTGCATGAAAAATAATATAAGGTTTTTACAGCACAAAGCTTGTATCTCACTCACTCTGCGAGCAGAGGTGATGGCCACTAAAAAAGCGGCCTTCCATGACAAATGCTGCAGAGAGGCCTTGTGAATAGGTTCAAATGGGGACCCCATCCATTTAGCAAGAACAATGTTAAGTTCCCATGGAGGGGAAGGGGATTTGATCAGTGGATAGACCTTTTTTTAACCCCTAAAGGAAGTCTTTGACCACAGGTAGCTGAGAAAAGGAAACCTGCATAGGAGATTTTCTGTATGCTGTAATAGCTGCTAGATGGACCTTTATAGAAGCAAACTGAAGGCCTGACTTGGCCAAGTACAGCAAATATGGCAAAATCACCTGCTCCTGACCCTAGATAAAAACGCTTCCATTTGAAAACGTACGATTTTCTGGTGGATGGTCTTCTCGCTTCTTTAAGAATGCTCATACAGTCTGCGGAAAAATCTAAACGCCCGTACTGGAGGACCTCAGGAGCCATGCCATCAATCGTAGAGATGAGAGGTTGGGGTGGAACACTTTCCCGCCGTGCTTGGATAGTAAGTCCGGTCGGCATGGTAATCTCCTGTGTGGGATCTCTGATAGTTGAAGAAGATCCGGACACCACCACTGGCGAGGCCACTCTGGTGCGATCAGTATCATTCTGGTCTTGGCCCTGCAGAACTTGTTGATCACCAGAGGAATGAGTGGAATTGGAGGAAAAGCGTAAAGTAATGTCTGCGACCATTTTATCAAAAGTGCATTCCCTCTGGAGCCTGGTTGGTGAAACCTGGATGCGAAGACGGGACATTTTGCGTTTGTTGCGTCTGCAAACAGGTCGATGTCTGGAACACCCCATCGACAGAAGATGTCCTGTGCGACGTCGTTGTTTAGCACCCAGTCGTGAGCTTTGACGAAGTCCTGACTTAGAGAGTCCGCCTGGACGTTGAGAGTACCTGGGAGATGAATTGCCGAAATGGTCAAATTTCTTGCTAGAAGCTACTTCCATTTGGTCTGAGCCTCCTGTGAGACTGGTCTCGACCTGGTCCCTCCCTATTTGTTCAGATAATACATGGTTGTGGTGTTGTCCATCTGAACCAACAGGGAACGTGTGCGGAAGGAAGGGAGAAATGACTTGAGTGCAAGATGTACCGCTCTCAGTTCTAGTTTAGGTTGATATGGTACCCCTGCTCCTTCTCTGACCAGAGTCCTTGTACTTGAAGAGGACCCATGTGAGCTCCCCAACCCTGGAGGGAAGCATCCGTGACAATTGTCTGACTGGGAAGATCCTGATGGAAAGGAACTCCTTTCAGCAGAGGCGATCGTTTCATTCACCACTTGATAGAATCCTTGGCCGACTGAGAAAGAACCACTGTGTCTTCCCAGCGGTCCGATGCTTGTGACCACTGGTCATCTAGAATTTGCTGCAGAGGACGCATCTGTAGTCTGGCATTTGGGACAATGAAGATGCAGGATGCCATCGAGCCCAGAAGTGAGGACACTTGTCTGATCGTGTGATGGCGAGAACCGAGGAGAGTGCAGCACTTGCCGTGTATTGACGATAACCTCTCCTCCGAAGGACACACGCTTGCACTCACGGTATCTAGAGAGGCACCCAGGTAGTGGATCTTTTGAGTCGGATTGAAAATTGACTTCTTGTAGTTGATTTGCAGGTCCAGATTGTTGAGCACTTGTATGCGGTATAAGAGGTGATTCTGCAGCAGAGTTGGTGAAGAGCTTTTCAGCAACCAGTGGTCCAGGTACGGATAGACGAAGATCTTTTGTTTGTGAAGGAAAGCCGCTACTACTGCCATGCATTTTGAGAACGTGCGGGGGGCTGATTTGAGCCCAAACGGGAGGACTTTGAACTGGAAATGTTGACACGCTACCTAAAAATGCAGGAATTTCCGATGTTTCCTGGAAATCGGCACGTGGAAATAAGCGTCCTGCAGGTCTATGGAGCACATCCAGTCCCCTTGGTGCAGCTGAGGAAAAATCTGGTGCAGTGCCAACATCCGAAATTTCTCTTTGCGGATGAACTTGTTCAAAAGTCTCAGGTCGAGTATTGGTCTGTACTCTTGGATAGGACCTCTTTTTTGTACCAAAAAGTAGCAGGAATAAATTCCCTGTCTTTGCTGTGGAGAGGGAACTGCTTCTATAGCGTCTTTCTTTAGTAGGATGTGCACCTCCGTTTGTAAGTGGTGATGTTGGACATGCCTTCCCTGAGGTGGTACTGGTGGAGGTGGGGATTTGAATTTGAGCAAGTAAACATTCTGCACAACATTGAGTACCCACATGTCTTTTGTGATTTTTCTCCACTCGTCCACGTGAAACATAATACTTCCCCCCACCGGAGTGGGCAACGAGGATGGTGGAAGACAGGGCTCATTGTTTTGCAGGTTGCTTCGTTGAGGAAGGTGTCTGTCTTGGCGCTCCCCTTCATCGACCTGGTCTACGATGATGGTAATGCAGCCTAGATTGTAGCTGTTGAGTCGACCAGTTAGGGGTTTGAACCCTCTGTTGAAAATACCCATGGTCTTATGGTTGGTACTTGCTTCGAAATTCTTCGCGTTTCTCAAAGCCGACTACCTTTAGAGTGTCCAATTCGGGCTTCATCTTGGATATCTCATCATCAGCATGAGTGCCAAAAAAGAAGTACCATTGAAAGGAAGATTCATCATTCTTCGTTGTGCTTCCGGTTTGAGGCCAGTGAGCCGCAACCAGGCCGAATGTCTGGTGCAAATACCATGAGAATATCCATGTGCTGCCAAATCCGAGGATAGAGCACTCTATAAAACTCTATAACATAACATTCCTGCAACTGAAGGCAGAAGTCCTGGACACTAAAGTAGGGGAAAGTAGAGACATGTTCCACATTGACGTTGTTTGCTCCTGAGAGCTCTTGATTAGTCTCCCTGATTAGTGCCATTTGGTAGATGGCAGGGGCGAAGTGTGTGACAGCAGTTCCTGTTGTCAGAGTGTGAAGAGGCCTTTAGAGCGAGGTGAACCTTTTGTCTCTCTTCCTGGTCACCATCAGTTTTGGATGTTATAGCTAAATGTAGAATGCTTAATGCAGAGAGCTCCTTAGAAACAGGCTAGCATTTTAGCTCTCTTCCTGGTCAGTATCATTTGTGGCTGTGATAGCAAAGTAGAGAAATGCTCACGCCTCTGTGTTTCTGTTAAGGATGCTCCAGCTTGGAGCCAATCCTGCTGTGAAAAGCATCACTGTAGGCAAAGTCTGAGTGTGGAAAACAGCTTGAAAGGACAAATGAAAGAAGAATCAACCCAAAACGTTTCTGGAAGTTCAGACAGAGAATACACATCCCCTGTATGCTGTGTCTGTTTAAAAGTAGGAGCTATTGACCCATTTACTGGTACTGTTGAGGTTCCAACTACTATTCGACCAAGAAAGGGGTGCTCCACAGTGTACCAAGTGGACTAAAGTGTAACGAGAGCTGATATGCCTGACAGCCGTCATCCAAAAGGTGAGGGGATATCACATGGAGTCCAACTTGAAGGAAGAGCTCTTCCTTCAAATGGAATGCCTGGAGGATCCTGCCTGGAAGAAGAGGGAAGGAGCGAGCCAACCCTGCAGGAGGAGCAGGCTATTCCCCTTGGCAAGAGCAGTTGACCCCAGAGGTGTTGGTCTATCTGACAGAGAGAAGAAAGCGTCACCTTAGTAGGGAACGTCCCCCTGGGCACAGACAGATGACCACACGATGTGTGGGTGTGAAAAAGCTGTATGAATGTTAATGTCAAACAATGGATAAATCCAGAATACAAAGTTGAAATGAATTCTTTTTAATCTATTTGAATCATTGAAATTTCATGAATCATATCGATCCCATCAAAAGTAAGTGTATCAACAAAACTTCTGAATGAACATTTCACAATCCCGATGCATTTCGGGCTATCAAAGCCCTTCGTCAGGGGCAAATGATCTACAAAATAATCAGCAAAGAATACAATGAGAACCAACTAACCGTCCAGCCAGAATATGCTATACATAACACATGAACCAATGTCAAATATCAAAATGTGATCCTGATGTCGAATAAAGCAATTGTGAGTACTGAGGTTACTAGTGCTAAAATGATAACGAGTGAGGTGACGTGAACGAAACCAAGTCTACGACTGCACCATGTCCAACATTTAAATGTGAAATGACAACGCGTGCGTGCCACACATATAGGTGAAAAGCAAACCTCAAACATGCTGCAAGGATATGAAATATGAAAACGAAAGCGTGAAAAGAATACCCAAGGTGAAGGAGCTTGAAAGAGCGTCTTATAAGTGAACGAGGTCTGTAACTATAGCCCAGTGCGTGGGAGTTGCAACCAATATCGATAAACAAATAGTAAAATGAACATCCCGAGTGATCAAAAGTTAGACTCATTAAGTGCTCACCCGGAACCGAGATGTAACGGAGAAAACACTCACCGGTGCTCCTAGAAGCTACCACGTCTAAACGCGCTGATCGACAATGTGAAAGCGGCCATGCAACGAGTGTGTTATATCAATAAAAAACAGACTCACAAACGAGCCAGAATGTGATTGAAGTGTAGCGGCCATCTTGGAAAGTCCGGGAGGACGTGAGTTGCAGTGCAGGTATACGGGTCTATAGAAGTTAACGTATTCAAGCAGAGAAAAGAAGGAGAGATGTAAAACAATCTGACCAAAGTGAAATAAAAAAAGGTGAAAAAAAGTGAGATAAAAAAAGTGTGTGAGCTGAGAACGATGATAAAGTGTGAAAAACAAGGATCAGAATGGAGAGTAGAGCAACCAATGTGAGCCCAGTGTAACCACCATCAACCTAACAAGCATATAAAAACAGAAAAGCAAGTGATAGAATAGATTGAAGAAACACCAAATGTGCGGAACACCTAAACGAAGAGAATAATATGAAAATAATTAAATTTGGTGACCAGGTGAAATAAGTAAGACTATTAGAATCCAAAGAGACCAGGGGGTTAGAGATAACATGAAAACTCCATTCGATCATTTAAACCAAAAGGTTTGGAAGAGTTCAAAGCCTTGATCCAATAGTTCTCTCTCTGTAGTAAGTAGGTATTGTTGTTTCTGCCTTCCACCTTCTCCACGATTTCCAAGACGAGGAATTTCAATTGGCTTATGTTGTGATTGTTGTCAGTGAAATGGGTAGCGACTGTAGACTTGATGTTTTTAGTTCTAATGTTGCTTTTGTGCTCGTGAAGTCTAGTTTTGATTTTTCTTTCAGTCTTACCCACATACGGCAACCCGCATGGGCATTTGAGCAAATATACCACGTTGGTGGTGTCACATGTAGCTGTGACTTTGAGGTTAATACGTGTACCTTTCATGGGGTGGGTCGTCCATGTGCCTCTGATGATGTTGTTGCAATTGCTACAGTTTAGACAGGGTAAAGTGCCCTTGTAGATGAGGGTGACAATGTTCTTTGAAGGTTGTGTTAGTAGCTCCTTCAAGTTTTTCCTCGAGTATAAGCAAATATTGGTTTGTTACAAAACAATCCCTTGAAGTCAGGTTCCATGGCGAGGATAGGCCAATGTCTGTTGATGACGTTTTTGTAACGTTGACTCATAGTCGAAAATTTGGATACCACTACCATGCGGTTCTGGCTTGGTTTGCTTGTTTTGGCTAACAATTCCAATCGAGTTTTTGATGCACAGCGTGTCTTGGCTTGTGTAAGAATCTTGGGAGGATAACCCCTGTCAGAAAATCTGTTGAGCATATTATCAATCTGTTTTGAACATGTTTCAGGTTGAGAAACGATGCGCTTAACTCTCAGCAATTGAGAATAGGGTAAATGATTTTTCAAAGGTTGTTGATGAAAGCTGGTAAAATGCAACAGGTTATTCCTATCTATGTTTTTGCGAAATATGTCTGTCTCAAGACTGTTAGCAGTTTTCTTGATGAGCACGTCCAAGAATGCCATGGACTCTTGGTTGATTTCAAAGGTGAACTGAATGCGTTCATTGATGTGATTCAACTCATCTACAGCAGTTACCAAATCTTGTTGGGATCCATGCCATAACACAAAAATGTCATCAATGTATCGTAAGAAGACTCTCGCGTGTTCAATCCATGTATTCTTATTCAAGATATGTTCTTCTTCAAATTGTTGCATGAAGATATTCGCGTACGCCGGAGCGGCGCAATTGCCCATTGAAGTGCCCGATAACTGTAAAAACCATTGCTCATCCCATTTGAAATAGCTTTGATATAGCGTGAAGTTGAGAAGTTCCATGAGGAACAATTGTAAATTGAAATCTAGATCTGAATTGAGAAGCACTTTTTCTATGGCTGCTAGGCCCAAATCATGTGGTATGGAGGTATACAATGATTTAACATCAATAGTACACAGCCAAAGTTCTTCGTCCTCTTGAATTGAAATTTGACTCAATCTGGAAATGAAGTCGGTGGTGTCTCTGATATATGTTCGCATGTTGTGAACAAAAGGTTGAAGGTGTCTATCAAGGAACTTGCCTACAGGTTCATGTAAACTACCTCTGGTTGTCACGATAGGTCTGAAGGGAGGTTGTTGTAAGCTCTTATGTACCTTTGGTAACATGTATAACGTGGGTGATTTGGGATCCAATTGTAAGAGATATCTCTCGACTTTTGCAGTGATGACCCCGTTGTCTACGGCCTTTTGGAGAAGAGCTTTTAAGATTTGTGTGAATTCATTAGTGGGATTGTAATCCAATAAAGCATAAGTGTTTTTGTCTTATACATGATTAAGTACCTGTTGGTTGTAGAAACTGGTGTCCATTAACACAAGAGCACCTCCTTTAACCGCATTTTGAAAAGTGATGGTAGTATTTTGAGCTAAGTTTTGTAGTATTTTCTTTTCTTTCATAGTCATGTTGTGACTCTTGGATTTTCTCTGAAAGTTAAAAGCTTGTAATTCATGTTTAACTAATGCTTCAAACGTGTCGAAACTTTTGTGGCTAACAGGAGCCATATACGTACTTTTTACTCGCAAACCTTTAAGAAGAGAATCCTCATCCGGAACTTGTTGTGTTAGAATATTATCAAAAAAGTTCCTTAAACGTAAGTTGCGCATCAGGCGAAAGAGACTGATTTCAAGTTCCAATGCATTAGTATGATTCGTGAGCTGATATGCCTGACAGCCGTCATCCAAAAGGTGAGGGGATATCACATGGAGTCCAACTTGAAGGAAGCGCTCTTCCTTCAAATGGAATGCCTGGAGGATCCTGCCTGGAAGAAGAGGGAAGGAGCGAGCCAACCCTGCAGGAGGAGCAGGCTATTCCCCTTGGCAAGAGCAGTTGACCCCAGAGGTGTTGGTCTATCTGACAGAGGCCCATGGTAGCGTGACTGGCATGCTCCACGCTCTGAGCCAATTACTACTGCCACAGCGGAGGATATGCGGCACTGCCAAAGACTGTCAAAGCGGATCAGCCTGCCGTCCTTGCTCTTGGTTCCACAGCAGCCTCCGCCACTAAAGAATAGACTATTGCTAAATAGCATCACTCGCCAAATGTGCTTGAATTGACTTTGCTATCAAAGCTGAGGCCCTTGTCCCAAGTGCTCCCAAACTGTCAGCCCCGTTGAAGAAGAAACCCATGTATGCTAGTCCCACTTGCCTCAAGTGTAACTGAATGGAACTGTATCACCAGAATTGAGCTGCTGCCTCCAGGTACTTGGCACTGTGTGCCTGAGTGACTTAGAGGCTGCCAAGGCGCTGACCTTAAGTTCACCCAATTGGATGCATCTGCCACTATTATGCTGAAGCATCTTGGAGCGACTCAGCTGCTAACCCGAGATCTACGCCAATCAACAATTCGAGTCTAGGAGGAAGGAAGTTCTTCAGGTCCATCTGCCACCGCTGAGTGCAGGGAATAGAACTGAAGACAGATACACGCCTGCGGCTGCCTCCAAACACTGCTTCGGGGTCCATGTCTGCTTGAACTGAATGGAGCAGCCGCAAAATGCACCTGCAATCAACACATCTTCCTGGAAAATGGGAGGACCAGAACTGAGGAGCGGGAGGCTGGAGGGACACCCACTACGGACCCAGATTGCACATGAGACACACACTGAGAGACTTAGGGCCAAATGTATCAAACAATTTTGCATTCGCAAACGGTGCGGATCGGTAATTTCGGCCATTTACGAATGCAAAATAGCCTTTCAAGATCTAAGAAAGGCTTTGTAGTTGCATTTTTAGGTAATCGCATTTTTTTGTGATTACCTAAAATTGCGAATGCAAATAAGGAATCGCAATGTGCGATTCTTTAAGCACTAGTACCAAGCATTTTTGAAATGCAAACTGTGCATTTAGGGAATGCTATTACCATTGACTCCAAGTCGATGGTAACCATGTGGAATTTTTTTAAAATGCACAAAAATGCATTTTTCAAAGTGACATGTAGCGCACACATGCCCCTAGGGCATGTGTGCGCTTTACATGTGCACTTTTTTTTGGGGTGCTTCAGGGGGACTTTAGGCACCCTGGGCACGCTTGGTTTTGCATTACCTAATTTGCAATTACCAAATAGGTAATCGCAAATTAGGAAATGCAAAGTCATTCGCACCTATGGGCCTTTAATCCCATAGGAACGAATGGAGCAGTATTACCTAATAGCGATTACATAATTACGATTGCGAATCTATATGAATCACAATTAGGTAATCGCTATTTTCTTACATACCACTTTTGTACTCTTTAAATAGTGATTACGTAAAATTCGCTATTTAAGGAATGTAAAATGGATTGTTGATACATGTGGCCCGAGTGTTTGCTAGTGCCTACCAGAACAAAGTGGGGAGCACCACATCTGTGATGAAACCTACACTGTAGACTAAGGGAAGGGTAAGCAGGTAGAGGGGCCATCCTTGCTGAGAGGCAATAGTCCTGTACCAGAAACTCTGAGTACTTGATACTTTTGTGTAGTTTGTAGTATTGAGATTTACTGTATATTAAAGTACTTCTCTATTTAGAAAGATAACCAACGGCTGAACAATCATGTTATTACACTGCTGGGTCTGTAGAGCGCTGAATATATTGTACCCCTCACATCACATTACCTTCCCCGAGAAGTCTGTGAATATTCGCCATCACTGAGTGTCAAAGGCTAAAGAGGTTGTAGTTGACTCAGTTAGCACATCCATAGTAGGAAGGACCCTGGGACAGAGGCAAGCGGCTCCAGCCCTCACGTGGCCCAGTAGTGCCCAGTAGTGCATGCTTGCCCCATGCCTCTCCGAACGGGGTCTGACATCTCAAACACAGTGGCGGCTCGCATAGGGCGTGTTGCGGGGCGGTGAAGCGGGCGAGGGGCAGGGTGGGGGGTAGTAAACTCAGACATATGACGGAACGGAGGAACGTAATAATTACTTTCCTCCGTTCCGTCGTATGTCCGAGTTTACTACACCCCCACCCTGCCCCTCCCCGCCCCACAGCACGCCCTATGCGAGCCGCCACTGCTCAAACATGAGGCAAAAGGTAAGTCATTTATTATATTGGGTATGTTGTTATGCTACAAAACATGGTCCTTTATTACCTCATCCTAAGGTCTTCCACGTAGCTATGTCATCCACAAGGATATCAATCCCTGCGTTCCTTTTTAGCCCATTTTGACTATAGTTTTTTGATGAACAAACTTTTTCCTGCCTCCCCCTCCTATTAAATTATATTAAGCCCCCCTTCTGGCAAATAAGATATTATGAACATGTTAGTTTGAATAGCCACAACATTCACAAGTCAAACTATTTAGTTGATCTCATATGAAAGAAGTCGCATCCGTTATATGGAGTTTTGTGCTTTGGGTATGGTTGAATAAGAGGTGTGCTTAGCGGAGCTGCAGGCTTTGCCGGTGCTTGTTTATCCTTTCGTTATCCAAAACCCGATGTAGTACAAACATTAATTCATATATTAACAAAAATAATAGTAATGACAAGTGTTTTTGTGTAGCACATCTTAACCTATCAGTAACCTCGTAGTACGGTAGACAAATACTTAATGAGAGCATTTAAAAATTAAACTCACATCTAAGTAGTCCAGTGCAAGAAACGTTTCCGGTTCTGCTCTTTCCTCTTTCAGAAAGCGGATACAATCCCGTGCACATTTCTCCGTTGATACAATGATAGCTGTCATATATCTTCCAAAGACTTTGGTAACAGCAAGTTGGTACTTCTTATGTATCGGATGACATAAATCAAGTAGTCGTCCAAACTAGAAAATTAACAAAATAAGATAATACAATCAGAAGACAGATTTAATCCTCCGGTTACTAAGAATTTCATTTTTTCAGATACATATGAGCGACATAAATGTGATGCTGCAAACACCAAAGTTATTATATACAGGACAAATCTGTACGTTTTTAGTTTAATCTGCACATTCAGACCGCTTGCAAACGCAACAAGCATTTGCAATGCAATCGGTCTCACTTTGGGACCTTATATGTATTTAGCTATGCAGCACATTAGCCTGGGTGCTGAAACATCTACTGTTCTTTAACATGGAGGGAAATTAAGCCCCAAACTGTGGAACACGCCAGGTATGGGAACACATGGAGAGAAATATTGCCTATCAGCGGGAAATGGTATAGTGTAAAGCTATGTTTTTAATATAAAGTCTGGGCCTTCTGTGGTTATATCACTGAAAATACAAGATTTGAAAAAAATATTATTGTCTACGGGTGCTCGTGGAAGACAAGTTTCTATGGCCTGGAATCTAGGGAATGCTAAAGTCATTCTGGCATTTTACTGAGCTCTGCTGGTCGTTTTCTATCAAAAAGTTAAATAGAGGCAGTTGCCAGAAGCATTTGGAATGCACTAGGTCTCGCATTTGCGAGAGTTTCAGCTATTGGCATTGAAAATGACAATGCCTTTTATTTATGTTTTAAAAACCAAAACATAAATAAAAGGCATTGTCATTTGCAATGCCAATAGCTCAAACTTGCGTAAATGCGAGACCTATTGCATTGCAGATGCTTGTTTTATAGTGTGTGATGGGGTGAGCCATTCCAGTGTGTGTTGCCTATTCCTGATCGCACTAAGAGCACCCAATGCATAATGTATTGTTTACAGTCTGTGTCTGGCTGCACAGAGAGGCTGAAAGCTCGGGAGACGACCATACTCAGATGCAGTAAAGTGCGAGAAAGCAGTATAAACAAGCATCTGCAATGGAATAGGTCTCGCATTTACGCGAGTTTGAGCTATTGGCATTGTAAATGACAATGCCTTTTATTTATGTTTTGGTTTTTAAAACATAAATAAAAGGCATTGTCATTTACAATGCCAATAGCTTAAACTCTCGCAAATGCGAGACCTATTGCATTCCAAATGCTTGATTGCATCGCTGAGTTGCCCCCTTCTGTCTCCCATGGCCCCTGAAGAGCTCCCCATTTGCAACGAGTTAAAAAAGATAAGCCGATAGTCACAACTGCGCACATGAGACCCTCCTGTCCTCCTGCAGTAAGAGAAAATCATTAAAGAAAATAGTGCTTACAGACTAAAGAAGACGTACTGTGTAACAACCGAAGTAAAAGGGTCAGTCCTCATGGGAGGTTACAAATGAAGACAAGGAGGTACTAAGGAGAGACTAACAAGCCTATTAACGAATCAGAAGCCAGCATTTACGAAGGACAATGACACAAGCCAACGATAAATATGGGCGGAGAGTGGGCGGGGCTTCAAGTACATACTCCAATACAGCATGGCTCGAAGAGCAGTGGTAATAGTTAACACAGTACTAAATCTCTGATGTTAAAACTGGCTTGATTAAAAATTGTCAAAATTGTCGACGTTTCTACCCCAATATATCCGTAGGCTATTGAAATCCGAGCTCGTTCGTAAGGATTTATTTCAACAGAACTGCGGCGCGATGGAAACTTGAAAGTTCCAGCCAGTATTTCTAACGCAGGTGCTGTTTTCTCTCTCCCGGTCATTAGGAGCCACGTGGGCCCTAGCATAACTCCAGCCTCTCATCAGGGGCGGCTTATGATCCCCTCACCCACCCTCACACCACAGTCCTGATGAAGACCCCGGCATAAGGATTTCAATAGCCTACGGATATATTGGGGTCGAAACGTCGACAATTTTGACAATTTTTAATCAAGCCAGTTTTAACATCAGAGATTTAGTACTGTGTTAACTATTACCATGGCGATACAAGTTTTTTTGTGTATATTGTGATTAATAGGCTCAATCAAGGAGCCACATGTTTTTTGAGTAATATATTGTTTTGATGCAAACTACACTCTTGAAGTCACTACCCTTACCTCACCTGAATCACTCTCACTTCACCTTCCCCTCTTTCCTTTTTCCCACCTAGGGATATCATTGTATATAATATGAATTATGTCAATAATAGACTAAGCTCAGTGTGAATTAAACACTAAGAGCAACAAAATACCTTGTGTTTCAGTTTTTTGGTAATCACTTTGTAATTTTGGACTTTGAATTGTATGGTCATTTTCTGGGACCACTGTTCTTATGTACTGCCAAAACAAAGAGGCACAGCAGGGCAGGAGCCCTTGTGAAAAAATAGCTGTGCAGCGCCAAGAAGGCACAGCAGCCTGGCGGCTCTGCTGGGCTCTTGTGTGAGAAGAGTGGCAAAACAAAGAATACAAAGGAGCAGAGCAGCATTTCGGCTCCCTCTTGTGAGGGAAGAGCACCTTTACACTTGGCTACCGCGAGCTCGTGTCCCACGCACACTATCGTGCACACTCAGACTGAGCTGAAGTACGATAAAAAGTGCACACTTACACGCACCTAGGCACTCTTAAAGAGGCAAGGGCACATTAGCGTCTACCCCTCACATGCAAATGCATACTCAGTCTGCCGTCCAAATCACTCGCGGGACATTCAGTTCCAGTGCTTAATTAAGAGATGATTTCTGAGCCTTGTTCACCGGCATCGTGTAAAATGTAAATCACAAAAGAGTAGGAATAAATGGCAGAGGACTCCCACAACAAGGACTATAGTTTCTCTGTCTGTATGCAGGGTGTTTTACGAAACTGCATAATCTACATAAATACAAAACAATTACTAGTACAGATCCACGTTGTTACCACATGATGTTTACAGAGCCACGCTCCACACACCCACACTCTCTTTCTCTGCGGGCGCAGTGCAGGCTATTATTTGGAAAGTGCAGCTTCACGGACAGGTGACGCGCTTCATGTTAATTTTTTTATGTTACTTTCGCACGGCGGCTGTAGGTGGCAGAGGCAGCCTCAAACATACGCCACACTTCATCTTTAGCATTGCTCGTTAGTGGGCGACGTGCTCGTACACAGGCATTGTTAAAGATGAAGTGCAGCGTATGTGTGAGGCTGTGTTGGCCGACGAAAAGCCCACAATAAACAACAAGCAGCACGAGTACTGATGCCTGCATTCTAGCCACTAAAGGCTGACTCCTCACCCCGGTACTCCCTGCAAGACCCCCTTACCAACTCCAAGATCCTGGAAAGGTGATCCTCCGTGACCCTGAAACCTGACGGTGGAATTGTGCATGGGTCCAGCATTTTAATAGCGGCCAGCACTTTGTTTCGACGACCCGCGTTTGTAAACAAAGTTGTGCAGACGCCATTACGTGAATGGCACAACGGGATGCTTGTTAAAAAAACAAAGTAAGATAATGGACCCGCATGCAAACAAAGTGGTGCGGCCGCCATTACATGAAAGCGAACAACAGGGCGCTTGGTAAAAAACAAAGTGGCTCGTGCGCCATTACACGAAAGCACACAACAGGGCGCTTGGTAAAAAACAAAGTGGCACGTCCGCCATTACACGAAAGTGCACAACGGGAAGCTTGTTAAAAAAGTAAAGTTGCGCCACCATTACAGAAAATCGCACAACACAGCGACTTCATACTCCGAATGTTCAGTCGTCACAGTGTTAAACAAGGAAACAAGGAAGTAGTCCCTAAATAAAAAGATAACAGCCCAGCAGCGCAACTAAACTGTAGTTGGTCGGTGCTGCTTCCTACAAAAACAGAAGTGACGTATCGGATCGCCAGCCAACAATAAGCAAGATAAGAAGAGCAATGCCCGAGTTAACCAATGGCAAGCGGCAGGAGAAATTACCCTCGATATTCTATTTACTACAGGTCTTGCGACAGCGCATGCGCTGTCTAGGCTCGACCTAAAAACTGACATTCTGTTTGTTAAGCACTACTAAGCGCTGTAGGTAAATTACTGAAGCCGCCTGGCGGCTTGCAGCACCATTTAAAAAAACACGACAACATTACTGCGCTTTTAATGATGGCCACGAACATTCAACCTAGGCCAAGGTTGGTAATATGGGGGAAATCAACAATTCTTTTATGTTAAACATAATATCGAAAAAGCGGAAAACACGAAGAAAGCACCTGAGTACTATAGAAAGAAGCCAGAACGGCCAATGCAAACACTACCATATAATTTACATCGATTCGTGGTAAAGTAGTGAGCCCTTCCCGAATCTTTCACAAACACCTCGTCAGGGGTAGTAAGCGCTGTATAAATTAAGTTACAATACAATGCATCATAAAAGCATGGCAATCCCAGGCTGCTAAAAAGGACATATAAAATAAATAAATCAAATCTATTTAAAGCGAATGCCCTCTCAAAACCTGCAGCCTTCAGACTAGACCTTTATATTACATTTTACACTTAGTAACCGTAACTTTGTAAATATGTATTTACTCCTGCTTTTAACCTAACACTGACACCTTTTATTTTTTACATTATAAATATGGAAATAGTTAGATTTGGAACTGCATATATGTAACTTGTTAGCGTGCTCAGTCTTTCTTGTGTACCTTTGTAACTGTATATATGTAACTTGTTAGCATGCTTAGTGTATCTTGTGTTCCTTATGTAACTTACCTGGTTCTTTTGTAGGGCGCTCTGACACCCTTGGGTAAAGTTTGTGCTATATAAAACTGCATTAAATAAAAATAAATAAATAAACCGTACCTGAGCTGTGGGGTCTGCTTATTTCGAGCAGGAAGCGCTTACTAGCATGACAGCCAGGCGTAGAGCCACACATCCTGCAACTAAGTTCTGTTTTTTTCGGGTTGAGCCATATGAGAAGTATGGGGGGAGGGGGGGAATTAAGGACGTTTTAACGAAACAAGACGCAAGTGCTCCGTTTTTCAATGCAGGCGAGTAAATATTTCTCGTGATCTTTGGTACACTTTAAAGAAATTTGGAGGCAGCTGTTGGTTTGCAGGGAAATGAACTGGGAGTTCACATTGCTTAAAACCTCCACCCCGAATATTCGAAAGTGGAATGACCCATCACACAGGAAGATAGTTTCCTAGCAGGCTCCCCCCAGCCAAAGAGGAAGTACATGAAATACTTTGTTGCTTATTATATGACTGGGAAACGCTGCTGATGTTTTTACTTGGTCACCAGAATGAAAGGGTGCTGCCTGCTAATCTTTGCGTCATCACCTTGTAATGTTGCCTGTGCATTTCAGTTCCTAATTTAGTTGCAGGAATTCGATCACATACACCTGAGTGACGTAGGAGACTCCCTCTTTTTCTTGCAAAAAAAAGTTTAAATAACTTATATAAGGATTTCTCCTTCTTAAAGCTGCCTGCATTCCAACACTAGGTAGTGGGGAAGTTAAAGTCCCCCTATTTTTTCCTGGAAAATCTCCCTCTTAGCTGCTTCCAAATGATAACAAGCATTTGCAATGCAATAGGACTCGCATTTAAGTGAGACCTATTGCATTGCAAACGGCAGTCATCACGGACAACGGGAGTGAGGGGGGGAGAAGGCACGGTCAACGGGAGTGCAGGCGGGGGGAGGGGGAGAAGAAGGCATGGACAACGGGAGTGTGGGCGGGGGGAGAAGGGAGCGAGAAGGCATGGACAACGGGAGGGAGGGGGAGTAGAGAAGGCAGTAGGAGAACCTCATCAACGAAAATAGAGCTCACCGTCTAAATAACACGTACCGTGTAACACTCGAAGTAAAGGGGCCAGTAGCCATGGGAGGATACAAATGACAACATGGCTGTAATAAGGAAGGACTAACAAGCCAATAAACGAATCCGAAGGCAGCATTTACGAAGGACAAAGACACAAGCCAATGAAAAATATGGGCGGGGCTTCCCTCACGTACTGAACTACAGCAGATCTTCACCAGAGCAGCGCTTGAGCGCTGACTCTAGGCTCGACCTAAAAATCAGGTAGTTCTAAAAGCAAAGTTGAGCAAGACACCCACCGAGCTGTATAATCTCTCAACGAAAAGCTGATAATCATACAGGAGAATGCTATTTCTGCACAGGGGCACCCAAATATCACAAATTTAAACTGCTTCAGGATGAGGATATTGATTAAAAAACACAAATTGACAAGAGGACAAAAGTTCAGCTATCAAAAGATTTTATCAGAGCCCTGATCTCCTGCTGTTGGTGGGTGACAAGACAAACTTGAGTGTGACTCATCCTCATAAAATGGGAAACAGTTATTGTTGGGAATTTGTGACGGTTGTCAACAATGGCAGTAGTTACAGTGATTTCAAGGCTTCATTTGCAGCCCCCTACGGGCTGAGATCCAACTACAGTCTGGGAAGGCACAGCCAGGTCAAAGCGCATCATGACGGAGGCTGAGCGTTCTGTAACTGATCTGAATTTTTTGCTATTAATGCCAATGTTTTGCAAAAGGTTTTGATTAAGGGCCTACCACAAATGTTGCCGCCTACCAAAGACCCTTCAATAAGCCAATATGTAAGAAAATAAACATACACTGAGCAATACCAGGTGCAGCTCGAAGCACTTGGGGGTGAGGGCATTTTGCGTATATATAGCCAAAATATCTTTTAGACTCCAGATTTCATCTCAAGCATGTGGCAAGATTATGCAGCAATTCATGTAGGCCACAAGTTACAGATTGGTGACGGGACTGAGAGAGCAAACCGAGAGCGTCTTTATGCTTCAATGTATCAAGTAAGTGGCGTGAATCTACTATCGGATGGAAGTAACTGCAAGTCAGGGCTTTAAGTGGGCCGGGTCCTGCCGGTGCTTAGCACCGTCAGCTCTTAAAAACAGGTGCCGAAACGGGTCCCAATTGGGCTCTCCATTTTTACCCTCGGGGTGAGGGGAAAAAAGAAACTTAACTCGGCAATATAGCACCTGTCACTGCTTTTGATGTAACTTCGCAGTGACTCATTTGTCAGTTTTCCATAAGGCAGACATGAGCACCAGTGACATCACACAAGGACGTGGTCATGTGTTGAATCCCAGGCCGTTGAGCGGGTGTGAGGCTCAAACCTGCGCTCTCAGCTCGGCAGCTCTAGACTTACGCCACATCCTCGTCTACAAGAACTGAAGCATGTTTAATATTATATACAACAAAGTCACAGGTGGTGCTCATTTGTACGTGTAATGTTACTTGTGTTCTATATCCGGATAAATGGACAGAAGCACCAAAACACCAGTCGGGCGCACACTACAGATTTTTAGCGTGTTTTAAGCCATGCCTTCAATTACATTGGCCACGCCCCTATGGGAGACCCCCCCAGTTTCTTCATCCCACTTAAAGCCCTGCTGCACGTGATTATTTACCGATACAGATTGGGTGGCCCTCCTGGAAACCGTTTTGTTGCGGGTTTTGACACGCGCACACATCCCCGTTGACTTGGTCGTGCTGCTGAGAGTTAGCAAGCTTTAAAAGTAGAAGTTTCACATGCGCCTATTTGACCCCAGCAGCATATTGTGATGATGAAAGCTGGCGGCCATGTGAATTCTCAGCACTCGGGAAATTAAAAATTCAAAAGTCTCCATGGTTGATATATTAAGGAGTCGGCGATACATCGTTGTGTGTTTATGAGCACGCCGAATTTAACAATCACTTTTAAAGCCCCCTCAGGTTTACACTGCAGGTGGCCTAAGAACACACACAAGACACAACTACACGCATTTACTGATTGAGTAAAGTAATGAACAAATAAACAACAAATGCGGAAAACAGATTGGCTACAGTAGCCCTGAGAACCGCGTGTGCGAAGCCAATCCATCCAGAAATTGCCAAGGTTGTAAAAACACAGGCGCTTACTGAGAAAATGGTTAAAGCAGGATCAGGGAGGAGGGGTTTAGCATGGCAAATAGTGAGGAGTGGGAGGTGGTTTGTGAGGGGATGGCACCGCACAGGGAGATTGTGGAGATTAAGTGAACTGCGATCAGCGATGGGCAACGAAGCAACACACAAGCAGGAAACCACGAACGAGCCAGAGTCACGGTGGAGGACACAGCAGTAAACAAGCAGCCGCCATTGTACCAGCTGCACACGTCATCCTGCCTGCAGTAGGAAAAAAGAAAATAGTGCTCACAGACTAGTAAACACGTACCATGTAACAACAGAAATAAAGGGACCAGTAGCCATGGGACGTTACAAATGAAGAAAAGGCGGTACTAAGGAGGGACTAACAAAACGATTACTGAATCAGAAGCCTGCAATGACGAAGGACAAAGACAGAAGCCAATGACAAATATGGGTAGAGTGGGCGGGGCTTTTCTTCCATACTTTACTACAGCAGATCACCAGAGCAGCGCATGCGCGTTGACTCAGGCTCGACCTAATAAAAAGCTGTTGCAGAATGGGATGAAGCTTCTAGCGGTGTAGAGTTCAAGAGGACAGCATATGAAACAAATATTGAAAAACTTACGTTCGCTACCACGTTGTGAGTAAGGTCAGTGTATTATAACATCCATTAATGCCTTGTTATTTTCCGTTTCAACGTGTCAAGCTTGGGGAATCAGGTGCAGTTTGCGTACCAGCTAATTAGCGGATCCCCGTGCTAACGTAATTAATGAGTGCGTGCTTTGCGCTTTAGGAATGTGCTGGGTGGCCACCTAGATTTTAGGGGTACACCGTAATCGGGCATTTAGGCTTCTTAATCAAGATAAGAAATCAAATTGTGTGTGATGAATGAGAATTATGTAAACCACGTTTATAAAACAAGCATTTGCAAAATAATCGGTCTCACCTTTGGGACCTTATAAGTATTAACGAAGCTGACATTTTTTGTGCAACATGATATGCGGCTTTCAGTGGCTGATAGCGCGAGAGACGCTGCCGCCCATTTCCTTTCAGAAATACATTTTCACGCTGCATGGAATGCCTCTCGTAAGCTGGGGCCGGTGGGGGCTCAGATGAAGGGGAGGCGGCAGTTATGTCCGTGTGGGTGGGCAGCAGCACAAGCAGAGTCTCAAAGGGGGTGTCAGTGGGGACAGACTGGAAGCGGAGAGAGAGCCGTAAACAGCTGCAAGTAGTTCAACAGGCACAGTGGCACCGTAGCTCAGTAGTATTAGGGTACCTTTGTATTCCAGTTGTTTCTTTTCTACCCACCCAGGGAGAAGGGGGTCCAAGAAAAGCTCTTCATTTTGGCCTTGGACAGTGTTATTTATTTATTAATTTATTTATTTATTGCAAACATATGCAATACACGAAAACTGACAATTAAAGGAGTTGTTCAGCAGTGCAGACACTCCAGCCTCGTTTTCAGGCTGCTGTCCACATGTGATCAGGAAAAGTACTGCAATTAACAGTACGAGACAGCCAATGCCTGAGGTGAGCTGACCCATTGTTCCATGTTGCATGCTGTGGTGAGCAGAAGCAAGATGTGAAGAACAAGTTACTTACCTTCAGTAACGATATATCTGTAAGAAACATAGGTTAGTTATAGATTCCTTACCTTAGAATTACCCCCAGGTGTCAGACTGGATTCGGGAAGTTTTTCGTCAGCAGTACCCCTGCGCGTCGAAAGGTGGCGTCGGTCGGCTCCACGTTCGTTGTTGGCGTTGTGGTCGCCGGAATGACGTCGCGGTAGCTACATATACGCCGCCCTCGTGCGCTGACGTCAGTTCTGTACATGACTTTCCACGCCAGAAGCGCAGAGCCATGCAAGACACTGACCACTGTTGCACAAAACTAGGGCCCTCAAAGGAAGTCCTTAACCCTAGAAGTCAGTTCGCAGAACGGGGAGGATGATGGGGCGGTAAGGAATCTATAACTAACCTATCTTTCTTACAGATATATCATTACCGAAGGTAAGTAACTTGTTCATCTGAAAGAAACAGTTAGTTATAGATTCCTTACCTTAGAATAGATACCCCAGCAATACCAACCCTGGAGGTGGGTCTGCGAACGAAGTTTATACCAGGAAGTCCTGGAGAACAGAACGGCCAAAGAAGCTGTCTCTCCGGACTTGGCTGTCCAGGCAGTAGTGTCTTGTGAACGTGTGCAGCGATGCCCACGTAGCTGCCTGACAGATGTCATTAAGGGGGACTCCACGTCCCAAAGCAGTGGTAGCTGCCGTCGCCCTGGTGGAATGGGCGCGCAACCCCACTGGAGGCTCCTTCTTTGCCAAGGAATAACAAGCTTTGATGCACAAAAGGACCCATCTAGAAATGGTCCATTTGTGCACGGCCCGACCTTTTTTGGCGCCCACGTAGCCAACAAAGAGCTGGTCATCTACCTGGAATTGTTTTGTGCGATCCAAGTAAAAGGAAAGCGTACGCTTTGGATCCAGACGGTGGCGCCTCTCTTCTTCTTTGGAAGGATGCAGAGGCGGAAAGAAGGTAGGCAAAGTGATGGCCTGTCCAATATGGAAAGGAGTAACCAGTTTGGGAAGGAAGGACGGACGAGTTCGAAGGACAACCTTGTCTGGATGAACAGTCAGAAAAGGAGGCTTAGAAGAAAGTGCTTGGAGCTCACTCACCCTGCGGGCAGAGGTGATGGCCACCAGAAAAGCAGTTTTTAAGGTCAGAAGCCTGAGAGGACAGTTATGTAGCAGCTCAAAGGGAGCGCACATTAGATATGTAAGAACCAAGTTCAAGTCCCACTGGGGCTTTACAAAGGAAACAGGAGGAAAAAGATGAGTAATGCCCTTAAGGAAGCGATTTACAACAGGGGATTTGAAAAGAGAAGGCTGATCAGGAAGCCTAAGGAAGGCTGAAATGGCTGAGAGGTAGCACTTTAGAGTGCCCAGTGCAGAACCCTGCTGGGCCAAAGATAGGAGGAACAAGAGAACCTCAGAAAGAGGGGCGGAAAGGGGATCCACAGCCTTTGCTGTGCACCATGCCACAAATGTGTTCCATCTGCAGGCGTACACTGTCTTAGTGGAGGGACGCCTGGCTGCCAAGAAAACATCACAGACTTTGGGAGGCAGGTCAAACGACGTCAACTGCAGCCGCTCAATCTCAACGCAAGGAGGTGGAGGCTGGATGGGTTCGGGTGGAGGACCGTCCCCTGCTGCTGCGACAGAAGATCCTCCCGAAGAGGCAGTCTGATCGGAGGATTGATGGCGATGTGTAGCAGCTAGGGATACCAGACTCTTCGTGCACAATCCGGAGCCACATGAATGACTTGGGCCAGGCCGCGCTTGATCTTCTTCAGCACTCTGGGCAGAAGTGGTATAGGCGGAAAGGCGTATAGAAGACCGCAACTCCACTCGCGACGAAAAGCGTCGCCTAGCGAGTGCCAACTTGGAAATTCCAACGTGCAGAATTGCTGACATTGCGCGTTCTCTTCGGTGACTAATACATCTAACCAAGGCTCTCCCCACTGTCGAAAGAGACCTTGCACCACCTCCGAGTGAAGACGCCATTCGTGATCCATCATGCACCTGCGGCTGAGTTCGTCCGCCCTGGCGTTCAGGGAACCTGCCAGGTGTTGAACCACCAGGAATATGCCCTGATGTTCCAGCCATGTCCAGAGGCAGAGGACCTCCTAACATAGGGTCCACGACCCCACCCCGCCTTGTTTGCTGCAGTACCACATTGCGGTGGTGTTGTCCGTGAACACCTGCACTACAGAGGGAAGGAATGCTATGAGTGCAAGACGAATCGCCCGAAGCTCCAGAAGGTTGATGTGGAGCCCGGACTCCGCCGGAGACCAGAGGCCTCTGATCTCTGCCTCCCCCATGTGGCCGCCCCATCCCAGAAGTGATGCATCGGTCACCACTGTGAACTCTGGTTGAGGAAGGGAGAGGGATCTGCCGTCGACCCAATCCTGGTTCGTTAGCCACCACTGCAATTGGTGTGCAGTGCCCTCCGAGATCTGGACGCAATCGGACAGGTTCCCCTGATGTTGTGCCAACTGGAACTTCAGGTCCCACTGCAGAGCCCGCATATGCCATCTGGCATGGTCCACCAGCAGGATGCAGGAGGCCATCAGGCTCAGTAGCCTGAGGGTCATCCTGACCGAAACCCGGGATAGAGGCTGAAAGATCGGAATCATAGCCCAAATATCCCGGACTCGCTGTTCGGGAGGATAGACCCGAAACTGCGTCGTGTCCAGAACCGCTCTGATGAAGAGGAGCTTCTGAGAGGGAGTCAGGTGTGACTTCGGCACGTTGATGGAGAACCCCAGCGAATGCAATAGGTCGGCCGTAGTCTGGAGGTGGGAAACGACAGACTGTGGTGAGCCCGCCTTCAACAGCCAGTCGTCGAGAGGGGGGAAGACTGGAACCCCTGATCTGCGCAGATGAGCTGCGACCACCGCCGTCACTTTCGTGAACACCCGAGGGGCGCTTGTAAGGCCAAAGGGGAGCACGGTAAATTGAAAATGCTCGTGGCCTACCGTGAACCGCAGGTAACGCCAGTGGGCCGGCAGGACGGGGATGTGAAAATAGTCCAACGCTACCATCCAGTCTCCAGGGTCGAGGGCACACAGGACCTGCGCTAGCGTCAACATTTTAAACTTCTCCTTCCGGAGGAAGCGGTTGACGTTCCTGAAATCCAAGATAGGGCAGGCCTTTGTCCTTCTTGGGTACCAGAAAGTAGTGGGAATAGCAACCACGACCTACTTCTGGGACAGGAACAAGCTCGATGGCTCCCTTGGCCAAGAGTGCCGAAACTTCCTGTTGGAGAAGGGCCAGATTATACTCCGACATGTGATGGTACTGAGGTGGCATGGATGGAGGGGTAGTCTCGAAGGCGAGGGAGTAGCCCCTTCGGACTATTTGCAAAACCCACCTGTCCGACGTGATGGTGCGCCAGTGGGGGAGGTGATGGCGAATCCTGCCGCCCACTGGCATTCGGTGGCCCTGAAAGGTCAGACTAGGAGGGTTTGGAGGCTGCTGCAGACGGGGCTGTGGTGGATTGACCCGCCTGCTGGCCCCCAGAACCACAGCAGTGGTTCCCACGTCCCCGGCCGCGCAGAGGCTGAACAGCTTCCGCTGGCCTGTGGCTCTGGGCGGGACGTGGCGGGGCACCCCTTCCGTAGCCGCGAAAGGCAGACTGCGCAGGGCGGGTGGTAGAGAGGCCCAAGGACCTGGCCGTAGCCCGAGAGTCCTTAAAGCGCTCCAGCGCGTTGTCTGCCTTGTCGCCGAATAGGCGACGGCCATCAAAGGGCATGTCCGTAAGAGTGGATTGGACATCCCCTGAAAAACCAGTTGACCTCAACCAGGCGTCGAAGGGCTACTGACGTGGAAATCGTCCTGCCTAGTGAGTCAGCGGTATCCAGCCCACAGCGGATGGTAAAGTTCGCTGCATCTCTCCCTTCTGCAACTGCACGGGAGAGTACGGCCCGGGACTCCTCCGGGCACTGGGGCAGCACTTGCCCCACCGTATCCCACACGGAGTGGGTGTAACGGCCCAACAGACATGCAGTGTTTACCGACCGCAGTCCCAAGCTGGAGGAAGAAAATATCTTCTTCCCAAGATGGTTCAGCTTTTTGGATTCCCGATCAGGTGGTGCGTTAGGGAATGCGCCTTTGGAGGTGGAGGCTTGGACCACCAAGCTCTCAGGGGTGGGGTGTTGGGAGAGGAAAGTGGGGTCGCTCAGAGCCGGGCGTTGGACAATCATCCTATCCACAGGAGCCCCTGTGTTGGGCCTGGACCAGGTGCCCAAAAGGATGTCGGTGAGGGCTTCATTAAACGGTAGCAGGGGCTCCGAAGAGCTCGCTGCCGGTTGAAGCACCTCTGTCAGGAGGTTAGTCCTGAATGCCACCGTAGGTAGCTCGAGGTTGAGAGCCTCGGCCGCCCTACGCAACACCACGGCGTAAGACGCTCCCTCCTCCGTAGCCACAGTAGGAGGAGACAACATGCCAAGGTATGGTGAGGTATCCAAACCACTGGCTTCCCCCAGTTCCTCTCTCCAGTCCGGTTCATAGCCTAACTGGTCAATTAAAGGGTCCCCAGACTCCTCCCAGTTCTCCTCACCTTCCTCTGGCTACCAATCTGGTATAAAAGAGCCAGGGTAGAACAAGGGAACAAAAGTACCCGTCGACGCCGGTCCGGCTCCGTGTCTACATCGGGATGGAGGCCGGGGTCGACGCCGGCTGGGGACACAACCGGCATCGGCTGCGGACATGGTGCGGGTGGATTCGGCGCTGGGGGAGGTGTAATGAGGTCGACCGGCGCCGATCCGGATCCAGGCCTGGATCTAAAGGGACTCTGCGGTGCCGGGGCCGGACGCCGCCAGCGTCGAAGGCCCAGGGCCCCCAGCCGAGTCAGCGGGGCCTGAAGGCATGCCGGCGGAGTTAGGCTGCCCAAAGATGGCATGCATCGCTTCGTAAAATTGGCGAAGCTGGGCAGGGGTCGCTCCGGGTCCCAGGAAGGGAGAGAAACCCGGAGTCGACCCTTCGAGCTCTGCACGCGGAGCCGCGTGAGGGGCACCACCCGCATCCCTCATCGCGTCGGCCGACGGACGGGGAGAAGTCGAAGAGCGACGATGCTTCTTCGACTTCTTCTTGTGCTTCGACTTACCTGACCCCAAGTGCGAAGACTTGGAAGAAGAGTGATGATGATGATGACTCCGCGACCGGTCCCTCGACCCCCCTCGCGACCGGGACCTCGAACGGCGCGGAGCCGACTGCCGAGCCTCGAGAAGCTTTCGGGACCGCTCCCACAAAGACTTCGGATTCATGGCCCGGCAGTCGGAGCACGACTTGGGGTCGTGGTCGCGCTCCAAGCAAAATAGGCACACGCGGTGCTGATAAGTCACCGACATCAGTCGGCTACGGAAACCACAAGCCTTGAAGCCGGGCATCCCTGACGTGCACCAAGAGTAGAAGATTCGAAAACGGTGTCGGCAAAAAGTCAATCAAAAAGTGACTGGAGGTACCGCTCTCTCCGGATCTGCGCTGGCTGGCGCGGAAAAAGAAAGAACTGATGTCAGCGTGCGAGGGCGGCGTCTATGTAGCTACCGCGACGTCATTCCGGCGACCACGACGCCAAAGATGAACGCGGAGCCGACCGACGCCACCTTTCGACACGCAGGGGTACTGCTGACGAAAAACTTTCCGGATCCAGTCTGACGCCTGGGGGTAATTCCAAGGTAAGGAATCTATAACTGTTTATTTCAGATTGACAATTCAACAGGTCATTGAACTGAAATCCTCTCAAAGTATTTTAATTTTTGCTTTTTTTGGAAAACATGAGACTGGCACGACACCTAATGTGGGTGTCTAGGCCATTCCAAAAAATAACGGTACCGATGTATAGAATAGAATATATTATAGTAAGGCATACAGTACTATGCAAATAAACTGCAAACCATATACGGTACCTATGTACACCTAGAAAATAAGCCTAATGGAGCGTTAAAGGGGCTTGAAGCAGTACTTTCTGCAGCATATGATGAAGTGTATAGTCGGTGGAGCTGCTCTGTTCAGCTATTGAGGAGATCGGCCTTGGTTCATCCTCTTGACCGTCACCTACCCAACCGGACTTTGGGCACAGTTTCTCCCCGTCTCCCTGTCTCGCCCATTCCCCCCTCATCGTTTCTCTGTAACTCTGCTTTCTCCTTATCTCCTATCTTTCTATCTATCTATCTATCTATCTATCTATCTGACCGATGCCTATCCTAACAGCAGAGTCTGAGCATTATGTCCGACGCCCGGTGGAGCTGCTCTGTTCAGCTATTGAGGCGATCGGCCTTGGTTTCATCCCCTTGACCGTCACCTGCCCAGCCGGACTTTGGGCACAGTTTTCTCCCCGTCTCGCCCATTCCTCCCTCATCGTTTTTCTGTAACTCTGCTTTTTCCTTGTCTCCTATCTATCTATCTATCTATCTGACCGATGCCCGATGGAACTACCTTGAGAGCTATCGGGGTGATTGGCTGTGAATTAGTCCCTTCGGCCGTCACCTACCCAGTCGGCCATTGAGCAGACTTTCCCTTCGTCTCTCATACCACTACCCCCTCTTCCTCTCCCTTCTCACTCCCCCTCTCCGCTCTATTTTGTCTCTCCCGCTCGCTCTTAAAAGGTGTCGCATATATTTGATGTAATGTGTAATTGTTATCATTGTAGTATCATTGTTGATCCTTATGTAAAGCGCTCTGATACCTACGGGTCTAGCCAGCGCTATATAAAACTCTTAAAATAAAATAAATAAAATAAAATAAGTGTAACTCGTAGGCTCCAAGTGACTAGCTTATACAGTCTATATTTTTACATTGCATTCTGATATTTATAGGTATCACATTATAGGTGTATGAATACAGGTACCAGAATGCAAGTTGAAAAAAAAGGACTGGGCCGTTATGGCAATTTGACAGCTTATAGTAATATGGGCACCGGCAAGAGAGAAACAAATGAGGTCAGGATTTGTAATTGACACTCAAAGCCTCAGTAGCAGGTGTGGGTCAGAAAGTGAACGAATGTGGCCCAGGAAGCCCGCTGAGCACTGTGGATGCACCTGTCAGCCTCTGACACAGCTGGGAAGAGCACAGGGACAGCTGCACTTATGAGAGGCTCTAAACATGAGGTTATGGTCTCTCTGACCATGGTACCAAAAGTCAGACTGTCAAGCCCTACCTCTCTGTGCTCCAATTGTTCTCTTTCCCTCACAGACAGTCAAAGGTAGCAGAGATGAGCACAGGGGCAAGCACAGAACTGATGATAAGCAGGCCATGTCACTCGATGCAAGCTCTTCTGGTCTCTGGCCCTGCAGTGTTAGATCGCCAAAACATTTAAATATAAACATGCCCATGTATCCATCAACTAGGTTAAAAAGGCGGTCACAGGCTTTACGGAGTAATTGCGCAGATGGCATGAAGGTGCTGCAAAATGCCAGAAGTGCCATCAAATCTCTCAGTGCCACTGTCATTAACAAACGCATGCTCTTCATCGCGATCATTTTGCCATGCCTCACTTTCCACTGACGTCTTTGTCAACCAAGCACTGGACCAAGAATATTGGTATATAGGATTTAGAACATCCAACTCCATGCTGCAACAGAAGTACTCCAAGCACTATGTACGCTACATGGGACACTCCTCCCTTAGTATACAGAGGCCATGATCCCAGCACGTCACATTGGTGGAGGTCTATCTGGAGGTAGAAGTGGCAAAGACCACTTTTTGGGCAACTACAGATTGGTGTTTTTGAGACCATGTTGAATTTAGCTCATACATTTTCAGGACCGGGGGAGATGCTCTGTCTTGTTCTATATGCTTTGGTATCGCTTTGTTCGCCCTAAGTTGGAAGGGTATGCCCAGACGTGGGTCCCTTGCTCACTTTGCCACTGGATTCAAGATAGCCTGGCTGATGAGGGTTTTGAACCCGAAACCGGTCCCAGGATGCTTGTTTCCGGTCCAGGGAAGACATGGCTTGGCAGTTCGGGCTGGACTGTTCCCATGAGGCACAGGGTCAGACTGATTTGCATATGGCCATGTCTGAACTGGGGTGGTGGAGTGAGCTAAAGAATGATGATGGATTAAACCCAGATCAGTTGACTGGGGGTGAGTGTTTGATTTGCTCTAACGCTCCGTCCATCTTCCCCTTTGGTATCGCTTTGTTCTGTATGCTGGCAAGAACTAATAAGAAAGAAGGCAGTATGTCAGGTGTGGTCATTGCTGATACAATACATAACAAAAGAATATACGGTAGACATATTTCAGAATTATTCACTAATGTTTTGTTATTAATAAAAACAGCTGTAGTGTCCTTGCCTTTGCTGGGTCTGCCTATCACCAAATTATCTACCCTTGAGGCCTGATGAAGAGCTCTAAGTCCAAGACAGTGCTATGGGCAAATAGAATGAAAGTAATACGTTCTAAACTTCTGGTCATCCAAGGGAACACCAACCACTCCAATGATCCCTTCGAACATCAAATATAAATGACAGAAAAATAATGGAAAAGATTTGTGAGACAGTACCATTCCCAGGATCACAGAAGATATCCTGGGAAAATGGCACGAATTTGAAGAAAATATGTTGGCCCACTACAGAGCCTCTACTCCCCATGAGTTCCAGCAGATACCTTGAAAAGTGGCAGCAAAATGAAGAAAAATATTTGTGGCATCCCAAGGACCCTTTCACTCCAAGAACATCAGGGTGGAATACTCATGGTTAAGATCTTTAGCCACCTCTGGCCTTGTACCACTCCTCGATACCCTGGAAAATGGTAGTCAACTTGAGGAAATTATCTGTGGTTACAAAAGAAACTCATTGTCGCCTAGAAATTCTAAAGACACCTTGTTGAAATAAAAATATATATATAATATATAAGGAAATTAAGTGTGGCCACCCTAGGGATCCTATGAATCCCATGTTTTCAGCAGATACCCTGGAAAAATGCCTGAAAAAAATCAAGGAAAATATAAATCAATCAATCAATCAGGGGATTGTAAAGCGCGCTACTCACCCGTGAGGGGCTCAAGGCGCTGAGGGGGTGGGCAGCTCCGCTCAGTTGAAGAGCCAGGTCTTGAGTGTCTTCCTGAAGATGTTCAGAGAGGGGGCGCGTCTGATGTCGGTCGGGAGCTCATTCCAGGTCTTGGCCACGATATAAGAGAAGGCTCTTCCACCTGTTCTGGTTCTGCGGATGCGTGGGGTTTCGGCGAGGTCGGACGATCGGAGGTTTCTTTTGGGTACGTGGAAGGAGATTCTCTTGTTGAGGTATTGGGGTCCGGTGTTGTGGAGGCATTTGTAGGTGTGGGTGAATATCTTGAAAGATACTCTCTTCTCAACGGGGAGCCAATGGAGGTTCCGCAGGTGTTGGGTGATGTGTTCGTGTCGGGGGATGCCGAGGACGAGTCTGGCTGCGGCGTTTTGTATGGTCTGGAGTTTTCGGAGCAGAGACTTGTTGATCCCGGCGTAAGTGGCCCACTCAGCATCCCTAGACTCTCAGGAACACTTGAGGATGCACAAAACTCATGCAAACCACTCATGATGATGACAAACTGCCTCGTGCAACCAATACAAATTACCACAAGCAATCAGGGAATATTCACAGGCCTCCAAAACCCGCATTCTATAGTTCAGTACAACTAAGGGCCTTATTAGGATGTCAGGCGGATGACACCGTATCGGTATGGGAACTGCCTGACAATTGGTTGGCCGTTCCCCATACCGAATTACAATGCGACTGCACATGGTGCAGTCGCAAACTCCCATTTCCCTATGGCAGTTTGTGCAGCGGCCGTAAACCGGCCGTAGCACAAGCTCCCATAGAGAAATGGGAGTTTGTGTGAATTCCTGCACTGTGTGGCAGGCACCAAACGGTGCAGTGATTCAAAGGTGGGCACTATAGGTGCCCCCTCGGCCCCCAACCGGAGGCCGCAGGGTGAAGGGGGCCCTGCTAGAGGCCCCCAATGTCGCTTTCTGACACTTTTTCCCTGTCGGACAGCCCGGCATGGAAAGCCTTTGGGAAACCGACATTGTATTCCCAATGGCGGAAACACCGTCCATTGGGATCATGTGCCGGTCTCCAACTAGCCGACAGGCTCTTTGAGCCCATAGGAATTCAGCCGGAATGAGCGGCCGGTTTCAGTTTCGACCGCCTGCATCATAATGCAGTGGTCGAAACTGAAACCGCGTTGAGGCTAGGAAAGCCTCCAACCTGCGGAGAAAGGCTTTCCAACCCTCATCGTAATCAGGCCCTAAATGTCCATTGCACTTGCGTAAGGATCTCCACCCACATGGGCACATGCATTTAGTTCCTCCAGCAAGAAACAAAGAATAAAATAATTAAAAAAGGTAAAACATTGTTAGTGAACCTTATGCCTCAACGAGTAGCCCATTAAACAGAAATACCTTATATATAATAAAGAGTGCACTTCATTTTCAATAAATGGAGGGTATAATGCTGACAAGGATTGTTGTGGTGCTTTGCTTTCACTGGTCAAATCAAAATGCCCAAGTAAACATGACCTAGAGAGATGAGTTAGAGAGATGGCGAGAAACATTTGGTAATGATTGCGACCAGGGCTTTAAGTGGGCCGGGTTCTGCCGGTGCTCAGCAATGGCAGTTCTAAAAGCAGGTGCTGAGACGGGTCCCTTTCAAGCTCTCTAATATTACCCTGAGCCTCCGAGTGGAAAAGAAAATCTTCACTTGGCAGCAGTACTACCCTTCACTACCTTTGATGTATCTTTAAAGGGACTCGTTAAAGTTCTTTCACAGACTCATCATTTCAGAACTGAAGCATTTTAACCATTTATACAAAAATGGCTTTGTTGTTGCTTTTTTATCTTATGAAGAACAATGTCTCAACTGGAAATCATTAAAACATAGCAATTTCAAATATTGTGATATAAATCACATAGGGAGGGGAAAGAAGAAAGGGAGACCACAAGGGGCAGGGATATGGAGAAGAATTGTATTTGTAAGTAGTTATAACAGCACTACAGTACAAATCAAAGTACAAGTGACCATAACACTCAAGTGAGCACTGGGCGTGCTAGTGATAGTCAATGGCGCAGTGACACAAGGGTGAAGAACAGCGTGAACGGCGAACGTACTATGAAGGTAACAATATGGTCAAAGATACAAAAAAGTTATATACAGTGTAGGTTTTTAACAATGAATAAATTGACCACAGCAGTGCCAAAGTTCTTTGCTGGGGAGTCTACGGCGTTTCAGCCTGATTGATTTCAGGCCATCATCGGGAGAATGGTCACAATTTTTCAAAAAGTGCTGAATATAGTATAGAGTGGATCAAGAAGTCCAGGCAAGACGGGGTCAAGGGTTAATGTGAGGAAGAAGAGGCGCAGCGTCGGGTCAGCGCGTGAATAATCCTATTCAATGTGGAGGAACCGGCGTGGAGTGGATAGAGTACCGATTCGTCCCACAGACAGCCTCAGATTTGTTCGAGTCCCTCGGAGCGGTCACCAACGGACCCACCCGTATCGCCGCCGGCCCAAGTCCGGTTTCAGGGTTATTGGAAATTGCTATCCAGATTGCTTCGGTTCCGCCCGGCACTTGGAATCACTAGTGCTAGCTTGATCCCAGCCGAATCGGCACTCTATCCACTCCACGCCGGTTCCTCCACATTTAATAGGATTATTCACGCGCTGACCCGACGCTGCGCCTCTTCTTCCTCACATTAACCCTTGACCCCGTCTTGCCTGGACTTCTTGATCCACTCTATGCTATATTCAGCACTTTTTGAAAAATTGTGACCATTGTCCTGATGATGGCCTGAAATCAATCAGGCTGAAACGCCGTCGACTCCCCAGCAAAGAACTTTGGCACTGCTGTGGTCAATTTATTCATTGTTAAAAACCTACACTGTATATAACTTTTTTGTATCTTTGACCACATTGTTACCTTTACAGTACTTTCGCCGTTCACGCTGTTCTTCACCCTTGTGTCACTGCGCCATTCACTATCACTAGCACGCCCAGTGCTCACTTGAGTGTTATGATCACTTGTACTTTGATTTGTACTGTAGTGCTGTTATAACTACTTACAAATACAATTCTTCTCCATATCACTGCCCCTTGTGGTCTCCCTTTCCTCTTTCCCCTCCCTATGTGATTTATATCACAATATTTGAAATTGCTATGTTTTAATGATTTCCAGTTGAGACGTTGTTTGTTACAAACTATTGCCCGGTCTCATCTGGGAAAACTGGCCTACTCCTGTTTCTTGCTTCTTTGCTTTTTTATCTTAGGCAACTAAGAGCCATTGACAAAGCCAACAGTCCTGGCTTGCTGTGGGTGTAATATTACTTGTATTACATATCTGGATTCAAAGACAGAAGCAGCAAAATACCAGTCTGCGGCACATTATGCTGAGCAGAGATTTTTAACGAACGTCTTTTAAGCCACACCCATAATTATATTGACCACTCCTGACTGCAACTCTCTGCGATCCTTGTTTTGGAGAAGGCATACATCATTTAAAAAAATTAAAGTTCAAAGATGTGTTTTGCAATGGAATTTCTCTGAAAAATCGAAAAAAATAAGTTTCATGAGAGGAAAAAGAAAAGGAGGCCAGCACTCACCCATCTAGAGTCAAACTGATGACGCTAGCAAACTCGTGGGAAATTGCACGTCTAGTTACTGAACAACCGCAGGAAAATGAAATGCACGTAAAGCTTTTCACACATCCGGTGTGACCAAAAAACTGCTTCAGCTACTCTGCTTGCTGATTAAATGTTGTTTCAAGCTACTCTGCTTGGCGATTATATGTACCTATATCAGCAATTGTCTAAGCAATATGTTCTGGGGCAACGGAAAGTCAAAGCGAAAGTTCACGAATGTCTCCCCTTTTCACGTCTCTACATCTTGAACAATTCTGAAACTGGTGCCTCTTGGTCTGCATTTTGGCACATGGTGGGCGTTCTCTGAGTCTGTCTCTCGTATTACAGGCTGCAGATCATAACCTCTCTGAGTCATGGGATCCGAGATGTGTGCTTGTTTGACATCAAAGGGTGTGTTGCAGGGAGGCTACGAGTTACATGATGTTTTCGCCCTGAAGCGGCTGTAGATAAGTCCACTGTGTTCGAGCTGCAATAAAACCAAGAAAAGGCTCAAGGACGACCAGGCGCATCTGTGAACGGATAGCGATGGCCAAACAAAATAAATAATGAGTGAAATCGCCTGGGAGGGAACCAAGCACATAAAGGCAGGACAATTACAACGAATGCACCAATAACAAGCCAGCATTTCTGAATGCCACAGATAGCAACCAATGGCAATCCGTGGGTGTGCCAAAAGTCCACAGAAGAGATACACCAGGTCTTGCAGACAGCACAAGCACTGTTGAGGCTCGACCTAAAACGTGTCTCTTTGTTACAATTTTGTGCGTGATGGTGGTTATTACACATTCAGATTGTGCTCTCACGATTCGCAGCAGAATTGATCTAGTGCAAATCAAGGAAGTATACATTGCTATTTGCACCAAATATATGATCGTATTTTGGACACAAACAGGATGTTGGACCAAAAAGGGATTTGCCGCCCATCTTACATATGTGGTAAAGAGCAAGTTACTTACCTTCAGTAACTTTGTGAATATTACCCAGGCGTCAGACAGGATCAGGAATTCTTTAGCAGTAGATGCTGTTGTGCAGCTCCTAAACCAATGTCGTTCTGCTCCAGAAGAGACTAAGAGAATGGTATATAAGCACTATCCATGCGTGCTAACTTCAGTTGCTTTCCAAGATTGTCCACGCCCTGAGACGCAGAGCCCTGCAGAAAATTGGCATGACCAGTGTACAGATATCTAGACTGAGCTCTTTTTAGATGAAAAAGAGTCCAGTTCGAAGAACGGGGAGGAGGGAGGATCAGTGAACCAGCACAGGCCTAAAAAAATCATCAAAATGTTACCAGACCCACAAGTCTAGTGACTTGCATAATCTACTCAACCTAACTATAATGTTCTTCACCCATATACTGGTCTCAAAGTGTGTGATCCAGGCCTTTAGATAAGTGAGTATAGCATGTCTGCTATATAAAAAAAACTCTTTTGTTTGATTTAATATACTAAACCTTTGCTCCACGTATAATAATAATCTAGCCCACATATAGATTACGCATGACCCCGGACTTGCCTTAATTTACTAACAGCATTGTCATCAGGGTCGGGGCAGGAATGTTTTTCAGATCATGTTTCAAAACTCACTTTCGATAAGCATGGCACTAATGCATGATGTTGCGCCCTGTCATTTACAGTCTAGACACTGAAATAGCCACAAATGTCCCATTGACATACAGTTTTACTGATAAACTACAATAGCGTTTAATTTTTGGAAAGCAGCTTTCTGCAAATATTTATCTTTTGCACCTCACCATGTAAAGTGTACTGATTTATTTTGATCCTATTAAAATATTTTTTTCCATCACAGTTCTGAATTACAAAATGCTTTACTAATTGATGATACTTTTTGAAATATTTGTACTGTTCATTTACAAGCTGTTTAAATGTGTGTTGGGAAACAAATGACATCTTACAGCCTTTCCTTTCACAATTGTCAGACAATTAACTTTACAAAATCCTCTAACTTTACGGTCAGAGAAAGAAAAGTAAACACCAATTTCCAGCATAAAATAACAAGCAATTTGTAATTTATAGGAAGACATAAGCTGACATTTGACCTCTGTCTTTAAACACACAGCAAATTAACTGGAACTTCGCATGGGCAGTCAGCGCGGGTCTCAAGATCTTGGAGCAAACAGGCCTGATCGTAGTCACAAAGAGGCCAAAACTTCAGGATTTCTCGTTTTCTTCAAGAAGGAGCTCAACTGATGTCACACCAAGGGTCCAGGACCTAATGGGCACCTTTTGGGGATCGGTAACTCACTACAGCAGAGGTCAGCAGGCTCAGGCAGGTCTAGTTGCAGGTCCAGTGCAGCAGGTCAACTGGGCAATTGCAGGGAGTCCTCTGGAGTTTGATATGTCCCTGAAACTCAGAACAGGAGGTCAGTTAGCTGACCCTTGGAGTCCATCAGTCTGGAATGAGGGGAGCAGGTCCAGTCGTTCTTCTCAGCAAGCGAGGCAGACCCCAAGTAGCAGGGCATCCTTCTTCTGTACCCATAGATCCAGGAGTGTACTGAAGAGTGGGTCTGAGGGTCCCATTTTTATACCTGGTGCCCACTTTAACGTAGGAAAAATTCTGGAGTTTACCCCTACAAAGGTGTCTGGAATTTTCTGCCTCCCTGCCCTGGTTCCAGACTGTCTGCGGTAAAATAGGCTAGTGTGAAGTCCTTTGTATGTGAGCTGGGTCAGTGCCTTTCAAGTGCAAGTGTGGTAGGTGACGTCTCCGCCCCGTATCAAGTTAGGGATGGCCCATTCTGCCATCACCCAGACACTCCTTTGTGATACTGTCTAGGAGGAATACACATAGGCCAACTACACCTAGCCATGTGACCCAGGAACAGGCTGCAGGCACCAAATGGTTAGGACAAAAAAATGCCAACTTTCTAAAAGTGGTATTTTCAGAATTGTGACTTGAAATCTGACTTTATCATAAAAAATATTTTACAATTACACTTCCTCAGATACCAAACATGACTTCGTACCTGCTCCCAATCAAAAGTTATCATTTATTAAATGTAATAAGGTAACCCAATGTTATCCTATGGGAGAGGTAAGCCTCACAGTAGGGACAAATTAATTTAGGAGTTTTTCACTACAAGGACATCAAAAATCTTTTAAATACACTGCACCATGCTCTGTGGGCTGTTTAGGGACTACCCTAGAGGGTGAAGATTATGTATTAAAAGGGGGTTTAGCAGGCTGGCAAATGTTTGCCAGGTTGAAATGGCATTTTAAATTTGCACACAACAGGTTGGAATGGCAAGCCTGGGACATGTTTTAAAAAGCTATTTACGTGGATAACACAATCAGTGCTGAAGGACCTCTAATAGCCTTTAATTTACAGGCCTTGGATACCTGTATTACCACTTTACAAAAGACTTACAAGTAAATTTAGTGTGCCAATGGGTGTAAGCCATTTTCACCATGTTTAAAAGAGAAAACAAGTACTTTTGCACTGGTTGGTAGTGGTAAAGTGTGCAGAGTCCTAAGGCCAACAAAAATATATTCCACAAAACAGGAAGAATGAAGCCAAGACGTTTGGGCGTAGACCACCCTAAGCCTGACAGTTTTAACATGTGTCCATTCAGGAGCCGCATATTTCCCGTTTGGTACTTTTACTCTTGTAGATTTTCTGACCCGATTGCTCTGACTACTTGTCATTTAAATATGCTCCTGTTTGCTCTAAATCTTGTTCCATCTCTTCTGCAACTGACACCCTTTTCCTTCTTCTCACACTCTCATGCCATCCATCTTAGATCCAGCTTTCATGTTCGAACCCACTAATGACAACAGCTACATCTTCATCTTCAGTTGCAATTGATCTGTGCAGATTTGCCCATCTGAGTACGCTTGAATCCTGTGACTGACACATTGATCCTGAATCATCCACTTTGCCAATTACAACTATTACTCCCTCTTCAGTTGATCCTACTGGCAGTCTGGATGATCTTAGACTGCTTTCTTGGAACATAGCTGGGGTATCTTCTACGTTTAGTGATAGAACTGGGTTCTGTTTGTTAAGGCATATCAGGTTATCTGTCTGCAGGAAACCCTGGGAAGTGCATAACCTTTTTTTCTTGGAAGGCTATCAACCTTATTTTTTTCTAGCAGTAGCATCAGTGTCAGGTACAGTTAAAGGGGGATTGATCAAATTTGTATCAGTAGAGTTTTCTGGGCATGTTAAGGACCTGAAGTGGAACTCAGATCAGTTGCAGGTACTGGATTTATCTGTTCCTGGCTTTACACCTCTAGTATTGGTTAATTTTTACAATGCTAAAGTTGGGCAGGCTGGGGTATTCAACCTTTCTTGCTTGCATTCAGCTCTGGATCTGTTGTCAGAGAATGGGTTTGGCCAAAATAAGCTCATATTAGTGAGTGATTTTAATTGTCATTTGTGCGTATTGCCCCCAAAATTAGGATAAAACTAAGCCTGGACGGATGCTGAATGATGGGCTTCATTTGGTCCACACAAAGGAGGGGATGGAGATAAATAACTTTCTTAGTACCTATAATCTAATATTTGCATTGGAGAAGTTGCTAGATTCGGTCAAACCTCAAATATTCCCTACATTTAAGAGGAGGGGCTGTGGGTCTATTATAGATTATATTTTTGTTTCTGCTTCTTTGTTTTTGTGTATTTCTGATTTTAATATATTTTGCAACCCCTTCAGTGATCATAACCCCCTATCTTTAGCTATTGCGGGGGTTGTGGGTGTTGTTAGGCCCCGGGTAGTAACCTTAGGAGAGCCCCCATTACTGATCAGGGTAGGAGGCTTAGATGGTCACAGATACAGCCACTGGAATTTAATGTGTCTCTCTTTTTGGATTGTCAAAGGGAGATATTCAACTGCCTGGATTTGGATTTCTCTGAAGAAGCAATTTTGTCAGCGTTTTCGGGCATCACCCAGAAAGTATCAGCATTGTTAAGGGTCCCTGCATTAAATTTTAGATCGAAGAACCCAAAATAGTTTGACAATAGTTGTTCAAAATCCCTTTGCCTTTTAAAGGCTGTCCTGAAGCAGGTCCCAAGAGACAGGAAGCTTGTGGTTTAATGCCCCAAAAGGTACAGGAAGGCTCTGGCTACACGTAAATCCATCTTGCGCAAGGTGGCATTGGAAGATTTAGCTCAGGCTTGTGAAGCCAATGATAGCCCCCGGTTCTGGAGGGTAGCAATGGGGCCAGCCTTGTGTCGTCATATCTCAGAGCATTAGTGGGTTGAGATTTTTAAAGTGTTTAGTGACAGGGAGAAGGAGCATGCAAGTTTATTCAGTGGAAGAGCAAATGTTGTCTTCACCTTGGAAGAGGTTTCCCAGGGTATGCAGGTGCTGTTGCATAACAAGGCCCCAGACCTGATGGTATTCCCCGACTTGTTTTTAGGCAATTTTGAGGTTTGGGGGTCAGTTTTGACATAGTACTTAATGCGGTTGTGAGAGAGGGTGTACTGCCCTCATGGTCAAGTACTGTAATAGTTTTGGTTTTCAAAAAGGGGGCTAAGGATAACCCCTCTTGTTACCGACCAATATCTTTGATAGATGCTGTGGTGAAGGTTCTTGGGAGGGTTCTTTTGAATAGGCTTATGTCGTGGGCAGACATACACGCTATCTTTACGGACGTGCCTTAGAGCTTTAGGCCGGGCGAATCAACCATGGATCAGTGTTTAAACCTGTATTTAATCATATTTGCCCGTACGGCTTCACTTCATATAGTCTTCATGTACCTCACCCTGCCTTTGATAGGGTCGCAGGAAGCTATGGTATTTGCTTCTTGCAATAGAGGTTGATCCAGATATTGTTATCCATTTGTCAAATCTCCATGCCAACACACCAACTTCAGTGCGATATTAACAAGGCTTGGACTCTACCCAGCAATTTGGCACAAGCAGGGGAGTGTGCCAGGGGTGTATCTTCATCCCCTTTTTGTTTACCCTCTATATTGATGGACTGGAAAAATCACTTCTTTCTGTGAAGGCAAACTATCCAACGGTGGGTTCCAGGCCTCTCCCGGTCCTACTATATGTAGACAATGCCGTTCTCGTGGCTCGTACCACGGTGGGCCTGCAGTTATTAGTGGCTCAGTTGGTTGCTTTCCTGAGTAATCTAGACCTGATGGAAAATTTCTCAAAATCGTATGCCATGGTTATTGGCCCCCGGTCCACCAGCTCTAAAACCTTTCGGGTGGGAAACAATACCCTGGCCAAAGTTCTGGTCTTCTCATATCTGGGGGTGCTGTGTGATGTAAATAACAGCTGGAAGCCCCTGATTGAGGGGCGGAGGGGTGAACTCATTAAGGCTACGGGTGCCGCGGCAGGTTATGCCCAGAGGTTGGGATCCTGACCCCCATGTACCCTGGTCAAGATTTACCAGGCTAAATGTCTCTCTAGGGCCTTACATGCTTGTGAGGTCTGGGTTTACATGTGTATCAACAAGATTCAGGTGGCAGAGAATGGGTTTCTCAGACAAAATTTGAAGGTGCCTAGTAGCACCTTAGTGTTCTCTGTTTATGAGGAGCTTGTTGTAGGCTACATAGGAGATCTTGCGGCCCTCCGACCATTGCTTTGCTGGATTAAGATCTGGACCGAGGTGGGTTCTCAGTTAAACCAACAGATCGTTTCTGATTATTTATCTCTCGATCACGCTCTTAAAATACCCTGGACTGCCTATGTAAAGACAGCTTTTGCAACCATGGGCAGGGAGGACATATTTTTCTAACCCCCTCCGCCCCCAATCTGTCCGTTGTCAAGAACTTAAGAGGGTAAAGGATCTATTTATAGAATGGGCTGCCCTGCAGCGTGAAAACACTGAGCTGAGGAAATCAATGGTAAGGAGGTTTATAGTGTGGAAATCTGTCCACGGAATGGAGCCATATTTAACCCTTGTATTTAAAGAGAGGGACAGGTTTCTCCTGACAAGGTTTAGGTTTAATTTGCTTCATTACCTTTTGGTAAGCCCAAGTGGATGGTCCTATCCTGGTACCCTGGGGCCCTGTGGCTGCAACAATAGGTCGTGGGTCCCGGGCTCACTGTGCCACTGGATTCAAAGCTATCCTGGCTGATGAGGGGTGAAACCCTGAAACCGGTCCTACGATGCTTGTTTCCGGTCCAGGGAGTTGGCAGTTCGGGCTGGACTGTTCTCATGCGGCACAGGGTCAAGACTGATTTGCATATGGCCAGGTCTAAACTGGGGTGGCATGGTGAGCAAAAGATGATGGATTTAACCCAGATCTCTTGACTCGGGTGAATGTTTTGATTTGTTTTGTATTACGTCCATCAACTGTGTCTCTTTTGCTTTCTCGCCCTAAGTGCGCCGGGTATGCCCAGACGTGGGTCCCGGGCTCACTGTGCCACTGGATTCAAGCTATCCTGGTTGATGAGGGGTGAAACCCCGGAACCGGTCCTAGGATGCTTGTTTCCGGTCCAGGGAGGACCTGGCTTGGCAGTTCGGGCTGGACTGTTCCCATGAGGCACAGGGTCAAGACTGATTTGCATATGGCCAGGTCTAAACTGGGGTGGCATGGTGAGCAAAAGAATGATGGATTTAACCCAGATCTCTTGACTGGGGGGTGAATGTTTTGATTTGTTCTGCATTCCGTCCATCAACTGTGTGTCTTTTGCAACAATAGGTCTTCCCCAGGATACCCTGCGTTTTGTGTTCTTATGCAAACATTTTAGTGTTACAAGGATATTATCTATCATCCCCTTATTGAAAACCTTGACCTTTACTCAAGCTCATCCAGCTCTTGTTTTATTGCAGCTTTAATCTAATTAAGTTGTTTTATATGCGGTCTCCTGTTTTTTTTTTTTTTTTACATAATGCCTTGAGATCAAAGCGTTCTAGACCTGATTAACTAATTTGCTGCTATTGTGGAAATGCTTTTAAGGTTATGCATACATGATATTGTTCTTTAAAAATTAAAAGGTTTTTATACTGTTGATTATATAATTTTCATTTTCTGTATTTTGTATTGTATTTCATGGTTGTTTTTACAAGCAAATAAAGACTATTTGATGATGATGATCTGTGCAGATTTTGAATGCGACAGCTTGGTTTGTTCTCGGGGGATTGAAATTGGAATTTCTGCTTTCTGATTTTCGCATTCTGATTTTCTTAAGTCTGACTTTGTGCTGTTTCTTCATCTTGTACTTCTCCTCCTTTTGCTGCTTTTAACAGGGTCAAGACTGATTTGCATATGGCTGGGTCCAAACTGGGGTGGTGTGGTGAGCAAAAGAATGATGGATTTAACCCAGATCCTTGTGACTGGGGGTGAATGTTTGCATTGTCAAGCATTCCGTCCATCAATTGTTTCTTTTGCATTTTTCTTGTGCATGCACAATCTCTTCGCCCCACAAAAATCCCCTGCCCCCTTCCGTGGACTCAAGTCCAAACTCAAGTTTGACACTATGAATCAGTGGTTGGTTTCACCATTTAATCTACTGCAGTTTTCACTCTTTTTATGTTAGATGCATGGATCCACTAGAGCAAGACTGCACACTTCACTGCAGTATGTATTACAAAGATTACTATAAAGGTCCATGCCACCTCTGATCCAGCCAGCTTCTCCGACCATACATCTTCACCACAACCCAGTCACCAGGTTCCATGTCGTGGCATGGTTCTTCACTTGTGGAGGGTATTTACAACTTTACCTGGAGAGAGAGATAGAGCATACCTCATCAACCAAACCTTTACAATACTCCAAAACAAGATCATCAGATATGTTGACAAGTACAACTGAAAGAATACCAGAAATACCCATTACTCACCCCATGATCACTTAATGTGGCAAGAGTCTATTCACCTTATTAGGTTACAAAATCAAGGTTTCACACATTTCCTGTCCGGGTATCTTTCCCTGGTTTTGGGTTGGAAATAGGCAAAGTTGTCATAGATTCTCCATAGGTGACAAAATCATATTCTCCATCATCGGTATCGGATCACTCTTATCACTGTAAAAGCTTTGCATTTAGGGGAAAAGTTTGGAATCCACTTACGACTGTAGCCAACCATTCCAAAAACATCTTCATTCTTTCCAAGTTGTTTGTGGGTTCCTTTATAGAATCGTAGAGTTGTGTACTGTAGAAACCTTCCTCAATTTTGATACCCAAGTAAATAACTTATTTCTGGCAGTGTTGCAGCTTTGTTGGGGACACTTTTTGAACTTTTTCTGCAAGATGATTAAAAAGTGCCATTTTGTCAAGCTTACAGGATTCTTTTCTTTAAGCTGTGGCCATGAGACCTGTATTGCCTAGAGATACTGACTATCCTCATGAAGAGGAACAAATAGTTTACGGCTTCACACACCTATTCACCCAGCTCCCCTGGTGCAGGTATACTGGTTCCTGGGGCATCCATGGGTGGGGTGACTTTTCAACTTTCTGTCTTCCACAGGGTTTCGTCCAATGGGAAGGGTCCTTTTTCTCCAAAACTGCAACCGCAACTTTCCTGTTGACTTGTATTGAGTATGCAGCTGTATTTCCACTCTTCACACAGCCTCCGTGGGGTTCCTGGGTACTTACCTTTGGTGGTTCCTTGTGCCCCCAGCTCTTCTGGTCCAAGTCCCAACTTCAGTCGCAGTTCGCATTCCACTTTCTTACTATATGGTTTGGTCTCCTCCCTGGAGGCACCTGTGTATTGTGCTGACGCACAAGTTACTAACTTGTGTAACGATATATCTGTAAGAGACAGTAGTTAGTAACAGATTCCTTACCTTAGAATATCCCCAGGCGTCAGGCTGGATCCGGAAAGTTTTGCGTAGCAGTACCCTTGCGCGTCGGTAGGCGGCGTCGTGCGGCTCCGCGTCCGTCGTCGGCGTCGGGATGACGTCACGGGCAGTACTTAGACGCCGCCCCTGCACGCTGACGTCAGTTCTGTACATGACTTTCCGCGCCAGGAACGCAGAGCCATGCAAGAAGCTGACATAGGTGTCTGAAAAAAGTCTAGGGCCCTGAAAGGGATGTCCTTAACCCTAGAAATCAGTTCGCAGAACGGGGAGGATGGGTGGGCGGTAGGGAATCTGTCACTAACTACTGTCTCTTACAGATATATCGTTACACAAGTTAGTAACTTGTGCATCTGAAAGAGACACGTTAGTGACAGATTCCTTACCTTAGAATAGATACCCCAGCAATACCAACCCCGGTGGTGGGTCTGCGAACAGATTCAGACAAGGAAGTCCCGGAGGACAGAACGGCCAAAGAAGCCGTCCCTCCGGACCTGGCTGTCAAGGCAGTAATGTTTGGTAAACGTGTGCAGCGAGGCCCACGTAGCTGCCTGACATATATCCTGCAGCGGAACACCGCGGCCTAAGGCCGTGGTAGCAGCCGTTGCCCTGGTGGAATGGGCACGCAGCCCAACAGGAGGCTCCTTCTTAGCCAAAGAATAGCAGGCTTTGATACACAAGATGACCCATTGGGAGATGGTCCTCTTGTGTACCACCCGACCTTTTTTGGCGCCCACGTAGCCAACAAAGAGCTGGTCATCCACCCGGAACTGTTGTGTGCGGTTGATGTAAAAGGCAAGCGCACGTTTTGGGTCCAGACAGTGGAGCCTCTCTTCCTCTCTGGAAGGAGGCGGAAAGAAGGTGGGCAAAGTGATGGTCTGCCCAATGTGGAAGGCAGTAACCACCTTTGGCAAGAAGGACGGACGCGTCCGAAGAACAACCTTGTCTGGATGAACAGACAGAAAGGGGGGTTTGCATGAAAGAGCCTGGAGCTCACTCACCCGCCGAGCGGAGGTGATGGCTACCAGAAAGGCTGTCTTCAGAGTAAGAAGACGAAGAGGACAGTTATGCAGAGGCTCAAAGGGAGCACACATCAAAAAAGTAAGAACCAAGTTTAAGTCCCACTGAGGCATTATAAACGGAACAGGAGGAAAGAGGTGTGTAATGCCTTTAAGAAACCTGTTAACAACAGGGGACTTAAAAAGAGAGGGCAGATCAGGAAGCCTGAGGAAGCCCGAGATTGCACAAAGATAGCCCTTGATGGTACCCAGGGCAGAACCCTGTTGGGCCAGAGAAAAAAGGAACAAAAGAACCTCAGAAAGAGCGGCAGAGAGGGGATTCACAGCCTTTGCTGTGCACCATGCCACAAACTTGTTCCACCTGCAGGCGTATACCACCTTAGTGGAAGGACGCCTGGCTGCCAGAATCACATCACAAACTTCGGGAGGCAAGTCGAAAGGAATCAACTGCCGCCGCTCAATCTCCACGCAAGCAGGTGTAGACTGGACAGGTTCGGGTGGAGGACCGTCCCCTGCTGCTGCGACAGAAGATCCTCCAAAAGAGGCAGAAGGATCGGGAGATCGAAGCTCATACTGAGTAGCTCGGGATACCAAACTCTTCGAGCCCAGTCCGGAGCCACAAGGATGACTTGGGCCCGGTCGCGCCGAATCTTCTTCAACACTCTGGGTAGAAGTGGTATAGGCGGAAAGGCGTACAACAGACCGCAACTCCACTCGCGACGAAAAGCGTCGCCGAGCGAGTGCCGCCTTGGAAATTCCAACACGCAGAACTGCTGACATTGCGCGTTCTCTTCGGTGGCGAACAGATCTAACCAAGGCTCTCCCCACTGCTGAAAGAGACCTTGCGCCACCTCCGAGTGAAGACGCCATTCGTGATCCATCATGCACCTGCGGCTGAGTTCGTCCGCCCTGGCATTCAGGGAACCTGACAGGTGTTGAACCATCAGGAAAATGCACTGATGTTCCAGCCATGTCCAGAGGCGCAGAGCCTCCTGACATAGGGTCCACGACCTCACCCCGCCCTGCTTGTTGCAGTACCACATGGCGGTAATGTTGTCTGTGAACACCTGCACTACCTTCCCTTTAACAGAGGGAAGGAATGCCTTGAGGGCAAGTCGGATCGCCCGGAGCTCCAGAAGGTTGATATGGAGCCGGGACTCCGCCGGAGACCAGAGGCCTCTGATCTCCGCCTCTCCCATGTGACCGCCCCATCCCAGAAGGGACGCGTCCGTCACGACTGTGTGCTCTGGCTGGGGAACGGAGAGGGATCTGCCCATGACCCATTGCCGGTTCGAGAGCCACCACTGCAACTGTTTTGCAGTCCCCTCCGAGATCTGGACGTGATCGGACAGGTTGCCCTGGTGCTGCGCCCACTGGAACTTCAGGTCCCACTGCAGAGCCTGCATATGCCATCTGGCATGATCGACCAGCAGGATGCAAAAGGCCATGAGGCCCAGCAGCCTCAGGGTCATCCGTACCGAAACCCAGGATAGAGGCTGAAAGATCGGAATCATAGCCTGAATATCCCGGACTCGCCGTTCGGGAGGATAGGCCCGAAACTGCGTCGTGTCCAGAACTGCTCTGATGAAAAGGAGCTGTGGAGAAGGAATCAGGTGCGACTTCGGCACATTGATGGAGAACCCCAGCGAGTGCAGGAGTTCGGCCGTAGTCTGGAGGTGGGAGACGACTGCCTGGGACAAGCCCGCCTTCAGCAGCCAGTCGTCGAGGTAGGGGAAGACTGGAACCCCTGTCCGGCGCAGATGAGCTGCGACCACCGCCATCACTTTCGTGAACACCCGAGGGGCACTTGTGAGGCCAAAGGGGAGCACGGTGAATAGAAAATGCTCGAGGCCCACCATGAACCGAAGGTAACGCCGGTGGGCCGGCAGGACAGGGATGTGGAAATAAGCGTCCTGCAAGTCCAACGCTACCATCCAGTCTCCAGGGTCGAGGGCAGTCAAGACCTGAGCTAAGGTGAGCATCTTGAACTTCTCCTTCCGGAGGAAGCGGTTGACGTTCCGGAGGTCCAAGATAGGACGCATGTCCTCCTTGTCCTTTTTGGGCACCAGAAAGTAGTGGGAGTAGCAACCATGTCCTACTTCTGGGGTCGGAACGCGCTCGATGGCCCTCTTGGCCAAGAGGGCCGTGACTTTCTTCTGAAGAAGCACCAAGTGATCCCCTGACATGCGGTGGAATTGAGGTGGCATGGCTGGGGGGGTGGTCTCGAAGGGGAGGGAGTAGCCCCTTCGGACAATGTCCAAAGCCCACCTGTCCGAGGTGATGGCACGCCAGTGGTGAAGGTGATGGCGGACCCTGCCCCCTACTGGCGTGCTGTGCAGCTGAAAGGAAGGACTAGGAGGGCTTGGAGGCCGCGGACGGGGCGGGGTTGGTGGCCTGACCCGCACGCTGGTTGCCTGACCCGCCACGGCGGGAGCCACGTCCTCGGCCACGCGAAGACGCTTGCTGCGCGGGCCGGTGGCTGGGCAGCGGACGTGACTGGGCGCCCCTTCCGTGGCCACGAAAGGGGCGAAAAGCAGAGGTTAGCGGAGGGCGCACAGCAGAAAGGCCCAGTTACTTGGCAGTCGCCCGTGAGTCCTTAAAACGCTCCAGCGAATGGTCTGCTTTGGTACCAAAAAGACCGACTCCATCAAAGGGCATGTCCATGAGTGTGTTTTGGACATCACCCGAGAAACCAGTTGTCCTCAGCCAGGCGTGGCGACGCAGCGCCACTGTCGTTGCAAGCGATCTGCCCAGCAAGTCGGCGGTATCAAGGCCACAACGGATGGTGTACTTTGCCGCATCCCTTCCTTCCGCAATGCCGCGGGAAAGCAGTGTCTGGACCTCCTCAGGACACTGGGGCAAAACGAGCGCCACCGAATCCCACAGAGAGTGGGAGTATCGGCCCAAAAGGCAAGCGGTGTTGACGGACCGCAAGCCAGCACTGGAGGAAGAAAAGGCCTTCTTCCCAAATTGATCCAGGCGTTTGGATTCCCTATCCGGAGGGGCGGTAGGGAAGGCGGTTTGGGAGGCAGAGGCTTGGACAACCAAGCTCTCGGGGGTGGGATGTTGAGAGAGAAACAAGGGGTCGCCCGGAGCAGGGCGATGGCATCGGGCCACGTTCCTATCCACAGGAGCCCCTGTGGCGGGCTTGGACCAGGTGCCCAAAAGAACGTCAGAAAGTGCATCATTAAATGGCAGCAATGGCTCCGAGGAGGTAGCTGCCGGCTGAAGCACTTCCGTCAGGAGGTTAGTCCTGTCAGCCACTGTAGGCAATTGGAGGTGTAAGGCTCCAGCTGCTCTACGCAACACCGTTGCGAAATTTGCTCCCTCCTCCGTAGCCACGGAAGGAGGAGACAGCATGCCAGTGTCAGGGGAAGTGCCCAGACCACTGGCATCCCCAAGTTCCTCTGCCCAGTCCTGATCATAGTCACACTGCTGTGTGAGAGGGTCATCCGACCCCTCCCAGCTCTCCTGTTCCTCCTCCGGTTGAAAATAAGGAGGAGGAGGGACGTCCGGGGACCCAAGGTCTCATCGGGCGCCGGCGTCGGGCAACGCCGGTCCGACGCCGCGTCCGGATCCGGAGAGAACCGGGAACGACGCCGCCCGGAGCCCCGGGCGGCGCCAGGAACGGCACCGGGGACATCGGCGTCGGCGGAGGCGTGGTTAGGTCAACCGGCGTCGATGGGGGTTGCGGTACCACCGGAGCCGGGATCGAGGCCGGGGCCGGGAGCGAGGCTGGTTGGACAGGCGGCGCCGGGACCGGAGTCGTCGGCGGCGCCGGGGCAACCCCATTAGGGCCCACGGGGCCCGAAGGCGCACCGGAGGGGCCTTGAGGCCCGAAGAGGCGGGCCATGGCCGACAGGAATTCCTGTATCTCGGCCGGAGTCGCCCCCGAACCCGGGAAACACGGGTAATGCGGGGGCGGCGCCACAGGCACATCCGGAGCCGCGGGGACGGTGCCGACAGGGGCCTCAGCCGAGTCGCGAGACCGGCGAGGCGAAGTCTTAGAGCGATGGTGCTTCTTAGACTTCTTGTGCTTCGACTTACCCGAGGAGTGCGAAGACTTGGACTCCGATGACCAACGAGGACTCCGCGACCGGCCCCTCGACCTCTCGCGTGACCGGGGCTTGGTGCGGCGCGGAGCCGACTGCTGGACCTCGAGGAGTTTTCGAGACCGCTCTCGCAAAGTCTTCGTGTGCAAGGCCCGGCAGTCGGAGCACGACTTTGTGTCGTGGTCGCGGCCGAGACAGTAGAGACACTCTAAGTGCGGGTCTGTGATCGACATCATTCGACCACAGGCGTCGCATGGCTTGAAGCCGGGCATCCCTACCGACACTGTGGAGCCGAGATGACTCGAAGAAAACAGTGAAAAATCACCAAAATGTTAGTCAAAAAATGACTAGGGCACTGCTCTTCCCGGATCTGCGCTTACTGGCGCGGAAAAAAGAAGAACTGACGTCAGCGCGCAGGGGCGGCGTCTAAGTACTGCCTGCGACGTCATCCCGGCGGTCCCGACGCCGACGACGGACGCGGAGCCGCACGACGCCGCCTACCGACACGCAAGGGTACTGCTACGCAAAAACTTTCCGGATCCAGCCTGACGCCTGGGGATATTCTAAGGTAAGGAATCTGTCACTAACGGGTCTCTTTCAGATCTTACTCATAAACAAGGGATGCTGTCATTTTCTTGAAATAAATTAGCAGTAATATACGCGTTACTGGGGGTCTTTCGGCGATCCTCAATAGGGGGAACGCCCATCTACACAGCATAATTTTATATACCTCATGGTGAAAGATCTCATCATTTGATAACAGTGCCATCCACAGGCAAACTGATCGATTTATCTTGGTCTGGACTATCACGCCGCAAAGCAGGAAGGACCCCAGATATATTTCGGACATAATAGCCTTGATGAAGTCATAGGGATACTTTCCCAAGACGACGAAACACGTGTTGGCTAAAAGAAAAAGCCAGAAAATAAACTCAAAAGTCAAGACAAGAATATTTGTGTTCATTGTACTGTACAATTTAAATGAATCTGATGATATGAATTGCATGTGCCTCATGAGTTTAACCACTTTGCATCTTGTGCCCTTTCCCTCTTGATATAATTCATGGTTGTTGCGTTGTCTGTTAAGATGGGTTCTTTTGTTGCTAATACAGATGAAAGAAAATACTTCGGAGCTAAATGAGCAGAGTTTCTCTATAGGAGAGCATCTGCCCTGAACTGAAAGGAAAGGTCTCCGATGTGAGCCATTGAGCCCTCTAGCAACGCACCTTTTTCACTTAAGATGGAAGACAGAGATTTCTGGAATGGATCTCCCTCAGAACTCCCTTCAATATATCTGTCTGCCTCCATTCCGCCTAACCATGGGCAATGAACTCCGCTAGTGAACTCCGCTCCGTTAGCGGAGGTTGCGGAGATTTGCTAACTACGCATTACATTGAAAACACGGAATTCATGCAAAAACTCTGACTCCGCCAGTAGCGGAGTTAGCTACTGCACCCACAACCCTTTGATAAAACAACTTTAACCATATAAAAAAAGCATATAACCAATTCACAAAAGTGAGCTTTGAAAAATATCAGGCAATGAGAGAGGTGATGATTTTAGGTCCCCCTAACCTAGGGGAGGACCAAACAGATGCCTTGAACACAAAGAGCATATCATGCTGAACGATTGCTAGTGGTCCCATCCTCCTAGGACTACCCAAGCTAAAGGCATGGGCAAAATACAATGGCAATTGGCCCAGCAAAGCATTATGGGCGAGATTCTAGAGTGCAGTGAATATTATAGTATTAGCTCTCAGCTGAGCCGGGAGAGCGCTGCAGCTTGAGGAATGTTTTGATATTGGATACTATAATATTCACTGCACTCTAGAATCTCGTCCCATAATGCTTTGCAGGGCCTTTGGTTGGGATTGTATTTTTGCCCATAACTGTGCTTGGGGTGGTCCTAGGAGGATGGGACCACCACCGAATCGTTCAGCATGATGTGCTCTTTGTGTTCAAGGCATCTGCTTGGTTCTCTCCCTAGGTTAGGGAGGACCCCAAAATCATCACCTCTCTCACTGCTTGCTATATTTTCATTTTCACTTTGGTGAGATGATTATATGCATTTTAGCATGTAAAAATAGAATTACTTGTTTTACCAAAGTTATGTGAGGTTTCTGTTTTATTAATTGGGATGAGTTGGAACGGAGTTGAGTTTCACTGAGTTTTTGTTCAACTCCGCAGAATTCCGCGTAGTGGTACTCCATCAACTTCGCCCTTTTTGGTTCGGTTTGCTCTATAGAAATACCATAAACATGCATGCATTCTGTTTGCATCACCACCCGAGAAACTGAATGGTCGAGACGTTTAAAGTTATTGTCTGATCCTAGTCCCCCTTTTTACGACAGCACTCTTTTTCCAGGCATTCTTGTAGTGGTAGTGGTGCAACAAGCCATGCTGCTCAGAAGACTTGACAGCTGTCTGGCTGATGAAGCTGCTGTTACTTTCAGAGAAGCAATCTTTACACATAAGGATGACAGTCTTTCCTCTAAAGAAGACGCTCTTGCCAGAAGCAAGTCGATTGTGTCTCCTAAGTATCTTATCGTCTTCACTGGTAGAAAGAAAAAACACAAATATTAGACCCTTTATTGTTAATTTCTAAAAACTATACTAATAAAGAGAAATAAAGCCGGTCTACAAATCAAAAAGAAAGAAGCAAGTTGGCTACTCAATAATAAAAATGTTTTAAGAAGAAAAGAGGAATACAAATTTTAAGAATCTTGAGAAAAGTAAGTTTTTAGGTTTCGCCTACACAGCACTTGCGTTGTGCTTGTGAAATCTATTGTATTAAATATATCTTAAAAGGGACTTACATCCCGCCTTCAGTTCTTATTGGTCCTCGTGCTTGTCACTTTTCCTCGTTTCTATTGCCCACAAGCAGGCATCCACTTCAGGCCAGTCTCCAAACGTGGGCGGGCTTTTCCGTACACTACATCTTTTGACCAACAAGAAACAATTACAATCAGCAATGCGCAGCCCTGCCGAGGAAGGCTAACTAAATTTAATGCATATTCCATCATCACCTAATGTATATTCCCGCATCACCACACTGGCATGAAACATCACGCATTTTTGCTTACACTATAGTTATTTGACGCTGAGTAGTATGATGATAATAACACGTTGAATGATAGTGACATGCTGCCAATATGTTTCTTAAAGATGGCCGCCACGTTTATAATTGGATTTCTAATGACGGGCTCACTTTGCTTGAGCCAAGTTGGATGCAGTCTGTCGTTTATTATCACCACAGTATCGCACCGAGCCTGCGCAAACGCAGTGTCGTATATGTTCAGGAAACTGTAAATAGTTCAGCATTTAAAGCATGTGTTTAATGTGCACCCACGCACAAGCAGACAGCACTGCATTACTCGAGGTGTGTGTGCAGCGGAAGAGGAGACGCAGACACGCTGGCAAGGAAAGTCTCCTGGAGATCCGTCATATTCTCCATTCATGTAGATTCAAATCTGGGCATCTCGGCCAGGAAGCAACTCAATAGGTTAAGGCTCCAGTAACTGAAGGCCTGATTCACTAATTTATTTTCAGAACTCTGAAATCTATTCTCCAGAGATCAAATTCTCAAACACTTTTCCATGCGTATGTTAAGCTTCAGTGTGCAAACGACATGTAAATTCTTGTTTAGTCTCACTCCATGTCGCTTAGGACTGCCACGTTTGTCAGCTAAAAATTCCAGCATTTTAGTTATAGTTTAGAATTCTGTAATTGGCAGGAGCTGGCACTTGAAAACGATATTCTGTAAAATCCTCTATATTTTTCTTTACATTGCAATTCTGCATCTGTTTGCTTTAATAAAATTTTAAGGATCGTATAGACACCTGGAAAGTACTTTTGTAGTGATTTCTCCAGTGTTTCATTTTCCAAGTTTAGATTTCAAATGTTGCTGATGTGATCAATATTTTTACCGGTAGTACCATAAAAATCCTGCCTAGTCTCGTAAAATAGTAGCATACCTATACTCACTAGCAGCCTCGTATTTCATTTATCCCTTTTCCGTCTCTTGCTTTTTTCCTCTGCTTCTCTTTCTTCTCTCATCCTGTCCTGCCTCTCTTTCTGCCTCCACTTTATTTCTACGCTCCCTCCGTCCTCCAGCTCCCCCTTCATCGCTTGTTCTCTTCGTCTGCTCTCTCGTTCGCTCGTACTCCCTATGCATCTTCTACCTTTCTCTCTCCCTCTCTTTGTTTCTCCACCCGACACTGTCCTTCAGTCCTGTGTTCAGTGGATAGGCTTGTTTCTGCCACAGTTCTCTGTCTACACAAGCACCAAAGTATTTGCTTTCTCCTCCCCCTGCTTCCTTCTCATTCCTTGTCCCATCAAGCCCAGCAGGGTGTAGCAGACTCACACCTTTTCCCTTTTTTGATTGCAGAAATGCAAATCGCCAGCGCCACGGCCAGACCCTTCTCTGCTACACATGGGAACTTGTAGAGTGATGTCAGGGCACAAGGGGAAGTGGGAGAGGCAGAAGATATGGCTTCTCAAGTTTGAGTTATTGCTCTCATTTTAGGAGATTTATATAGCATGGAGTAGACCTAATGGGTGACAGACCACTGCTTTTTTCTCTAAAGTTTTATATAGCGCAAACTTGACCGGAAGATATCAGAGCGCTTTATATGAGCACCAGTTGCATTACAGATGGACACAATAATTTTTTTGTTAGGCACAGGGGATTAAGTGATTTGCCCAGAATGACAGGATGTTGAGCGTCCCTTGCCGAAACTCGAACCCGGTTCCCCAGGTTAAAGGCTGACCGCTCTGCCGTTAGGCTCCATCCTCTCCCCTGTTTGATAGGATAGGATAGGATGGTATTTGTAAAGCGCACTGTACCCGAAGGTGTAAAGGAGCTGAGCAGACGAAAGCAAAGAGAGAAGCGCTATCAGCCGATTAAGAAGAAAATAGCCATGTTTTCAGAAGTTTTCTGAAGACCGAGAGGGAGTCTGCATTGGAAATGAAATGAAATGAAGGGGGGGCAACAAATTCCAAAGCTTGGTGGCGGCTACAGAGAAGGAGCGGCCGCCTCATCTGGACCTGCGAAATCTCAGTTAATATATGTTCTGGAGAGCAAATATGGTCAGTGGCTAGTTATATAGAATATATGGGTTCTGAGAAGAGTGGCAATAATAACAAAAAAGCAACAAGCAAAGCAAAAATGAATGATATGTAACTGGGTAGGTTATAGAAACAATGGCACACAGCCCTGACAAATTGGCAGGAGCCTTATGACTCCTGATTTTGTATAGGAGTGACAGTAAAGACTTGATGATTCCATGCAGCTAATTCCTTGAGTCAGTGGATGGCATGGTCCCCTCCCATGATGGCTGCCTCAAAGCCTCGTGAGACTGAAACATTTCCTGGCTTTCATAATAGAAAGTTTTAATTCTATTAAGGACTCGGAGATGAGGATTATGCATACTCTCTTCACTTTATTTTCAGAGCAGCCATTTTAAAGAACATCTCAAAGCTACTATTCCCATGAACCCTTGGGAATGGGGAAAAAAGTGCCCACAACAGTGTGCACCAACCGCAAACAAGTCCAATGAACAGCCAATCAGGACTCTGCATGCTGCCATATAGACCATCAACAGAGTCCAACAGTACTCTTTCGTCGCATAAGCCAAGCCGACCATCCGTAATCAAGCATCCTGTCTGGCAGAATCCGAGCCTGAGAAAAAAGAACAGAAGTAGTCACCCAGAGGTCACCACTGAGGTAACAGCATCACCAGCCTCGTTAAGCAGTACATGGTAAAGAGAACAGGTAGGAACAAAGTTAAATTATAAAATCAGTAAGCATTTTTTATTTCTCCAAAATGTGAAAACCTAGGTGCTTACTTGTCACGGGGAGGGAGTCGGATGAAAAACCCCAGGGTGGGATAATCCTCGCCTCCCAGTCCTTAATAGAATTGAAATTTTCCATTATGAAAGCTAGGAAATGTTTCATTCTATGTCAGGACCGGAGGCGAGGATTATGCATTTTCTAAGCTTATCTACCACCAACTGAGCAATATCAAGCACGGGCTAGAAATAAAACATTTTAAAGGTGGAATCTGATGATAAAGTCTGCTGCATTCATTATGTTCTCCAACCTTGCGCCCACACTGAAGGCTTTAGAAGCCTTTGCTCTACGGGTAGAATGAGCCGCAAACATCTTTAAATCAATGCCCGCCTCCTGCATCACCCACCTCAACCAGCAGACTATATATAGTAGGGGAGGAGACTGCCATGTGGGGCTTGTGGAGTGCTATTAGAGGTTGGCGCTCACCTGGAGGACGGAACTCTTCCGACATCTCTTCATGCGCCTTGAGGCACAGCACCACGCACAATTTTGGAGCATCTGGAAAAGCTGGGTAAGAGATCACTCTGGTGTGGCATTTAGTACACCTGCAATCTGTGAAGGAAACCCCAGAGAGGGAAAAAGTTCTGCCGGTAATGTCAAAGGCTCTTACATCGGATACCCGTCTGCATTAGACAAGACAGAGGAGCATCGCTAGTTTCGCAGATAGCTCCCTCCTGGATACGAATGTGTTTGACTGCCAGGACAGAAACAAATTGAGAAACCCGATTAACATACGAGAGGGCAGAGTATCAAGGTTCTGGGGGAAGAGACAACCTATTTCCCATGAGAAGATGGTACATAGAAGGGGGTTCTCCAACTGAGGAGCCTTCAACCGGGACAAGGCCCGCAGAGATGGCCGACCGAAAGATATTAATAGAGCGATAGCCCAAATCCAGAGAAGTCAAGAAGGGCAAGAAATTCAGCACCTGAACTATGTCGGCTCCCACGGGACCGCAACCCTGTTGCACACACCAACCAGTCCATCGCTTCCAAGATGACCTGTGACACTTGATGGAGCTCCTTGTCCACGCCTTTGAGAGGAGATCCTCAGCCTCTTGTGAAAGGCCTGGGACTGACCAACTGCCCCTGAAATCTGCCAGGCCATCAGTAAGAGGGAGACCCACCAGAACCAACGGATGCTGCATCTGATCAGGAATTAGAAGGAGAGATGGAAACAGGGGGAGTCAGATTGGGAAACCGAAGGTGTTCCGACAAAATATCAAGTACAAAATATGGACTTCATATCTAGCAAAAAATATTGTGATTTGGTAATATCATCAGCAAGAATATCGTTGTCAAGAATATCAAATTTAAGGTCAGTAATATAGTTTTTAAAAATATCGAAGTCATTAATATCATTTACAAAAATATAGTTGGTTATAATTTTGTTTTTTAATGATATATTTTAGAATTTATTTTTCAAACGTATATGATGTAAATTTTTTGTATAATTATTGTTTGTTTTTTAATATAGTTGTTACATTTTTAGTAGTTATTAAATTTAATTTAATTAATTATTGTGATTTTTAGTACCGTAGCAGGTTGTGGGTTTAAAGGGGTACAGGGTGGGAAATAATTTAATTATAATAAATTAATGACTATATTTATATTAACTGTATACTCTTGACAGCAAATGATATTTACGTGTGCAGAGGATTGTGTATACAATATTTAAATTAATATTATTTATTCCATTGAATTTTTTAAAATGTAATTTTTATGTGCTGTTGTGGGGTTTATAAGGGTACAGGATGGGAAGTAATTAATTTTAATTAATTAATAATTAGCTGTTAATTAATATGATTTAATTGGTAATTAATTATGCTAACTGAGTTAAAATAAATTGGGTGCGGGTTGTGGGGTTCATAGAGGTACAGGGTGGAGAGTAAATTAATAATTAGTTGTTAATATGAATTATTTAATTGATAATTATGTTAATGGTGTAATTAATTTTTTTTATTTTATGTGTGGGCGGAGGGGTTTAGAGGGGTACAGGGTGGAAAGTAAATTAATTCAAAGTAATTAATATTTATATTTTTAATTAATAATAATTAAATTATTAATTAATTTTGTTGATTGGGCAATTACATTTTTTTATTTACATTTTAGGTGCAGGATGTTCTTTTTATGGGGGTATATGGTGTGAGGAAAATACATTTTAATTAGGTAATTTTTAATTGATATTAATTATTAAAGTGATAATTAATTTTCTTACTTGTATAATTAATTTTTGGTAAACTTTTATGAGTGTGCTGTGTTTTTTATGGGGTATATTGTGGGAAGTAAATTATTTATATTTAATACATTTTTTCTTAATGACAGTTAGTTGATAAATATTTATATTGATAGTGCAAATAATTTGCTTTTTAAAGGTATGTTTTAGGTTCCGGGTTGTGAGTTTTGTATGGGTATATGGTGGGAAGCAACAACATTAAAATTATTTAAGACCTTTTTTTTGATAATCAATAATTATAAATAAAATTATTTATTTACATGAAAATTATTTTTGTATTTTAATTATGTTTGTAGTTATGTATATTTATTTAACATTATATGTATTTATTTTATTTACTTTTTAATATAACATATTTTTGTATTTTTTTTAACATATTTTTTTATTTGTTTACTATGCTTTTGAATTAATTTTATTGTGTTGAAGAGAATTTGTTTGTTTCTAATATTGCACTGACTGCAGTGGGAATAGTACATTTTACCACTCCACAATTCAACACTTTCCCTACTGTTGAACTGCCCTGTAGTAGAAATAGTAAATTTTACCCATCCGCAATCCAACACGCTTCTTACTGTTGCACTGACTGGAGTGAGAATAGTAAGTTTTACTCCTCCGCAATCCAACACTTTCCCTACTGTTGAACTGACTGGAATGTGAATAGTACATTTTACTCCTCCGCAATCCAACACTTTTCCCTACTGTTGCACTGATTGGAGTGGGAATAGTAAATTTTACCCCTCCGCAATCCAACACTTTCCCTACTGTTGCACTGACTGGAATGGAAATAGTAAATTTTACCCCTCCGCAATCCAACATTTTCGCTACTGTTGCATTGAGTGTAGTGGGGCTTGTAAATTTGACACCTCCTGAGTATGATGCTTTGGCCCTCATTACGATGTCGGACACCATTGTGGGGAAGGAACAGCCCGACCATAGGTTGGATGCAACAACATTCATTTTCCAATTTGAGCTTGTGCGACGGGCTGAAAAAGCCTCCAGCACAAGCTCCCATTAGAATATGGAAGTTTGTAAACATCCCTGCACCGTGTGGGAGCACCTTATGGTGCCTCCCACAAGGTGCAGGGATTTTGTGGGGGGCACTATAAGTGCCCCCCAGGCCTATATGCGGTGGGCCAGGTATAAGGGAGCCATGCTAGGGGCCCCCAAAGTCAGTTTCCGACAGCCAATCCATGTCGGAAAGGTCAACATGGATTGAGTGTCGGAAACCAACATCGTAATCCCGACGGCGGAGCAGAGCCTGGCTCCGCCGTCATTGAAGAGATTACTATTCCGCTCCTTTTCCGACAGGCTCGGTTTTCCCTCTGACCGCCGTAATCGACTGCGGTCGGAGGTAAACCTCAGGATGTCGGGCAAACTTGAGACCTCCAGGTCGGGGTGACCATGACTACCTCTGCTTCCTGCCGCCTTATTTGAGCTGAAGCATGGGTGATCATCGCGAAGGGGGGAAATGCATAGCCCTTCTCTAAACTCCGGTCCTGAAGGACGCATCCATGCCTACTGCCATTGGATATGGCCTCCAGCTGAAAAACTGAGGCAACTGATGATCCAGCTGAGAGGCAAACAGATCGAAGAAAAACGGGCCACAGGTTCGTTGAAGCAACGCAAATATGACTGGGTGCGGCCTCCAAAGACTGGAATCCCAAAAGTTGCGGGAATGATTGATTGATGAGCTTTATTCGACAGAAATGTCATAAAAGCTAGAATAAAAGTACAAATTTCCTTTGAAAAAGAATACAAATATACATTTCCGATTTGCATAATCAGTTAAAACAGCAAAATGGTTAAATGTGCCCTATGTACCATAAAACATATATCGTTTTGTAAATATTGAAAACGGGATAGCATTAGCACGTGCGGAATTTCTATTTGTCAAGTATATTTCTACAAGTAAAACGATATAAAAGCAATCAATTCATCAAACTAGTAAAAAGTCAGTGTACTAAAAATTGTTAAAATGTCCTAAACATAGCAGCAGAAGTTTGACAAATAAGGTGCCTGTGCAAATAAGTGCAAATGGTTTCGATATAGGGTCATGAATTTATAACTAGCATGGATTAGGTTAAAATTATGCCGATCTCGCAAGAGTTTTCCACCTTGTAAGCCATGCTTGACCCAGGAATTTTGCTACACAGCATGCAAAGAACGGCCTGGGATCGGACCTGAGAATGCGCAGAGCTGTATAATGGTCCTGTGTGCCCAATTGCTGACAGAGTGGTTTCAGCCATTTGGCCCGTGATGTTTTATATGCCGGGCAGGCAAAGATTAAATGGTCAATGCTTTCTATGGGGGCCTTACACCATGGGCAATTTTTTTAGTTGTTAGTGCCCCACTTTGCTGTTGCCTCAAGAACGGGAAGGGTTCAAAATCTGAAATGTATATACAAGATTCTGTCTCTTGGTGTCTGGATTGTATCAAGAAAGGGCTCGAGATGTCTTGTTTGTTTGTGGGAGAGGAATTCTGTTGTTAATTTGCCCACATTAGGCCTAGAGTTCTCCCGTTGGTCCACCCATTCCCAATATAGGCGTTTCAGGTCTTCTCTCCTTGGGGGTTCCTTGCTAACCCAGCATGCTTGAAGTCCTATGGCTGACAAAGTTTTTTTAATACCGGCAATCCAGCCTATTTTACAGCCGGTATCTAGAGCAAGAGCATCAGCATAAAAAAGAAGCTCGGGAGTCCGCCTAATGCGGGCCCAGAAAAGTACGGGACGCAACCTAGCTACGTCAGCTATCGACCGCCTGCCCATATCCAGCAATAGTGGGGTGAGGGGGAACGTATTTTGGTGCCGTGACCAGATCTCTTAAGAATTTATGTTCCGACCTGCTAAGCTCTTCTAGTGTCTCGAAACCCCAGACTTCAGCTCCGTAGAGGGCAGAGCTCATGGCTTTAGTGTCATATACTTGGAGGGCGGGAGCTACAGGCCTAGTGTGTGAAAGGCGGTGTTCTTTCCCCATTACTCCTGCTACGCGCTTATGTGCCATCAGCATCTTTGCTGTGTGGGGTTTCCAAGACATTTTATCGGTAAGTCTTACGCCTAGGTAATCGAAGGTGTCCACCTTTTCAAGGGAATGCCAATCCGCCACTTGATTCTCTTATCCAGGTAAGTACTCGGCCGTAACTGAAATCTGGTGTTGGAGGCAGTTTTGACAAAAGCTGGTCGCTAGATCCGACAGCACTTTGAAACGAGTGCCTTCCAAGTGGTTGATATATATCGAACTGCTGATATATTATCCATCTTGAGGAGGATGCACAACTGAATCTTGTCCCTGGTCCAGCAACGGACTGCGAAGGAGCCGGCCAGGAGCTCCAGACAATTGATATGCAGTTCCTGCTATTGAGGGGACCAAACACCTCCTGTGGAGAAATCTGCTGGCGTTGGATTCGATAACAAGATCAGGGGGGGCGGAGATTGCCCTCCCATTCAAAGCCTCCATGTGGGCAAGCCATTAGACTATTTTGTCTTTCGCTTCCTGCGCAAGGGTTATACGTTGTGAATACGTGAAAACCTTTTGCAAGTGAGACGTTTTTAAGCATTAAAGGGGGCGATAATGATGAGGGCCAAGGAAGATTGCCTGGACAGAAGAGGCGAGTAAGCCCACTAGATGAGCAATCTGTCTCAGAGACACATGGGTCCTTGCCACGGTCTTGCGTAACTTGTGTCGTATTTTGGAGACCTTACGAGGGGGAAGACTCAACGTGGCCTTGGGTTAATATATCATGAAACGTAGAAACGTGATTGATTGGGAGGGAAATAACAGCGACTTCTTGTTGTTGATGACTAACACCAAATCATGTAGCAAGTTGACGCCAATTGCAACTGGAGAGAAAGCTGTCACGGACACTGAGCTAGGAGGAGCATGTCATCCAGACAGACGATAAGGCAGACCCCTTGAGCCCGAAGGTATTCCAAATCAGGTTTGAGAACCTTCGTGAAGGACCAGGGGGCCGAAGAAAGTCCAAGAGGCAGAGTAGAAAACTCATATGTCTGGTCGCGCCAGATGAACTAAAGAAACCTCCTGTGAAGAGGAAAAATTGGAATGAATAGGTAGGCCTCTCAAGTCCAGCTGAACCGTCCAATCAGACGGCCACAAGTGGTCTCGGAAAAGATGGATGCCCTACATCTTGAAATGGCAGTACATGAGCCACTTGTTGAACTCGCAAAGGTTTATGGCAGGTCATCGACCACCATCGGACTTCTCCACCAAAAAGATATTGCTGATGAATCTCGGTGGAAGCGTAATCAAAAGACAAATTGCGCCCATTTCCAGAAAGGAAAAAATTTCCGTATCGATCAGCACCGCCTTTTGCGCGGAAAACTGAATGGGTCTGGAAAGTACGTTCTGAGTAGGAGAACTGTAAAACTATATCTGAAACCCTTGAAGTGTCTGCAGGTCCCAAGCGTTGGAGGTAATAGAGCGCCAAACAGGAACTAAATCCGCCAGTCGACCCCCAGCTCTTAGAGATGAAGAAGGAATGACATTCACCAAAATTGAGTATAGAGTTGGCTCCTCTGACTTTGCCTCTGAAGCGCTGACCTCCGGTAGGGTAGAAGGTGGTGTAACGAGTGTTATCCTGGTAACCACTACGTTTCGAACCTTGCCCTCGAGTACATAGTGGAGCGCTACGGGCAGACAAGAGGCCTCTACCACGCCTGGCCCCCTGGAAAACCAGGGACGGAAGACCCTCTTGATAGAAAATTGGGTCTTGTCTAGGGAAGTAAAAGTGTTGACAAGTTTTCCCAGTTCCTTTATGAAGGGTTCCCCGAAGAGGCCCCCTTGAGCAACTGTGCCAGCCTCAGAGCCTGCCAAATCCCCCAACTTCTGGTTAACCTTGATGAGGAAAGAACCTCAGCGCTCTGCCGACATGGCACAAATAGCATTCCCAAGGAATATACTGGCGCGCTGGGCCCACCCAGAAAGCGCCTCAGGGGAGATAATGGTGCCCAAGGATCTGGCATTCTGTGTCATGTCGAAAATTTTAGTCACAGGTCTAAGAGTATCCAGGAGTTTGTCCTGGCACGAGCTCCAGGACCTATCAATCCCTTTCTTGGGGTCTTTGAT